>OY796683.1:32713686-33972473 GCA_963680715.1 Tetragnatha montana
CGGATCAAGGTGTTACGTAAAGTGAATAAAAGTGAGTGAAATACAATGCTTTTAGGTTTTATGACTTCACAACATTGGGCTATTAGGTTTAGTTTATAGTGGTTGGTAGGTAATTAAAGGTCGTTTGCTTTCTAAGCATTCTTTTATTGCATTGCTTGAACTGCGGTTCTGGAGTTTAATTAACGGTGAATTTCAAACTGAATTTTCTGGAGTTTTTATTCATTGAATTCGTTGTTACTTTTTAAGATGGTAATGCTGGTAATGTATTTTTATTATGTGGGTTGATTTAAGTATTTTTCAAGACTTGTACGAAATGCTTTATTTTTTAAAATGATAAATTTGTAGTATAAATTTAAACATGTTCAAAAGTACATCTATCTTGATAAAAATATGCTGCTGTAGTTCGTCTTATTATATTAATTAATACAATAAGAACAATTTTATTAGTTTTTTTTATTGAATTGAGTTTTAAATTTTTATTGATTAAGGTTTTTCAATAGTTTATAATTCCTTGTATACTTCACGAAATATTACACGGGGATTCAAATTTAAATAGCATCACATCATATATGTAATAGTTATGTAATAGTATAATAGAAGTAGTAATAGTTAATAATATGTAATAGTTATAATTTAAAATAAAGATTACATAAATAAAGTACTACGCAACTTATGATAGTGATAATATTTAACAAAAAATACCGTTAAGAAATTTGTATTTGTAGCATTTAGAAATAATTGTATTATAACGTAATAGTTTTATAAAATCAATTAATGATTTAGTTATTTAATTAATTTTTTAAAATGTGATATAATTTTTTGTTTAAGATTATCAATTATGCTTGGACCCTTATTGGAATTAATATAAAGTTGCAAAACATATTCACATTCAAATTATCTGAAAATAATGAATGTTGTGGGTAACCACATTAAATTAGGATTAAAGCAATATAAAAGAACAAACACAAAACCTTAAAGTTACAAGAAAGTAGTGTTTTTATGGTTTTAGATTGTTTCACGTAAAATACAAGTTCACTTTTTAAGGAAAGCTCATTTTAGCAATTAGTTAGGAAATCAAAAGACAGTGTTTAACAGTGGAGATAACAAACTTATTCCGCAAGTAATTAATTACAAAAGCCACTTAAGATAAACCAAGATAATGCCGTAGTTTCGATAAAGTTTTCATAACCTTAATCCGTGCCCTAAACAAGCAACTTTTAATACGTTTTTCACTGTATTCCTTACTAACATGATAACATTCAATGCTTTTGCTAGCTTTGCAAAGATTTTCAATTAATTTCATTAAAACTCCTTTTTAGGTTAGATAAGAAATAAAACTACAATTTTCAGTTGAGAAATTATCGGTTGATAATAGCTGATTCTACTTTTTAAAGAACTTTAAGAAAGAAAAATTATACATATCAATGCAATGCATGAGTAATCAAGCTTGAAGGATTAATCTGATCACTTTTCTCCTATTTGTGTTGTTTTAAAGAAAATCATCTTTCTTCAATAACTGCATTTCGATTAATCTTATCTCTTTTATTTTTTATGCGTTTAGTATCGAGTCTGTAAAATCATAACGCATTTCTAATGCTTTTAGTTCCTTCTTAAAGAATAAAAAATGTGTACGTACAATGAAATTTTAAAAATTATCAACATTTATTTACATGGCATTAGGTATTCTGAAAATTGAGTTTGATTTGAACTAGAGAGTTTAATTTATATCCCGTTATGATTTTGATTTGATAATTGATTTTGCTACTTTTTACCATACTGCACTCTTTATTGTGACTTAAATTTTATATATTTAAAACTATACGTATATTGAACAAGATAAAATTAAAAAGTAATTAATTAAAGTTATTATTTTGTTATAATATTAATATAAAATTGATATAATTTATTTTAAAATGGAATAAATTAAACCTTAAACAGGGAGGCTAAAATACATGATATTTTTTATATGCATTATATGTTTATTTTAAGTATCAAACTACTCTATTTTATTTATATTAAAAGTTAGTTATTTTTAAGTAGAAGAGGTTATTCTTCTTTCATTTCTTAAGCAATTAGTAGGTACCTACACATAATTATAAATCTTCAGTACACTAATTTATAATTTATATTTTTTACCAGACAGTATTTTACAAAATATTCTTTTCAATATCATTTAATTTAAAGTATTGTTATATTAAAAGAATTTAATAATTAATCTTCGAGAGAATGTCTGTGTCCCTAAAAAGGTTACAAAACTGATAAAGATCTAACTATTATTCCATTTATTTATTTATTCCCTTATTTAGAACATTTCATAGACAAACTAATGCTAAATTTTGAAAATCGTCATTTAAATTTTTATTTACTAAAAGATTCCCTTTTCTTTGGTTTGGTTGGTTTCGTCTTGATAATTTTTGCATCTTTGAAGAGTTCTTAAAATAGCATTAATAGATGCTTCTCTGAATTCATAACACGGCAGTATGATCGATAAAGTTGTAAAGAGCTTAACAGAAGGGTTTTCCCATTGCAATATCTCCTCAAAACGTGAACCCAGGGTCAAAAAAAGGAAAGGTCGTGACATCTCTGTGACATACGAAGAGGGAGGGAACCAAAAGTCAAAAACAAATTGCGTGAGTTAATTGATGTCCCTTTGAAGTAAAAAAACTCGGTTATAACATTTGAACTTTTTTATTTTCAAAAGAGCAACCAAATGAAATGATCATCACCTTACGTATAAATGTCAGTCACTCGGATGTCCCAGGACGTGGAACGTACTGATTATTCCATTAGCGTTGGGTTTAAATGTAAATTGGTAAGTTCTTAAAACCACAGCATTTTAAAAAAAAGGGAAAAGACGTATCGGATGTATGGTTCGTCATGCTATCCGTGTTTCTTTTAACCACTTCCTGCTCGTACTGAAAGACGCTTTTGATGGTTGTCGGATAGCTAACGAATGAAAAAGTCAAAGTTTAAAGCTTGAAATGATGTTAAAAAGTTTGGAGTAAAGGTTAGGATGTATTACTGAGAAGTACAAAAGTTTATTGTTCGTCCGATAAAATGAACACTTGTTCATTACCCCGGGTGGGGTAATTTATACCTTTAAAACATATGGTCTTTTCAAGCTTTAATATACAATTTTTCGTGGTTTTTGATCAAATTTTTATAGTATTGAGATTTAATAGTTGTGATCATTTTGAGCGTACAGATTTTACGTGTAATCTTTTTATGGTTGAGAAAAAGAAAAAGGGAGGGAAAAGGAGAAAAGGATGAAATGGAGTATGAGAAGGGGATGGTGGACCTTGAAACCGCTCAAAACTGACCAAAATATGAAAAAATATTTTTTGTTGATTAATGATTTATTTTTGAAAAATAATTCCTCTAATAGGTGTTTTGTAAAATTAGATAAAGAGTTGCTCTGCTAAAAAAAAGTCAAAATAAAGGTAAGTCCCTGAAAAAAACTTTAAATGGCTTTTACTCACATTAAAAATTTTTGATATTTTTACATAGCTTCCTTTTATTATCCTAAATAAATTTGGGAATTTTTTAAGTGATATCTCATCATTAAGTTTATGAAATCTTGACTTCAGTGTCAGAAAGACAGAAAATTTCACTATAAGAGTAAAAAAAAATATTAAAAAAAACCTACTTAATGTATTCACTAATGAATTCCCAAATTTGTTCTGTATGAGTTTCTAAGCAATTCAGTACTAAAATGAAGTCAAAATACAAAAAGTTATCCCGCAAGGAAAAATTTTTAAAAAGTGTAAAAAAAATGGATTTTCTTAAATTTTTTTTTTTTGAAAATTCAAGAATATTTAACATATTTATACTGTATTATATTTATATGCCAAATTTCATATCTCTAAGGTAATAAATAAAAAAAAATGTTTTAAAGGTCCACCATCCCCGGAAAAATGAAGGAGATAATTTTATGAGAAAGTAAGAGAAAAGGAAAGATGATAGTATTATAAAATTAGGGAGGACATGATGTGAAAAATGTAAAAAGAGAAGACAGAATGAAAAAATATTAGATGGATGAGAGAGAAAGATTTAAAAAGAGGAAGAAGCTAAGGGGCTTGAGAAAAGATAAAAATACAGAGAGGGAGACGAAGAAAATGGAGATTGAGCAAATTGAAAGATAAAAATTTGACAAAAGAAAAAGAGAGGAAAGTGAAAAAAGAGGACCTATAAATAAGATGAGGGATCTAAAGAAAGAGAAAAAAAGATAGGGGGAAAAAAGGAATGAGAGAATATAGGAGAAAGAGAGTGAGGAAAGAGAGTAGGAAGATATGGTGTTCACAAGAAAGATGACCAAGTGTAATTGCAGAAAGGGTTGGCAGATACTAAAAAATAAAGAGATGTTCCATATATTAGAATAAAACGAGAAATATAGATAGCAGCGGATGAAATGAAATGAGGGAAAGTGAAATATATGTATGTATAGAGAATAGGTAAATGAGAAGGGGAGAGTAAGGGCCTAATGCACCTCAAGGGGGGAAACGACTCTCAAAAATGTAACATAAACCAAATTTACATGGTGCAATAGTAGTTAAAATGGTTTAGTACTTGTTTTTTTATAGTCTTCATTCGGTCCTGAGACAGATGTATTGTAAAAGAGAAAAATGCAAGGGAACCTAAAACGAAATTTTTCACCACATTAATACGGTTCAACTAAACCAAACCTTCCCCGATCAACCCATCATCTCAAAAAACGTGTGATAAACACCATCAGACCCGCATTCTGTACAACAGCCATCAGAAGCCAATGCAAAGAAATAAGAGCGACCCTGAAGGAGCGCCCATAGGGCTCCTCGGGCGACGTGATCGCGTTTCGCAAGGGTCCCCCGAGCGCAAAGCTGATGACCCCGCAAGGACGGAGGAAGTGCCTTCGACACTCGCGATCGCCTCTTTGCGGAATGCGCAGCTGCCTCTCCTCCTCTCTTCTTCTCCTCCATCAGCCCAGGTAAACTCTGATGGTTCTTTCTTTGTGTTGGTCTGCTTGGATATACATTGTTTTCGCCATTCCGGGGATCTGGAAGTTTGAGGGGGCATTTGGCATTGAATGAGAAATGGTCAGTTGGAGTTGCTTTGTTATGAGTTTTTGCTGTGATTTTTATGTTTTGAAATTTATGGGAAAGAAACTTGGGACTTATATTCTCTTTGTTCCTAGGATAAAATATAGCCTCCAACATAAATTTTGTTGTCTAATTCAGTGATTCCCAATCGGTGTTCCGCGAACCCCTATAGGGGTCAACGGAAATTTTACATTTTACCGGTTAACATTGATTCAAGTACTACATCCCGTAAAGTCTTCCGGAGGAGTGGATATTGTCAACAGTAAAAACGGGAGGAACTTCATAGCCCCCCAAACAACAAAAAATGTTCCTATTTTCAACTACTTAGCTACTTATTAATATTCAAGGTGGCGAAATAAAAAGGGATATATGAGTCTGAATTAATTGGGAACCACTGATCTAATTAATTACTGTTAACTGGAGTAAGTTTGGGGCAGCGAAAATTAAAAGTATTTTATGTACAAAAAAGAATTATCTTTTGTGTACTTTAACTTGACTTAATTTAGAGAATCATAAAATGTGACCTTTCTACAATTTATGGGTTGGATACATTGGAATTATACCTCAGGGGGGGGTGATTTAATTATTTGATAAGGATATGTTGTTTAAATAAGGATATGTTGTTTTAAAATATGTTGTCTAAACACAAACAGCCAAGAATTACAATTAATATTTATATAGGAGAAAATAATAAGAGAAGTTATTGGTACTATATCTGCAAACACGTAGTATAATGTTATTTCAGATTTTTTATAAAGAAATGCTAACTATCTGTAGTAATTTATAATTTTTAGGGCTACTTATACCTACCCACCTACTTTTTTTCATAACAGCATAATCACTTGGATTTTTTCAAGAGTAAATTTACCGGGGATACTCTTTTTTATTTCTCAAATTGTGTTTTTTCTAAAGTTGCCATAAAAGCTTATTTTAGGAATCATTCAATTTTTTCATTATGTAGATTTAATATTGGTTTTAATACTGTTTCTCAACCTCGAGATGGAGTTTGAGTATCTAGACTTACCTCCCCTAAAATACAACCCTCCCCTACAGCAATAATAAACAAATAGTGAATTTCGGAATTGATACTTTGGTCAGCGAGATTTTCCAGATATATTTTTTGGTTCATGGAAAGTTAAGTTGTCATGACTTGGACCTTATCCACTGTGCAGACCTTAATTAGTGAAATTTTTGTAAACTAACCAGTATGAGTTCAAACTGCACTTATATTATAGATGATTTCACTCATGTACAAAAAACTTTTGCACTTTCAAAAGTTCCTTAAAAATAACTTTTTTTATTTTTCTTCTGTTTCGAAAATGTGGAAACCACTGGATACATCTTTCTACCGTTAGAAAACTCAATACTAAGTTTCGCACCATTCTAGTATATGAAGTAAAAGGGTTAGTCTGTGTTAAGAGTAATATTGAAAATAAGCTCCTCTAAGCATTTCTTGAAACCATCTGCTATTTGATTTTACTTTTGTAAATGGAAAAATAATTCGAATGAAAGAATATTAAAATATTTCCTTAAAAATATATTTTAATATTGAATTCAAATGATCTTATATGCTTTGATACGCTACTACACAGTAATATCTTCAGAAACGTAAATATTTTACCTAATCAAGATGACACGTTTGCTTACGTTTGCAACTTGTGGCTCATCATTATTTGCTACCTAAGCATTAAAATCTATATCAGGAGACTTATTTAGATTAAAGCAAGACGTTCTATCTCATAATTCAGTAGTTCAGTGAAAATCCAAAACTCGTAAGTACGATGTTTTTAATGGTTTTGATTCTTTGATTTGTACAAACACAAACACCTCCATCTTCGAGAAAAAGTAAAGTAGGTTTGTTTGTTTTTTATTTTATCATCGCTTGAGGACTTTTAAAAATTTGTTTCTTCATTCATTCAGAAGATTTAAAAAAAAAAATTCAATAATCAATTCTTTTGTACCCACAGACATATTAAAAATATGCTAATTTTTAAAAATCATCAGCCTTTTAATGTAAACAATTAACGAAAAAATGCAATAATAGTGCCCAATGCCCCTTTATGTTTGGGGAAATTTGTGTAAATCCAAAGATACTACTTGTAGAAATACTTGTTTTTTTAAAGTTTGTTATTTTTATGTCTTGTAAAATTCTTCATCGTAGATGACAAGATGCAGTTAGGAAAAGTGCTTAACTTATATATTCGTCATAAAGGAAAAAAATTGCCTCACAAATATATTCTTGTGGTTTAATTTAAGGTAGTGATATTGATAACGTTTAATTAGGCACTAAATTTTTTTATTGTTTTGATACAAAAGTCTTGAAGTAAAAAATTCATTAGATGAATTCATCTAAAAAAATTAATGTCCTTTCTCTTACTTTCTTTCTCTCTCTGTTTTTAAACACATTTAACGAATGCTAATAAAAATAAAAATTACTAGAAGAGAAAAAATTATCCAACTAGCAAAGAAATCCGCTTTAAAATCAATGTTATGTAAGGTTATTTATTAAAAAGTCCACGGTTTATTTCTATTTTAATTCCTTTAAAATAATAAACTATGTTTCAAGAAAGAATGGATACATTTTTAGGGTGTCATTTTTAGTGAAGAAAGGTACATAAAAACAAAATTAAAATAAAAATAAAGTTAAATAATAAAAAAAATGTAATGAAAGATTTAAAAAATATTAAATAGAAATTTCTGACAATTTAAAAGCTTAAAATAATAAAATTTTAGTTTTTGAGATATTGAAAAATACTAGATGAAAACTGGGAGTATTTTCAAATTTATTTTTTACTTTGTACTTGAAGAACACATGGGTTTGATTGTGTATTGAATTACCTTTTAACTTCCTTTAAGACAACAAAGAAATAGTCAGTAATCCAGTTTCGATCGATTTTTATTTATTTTTTAATTGCAATCTAACAACCTCGTTTTACGATACTCTGGGTAAAGCTTACTTTGATAAAAAACCGCTTTCACTTAAGTAATTCCCATATTTTTTTGTACGGAACACGTTGCTGAAGAAATGCAACAAGGCCAAGTTTTTTCCCCCACCGAGGTCGTTTTGTTGTTGGCTTTTATGGCTTTTGACTTCTAGTTTTTCAGCGGGAGTTTCTTTGCTTTTATTTTTTCTCTTTCGTGAAACTAAATTGTCAGATTTTTTTTTCCGTTCGTAGCACGCATGATGTCCCTAAACGTTTTCGGCATGAAACGTTTCAATTAGAAATTTCGTGGAAAAATTGATTAGATGAGCTGTTGTTTTTCTCCGAAAGTAAACTTTTGTAACTAATATCTGTTTTGAAAGTTTTAATGGGTGCTTTTAAAGTTGTTGATTGGAAAAAATAATTGAAGTTATGAACTTTGATGACTTGTATTACGACTGTGAAAATGTTTCAGAGTTTTTTTTTGAAGTTGTCAGTTCTTTTAAAAATTAATTTTGTTTATCATTAAATTAAAATTAGATGAAATTAAATTAAGTGTATGCATAATTTTGAAAGATCGTGCAATGAACCGAATGAGTTGTAAATAATGTGTGTATAGATTAATACTATTTATGTATTCCAGAATTTATAAAATGGTGTTTTGTTAATCTTGAAATCTTATTCAAAAAGTCGAGAACCAAATCAAATAAAATTTAAAATGAATTTTTTTTACTTATTAAAAGAAAACTTTATTTTCAATTTTAATTAATTTATAAACTTTATTTAATTAAATTACCAATTTGTAGATAATTTTCTAATTTTGCTTTCTTTGTTGCTTAAAATATTTCATAAGTTGAAACTTAATTTTGCATGATAAAGTATAATTAACTAAAATTATTTTTAAAACCAGAAAAATTCAATTCGTCAAGTGTGAAATATTTCTCGTTGCAGAAAATACAAAACCTAAAACTTCACAAAAAGGGCACCATTCCAGTGCACCATTGTAATTGACATAGAGTATACTCTACAATAGGTAAAAATTGCCCTTCAAAACATACATGTTAGTAAAATATTGTTCAATAAATTATTTGAAAAGGATATTGAATTATATAGAAGAATAATTAATTAACAATAATCATTAGAACCTGTAAAATCCATAATCATTAGAACCTGTAAAATCAATAAATGGAGTACACAATGATATTATTTTTGATGCCATCAAAAATTTATGTCAACTAAAATTGTCATAAACTTGACCTATCTAAACCAACCAATAAACACCTAAAACCATAATAAAAATGTCATTTTCATAGATCTATTTCACCCATCTTTATTATTCAGATGTAATAAGCACGACACACTTGCAGAGTCAACAAGTTTTATACTTTTCCGATAATATGTCCGCTCATCCAAAACGAAAAAAACCATCCTGATATAGCTTAGTCTTCTGAACAATATCTTTTTGTAGAACTGGACACGCACGACCACGACTATCTCATTAAAAGTTAACATGCCTAGAAAGAAAATATGAATCCTTTTGGTTCATTAGTTGACACACTATCATCGATCTGTTTGTCCGCAGAAATAAATTTGGTGTCAGGTTGGATTTTGTCACTCTATCCTTTGGAGTGTTTCCGAAAGAACTTAGTTAATGAAGCATTAGGGAGAAGTTTCATTAGAGTTAGTAGTTTAAGTAATTGGTTTTTGTGTTAAAAGTGTGTTAGATCTAATAAAAATGTTTTGATCTTATTAAATAATTTTTGAAAGATAAAGGATTTAACACAGCAAAATTTGATTAGTTTAACATTTGATTTAAAATAAGTATCCAAACGAGATATTTTATCAGGAGAACCGATTTGTGAAAAAATGTTTATAATATTAAAAATGTGACTTTGTAAAGAAAATGGTTACGTACTATACATATAATGAATTCTAACATAACATCAATTTTGTTAGTACTAAATCTTTTTGGTAGAAAAGCTTAAAAGCTGAAATTTATGTCTACTTAGAAATAATTTATAAGCAAACTTATTATTTCTAAAACTGTATCAATAATGCAACAAACAGACCAATGGTCATTAAATTAAATTTAATTTTATCATGCTATAGTTCTCACATTTGATTGTAAATATAAATTTCTTATGATTTCCCCACCAAATGATAATTTAAAGTGTCCGCACCACTAAATTTTAAAATATATAATCACTGATAACTCCACTTTTAGTTGGCATTAATGAAAACTAAATAATAATTTTTGTATCAATACGTTTTTCATAACAAACATTTCAACGTTCAGAAGCATACAAAGCACTGGTGTTCGTAGACATGACTTACTATTGATAACGTAGTACTGCAACTCTCGATGTTTCGATATTGTTCATTTCCTATACTTGTACAAAATTTTCATTAAAACTTAATTAATAATTATTTCTTATACAAACTTTCCTATCTCTGTGTACTTTAAAGTTCACTCTCACTTTAAAGTTTTAATTACTATCTTTCATTACCCATAGATGGGTGATCTGCTATGAAAGAAATTTTCTACTTGATATATAAAATCATCGTTGAAAAGTAGATATTGGTAAAAATATTAGACTTTTTACTCCTTTCTCAAACTTTTCCCTTTCGTTGATTAAACTGTTTCCCTATTTTAGAAATTTTATTGACAGTGTATTAATTATTTACCTTCTAACTTAGATTTCGAGAGAAAGATATACGTTTCAAGTATTCGATGTCTTTTTGGGAACTCGATATTAAATTTGATAACTAAAACTAAAAGGATTATATTTATGTATTCGATACCTTAGACTCTTAGAGTATAGTTTTTATTCATAATGTATATCCCTAGAGACCCATTTTATACACATAGGGTCTCTAAGTATCGCTGAAAGCTCAGGTGTGATAATTACCTCTTTGTGACTCATACTCACTTCATACTGATCATGATCAGTCAGAAACAGTGGCAATACCTTTTTTTGCGGTTGACAACACAAAATCAACCCATACCACTTCCTCTCCCAGCCATTAATCAACAAGTTCGCTCACTAATCACCACCGGCCTTTATGTCCAAAAGCCTACCTACCCACCCCAGGCGACCTCCAGAAACAATAATAAAAAAGAACATTCTTTTTCTTTCATCATTCGATCAGAAAACGAACGCGGTTCCGAATCGACCGTGTTTCGAAGAAACGTCAACGGTCTGGTGACGGGAAAGTGCTCCGTAAACAAAGCCATATTGATCACTGTTTGGCATGCACACACACTTAAATGTCTCTTTTTGTGAGTCGGCGGTTTGACGCGTGTCGCAAAAGGAGAGGACTGACGGTAAGGGCGGATTTACATGCAGCGGACGCGACTTGTCGGAACTTCCCTGTAAATGATGACGTAACTACTACGTCATAGCGCTAAGAACCAATGACAGTACCAGATTCTAATTCGATGAGGAAAGTGATAGGAAATTTTCCCATGACGTCCCGGTCGCATCGCTCGAATTGTTGCTTGTAAATCCACCCTAACGGAGAAAGTCATGTTCGGTGTCAGATGGTTGGTATCTCGTGATTATGTAATGCAGGGTTTGTTTAGTGGGTTGTGTGTGTGTACGTAGGTGGTGCCCAGTGGACTCGGAATGTATTGGTCAGAAAGCGCACAAGATCACTTCCTATTAGTTTTTTTAGCGATTAAAACAGACAAACTGAGTATAGAAGGATTATTCTTGGGTTGGGAAAAAGGGTATTGGAAATGGATTATTTGAAGATTAAATATAGAAATTTAGCTGGAAACTTTTATGGGCTTGGAATTATGAGATAGGGGGAATGTGTCCCTGCGCCCCCTTTTCTTCTCGATGGATCCATGCTAAGAGGAAATGCACTCTTTAAGGAAGGGCAAAATTTAATTTAATTAAATAAAAAAAACGGTCCCTTACTAAGGAATGAAATATTTTCCATTTTTTTCTCTTATTGAAATAAAAACACTTCTTATGATGATATACGAAATTCGATGTATAAACATAAAAAGGAAAAATTCAGATTAATACATCTATGAAAGATTTTTATCCAAAATTAAACAAAACTACAAGAACTAAAATACCTCTACCGATAATTTTTTTATATTCTTCTTAATTTGATCTAGGAATTTTTCATTGTAGAATATTACCTAATTACAATCTACCCTATTTACGTTAATAAATCTTAAACTAGAATTCAGGTGAGCAGTACACCCAATATTCAAGCCAAGTAAGATGAAGTTGAATTTCATTGTTTGGCGCGATCGTGAATGTTAGCCAAAGATCAAAGGTATAAACTGTCTGAAATCCACCTATTAAGTTCTTTGTAGCGGACTTGTTTTGGAAATCCAATTAATAATATCTGCAGTTAAAATCTCTCATTTTATTTCACGAATTCATTCTTTGACTTCTTTCAAATTTAAATGGGTAATTTATTAGATATAAAAGCGAGATATTTAAGAAATTGAGGTTGAAGCGTGAGATCTAATAGTCACCAATCGCTAGGACTGAATATGGTTTAGTGAGAATCAGTTAAAACCTCATTATTTTCCCAATCTTCCTACACAATGGAACTAAATTCTTTAACTTTTATTTTCATTACGGAAAGTAATCGTTTTCTCAAGGTTGGGGAAATGGAACATGGTATAAAAAAATACAAGCCACTCTCTTGCCTCGGACATAAACTTCCATTATCCAACTTGTTGCCAACGCCGAGCAAAATCCGAGGAAAATAAGAAACAAAAAAGGTGCAAAAGACAGTTCAGCTCACGCTAATCAATGGTCAAGAGAAAGGGAAAGAACGTTCGAAAAATAAAACCAAAAGTGGCACAAAATCCGTAGAACAAAACCTTCTCGAATAAACACATTCGCTGTCGCCATGGCAACCCGATGTCCAGTCTGCGCAGGCGCGGGAAGTTGTGGAGTTTGGGGGAGCGCGTTTTTCTAATGAGTTTCCTCGGACGAGTGGGCATGACAGCGGAATAACCTTGTGTTTCGTAGTGTTTCTGTAGGATAAACAAACGCCGGATACTTTTCCATCGGACTCGTGTCTGAAGAGCCTGTCAAGTAGAGTGTTTCCACAAAAAAAGGTGATTACTTTTCACTTAGCTTTCTTGCATGTTTCTTATTTTTAAGGCAGCTTCCTCAACGACTAAAAAAATTGCGAGCGCAACAGTTGGAGTACGTTATGGTGAAGGATTTAAAAATTTCGAAACTATTTCAAAACTTTTGAGCGACACGTGGACTTATTTGACACGTGGGGATAGTTTTACCTGTTGAATTTGACGGGTTTTTTGTCGCTGTAGATTGTCAGTGAGGCTCCGACTTGTGTATAAGCTGCAATTAGTTTTTTTTATGAATCTATGTTGTAAAATGTTTTTGAGCCCTTTCTAAATGCTTATATTTATTTCATAGATTAGTTTTATCCTTTGAATTTGTGTACAGTCTATTTATATGGTTTAGAAACGTCATACTTTCAAAAACAATAAAGGGAAAATATTCCTTGGATAGAAAATAGATAACCTTAGAAGTAAAAGAATAAAACTTTGATGTTAGTGAAGTAACTTTGGTGTTCCTGTTCCTTACATATTTAGATTCCAATTTAGAATGTCCCAATAAATCTAAGGAGAAGTTACTGAGAACAATTTTCGCCAGGTCTTAAAAAACATGGTCAAAAATTCCAGACTAGCGAATTTAAATTTTAGTAAGATAATGATATGAACTAATGTAAAATGTTTGAGAATAGTTAACTTGATAATTTCTCTACAGATCCCAAATTCACTGTGACAAACAAGTGTTTATTTTTATTAGATTTAATTGAGGCTCATATTCATCATCCATATTTTCTAACCTTAAATGTTTGCATATATTTTTAAATGATAAATTAAATTTGCATCTATTCAGTGATTTACACACATTTGAATAACGATCAAGAATAATGTGATTTTTTAAAGCTTGGAATCAAATAGCTTTATTGTAGAAATCTTGATTGAAAAATCTGTATAAATGACCCTAAAACTGTAAACTTTAATCTAAATATAAAAAGTTGGGTCTTTACGTGAGGAAAAATTAATTTGTTCAGTTTCAAATTTATAACTTTTTAAGTTGAGTGAATATTTAAGTTTCATGCTAAATCAAATTTTTCTTATCAGCACTTTTTTTCATAAATTTCTGTAATCATACAGAAAAAAAATGATGAAAATAATTCTTACTCAAATATAAAACACCCTCAGAAAGACAATGGCAATTTTCCTTGTCATTATTTCACCGAATTTGCATTAATCTTGCGTTTTGCCTTGCACCGGCATTTTGTATTTGGAACGTTTGTACAAACGTTATTTAGTTTGCCCTTGTGACCTTTTCATGTCATTTATTTCCTCAATAACTCTTATTCTAACCTCATTATAATAAAACAGTCTGTTTGTATGCGCTTCAGATGGCTTTTTATGCAAAAAAATCGCAAAATCTAGATCGATGTAATAAGCTTCATCCTTTTAAACGAGAATTAAGGATTTTAAAACCAAGGGGAAAACTCCTCATTCGAAAACTGTCGTTTTGAGAAGATTTCATGATCATGTTAAATGTGAACTTAGAGAAGAACCAACCAACTAAGATAAATTTCAAATTTAGCGTTAAAAATTTGTATTTTTCTAACTAATTATATTCTAAAGTTCGGGAGAACTTAAGTTTTAAGAACAAGTTTCCCCTATGGTATTTAAAAGTGATGCTTCAATACTTTTTCCGTAGAGTATTAAAGAATACATTCAGAATTGATTTCTGAAGGTTTTTTTTTCATTTTTGATGTGAATTTGATTCAAATATTTAGTGGTAATAGAATTTTATGCAGAAGTTATTTAAGATTTTTTGAAATCTTAGATTTCTTTACTTTTAAAAAAGGAATATAAAAAATATTTTTAAACTTGTTTTTGATGATGCAAAGCTAGTGTGGATTATACTATATGTTTTATAATTTTAAAATAAATGTTTTATTTTAAATTTTTTTAAAAAAAATTTTTAAATGTTTTATAATGTTCAAGCCTAACTATTTATCAATTTTATAAAATAGTAAATAATCTGCCCACAACCAGTGATCTGTTTTTAGATTCTTACTCAAAATTAAAACTTTATTATTTGCATAGTGTATCTACATGATTTTTTGTTTTTCTCTTTTGTGTAGATTTAGTGCTTATTTCTTTGTGGTTATGTGTGTCCTTTTATATTTAATGTTGTAATGTTTGTGTATTTTTCTTGCCAAGTAATTGGAATTCACTTCTGTTTGGCAATGTATTTTTAAAATAAAATAAATAATTTCAATAAAGTAAACTTGTATGAACTATTAACTCGTGGGTTATATAACAGCATTTTATTAACTTTATGGTTTAATTTTTTTTCGTTTGTGTAAAAAATGTAATTTAATAGATCATTGAAAACTCTAGGAACTAATTTGATTTTGATAGTCGAGGGACCATAAAAAATTAAAGTACCTTTAGACAAAATGCATTTAATAAAGTTGTATTGATTTTTAAAATTTTTTTCGTGAAAATATAAAATTTAGTGTATGCATAGTTAAATTGTGAAAAGTTCTTGCTATTTCTAAAATCAACATCTTCAATTTTTTTTCTCATGTCTTTTATCCGGAAAGAACGTGTAAATTTAAGTTTTACCCCGATTGAACCTTGACAGAACACAGCATTGACAAGGTTGATGCGAGGTTTTTATGATCTGTGGTAAGGGTAATTGGAAATTTTTCTTTAATTGGACATTCCATTGCCATTAAGGGAAAACTCTGTTGATCGTGTTGTCAACTGCATGTAAATTAAAGTTTGATATAATCATTTGTATAATAAATGGGTGTTAGAGCAATTTTGTATTTGGAGGTCTTAACAAAACGCTAGTAATTTATTTTATAGTTGAATTTTAAAGATTTGTGGCTCGTATGCGTTGCATTAAAACTTCATAGTTAACACCTTGAAATTAGATTTTAATGAGTGATAGAGTGCGAATAGTAATTCAATTCAAATGTTTTGTTTTTATCCAATTATGAGATCGATATTATCCTATTATAATAATTGAATCGTCAGTTTGAAAAAAAAGAATAAGTCCAAAAACCAAGTTGTGAGACAATCGAAGAAAAAAACTGTATAAGTAATGGGATTTTTACAGTATAACCTCAAAATTTATACTGGAAATTCACGACCCTATTTAGAGGACAGGATAATACGAAAAAAAAAAATATAAGTAGGTATATTCGAAAATATTTAAGAGTTGAAAATAGTTGATGGAGTTATTCCCTTTTTCAACCTTATGAAATTTCAAGTGAAAAATTCTTAAAAACCACTTTAAAAGACAACTAAATTATATTTCTGCTTAGTTCACAGTACAAAAGGGGTAAGTAGAAAGACTAAGACTAATAAAATTAAAAATCTTTATGAAACTGGGACATTAAGGTACTATCAATGGAGTAAGTGAATACCAATGGAGTCAAACATTCATTGGATAAAAAAAAAGGAAGAAACACTTTTTAATTAAAATCAAATTTTATTTTGGCTAAGTTTGCAATACAAATAATAAGAAACGAAAGATGAATTAACTTAATGAATGGACATTGATTTCGCCAAGTTCAAGGGGCCATATCTGCCGATAGAGAGTAGTTATTTTTTTCCTCTTTACACTCATGTGGTAGAGAGGAGGGAGATTACTTTCTTGCTTTTAAAATTCGAGCTTGGAGATTTTTTTGCGCACAAAAAGTCAATTTGCCATTTTTTGAACTTATTCCCTTTTCCAAACTGGCGATTCAATTATAATGGTTAGATACTTAGTTCTTTTAGTTTGACAGGGTAATGAGATTACTTTTAAGTAACTAGTCATAAAAGATAGAACCCTGTCAAAGTAAATAGAAATAATCGATCAAATCATCTCCAAGCTTTTAATCCAGGCCTCTGCACAACTTCAACTTTGCTGCGGGGCAAAAGATTTAAATTCTCTATCCCTTGTTCATGAAATTAAGAGAAATTCCAAATAATTGAAAGGTATATAAAAGGATCACGAGTAACGCATGTTCAAAACACTCTTCAAGATTTTATTTGTAATTTTAACAAAATTTTGACCTTTATAGGTTTAAATTAAACTTTTGGAAGCTTAATCTTCCTTTATTTTATAAGTGAAACAAATAGTTAAATACTTTTAATTCGTTTTATTAATTAATTATTTTATTAATTATTAATTATTTTATTCGTAATATTATTACAATGTGTAAGTAGAAATTTCTTGCTTTTAAAAATCGTAACCTTTCTCTGTATTCTTCGCTGGTGTATTTAGTTGCTTCACTTTCCAGATTAGTTTTAATTTTTTTAATTTAATTCAATCCAAGTAGAAAATACCTAAGTTTAAATAATACTTAATTAATTAAGCTTATATATAATACCAAGAAATAATATAAAGTGATTGAAGTTGTTTTATTTGATTGCTTATAAACTTCTTCTTAAACATCAAACTTATAAATTAGATTATTTACTGCACTCTTCCGTATGAAATGACTAGGAATATTAAGCATGTATAACAAAATTAATTAGTATTATCTCGGATATCATAATATCCAAATTTATACTTCGAATATTGTGTGGGGTTTGTACTATTTTTTTTACTTGTCTAAATCGTATCCAATTCAGGACAAGGTTTATTTAAACTACGTTAATTTGTGTTTGTACAGTAAGATCGAGTATCAAATTTTCTCCTAATTACTTCGATTGTATTGTAATTTTATATCCTCTGATATAACACGTGTTAATTTACCTACTATGACGGACAATGGATTCAGAAACACATTAGTTCCCGTTTCTTACAATTGCTCTCAATTCTCCCATTTTTTATAACCCGTTATACCTTACTCGTAAACACTATCCTTAACCAATCATTAAGATTAACTCCCGTGTACGTTGTTGCTATGTTTATGGTTTTGCAATGATATTGTTTTGTGGAAAAATGTTCAATAGTAACGGTAGTATAGTAAATTTTATATAGTCTACAATTCAAACCGGATTTGCTCGATTGTGTTATTGTTACATGGTGATTTACCGTTTAAAGGTGGAAGGTTGCTAGTCATTGTGGCAACAACATGAAATTAGTTTCTTTAGAATATTTCAAGCTTTACTTAAAATAGAATTCCTTTGAAATTGTTATGAAAGTTGAAATTCTCCCAGTCTTGTGATTCTGAATCACACGATTATGCAATTATAAATTTGAATGAAATCTTTGGAAACGAATATATCACCTGGGAAAATAGACAACATTTTCCATTTTTTTTTGAGATGTTGAAAAACAAACTGAACAAAAAAGTTATTTCTTTCTGCAGCGTTTATCAAAGAAACACAGAAGCTATACATGATGCAGCTATGTTTTTTATTTTCAAATAAAAAATGTTATACAAAATTAAGATCAAATGGGAATCCAATGAAACTGATTTAAATTATACTGTACTACTGTAAAATATCATTTGAAAAAGTGTTGTTTCAATTAAATTAAAGCCTATGCGTATTAAATTTATATAAATCTCGTTGTAAATAATTATTTATTCTCGTTGTTTGGGAGTAAAATAACCTTTTACCTTCTAAAAATGATTTTTCCTCTTATTTCAGTTTAAATATAAAAAAGTGTTAGTAGCCAATCAAAATTTTTAATTGAAACTTCTCAATTTCATTCCTTACTTTTAACTTGATTTAATTATACTTTTGTGATTGTTGAAAATGTCAAGTTTTTAAATTAAGAAAAACTTATCCCCCTTAGAACATGAGTAAGCAGTTAACTTTTTCTCAGCCGAAAGTTTTACATAAACTTTACTACGCTATATCAATAAATCTAGAACTTTTTCTCCCAATTTCTCCCAATTGTTGCTCCAGAAATCAATCAATGATCAGAAGGAGCTTATAAGAGTCCAACTTAACCTAACATCTGCCCGCAATTCAGGTCAGTAACATTGACTGCGGTAAAGCCGATCAAGGTCAGTGTAGCACCAAAAGTAAGAGACGTCCCAATGCCAATTAAAGACACAAATTTCCTTTCATATCAAATGTAGGATTACTACAAACTTTTCAGGTTTATCCATGTTGGCAGATTGCAATCGCCCAATAAAACCTACAGTGATAAATAGCCTTGTAGAGGGGTAAGTCCAAGATTTTCCGTGTAGCTTCTAGTTTTTCAGGGACAAAAACCAGTGGTCTTAAGGGTGTGTACTTTATTCGTCATAACAGACAAAAAGTGGGAAGGATTTAACCACAAATTCTATTCCAATTGTAAAACTCTTAATTTGACGTGGGCTTCAACTGGTTGTGTTGTATGAATCATATGAGGAAAACAAGACCAGATATTTTTACGGGAATGAATGAATTTTAAATGAACTGTCTGCAGTTATAAAATTTATTCTAGATGTGCTGCTTGGATGGTTTTTTCAACTCTTGTGTATGTATCTTTTGTTGTCTTTCATTTTATTAACTTCTCTTGTTTTTTTGTTTGAAGTTTAGCCATAGGTTTCAAAGAATTTTTTGAAACAATAAATTTTTTTTAAAGGTTTATATTTATTAAATTTTTCGGTGTCTCCAAAATTCGGGATATTGACTACATTTTTCCTTATATTGGGAAAATATTTAGAGTACTGCTTTCAACTTTCAAACGTTGTTTCTATATAAAAATAAGTTTTTGCGCCCTAGTATATGGTTTATTCAATATCCTTGGAAAAATTCTACTTAGGTACAATACTTTAGAAAATTAAATTGTATTCAACACGATCCGATTTTATACCTTTTTTTATACCACAAAGCAATATAAGCTCTTTGATCTTATCCTGGGAACAATGGCCCATTTTACATATATTTTTTTAAAACCTACAAAAAGGATCTTTTGCGTTATAGTGTCCATAAATTCTATAGGCTCCTAAAACTATCCTTTTGTAGTATCATACAAACCAATGATGTTTTTTGTTTGCGCTACGCCCTTTCGCGCTTGATTTTCACAGGACCTCAGCTCAGGCATACTTTTGTTTTCGATAAATAGTCATTAGTTGAAATTCATCAGAATCCACTAAAACAACCATATCCTACTTACACTGAATATTTATCAGTAAAAGAGCAATTTTTGCATAATATGAATTTCTCTATACATTTTGATTCCTAATTATTTTTTTGAATAGTGTGTTAATAGTAAGGGGGTCTTCATTCAAATATTTTTCACTCCTATTTATGGAGCAATTAGAGTAATTTAAGGCACAGTATTTTTCCAGCTCTGCTGTTGGGTACTATTACATACATAATTTAATGAATGATAATTCGGATTGTTATCGGTGCATTTCCATAATTAATTTTCGATGTTTGATGAGTTTACCGAGAACCACTAAATCAATGTAGTATTTCCTAAGAAAAGACCTGTGAAATTTGCATATAATTGATCGTCCAGAATGTGTTTATTTACCGCCGAATGCAACCAAACAAAAAGTTGTTGACCCTGAAAAATCCATACATTGTTGACTCACTGGAACTTGCGCAATGATCAAATGTAGCTCAAAATCAATGGCCACTACCGTACGAATGAGATCATTAGATAATATTCCCAACCTCGTGGAAACAATTTCCCTTGCGTGACCAAGAGGGAATGGCGCAACCACGTGCGCCGGCCAACACCCACCCCTGGACAGGGGTCAGTGACCCCCAAATCAGGAACAAAAAGCATGTTCTTTATCTCCAGAACCCTTTGCGCCCATTTACTTGTATGCAAATCAGTGGAGAGTTTTCTTTGTAAAATGACAAGTCGGAAGATGTTGGAACTGTACACTGAAATTAAAATTGGAATGCATTAAAGTTGACTTGATGGAAATAGATGTTTTTTTTACAGTTCTCAAATGCTGGCAGATGCTGACTTTATTGCATAATGTGACGCCTCATGGGGAATGGAAATTTGATTTTTGCCTTAGGTTCTCTAGTCTTTTGGGCATCAAATAAACTTTTAAATGGGGTTAAAATTTGAATTTGAATGATGAATGTTTGTTTCTTATTTGAATCTGATTGCGCTGTTTGATTTTGCCGTAGCTTTAAAACCTTTATGGGGTGTAAAATTCAAAAGTACGAGTTTTTTTTGTAATTTGAACATTCGATTTGAGAAGCAATTGTTTTCGAAAGTTATATCTGCTCATTTTTAAAATAAAGACAGTTTCTTTTCTCCGCCAGAGTTGGACACATTTATATTCGTAGGTAGATTTTCATTCCTGCAGTTCTTTAATACGTGTTCCAAGTTTTCACTTGAAATCTCCACTTTATAATATCACCACTACTCCCTAACAGGCTTGAAGGAAGACAGAACTCCATACGTTCTCTTTGTGGAATCATTTAACATTACTTCGTATTAATTTTCCAACTTTTATCCATCTTAGAGTTGCGTCCGATTTGGATAAGACTTACCGAATGTATTTATTATACTTCACTCCAGTCTCATGCACCCAAGCTTAGTTTTATTTATTAGTTACCTAGTTTGGTTATTGTAAAAAACTTGAGTATTTCAGTGTAATTAGTTAAGTAATTATGATTATGATATGTAATTATGATTTCAAGCTTTAAAACCGTTCAATTTCGTAAGAATGACAATCGGACATTGAGATAAACATCGGCAGACAACGCCTGAATCGAAATGGAACACGGGGTTGGTGCTGCTGAGGAAGTATATGCCTCTATCCAGTGACATATCAAGTTATTTTGAGGTCACATGGATGCGAGTTTTGAGAAAAACAATTTCCCGATTGTTAAAAGTTTGTTTTGGAATGTTCACTTTTATATTGATGCCCCAGTCTCAGTGATTTGTTTTGGCCGGAAAGCACCGGAATGGCGCCAAGGAAATAACTCTTTTTATGACTTCTAGAACTAATTCTGAGTTATATAGGTATGTTAATTTAATTCTGAACTCTGAAGTCTTCTTTCTCCCTTTTTATTTAATTTTTAATCTTATTGCATCTTTTCTCAATCCTTTTTGTTTACCTTCCCTCTATCCCACTATACAATACTTATTCTTTCTTCCCTTTTTACTCTTTGTCCTTTTTTTTCTCTTTTAATTTCTCTTTCAGTTCTTTCTTTTCTTTCCCTCTTTCCCATTCCTTTTCTATTTCGCTTTCTCTTTCTTTTTTAAATTCTTTCACTTTCTCTTTCACTTTACTTCTATCTTTTCTTTTCCTAACTTTCTGTCCCTTTTTCTTCCTTCCCTTTCACAAGTTCTTTAACTTTGCACCCCAATCGAAATACAATTCATAGAGGTAAAAAAATATCAGTTTGACATTTTACAATTTATCAAGAAATATAGACAATTTGATATTTTAATAAGTTTGACCGTGGATATGCAACTATCTCCCCTTTTCTTCCTATCAAACAAAATCTCACAAAATAAAAAAAGGAGATTTTCAGTGCTCTTTTTACGATTCATACCAACAACTAAGGATCAAATAGGTCAACTCCCTGGAGGCTAGATTTAGTCCGATTACTTTTATTGGACATGCTCACCTAAATTTCTAAGACACGTAATCCTCGGCAGAGAAAAATAAAGCTATATTCTCCTCGAAGAACACAATTCAGAAGTGATGATTAAAGTCGGATGTTATTACCCTCTTGCCGTTTGACCCAGGAAGCAGCGCAAGCATGATGGGGATACGCAAAAACAAGAGAGTCGAAAATTCGTGTAAAACAATGGTAATCTGGGAATTTTTCTGAAATTGCGATCATTACCCGTGCGTTTTGCAAGTTCTCTTCCTCGCACAATCGGATTCATGAATTCAGGGGGAAAGTGCTAGTAATTTTCACCCAAATTCACGACTTTTTGCTGTAATGTCATCGGGTAGAGTGCTTGTTTCGCTGATTGTGCAATATAAGGTTTTCGTCTAGAAAAATGGCTAGTTGTCTCGAAATTTAGCGTTTAAGAAAGTTTAATGCGATTGTTTATAAGGATTTTGAAAAAGAAATGCATTTTGATATTCTTTTTTTCCCCCGTAAATTATAACTATTTGTAGTGTGCAAGATATAAAAGTAATTTTTTAAATTAAAGGTAAAGGTAATTATTTATGAAAATATTAACTTATACTCTAATAATTCAGGAAATTATGTAGCCAAATCAAATTTTTAAATAAGGAAAGCAATAGACCCTTAAGTAAAATAATAATTGCTCCAAAAACTAAAATAATTAGTATGCTTGATAAAAACTTGATCACTTTAAGAGAACTAGTTTCAAAAATAGATGGGTTCTAAAACTGTTCTACAACAAAGTCAAACAGTATAAAATAAAGAAAAACAGTTTTAAATTATAAATAAATGTGCTTCAATGTTTCGAACCACACAGCTGAAAATATGGGATTCCCCGCTGGCTCCGCTGGTCCTCTATATTTGGTGCTGCCATCTAGAGGCAATTGGTAGAACAGTGTCTGTGGGGCTGCCACCTGCTGGCAGAGCATGAAACTGTTCTGCTTTTTCCTGTGTGGTCTTCTAGCGTTATTTTAAAAATATAATAATTATAATAGTTTAATTTATTCAACAAAACCTTCAATCACTTAGGGAAACCCCAGAAGATAAATTTTTAATTCTGGTAAAAAAAACGTGTTGTAAAACGTTTGTTAATTACTGCTCTATTTGGGATTGTTTCCTATGGTCTTGTACTATCTTAAGTGTATCTTGTAGCCTTCCATTACCCATTGTTTTGTTTTTAGTGAATTGGATTAAAAATTTCAGAGAATCTCGAGGATTTGCATTTAGGAAATCCAACTTCATTAAATTAAATTTTTTGGTCATTATCACTACCCTGGTTAGCCGGGGAAAAGACGCATTCCACTGTTTGAAAAAGAGAAACTATGCACAAGTGTAAGTTGGATTTAAAATCTATGGTAGAAATATATCCTTTTCAGGCCCCCTTTAAGATCTAAAATGCGTATTGCAAAACACGTTAGACTCCTCTTTTCCCTATAACAAAGTGTCTACGATTCCATAACCATAGATCATGTCACATTCTGAATCTTGGATAATTAATTTTTCTACTTCCTTCAAAAGACGGGTCTGCAGAGAAAGAGAGGTTCCATCAGGGGCATGGGTTTAAGACCGACCTTGAACCCTCTCTGCTTCCATATGAAAAAGCAATATGATAAAGTTATCAAATTTTTTTATTCGCAGCTATTTATGAATTATGTATCTTTTAATTTTATTTTATATCAACCTAAATGATAAAAGTATCACGTTGTTAAAAATATACAGTTTGGAGAGGAAAGTTGAAGTTTCCAGCGAGAGAAAATTGTGGAATTTGTTATTCATTTATAGTGTGAGAAATATTTTGAGAAAACTAATGCGATGGAGTAAACAGGCATGATTCGAAATAATAGTAGTTAACTTATTTAAAAGTTGATTCAAAGCTAGGACGATTAATTTCTTTCTGTATTTTGTCACTAATTCGAAATTTTTCATTAAGTTCAGACTATTTTAAATTTTGTTATGACCAGAAAACATTTAATGATTTCAATAATACCTTGGGAAAGTTTAAAGATATGCATAAAATATTTTTTAAAGCGTTTCAAAGTATTTCAATTATAAGTTGGGTAAGAATATTTTTTTGAAAAATTTATTTAATTATTAAAATGAACAAAATAATTTCTCTAAAATTATTAAACAATTAAAAATTTTATTTTATATCAACCTAAATGATAAAAGTATCACGTTGTTAAAAATATACAGTTTGGAGAGGAAAGTTGAAGTTTCCAGCGAGAGAAAATTGTGGAATTGGTTATTCATTTATAGTGTGAGAAATATTTTGAGAAAACTAATGCGATGGAGTAAACAGGCATGATTCGAAATAATAGTAGTTAACTTATTTAAAAGTTGATTCAAAGCTAGGACGATTAATTTCTTTCTGTATTTTGTCACTAATTCGAAATTTTTCATTAAGTTCAGACTATTTTAAATTTTGTTATGACCAGAAAACATTTAATGATTTCAATAATACCTTGGGAAAGTTTAAAGATATGCATAAAATATTTTTTAAAGCGTTTCAAAGTATTTCAATTATAAGTTGGGTAAGAATATTTTTTTGAAAAATTTATTTAATTATTAAAATGAACAAAATAATTTCTCTAAAATTATTAAACAATTAAAAATAGTTTCTCTTGTGTAGTGAGTTCAAATTCTTTGAAAAAAATATTTAGATTGACTCGGGGTGTTTATAGTTGCCTTAAATCCATTACTCATCCTACCTTCAAATCAAGAAAATGTTTAGTCTTTCGTAAAAAGAAAATTTTCATTTAAATTCTCGAAGATATTTCTTCAAGCTAAGTGATACGTTACATAGCCCTCAACAATAGGACATTCAAAGACTCAAAAGAAATGACATCCCGCTTGGTTGGTTTGACAAGGTTCTTTCTCGGTATTGTGAATCTGAGTCTAGAAGTGAATACCCTAGTAGCTCAGCTAATACCAAATATGTCAAGTTTACGTAACTGCTACTAAAAGTAAACGAAATTTGGCTGTGACAAAAACTCAGACGAATATTGAACGTTTGCGCTGCTTGGGTAATGATCAAAAACGGCAAAATGATTTCTGACTCCTTTATAGGCAAAAGCAGTATCCCCTAATTCGGATCAAGCCAAAATTTTTTCCCGCAATGTTCATGTAGTAAAGGTGGAAAAGTAACATATGTAAAATAGAGCATTTTCAATCACATAACTCGGACATAACAACGGCCTTAGCAACATAGTAGTTACAGTTTTTTGCCCTACAGAGGTTAACAGTTACAGAAAATGACTGGCCGTGGAATTCTTCTATTGGAGCATTTGCAATCACGTGATCCCATACCTAAAAACCGCCTTAGCAACAGATAAACAACGGCCTTAGCAACAGTTAAAAGCCCTACAGTAGATACACAGTTAAAAGAAAATAACCGGTTGTGACGTCACCTGAAAACACCCTATAGTGTTTGTTTTGCTCCTTGGTGTTTCTATTTTTCACATTTTTACTGTTAACTAAACAAAATTATCTTTTATCATAAATGCCTACTGTCAATCATTAAATTCAATTAATGACTCGGTTTGTTTCTATTTCAATATATTTAATTTTTTGAATGTCTGGGCTGTAAATTAAGCGAAATTAAATTTTCAATTTGTTGGCGGATGTACGAGTGAAGCAATAATGAAGGGAGCACTAGTGAATGGTGAATTTGTTGAAGTTTCTGTGAATGAAGTTGGCAACTGTAATTTATAGAAAAAATTTAATGTTTTGTAGTCGTTTTTAAGAATTAGTTAAGGCTTGGTTAAGGCCTAAGGAAAGGAGCAACAGTTGACACAACTGTTAATATCTAAAGCTCCGGAACTGAGCCGTAACATACTGGTGACCTCAGTACTGCAACATATAGTTGAGATGGATAAGGAGACAACGAGACAGCAGTCTTCAACTGAACAGCCGGTACAAAAAGTAAGAGTTCAAATCCCTCCCTTCTTTAGAGTTTTCGCCAAAAGTTAGGATAGCTGTATTATTAGCAGCATATAATTTATATGAACCAGGTGTGCATTGGTTGCTGGAATTACCCAGATATCTGCGGTTCATAAAAGTTACATAATTCTGCTAATGGTACAGAATCGAATAATGACCTTCTGATCTGCACGGAAATAAAATGCCATTAAGTTCTGAACTCCTTCAGGCATCACTGGGTAAAATTTGGATTAGATGTCCTCACAAAGAGAGTCCCGCACAAAAAAAAAATTAAATTAAAAGGGCAAAAGAAAAAATTTTCACGCGGTAATTCGAATTCAGCCAGGGTGAATGCTGAAGTGTAAGGACTGTGATGGCGACCACAATCACCCCTATAAAGAGTAAATCAAATGCAGTTGAAATAATTTCTTGGTAGTAGTATACTTTTTAATTGTACTTTGACTTTCGGACTGGCCTATCTCAGAAACTACGGTTGCCCCAAATTTTAAAGTGGATGATACTTCATTGGGATTCATTAGGGCGAGCGCGCACGGGCGACTTTTGTCACGGTGACAAAGACAAAAACAACGTTGCTAAGGCTGTTGTTAGGGGCCGGAACTAGAAGCATTCGCACATGACATCACTGGAGGATAAAAACAACGTTGCTAAGGCCGTTGTTAGGTAAAGTCATGTGATTGAAAATGCTCTATTGTTTTCTAGTGATATTTTTGATACTTAGTGATACTGGTCGCCGTGACTTTAGTCACTCGTGCGCGCTCAGCCTTAGGCCGGGCGTGCACTAGCGACTAAAGTCACGGCGACCAGGATTACTAGTATCAAAAATATCATTAGAAAACAATAGAGCATTTTCAATCACATGACTTTACCTAACAACGGCCTTAGCAACGTTGTTTTTATCCTCCAGTGATGTCATGTGCGAATGCTTCTATTGGATGCTTCTAGTTCCCGCCCCTAACAACAGCCTTAGCAACGTTGTTTTTTTCTTTGTCACCGTGACAAAAGTCGCCAGTGCGCGCTCGCCCTAACACTGATTTTATGTCGCAGCTTCAATTTATTTTTTAAACTTTATTTGTCTTAGACATTTTGCTTTTGTGTTTTTGATGGGTCTATATTTTTCTCAATTATACTATTCTGCACTCTAAATAAGATTAACTCTGATAATTTCCCTATTCCATTTCTTATAACTGATGATTATGGAATAAAAATTGTATAATTTAAAGTTTATACAGTACTTTTCACTTTTCTCAAAACTTGTTCATTGTGGGCCTTTTTAGAACTTAAAATTACAATTCAATTTAACGTTGGAAGCCAAGAATTCTACTGAGTTCTTTGAATCGTGTTACTGAGATTGATGGTTTCATACCAAAGGATAGATTTTGTCAAACTTGAAAAAGCCTCCACAAAAAAGAAGTCGGAAGACGGAAAAGAAAGTTTTCCACAAAATCGATACATCAGCTTCAAAAGACGTCCCAGAAGAAATGGGTCATACGGAAGAGTTTTTTCGGCGCGCTGGAACACTACTTAATATTTCATACCGTGCCTTAGAGAACGACAACGCTTTTCTATTTTTAAACCCAGTTCTTTTTTGTTCTCCTTTTGGTGGTCTGGAGGGGTTTTTCGAATTCCGGGTGGTCAGTGTTCTGTTCGCTCCTCATGAGGTTAGTTATGTGCAGATTTATTTGGGGCTAATTAAGGGTGTTGGCCTGGTGCTTTTAGTCCTAGGCATGTTCCTGGTATGGGCCGTACGTACTGTTGTGTTCCCAGTTGTAGAGCGCAGTGTACTAGGAAGTTGAGTGGGAAGATATCGTCTGAAGAAGTTGGGAGTAATAAACACTGCTTTTTTGTAAGTATTGATTGGAATCTCGTTAAGTTAAAATTCGGTTCTTTCGTATGACCAGGAGGCGTTGGAACCTATTTGTGGTGAATGTTTGGGTCTACCATTCTAAAGCAGAGTATTTACACTTATCCTAATCTAATCTTTTGCGTTGCGGCTATTCGGCGAGAGTCGGATAGCTCAAAATAAAGTCACTTTTATTTTCCTGTGTGATTGGTTAATCCTATTCTCATTCCTCCCAATTTTCTTTTCTTTCTGTCCTCTTTCTCTTTTATAAATCATCCTTATTTTTCTTCTTTCTAGTGCCATTATTTGAAATCTAAATTAACGCATTCACTGCATATATATGCAAATCTAAAGCAATAAAAAACTAATTATAAATGATTTTCCTAAATTAACAAAAATGACTTGTGAAAGCTTGCATTGTGGGATTTTCTCTAAAATATATTTTAAACTTGTGCCTCGCCCCGTCTTTATAAATTTTCAAAAAGGACGGGAACTTTTAATCCTATAAAAACACCACTTACACTCCTTATGAGCCAATCTTTTGGGAATTTCAGTAAAGATATGATGTTTTAACAATAAAATTGAAATTTTAAGTTAAATCCATCATTAGTTCAATTTCCCATCAGTCTTCAAAATGTAAAAGGTTAATTAAACGGTTTTAATGAGTTAATAATAAAACATAAAAGACATTTCCCTCTTAAATCCGGTAAAAGAAAATAATTTTCTTTAGAGGAATTTAAATTTTTATCCTAATGTAACTTTCTTTCAGGTAAACGTAAGGAAATATTATTTGAGTTTAGTATTGAGCAAATTTAGTTTCATGGAAAGAGTATAGATGGCGGCGCGAGAGTTGAAAGGGGAGACACTCGGTCTTTTTCATCTCTCTAGCTTTCAATAACTTTCTCTCCTTTGCAATTCGATCATTCGATGCATCTTCTACTAATAATTCAATATGTCGTCAAAGCAGCTGGCAAAAAAAATATATATAAGGTTGTAAATAAATATTTTCTTTTTCTACGTTAAGGGAATTAAATAATTGTTTTAAGAGTAAAGATTAAAGTAGCGAAACTTATGAATTCGTATACTCAAAGTGTGGGTGCCATGGTATATTGAATACTGTTAAGATTTCGTTAAATATTCCATTTGATTTGAATGGTGCAATGGTGAACTTAATTTAGAAAGCTTATTACGTGTACTTAGTATTTCGGTTTGTTGTCAATGAGCTTCAATATGTTGTCAATGTCAGCTTGAAATAACTCGGTTTTCTTTTTGTTTCTTAGCAAAATGTTGAAGTTAAATAAATATTAAATGTTCATTAAAACTTAAACATTTTTGAGATTAAGGTTATAAAATTTTATTATTGGTTAATTCTAAATTTAGATGTCAGTAAAATCTTAAGTTAAAATTTAAAGAATTTGAAAAATAAAATTTTCAAACAATGCTTTTTTTAAATCGTTTTATGGATAATTCGAGGTAAATTTCAGACAATGAAAGGAAAGTTTTACCTAAATTTTTTACAGCATATTAAATCACTGTTTTTATTTTAACTCTCAAATTATACTTTTAAGGTTAAAAAACCCCCCTTAACTTTATGGAAAAAAAAATAAAGTTTAAAATTAAGTCCTTAATCAGACTTTTTGAATCTGTAGAATCTGTATCTTATCTGTATGCGTAGTAAAAAAAACTATTCTTTAGCTGATACTTTTCTTAATTACTTACTAAGCCTGTTTTTCAATGCTCTTTTTAAAAATATTTTTTAATAAGTATCATATTTGTGAGAAACAACTGTAGATTCTAGTGATACATATTGTGAGGTTGTTTTGGATGTTAACTTGTAGTGTTCATGCTAAATTACGTGTCGAAGATAAAATATCTTAAAACCATTATTCTTATTTGACTTACTTACAGATAAAAAGTGGTTCAAAGTCAATCAAAATGACAATATACTTTCGATCTGACACAAAGTGATCTATTAATACCCATACTGAATATTTTATCAGAAATACAATCGATAAGCTATTAGGAGGCAACATTGGAATTAAAAGCTTTTAAGCTGCCATATTATATTTAAGGACTGACATATCAGCTCTTATAAGTGCGCTGCGTGTTTATACTTCCCATGGAAACAGTTTGTTTCCGTTCAAGTTGTTCTCCAAACTTATTCTAGTTTTGAAAAGGAACAGCACGCAGTTTTCCTACGCGTGATTCAAATTTCTAGTCTTTGGCATAATAATTCTAAAACTTCTAGAATATTTATTTCACAAGGTTTATGGTTATTTTTAGTGGTTATACTTTTAAGATAGAATGGTCTAGTTTAATTTGAAGGTTTCAATAGATGATTGAGTTGTATAATGCGTTAAAAATGATTGACCTTGTACTATTTGACAGGAAGGAAAGCTTAGTATAAGAAGTTTTAGAAAGCTGGGTTTATATTTTCTATGTATAGGTCAATCCCTCATAGAACCTATGAGGATACTCATTAGGGATACTCATAGAACCTCATAGAACCTTACCTATGTATAGGTAAATCCCTCATATCGGTTTTATTCCCATTTATGCACTTTTATTCATAGAATAAGTTATAATAGAGCATTAAAATTGAGGCCATTTTCATAAAAACTTTCCATTTTTCATGTTTTAAAGTATTGAACTTTAGGGAAACTTTATCACATTTGTACTACAAGGCTAGAATACTATGAATAGTGTTTAAAATGTCAAAGCTTGTAAAAAAAATCATTGCATTTTAAGTAACGATACGTGATATTATCAAATTATTTTAAAGAAAAATTTAGTACTCTTGGGTTTATCTTTTAGTGTTTTTATGGTTTTGGAAATTCATACTTTTGCACACTCGCCCTCTTATAACTTCACCAACCCCCGCCACTTTTTGTAATAAACTTCACAGTGATCGTCTAATTTTGAAAATTTAGAACTTAAATGTAAAAACTAACTCTGCTTGAAACAACAAACTGCTTGAAGCAACAAACTTGAAAACAAACTGCTAACTCTGCTGAAAAAAAATGCATATACTACCTACAGAATTTCTTAAATAACAATGAATTTATTGATTTTTAAATTGAGCTTCTTAAATGACACTGTAAACAATATTTTTTCTTCCAAAATAGTGTTATTAATGTCTTAACATCAACCTCACTCAATCCTTCTCCTTCTAATCGAAAAAAACCCATGCAATAGTGAGCACCCTCCCCTTGAGTGATATATTTGAACTGCCCCTTTTAGTCAAAGTACTAATAAACTTGCATTATTGTGTTATAAAATTTATTTCAGTGAAGAGATGTTTTTTTATAAGTCAAATCATTAAGTTACCGCATTTTTTTCACAAAAGGATACCAAAACAGTTCCGGGACCTTAAGTTCTACGGTACAAATGAAATAAACTTCTGTAAAACATCACATCTTAGCATCAGGTGCTAGATCTTGCTGTCATCGCATTTAACTAAACTAACCCAACATGACCTTGCGGTTGAAACAACACAATTGTTCTGAATAATTACGTTTTTTGATTCCCCTCTAACCCTCATTGGACTTGTCAGTCCGGTGAGATACGAGATAAACCTCTCAACACTACAGGTTTATGAATGTCACAATGCAATTGTAACGTTCCAAGGCAATGTGCAAGTCTTGAGAAACCTCCGAGAAACGCAAATAGCACCTGAATCATGATTTCCAACATCTCTATAACCTGCCACAGCAACTTGCATGGAGAAGAAAGTGAAGTTTCCAATCGGTGTAGATAGATATGGAATAACTAGAGAGCGTATTGAAGGTAGTTCTGGCGTGAACAGCACAGAGAGTGGTCAGTAGAAGTCGGTAACATGGTCAGACCCCCCAGAGATGAGTGGATTAAGATTTAGAAAAATTACCAGTTTATTTTTTCAGTAAAACTATCGATTTGTCGGTTTGGTTATTTTTAGTTAAGGAGGAATCATAATGCGTGAGAAACTTCTAGGGGTTGGGTTCATCTGTAAATGATTAAAACCACCAAGGATTTGGAAGGGGCCTTTTGAAAGTATGTTCCAGTTATTTTGGGATTGAAGTTAGTTCATAATGCTTCGAAATATAAGTGAAAACTAATCGTACGAATTGAAAAATTAAAAAAAGTTTATGTCATTATTTATGGAAAAAAAATCTTGTTTTATAGTAATTGAACTGTGAAATTAAGTTGTTAAACCTTGACAACTTGGTACTTATTTTTGCCGTAGGTTTATCATGTTTTGCCTTAATATTTAAGTAGCTTTTTAATGGAAAATTTACAAATATCTTATTAGTTTTCTCACTATTGTGGTCTCTTATTATACACAGCCCTCTACCAAATCGTCTAGTTTTATTCTAAAATTTTCATAAAAAAAAAACTTTATTTTTCTCTCCCCTCTGCTCTATTTTATTCTTGCCGTTACATTACTTTCACTTTCATGCATTCATTCTCTCTCCCTTTTATTCTCCCTCTTTTTGCCTGCCTTTCGAAAATAAGATGAAGGAAGAATAAGGTAGAAATCGAGGGAAGGGGTAGTTGAGGCGTTTGCTGCAACAAAGAGCTAACAATATAGCTCCACAATTGTCTCGAATTCTGTGTACCAGACATTGGGATCATCACCAAAAAAAATAAATAGGGGGTCATATCACCAGGAGATTTCAGGGTCTTCACAGAAAAGATAAATGTGGGTAGATTACTTTTATTCTTCAAAGATTTCAAACATACTGACTGAAATACCCCCCATGGGATCAGCACTCGTGGCAAAAAAAAAATTGTTTCAATTGCTACAAGTATTTCTCTGCTCAACCTATTCCTTCTCGCTCTACGCTCAAAGGCAATCCCCTTCGCCCTTCAACAAGCAAAGGGAACCGGAGCTAGGCTTAGCAAGGGCGGCTGGTGACGTCGCTGTGGTCATGAACCACCACCACCGGCAGTGGGAATTCGGTCAAGGTGGTTTCCCCACTTGTTGCCCGGTCATCATATTTCATACGGTGGGGGTGTGCTCAACTTTCTCCGCTTCTCTGCTTCTTCTTCTGGTTTCGCTCTGATGCCGGTGATCGACGGCGCAACTGATTTGGTTTTAGGAAGATCTCGAGTATCATTTGTTCGGACAGGGAGTGGTTATATCGTCTTCATTGGGCTTTGGAACTGTAATTTGACCGTTATTTGCGGTGGTAATAAGTTGGGCTTGAGGAAACTGCAATTATAAGTCCCGATATTAATATTATTTCATAGCCTAACAACTCGGTGTGCTGTTTTTTTTTAAAGATATTTTGGTCTAATCAGCTGAAGAAGCTAGACTGAAGCTATAGCTTTTAAAATGTATTGCGAGGAATTAGAGGTATTAATTTAGTTGGGATAGAACGCATGAAAAGGGAGATGCTGAAATATTAAAATCTCAATTGTTATTGTAATATTGATGATGAAAAGGGAGTTATATAAGAAGTTAGCGGACCACTTATTTTAAAATATCATCATTCACCGACCAAGGGACCTACCCCCCTTTTCACTCGGATAAGTTTAAGAAACTCTGTTCCAAGTGGCGTCACCTCAGTCTTGTATAATATCTCTCTCATGACGACTAAGTACCTATATCAATATCTTTTTTAAATAAATGGCGATATTAAAGAAATTTGTTGTCCCTGTACTAATATGGAGCCATTGTATGGCCTTCTTCTAAAATACTTTTATTACTCGCTTGCGTATCCCTTCACGACCTTACAATTATTTCTATCATTGAAAGACTTCAATTTTAAAGTTATTATGATATATTGAACGGCATAAAAAATAGTTGGCAACTTTTTCTGAAAATTTGTTAGATCAGGATAAGATAGAAAAACCACACGACTTTTTCCCTCCCAAGGAATTGCCATTTTAAAGTTTAATGACTTATGGATAGAGGATCAGAATGGGAACAATATAATAAACTCAATAAAACACTGTTTTTTCAAGTACAACTAGCAAAAGGTTTTCTTGAGTTTTTTTTTATTAAGGTTAGCTAAAATGGTAAAACACATTCAAATTATTTTAAATTATCCCAGCTTCAGTTTGTTCAAAGTATGCTACCATCATGGGCGGAAAGATGACTTTGTAAACATGAATTTCCCTCATGAAAACGGAATTTTCTCAAAAAGTTGGGGGGGGGGGCAATGCCCCCCATGATCCCCCTACATCCGCCTATGGCTACTATTGAATAGTATAGGGGATGAATTGCATTCCTTATTGCAATGAGGTGTAAGATTTGACCTCTTTCTGAGAGTAACAATAAAAGGAAAACAAGATGACGATGAACACAATATTTTTGAAAAAATATGCATACTTATTTTGACTTGCTGTGATATCCCCCCGTAAAATATATACTGCTATTGCACCGCATTCACATAGGGATTTTTTTTATTTTGTTCAGATTTTACCCTGTTAAAAAACACCCTTTTTTATCAGATTTTTATTTCAGTACAAACACGAGTACACCTACACATTAAAAGTGCATCAAATTCATATTAACTTTTTGTTTAGTCTAAACTAAGTAAAACCATGTTACGACCGCATAAATCCGGTTTTTGACTTAATTTTCTCACCTGAGTATTTCCCATTAAGTATAAAGTGCATATAAATATTTTTCTGAACACTCAAAAACTGGTATTTTCTGAGGTTAGATGAAATCTCATTTTACATCACTTCTCCATTTTAACTCACAGTTTTATTTAGTGGCATTTAACTATGAGAAAGTTTCCCTAACACTCATTTTTGTAGCGGTTTACTGTCGAACTTCACTTGAAAACCTGATGGTCAAGAGTTCTTAATATCTTAAAAACTTTAAAATGAACGCAGATTCGAAAAGGCTTCGTGACGAAAATAAACCTTTTCAATGTGCTGCCAGATTTTGGTGAGTGTTTTAAAAATTTTATAGTAAATTTAAGATGATCCCTATAGCTTTATAAAATGTAATAAAGGTGTCAAAGTGTACGTTACATATATTTTAACATTTGATATTTTGTGATTTTGAAGAATATTTATTTTTCTCTTGGGGGGACTAAGTTAACAACACTGCAGCCAATATGCATGAAGAATTTAAGAAATATATGATTTAAAGATAATTATTTTCAGTTAAAATCTTCATGGATATTTAAAAACTTAATAGAAATTTTACTATTTTAACGTCATACTACTTTAATACTCTAAGGTAATATTTTAGTTATGGACTTTTTTTTTAAATTGGAAACAGTGGTTTAACGAAATAATCTTTTTAAATTAAAATCTGTTTTATATGGCTTTTTACTGTTGATATTAAAGGCTTTATGTTTATTTTTCTAACTAACAATGGCTAGAAAATTATACAGATAATAAATAAATAGGTTATCTATTCTACTCTATGTAGTTTTTAATTTTCCCTTCAAGGCACTAATCCCCTTTTTCCTGTCATTATCTGTATACAGACATCGGTACAAATTTATTGGTATATTTTTCCACGTTGTTTATAAGATTTCATCCCACTTCTCTCTGTACATAAATTAATCTTTTAATTAAATCACATACACAAGTTACCTCACAATTCATGACTAGATTTAATGCGACGAAAAATATTTGCATATAATTACGAATAAATCTCTTGTCACTGCCAAGGTTTCTCTGAACAGCTGAGCGTTTTAGGAAGTGAATTGAAAGCTTAATTTTCCACTCACGAACACCTTACAGCAGGTGATAAATAATGAATGCTTAAACGTTTACAAATCTTGAGGGGTTATTTGTTACAATAGGAATAAGATATACAAGTTTTGGGCTCCAAACTTTACACCATTTATAGATTTTTAACTTCTATAGGGGGACCCCGAAATCCACCCATTAGTTGTCTCTCCAGGCACCTTAATGGCCACGGACATAGGTATATCTTTTACAAGGGGGTGTTCAAGAATTCACTTTACAAAGAAAAATAAAACAAACATAACATCACATAACTAATTACATAAATTAATGTTAGAATCCATTTGACTCTCGAGCAAAGCTGCTGGTAAAGTTAGTTAACTTTTAAATAACTTTCAATAAAACATATAGGATAATGAGGGATAAAATGTTTTATTTGTAAAATATTTATGTATGATAAAGATAACAAAGATAAAACAGTACGTCTTATTGCAACTTGTGTATAATTTCTTCGGAATCCAATTGCTCCGCCAAGTCACGATGAACACTCATTAGAGAAAGTCCCAGTAAGTTTGTCATCTCCTATTTTATTTCTAATGTAAGTTTTTAACCTCTTTAGAGAGGAGAAACTCCTTTCAGCGGCTCCTTTCAGGGGTCGCAATGGACACTGATAAAGTCCACTGCGACCCCTATTGCATTCAGGAGTAGCTTTGGTCGGTCGTTTCCTATGGTGAAAAATTAAAATTTGAGGTTTCGAGAGGGAGGTTTTACTCATTTTTTGGATATTTGGGACAGGAACCTTTCTGTTTGGCTGATATTAGGTTTAGGCTAAGGGGGGGTCTGGACCCCCTAATCCCCCCCTTATATGCGTCCATGTCAATGGCACTCAATCATCAATCCTCAATGGAACTGAATATAAGGGAGGCGAGGGAGGCCATCTCTTCTTCCGGATTTTGAAAGTTACTATGTATTCCTATGTATGTTTGATTCAAATTTCGAAACACTTTCTGGAAGAAGATTTAATTATTACAAGAAATATTTTTAGGAGAGAACTCAATGGTTTTGAACTTAAACCACATTTAGGAGTGTTTTACCTCTTTCACCGCATTTAATAGAGAATTTCTCTTAAATTCTTGAACGAAAAAAATAATTTCTGTGGTAATTATTAAATTGAAGTGTTTAATACCAGTCCTGAATCCCTGGTATTAAATTGAAGTGTTTAATACCAGTCCTGAATCCCTGGTGGGTCTCCCCAATATTATGATGCCTATGGCTCTATAACCCCTCTGCATAAGGCGATACCCTTCAATTTTGCTGCTATGAGAAAAAACTTGATATCTTATCAGTCCTCAGAAATAAGCTTAGTACACATCTTAACTTGAACATCGTAAATCCTAAGTTGTCACACGGAAACGGAGATATTGTCAAACCGAAATCCCCTGAGATCCACCTGATGGAGACAGCATCAGGAGCAGGTGAAGTGACCTTTTTCCCGCCCTGACTGTGACCCAAGAGGTGAACCTCTTTTGAAAAGGCGTGATCTTCGGCCTTGTCCCTCTTTGTGCTGACGACCGCGCGATGCCGAGAGAACTTTCCATTTCCATTCGGAGCATCTCGGAACGAACCCCGAAAACGGAAGCTGTCACATACATAGACTGAATCGAGATGTTGTTGTTTTGAGTGTATTTTAGAGCATCTGTGTGTATCAGAAATCGTTGTTTTAGTTCGTTTGAGTGTACTAGTGCGGCTATAGACGGATAGTTGTGTATCAGAAGTCGGGAAACTTTGTTCTATTGTAGTGCATCGATGGACTGAGCTGTAAATCAAAAATCAAGAAAAAAAATGTATTGAGCTATGAAACTTAAGGCTGAAAATTGTTCTTGAGGGTGTATCAGTGCAACATCGGAATGATTTGTGTGTAAGCAATACGAAAACATCTATATTGAAAGGGCTTGTATATGAAAAGGCAACTTTTATGATAAATCGGAAATACACTATTATACTTCATCAGTGCACAAGTTAATTCGTATATATTTCTGAGCTGTATATCATAAATGAAAAAAAATAACTGTTTTACTAGAAGTGTTCTACAGAATCTTGTCTGAAATCAAAACATACCTGTGCGACTCTTGATCCGAAAGCTGCTGATTAATATTTAATTTAAGAGCGAGATCTGAAGGTGTACCGAAGCGGAAAGCATCGCTTGCATATTTTTGCTGCAGAGAATAGTCAATGCAGCCCTTTCAGAGTGAAAAACGTTTTATCTAATTGTTTTGGAATTGCGTCAACTAGTTCTGAGCTAATGTAATGGTTATTCCGTTTTCTATCTTCATAGCGTATATGTTTCTATTGTGAATCCCGAGTTTAATCAAATTCATTTTGTAACCCGCGCTATTGTGACATCTTGAACCATACAAGTGTTCCGTTACCATATTTGTTGCGTTTTGAGTTGATGGCTGAAGCGAATCTGGATGAATCTATCTTTTTCGTTTTTTATATCGTTGATACAGTTCCTGATTACACCTTGTAAGAAATTTTTGCATTGAAAAATACTGCTGGATACCAGTATAATTTAAGAACATACCTTCTTCGGGTTTTCTCAAATGATTACCCGTTCATCTACTCTCATTGTGTAAATCTGTTGCAATCTAAATATTGGAAAACTTCATCCTATAAGACACTAGTCTTTTCGGTAAATTTCGAAATAATTTTGAGTGCGAAATAACATCGATTTCTTGTGTATAACAATGGCATCTACGTCAATACACCATTCAGCTTCATTTCGTGGGCCTTTACCAGGGGAAAATAAGGCACAGCCTTCGCACCATCACTCGTATAAGGTAAGCTTACAGCTTCGTGGAAAAAATTAAAAAGGTAATAGCGCGGAATTTTTTCTTTGGTTAAGGAGGATACTTTCAAATATAGCTTAATAATGGTACAATCAGAAACTGGTATTTTCTTACGGAATTTTGAAATGAAAAAACTAAAAATTTACTTATGAAGGAGAAAAACATCACATTTGGGTACATTTACTTTTTATAACAGAGACTCCCTACTCTTTTATGGGAATACTCTGCCGATAAAAGCAATGCTGATTTTGATACTTTGTTTTCTGATTAGTATGACGTTTTTTATACTTTTCTCCTTTTTAAAAGTTTTCAAAGATAAAAGTAACCCTTTTTGTGGATGAATTTTAGGCTTAAATATAAAAATGATAATGCTAATGAATTTTCTTGTATCGAAAGGCAGTTTAATGACTAGATTATTATTAGAAATGTGATTTATTTAAATTCTAGATAAATATAAAACTTAAAATTTGACTTAAAATTACTTTGCAATTAATTATAGAAAATTTGCTTCCGTGAAATACCAAACAGTTGGAAATATTTTTCTTTTTTGCAACTTAATAGCGATAAAAATATACTAACCTCAGCATATCACTATAATAACGTTTAAAGTTTGTTAGTTAATTCCTTTTCTTCAGAAGTGACTTAATTTTCTGTTGTATGCTTTGACTTCTTTAATTTTGAACTTTAAATGAAAAGTTCCAGAGTGAAATAATTGTGATTATGTGAGAATTCAATTAAACTCAATAGTTAAAGTAAAACTAATTAAATTACCAAATTTTTACCAATAACGTGTAAAATAACTAAACATAAAGTAAAAGGGAGTTAGTTTTAAATTAGCTTTTATAGAGTTGTATAAGGAGCAGGGAAAGGTTAAAAATTTCTGTCTTAAAACAAGTTTCATGACATCATTAAGCCGAAATTTGGTGGGGATTGAACTGTATCAGTATATTTCTTATGTCACACTACTATGCACTTATGAAGTTTTGGTTTAATTTTGCTTTTAAAATGCATATTTGAAGAAAATGCTTCGAGGAATCTCATTAACTCACAACTTTACTGTTATTTTGTATATTCTATTTTTGTACTACAATCTTAAGGTGTTTCTTATTGGGGAAAAACTGGCATGGATAGTTAACCTCTGTACAAGATTGGTTGACAAAACTTGGACGATTTTTATGATGTGTGTTCTTAATAAGTAGTTTTACCTTCCCTTGACATTTAAAGATATATACTTCATAATATTGAAAGCAGAAATTTTCTAAATACATTTTCAGTGTTAACAATTTTATACACTACCCATAGTAAACTTATCACGCTTCTCACCCATTCGTTTTTATTTAATTGAACAGAAAATGACTTTGTCTTGAATATTCTCACACAAAAGGGTTGATTTTATTCTATAATGTGTCATTGTAGTATTAACATGAGAGGCTGAATTTTATATTTATCAGTTTATATGACATTCTAACGACATGAAAACTGATGTGTATTTTTTATTCCAGTTACCAAGAATGGTGGAAGGGTTTGCGAAGGTTGTGAAGTATGCCCTCTTCATAGCCAACTGTGTGATTCTGGTAAGATTTCTAATTTTATATCTTATTAAAAAACCAACCAGAAATTTCTTTTGGAGTTTTTGTTTTTGAGTTGTCTTAGAAGTCACTTACAAGTTATGGCATGCCATTGGAAGGGGTATTCATATCCAATTATTTCGATATTATGACAATTTGCGACATTGTGGGGTATTTCTTCATGTCATGATGAGAATCCTTCCTTTATCATTGCAACAGGCAAACATCAATCAACTTGAAATTGAGACTAATTTTAAGACTCTAAAAGCAAATATAACAGGATTTACTCGTAATATTACATGAAAATTTTTAAGTAAAATTATCTTTGTTCAATCTAAAATCATTTCACAGCTTGGAATAGGAACTGTCTTATAAATTAATTAATGCATGCAACTTAAAAGCTTTTGAAAATTTTTCATAATGCTTTGGTAAAATCGGGTAAAATTAAAATATACCAATGATAAGAATATATCAGAGTTTTGATTGATTTAAACTTCCCTTGCTACCTCAAGTTCTCATCAACTTTCTTTCACCTTATATTCGTGTGATTGAGAGAAACAGAGAAGGGAATTACGAAAGATACAGAGAAGAGAGCTTACAATCTAAAAACTATTGAGTTAACAAAGAAAATCTGTCGATCTACAACTACCCTGCGATTTGTGAAGAAAAATACAGACTTCAATGTATGCAACAGATTGTTTGTTGGAATTTCTGTTAACCGATATGTAGGTTGTATCTGTCGTCAGGGTCAATTACAGGCTCTGGTAGCATAACTAACCTTTAAATGAACAGAGTTTTTTTAAGAATGCGGAGTTGAATTGAGGGTAATATAGAATAAAAAGTGAGTACAGAAGGAGGAAAAACAGGAAGTATTGGAGGGATGTGAATTGGATAGTAAGAGGGTATGGAAAGAAAAAGGAGGGAAAGAAAAAGATAGAAGAAAGTATAGTCTGACCACCTCGATAAAAAGTTTTGAAGTCGTACAATATTGCGGTGGTTGTTATAGAAACTGATTATTCCACTCAATTTAATGGTAATTCATAAATGCTATAAAAACGTTTTGAGCCAAATCTCGGTGGTCAATTTCATTCATATCCTCAATTTTACCCATCATGTCCGACATTTTAACCTGTTTTGTTTCATATTTCACTGTTCAGCTTTTAACCTGTGTTTTTAAGGTTTTTAACTAAGATGTATAGATTCTTAATAGTAGTAACTAAGATGTATTACATTCAACAAGGGCTTTTCGCTCGCTTAATTTTTAACGATTTACATGTTTCTTTTGGTCTCGTTTGGCGAAGTATGTCCCAATAGAGGCCTTGCGCCATAAAACCCTAAACAACCAACCAAATTTGGGTAGCTATCATTTAGCTTTGTATTTTCAAAGCTTTGTTTTTCCGTCAAAGTTTTTCTCCTGGCAGTCAGACTAGCAAGTATGCAACTCATAACGTTGACGTACCATTCTATCCCATCCTTTTATTGAACCCTCATTTAAGGGATACAACTTAAAAGTATACAGAAGAATCGCATTAGCTTCAGTCGCCATTTACACAGCAGATGAATTTGCTAACCATAAAGGGATCTTTCTATTTTCAGGTATGCGGTGTGCTGGTGTTTGCCGTGGGCGTGTGGACGCTGGCCGGCAATTCGTACATGGAGCGACTGCTGGGCTCCGACCTGTACGTCTCCTCCGCCGCCATCCTCATCGCCACCGGGGTGGTCGTCACCATCATCTCCTTCCTGGGCTGCCTGGGTGCCATCAAGGAGATCAAGTGCATGCTGCTCACGGTAATACTTCAGCCTGTTTCTACATTTTAAATAACGCGTCGCCTATACTAGACTCTAATGTTTCTTGACTATGGAGAAATAAGCTAACAAGGAAACATTCCCAGGCTAAAGTCACAGAAATGGACGAAAATTTTACTCAAAACACTTACTGTTGAAAAATTAGCTTCGGAATTACAGTAGAAAAGCTGTAAAATATTCTTAAAAATTATCATTTTTAACGCCAAATGCAAACCTGCTAGGCTAGAAATGTTGAGAAACCGCCAAATTCTTAAAAGAACTGAAGCAGTTTAAATCCGCCAATCGAAAAGGTTCTTCAAATGCACCCCAAGTTGCTAAGTGGTGCTAAGTGAATGGATTCGGCAATTCAGAACTAAATTTTCAATATTAATTTATTCCTCTCCCAATGAAATTCCGCAGCAAATTTTTTTACAGTGAGTGTTTTGAGTCATCTTCTTATGCCTGTAAAATTTTCGTCCGTTTTTGTGAGTTTAGGCTGAGAACGTTTTCTTTTAAGAAGTACGCTGCAAGAAATAATTGTTCAGAAACAGAAAATGATGGTGAAAAAGCTCTGGCAGAAAATGTTGCCAAAGCTTTCCTTTCCATGGGATTTCTCTGTTGACTGAATATTTTCTGTATGCTACGAATTTTTCTGTGAAAATAATCGATCAGAAACAGAAAAGCTCTGGCAGCAAAAGTTGAGAGCTTTCCTTTCTACGAGATAACCCACTAAACATCTACTAAACCATTCGTAGTTGTGAAAAATTAAGATACCAGTGTGTAGAGAGAATATGTAGTTAAATAAATTGAATATTTAGGATTGATAAGTTCCCTAAAGTTCCAAAACGATCGTAGCATACAGAAAAAGTTCAGTCAACAGAGAAATCTCGTGGAAAGGAAAGCTTTTGTAACTTTTGCTGTCAGAGCCTTTCTCTTTCTGAACGATTATTTTTTGCAGTGTAGTTTTACACGTGATGTCTTAATTTAGAGTGAATTTAGGCACTTAAGAAATATGACTAGTTCATTAAACCTACACATACGTAGTGGTTTGTGGTCATAATTTTCGTAAAATGTTAAACATTTTCAATTTTACGATGAGCTGTTTACTCAGTTTTTCTTCCACACGTCGTGTAGACTGTTGTTCGTGTGTATTCTGTACATAATTAAAAATTTCTATGCTAAAAATGCAAGATTAAAAAAATTTGATGCTATACAATGAGATTTTAACTATACGATTTTTTTTCCAGTTCTTTATTATTCTGTTCATGATCTTCATCATCATGCTGGTTGGAGGAATCTTGGGCTATGTATTTAGAAGCGAGGTAAGTTTTTTAAAAGATATATGTGAATTGTTTTGCATAATGCAAATGAAATAGTATTATATTATATAGTATTACATTAATTGTAAGAAAAACGCTCGAACAAGGGTCTAACGTAAAGGTGATTTTTAGGTCGAGAGTCGAATGAAACAAGAAATGATAACAAGCATACCCTTGTATAAAGAAGATACAGTCGTGACTGATGCTTGGGATTCTGTTCAAGAAAACGTAAGTCTTGTGCATAAGGAAGTATTTTTAAGTGAAAGCGGCTTTGAAATGCGTGTATTTTAAAATGGATTCAGTATAGAAATTTCGAAACCTCAGCTTTATATTAGTATATGTAATTGTAAGGTTTTTCTGCAGTATTTCCCCTAGAACCTTCCTTGGTTTCCCTTGCGGGAACAAGATTTTAAGGTTATCCAAACATATTTAAATTTCTCATTATGGTGTCAATATAAAAAATTATTACAATCCATTACAATTCAAATTTCAAAAAAGTTAAAAAAAGAATTGGTTTTGTTACAAATTTGGCTTAAATGCCTACTTTTCCAATAAACCCCTCATTGAAACTTACTCAATATTCCTATTATTGAATATCTTATGTAATAAAATTGAATGTGGGGTATAATACTAAGGTACGTCGAACCGCACTTATTTCAGCGGACCAAATCGTAATAGTGCGGAAAACTTGTCAACCCATAACAGTAACTCGTGTGTGAAATTTTAGCCCTATCAAATAATATCTTCTGTTCTGAACCTCGGCCTAAAGTTTTGACTTTTTACAAAAAAATTGCTATTTTGCCGTATTTCTAACCGTTCCGTGACCTCCTGATGAACAGAATTTTTTCAGGTGGTGTGGTAGGGGTCTAGGGGGACTTTTCCGTGAACTGCATCCTCATACCCCCCTTTCCCCCTACGTGAGCTGGGGTTTTGTGGGCGGGCGCGCTGCTCAAAATGTTGGCTTCTCCTCCAAACTCCAGCCCTGCGCCCGCCTTCGTTGCCCGTTTTCTACATCAAAACCTCACGTAAACCAATTATTTTCCTAAAAGTGACCCAGGACCAACTTTTGAGAGGTATCCTTCCATCAGGATCCATGGATTTATAATTATTTTTTAAAATTTTCATTTATTACTCCTTTTTCACAAAACAAGCATTTTTATTACAATCTACTTTTTTTACAAATTTCCAGGAGGATGTCTATGGTGGATGATTTGCATCTAATTAGTGCTGTTATACAGTCTGATTTTGTCTGAGGCAGCTCTTTTCTTGATTTAAGAGAGTATCTGATGAAGTCGTTCCGAGCAAGAGGCACCACTCAGTAGCATAGCCAGAAAAAAAAATCTGGAGGGGAATAGTGTAATTTCGGGGGAATTTAAAGTAACTTCAGTGTTTTATATTTTAAAAAAATGAAAATTCTGATTATCGAAGGATATAACCCCCTTTCACTAAGCCCCTGGAACCACACACCTTTCTGGAAGCTCTAGTAACTAACTGTACCCTTTTCTCCACTGTAACGGTGTGTGGTGGGAACTTCGAGAACTCCCACTCGACAAATATTTTGTGTGAGCTAATGTATCAGTTCCTAAGAACTGGTGGAAACGTTATATGAACACTTTCCTAATCTATCCTTTCAAAATAGCGTTTTAGTTTGGAAATACTGAGTAAGAACATTATTCTGCCTAAGTTGTGAACACTTACAACCAACTGCTTGTTCTCTTGCCAAGAAAATCTTATTAAGGTCGTTTTTTCTAACAAATTTCCTCTCATAAGTCGTTATGCCTAGCAAGATGTTTTCTGGTAATGCAAAAATGGCATTTTAATGCATTTGTCAAATATTTCACGATACTGAACAGGTAAATATCAGGTACGTATGACAACATCAAAGAGATGCCGCGAACCATCTTTGATAAACTTCTGAAGTATGGTATTGAACTATAGTGGAAAACATACAGTAAGGAGCAAGTACATGGCATAGACGGAGCCCAGAACCTCCGACCCGTCGGTTGTTGAGGTACAGGTGAGATATGGTAATTAATGAAAATATGTTTGTTGATTTTACCTCTCTTCTCTTTTGCTAATCCACATTTAGTGATCGAGATATCACTCTGAAATTTCATCTGGTGTGTGATCATGAACAAATTTACCTACTTCCTAAGTGTGCTATTGTCCCCATACCCTATATTTTGACGCATATAAGGGGGGCACTATGCTTGAGCTAAACAGAGAATAGAATGATATCTCTCAAATTTATATGATTAGTTTTTAAAGGAATGGTCGTTTCACAAATCACATTCCACAATTTTCAGAAGGGTTTTATACTCTTTCCTCCATCCATGGCACATTTATATGTAAAATAATATTTATGTTATAATAAGAATAGGAATCAATCTTAAATCAAGGAAGGAGAATGCTGACAAAATCTGACTGCTTATAACAGCACTAGTTAGACGCAATGCATCCACCATAGACATCCTCCAGCCTATTCCAGTTCGTAAATAAGTTTTTTTTCCAATGGCAGGTTTGAACAGTTGTAACAGAGTTTATTAACCAACAGACATGCCGTAAAAAAGCAGATTGTAATAAAAATGCTAGTTTGTGAAAAAGGTATTAAGGTAAATGAAAATTTTAAAAAATAATTATAAATCCATGGATCCTGATGGAAGGTACCTCTCAACAGTGGGTCCTGGGTCACTTTTCTGAAAATAATTGGTGTACGTGAGGTTTTGATGTAGAAAACGGGCAACGAAGGCGGGCGCAGGGCTGGAGTTTGGAGGGAAAGCCAACATTTTGAGCAGCGCGCCCGCCCACAAAACCCCGGCCCGCGTAGGGGGAAAGGGGGGTTTGAGGATGGGGTTCACGGAAAAGTCGCCCTAGACCCCTACCACACCACCTGAAAAAATTCTGTTCATCAGGAGATCACGGAACGGTAAGAAATACGGCAAAATAGCAATTTTTTGGTAAAAAGTCAAAACTTTAGGCCGAGGTTCAGAACAGAAGATATTATTTGATAGGGCTAAAATTTCACACACGAGTTACTGTTATGGGTAGGCAAGTTTTCCGCACTATTACGATTTGGTCCGCTGAAATAAGTGCGGTTCGACGTACCTTAGTATAATACCAATACCCACTCAATTCAAAATGACCCTTTTTAGGATCAATTTACTGAAATAGCTTTGTTGCTCCTCAAGAAAAGATAACTTTACCCTCCTTTTAATAAAGAAAAAATAATGCAAATTATCAAGTTTTTAAAAGAAAAAGTATATTTAAGTCTATTTAAATACCATTAATATAATATATATTCCAGAAATCTAAATCAACGCAATTTTAAAACAAAATGTTCTAATTTGATATTTTATCTAATTTTAAAATAAAAGATTTCATGGAATAACATTGTTAAAGTATTCTCATTGGAAACGTAGATGTAAAATAAAAAGGTGAGATTATTTTATAGTAGTTTTTAAGAAAGTTTATTAAAAATCCAAAAAGTATTGATAGTATTATTTCTTAACACTTTCGACTGGGAAAGGGGAACATTTTTTAAATTTCAAGAATTAATATGCTCTAAGTGCTGAATATCCTTCATTCCTTCAATATTATCACCAAAACAATTTTGACTAAAATTCTGAAGAAATGATTAATATAGTGGTAAAAATGAGAGCCTATTTAAGTAGTCTTTGAGAGGATGCTATATATTTTTCTAATAACATTTTTAAAGTTCCCCATGGGGATTACTTGGTAAATATAAAAATCGTTCAAACCCTAAAATGCTTGACAACTGGATGCATTTTATACATCTGATCCAAAATAAAACGTGGGATATATTTAGTTTTTAAAGAATAAAGTTATTATATAATATCACACGGTGTAAGGACGAAAGCTATTCTATATACAAGGTGTTTCAAAAGTCGGTTCCACGGCTATTATTTGGAACCAACGTCTCTTATTATCATGGAAGTAAGGTGTAAGTGACCATGCTAAATCCATTGAGATGGCTTACATTACCCCTAATAGTGGCAAAATAAGAAAAACAAATAATCAAAAAAACCTAAGGGAAATAAAACTAAAATTTCAATGAGAAATGTGTTTGCAATATCATTAAAAGAAAGCTTCATGAAAATATCATAAATATTAGTAAACTAAATAATGTTTAAAATATCATAAGTATAAATATCATAAGTATAAATATCATACTTTCAGGCAAGTTTCTTTGATTTTTAATTAAAGTTTGTCCTTTTTAACTAAAAAACCATCCCACAAAACTACATGATAACATTCCTATAAAAACCCTTCCTGGCGTTTCTGACATTTGGGACTCTGTATGTTTTCAATTTTCTCTTTTCAGTTGAAGTGCTGTGGCATGGTGATGGACTCTGATCAAGGCTACGAGATCTGGCGTCAAAACAAGGAGTTCCAAAGCACCGCCAGAGTTCCCAAATCCTGTTGCAAGATGAGGGACGAAACGTCTGTCGCGTATTGCCAGGGTAACCCGGGAAGCCAGGACCGAGGAGCCTATGCCGAGGTTACTTTTGTGACTATTATGCATCCTATTCCCTTTAATCTATCCGCATTCTACCATTAAAGTAATTTAAAATCTGAACGCACCCTCGGTTGAGAGTGGGAGACACTCTTGGATAATTTATAACGGCTATACGAACCCTTTTCCTGATTAAAGATATTTTGAAAAAATTTAATGAATATATTATGAATATTTTACCTATAAATCTCTGGATCGACACTTCTATAGTACATTTTAAAATTTAGATGAAGATATTTTCACAAATATTGTAACGCATACACCTAAGGGGAAAGGGGGCTCATTCAATAGGTAATATTTATCAGCCACTACTCTTGGCACTATCTATCCACGATATAAAATAAAGAAGTATAAAGAGGGCCGAGAGAAGCTGATGAACTAATGAATACCTAATGCATAAGCCCCAAGTTTTTCGTTTTACAAGGAGTTAAAAAAATTATTTTAAACTTTTATGTCCATTTTAACTTTTTTCTTTTTTCATTAATTATTTTAAATATAATATCATCTAATAAATTACTTTGAAAAAGATTTTCCAGATTGTTAACGATGGAATTTCTCTTTCTAGGGATGCTACCACAAGTTAAAAGATTTCGTAATGAATCATGCATTGTATCTTGGAGGAATAGGCATTGGAATATCTTGTGTTTTGGTGAGTAAAGGATCTTTTTTAAAAGTATTTAAAACTGACTGTGATAACATTTTATTAACTTTTATGAATAACCATTGTTATGAACTACACAACAGGACAAAAATGATTTTACTATTTATTCCATTTTCAGGGATTGATAGTTGCATCGTTTAGACTTTAACTTAAACCGTTTCGCCCTCTTCTTCGGAGAGCATCCTCAGTATCAAAAACAACATAAACTACTTATAACTCAGATTGCATAAATAACAAAACAAATACTGTGTGAATGCTCTAAATCAAAACGAAGTATGAAATCTGGTATTGCACTTTTGTTGTATCACCAAAAAGTAATATGAGCAGAGATGAGAGAACAGCTTTAAAAGCAACTCTTAAAAGAATAAAACCGTCGTGATCCTATCTGCGGACATAGGAAATGCTAGTTATGAAAACCGAGGATTATATTAGTAAAAATATTTTTCTTTTTAATTAATTTTTCTAATTTAAGTAGAAATTCAAAAGCGTTTGAATTTTGTAAGCCTAATAGTAGGGGAGCCCATGATGCTAAATGTGGATTTACTCGAGCGCGTCAGATAATCATAGGGGAGATACCTTGCATGCTTTTGAGTAACTCCACCAAATATAAGCTCTCTATGTTGGTGGGTTTGTTTAGAACAGCCCGTCAAAATTTGAAAGAAAACTAGTTACATGGACATACTCGAGCGTGTCAGATTGGCTACCAAGACAGTTTACAACTCGTTGAGCCTAGTTTCCTGGATACTAGTCTATAAACATTTTGTTTCGTACATTTTTCTCAAAAAGAGCGATAGCGTCTTACCGGTCTTGGCTTTACTTTTCAACTTTGTAACCCTCCCACTCCCTTGCCCACCGCTCAAATCGGCAGATTTATAAAATGTACACTTTTTAGCTGGTAACTAACCTACCTTATCGTTATTTGACGCGCTCGAGTATGTCCATTTAACTAATTTTTTTTTACAAATCTGACGGGCTGTTCTAGACACCCCCTAGATAGAGCTTATATTTGGTGGAGTTACTCAAAAGCATGCAAGGTATCCCCCTTATGATTATCTGACGCGCTCGAGTTACTACCCAAAAACACTGGGCTTCCCTACTATAAGAAATGATATTTTATTTAATGTGATTCAAATTATTAAGATATATTATTAAAATGAACTGAAGTAATGAAACTAAAACGCTCGAAACATTTCATCAAAACCTGTTGCTCACAACGTTTTAGTTTATTTTGGTTAGATGTGGGCACTAAAATTGAACAATTATATTTCACTTTATTAGGCAATCAATCAATTATTCAAATATCAACAACTAACACTTTAATAATCAACTTTTAAACCAAAATCCAGCTAACTAAATGTGGTAAGCCGGAAACATTATCAAAATCATCACAAAACATCACAAACCCACTTTATCAATACAAAAATAAAGAAATTTAAAATAATATTTTTCAACTTGAAGATAATTTAAAATAGCACATGGAAATCTGCAAACTTCAAGTTTTGATGTTTAGTGTAATAATAGAAAATATTTAATTTCAAAAGTAATATGCGTTCTCTTAACATGACCAAAATATTTAGTATCTCTTAGTAGACAAGGATTCCCCTGTTTAATTTAGATACCTGTATTCAGAGATATTCGTCAAATTTTTTAACCTAAAGGGCATTAAAATCAATTATCCATATTGATGATTATTATACCTAATATCAGTGTTTTACCAACAACCTATAAAGTAAATCGTACCTCTAGTGATTAGTTCAGTTGTAATGCTTTTTATTAGAAGTAGAGATAGATAGGCTCAATTCCCACTGTCCCACTATAAAAATATAGCCAAGCTGAAACGCAAAAAATAGAAACATCACCAAAAAGTGGAAATTAAGCGATTAAAATACACATTTATTCAATTACAACCATAATTTTGCAATATTTTACATCTAAAACAGCTTAGCAATATTTAACGGGACAATACACGGAATTGGATCGATATATCTTTTAATAAAGAATAACATATATAATTAAAAATCCCCTTTTTACAATACTTTTTATTAAAGGTTCTATAATAGTTATTTGGTTTCATGCACTGCCAGCTACATCTTACTTTTAATGATGATAATATTATTAAACTATGAAAAAATAGTTTTATACTTTAAATTTAACAAAAATTATTTTCAAATTCAAATTTACAAGCAAATTGGTTTCCTTTTTAAATTATCAATATAAAATGTTCGTAAAAATATATTTGTTATTATTATTGTCTTCAGAAAAACTAATTAAGAGCCTTGTGTTGCCTTAAAAATATCGTCAAAATTTTAACAAAAAGATAAACCAATAGTTTATCTTTTAATAAGAAAAAAATACATCCTCAAAAAGGCCTAAAATAAGATGCAGGAATGTTAGGAGAAAACTATAGAAAAATAGATAAATAAATAGATAAATTAATAACAGAGAATTAAGAAAAGTGACTGTCAAAAAATGGATCTTAACATTCATTGAAAAATTAATTTATACATTCAAAATTATAATTTTGTGTTTATGTATCATGCTACAACTGATTAACTTAATTATACATATAATTTCTTTCTATTTAGCAGTTTTATATATATAATATATAAGTATATCTTTAAAAAAATGTCATTAGTTTCTTTAATTATTGAATTTCACGGACCTTTTTTTCTTAGATTGTTGGAATGATGCTGTCATGCGCATTATTCCTGATGATCAACTAAAAATGCTCATCCACTCAAGAACTGCTGTAAATAAATTCCCATCATTTTAAAAAAAAGCTGAATGAATCCGACGATTTTTCCTTCTACACTAGGAAAAATCGAGTGGATGACTTCGTTTTAAAGAAACTTGCGAATTCATGCATTTCTTTTATTCATGTGTATAACTCTAAATGTGTTGTGAAAGCTGTATGTATATATTTTTTCACTTTGAAAGCGTTACACAAATGCTTTGAACTGTTATTTATTTATTGTGTATAGTTTAGTTTGTATGAAAGATGTTTGTGTTTTACTTCAAAGCTAAATCACGTTCAATGTTCAATACACTATTTTTGACTCTGTTTTATTTTTCTTGTCATTTTGAAATTTTATCTCCATTTCATAATATTTTTTTGTTTTAAATTAAATAGTAAATTCCATTAGTGAAAAAGGTAATACACTTAAAAGTGTTAACTTTTGATGTCTTTACTGTCATAAACATCTTCATCGTATCTAAGATGTAAATGCTTTCCTTGTATTTTGTGATCCAAGTATTACTTTGTACCTTGATACTGAATGTGTAATTGATTCATTCAATAAACATTTTAATAATCGTGAATGTCTTTGGAATTGATTTAAGAATTCGCCGAGCACCTCATACAAATCGTGATATTAAAGGATAAAATCATGGTAAATGATACTGATTGGCCTATTACGAATTGAAACAAAGTTAGGAGTAAGTGTGTGGTTTTCTTTTTGCAAGATCTTTTTTCTCCGCATTTTCTGTAGCTCTCCTTTAATATCTCTTTTCAATCATTGTCTCCCTTTTCTTTGCCTTCTCTTTTTTCAATTTTTTTTTCTTACTCTGTTTATGTGGGACAATTTGTAAAGCATTTCTTACTGTGAAACATTTCTAATATTCGTTTATTTAATCTCCTCTTAACACTCAGTCACACTTTCAGTTAGATGAATAAGAATTGAGATAAGAATAGAAGAATTGAAGCGTCCTTCAGTTTAAAAAAAGGGAAATAAGGCCAAAAAATGGCAAATTGATTTTCTGTGCTAAAAAAAATCTTAATCTTAAACGGTTTTATGTTAGTTTTACCTTCGTTTTTAGGGCATTCCATGTCAAGTCCAGTCACTCAACCTGATCATCTCCTGATTTCAATAAAACTTTCAGGAATATTGCCTGTGATAGTGTGATATGAATTGGAAAATGTCAATATTTTGTTTTTCTTGGTAATATTCTTTTATAACATATTTTTGTTGAGTTTTTATATTTTTTTTTGGCTCTAATCTTGGGTAATTCCAGTGTTGTTATGCGAAAAAATATCCGCCCTCGTATTTTTAAAACAATTTAACTTTATACACAACTTGAGAGAGTCCATGCATGGAGAGAAAAAAATCTATATCTATTGATAAAAAATTCCTTAACTTTTTTATTTTGGAAAAAATGTGAAAATAATACATATTTCTTACAATATTACAAGGTATAAATTCTGAAAATTATAGAATGGGATGAGGAAGGAGTTAAAGAAAAAAAAATTGTGTTTAATAACACTTATTTAGGTCAATAAGGTCATTATATGGTGTTGGTGTATAATACTACTATCCAATGTATTTTGGGTTTCAAAGCATATATTGTTTTATTTAAAAACAAATTATAGAAATAGCACTTAAGAATTATATTTTTAATTATTTTCATTTAATTAAAAATATTAATGTATATTTTGGTAAATTTTTTTAATAAAACCTGGGTTCGAACCTAGTGTTTTACCATTTAAATTAAAAAAAATAATATACATAGCTATTATATGCTACAGTAGTTGAATGAGTCAAGGGCTCGGTGGATACGTGAGTGGCGTGCGTGCTCCAGACCTGGGTTCGAACCTAGTGTTTTACCATTTAAATTCAAAAAATTAATATAAACATCTATTATATGCTACAGTAGTTGTATGAGTCGATGGCTCGGTGGATACGTGAGTGGCTTGCGTGCTTCAGACCTGGGTTCGAACCTAGTGTTTTACTATTTAAATTCAAAAAATTAATATACAGATCAATTATATGCTACAATAGTTGTATGAGTCGATGGCTCGGTGGATACGTGAGTGGTTAGCGTGCTCCAGAACTGGGTTCGAGCCTAGTGTTTTACTATTTAAATTCAAAAAATTAATATGCACATCTATTATATGCTACAATAGTTGTATGAGTCGATGGCTCGGTGGATACGTGAGTGGCTTGCGTGCTCCAGACCTGGGTTCGAACCTAGTGTTTTACTATTTAAATTCAAAAAATTAATATACAGGTCTATTATATGCTACAGTAGTTGTATGAGTCAATGGCTTGGTGGATACGTGAGTGGCTTGCGTGCTCCAGACCTGGGTTCGAACCTAGTGTTTTACTATTTAAATTCAAGAAATTAATATACAGATCTATTATATGCTACTGTAGTTGTATGAGTCGATGGCTCGGTGGATACGTGAGTGGCTTGCGTGCTCCAGACCTGGGTTCGAACCTAGTGTTTTACTATTTAAATTCAAAAAAATAATATACAGGTCTATTATATGCTACAGTAGTTGTATGAGTCGATGGCTCGGTGGATACGTGAGTGGCTTGCATGCTCCAGACCTGGGTTCGAGCCTAGTGTTTTACTGTTTAAATTCAAGAAATTAATATACAGATCTATTATATGCTACAGTATTTGTATGAGTCGGTGGCTCGGTGGATACGTGAGTGGCTTGCGTGCTCCAGACCTGGGTTCGAACCTAGTGTTTTACTATTTAAATTCAAAAAATTAATATACAGGTCTATTATATGCTACAGTAGTTGTATGAGTCAATGGCTTGGTGGATACGTGAGTGGCTTGCGTGCTCCAGACCTGGGTTCGAACCTAGTGTTTTACTATTTAAATTCAAGAAATTAATATACAGATCTATTATATGCTACTGTAGTTGTATGAGTCGATGGCTCGGTGGATACGTGAGTGGCTTGCGTGCTCCAGACCTGGGTTCGAACCTAGTGTTTTACTATTTAAATTCAAAAAAATAATATACAGGTCTATTATATGCTACAGTAGTTGTATGAGTCGATGGCTCGGTGGATACGTGAGTGGCTTGCATGCTCCAGACCTGGGTTCGAGCCTAGTGTTTTACTGTTTAAATTCAAGAAATTAATATACAGATCTATTATATGCTACAGTATTTGTATGAGTCGATGGCTCGGTGGATACGTGAGTGGTTAGCGTGCTCCAGACCTGGGTTCGAACCTAGTGTTTTACTATTTAAATTCAAAAAATTAATATACAGATCTATTATATGCTACAATAGTTGTATGAGTCGATGGCTCGGTGGATACTTGAGTGGCTTCCGTGCTCCAGACCTGGGTTCGAACCTAGTGTTTTACTATTTAAATTCCAGAAATTAATATACACATCTATTATATGCTACAGTAGTGGTATGAGTCGATGGCTCGGTGGATACGTGAGTGGCTTGCGTGCTGTAGACCTGGGTTCAAATGCAGGTATAAGTATTGTGAGGGAAAACTTTTTGAATATTTTTTATTATTGCATTACAGTTACGGTCACAGTTAAAAATTACAGTTATCTGTTAGATATCATTTTTGCACAATTTCGGGGTTCAAAAAAGGGTTAGGCTTAACGAAAAAACGCAACCTTATAAATGTGACCGTTACAGTCACAGTTAAGAGTTTTTTGCAGTAAAACCAGTACCTCGACGGACCCTTCTCCGCTTTGCCCCTGGAGCCCTTGGCGATCTGGGGGCGTCCATCCTAAACCCCCAGGCCACCAATTCGTCCAGAGGGAGCAGATAAGGTCCGCCGAGGCGAGCACTGGATTCCTCCCCTAGGCCAGTGCACATTAGATACTCGGGAAATAAATAAATTAATGTAAGAATTATAAATTAGATCAGACTAAATGTAATCAAATGTTATCATAGCAGAGATTATTATGAAAGGTTGGAGAGGGTTAACACGAGGGATATTAGGAAAGAAATGTTAGGTTAGTGGGTTTGAACCGAGTACCTTCAGCACACCGACCACGACTCTACCAACTGAGCCATCAGGGCACGAATGTGTTTGATTTATTGGTAACGTTTTGGTTACATCGGAAAATTTTATTTCAATTTTTTTAATGCATTTTTACAAAAGTTAACACCCAAAGCAGGAACCGAACCTGCGAACACTGCCAGACCCATTACACACGCTGCCACTAAGCTACTGACTCTACCAACTGAGCCATCAGGGTATGAATGCATTTGATTTATTATTAAAGCTTTGGTTACATCGGATAATTTTATTTCAAATTTTATTTAATGCATTTTTACAAAAGTTAACACCCAAAGCAGGAACCGAACCTGCGAGACCCATAACACACGCTGCCACTAAGCTACTGACTCTACCAACTGAGCCATCAGGGTATGAATGCTTTTGATTTATTATTAAAGCTTTGGTTACATCGGATAATTTTATTTCAAATTTTTTTTAATGCATTTTTACAAAAATTAACACCCAAAACAGGAACCGAACCTGCGAACACTGCCAGACCCATTACACACGCTGCCACTAAGCTACTGACTCTACCAACTGAGCCATCAGGGTATGAATGCATTTGATTTATTATTAAAGCTTTGGTTACATCGGATAATTTTATTTCAATTTTTTTTTAATGCATTTTTACAAAAGTTAACACCCAAAGCAGGAACCGAACCTGCGAACTCTGCCAGACCCATAACACACGCTGCCACTAAGCTACTGACTCTATCAACTGAGCCATCAGGGTATGAATGCTTTTGATTTATTATTAAAGCTTTGGTTACATCGGATAATTTTATTTCAAATTTTTTTAATGCATTTTTACAAAAATTAACACCCAAAGCAGGAACCGAACCTGCGAGACCCATTACACACGCTGCTACTAAGCTACTGACTCTACCAACTGAGCCATCAGGGTATGAATGCTTTTGATTTATTATGAAAGCTTTGGTTACATCGGATAATTTTATTTCAATTTTTTTTTAATGCATTTTTACAAAAGTTAACACCCAAAGCAGGAACCGAACCTGCGAACACTGCCAGACCCATAACACACGCTGCCACTAAGCTACTGACTCTATCAACTGAGCCATCAGGGTATGAATGCTTTTGATTTATTATTAAAGCTTTGGTTACATCGGATAATTTTATTTCAAATTTTTTTAATGCATTTTTACAAAAATTAACACCCAAAGCAGGAACCGAACCTGCGAGACCCATTACACACGCTGCTACTAAGCTACTGACTCTACCAACTGAGCCATCAGGGTATGAATGCTTTTGATTTATTATGAAAGCTTTGGTTACATCGGATAATTTTATTTCAAATTTTTTTTTATGCATTTTTACAAAAGTTAACACCCAAAGCAGGAACCGAACCTGCGAACACTGCCAGACCCATTACACACGCTGCCACTAAGCTACTGACTCCACCAACTGAGCCATCAAGGAATTTTTTGAACAATATTTAGAATCCAAAGTAGGGACTGAACCTCAGAACAAAGCCAGACCACCTGGACACGATATGCTCTATTATAAATAGTTTAGTTTGAAATTGTATTAAATTTTAAAGAAGCTTACCAAATTTACATTAATATCGTTGACTTTTTAACCTCAAATTTCTCCTTTAACACTCAGCTACACTGTTTAAACTCACCACTTTTTAAGTATAGTTTTTTAAAATGGTGATGTATTTACAAGCACTTCCAATTTTCCAAAACTATTTTATTACAAGAAGTTTATTTTAGAACCTGATGGTCTTTAATAGCATCAGTCCTAACCAAACCAGCCTAATGGTGATGCATTTAACTCTAACTCTTTAAAAAGAAAAACCTTTTAACATGCAAATTTTAGTTCTTAAAATTAATTCAAGTAGTCTTGGCACAAATGCTAAAGTTTAGATCGTTGAATTGAGTGAATTTTCTTTTGAGGCTAATAGCGTAGGATCGCTTTTGTCCAGCTCTACGCCACTTAAAGCTAGATCTAAAAGTTTTATCTTGTGTTGGTTTATAATTCAGTGAATTTATAGAAATGCATAGGCGAGAGCTACTTTGGAAGCTTTAAGACCCTCTCATAGGCCTTCATTTCGAGACTTCGATGTGAAAGCAGAACCTGTATCATTTTTCGTGAGACATTGAAGAGGCGGTTGTAGATTGCTGTGAAGAGAGAACACTCTGACACACAGGAAGATTTATTTTAATGCAAGCTATTAAACGGGAATCTAAAAAAAATTTTATATTACTTTGAGTGGTGAGTATATAGAATCTTTCGAAAATAAAATGTCCGGTTCTCTTCAATTACAACTTTGAAGTTGGCATTATATAATAAAAATGGCAACAAAAGGGACATTTTGCTGAATTAAATTTAAATTTATATATTTTTAATTAAAATATCTCCATTTCCTTATTTATCTATTCTACTTTTAGAGACTACCTTTAGTCCCTTCGATTTCCGGGAATGGAAATTATTTGTGACTTTAATAAACATGTAAAAACTTACAGAAAATTTATCAGAATATTTAGAAAATGAAACAAATGTATACTATGGAAATTATAATAAGCATGCTTTTAAAAAATTAAAATCAAGGTAACATGCAATTTATTTTTATCATAAAATTTTAAAATGTGCGTAAAAAACAAAATTTCCCGAACCAAAAATTAAACAAATAATAAATTTATGAAAATGCGTAAGTAGAATAATACACAACACAGCTAAATAAGTAGAATTTAATACAGAACTTGTTAAGTGTAATTAATTATAGAGCTTAATAAATGAAATTTAATACACTGTTAAATATAAACACGAAGATAACTAAAGATAAGTGATTTTCTCATTTTTATCAAAGAGAAAATATTTACCGGAAGGATACATGATGTTCCAGAACGTATCACGATCACAGTAAGAAACGATTTGAGAATGATTTCAATGGCAATCGCATTGACCATCGATGATGATAATGATAATCCTTAATAATAACAGTCTCTTTTGTTCTAACTTATACACTACAATAATATCCCGTTTATTTAGTCACGTTTATTCGTTTCTTTTACTAGAAGGATATTCTCGCTATAAAAAATCCTCAGAAAAATAAACCTTCTTTGCATCATAAAATTGAAATGGTTTAAAATTTAAATAACGGTTTGATAAACTTATATTTTGACTTAAAAAAATGGCTTTTATCAAAATAATATTTTGTAGCTAGATTTGCTTAGTTTTTATTATTTCACTTGTCTAGTTTCAAAGTGTTTCTCAATCTTTTCCATACCATATCCACCCAAAGTTGTTCTAAACTGTACATGCCCCCTAGAGACGTAATTAGACTTAACGGAGGGAAGGGGTTTCGGCCCTTAACTAGTTTTTGAAAACAACTCCATAGACACATTAGAGGTTAAATGTAAATGTAGAAAATTAAAGGGGGAATACTTTCATATATGCACTAAAACTTGGATTAAATTAACTTGGATTTGATTTCAGAGAGAGATGGTGCGAAAGTTCTCAACGGTTTAGTACAAATCAATAGCTGAAATAAGCTTGTTTTTTTTTTCAAGCTATTACAATCCTAATGAAACCTTTAACCCTTTACTAAACACATTGGCTTAACACGATTGAAGAAGTAGACGAATTTATACAAATTCCACTAAATGAGATTCATTCAGACTTCACTTTTTCAGAAAGAGTCGGTTATCTTCCTTGAACTTGATGAAATAGGCTTCGAACTTTTCCGTGAGGAAGTCATAGTTTAACGGTCCCAAAGTACCTCCGTATTCTTCTGGTAGAATGCATGGGTCGAACTGTTCATGTAGAGATGAGTAATCATAGCCATGAAGTAGTAGCTGGGAAAAATAAGACGCAATATAAAAAAAGCATTCATTACCATTTATCTTTATATAATTTATTATCATTATCTTATAAGTTTGCTTTTTTTTAGTTTTTATGCTGTTATTGAAAGTGTCCCAAGGTGGGCCACTAGTGGGGCACCTTGGGGCACTTAAAAATTGTTATTATGAATTCCCTAAAAGAGATAATTGATTATTTAAAATTTTATCAGATGCGCAAAGTAGTATATTTAATATATTAGCTATGTTTGTAAAAATATAATTGTATAAAAAAATTAGAAAATAATTTAATTGAAAGTGTCCCAAGGTGCCCCACTCTTCCCTATACGAATTTTTTTCTCAATACAGTAAATTATCACTGATTTAAAATACGCGAGCACATTTGTCACCACTTATTTAATTTATTAATTTAATTAATAAAATAAATTAATTTGGTGGTAATTTTTTAATATTACTTACAAAGTAATAACCTGTTACATTCATACCTACCAAGCTCCATGTCCACGAATAAAAAAATACATATATGTAGTACAAGCTCCCACTTTAATTTTATAAATTCTGAATATGAAAGCAAACAATGAAACAATAGATGACGCAGTTGCAAAACAAATATAGGAAAGTTTGTCTGCCTCATTCACCTCGATTCAAGCACAACGGTCGATCACATCACTGTAATTATACTGATTCATTCAAACAATGTGACAACTCGTAAAAGTACCGGAGAAATTCAAATTGCCACATTTCTTCCTTCTTCGTGCTTTTATGCACAGTACAACTCCCTAATATGTTTTCGGTGCAAAATAAATCCGCGTAATTGGCTTCACATATTCGCACAAAAACCAGCCTTGCGAATAATAGTCACTATTTTGTTATTTTGATCCCAACCTTGGACCCTCCTCCTAAGAGGTCAGGCATAAGTACAATTGCTGATCACAATAGATTTTAATACAAGACGAATAAAAAAAAATGACCGTTGCATAACAGTGTGTGATAAGCACCATTTAAATTACTCTTACTCTATAATTCAAAAGGTTTTTGACATCTATTATCCCTTCCAATTTTCATTCATACAATACACTTCCCTACTTATATAATTTTTGCTATATTCGTATGTTTTTATGAGAAGAAAAAACCTACTGTTCTAGCATATTATTTTAGCGGAAAGAGGCACTCATATTTTTGAATTACATGGAAGGGAATTAGTGAATTTCATAACAGCAAATTATGAAATACGTAGTCGAAAAAAGGGATGTTACACAATAGTTCCACTGTATCTAAAAATTTAAGCCTGTTTAGTAACTGTTTTTTTTCCCCTTCAAATTTTACTATAATACATTCAACATTATTTTTGATTATTTGAGTAAAATAAAACCAGTTAAACTAAACTTCAACATGAAAAACCTTTCAGGACCAATTTCCAAAACATTACTTATTTTTAATTGTATCAATAATTATAATATCGTATTCCAAACAAAAAAAACACTAAAGAAACTAAGAGGGAATTTTTGGAAAAATCGGATCTTTAAATTTTATGTCGCAGAGTAAATATAAAATGGAACTGAAGAATTCTTACTGAGAATTGAGTACAATCCACTGAATAAATTCTATGATAAAAAATATGAATTTATTTAAATGTATTTTAAATCAAAGAAAAATAACTCGTATTTTTATTTGAAAATAACCCCAGTCTTAAAAGCTTTTTACGGACTCTGAATCCAGTGAAATTTCTGTGAATCAATTAAATAATTTAAAAAAACACCCTGCAGTTTCTTTTCTGGTGAAAAACACTAAGGTTTTTGTAATGCTAAATGTAGATTCGAATTATTTATATATTTTCACAAGGAACGATTAAAATAAAATCTTCAGTGTTCTTAGTACTGAGTTTTTCCAACCTCTATTTTGGCTATCTTTTTATACTTAGTAGAAGATTAGCAATTAAAAATAATCAAATAAAAAATAACGTTCTTTTTTTGGAAAATTTGGATAACTTTCAATTAATAAACGAACTTCCTTTCTAGGAGGAGTTAAACTAAAATTTCGTTTTGCATTTGGGCCGTTCAAATATTACGTAAACATGTTTTTGGTCATTTTTGATCCCCCTTGTCCGCAAAGATAAGCAAACCGCAAACTCCCCTCACAAGTACGTAAGAAAACTGCCCGACCCCCCCCCTTTTGTTTGTTTTTTTGTACAAAATGTTTAGCAGTGCCTAGATTCCAGAAATTCATTGTACTCCATGAACTCTTAACCTATCGTTAAAATTTTCCTTGCAAAGTCAATTTTTTCCCACGTTCATTTTTTTGTGTAATAATTATTTTGGTTGAATTTTGATATTATTTTTAAAAAACAAAAGATTTTCGAAAATGCAGTGTTTCTGACACCTTATGTCCGCATCATTCTTACCCCCTCCTCCCTTCTCAGGAAAAATAAGCAAAGAGCAAACTCCCTCCTCCTTAGGTGCTTACGTAATATTTGAACGGCCCCTTTTACAGTTTTTAGTATGATCAAAAATATCGCCATGAAAAGGACGCATTATAACGCATTAGTAAAACAAAAGGTTTGCTTAAACGCTGCAAAATGTCGATTTTGACAATTGAGGTTTATCACAAGATTGAAACAAATTAACTTGATAAGCACCATAATTTGGAGGAACGTGATTTCAATACCATGGCTGAAAGTAACGGAAAATCAAGTGATGTATGAAATTTATAAAGCTGAGTGTAAGAATGAAAAGATTTAAGTGTCTAAATAAGGAAAATCTACTGGAAGTTGATAATTTATTAGCTTTTGTGCAGTAACGTAAGGTAGTTTGTGAGTATGATTATGTCTTTTTTTGGGGATATCTTGAGAAATAGTCACACAAATTTGTTAATGTAACATTTTTGATACAACGGGCCTTTGGTCGAGGTGACCTCGACTCTTCTCTTCTAAAACTACTACAGGTTGTTTCATAATTCGACCTACAAACATAAAGGGGTGATAGTAGGCATCATGAGGATGAAGAATTAATTACTCCCATAAATGAGCTCGACAACCACGTTTAAGGGGAGAAGTGTTGAAATGCGAGGAAATGTAATCCTAAGATGATTATTTTTCCAACTATTATCTCTTCAACTGCTTTCATTTTATTAGAGAATTTAGCTTTACTTTCAGATAGAAGAGCTGTTATACCCAGCATTTCAGCAATTCGAGGGCTATATTTTAGGGGTTTTCACCCCTTAAAAATTGTTGGCGACCCTATGTATTGGGGTAATTCCTCACGATGCTCACTATCACCTCTCTAAATTTGTCTGTCGAATGATGAAACTGTATTGAAATACATTAAAATTTGAGAAAAACATAGATTTTGTGAACCAAAAGACCATTCCCTAAAATTTTATACTAAATTCAGCCTGCCCTAAATCAAAATAGATTTAAGATTTTCAGAACTCATACTATCTTTTCTTAAATTTATCTTTTCTCATACTATCTTTTTGAGAAAAGATTAAAATAGTCGTTCTAGGAATATAATAAAAGATAATATAAAGTGATGACTTAACATGTGTTACTCACCCGTTGTACAATTTTCTTTGGAAGGTGTGGTTTTAGGAAAGTGTAAAGGCAATGGCAAATGTAGTTTTCATGAACACACTCTATACATAGTCTTGCTGGCAAAGCATGCTGAAAAAAGATTGGTCTAGTAGAATAAAGTAAATAATGAAACTGAACAGAAATACAACGAGCATTTTACAATTACCACATTACTAACTTAATTTAAGTTTTACATCTTCTATATTGAGCTACTTTAAAAAATATAAAGGTGCAGTTTTTTTAATGCAATATCAAAATAATCTCTTTCTCTGTAACAACAAACAGTCAAAACTTTGCTTCTTATAATTTGATCATATTGAGAAAAAAAATTATAGCACTCAGGAATCCCAAACTTTTCCAAATCGCGGCACCCTTTGGTGAACGAAATCTTTCTCATAGACCCTAGTTGTGCAATACATATTTATATAGCGTGTTTCAGAACTTATTTAATTTAAATAATTATAAATTATACTTTAAATCAATAATTTTTATTTTCATAAACTTAAAATCAAACTTAAATTTTCAAAACTTAAAATAATTAAACTTTACACTTACTGCCAGAGTTGTGTTGTTTTTTATGTGTTTGAAATACAGGTAAACTTGAGCATAATCTCTAGCTTGCATATCAATGAGATATTTGATTCCACAGACCGTGTTGGAAGGCATGGATATGAATTGGAGTCCTATTATCACGGATGTCAATACCCAATCTTCGAAATCACATATTTCAGGATACCAGTTATCTAAAATAGTCAACAAAAATCTATAAAATATATTTAAATTGGTACTTACCAATAATTATAAAAAATTTGATTCATATTTTGTTGAATCAAATGTTCTGTAAAACAGACGTACTATAGTTATTAACGCACTATTTTTTGAATATTTAATACGTATATACCTGAAATTTATGTAATTCTCACTATAGTCTAAATTTAAATAATTGAATTAAAAGGAGCTTCACAAGCCTGTTATGGAGCCATGAGGCCTATGGGGACCTAGCACTTTTTGATAATATGGGTTCTAATAATTCAAACCATTCTTTAATAACAATTCAAACCATTCATTTAATAAAGTATTATTCCAAACGTGGAGAAAGAAAATGGTTCTAATACAGCGGTTCTCAACCTGTGGGGAGCGCCCTCCTAGTGGGCGCGATAACTCCAGAAGGGGGGCGAGAGCCAAAGCTCAGGCCCCTCCCAAAATTTGGACAAATTACACAAAAACGAATCAAACCCCCGTTCTTAAGGGTCAAGTTTCCAAACATTTTCTGGGGGACCCCCTTTTGCTATTGGAAATCTGTATCGCCAACACTTTTTCTGTATTAACTTTAGAAAGATGCAAATCCTACCTTACGATTTCTAAAAAGCTACATTTTTTAGGGCTTTGGAATAATTCATCCTTTCCAGAATAAAAATCTAGGTAAGGGTCTTACGATATAAATTATTAAATCCGTACTGGGTCCACTCCGCTACATTTTTTAGGGCTTTGGAATAATTCATCCTTTCCAGAATAAAAATCTAGGTAAGGGTCTTGCGATATAAATTATTAAATCCGTACAGGGTCCATCTTTACACGCCAATGGTGTGAGTATATCGAAAAAGAATCAGATCTGGATCAATGGGGGATCTAGAGGTGACATGATCCCCGAGAATCCCCAATAAATAGCTTAGAATCGCTATTATCACACTAAAAGTTTAGAAATTTTCCGGGGAGGACCCCCAGATCACTCATTTCCCTTGGACAGCGGTTCCTAACAGGGTTTCTTCTGGAATTATAGTTTTAGCTTCAAAATATATTATTATTGCTTTACATACGTTGTTACTGTATAAAAGGGGAGCGCGATGAAAATTACGATTGAAAATTGGGTCGCCAGTATTGAAAGTTTGAGAAGCACTGTTCTATTATATTTCAAAACTACAGATAATTATTAATACTGACTTAGAATGGAAAAATTAAGAGAGAAGAAACTATAGTGAACAAAAGAGAGAAAAAATAAAGGCAGAGCAACAGAGGAAGATACAGATTGATAGAAAAAAAATAAGGAATAACAAGAAATGAAAAGAAAGAATAATAGAAAGTAAGTAAAAGATGTAATATACATGTAAAAGAATAAAGAAAGAAGATCAAGATACATAGAAAAAGACCCAAATATCATTACAGGGAACAAATAAGCAACTCACATCCTCTGGTGGTGAATATACCCCTTCCTTCGCTGTCCCTGTAGGGCAGGAAGCCGACGCTGCCGCTTTTGATCACCTTGAGCGCCGTTTCCCACCGCAGGTTGTCGATGCTCTTGGCCAACTTGCGACGAAGGGTGTAGTAGCGCGACAGCCGGTCCTTAGCCTTCTTCAGATCATATTTGGCCACTCGCAAGAAGGCTATCAGTGTCTCGTCATCAAACATCGGCATGCCATCTGTGAGATGTGACATTTGATGCTGTTAGTATGAGCATGGCTTACTAGATACTATACAGTAGGGTGGAGCGAAAAAAATTTTTTTTCGAAATTCAAAAAGATACCTATGGCAAAAGTGGTCTTATGTAATAAGATGAAAAACCGCGCAAAAATTTTTGAAATCGGTTAATATCTCAGTTCGCGCATCGAGCTCAAAGTTTATAAAAATGCTTAAAAATGAACATTTTTCGAAATTTTTAAGATAATATTTAAATAAAATTTATAGAAATATTCTCGCTTGTAACCTCTTTATAAAAGCTCAAAAAGTAAAAAAAGAAAATTTAATGTTTATTTTTAAAATATTTGGGTGCGCAATTTTGCTTGAAAAATACGAAATTTTCGAATAACACTATGCGACAAATTAAAAATGGGTCAAAATGCCACAGAAACTTTGAAAGCAGATTCTTATGTAAAATCACCCCCTGAATCCGAATCCGACCCCCGTTTTTCTCCATGAGCCTCAGATTTTCCGGGAATAGCCCCCCCCCACTTTTTACGTTTTTCGACAACTTTATAACTTTGAACATGATTTTCAGGGTCAAAAAGCATTGCTTTAGTCTTCAAATTGCCCCCCAGGAGACAAGAAAGGTTCAAATTAATAAAATATGAAAATTTGTATTAAATGGATAGGTTTAAGGGGTAATTAACCCCCTAAATACGTAAAAAAATCGCTAAAAATAGTAGGATTTGTTATACCCCATTTATTTCACTTATTTTTGAAGCAATTCATTTTTAAAGGATCTTAACCGTTCCCCAAGGACCCAAATTTAATAATGATATGCAGAAATGATTTTTAGGAAAAGCGGTTGAGGACCCCCGAAGCACCCGCGGAAGGGTTCGGAAGACTCTCTGAATCGCGCTGGCGTACGTGCGCTCAAGAAACATGGAACACCTCCATAAAACCGGCCAGTTACTATCGAACCAAAGAATTTCTACTTAGGAAAGACTTAAAATATACGAAAAATGTCATTTTTAAAATTTTCAAAGCATGAATATAATTTCTTGAGCACGCAAAATCCTACTATTTTTAGCGATTTTTTTACGTATTTAGGGGGTTAATTACCCCTTAAACCTATCCATTTAATACAAATTTTCATATTTTATTAATTTGAACCTTTCTTGTCTCCTGGGGGGCAATTTGAAGACAAAAGACATGCTTTTTGACCCTGAAAATCGAGTTCAAAGTTATAAAGTCGTCGAAGAACGTAAAAAGTGGGGGGGGGGCTATTCCCGGAAAATCTGAGGCTGATGGAGAAAAACAGGGGTCGGATTCGGATTCAGGGGGTCATTTTACATAAGAATCTGCTTTCAAAGTTTCTGTGGCATTTTGATCCATTTTTTTGTCGCATAGTGTTATTCGAAAATTTCGCATTTTTCAAGCAAAATTGCGCACCCAAATATTTTAAAATTAAACATTAAATTTTCTTTTTTTACTTTTTTGAGCTTTCATAAAGAGGTTACAAGCGAGAATATTTCTATAAATTTTATTTAAATATTATCTTAAAAATTTCGGAAAATGTTCATTTTTAAGCATTTTTATAAACTTTGAGCTCGATGCGCGAACTGAGATATTAACCGATTTCAAAAATTTTTGCGCGGTTTTTCATCTTATTACATAAGACCACTTTTGCCACAGGTATCTTTTTGAATTTCGAAAAAAAGTTTTTTTCGCTCCACCCTACTATACAGGCTAGCCGAGATGCGGAAATCATTAAAAATGTAGATAGCTGCAATCTGGCTATAAGCACTAAATCTATAGTATACAATACGTATGGTATACGTTATAGGTAGGACATGGGGCGATCCTAGCGGGAAAAGTTGTCAAATGGTTTTCATTATTCAAAACTCGGCTAGCCTGTATAGTATCTTAGTATCTAGTAAGCTGTAGTATGAGAAAGGGCTGAAACACACTGGGCAACTATTGTTGCTCAAAGTCGTTAAGACCCTTATCAAACGGAGGGGAGAAAGAACGGGACTTGAGGGGAGATGAAGTAGACTACGGTTGGAAGTGAAAGGATGATGATCCTACCCGCTTTCTTGATGTAGTCTAGTGCATCGCCCCTCAAGTCCCGTTCTTTCTCCCCTCCGTTTGAAAAGGGTCTTAACGACTTTGAGCAACGATAGGAAAGGAATGAGGGTATTGAGGAATAATTTTGGTGCATGAGTGGGTATGAGTAAGAAGGAGACTAATAGAGAGGTAGTAGATAGACAGGGTGTAAAAAGAGATTTGCGAGGAAAATATAAGGAAGAAGAAGACTGAGTGGGAGAAAACAAGAGATTCAGAAAGAGTGTGTGAAAGAATAAGAAGGAATTTAGAACGAAAAATGAATATAAGAGAGAATGAGAATAAGAGAGATTCAGAAAGAGATAATAATTGAGAAGAATAAATAGTGAGTGAATAAAAGGGAGGTTCAGAAAGATAAAATGTTGAATAAAAATAAAAATGGCATGTTTGAAAGAGAATAAGAGACAGAAGAGAAAAAAGTGGATGAAAAAGATAAAAGAAAAGAAAGAGCAAGTGAAAGATTACTTGAACTAAGTTGTGTTATTTAAGATAAGTTAAAAAGAAGTTCTTACTATAAATGTGGTTTAAAATTAAAACTCACTCAGTTTAAGAGATGAGCTTAACTATTGCTCATTGTAAAGAATCAATTAATGTATGGATTGCCATTCTTTCAAATGAAAAATATATTATGTTCAATGAAGAAAACTCATTAAAATTTACATACAGTACCTACTTTAAATTATTTGAAATTTGATAAGCTAGACTTTCCTCTTAACAAATCAACAAGAATATTTTTACTATAAGGATAACTTATAATACCACAAACCTAACTTCAATTAGACAAAGGATGATGTTAAAGTGCATTGAAAACACCATCAATGAGCCATAGATATCACTTCTTACCTTCCACACTGGCTTTTAGCTTAGACAGTCCCTTCCTGATATTTTCTTCCGTCTCCCCCAGCTCAACTCTCGCCTTCTCTAGCATATGTGGAGACAGACCATCAAAAAACGCCGGCAAAAAGTCCTCTTTCACTTTCGAAGTTTTTTTCGTCTCAACATTCTTCGAATCCCCCTTTGGGGCCTTTCCCTTCTTATAGGCTTCCTGAGGTTTGTCCTCTTTGAGTTTTGTCGGGTCGAGCCCGAGGTTGGCCGCCATGGAGTTTATGACTTGTATTTCGGAGTCTGAGATTTTGGCGCCGTTGTTTTCCATGTCTTTTTTACTGGAAGGGTCACAGATCGTTATTTTGTCTTTGGAACCATCACGTTTGATCTTGCGGATGAGGTCCGCTTTCAGTTCGCTGAAGTCGCGGCTGAGTTTGCGGGACATGTCTTGCTGACAAACTGTTCTTCCGTTCCTAAAAGAGGAAAACACCTTTAAAGAAAGCGCATAAGGAGGAGAGAAGCCGCGACAGTGCGAGGCAGTGAACTTAGGCGAGAGACATTAGCGAAAGACATGCAATTCCAAAGTATACTCCGAAAGCAAGAATTTTCAGTCAGTATTTACATAAATTAGCAAACTATTTGACTGGTGAGGAGTATGATCACCTCAAAGCCCACTATACCCGACAGCAACGTTTCTTGAACCCAGTAAGTCACAAATGCGGAAGGAGAAATCGGTATACAGAAAGCCTGTTGGGTTGCTAGGAGGAGTTTCGGTACGCAAATCGTGATTGAAAAGCACTATATATTCATGGGTTTAACAAAATAATCATATTTTTAAATTGATGTTCTTTATTTCACTCAAAATTCAGACACCGCGATGGGAACTATACTTTGTTTGTTAGTAACGTCGTAGAGTCAACTTAAGTTGCTGTCTAGTATTATAGAAGATGAGGTGGGATATAAAATATTCACCCAGTAAAGAAAGGCGATACAAGCAACTTAGAAAACAATACAAAAATTAAGAGATCAGCTGTGTAAAATAAATAATTAAAGGATAAATATTTTACAACTGTGAAATGAAAAAAGTTAAATGGGTGAGGGGGCACATTAGAACAACTCACATTTCTCATGTTAAATTAAATTTTAAAAAATCTGCAAGATGATATCCTCCTCTTAGCATTAGTACAGACGGCCCGCGGGCCAAATGTGGCCCGCGAGGCTGATCCATGTGGCCCGCGGACTCGTTAAATTTTAAAAACAAAAACCACTTTCAGAAAACTTCCAAGAAAACCACGACATCGTGCGAGACATTATGATTATGGCACTTCCATCTAAAAAAAGATGATAAAAAAGGAATTTTTCAACATTAGGTAATAATTTTTTTGGAAAGGAAAATTAAAAATTACCAAAAATATCCTTACTTAGTATATTTGAAAGGCTCCTTGTTTCTAACTTTGTAAAAATAACATGAAACTGCACAGAACTGCTGAAAGAAACTGCACAGAGAGGTTCCTTGCGAGGAGTAAATAAAATAGTCTCAAGAACCTACCTCTACGACTACTTTTATTATTTTAAAGTAGAAAATAGTCATATCCGATAAAAACTAAATTTAATATAAAGCATGTATGCGTAAGGGATATTTTTAACATCTAAGTATGCAAACCCAAACACATATCCAAATAACCATGTTCAAGGTTTTCCATAAACCTATTTTGGGTCATCATATACTTTTCTGTCGCAATTTTTACGATAGCTATGATTCGTAGAGAGGTAGGTATGATTCTTTAAGCACTTTGTATTTATAAATATATCTAGCAGATCAAACGTCTTATAAATAAGATCTGAAGCAAGAGTAATGCAAATACATGAACATGAAAGTATTTCAAAATTCAACCTTATGTGATACATTAAACAATGATATTTTATGAATGACTTTGATAACAAATCCTAACTACGCTTTAAAATCATTTAAGTACACAAAATATTAAACTGTATTAAGCTATAGAATTTTTAAAACTTCGGAATAATACCTTGTTTGATGTATCCAAAATCAAATAAATCCAGAAAGTAAATCAAAATTTATATGTTCGTGGGATTTTAAACCAAACTTATCTTCATAAATAACTATCAATGATTAAAGAATTTCAAAGAAAACAGAAAATTACCGAAGACTTCACACAATACGACACGCCATTACAATTTAGTACAATCTTTTGGCTGAATTTTTAAAGCAGTGGGCCATCGACACCCTTTGTGTTGGAAAATTGCCTGCTTTGGAGGGTGCTAAGTAAAACTTCTTCTCATTTTATTCTTGTAAAAATTCGATCAAGAAAGTTTTGAAAGTAAAAGTTTTGCCTTGCATTCTATTGTGATATCAATAAAGTTTCAATAATCAATCTTTTTTTAATGACGCGGTAGTGCGGAAAATTTATCCAAGACGGCAGAGGGAACCCGAAGGTTTCTCGGAATTTTTGGATGACGTCTTTAGATGCCAAATCGGCCCTGAAAGACGGTGTATGCTATCCACAAAAAAAAACCTGAATAACAGCCTAAAGCTATATATTATGTTGATTATGGGTTCAAACGTGGACGAGGAAAGACGCGATTTTCTTACACCAATGAAATATGTAGTACAGCTTTGTGCTTAGACTTATAAATTGATATAATGATCTTTGGAGGTATAATATCTTATTATATAATTCTTATTATGAAGCAGATAATTATCTAAACCGTCTTATAATCTCTAAACAAAAAGCTGAAGAAATTTCATTGGAGTAAGAAAATCGCGTCTTTCCTCTTCAAGTTGAACCCATAATCAATATAATATAAATTTAGGATGTTATTCCAGTTTTTATGGATGGAATGCACCATATTAAGTCCATAACTAGGGTGAAGACATTCTCTATGTGATAAGAATGGAAATGAGGGGCGAAAAGCCCCTCTTCCACCTTAGGCAACTTTCCCGCACTAGTACATTATGAAAATATAAAAAAAAGGGGGGAGGTTAGATACACTCTTATATCCTACTAAAAACATCCAAACCATCAATTTCAGGAGATGGGTATTGAGTTGTAAGCAAACTCACAAACCTAAACAAAATATATATATATTTAATTTACTGGGGAGCTACCGCCCCTTGCTCGCAAACGCTCACCAACCCTCGTGAACTGCTTAACCTTAATCCTCGTAAACCTTTTGGATCCTCACAAAACCCAGCACACTGAACTTAACTGACTTTAAAAGCAATAAAAACAATTAGCAAAAGAAATATCAACCAACTTTCCAAACATACGTCACTGGTCATCTCCATGAATAACACTATCTTAAAAGTTTGAATATTTAGTAACGCTAACTTATCAATAATTTAAGGGGACTCAGTACCAAAATTTATATTTTCTTTAATTTACAAATTTTTTGAAGTCCTTTAGTGTCAAAACACTTGTAATGACCATTTAAACATAACCCAAGCAAAAAATTTACTTTTAAAAAAGCAGTTTTTGAGAAATTTTAAAATTATCAAAAATTTAAACCAATTTTTAAAACCCTACTTCTTATTCAATTTTGATAATTTTGGTATGAAATTTTTACCCAATGTATACTAAGTAAGTCATTGTCTATAGAACTATGCATTCCGATTTTTGATACTTATAATACTTTTTAATAAAAAATATTTTTTCTCAAACAACTCTAAAATATCACTGAAAAATCACAAAAATAAACACTTTTTTTCACTTATATTTTTTTCTGTACTCTAAATCCCTAATTTAAATGCACCCTTTTATTGAAAGCACTGCATCTAATATATATGCAAAATTTCAAGTGAAATAGTCCAGTAGAAAAAAAGCCTTAGGGTTTTAAATGCCAAAAAAGTAGTTTTGGAAAAAAATTATTTAAAAAATTATTGGGTAACTAAGCAAAAGAAAAATTGAAGAATTATTATAATTAGAATTCGCGCATTACTCTGAAACTTTACAGAATCAATTTAAGAGAAAAACATCACTTTGAGAGCAAAATCTCTAAATCGTTACTTTGACGGATTTGAGGGTACTGAGTCCCCTTAATCAAAATGGTTTCCTTAAAAATATCCAGCACCTCTATTAATAACTATTGTTAGTCACAATGAATCTTTTAAACTCAATATTTTACCGCCTAGTAACTCGATAGTACATGTTTACTTAGTATTTCATCATTCATATTTTTCTTTAACCCCAGACTTGTTAAACAATACCTTTTAATCCATTGAAAATAATAAGAGACAAAACCTACATGACACTTAATGTTTACAGTTAATTTCGATTATCAGACTAAAAATTATAAATTTCATACAAAATGTGTCAAACTTTAGAATGAAATAGCATATCTGTAAATTTTTAGAACACTTTTATTAGTCTTTGAATGATATTTAATTAAGAAAGTACTTTTTTAAAACGTGAAAACAAATTTTGTCATAATAAAATATGGCGTCAATTGGTCGTTGCGACTGGTTGAATAATAAGTTGTTTGACAGTACTTGCTCTGTAACCACGACCTTATCCGTAATCTAAAAAAAATTTTAATTAATATTTTTAAATTGAGAATTATTTTAGAAATTCTAATGGCTTATTGTAGTATATCCTCAAAAGAATCCGAACAGTTTGATACCAAAAATGTGTTATACGAATCAGTAATAAAAAAAAGTTTTTCTCACTTTCTCTTCTTTTAAAAAATAATTTGCACTGAAGATTCATTAAAATTTTTCTAAGTGTATAAAACTAAGTGTATGAAATTTAAGGAAATAAACGTAATAGTTCCAAATACTGTAATATGAACGCTATAAATGAAAACTTTAATGTACAATGAATTTGGTAAATATAAGCAAAACGAAAAATGAATTTGGTAGCTTCTAAATTTGTATGATTTACGGAGGCATTCAAATGTACCCCTCAACTGGGGAACATATGACACATTTGAAAAGAATTTCTCAACTTTTATAATGATTGATTATTTAAGTTAAGAATTCTGGTTGAATGCATATAAAAATATTACCAAAATTTCAGGAAAGCAGTAAATTAATGAACAAGTCAGCTTTTGTTTTAATATCTTTTATTTTAAATATACGGAGAAATAGTCAAAATTGTACTTTTTGTTCAAATGTGCCTCTTTTCAATCTAAATATAATTAATGCATGTATTTTCCTTTCAACCCACTGGTGATTCCAGGCTCAAAATTATCATGGTTTAAGTAAAAAAAAAACCCATATTTTACAGAGCATCAAGCAAAAAATTATGAGAAAAGAGGGACACACCAAAGATTTAAATAAAACATCCGATTTTTAAAGAGAACAAGATCTAATTGCTAATTAAACTAGCCACTAATAAATTAATGTTGAAGATAATATTACTTGCATCGATTATATCCAGATTAAAAAAAATTATTTATTTATATCCTGACACATGGATAATTTAGTAAATAACATTAATCTTTAGCAAATGAAAAAATGTTTCACACATAACAAAAATAAAAATAATCAGTGGTAATAACAAATAGTTCAGAAAAAACAACTCCCACCCCCCCTGTTTCAAAACAGGCAAGTTAAAAAGTATAAAGTATGCTGCATTTTCATAATCGTAAAAAGTTTTTTGAAGTTAGGTACATGAATATATATTAATACAAAATAGTATTTTACTTATTATTTATACAAATGATTTACAAAACAAAATTTATACAAAACAAAATATTTTAATCCTCAATAAATATATTATTTTATGCTTACCAGTACCATTTCTAATCGCTGACTCAATTTCAGTTCTTTCAAAGTAACCAAATGGAAATTTCTTCATTTTTATAAAAAAAAAGTCCTAATCCAAACCGTGTTTTAAAATCAATGCTAGTAAAAATTCTGATGATCGCTTATGACCAGCGAAGATATTTTCTTAACGTTTATATTCTCCAGCTTAGAAAACGTTTTACATCATTGCTTAAACAAAAGTTTAATTTCTCAACATAGAATTTCCGTCAATTTCTTTATTCTCTCTATACTATTACCATGTTCCACCTAAACTAAAAATTCGGCAAATAAACTTCCACCTCAATCAGAAAAGCCTTGAACGCAAACAAGTTTCCTTGAGCGCTATTCGGAGTCTAACAAGAAAAAATATTTAAATAGCAATTTGCTTCCATGAATGATGTTCTCCATATAATTAGAATCAGCGTAATTTCTCGTATGCGTATACTTCTACAACTATAAAAATGAGCTACCTCAAAAAGAAAAGCGTAAGGGTACAGACACTGAACAAGAAAAACAAAATGAGTACCATTCGCAATTGGTTTCAACTCTTCGGAAAAAAGTTCTAGAACACATGATAGAGGCTAACTGCGCATCTTTTACCTCAGATAGAAGCAGTATTAATCTTTGTTTTGATATTAATTAAACGGTTAAGAAAAAGATAAAATGACGTTTTTCAGTGAAAAAATTACAGCAGCGAAAAAAAGATAAAATAATTGTGTATACTCTTAGATTAAACTTAAATTCCAAATGGACTCATTCTGAGTTTGAAATGAATTATAACTAATCAAGTTTTTTAAAATTGAAGGAAGTAATTTTCATGGTCAGTTTCAATTTATTACTATGAATTATTCAAATAAAAACATAATTACTTTAAAAATGACGTGGGTTGTATAATTAAATATTACATTGCATTTCATAATAACTATTCTTTAGATAATATCATATTTAAATTTTTTTTCAGGTTAAAGGAAAACAAAGTTATAATAGATACCTAATGATGTATTTAAATATAAAAATGAGAATTCATATAAAATACGTCATATTCCTTTAAATCCATTTCTATCCTATTAATATATGATCTACAGTAATCATCATTAAAAAATCAACCAATTAAGTTAAGTTACAATCTTCAAAGAATACCTGTCGTCTTCAGGTTGCACATTATTCTGGGATATTGAGCCAGAGTTTGTGAGTATTACACATCGTTACGTGTATGAATATTATAATTCGATGGCCTCTTAATTGGTCAAAGTTTTTTTAGACGTTTGCCTTGAACGTTCCATTTCTTTTTCTCATATCAACTTTTGCAGGAAGTTTCATCAAATAAGACTAGATTAGTACTTTTATTTTTAGGAGGGAGAAACTACATCTGAATATACAGGGTTTTCCAAAAGTCGGTTTCACTGCCTTTGTTTGGAAAATTGCGAAACATGTTAAAAATAATATGAACCACTGAAATTTGGCAAATTTGTTTCTCCTTGTCAAATTTGTTTTTGTTAACAACTTTTATTTGCTCTTAATGAGAAGAAAAACACTAGCTTTGGGCCAAAGTTAACACCTTTTTACGGTATTGAAACATTTTCAACAAATTTATCTAAAAAAGGTTTCTTATTTTCTGTACAAAATGGTTACATATAATTAATATAAAAATGATGCTCTTAATACGTAAGCCATAAATTAGCATTGATAACACTTAAAAACATTTCCATTTAAGAAACAAATTATTTCAGAAATAGCACCGCGAATAAAGTTTATTAACAATTGATATTAATACAATATCATTTAGGTTTATTTCTTATCTCGTATATGCGAAACCTCGTTCAAATTTCACGGAAAGCGTCGGCGATCAGACTGAACTCAACAGATGGTCTTCCAACTATGGGTCAAGGATGTAGAAGGGGAATAATCGAGGTTTTTAATGGAGTAATCTTATAATGTGGTCAAGAGCATTCGCGGGGAAAGTTGAGTTCCTGTTTTGGAGAAACGTAATCTCGACTCACAATCTGTCTTGGTCAGCTATTATTATTATTATTATTTCGCTTCAGACAGTTTTTCTTTATTTTTAACTCGTTTTGAAAATATCTTGGTGACAGATTGATGATAAAACTCGGAAAAAGTGTAATATACAGGGGGATTCAGATAAGTGTTTCATAACATCTAGGGGAGGTAGGGTACATCAAGACGAACAAGAATCGGTGCAGGTTAGGGGGTCGCAAGTGGGGTCTAAGGGGTGAAAATTAGCAAAAAACCTCGCATATCTGGGCAGAAAGAGATGCAATAAATGAAACAGACATGCGTTGTAAGTTGATAGACTACAGTAGAAAATGTCACGAGGTCACGACAAAAATATATTAATGGTTTTGTTGGTTGTTTCGTTGATTGGAGTTATATGGAGTTATTATATTCTGACCAAGGGACAATTGTAACTTTAATCTACCTACAACAGATGCCTCATTCAATTCTTGTTCTACTTGATGTACCCTACCTCCCCTAGAAGTTGTGAAGCACTTATCTGAATCACCCTTTGTATTTAAATAGGACTATGCGAAAATCTATTATCTGAAATAGATACAAGAAAAAACATTTTTAATACACACTATCGTATTGCTAGATGAAACTTCCTATAAAATTGTAAAATTCGGTTAATTTAGAGACATTTAACCCTTGAGATATTTACAATCGTACAAAAAAAGAAGTATTTATATTGTTTTATACGATATTATAAAGCAGGTTAAAGAATGTTTTAGGAGAAAAATAAGGGTTTTTTTGACAATTACGTTCAAACGAAATTGTGAAATTGCATTATATTAAACTGGTTTAATTTCTATTATATTGATTGATTGGTTATTTGGTTAGACCAATTTTAATTAATTTATTTTGCACTTGGGTTATTTAACAAATAAGTATAAAATTGATGTGAATAAATAAGTCTTTAAATGAAATTAAAGATAGGGTCCGTTCAAATATTAACGTAAGCACCTAAGAGGGGGGAGGGGTTTTTCTCTTTTGATTATTTCTCCTGACAAGGGGGAGGGGGTATGAATGATGCTTACTTAAGTTGTTACAAACACTGTATTTTCAAAAATATCTTGTTTTTTGAAAAACAATTTCAAAATTCAACCAAAATCAATTTTACACAAAAAAATAAGCTAGGAAGAAAAATTCAAGCATTTTGACTTCACAAGGGAAACTTTGACGATAGGATAAGTGTTTATTGAGCAAAATTAATTTCTGGAATCTGCTACTGTTAAACATTTTGTACAAAAAACAAAACAAAAGGGGGGGTCGGGCATTTATCGTACGTAATTATGAAGGGGGGTTGCGGTTTGCTTATCTTAGCTGACACGGGGGAGGGGGGTCAAAATTACCAAAAACATGCTTAGGTAATATTTGAACGGCCCCATAGATACGTTTAAGGTAACACTCATTAAATACATTGAGTGTCTGTAGTTTTTTTTATTCTTCTAAAAAAAATAGCTGATCCAGGTGCACCACTCCATCTGATCTCCAGGGACACGACAACAACAACAAAAAAAAAATCTCTTAAGTGGGAATCAGGTTTTATAGGTTCATCTTCCTCTTCTTGGTTACTCAAAAATTTTTTTTACGTAAAGTTATAAAGGTAAAGGTTGCATGTAAGGCATTCCATATTTTAAAGGTTTTTCGGAAGTGATACAAACGAAATATTCGTGTTCCATTAATAATATTCTGAAAACGCAAGAGATGAATAGAAAAAGTCATTGAAATTAGCTGTCAAAAACATTTCCTAGCCTATTGTGTCTATAGAGGAAAACATATACAAACATATACAAAAATGTCGTTTACACATTAAAAAAAAACTCCCTAAAGTACATATAAAACTGTAAGTTAAAATACAGCTAGTTAAGGGAACGTACCCATACTACGTGACCTATTTTTTAACTATTTTTGAGCCCCTCCCCCACCTTGGTGACCACCCGTAGTATATGCTAAGACCCCCCTCCCCTTCTAGTTTTCACGTAGTACTTCATAAATACGGTTTTCAATCATTTTTAGAAAACAGAAAGTTAAAAAAGTTAATTTGGCTTAATTTGTCTTTATTAATACAGCGCTTGCCTTGTGATGCCAAGAGTGCGTGCGTACAAGAGTGGAAAATGCATTATCAAGAAGAAAAAACTTATGTAAAAGTTATTGTAACAGTAACTTAATTTACAAACACAAGTTTTTCTTCTTTATTTTTTGACTACGTGACGAAACCAGCCCCCCCTCCCCTGTGTGACCAAGCGTGGTATTTGAAGACCCCCTCTAAACAGGTCACGTAGTATATGCATGGGTACGTTCCCTAAAATAATCCTTCATTTAATAACTATTTATTGAAATGTTTACTTAACTACCGGCTGTGGCGTTTCTGATGTTACTAATGTGTTATTTATATTTTATAACCCATGCTTTTGTCGCCCGTTACCATTGGATCTAGTCAAGTTATCATAAAGAGTGTTATAAAATTGAATTAAATTGGATGCTGTTTAGCTTATTGATGATAGTTGTTAGGATTGGTTAGAATAATTTTAACAAAATTGAATTCCGGATGAAATACAAGGAAATGATGCGAACAAGGTAATGTGTATGTTTTCGCAAGGATAAAGTATAGCCTTTTCTAGACTGAAGTTATCAAGTTTATTTATTGTTTTGCGCATTTATATTGATTGTGTTTGTTGTCACGCAATAAATTTTAGCATAATTTTAAAGGTTTTCAAATTATTAAGTGGCCAAAACGAGGAAACGAGGAAGGATATAGTATACTGATGATTATGTTGTTGCTGAAAAAACTGTTACAGTAAAGATACCTGAAAAAATAATTTCTATAAAAGGTTAACTTACCATGATTCATTTTATGTCCGAGAATTTTCTAGCTTTACAGGATGGTAAAATTACAGAATTTTGTTAGGACACGGAATCAATATGACCGTACAATTTTAAAAATGAGTGGCTTCTTGAAATTTTATCAATCAAACTTAATGATAACATTTTTAAATAATAAAGACTAAATATAGCTGTGGAAATCCCTTACCATTGCGATTTTACTACTACTCTCTAGTTGGACTGAAAGCGTTAAAAACATCATTGGCTGACGGTATTAAGCTACACCGATGACCGAAATGTTTAAAGGGCTAAAGAGCAAAGACCAAATTGTAGATCGATACCGCCTCAAACTTTGGGTAAATGCGATAATATCTTTTTAAAAAGATACAAATGAATTGAGAGAGTACATTAACAATATTAACAACGATAAATTATCAATATAATTAAATTACTGTCTCACTTACTTAATTAATTACTTAATTATGAAATAATTTTTCTATCTCGGCGGACATACACGTTAGAAGAGAGCTGTTATGCGGATTTTAATTGATGTGATTCAAGACGATTTTAAATGTTAATTCACTGTTTACAATAGTTATAGAGCATTCGCACATGACGTCACTTGGAGGACAAAAACAACGTTGCTAAGGCTGTTGTTAGGGGCGGGAAATAGAAGCATCCAATAGAAGCATTCGCACATGACATCACTGGAGGATAAAAACAACGTTGTTAAGGCCGTTGTTAGGAAAAGTCATGTGATTGAAAATGCTCTATACAATATTTTAAAACTATTTTTCTCTAATAATAACACTTTAACAATGCATAAATACATCCAGAGTCTCAGAATGATATGTTCACGATTTTTCTTAGGCGTAAGAATTGACTGGTGAAAGGAAGCCATTTTTTCTATTCTCGATTCTGATTGGTAGTTCAACTTAAATCACTCGTTTGTTCGCTGATTTGTTAATTAAAGTTGATCAAGAGTGCTCAAAATACCAAATCAAGCAAATCAATGTTTGTTAGAGGTTGCCAGAGGCTCAGAATACCAGCGTAAATTTCATTGTTAAAACAGGTTATGATGATTAAATATTTTCTGTGATAATAAAACTTTTGAATTATTTAGCTGTGACGTACTGAAAAGTTTTAGAATTGTTTTAATTTAAAGACATAATTTTTTTTCTCCCATAGTCAAAAGGACAAACAAAGGTTTAAAGGAAGCTATAAAAATATCAAACAAAGCCACCAAGTCCATCAGCTAAAAAATTCGATGACAAACATTATTAAAACTGAAACAAAAATTATTTAGTATTTTCGTAAATAGTAGGTGTAAAAAAATTTCCAACTTTAAAAGTATTTAAAAAGAAACACAAAACACCATATTTCTCCATTAAATATTGAATAGTGTTTAAGAGGCAATTTCAATTCGCATTTAAATTATCTATCCTTAGTTTCATTTAGTGTAATTTTAATAACTATAGAATGATTTACATTAATACACTATATTGTACTATGTATGTTATAAAAATTGGTCCTTAGGTATTAGCCCGTTGACCAAATCACTGAATCCGAAAAAATATTATCTAATCCCTATGACTGTGCTGCTGAATCTGACGGTCGACGGGCTAATACTTAAGAACTAAACAAATTAATCAAAGCTGTGCCAATTATCTTTAAATTCGATGTGATGTAAAACTTTCAGCTTGTTTTCTTTGTTTAAAGAATAAAAAAAATTCACATTGCTTTTTTTTTCTTAAGGCATTCTACAAATCTTTCTCATTAACTTAAATTTCATTGTCACTTTAATTACATTGTGGTGCAAGGGGAGCTTTTTGTTTGTTTATAATATAAAATTTTTTTTTGATTAACCTTAGAAAATTAAGTATTAGAATTAAAACCTCTAAGAAAATGATTATTAATGAAAAATTAATGATTACAGAAATACCTCATATTTATAATTTAGGAACAATTTATCAAGAATCATAGCTTTCTTGGGCCATACCTAATGGATAAATTCTTTATACCAGATAAACGGCCTAGCTAAAGAATTTATCAATAAGGTATAGCCCTAGAAGACTAGGATTATATACTAAAATTTCTTTTATGAATAATATCACAATATTTCCCATGTACGAAAATTCACGCTACAAATAATTGTTAATGCAACACAAACTCAATTGGAGCTATTACTTAAAATTATACTGTATTAAGATACTATCCTTTACCTGATAATCAAAGAGCTCAGAAACCGGCTTTGTATTGAAGTGGTCGAATGAATTGAGATACTGAATGTAAAATAAAAATTTCCATTAAAGAAATAAAAAAAGTATTTGAATAAAATACATCCTGATAGTTTTACACACGGAATCACGTGGTCAAGCTTAATGAGATGGTCGGTCTTGAGCTTTGTTCTTAAGACTGTTTCTTAAGAAAATATTACTGCGTTTCGATTGTGTTAGAAAAAAAGGATTCAATGCAACAAAAAAGCGGAAAAAAGCTACACAGTGGAAATACTAGCCACCCTGACCTTTTTTTAATGACCGGACTCTTTGTTTAGAATCATTCATCTTTTTTAGAATATAAATGAACAGGATTTATTTTTTATTTCAAGAATGCAGCATCATTTCCTTTTAAACTTTTTATGGTCATTAAACGCATCCCTTAGCAGTCCGAAATAGCTATTAAAAGTCATAGGTAATAAAACTTTCTTTAGTTTTTAATTCAGACACATTCTTGTTCATCCTAGAAACAACCTCACTAAAATTCCTTTTCTTTATAAATTTATACCAACATAAGGCGTCTATTTCATTTTTAATATTGTACATTGTACATTTTAGAATTGTCTACTGGATTTTTAATATCTATAAGGGGCCGTTCAAATATTACACCCAAAAATAAATTTAAAAAAAAAAATTACATTTTATAGGCACTGTTAAGCATTTTGTACAAAAAAAAGAACAAGGTTTGGGTCGGGCAGTTTTCTTACTTAATTATGAGGGGGGTTGTGGTATGGGTTGCTTATTTTTGCTGAAAAGGGGGGAGGTGGTAAAAAATTACCCAAAAAATGCTTACGTAATATTTGAACGGCCCTTAAATAAAAAAAAAAACAATTTAAAGGTAATTTTAACAAGTTACAGTATAAGTCATAAATCTACATAATTTTGTCATTAGTCTACAGTACTACTACCTTTATAATTTCCTTAGTACTTAATTTCTGACTGAAAGATCTTAATGGGTTCAAAAACAGTCAACTCATCTAAGTTGCGTAAGTATTACAAATAAGTCTACCGAAGACATTTAACCTATTATTACCTGTAAGCTATTTTTGCCCTCTTCTAAACATTATCTAGCTGGAGTATTTCCTTAAAACCAAGGAATAGTTTCCTCATTGATTTCTTTAGGTTGAAAATTTCTTCCAATCCTTCAGCATTAACAAATAGTTTGATTAGTTTTAGCCTTAGGCTTTCTAACTGGTTGTCAAGGGAAAGTAAGATGGATGTCACGAGTTACCCATGTTTGGATTTTACCGATTATTCAATTCAGTAACTCCAAGAAATGAACCCCCCTTTTAGCACAAAACTTAAAAGAGTTACCCAAACCTATATATAGCAGGGGTTGGCAAGAAATTCTACGTGGGGTCCGAATAATTTTGAAAATTTTTATCGAGGTCAAAAGAAAAAAGTACTACTTAAAAGTTCTTATTTTCAAATATACATATATTTTTGCATACATGTTAATTGAGTACGCTACCTTCTTAATTACATTTTAGTAACTAAATAAAACTGTTGCTAATGGACTCTAACCGTCTGACGTCACACGGAACCAACACGTGACCTATTGAGCTTGCGATTGGTTACCACAGATACTACACTAGTAGATCTACTAGTGTAGTATCTGTGGTAACCAATTGCAAGCTCAGTAGGTCACGTGTTGGTTCCGTGTGACGTCAGACGGTTAGAGTCCATTGCAAGCTCAGTTTTAGGTCACGTGTTGGTTCCGTGAAGTCTCGAACCAGATAGGCGGTTAGAGTCCATTGCCTTTAAAACAGTTTCAAATACCAACACTATTTTTAAAAAATAAATCTTATATATTAAAATAATTTGGTCTTTCTTTCGGCCGGCCGCCAGGCCGCACCCCCGTTCCGATTTGGACAAACTCGGTCTTGATCGAAAGCTCTCCAACCCTAGATGAGCCAATAATATATAACGTTCCTCCAAAATATTCCATTTTTAAATTATGCGGTTTTTTCGTTTTTCCCCCATGTTAACTCTATGGGGAGGTTCCGTTCGGCAGGCCGCCAGCCCGAACCCCTGAACCGATTTGGACAAACTCGGTCTTGATCGAAAGATTTCCAACCCTAGATGAGCCAATAATATGTCACGTTCTTTCAAAACATTCCATTTTTAAATTATAAATTTATTTCAATTTGCCCCATTGTTTTCAGTTAATATTTTTAAAAACACAGGCAAAACGTCTTTTAAAGAGCGTGAAGAAAATCTACTTTGAAATTATCAAACTTCAATGTTTTGACGTTTTACTAGATTTATCGCAACAGGATACCTACTCTACTAGTAGCCCAGGCAACGAAAAGGTATAGAGCATTTTCAATCACATGACTCTGCCTAACAACGGCCTTAGCAACGTTGTTTTATTCCTCCAGTGACATCATGTGCGAATGCTGCTATTGGATACTTCTATGTCCCGCCCCTAACAACAGCCTTAGCAACGTTGATTTTGTCCTCCAAGTGACGTCATGTGCGAATGCTCTATAGAGGGAAATTCTTGGAGCACAATTTTTGACTTCGGAACTTTGTTTGGACTAGTTAGGAGGTGAACATATCAAAAGTCCCCGCCCGTAGCCCTGCCGCCAAAGTGAGGGGGGGTGTTTGAAAGTCTCATTTTTCAGTTTTTGGCTAATTACTCTTACAAAATGCATCCCCATGAAAAAGTTTCAATTATCTCTTTTAAAGTAGATAAAATTTGCAACAATTTAAGACCATTATCAGGTTTATACGTCCAATTGATCCCGAGTTACATCTCTTCAAAATTGAGAAATTTTTCCCAAAATTCGAAAATTTGAGAAAAAGTCGTTTTTAAAGCAATTTATTGGCTATATTACCCATATAAAAGGAAATTAAAGGCTATAATCTTATAAGGCACTTATTTAGTTTTAATTTAAGCCCTGAACCAAGTTTGTGAGATCAATAGTTCTCACGCTATCTTAAAAAAACAATTAAATTGGGAAAATGGGATTTTCCCAGTAGTGCAGCCTACTGGTTTGTAGGTACAGTAAAAGAGAAGAAAAGTCGTAAAACATGAAAGACAAGACCACTCTAAACAAAATGAAAGCTGATTAAATTTGCTACAAGAAAGTCCCCACCCGTAGCCCTTATTCCGGAGGGAGGGAGGGTGTTTGAAAGTCTCATTTTTCAGTTTTTGGCTTATTACTCTTACAAAATGCATCCCCACGAAAAAGTTTTAATTATCTCTTTTAAAGTAGATAAAATTTGCAACAATTTAAGACCATTCCCATGTTTATACGTCCAATTGATCCCAAGTTACATCTCTTCAAAAATGGGAAATTTTTCCCAAAATTCGAAAATTTGAGAAAAAGTCGTTTTTAAAGCAATTTATTGGCTATATTACCCATATAAAAAGGAAATTAAAGGCTATAACCTTATAGGGCACTTATGTAGCTTTAATTTAAGCCCTGAACAAAGTTTGTGAGATCAATAGTTCTCACGCTATCTGAAAAAAACAAATGGGGAAAATTGGATTTTCCCAGTAGTGCAGCCTACAGGTTTGAAATAATGTAAGACTTCACTAGAATAATATAAGAACTCAAGAATAACAAGAATAATATAAGAACTCAAGAATAACAAGAATAATATAAGAACTCAAGAATAACAAGAATAATATAAGAACTCAAGAATAACAAGAATAATATAAGAACTCAAGAATAACAAGAATAATATAAGAACTCACTGAAAATTTCAGAATAAGCTCTCTATGATGTCTATAATCAACCCTGAAAAGTCCCCTGAAATCCCCAGCGGGCTTCATTCCAAAATGGCGGATCAAAGATGGCCGCCAAGCAATCACGTTTTTTTGCCATATCTGAATCAAAAAAAATATTTTTTAATTCTGTAAAAAGCAATATACTTAGCAATAGAACCTCTTGGAGTTTCGCTCACTTTTCCCAGTGAAAAAATCGTATAAATATGGTTTAAAAGGGTGTAATCGACGCGAAATGGATTTTTTTTTGTTTCTTTTCACCTAATTTGCCCCATATCTTCACCCACATAAAATCCCCAAAATCAATCGATATAAATTCATAAGTACTATAAATAAGGATTATTTCAAACCAAAATTTTTGAAAATCCGCTTATAATTCTTGCTTGAAAACTTGATTGCTTGGCGGCCATCTTTGATCCGCCATTTTGGAATGAAGCTCGCTGGGGATTTCAGGGGACTTTTCAGGGTTGATTATAGACATCATAGAGAACTTATTCTGAAATTTTCAGTGAGTTCTTATATTATTCTTGTTATTCTTGAGTTCTTATATTATTCTAGTGAAGTCTTATATTATTTCAAACCTGTAGGCTGCACTACTGGGAAAATCCAATTTTCCCCATTTGTTTTTTTCAGATAGCGTGAGAACTATTGATCTCACAAACTTTGTTCAGGGCTTAAATTAAAGCTACATAAGTGCCCTATAAGGTTATAGCCTTTAATTTCCTTTTATATGGGTAATATAGCCAATAAATTGCTTTAAAAACGACTTTTTCTCAAATTTTCGAATTTTGGGAAAAATTTCCCATTTTTGAAGAGATGTAACTTGGGATCAATTGGACGTATAAACATGGGAATGGTCTTAAATTGTTGCAAATTTCATCTACTTTAAAAAGGATAATTAAAACTTTTTCGTGGGGATGCATTTTGTAAGAGTAATAAGCCAAAAACTGAAAAATGAGACTTTCAAACACCCTCCCTCCCTCCGGAATAAGGGCTACGGGCGGGGACTTTCTTGTAGCAAATTTAATCAGCTTTCATTTTGTTTAGAGTGGTCTTGTCTTTCATGTTTTACGACTTTTCTTCTCTTTTACTGTACCTACAAACCAGTAGGCTGCACTACTGGGAAAATCCCATTTTCCCCATTTAATTGTTTTTTTAAGATAGCGTAAGAACTATTGATCTCACAAACTTGGTTTAGGGCTTAAATTAAAGCTAAATAAGTGCCTTATAAGATTATAGCCTTTAATTTCCTTTTATATGGGTAATATAGCCAATAAATTGCTTTAAAAACGACTTTTTCTCAAATTTTCGAATTTTGGGAAAAATTTCTCAATTTTGAAGAGATGTAACTCGGGATCAATTGGACGAAAAACCTGATAATGGTCTTAAATTGTTGCAAATTTTATCTACTTTAAAAGAGATAATTGAAACTTTTTCATGGGGATGCATTTTGTAAGAGTAATTAGCCAAAAACTGAAAAATGAGACTTTCAAACACCCCCCCTCACTTTGGCGGCAGGGCTACGGGCGGGGACTTTTGATATGTTCACCTCCTAACTAGTCCAAACAAAGTTCCGAAGTCAAAAATTGTGCTCCAAGAATTTCCCTCTATACCTTTTTTTGAGCATTCGTTGCCTGGACTTTAGGTATATTGGATTTATAAAAAAAATATTGGTACAGTCGGAGTCAAAAAAATCGTTACAAGGACCCTTAATAGGAATCTAGACATTAACCCCGTGCGCATGGTATATAGGAAAAAAGGTTTGAAAATATTTCGCCAATCCCGATCGCCAAAGGTTTGCCAACCAAAAGGTTTTGGTTAGAAAACCCTATATTTTGATTGAAAATATTGAACAGTTTAGCGCTTACGATGCAGCTTAAAAAAAGTAATAAATTGTAAAAAATTTAACTGCGCTGCAAGCGTGTGTGGTAGTAACGAGCGAAGCTCGCATCAGCGCCAAAGGCGCGTAATCTAGCTGGTAAGACGCGGCTTTACCGGGTCAAACCAGCTAGTTACTTATAAAATATTTTTAAAAATGATAAGGGGTTCTCTTAAATCCGAGAATCCGGGAATCCAAGGTTCCTCCCCCAGAAGGTTTTACGAAACTCTGATCTATTAACTTAACTGCAAAACACAAACTTTTTACATTTCAAAAATCTCTCTTTAACAATGAGATTCGTAACCAATGAATTAACTTTTGTTTTTAGTGCTAGTAAATTTTTACTATTAGCTTCATATTAAAAAGGGGGTCGGGGTGTTTCCCTGGGAAAGTTTTTGGAAATTTGACTTTTAAAAAAAATAAGGTTTAGTTCCTTTTTGGTTTACTAAGAATACATATTATTTAAATGGAATTTCAAAAAATCCAAATTCATATTTTTATGCTTGAACCACCAACAACGTAAAAATTACTATTGTAAATATTAATAACTTACCGCTGTCCGATTGTTCCCTACACTTGCTTCGAACCCCCTATAACGAAGATTGGATTGTTGGGGTAAATTGGGGGGACAGTGATCTAGTGGTATAGGTACATTGTATTATAAGCAATAACCTCAGGATGAAAACCCTTGTGAATTCGTATTTGAAACAACATCAGTAAATTATTGTAAAGGGAAGATTTGGCCGTTAATATATTGTTGGATGGAGTTCTTAGAGAAAATAAGAATGGAAAAGTTCTGGACTTACTGATTGCTGAGGAGGTCTCGTTGATATCTGGAACAGTAGTAAATGCACACAAGACAGTCAGAAGTTCAATGAAGAAACGAATAAGATTTGAGGCATTGGAGAATTTATTCCAGGATCTTTTTGTTACACTACTTGGCGTTTCATTGGGATTTCTGGCAAAGCTGAGAGCAGGTAGTTTTTCCCAAAAAAACTATAAAAATACGATGCACAACACCAAAAGATCAAAGGTGAGCACTGAGGAGAGGCGATATAGTATAATGAATCGTAACACTTCACAAAAGGACCTCTGGGAATAGCGGGAGAACACGCACCTCTCATAGGATAGAAAAAACTGAACGGCACAACGTTTGTTGATGAGATAACTATTGAATTATTACTTTTATATACGGAATTGATTTCGTGGCGATGATCGATGAATATCTCGTTTGCCATCTCTGGCTATACTGGTGGGGTCGGACATCGTATGGTGTCGTGCACTGGCCGGACGGGAACGCCGTAGCACACGATGTCTTTTCGGCGGTGAAGAAGGAAGGGGGGCCATGCCGAAGCGGCACGGGGAAGCGCCCCCTCAAATCTCGGGCAGCCGTCCGACTTGATCAGTGGAAGTGTGGGGGACCGTGTGTGTGTGTGTGTGTCGTGTGTAAAAAACAAAGGGAAGCCGGTTTTATAGTACCTCGGTCAACAACCTAAAGGAGGCCAAAATCCAAGAAAAAATAGCCAAATGCGGGGAAGATGAGAACGTCAGAAGCAGAGGTCAAAGGTTCCCAAGAGGGATTATGGGTGTCTAAAAACGTCTAGGCTAAATATTAAATGAAGGGTTTCAGTCAAAAAATTTGATTCTTGAATTTTCCGACTCAGAGTTTCAGGCTGAACAAAATGAGTGGAAGTTTCACAAGTTTATTGTTATTACTTAGGAATTTAGAATTTATCATACAGGGCTTTAATTTATTGAACGTCCCTGGAAGAGATGGGGAACTTTTTCTCACCGGCTGGATTTTGACCTGGGGTGTCGGGGCTTACGAGTGAAGATGGATTTTATAGTTTCGGTCTGGTATTTGAGAATCTCGTGGTATCTGTTACAGTTTTGCGGCAAACAGCCTCAAGGGAATGGACTGGCCGCGTGAACTTTTCCCTAATAAATATGTCCAAGTTGGGAGCCGTTGGAGAGGGTCTTTGAAATTATTATGGGACATTTTCGTCGTGAGAAAGAAGGGGAATTGGATATTTTTCAGTTGCAACAATTCTGCAGGTGGTGTTTTCGAGTGGAAAAGGAATTTTTGGGGAGTTTAAGGGAATGTGCTAAATTGCAGCAGTAAAAATTAGATCGTGAAAGGATATGTGATGGATCTCCATCACCCCCCCCCGGTAGAGAACACCTGTTATACAGGAAAGGATAATTCGTTTAACGTTGGAGGAAACTTAAGATGAAATTGGCCACCTTGCAACAAGACCCTCCCTCCTAGCTTTCTACAAGTACCCTAATCTGAATATTTTCAGTCTGTACTCGAAGATTACGTTAAACCACACAGATATATTCCTTTGTAAGTAGGTACACAGATGTGAAAACTATTGACTTAAAGAGGAATTTTTATAAGTTATTAGGCATCATGCATGACATGCCTTTCCTTTTTCACAATAGTAATAGAAGCTTACAAACGAGAGAAAACTATTTTTTTAAGGTCAGAGGAACCTTATATGAAAATTCTGAAAGTACTTTTATAAAAAGTTTTTGTTTTCATTGTTTCACCCATGCTTCTCCCGCTCGAAGAAAACAGCTGACATTTCAGTTTAAATACGATTATTCTCGCCCCCACCTGCTTTTACACAATGAGGTATTTGCATAGGTAAGGGATTTGTATGACGTCATGTGCGAATGCTTCTATTGGAGCATTTGCGATCACAAGACATCGCCCCTAACAACCTCTGTAGCAACGGGTGAATAACAGCCTAAAGCAACGTTGTTCCTCTCCTCCACGTCGTCAAGTGTGAAAAATATCATAGTTCTACCGTGATTAGTTTTTCTTTTATAACGAAAAAACAGAAAAACACGTCATTTTCCCCCGACGATTTCATTGGCTGCAGCGACACGACATTTGATTTTTAGGTACCTAGTTAGGTTTACTGTTTTTCAATGATCGGAAAATGGGATTCAACTGGATGTGACGTCACAGCGCTTGTAAACAACAATGTTTCTGTTTTCGCACCAAAACGCAAAACGAAATTTCAAAAATTTATATCTCAGAAACTAGGAAACTCAGGAACTTCATTTAAACGTCATTCTTCAAGGTTTTTTATCTACTATTTTAATAAAATTTAATTTCAAAACGTGCCAAATACTCATTCTAGTTTTGAGTAATTTTTAATTCATATAATTCTTTTTCCTTTTAAATTGATTTAAAACGCTATTTTGAGCAAATTTAGGACAAGGAGAAAGAAATCCTCAAAACCTTCAAATTATTGATTAAAAGTTTGCCTGAACTCTTAAATGAATTCTCTTCTTGAATCATTCATAATTAACATGAAGTATTGTATTAATGCATTTAAGTAGTGTGAAATAAATTGTTTTTATGAGCGACTGAGCGAACGACCATAACCAATCGTGCTGCTCTCTAGTGTTCATAAATGTAGTAAGAATCTCACCCGAAGTAGTTCTCTCTGAAGTTGTCAAAAACCGTCCTCTAGAAGGAAATATAAAATATTTGAATGGTTTTTAATAACTTTGATTTTATTTCTTTTTAGGGATTGATTGTACCTGTTATTTCCGTGAACTACCGAAAACAATAAATATATCCTAGTTTCCAATGTAATATTAGAAAGTGTGGGAGGTTCGTTAAGTCGGGAAGAAGAAGATTAAGAAGTTGATCGGGTGGTATCTCGACTTGTACTAAAAACCTACGGACCACCTCACCCAGAATGGAATCTTTCACGTACTACCCCCACCCTCTTTCACTTACAACATTACCGGTTAAAAATGACGTTAAATTAATCAATTAAAAAATGGTGGAGTAAAAAACTAAAAAAATTTGTTTTACGTGCCAGCCATCTTGGATTTCTAACGCCATATCCGCCCTTTTATGACCAAGAAAAGAATGAAATTTCCATTGTTGCTAGTTTAATTATGAACATATTTTTATTACATTCATCTATTTAAAGTATTACACGACAAAATACTGTATTTTTGGTAAAATTAGCCATTTTTTGGTTATGACGTCATAAATGCCATTTTTAACCGATTTAGATGCTTATTTCGGTAGCTATTCGATAAAAAATATATATTTCTGAGATTTTTGTCCAAAATTAATTCCGATAACCTCTCTTTCTTAGATCGCCATTTACAGCTTTATTCCTGCGGCGGCCATCTTGCATTCATGACGTCATACAAACCCCCTGCACGGAATTCGGAAAAAAAAACACCCGGTACCACGTTAATGTAGACATCATTACGAATCGAATGATACAACCAATGTCTATGGATACAACTCACTAAGTTTCTGCCAAAAGTTTTTTTTACACCATTGTTTTTTAACACAAGCGACTCCACTAATAAAAAGAAATTCCTTTTCTCACAATCAATTGAATTTAAAAATAAAGTTATACGAACAAATCTCACCTAAAGACATATCACCAAGAGGGTAGAATAGAAATAAACCGTTCTTATCAACTTCAATGGCAAGGATCTAATGATATCTGTGATAGTGGCAATAAGAAAGATATAGTGTGCTGTCTTTTAAAAACAACCCACTCCAAAATATTCAACCCATTGAGATTTTTTAATTGCATGATAAAAAAATAATTTTAACATCTCATATACCCTGTCTTTCTATGCCGGCAATTAGTCCAAGTGGGTCCAAGCACTGTGACGTCACACAAAAGCCATAACGAAATTACTGTTTTTCCCACGAAAACCGGAAAAGAAATTTTAAAAATTAATATCTTCGGGAATAGTTTTTCAATTTCAATAATTTTTACGTCATTTTTCATGGATTTTCATCATGTATCATAATAAAATTAAAACATAAAAGGTGAGAATACCTCATTAGAGCATGGCCACCTAAACTAATAAGGCCGTAGAAGCTTGAAATCTGAGTGATGTCATGCCTTCTCTTTCGCGTCATCGACGCGTTTAAGACAACAGCGTAACTCCAGTCTGGAATCTTGATCGCCCCACCCTTTACAGCCTGATTGGTCTCCACAACTACGGTGAAAACGTCACTTGAATTAGCCACACACACACGTGTCGAATATTTCAGAAGTGAGAAAGTGAATTAGAGATCGCGAACCTCAAGTTGATTCCGTGCTCTATCATAAACAATTTTATGTTGTGTAGTTTCGTTTTGCAGAACGAAAAAGAGGTTTCCCTTAAGACTTTTATGCAGAGTTAATTTTAATGATCATATTTGATCAGTGATCACTAAAATCTGGTTTAATGATTAAATTTTGAATAAAATTGTAAAAATCGGGCCTGGTTTAAAACTCATGATCGGACATATTTTAAGCCTTCAAATTTACGATTACAATGGAGGGGGGGGGTTAAATATTAACTGATGTTTCCTCTTTTCGATCAGTTTTATGTTATCATCAACAGAAAGATTTTGCTGGTTTTAGGTCCAATCTAAGGTGTTCAATCCAAGGATTGTGTGCAAATTTCAGATCAGGATTATTCTGCTCTTTAACCCCCTCTGTCATTAGGAGAGTAATTCTTAGCAATCCTAAGTCAAATCAATCCTAATTCAGATCAAACTTTCTCCCATCTGAAATATTCGGCACGTGTGTCGGTGTGGCTAATTTAAGTGACGTTTTCACCGTAGTAGTGGAGACCAATCAGGCTGTAAAGGGTGGGGCGATCAAGATTCCAGACTGGAGTTGCGCTGTTGTCTTAAACGCGTCGATGACGCAAAAGAGAAGGCATGACATCACTCAGATTTCAAGCTTCTACGGCCTTATTAGTTTAGTCCTAACTGTAGTCCTTGAAATCAAGGGTAAAAGAAACCCATTGTTTTCTTTTCTATATAAGACAACATAAATAAAAATTTATTAAAAATATTCAATACGTTACCCAAGATATTATGCAAATTATGCAAAGATAATGCTTGTTTTAGTGATTCTTGGAATTTTTTTAGTATTTTTAATGAAAACTGACTGATACCAAAAAACACCCATTTTCCATGCAAAGATAGCATTTTACTAGAATTTCACTTGAAAATGGGTTATGGAGAGTGTTGGGGTTAAAACAAAATATAAGTGCCCATTTGTATGTTTTATCTTTTTTTATATACTAAATAAAGTAAAGTTTTTGTATAATAGTTACTTTATAAATCACCTTAAATCCGGGAGAATCGAATCACTTTTGGAGAAATTTATTTAAACACTTTGGGTTACAGAATCGGGACTACAATAGATCGATTCTAAAATCCTTTGAAAGTTTTGTCCATCACCAAAAACTACTTTCCGATAGTACTTTGTGTCCACCAGGGATTTGAAGTCTTATACAAAAAAGTCACAAAAACATAGCAGTCAAAACTTAGCTGATTTCTTTGATAAAATAACTTTTTTTTCATCATTTTGGTGTCTCCCGCGTGTGCTCCCCAGTTCTTCTAAAGACTTCTGTTTAATTAGATTTGGTACGTGGAAAGTTTAGAGTGGTAAATGAGTTTGTATCAGTCTACTAAATTATATTCAAGGTTCAGTTTTTTAGAAAGAATCGATTTTCTTCTTTGAACTTGATGAAATAGGCCTCAAACGTCTCCATAAGGAAGTCGTAATTTAACGGCCCCAAAGTACCTCCGTATTCTTCTGGTAGAATGCATGGGTCAAAATGTTCATGTAGAGATGCGTGACTGTTGCCATGAAGTCGTAGCTGAGAAAAAGAGACACGATATTACAAATCAGTAAGACAATTTCCTTTTCCTTTTCATTCGAAAATAATATTGAAAAAAACTTTTGTACACACCCATTTATTTCTCTACACTTGAAAACCTTACCTCATTATCAAATTGTTAAATCGTGAAAGGTACTAAATAAATAACTTTTACATTCTTACAGAAAAATGTGAGAGTGGAATATATGACAGTAATAAAAATTAAAGACTCATTTTGAATGATTATGTAATAAAATTGGCCTTTAAATGGGGGTTTTAAGGGGATTTCACCAGATTTTGATAACAATAAGCGATTTATTGATCGCATAAAACGATATATTTTGCGTTAAATTAAATAGGAGTGATCGGAACCTGTAAATTTTGATAACATTATCCGATTGATAACATTAACCGTTTTCTATTTTGAGGCTTGAAAAAATGTTATTTTAACATGCTAATATCTCCGCGAATATTCACGATACTTTCATGAAATTTTTTTTTACTGTAAGATTTTTATAATACTGGCACCTATATACAGGGTGATTCAGCTAAGTGTTTCATAACTTCTAGGGGAGGTAGGATACATCAAGACGAACAAGAATTGAGGTAGGTTACGAGGTCGCAAGTGGGGTCTAAGGGGTTAAAATCAAGGGTGAAAATTAGCAAAAAAAACTCGTATATCTGGGCAGAAAGAGATACAATTGTTCGATTCCGGTATTTTTTACATTCAACCAAATCAAATTTTTCATGTAAAAACGAGATGCAAGTGTTTATTCTAATCAAAAACAGACCAATAATTGAATGAGGCATGCGTTGTAGGTAGATTAAAGTTACAATTGTCCCTTGGTCAGATTTTAGTTCTTTGCGCCATATAACTCCAACCAACCAAACAACCAACAAAACTCTAGTATTAAGATGTTTTTGTCGTGACACATTCTACTGCAGTCTATCAACTTACAACGCATGCCTGTTTCATTTATTGGTCTGTTTTTGATTAGAATAAACACTTGCATCTCGTTTTTACATGAAAAATTTGAATTGGTCGAATGCAAAAAATGTCGGAATCGAAAAATTGTATCTCTTTCTGCCCATATATGCGAGTTTTTTTTGCTAATTTTCATCCTTGATTTTAACCCCTTAGACCCCACTTGCGACCCCCTAACCTATACCGATTCTTGTTCGTCTTGATGTACCCTACCTCCCCTAGAAGTTATGAAACACTTATATGAATCACCCTGTATTGAAGTTTTATTTTTTAATTTTTTTTATTAATTTATATATTTTTTATTTATAAGCTAGGGGCGGTAAGTCATCATAATGGATTCTCCATGGTCAATTACCTAGGGGTATACCTTACTTCCATGACCCTAGGAGATGTTGTTTCTAAATAAAAGTCGTGATAGGGTGAATGTTAGCGTTATAGGGTCACGTGGGGTAAAATGGTTCTAGCGGGGTAAAATACATATACAGATTTAAACAGTTTATATTTATAAAATGTAATGTTTTTGACATGCTTTTCATAATTATTTTTAAAAATTAGCTTGCCAAAAAAATTTTAAATTTTACAAACATAAACTGTTAAAACTCTATATCCATTTTACCACCAATTGACCCTATGTGGTTGAGGTACTGAGGTACTCTATATCATTATTTACTTACCCGTTGGACAATTTTTTTCGGGAGATGTGGTTTTAGAAAGCTGTATAGGAAATGGGTAACACGGTTTTCATTGAGACAATCCACTTGCACTCTCACAGGTAAAGCATTCTGAAAAAGAATTGTATCAGTAGAATAAAACAGAAAAATATTTGAAAGTAAATGGAACGAAAACCTGAAATCAATTAACAAGGAATACCTAAAGCAGGCTAAAAGATTTTTTTCAATTTTATACTTGTATAGTAGGTACTATAAAAAATAATTTCATAACTCCTTTAAGTAACAAATTTCAGTATGGTGCGACATAAAATAAATTTGTAATGTTTTGATCCTAATTTATTACCATTTTAAATTTAATAAACTAAAAAAACAGCTTCATTTAAATTTTTAAATCTTAGGGAACGTACCCATACTACGTTGAGGGGAGGGGGTCTTCAAAATACCACGCTTGGTCACAGGGGGGAGGGGGGGGGCTTAGGGTTTCGTCACGTAGTCAAAAAATAAACGTAAAAAAAAAAAGAAGAAAAATGTGCACGTAGTCATGTCACGTAGTCAAAAAATAAACATGAATAAAAGAAAAAAATATTTGTTTTTGTAAATTAAGTTCCTGTTACAATATCTTTTGCACAAGTTTTTTCTTCTTGATAAAATATTTTCCACTTGCTACTATAAGTATGCACGCACTCTTGGCGTCACGTGGCAAGCGCTGTAGTAATAAAGACAAATTAATTTAAATTAGGTTTTTCCACTTTCTGTTTGCAAAATATTAATTGAAAACCGTATTTATGAATTACTACGTGAAAACTAGAGTGGGAGGGGGGTTCTTGGCATATACTACGGATGGTCACCAAGGTTGGGAGGGGGGGGTCTCTCCTAAATACTAGATTTACATTTTCCTTTGAGATGCTGTAACAATGCTAATCGCTGTCTTTAAAACTGTAATTTAAAATAATCTTATCTGCATAACAATAGACAAACAGTCTAATATTTAGATTTTTTTGTACGGATTTAGCGTCTTTGTATTAAAAAATAACGTAAATAAAAATAAATTATAATAAAAAAACAGAATATTTTTTTCAAACTCCATTGAAATATATCAAAAATGAAAATCTAAGAAAAAAAGAATATCACACATGGGAGCTCTTCTTTGGGAATTCGACGAAGAAATTTGGGTACTTTCAGACCTTTTTAACTTTTTTAACCCTATTTTGAATATAAATATCTAAATATTTAAACTACTGCAAAATAATCAATTTATGCCTGAAGTTAATGTATTGTAACTTGTGTATAATAGAGACCCTTTATGCACTCATGGATTTCGAAAGTTTTAAGAGAGCAGAGCACATCCAATTTATTAATCAACAAAAATTAAGCGAAAGACATGATGATACTCCTATTCCCGTTCTGTTTTCAATGGTTTATGGTGGAAATCACGATTTAAAAATTTCAAAGAAACTTTGAAATTAACACTCACTTCCAGAGTAATGCCCTTTTTTAAGTGTTTGAAGTACATTAAGACCTGAGGATAATCTCTAGCTTGGATGTCCATGAGATAAATCACTCCACACACCGCGTTCGAAGGTATGGGTGAAAATTGAATCAATATCATCACTACTGCCAGTTCCAACTCTTCGTAATCACATATTTCTGGATACAAGTTATCTAAAAGAGAGGAAATATAAAATGCAAAACTTTTACTTTACAGGCTTCAGATATTTTTGGGTTCAACTCAAGACACATCTTTGAATTCTTTGTTTTAAATCTTCAAAGTTTGCGGACACTTTAATTTTTTCAGGCGTACACTATTATACTACTACTCTATAATAATGGACCGTGCACCAATAGATTTACATAAATTCCGACTGCATGTCAATTTTTTTTTTTTGCATTCCAGTGCTTATGTTACGGGCAAAGTGATGAAGCGGGTATTATTAATAATGCCCGAAGTGAGGGGGCAATGTGATAAATTCAATGGCCTTTATCAATGAGTATTTATCACTTTGCCCGAAATACGTACTTTTTAAGTGAAAGGAACTACTTACATCCTCTGGTGGAGAATATACCCCTCCCTTCGCTGTCCCTGTAGGGCAAGATGCCAGCGCAGCCGCTTTTGAGCACCTTGAGCACCGTTTCCCACCGCAGGTTGTCGAAACCCTTGGCCATTTTGCGGCGGACGGCGTAGTAGCACAACAGCCGGTCCTTAGCCTTCTTCAGATCATATTTGGCCACTCGCAAGAAGGCGATCAGCGTCCCGTCGTCCAACATCGGCATGCCATCTGTGAGATGTGACATTTGATGCTGTTAGCATGAGTAAGGATGGGAATCAAGGTGCGTGCAGATTATGTCCGAATTCCACCATATCCCAAATCGATGTGGATATAAGTGGAAGTCAATGCGATTTAAGATTTCAGGAAAGGAAGGGTCGCTCCCAAAGGAGTCGCTTTTGAAAACTGCAAATGGGCGCTTCTACTTACTGTCTGTCTATCACAAGTTGAGCTCTCGTTCACATTTTTGTTGCCATGGCATCAGGACTCTCATTTTCGACGGGAATAAATTGTTGCATCAAAGCACAAGTCCTCTTTGTTTATTATTTTAACAGTTCACTAATCCCAGCCTCTAACATATGCGTGCAATTGCAACTGCATCAATACCGAGAAGAAGGCCGTGCTTGTGATCGCCAAAAATTCTTCCAATAATTTTTCGTCGGTTTTAATCCCCGCCAAATCATAATATGGTTAATCCCTATTTAAAATGCACCGGTCTTGTTTCTATAGCAACCATACAACTAGGCGGGAGCTGAACTTGTGGTAGACAGACAGTAAAAACCCTACTCTCTGTAGCGAAAAGTTCGTATACAACCGCTCAAGACAAGCTTTAACATTCATGAGTCTTATCTCTAGAGGGGATGTCTGACTTCCGAAATTGGACATAGTGTGCAGCCAGCCTAAGAGAGTGTCTTTTTTTGTAAAATATTATAAATCAAATACACATGAATAGGAATGAAATGAATAGCCTAATAAAGCTTAAATGTTTGTTTTTCGCACATTAACCTTAATCTTCTCTATTAACATATCACCTACGTCGTCCATTTTGTTTACAAAAACCGGGTTTAACTCGGGAAAGTTGAGGTGTCACGCGACTTCGGTTTTATTCGGTTGTTAAGGAATTTTTCGACTGGTCAGTAACGAATAAGAGAGGATTTAAGAATAGCTGTGAATTCCAAAAGTAGAAAATAATAAATTAAAGGAAAGAGTGAGTGAAAGAGGATAACTTTACTAGGATACCTACCCAGTGCTGATGTTCGGGATGGGCGCGGGGAGACGCCGTCCCCCAAAATATTTAGAACGTCCCCTGAAATACTTTAGCCATCCCCCCGAAATATCGAGAGGATTAAAAAAGATGAAACTGTACCTACCTGAACCTACAAGGACAACTCAACATTAAACAAACCTATAGATTAATCCAATAAATCCAATACAGGATGAATTAAATCCAATACAGGATGATACACTAAATTGCATTTAAAAGCATTGAGTTTAAGTTAAATCTCACCTTCCATACTAGCTTTCAACTTAGCCAGTCCCTTCCTGATCTTTTCTTCCGTTTCCCCGAGCTCAACCCTCGCCTTCTCCTGCATATGTGGGGTCAGACCATCAAAAAACGCCGGCAAAAAGTCCTCCTTCACTTTCGAAGTTTTCGTATCCCCCTTTTGGGTCTTGCTCCCTCCCTTCTTCTTGTACACTTTGTCCTCTGTGAGTTTTGGCATAGCTAGGCTGTCCGCCAAGAAGTTTATCAGCTGGATACTTTTGGTTTTCCAGGTCTTTTATTCTCGAAGGAATTATGTTGTCACGACTGAGTTTACGCAGCAAGTCTAGGTGACAGTGTGCGCTTTCGTTCCTAAAAGTTAAAAATCTATTGAAGAATTCATGTGAAGCGTTGATTAAAATAATAGTTTAAAAAGGACTGAAATATGTTAATAAAATAAATGAACACATCAAAGTCAATCGCAGCTGTGACCACCAAATTGTACTGCATATCTTTCTGTCAATCATCAGGGCTGCCCTCTACCATGAGATGTCATTTGAAAATTAACCTTTCGGACCCTCTGTTCGGCTTTTTCTCTGTGGTCTCTGGGACCCAAAAATAATGTTTTCCAAAAGTTTGTTTCAGTTTTTAAAAATATCCTTGTTTTTTGTGTGCTTAGAATGAAGTTTGAATAATGTTTCAATCTTAAATAAAACCAGAAGTACAATCTATTTTTGGTGGCCTGTTCTAGTAATCTAGCATCGAATATCTTCAAAATCTCCAAATCAAAATTTTTCAATCAAAATCGTTCGGGATAAAACGGTCGAAGAGACTGATGCAAAAATATTTTTCAAAAACAAATATTTATTGGAAGAACTTTAATTCACAGTTAAGGAAATTTTTTTCATATTTGGTCCGTTTTCAAGAGGATTTTTTTCTAAGAAGGAAACCTGTCAACTCAATATATTTTTTTACATATACATAGTTAGAGTATACGTAAACTCATATGCGAAATTTTAGACCTAAAAATTGGATTTTCCATTTTTTTTTGAATCCAAAAATTTACAATTTGTCAAAAATCGAACTTTTGAGGGTTTGATATCCCTGGTGGGGCACGAGATAAAAATTTAAAATTTTGGCACCCTATAGTAATTTAGAAAAGTATTATGTTCAAAAAGTTACAGGCAGAGTTATGTTATGAGAAGAACAAAATGTCAACAAATCCGACAAACCTTGGAAGTAAATATTTTCTGAGAAGAAAACCTATATCAACATAATTTTTTACAAATATCAAATAGCACATACACAGATTTAGACCTGAGACTTAATTTTTCTTTCTTCTAAAAAAATCCCAAAAGTCAACTGGAGACCGACATAAAAATTTGAAATTTGGCGCCTTAAAATACATTAAAATAGTGTTTTGCTCAAAAAGTTTCAAGACAGAGAATATATGAGAGATATGTGCTAAGACAAGTAGAGATATGCTAAGGGCAAAATGTCACCAAATGCAACAAAACTTTGAAATTAATGTGCTAGATATTTCAGATTATCTTATGAACTTAAGTTTTATCATTTAAAATAAAAATAATAGAAAATGCAGTGTTTTTTAAAGTTTAGCGATAAAAAAATTGCAAAATTCAAAATATTCAGTTTTATGGATAAATACCTCTATAGCGAAGAATATTCCACAAAACTAGGATATCGTCACTCCTAAAGGCTTTGAATTAAGGGCTTCGGATGCGTTCTTAACAATATTAAACTTTCAACAAAATCCAAAGGTACCGTAGCTAGACTGGGTTCAGAAGAGTTCTGGGTTCACTGGAGAAGAACACTTAAAATGAACTACCAAAACTATCAAAAAAATATTTTCATCCCATTGTCTCACAGGAGGAAAAAAGTTTTAAAAAGTCGTTTATCCCATATTAAATACATAAATAGATAATACAACAATTTAAAGAATCAGTTTGTAATTCCTATCCGTATTAAATTGTTGCTTAACCACTGTAACGCAATTATTTCCTTTTAAAAATTATATAAGTTATTTTTGTATACATGTGATACTGTTAGCATCTACCACAGAGTACTAGAACAAAGAGTCCACGGCCATAGGCGGTCACGGCCATAGGTAATCTCATCATTACATCAATAGAGATGGAAAGAAATTACCAGGGAAGATTTAATAGTAAAATGCCGAATTATTGTTGTATGCTCCGTTTAGCCATTCTTGCTGCTACCCACAAGGGTAAATGTACCAAAAAGAGATTCATAGGGAGGAAAGATTGGTTTATTTAGAGTGTGTAAATGAGCAAGCTCATTTTACATGGCCAGTAAACCGCCATCTCCTTATTTTAATTTCTAGATCTATTGATTTAATTTTTGTTTCTTTTAATAATTTATCAATTCTAATGGTATTGGTACAAAATATCTTCATTATTATTCTTAAACAGTTGTTTTGAAATGCATCATTTAGCCTGTTTGGACCATTGTCAACTTCCATGTTTCAGAGTTATACAAAAAGGACTGATCTGATTAGTGATTTATATAGGTTTATTTTCACTCTTAGAGTTATATTAGAATTCCTCAATAATTTATTTAAATTCCTAAAACAGTTTCGGGCTATGGTAATTCTATTTTGGATATCAAAATCTGTTCCTCCTTCCGTACTTAACGTTGCACCAAGATAAGAAAATTGGTCAACATCTATAACTTCACCATCAAGATGTATTGGGACGCTATTTTTGCTATTGATTCGTAGGACCTTTGTCTTACTTCTATTTATTTGCAATCCAATTTGTTTTGCATTTTTGGAAATAATATATCTGTTTTCCTTTGGAGATCTTTCTTTAGTTGTTTCTTTCATTATCCAGTCTACAGCGATAATAAATAAAAGTCCGGATAAGACACACCCCTGTCTAACTCCAGCTTTAACTGAGAATAAATCGGTTGATATTCCACCCACTTCAACTTAAGCTTGGCTTTTGCTATATTCAATTCTTTAATAATCCTTATGAATTGAATCGAAAGCTTCGCTAAAATAGATTAAATTTAAGTAAATTGTAGCATTATGCTCAAGGACATTGTTCAAATGTTTCTCAGTGTACTGTTACCAGTACGAAAACCGGCCTGTTCGGTTCTAAGAACACTCTCAACTTCCTTTTTAATTCTATTCACAATAGTTTTTCCAAATATTTTTGAAGAAATTGATAGCAGGCTAAAACATCGCCAATTTTCACACTTGGATATATATTCCTTTTTTTTTTGGTACTTTAATAATCACTACCTTCCTCTACTGACCTTTTCAGTTTGCTAAATCTTATTAAATAGTCTAAATAACATTCTGGTTGATAAATTTTCGGCACTGTCTATTTCAGTGGTTCCCAACCTTTTGTGGCCCATCGCCCCCTTTCTGGAGGTTGACTAACACCTATTGCCCCTTTTTCATTCTCATTGTATGTCTAATTTTAATTTGAAGTAAAGTGTAAATAATAAACCAATTTTATTACCGTATATAAAAACAACCAAAGCAGTTTTATCAGGTCACTCTTAAATTTGAATCTCGAAAATTTAGAAAGTTGACTGTTAAAATTTGTAATAATAAATGAAAATTTGATATTTTATTGTATTATTGCTGGACAACAGAATTAAACCCTTATTCAACTAAAAATGCTGACAGGAACAAGATGAGAAATGGTTCAGTTTTTCCACACAGTTGATGGATAAATGTCCATGAGCTCACCCAGGCTAACTCGTAACCGCTCTTCTTGAAAATGATTTTCCCCTCACAGTTATACTTCAAGTCTGGAAACTCATTCTCCAAGCTTATCCACAGCTTCAAACGAGAATGGATCTAGAATCCAATCCGGAATTTGTAACTTGGTCAAATCTTGAAATATTGATTCCATGTCAGTTTTAACTGGTCAAGGTGATCAGTAAACCTTACTATATTATTATTATTTTAATTTCCCCCTTTGAATATTCATCGCCCCCCTGATAAACCAAATCGCCCCCAGGTTGGGAACCACTGGTCTATTTGGAGATCAATAAACAACAAAACTCTACTCTTATTTCCACGGCAACGGTTCTGATTGGAAATCATACTAAGCGCCGGGACTGCTACGTAACCGCGAGACCTACTGCGCATGGGCCAACTGCCGTTGTTGCCGTCCAAATAAACTCTTCCATCTGGGCACTCTATTATAACACGAAGTGGTTATTTCCACAACAGTTGAAGAATGCGCAGTAATAGGATTTTGTCTAGTGGAGTGAGCCAAGGTTTGTAGAGAGAGAATGTTGGCTCATCCGTGACGTTACAGCATGGAAAGGGGTTGCTCTGATGCCAATGCCATTTGCAGACCACCCCCTTTCCATGCAGTGACGTCACGGATGAGCCAACCTTCTCTCTCTACTAACCTTGGAGTGAGTGTCTAGTAACCTAATGGTCCCCGGTTCGAATCCAAGCTGCTACATTTGAGTATTTTGCTTTAATTTAAGGCACTGTCTATTTGGACGGAAAATATACAACTAAACTCTACTTTTATATACACGGCAACGGTTCTGATTGGAGCGCCGGGACTGCTACGTAACCGCTAGACCTACGGCGCATGGGCGAACTGCCGTTTTTGCCGTCCAAATAGACATTTACTTAATGGCAACTTAGCGAGATTAGAGTAGAGTTTAGTTGTTACTTTCTTGGAATTAACCAGTGCCATTAAAATAACTGTCGTTGTCTTACAAGAAAATGACTAATTTATTTTGAAGAGGCCCTGCCTATTTGGCCGGCAAATATATTCCTTAACTCTAGTCCTTTTGACCCGGCAACGGTTCTGATTGGAGTGCCGGGACTGCTCCGTAGCCGCGTGACCTACGGCGCATGCGCCAACTGCCGGCTTTGCCGTCCAAATAGACCTTTATCCTGTAAGCCGACGATATATCCATGAAAGGGAAGATTGATTCTGATTAAAACAGTGGCTTCCTACTACTAGTGCCTTAATATGACTATGTACGCATCACGTTCAACAAACTTCGGGATTCCCAATCCTTGGCGATCGGATCGTTGGAGATGCTCATTTGATTGGTTTTGATCTTTCCAGCGCGATGTCAGCGCTTAGGAACCAATGAAATGAGCTTCTCCAGCGATTGCTGGAGTATTATGTTGGTTTACATTATTTTCAAACTCCACACCTTTCATGGACCCCTCCGAAGTGTATCTCACACAATCAGTTCAGAACCACTGATTTAAAGAATCAATCTTATCCACCAATAGAGAATGAATCCACAACTCTGAGGGCTTTCCACCCTCACTTCCTCAAAATTTATTGGTATTTTCTTTGTAATATTTTTAAACAAAATTAAATTAATAAATTGAATAATTGTACATAGGATATTCTTCAGCACAAGTTAAGCAGTCTTGAAATTCAGTCCTACTTATTCATTGCTCGTCTCTTTAAACTACTGATCTGGAATGAAAAGAATTTTATTATTACAATAAATATTTTGTATGAATAAAACTTCCTCCCTCTCTCTTGAACAATTTTCTTCTATTACTCCACTCCCAAACTCAGTTTTTGAATTTAAATTCCATCTCCAATTAATTTTAAAATTTAAACTCCCCTCTCTTTTATAATAATTTTTTATCGTCCTATTCTTGCATAATCTTTTTCTTACTAACGCTTCCTCTTTTTTCTATCCTTTCTCCTACACTTTTCTCCTTCCTATATTTCATAAAATCTATTTTATCAAACTTCAACATGAGTCTGTGGTTCTTGTCGGGCCAATCATCATCTATCATTTTAATTGGTCAAACGAATTCATTTAATTTAGGTCTTCAACCAATCGACGTAGAGATGAGGAATGGCTTGACGAGGACCACAGCAACTTTTCCACAATGTGTTCCTCTTTTTTATCTTATATATCCCTCTCATCTCTTCACTATAAATCATATTCCTCCCTCTCTTATATCCCATCTATTATAAGCTTATAATTTTAAAGTTCTTTATACTTCCCTTTCTTCCTCCTCTTTCTTCGAAATCTAAAATCCTCGTCTCCCCATCCACCCACTTCATCTCTCACATCCTCTTTTATTACCATTCCCTATCCGACTTGCTAAACTTTTATATTATTTTATCTCCCATCCTTTCTTTTAACTACCGCTATATACAATCCTTCCACTATTCTTGCCCATAAATCTTTTTCTCTTTAAAACCATCTCCAATCACATCAACTTCTATTCTTTCACTATTTTACCCTACCCTATATACAAATTTTATTTCTCATCATCAGGGCCTGATTTACCATTAGGCCCAATAGGCCCGGGCCTAGGGGCCCCACAATTTGGTGGCCCCCTAATTTTAGAAAGTTAACAAAAATTTATAGTAGAAATAACTTTTACATTTCCTAGAATGCTTTTTCTTGACTTTTTTTTAAATCGAAAATAAAAATGCAAACCTTGTAGCATTGTAAAAAACGTAAAAAATAACCGAGAACATGTCTGATCCTGACCCCCTGATATAAATGAATTTTCACACTAATCAAACAATAATTTTCATGTATCTACATTCATATAGCACCAAATATGGCAACTTGGGGGCCCCTTCCTGCATGTTGGGCCTATAGTGTTCCAAATTTTCTAAATCGGGCCCTGCTCATCATACAACTCTTGTCTTCCTTAATGTTATCCATCCCTCGCCCCATTTGCTCTTTTGTACCTCTTTACTATCTCTTCCCCTCTAATACAATTCCCCATAAAAACGTTAACCTTTAGCCATTCACTAACTCTCCCTATTTTGCATCCTAATTCCCTCTTAACCTCCCCAATTCACTCCTCAGCAACCTGAAATTTTCTTATATGTCTCTCTTGCATCCCTGCTCTAGCTTTTTCACCCTCTTCTCACCCCCTCCTGAATATCATCTCTACTAGCCGCGTTCACAACAGCCAACCTGTTCAACCGGAGAAAGACCTGCAGAATTAGGGGGGAAAGGGATCACCGAAAACTAGCCGTGTGGAAAATTGACTAGTCTGTTCACAAGAGCACTCGTCCTACCAGTAGAAAGAATCAAGTGACAAGCTAGCGAGCTTGTAGAAATGCATTATGGGAATTGAGCGAGAGCACCGTCTACAGGAGGTTGATCCAATTAAAACCGTTCCTCCTGATGCCCCAGGGCAGAAATTCAAACCGAGAGTCAGGTCGCTTTTTCCCTAGCGTGGGAAGAGCGGTGGAAGAACCAGTTTTCTCCGCCTTTCCTTCAGTAGAATGGCTGTTGTGAACGCGGCTTCTGTCGTCCCCCTCTTCAACATCATCTCCCCTATCTTCCCCTTCATCACAATATATTCTACTCGCTTACCTTCCTCCTAAATAACTTTCTCTCATCTTCCTCCACCAACCTTTCCTCTCATCCCTCTCCTCAACATACTCTTTAACCATCACCTCATTACCCCATATCTCCCCATATCTCCCAACTCACTCCTTAGTATCTTAACTTCATCCTCGACATTCAACCCCCCACAGGTTCCCAACGCACGCCTATGTTCCTTCACCATCCTTTTCTTTTCCCTTCTTCAGAATCTCCTCTCATCACCCTCAATAACTTTTTCCTTTCCATCCCCAACCTAAACATCTTTTGCATCTCTTCTTCCCCTCCAAAACATCATCTAGTCTCATTCCCCTCAAAAAACTCAACATCAAATCATTTCCTCCTACCGCCCCAATATACTTCTCTCAGTATCTTTTGCCCTTATTTTTTTATAGCATCATTTCCTCCCCATCCATTCTTTTTAAATCAAGTCCTCAACATACACTTATTTCTCATCCCCTCTCTCGTCTCCCTCCTACACTTAATTTTCTCTCTTATCCTCCTCAATACCCAAAAATCTCGCAACCCACTTCTCAGTATCTCAACTCCTCCACATCACCAATGGACTCTAACCGTCTGACGTCACACGGAACCAACACGTGACCTACTGACCTTGCAATTGGTTACCACAGATACTACACTAGTAGATCTACTAGTGTAGTATCTGTGGTAACCAATTGCAAGCTCAGTTGTAGGTCACGTGTTGGTTCCGTGAAGTCTCGAACCAGATAGGCGGTTAGAGTCCATTCTTCACCTCCGATTCTCAACCCTCTCTCCAAAGTATCCACTAGTCTCATCCTCCTCAAAATATACTGCTCTCTCGATCCATTTCCCCTATCTCATTTCAACATCCCCTCCTCCTCCACATATACATCACTCCTCAGCTTACTTTTATTTCTCATCACCCTGCCCTCTCTTATCCTCTTCCTTAATACCCAAAAACTCCCAACTCTCTCTTCTGTATCCATCTCTCAGTATCCATTTCCACGATCTCTACTTAACATCCTCTCCTTTCTCCTCGCCCTCCTCAGCCTTCATTCTTTTCATCTCCACTCCTAGACATACTCTTATTTTTCATCACACTCCTCAGAGTGATCCCTTCTTTCGTCCTCCTGCTCGACATTCTATCCTCTCTCATCCTCTTCCTTAATACCCCAAAACTCCCCATTCTCTGTTCTGTATCCTTCTCGCAGTATCCTTTTCCCCAATTTCTACTTGACATCCTCTCCGGTCTCCTCCCCCTCCTCAGCCTTCATTCTTTTCGTCTCCATTCCAAGACATACTCATTAGAGTGATCCCTTCTCTCGTCCTCCTACTCAACATTCTATCCTCTCTCAACCTCTTCCTTAATACCCCAAAACTCCCAACTAACACTTCTGTATCCTCCTCTCAGTATCCTTTTCCCCAATTTCTATTTGACATCCTCTCCAGTCTCCCCCCCCTCCTCAGCCTTCTTTCTTTTCACCTCCATTCCAAGACATACTCATTAGAGTGATCCCTTCTCTCGTCCTGCTACTCGACATTCTATCCTCTCTCAACCTCTTCCTTAATACCCCAAAACTCCCAATTCTCTCTTCTGTATCCTCCTCTCAGTATCCATTTCCCCAATCTCTACTTAACATCCTCTCCTTTCTCCTCGCTCTCCTCAGCCTTCATTCTTTTCACCTCCACTCCTACACATACTCTTATTTCTCATCACAATCCTCAGAATCATCCCCTTTCATCCTCTTCCTTAATAACCCAAAAAACCCAACTCTCTCTTTTGTATTCTGCTCTCTGTATCCATTTACCCAATCTCTAGTTGACATCCTCTCCCGTCTCTCTTCCCTCCTCAGCTTTCATTCTTTCCACCTCCACTCTCAGACACTCTTATTTCTAATCACACTCCTCAGAATCATTCCTCTCTCATCCTCTTTCTTAATATCCCAAATCCCCCAACTATCTCTTCTGTATCCTTCTCTCAATATCCACTTCCCCGATATCTACTTAACATCCGCTCCTGTCTCCTCCCCTTCCTCTGCCCTCATTCATTTCACCTCCACTCCCAGACATACTCTTAATTCTCATCACAATCCTCAGAATCATCCCCTTTCATCCTCTTCCTTAATATCCCAAAAAACCCAACTCTCTCTTTTGCATTCTGCTCTCTGTATCCATTTACCCAATCTCTAGTTGACATCCTCTCCCGTCTCTCTTCCCTTCTCAGCCTTCATTCTTTCCACCTCCACTCCCAGACATACTCTTATTTCTCATCAAAATCCTCAGAATCATCCCCTCTCTCATCTTCTTCCTTAATACCCCAAAAACTCCAAACTCTTATCCTCCCCCTTTTATATACAACGCACAATATCCTCTCCCACTACCCATACATCCCTTTTAACTTCCACTTCCCATTCCTCTTTGAAATTTTAATATTTTTTAGCACCTCCTCAATTTTATATCCTCATCGTTTTTATATCATTTTTTCTCTCACTTATCCCACCTCTTCATTCCCCAAATGCTTTCCATTTAATCTTTTTTTCTTCTTCAGAGTAGGTCATACTACATTCACATGAAAAGCTATTCTAGTTTAAGAGCTAATCCATCTCGAGTAAGAGTAGGTGTGAACGAACTGTTATGGATTTAAGCTAGCTTAGCCAATTTGATAACCCAGAAGTGGAAATATAAGTGTTCTGTAAGTATAAGTAAACAGTAAGAAAAGCTTAAAGAAAAATACAAATGTTAAGGCTTAGTCCTGAGCTCTTAGATGCCGACCATTGATTTTACTACGTGCGTCATCAGGGTTTGGAAAAGTTGTATTGTAAACGAATAAAAATTAGGCATCTTAGCTTAAACTTTCTCAACTTCTATCAATGCTCTTATCTTTTTATGTGTGAACGTAGTATGACAGTACCCTACTATACTCAGCGGTGCTCTACAATCTTATTTTAAGGTGTAGAGTAATCATTTTTCTTACCCACTTAGATCCTTTCAGGGAATTCTTCGATCAGTGTCAACTAAGAAGAACTTGACACTTTTCCAACCTATAAGAAAATAATGTAATTATAATAAATTTTTCTTGATACACTTGCCCCGCATGCCTAAACAGGCACTTAGGTCTACAGTACGTCAAAGGATATAATGATAAAAGTAATAACAATGCTAACGAGGTAGATGCGGGCAGAAATGCCGGGGTCATTATAGTGACCATTTTTGATTTTGTTGAAATTTTTATGGAGGGTTATTCTATGGTCGGTTATTCTAAGGATTTTAGAATGATATTTTGGGGGAAAAGAAAAAATAGGGATATTCTAAAATCATTAGAAGAACCAAAATTTTAGCATATTAAAAAATGGCCACTACTGACCTGCCTGCCCGCATCTTATAAAATCTGCCTCTTAATGGATCAACAATCTCATCCTCTGGCGACCCTAAACTCGCAACTCACTCTTCCCTATCCTTCTCTCAGTATCCCTTTTCCCAATCTCTATTTAAAATTATTTCCTATCTCCTCATCCTCCTCAGCAATTACTAATTTCACCTCCTCTCCTAGAAATACTCTAATTTCTCTTCACCCCCTCGAAATCATACCTTCTTTCCGTCCCCCTGCTGGACAACATCCCTTCTCATCCTCTTGCGACCCTAAACTCGCAACTCACTCTTCTGTATCCTAGTCTAAATATCCTTTTTTCAATCTCCATTTATAATCATCTCCTATATCCTCCCCCTTCTCAACATTTATTACTTTCATCTCCTCTCCTATGCACTGTCAATTCTCATCACCCTCTAACCAATCATCCCATCTTTCGTCTTCCCGCTCGGCATTCTTTACTTTCTCATCCTCTTAATAGCCTAAATATCACACCTCACTCTTCTGTATCATCTTCTTAGTATCCCCTTCCCCAATTTCTATTTAACATTCTCTCCCGTCTCCTCCCACTTGTCTGCATTCATTCTTTTTACCTCCTCTTCTTTGCATACCCTTATTTCTCATCACCCCCTATAAATCGTTCTTTCTTTTGTCCCACTGCACGACATTCTATTTTTTCTCATACTCTCAATACCCTAACAGCCATATTCATAACCATCAGCGTCGGTGTTAAATAATTGGTCAAAGGAGGATTCCACCAATCAGAGTAAGCGAAAAGCGAATTTTTCTGTTTTTTAGCTGCTGGTTAACACCGACGCTAATGACTGTGAATATGACTATAAAACTCCCAACTCACTCTTATGTATCCTTTTCTTAGAAAGTTAAATTTTCTCCCATCTCCTCCCCCTTCGTTCTTTTCTCTTATCCTTTCTTTATCTTTCCTTTCATATATTTCCTCCCCCTCCTTAGCATTTATTACTTTCATCTCCTCTCCTATGCATACTCTTTTTCCTCATCACCCTCCTTAGAATCATGCTTTCTCTCGTCCCCCTTCTTGCCATTCTATCCTCTCTCATCGTCTTATACCCGAATACTTCCATATCAACCTTCTGTATCCTCTCAGTATCACTTTTCCCTTCTCTACTTCTATATTTACCTTCCTCTCCTATATCCTCTGTATTCATTCTTAATAGCCACGTTCACAAGAGCCATCCTCTTCAACCGGAGAAAGAGCTAAAAAAGTAGGGCAAAAAGGGATCTCCGAAAACCAGCCGTGGGGAAAATTGAATAGCCCATTCACAAGAGCACTCATCGTACCAGTAGAAAGAATCACGTGATAAGCGAGTGATCTCTTAGAAATGCATTATGGGAAGCGAGCGAGAGCGCCTTCTACAGGAGGTTGATCCAATTAAAACCTTTCCTCCTGCTATAGCCCAGGAGAGAATTTCAAACCGTTAGTCAGGTGGCCGCCTTTTTACCGGTAGTATGGCTCTTGTGATTGCGGCTTTTAAGTCTTCTCCCTAGGTGTTCCATTATTTCTCATCAACCCCTAGATTCACCCCTTCTTTCTTCTCCCTACTTGACATTCTATACTTTCTCATCCTCTTAATACCCTAAAACTCCCAACTCCCTCTCTGTATCCTCCTCTAACTATCCCATTTCTCTATCTTTATTTAAATCCTCTCCTGTCTTCTCCCCTCAGCACTTTTTATTTTGACCTCCTCTCCTAGGCATACTCTTATTTGACATCACCCTCTAAGAGTCATCCGTTCTTTGGTCCCCCTGATTAACATTCTGTCCCTTCTCATCCTCTTAACACTCTTCCGTATCATTCTCTAAAGCCGCGTTCACAACAACCAACCTGTTCAACCGGAGAAAGAGCTAAAGAAGTAGGGGAAAAGGGATCTCCGAAAACTAACCTTGAGGAAATAGAATAGCCCGTTCACAAGTGCACTCGTCTACCTCGTCCTACCGGTAGAAAGAATCACGTGACAAGCGAGCGAGCTCGTAGAAATACATTACGGGAAGCGAGCGAGAGCGCCCTCCAATTAAAACATTTCCCTAGCGTGAGGTTTTCCCTAGCGTAGGGAGAGGGGTGGAAGAAGAACCGGTTTTCTCTGCTTTTCCCCGGTTAGAATGGTTGTTGTGAACGCGGCTTGTATATCCCTTTCCCCAATCTGTATTTATCTCTCGTATCTCCCCCCGCTCCTCAGCATTTATTACATCCACTTTCTCTCCAAGGAATACTCAAATTTCTCATCACACTCCTCGGAATCATCCCCTCTCTCATCCTCTTCCATAATTTCCCAAAACTCCTATCCTTCTCTCAGTATACATTTCCCCAATCTCTACTCAACATCCTCTCCTGTCTCCTCCCCCTCTTCAGCCTTTATTCATTTTGCCTCCACTCATAGACATACTCTTATTTCTCATCACACTCTTCAGAACCATGCCCTCTTTCATTATCTTCCTTAATACCCCAAAGCTCCCAACTCTCTTTTCTGTATCATTCTCTCAGTAACCATTTCCCCAATATCTACTAAACATCTTCTCCTGTCTCCTCCCCATCCTCAGCCTTCATTCTTTTCACCTCCAGTCCTATACATACTCTTATTTCTCATCACACTCCTCGGAATCATCCCCTCTCTCATCCACTTCCATAATTTCCCAAAACTCCCAAATCTCTCTTCTGTATCCTTCTCTGGATATCCATTTCCTCAATATCTACTGAACATCTTCTCCCGTCTCTTTCCCTTACTAAGCCCTCCTTCTTTTCCCCTCCTCTCCTAGGCATACTCTGTTTTCTTATCCCACTCCTTGGAATCATTCCCTCTCATCCTCTTCCTTTATACCCCATAAAAACCTCTCTCTCTCTTCTGTATCTTTCTCTCGGTATCTATTTCCCCTATATCTACTTAAAATCTTCTCCTGTCTCCTCCCCATCCTCAGCCTTCGTTCTTTTCACCTCCACTCTTATACATACTCTTAAATCTCATCACACTCCTCAGAATCATCCCCTCTCATCCTCTTCATCCTTACCCCAAAAAACCCCCCTCTCTCTTCTGTTTACTTCTCTGGGTATCCATTTCCCCAATCTCTAGTTGACATCCTCTCCTGTCTCCTCCTCAACCTTCATTCTTTTCACCTACACTCCTAGACTCCACTCCTCATCACACAGCTCAGAATCATCCGCTCTCTAACCCTCTTCCTAAATACCCAAAATTACCTACTCTCTCTTCTGTATCCTTCTCTCAGTATATATTTACCCAATCTCTACTTTATGTCCTCTCCGGTCTACTACCCCTACAAAGCCCTCATTCTTTTCACCTCCACTCCTAGACATACTCATATTTCTCCATCACACTCCTCCGAATCATCCCCTCCATAATCCTCTTTCCTAATACCCCAACACCCCCAACTCTCTCCTGTCTCCCTTTCCTCCTCAGCCTTTCTTTTCTCCTCCACTTTTAGACATACTCTAATTTCTCATCACACTCCTCAGAAACATTCCCTCTCTCATTCTCTTCCTTATTACCCCAAAACTCTCAACTGGCACGGAATGGCCGAACAGGGCCCTTGCACCATAAAACCCAACTAACCAAGGTACCAAACAATCAAAACTCCCAAATCTCTCTTCAGTGTCCTTCTCCCAGTATCTACTCTGTCTACATCCTCTTTTGTATCCTCCCCCTCTTTAGCCTTCATTCTTTTTACCTCCTCTCCCAGGCAATCTCTTCATCACCATCCTCAAAATCATCCCGTCTTATCGTCATTCTATTACCCCAAATCTCTCTTCTGTATCCTTCTCTCGGTATCCATTTCCCCAATATTTACTTAACATCCTCTCCTGTCTCCTCTCCCTTCTTAGCCCTCATTCATTTCACCTCCAATGCTGGACATACTTTTATTTCTCATCACACTCCTCTGAATCATCCCCCGTCTAATCCTCTGCCTTAATACACCAACACTCCTAACTCTCTTGTGTATCCTTCTCTCAGTATCCATTTCCCCAATTTCGACTTAACATCCTCTTCTGTCTCCCTTCTCTCCTCAGCCTTCATTCATTCCACCTCCACTTTTAGACATTCTTATTTCTAATCACACTACTAAGAATCATCCCCTTTCTTAATACCCCAAATCTCCCAACTCTTATCCTCCCCCCTTTTAGATACAACGCATAATATCCTCTTCCCCTACCCTGCATACATCCTTTCAACTTCCAATCCCCTCTACTCTTTAAAATTTCAATATTTTTCAGCACCTCCTCCATTTTCTCTCCTCATTGTTTTTATATAATTTTTTTCTCTCACATATACCACCTCTTCATTTACCAAATGATTTCCATTTCATTCACTCTTCTTCTTCAGTGTACGTCATACTACGTTTCGCATATGAAAAGGTATACTAGTTCAAGAGCTAATCCATCTCGAGTAAGGGCGAGCGCGCACGGGCGACTTTTGTCACGGTGACAAAGACAAAAACAACGTTGCTAAGGCTGTTGTTAGGGGCGGGACATAGAAGTATCCAATAGCAGCATTCGCACATGACATCACTGGAGGAATAAAACAACGTTGCTAACGCCGTTGTTAGGTAAAGTCATGTGATTGAAAATGCTCTATTGTTTTCTAATGATATTTTTGATACTGTAATCCTGGTCGCCGTGATTTTTGTCGCCCGTGCGCGCCCGGCCTAAGAGTATGTGTGTACGAACGGTCATGGATTTAAGCTAGCTTAACCAATTGGAAAACCCAGAAGTGGAAAAATAGTGTTCTGTAAGTATAAGTGAACAGTAAAAAAAGCTTAAAGAAAAATGCAAGTGTTTAGACTTAGACCTGAGCTCTTAGACGCCAACCATTGATTTTACTACGTGCATCATCAGGGTTTGGAAAAGTTATATTGTGAACGCATAAAAATTAGGCATCTTATCTTAAACTTTCTCAACTTCTATCAATGCTCTTATCTTTTTATGTGTGAACGTAGTATGACAGTACCCTACTATACTCAGCGGTGCTCTACAATCTTATTTTAAGGTGTAGAGTAATCATTTTTCTTACCCACTTAGATCCTTTCAGGAAATTCTTCGATCAGTGTCAACTGCGAAGAACTTGACACTTTTCCAACCTATAAGAAGATAATGTAATCATAATTAATTTTTCTTGATACACTTGCCCCGCATGCCTAAACAGGCACTTAGGGCTATAGTACGCCAAAGAATATAATGATAAAAGTAATAACAATGCTTACGAGGCAGATGCGGACAAAAATGCCGGGGTCATTATAGTGACCATTTTTGATTTTGCTGAAATTTTTATGGTGGGTTATTCTACGGTGGGTTATTATAAGGATTTTAGAATGATGTTTTTGGGGAAAAGAAAATATAGGGATATTCTAAAATCATTAGAAGAACCAAAATTTTAGCAAATTAAAAAATGGTCACTACTGACCTGCCCGCATCTTATAAAATCTGCCTCTTAATGGATCAACAATCAAATCCTCTGGCGACCCTAAACTCGCAACTCACTCTTCTCTATCCTTCTCTCAGTATCCCTTTTCCCAATCTACATTTAAAATCCTTTCCTATTTCCTCATCCTCCTCAGCAATTATTAATTTCACCTCCTCTCCTACAAATACTCTAATTTCTCATCACCCCCTCTAAATCATACCTTCTTTCCGTCCCCCTGCTGGACAACATCCCTTCTCATCCTCTTGCGACCCTAAACTCGCAAATCACTCTTCTGTATCCTAGTCTAAATATCCTTCCTTCAATCTCCGTTTATAATCATCTCCTATATCCTCCCCCTTCTCAACATTTATTACTTTCATCTCCTCTCCTATGCACTGTCAATTCTCATCACCCTCTAACCAATCATCCCATCTTTCGTCTTCCCGCTCGGCATTCTTTACTTTCTCATCCGCTTAATAGCCTAAATATCACACCTCACTCTTCTGTATCCTCTTCTTAGTATCCCCTTCCCCAATTTCTATTTAACATTCTCTCCCGTCTCCTCCCACTTGTCTGCATTCATTCTTTTTACCTCCTCTTTTTTGCATACCCTTATTTCTCATCACCCCCTATAAATCATTCTTTCTTTCGTCCCACTGCACGACATTCTATTTTTTCTCATACTCTCAATACCCTAAAACTCCCAACTCACTCTTATGTATCATTTTCTTAGTATCCCTTTTCCAAATCTCTATTTAACTTTCTCCCATCTCCTCCGCCTTCGTTCTTTTCTCTTATCCTTTCTTTATCTTTCCTTTTATATAGTTCCTCCTTCTCCTTAGTATTTTTTACTTTCATCTCCTCTCCTATAAATACTCTTTTTCCTCTTCACCCTCCTCAGAATCATGCCTTCTCTCGTCCCCCTTCTTGCCATTCTATCCTCTCTCATCTTCTTATACCCGAATACTTCCAACTCACCCTTCTGCATCCTCTCTGTATCACTTTTCCCTTCTATATTTACCTTACTCTCCTATATCCTCTGTAATCATTCTTAATAGCCACGTTCACAAGAGCCAACCTGTTCAACCGGAGAAAGAGCTAAAAAAGTAGGGCAAAAAGGAATCTCCGAAAACCAGATAAACAGGGAAAATTTAATTGCCCGTTCACAAGAGCACTCATCGTACCAGTAGAAAGAATCACGTGATAAGCGAGTGAGCTCTTAGAAATGCATTATGGGAAGCGAGCGAGAGCACCTTCTACAGGAGGTTGATCCAATTAAAACCTTTTCTCCTGCTATAGAGAGAATTTTAAACCGTTAGTCAGGTGGTCGCCTTTCCACCGGTAGAATGGCTCTTGTGAATGCGGCTTTTAACTCTTCTCCTTAGGCGTTCCCTTATTTCTCATCAACCCCTATAGATTCATCCCTTCTTTCTTCCCCTTACTTGACATTCTACACTTTCTCATCCTCTTAATACCTTAAAACTCCCAACTCCCTCTCGGTATCCTCCTCTAACTATCCCATTCCTCCATCTTTATTTAAATCCTCTCCTGCCTTCTCCCCTCAGCATTTTTTATTTTGACCTCCTCTCCTAGGCATACTCTTATTTGACATCACCCTCTAAGAGTCATCCCTTCTTTGGTCCCCCTGATTGACATTCTGCCCCTTCTCATCCTCTTAATACCCAAAAACTTGCAACACACTCTTCTGTATCATTCTCTAAAGCCGCGTTCACAACAGACAACCTGTTCAACCGGAGAAAGAGCTAAAGAAATAGGGGAAAAGGGATCTCCGAAAACTAACCGTGAGGAAATAGAATAGCCCGTTCACAAGTGCACTCGTCTAACTCGTCCTACCGGTAGAAAGAATCACGTGACAAGCGAGCGAGCTCGTAGAAATACATTACGGGAAGCGAGCGAGAGCGCCCCCCCCCCTCTACAGACGGTTAGTCCAATTAAAAAATTTCCTACTGCTATGGCCCAGGGGAGAATTTTCAACGGATGGTCTGGCGAGGTTTTCCCTAGCGTAGGGAGAGCGGTGGAAGAAGAACCGGTTTTCTCTGCCTATCCCCGGTTAGAATAGTTGTTGATAACGCGGCTTAAATATACCTTTCCCCAATCTCTATTTAAAATCCTCTCGTATCTCCTCCCGCTCCTCAGCATTTATTACATTCACTTTCTTTCCTAGGAATACTCTAATTTCTCCATCACACTCCTCGGAATCGTCCCCTCTCTCATCCTCTTCCATAATTTCCTAAAACTCCCAACTCTCTCCTGTATCCTTCTCTCAGTGTCCATTTCCCCAATCTCTACTCAACATCCTCTCCTGTCTCTTCCCCCTCTTAAGCCTTCATTCTTTTTACATCCACTCCTAGACAAACTATTATTTCTCATCACAATCCACAGAATCATTCCGTCTCTTCGTCTTTCTTTATAATCCAAAACTCCTAACTGTCTTCTGTATCCTTTTCTATGTATCCATTTCTCGAATCTCTACTTTACATCCTGATCTTTCTCCTTCCCCTCCTCAGCCCTCATCCTTTTCACCTCCACTCTTATACAAAATCTTATTTCTCATCACGTTTTTTTGAATCATTCCCTCTCTCATCCTCTTCCTTAATACACCAAAACCCCCAACTCTCTTTTCTGTATCCTGTTCTCAGTATCAATTTCTCCAATCTCTAGTTTACATCCTCTTTTGTCTCTTCCCCTACTAAGCCCTCTTTCTTTTCACCTCCACTCATAGAGTGTTTTCAGGTGACGTCACAAACGGTTATTTTCTTTTAACTGTGTACTTACTGTAGGGCTTTTAACTGTTGCTAAGGCCGTTGTTTATCTGCTGCTAAGGCGGTTTTTAGGTATGGGGTCACGTGATTGCAAATGCTCCAATAGAAGAATTCCACGGCTAGTAATTTTCTGTAACTGCTAACCTCTGTAGGGCAAAAAACTAACATATTCTGTTGCTAAGGCCGTTGTTAGGTCCGAGTCATGTGATTGAAAATGCTCTATAGACATACTCACTAGTCACTCCTAGACACTAGACTAGACTCCCGCACCACCTAACTCATTCCTTCGTATCTCATTTCCTCCAAACCCTCCCTCAGAATCCCAACCTTTTCCCATTCTTCCCCTAAACTTCTACTCCTCTTATCCTCCCCATTTAATATACAACGCACAATAAATTTTCCCCAATCTGTTTTTAGCATCCTCTCCCCCTACCCAGCATACATCCATTTCTCTCCCACTCCCCACTTCTCTTTGAAATTTTAACATTTTTTAGCACTTTGTCCATTTTCTCTCCTCATCGTTTTTATATCATTTTTTCTCACACATATCCCACCTCTTCATTCCCCAATTGCTTTCCATTTCATCCTCTTTTCTTCTTCAGTCTGCGTCATACTACGTTCACATATGAAAATCTATACCAGAATGTGTGAACGAACTGTCATAGATTTAAGCTAGCTTAGCGAATTGGACAACCCAGAAGTGGAAAATAGGTGTTCTGTAAGTATAGTGCTGTCCTTTAAAAACAACCCACTTCAAATTGTACCCTAAAAACAACCCATTGAGATTTTTTAATTACATAATTAAAATATTTTACCATCTCATATACCCTGTCCTTCTATGCTGTGTCAGGGATGTAAAAACTGGTCAAAGAACGGTTTATTTACTTATTTTTTAAACAAGCTGAAATAATGTAGATTTTTGGCAAAAATTGTGCTTCAGATTTACAGATTTTGTAAAAATGTATATTATAAAGATTTTAGAGCATTTTTCGCTCGTTTTTATGTTATCCCATTACTATGAGAATAAAATATTAAAGTTTTAGCTCAGTCCGCCAGTTAGAGTCCTTCTAGGAAAGAGTTTTTTTTTTTTTCAAATTCTTACTTAATTGACTGCCAATTTGTAATGGATAATTAGAATTAAACATGCTAAGCACTAAAATGTTAAGGAGGATGAGCCGTTACAATAGTTTTTGTTCGATTTAATTATCCTTTTTATTAAGCTTTTAATGGACAAAATATTAAACAGTGGGTTGCTTTTAAACAACCACTCCAAATTGTACCCTAAAATCAACCCATTGAGATTTTTTAATTAAATAATTAAAATAATTTCACCATCTCATATACCCTGTCTTTCTATGCCCCTTAGAGTGTCAGGGATGTAAAAACTGGTCAAAGAACGGTTTATTTACTTATTTTTTAAACAAAGCTGAGAAAATGTAGATTTTTGGCAAAAAACGTGCTTCAGATGTACAGATTTTGATGTTGTAAAAATGTATGTTATAAAGACGTAAGAGCATTTTTCGCGCGTTTTTATGTTATCCCATTACTATGAGAATAATATATTACAATTTTGGCTCTGTCCGCCAATTAGAGTCCTTACTGTAGTCTTTGAAATCAGGGGTAAAAAAACCCAATGGGAGCTAAAAAAAAACCTATTGTTTCCTTTCCTATAAAACGCAAAATAAATAAAAATTTATGAAAAATATTTAATATTTCCCATGATATGCAACTATTAATGCAAACATAATGCTTGTTTTCGTGATTCTTGGAATTGTTATTAGTATTTTTAATAAAAACTCAATGATACCAAAAAAACACCCATTTCCCATGCAAAGATAGCATTTTAATAGAATTTCCCTTGAAAATGGGTTATGGAAAGTTAATAGTTGGAATTAACATAAAATATAATACAAATACAAATACAAAGACTGACGACCAGCTACAGGCTCATAGTTCAACAAGGCTGGTCCTATGATTATGAATTCCCCAATTCCCACAGCCTATCCAATTGCCTCTTAAACTCAAACACTCCCTTTGAATATACTATATTTTCTGGCAACGCGTTCCATATGTCAATTACCCTATTGAAGTAGTAGTACTTCCTTAAATCCCGATTGACCTGTGTCTTATTTAGTTTATACCCATGGCCCCTTGTTCTGTTATCCTTGCTGAAACTTAAGCCCTCCGTATCCCCTTGCTTTACCAACTTGAATAGCTGAATCAAATCCCCCCTCTCTCTTCTTTTTTCCAGTGAATACATGTTGAGCCTGCTCAAACGTTCATTATAATCCAGGTGTGTTATCCCCTTAATTATTTTTGTAGCTCTGTGCTGTACCTTTTCTATTACCTCTATATCCTTCCTCATGTATGGAGCCCAGAATTGTACTGCATATTCAAGATGAGGTCTTACTAATCCCTTGGGTAAAGGCAATATTATATCCTTATCCCTTATCCCTTGAAGTTACAGTCCTTTTTATATACCCCAATAACCTATTTGCCTTTTTACCCGCAGCTGTACATTGATGACCCATTTTAAAGTCCCTATGTATTAATACCCCAAGATCCTTGACTGATTCTCCCTTCTTTACCTTTACTCCTTGTAGACAGTACTCAGCTTCACTATTCCTGTAACCCATATGCAGTACTTGACATTTTCCCAAATTGAAAGACATATCCCATTTTACAGCCCATTCAGATATCATAAAGTGCCGTTTATCATGTTTTATCTGTTTTTTTTTAATAAAAACTGTAAAGTTTTTGTACTTAGAAGGCCATTTTCAAAATCCGAAAATAAAAATACAACGGTAAAATAGCTATTATCGTTGTGTTTTTAAGACGAACCCTTGAGGAGAGAAACATATCATAATTTTAATTTTAGAAATAATTATTAATAAATTTGGTTTTAACTGTCTTAATTATTTCCTTTTCTATCAAAAAAAACCCTTTTAACCATATTTTTATCTTAATTTCTGATCATTTTTGCAAGTGGGTTTTTTTTAGGGTACATGGGTTTTTTTAGGAAACAGTGTTTTTTTTTCAAATTCTTACTTAATTGGCTGCCAATTTGTAATGGAGAGTTGGAAACAAAAATGCTTAGCACTAAAATATTAGGGAGGATGAGCCGTTACAACAGTTTTTTGTTCGACTTAATTATTCTTTTTATTGAGCTTTTAATGGAGAAAATATAAAACAGTGGGTTGTTTTTAAAGGACAGCATTATATGTGAAAGGTAAAAAAAAAAGCTTAAAGAAAAATACAATAATTGTTAGGCTTAGACTTGAGCTCTTAGACGCCGACCATTGATTTTACTCGGTGTGTCATCAGGGTTTGGAAAAGTCATATTGTGAAAGGATGAAATTAGGCATCTTAGCCTAAAATTTCTTAACTTCTCTCAAAGCTTTTTTCTTATGTGTGAACGTAGTATGACAGTACCCTACTATACTCAGCTGTGCTTTACAAAGTGTAGAGTAATCATTTTTCTTACCCACTAAGATCCTTTCAGAAAATTCTTTGATCAGTGTCAACATACTTCGCCTTCTTTCACACTACGAAGAACTTGACACTTTTCCAACCTATATCATGAAAATGTAATTATAATTAATCTTTCTTGATACACTTGCCCCGCATGCGTAAAGAGACACTTAGGGCTTTAGTACTTCAAAGGATATAATGATAAAAGTAACACTTGCTAAACCGTGGGGTGAGTTTTAAAACGTGCAATATAATAATGGTATTTAGAAAAATGATGATCGGGGAAGGAATTTTCAATGATCATACAGTTTCAATGATCAATGTATTATCATTTTTCTAAATACAATTACACTAATGTAAGGGAACTCCATTCTTTGGCTAAAAGATGAATATTGCACGTTTTAAAACTCACCCCACGGTTTAACATGTAGTCCAATTTCTATCACATTGAGGATTTAAGTAGTACGGATGCTCCTGTACCTCATGCAGTAATGTTTTTCATTTTATTATGCTTTGTTTCGTCACACGGGCCTTCTAAAAACGGCCTTTTGAAACTCACTCGCACTACATTAGGTCCTAGCTCTTTAACGGTAAGGCTGCGCCCCAGTATCCCTATTCGAAATATGCTTGCCTAGGGCCCCTCTACCTCCCCCTCAATTATTGATGATTATTTCTGAATCACCCTGTATACTTTCACCTTCTATCCTGGGCATACTATTATTTCTCATCACCCCCCAAGAATCATCCTTTCTTTTGCGCTCCTGCACGACATTCTATACTTTCTCATCCTTTTTACTACCCCAAAACTCCCAACTTGTACTTCTGTATCCTCCTCTCAGTATTCATTTCCCCAATCTCTATTTTTAATCCTCTCCTATCTCCTTTCCCTGTTCAGCATTTGGAGGGCTCAGAATTAAAGTCGAACAAGTCCACTTTTTGTCATTTTTGAGTTAGCAACGCTATAACATGCACCAACTAAGTAAAATTTCAGTGCAATAATGAACCAAGTCCTAGTTCTGATAATATCCGCTAAAAATGTTAATTTTAAAAAATGTTAACATTAATTTTGTTATGAAGCCTTAACTTTAAACCTCTTTAGCTCAAAAGTAGCTAAAGTGGACTTGGTTCACTTCTATTCTGAACCCTCCATTTGTTACTTTCTTTTCCTGTTCTATACATACTCTTATTCCTCATCACCCTCGTCAAAATCATCCTTTCTTTCATCCCCCTGCTCGAAATTCTATACTTTCTCATCTTCTTAATACCCAAAAAATCGACATTCACTCTTCTGTATCCTCCTCTCAATATCCCTTTCCCCAATCTCTATTTACCTTTCTCTCCTATCTCCTTTACGTTCATTATTTTCTACACTTTGTAGGCATACTCTTATTCCTCATCACCCCCTAAGAACCATCCATTCTTTCGTACCCCTGCTTGTCATTCTATCCTTTCTCATTCTGTTAATACCCTAAAACTCCCAACTCACTCTTTAGTATTCTACTCTCAGTATTCCTTTCCCCTATCTCTATTTAACATCCTCTCCTGTCTCTCCCCCCTCCTGAGCATTTATTTCACCTCCCCTCCTAGGCATACTCTTATTTTTTATAACGCCCTAAATATCGTCCATTCTTTCGTTCCCCAGCTGGACACCATCCTTTCTCATCCTCTGGAAACCCTAAAACTTGCAACTCACTCTTCTGTATCCGTTCTCTTATTATACCTTTTTCAATCTCTATTTAAAATCCTCCCCTAACCAACCCAACTCCTCCAACCCTTCAAAACTCTTCCTTAAATCTCCAACCAACTTCCATCTCCCCTTTAACCATCATATCTCTCTCCCTCCTAAATATCCCTCTTTTCGTATCCTCCTCAATATACTCAGTATTCTTTTTCCCTTCCTCCTCTCTCCTCAGCATCCTTTTATTTCTTATCCCCAACTTCTCAGCATCTTCCCCTCTCTTGTCTGACTCCTTGACATTCTTTCATCATTAATCCTTCTCCTTAATTCCCATTAACTTCCAACTAACTCTTTTGTATCCACACTCCCCCAAAATTCCCCATCTCCCTCTAAACCAGGGGTCCCCAACCTTTTTGCACCAAAGAGCACATACCAGAATATCAGTCGAATGGCGGGCACCATTTATTTTTTCCAAGATAAATTTGTGGACATAGTTAATAATACGCACTACAAATAATGCACAAAAAAATTTAATTTTAAAAATTAATTTAACATATGAGTATTGTAGTATTAATGTTATTTTGTAAAATAAATGATTACTAAATTGCGTGCAAAACATACAAAGTGTAAAAATCATTTATAAAATACAGTCAATGTGATCTCTTTGGCATTGCATTTCACTGGCCAGCGCTTATAATTGGGAGAATAATATGATGAAGATTTTTAAAGAAGCAATAGCGACGCGAGTGGAAAATAGGTCTGCTATAGTTTTCTATGTGCTTATATCTGCGGGGATTGAAATTTCCTTTTGGTTGTGTTTATCATTAATATTGAAAAAGCAAAAACAATTTGCACAGCATTTTATGGGATAATGGAAACTGAATAATTTTGTCGTTGGGCACAAGCAGCGGGCGCACCTAGATCGATCGACGGGCGCCATGGTGCCCGCGGGCATAGGGTTGGGGACCCCTGCTCTAAACCATCCCTTCTCCTCAATATACAACGCTCAGTATCTTTTTCCCTATTCTCTGTTAAGCTTTCTCGTCTATCTCCTCAGCATTCATTATTTTTTCCCCCACTTCTCAGAGTACTTTTATTCCTAATCCGCCTCGATCAACATCATCCCCGTGCCCTGTTCGACATCCTTTCCTCTCTCAATCTTCCCAATAGCCAACTCACTGCTTCTGTATCCCAACTAACTCTTCCACAACATCCTGACTCCCCTTCAGATTCCAAACCCTCATTCATCTCACTACAAACCATCCCATATCTTTCTTTGGCATCCTCTAGTCTCATTTTTTCCTCTCCCAATGTACTACATTCATATCCTTTTCCACAATCTCTTTTTAGCATCTTCTCCTGTCTCCCCCCACTCCTCTCAGTACCCTTTACCTCTCCTGAGTATACTCTTATATCTTATCCCTCTTCACAACAAAATTTACTCTTTCGTCCCCCTCATCACCATCCACTCCTTTTATCCCCCAAGTAGACATCTCCTTCCTCTTTTCCTCAATATCCTTCTATCACCCTCCTCTTTTCCTCCACGTCCTTTAATTGTCTCATCTCTCTCCATCGTCCCATTACCTTCCTCAGCATCACAACGATGCACCATCTCTCTACACAAAAATCTAACCTAATCCTTAAAATACTCCAACCTCTCTCGTCTGCATCTCAACTCCCACCTCAATGTCACAACTATGTCCCATATCGCCTCTCTGCATTCCGATCCTCTGCCATCTACCCCCTCTGCATCACAACTATGGGCCGTATTCAGAAATTCTAAACACGATTATTAACCGATAAGAGACCGAGAACGATCTATCGGAAATGATCTCGAAACGATCAATTTCAAACGAGCACTCCAGCTCACTCGTCTCCTCAAAAACGAGTAATTCAACGAACTCTGACCCAGTAGGAAAGAAATTCGTGTCATCGTTGGGAGGTTTGTTTACTTCCATTTGGATTGTCACTTTACTTTTCTTTTCAACCAATCAGAGTCCGCTGAATTACTCGTTTTTGAGGAGACGAGTGAGCTGGAGTGGTCGTTTGAAATGAATCGTTTCGAGATCATTTCGATAGATCGTTCTCGGTCTCGTATCGGTTCATAATCATGTTAAAAGTTTCTGAATACGGCCCTATATTCCCTAAGTATAAAAACTCACTTCTCCGCACCTCTTCTTTGTCCCATGTATTACCCAAGTTCCTTTTTCTCTTCCAGACATCCCACATTTCAGAATCCTATCGCTCTCTTCTGTATACTATACAATCTCTTCTTAGCATCAACTCAACCCTCTGCATTCCATTTTCTTCCTTAGAATTTTTATTCTGTCATCTGTATTCCTTCTCTCTCCATCATCCAAACTCTCTCCTAGCGCCACTCCCCATCATCCCTACTTCCACCAATCTCTCTCCTAAAATCCCCCTCATCATCCCAATTTAATCCCATCTCACTACACAGCACTCCAACTCACCCCTAAGTATAGACTACCTCTTCTCAGCACCCTAACTTACTCCACAGTTCAATACTCTCTTTATTATCCCTACTTTCTCCTATTCATCAGCATCATCCCAACTCTATTCTCTGTATCCTTAATCTCTTACAATCTAAATTCCAACTTCCTCTTCAAAATCCCTACGCCTTCAACAGCATCCAAAATCTTTCATTCGCATCTCCTATAATTCTCATTAAATCTCATCAATATCATTAATTCCTATCTCAAATTCTTTTCTATACCCCCTCTGCTTTCATCACTCACCTTATCCACTCCCCTTTCATCCCTGCTCAGGATCCCTACTAAATTTTACGTCTATTTTTTTCGTATCTCTTCCTCGCTACAAGATTTCTTCTTAAACTCAGTCCTCTTATCAATCCTCTAAATCTAAATATTAACCCTCTTTATATCCTCCATTATATTTCAACCCCCTCTTTTCCATTTCCCCTCCTCTACCTTCTTAGCACCTCTTTCTCTTATCCAGCTCCTCCCTCTTTTAAATTTTAACATCTTTTAGCACTTCCTCCTCCATTTTTATCATACTCCCCTCCTCCTTTTTACATAATTTTTTTTCACACATATTATCTCACCTTCAATCCCCAATTCCTTTCCATTTTATCTTCTTTCCTTCACAGCCTACATTATACTGTCTGTCTACCCACGAGATACTATACAGGCTAGCCGAGATACGGAAATCATTAAAAATCCAGATGGCAATACTTGACAAACTGGCAAAGCAAATCCACAGAGTTGAAGGCGGGTCTTAATGGCTCAAAAATTCAATTCAGCCACTAATGGCGACTGAGCTATAAACAAACTGGAGTGACAACTGAGCGTGCCGAAACCGCATCACACCTTATCAAAGTTTGTGTCTGCGCGGAAAAGATTTCCATCTTCTTTTAGTTTTCCCCATCTGTTGGCACAGTTGTATGCACAGCATGATACGACCATTCTAAATGTTGCTCAAAATATTTTTAAAAAAGGGGGTTTTCTAGAAATAGTTCAACTCGCACAATGTTAGTCTATGGAGAAATTCGTTTGTTTTGCCCGGTTCGCTCAAGCGAACCGGGCAATTGTGACCTTCCGCGCCGGCACGTTCGGTCGTATGTTATATCATCAGAGGTTGTCACTCCAGTTTGTTTATAGCTCAGTGCTAATGGCCAACAATCAGAAGTTTACGTCATGAAAACACGCCTTTATTTTTCCTTATTTGTCAGTGTATTATCCTATAGGTTGGGTGATATAGGTAGGACTTGTGGCGATCCAAGCGGGAAGAGTTGTCAAATGATTTTCATTATTTAAAACTCGGCTAGCCTGTATAGTATCTAGTAAGCCGTGGTCTACCACAGGATGAGCTCTCGCCTAGTTGTCGGGTTGTGGCAGTTGCTATAAAAGCAAGACTGGTTCATTTTAAATAGGGATACACTGTATTATCATTTGGCGGGGATTATAACCGACGGAGGATTAATATAGGCAGAAGTTTTTGCGATCACAAACACGGTCTTCTTCTTGGAATTGATGCAGTTGCACGCATATGTTAGAGGCTGGGATTAGTGAACTGTTAAAATAATAAACAAAGTGGACTATACTAGACAGCAACTTAAGTTGACCCTACGACGTCACTAATAAACAAAGTAGTTCCCATCGCGGTGTCTGAATTTTGAGAGAAATAAAGTACGTCAATTTAAAAATATGATTATTTTGTTGAACTCATGTATTAATAGTGCTTTTCAATCACGATTTGCGTATCAAAACTCCTCCTACCAACACAACAGGCTTCGTGTTTACCGATTTCTCCTTCCACATTTGTGACGTAATGGATTCAAGAAACGTCGCTGTCAAGTATAGTGATTCAATGCCCCCGTTGAAAATGAGGAGAGTCATGTTGCCTTGGTGACAGAAATGTAAACAGAGGAGCTCAACCTGTGATAGACAGACATGAAACGATCACACATGAAAAGCTAAAGCTTTAAGAGCTAATTCATCTTGAGAAGAGAATTTGGAAACGAACATGTCATAAATTTAAGCTAGCCTAGCAAATTCAAAAACTAGTGAGCCTGAATTGATAAGAGAGATGACAACAGGTTTGATCTGGTTTGTGTGTATGCGCGACCGCCATTATTTTACCAAGTATATTGCCAAAGTGGCACCGTTGCACGCCATTCCGCCTCAATTTAGCCTACCTCGCTTTTTTTGGCGCCACTTAGAAGATATTTTTAAAAAAATGTTTGCAACGCTAGTCTAGGATTGGCTCTCTACGTGAAACAATGGCGGTTTTACGGAAATAGCCTGAGGCGGTAATAACTTTCCTCTTGGCCAATCAGAAACGATTAGTGCGTTGTCACCTCTCTTTTGTTCTAGGCTCTATCTTAAGCTAGTTTCCCAAATTTGCGTAAATCTTAGAAAGTTTAAGCTATCATCTACTTATAGGAAAGAAAAGTAGGGTAAATAAAACAAAACTTTTGTTTATTTGATATTACATGGACAAAGCCGTTTGTAAATTCAAATATACTTTTAAAATGGGAAAGAGAAAAAGGAATTAGACAACCCAGAAGAAATAATAAGTCTTCTGTAAGTATAAGCGAACAGTAAAAAAAAAGGTTAAAGAAAAATACAAGTGTTCAGGCTTACTTAGAGCCAAGATCTTAGACGCCGACCATTGGTTTTATTCGGTGCGTCATCAGGGTTTGGGAAAAGTGATATTGTGAACGGATAAAAATTAGGTATATTATAACTTCAGGGGTAGAAGTGACCAAATAAAAATATATAGGATTTTTGAAAAATAAATATAGGACAAAAACCAGAAATGAACAATAGGTGGAAAATTAAGTGTTTTTTGTATTAGTGCTTACAACATTTTTGTTACTATTCAATTTAGTAGCAGGGAAAATTGCATTTTAGTGCTGTCCTTTAGTTTAGCAATAAAATGAATGTACCGAAAACAGGCACAAAATTGTAAGTAACTACGAGGCATAAACAAGAATAAAACCTAATAATGCAATGTGAAAAAAAGCATGTGCAAACGCAAAAATAAAGCTTTCTGGAGAAGGATTTTCATTGACTTCATAAGTAGCCAATGTAATTTAACACTTAGAACCTTGAAAACAAAATAAAGGTATTTAATTAAAAATACTTTTAGTAAAATCGTAGTTAATTTAATCTATAACTCAAAAGGTAAAAATGCATGAATTGTACGAAATGAAAAATCTAAATAACTCTAACATCTCTTTAGAGAGATTTTTAGACAAGATTTTTTAAGAGGGTTTTCCTGATAAAAAAAATTCTTGATTAATACTTAAAATAGTAATACTGTATTGCTATTTAAGTATCCTGTCCTCATCCAATCAGAAAAACCAACTTTATAGGCAAGAGCCCGAACAATAATTGAAAACGTAATTAACTTTGAGAAGAACTTCGGGCCGTGAGCTCGATATCGGAACTTCTGCATGATCAGAAAACATCTTGTAATAATTATAGGGCCATCTAAAAATTAAAATTCTAGGCATTTGGTATGTATTGAAAAATATTTTTTAAGGATATTAAAGGCATCAAATTTTAATTTTGAAATTCAAAGACTTATAAGGTATTTAAGGCAACAACCTAAAAACCGTTGAAAAGCAAGCTTTTTAACCAAGAATATCTCCCGATAAAAGTCTAGTTTGTTTTTCCCAAATTGCAGTAAAAAGAGATGACTTTACAGTCTGATTCATGGTTGAAACTTCCCCAATTATTGGCAATTCCATAGATTGCCGAACTTGAAAGTAGGTTCATTTGATGGAATATAGGATTATTTTTTGAAATATAGGATATATAGGATTTATAGGACGTTTTTTTCATGTTTTTTGAAAATATAGGATTTATAGGAAATATAGGACGACTTCTACCCCTGTAACTTAAACTTTCTCAACTTCTCTCAAAGCTCTAGTCTTTTTATGTGTGAACGTAGTATGACAGTAACCTACTATACTTAGCGGTGCTCTACAATCTTATTTTAAGGTGTAGAATAATAATTTTCTTACCCACTTAGATCCTTTCAGGAATTTCTACATCCGTGTCAACATACTTCACCTTTCTCTCACACTTCGAAGAATTCGACACTTTTCCAACCTATATCATGAGTATGTAAATATAATTAATCTCTATTAATACACTTGCCCCGCATGCCTAATCAGGGCTTTAGTACTTAAAAGGATAGGGGAGAGTGGGGCACCTTGGGGCACTTTTTAGTAAATTATTTTTATAATTTATTTATACCGTTATATTTATTCAAAAGCAGCTAATATGTTAAATATAGTCCTTTGTGCATCTAATAAAAACGTTTTCAACCAATTATCCCTTTTAGGGAATTCATAACAAATTTTAAAACCTCTTTTAATGTGCCAAGGTGCCCCACTAGTAGAACACTTCCAATAATAACAAAAACTTATGTTATTTTAAAAAGAAATATAAAAATAACACATTAAATTATGACAAAACTTTTCCTCCGACTCTTTATGATGTTGGCAGTCTGGAAAATCGAAAACTAAACAAATTACCGACCCGTAAATTTATGCTACTTTTTAAAAGAGAAAATAAAGTTTTTTTTTTCCTTAACTCCCTTGTGTTTCGGCCAGACTATTAACGAATTGATGAACTAATATCAATAATAATTACACATTATTAGTTTCACAATTATCTTACGAATCATTATATTATTTAAGAAATCTAGATCAGAGGCAGGTTCTCAAAGTGTGGGTCGCGAGTTATCTTTTGTTGAGTCTCTACAAGTTTTGACAAGACGCATACCCAACTGGGGTTTCAAACTATAAATTTTGGTAATTTTCATAAGGAATATTTCACATCAAATTAACCCAGATAACTAACATACAAGTCTCTTAAACCCGAAAACCCCGTTTTTTACCCCTATATTCAGTGGCGGCTCGTCCATAGGAGCTCGTGAGCACCTAAACCCAAGTCCTTTTTTTTTCGAAAGTCCTTCTTGAAAAGTAAACAAAACCTGGTGGTCCTTACCCCACCTAAGGGGCAATTTGGTTGAAAATTTTCAAATTGCCCCCTAGAAATTCATATTGCGCCCCACGTTGGGAAACACTGATTTAGAGCGTTCTCGCTGAGACAGCCAGCCGTCAATCATTTTCTTTTTCCTCTGCCGAATTTCGCGAAAGCGCCAGTTGTCACTTTTTTTTATTTACTTTGTTTAAGATGCGTAGGATTAATCATCTGTAAATGTTAATTTTGTCAACGTAATTATTTTTGGCAACATTCCATATTTTGCCCCTTTTTGTGATTTTTATGGTTTAAGAATATAGTTCATGAATTTTGAAAAATGTAATGTTCTTTGATTCACATTTTATTTGGAAATATTCCATGTTTACACAATCTTTTTTAAAAACCTTGTATTTTTCTTGGTTTTTCTCTTTAATCAATTATGGAATAATAATTTGGGGTGGAGACTATAAAACCAATTTATTGCCTTTAATTTCTATTCAGAATAAGTGTTTCAAAATCTTATGTTTAAATAATTCCGACTCAATTGACTTTAAAAGTTTAGGTTTACTCCCCGTGCGTCATCTCGTTTTTTATAGAATTACACTTTACTTATTTGGCAATAGAAATATATGTAATCTAAAAATACGGTTAACCAAAGGAGAATAAATGAAATTTATCAGATTCCTCGCTTTTACAAGGAGATATATCGTAAACATTTCTTTTATCTCGCACCTAAGTTATTTAATAGTCTACCTGCTGAGCTACAAAATACTTCTTCCTATCCCTCATTCAAACGTTGTTTACATAATTTTGTAATTTTATTAAATAATATTGAAGACCTATTTTAATGGAAGCATAATGTATTTTTTTTTTTGCCTTAGCTGTTTGCCAACTTGTATAACTTTAATTTAAATAATTCTGTCTTTTGTAAATTAAATTAATCATTTATTATTGTTATTTGTACTATGTTTTGTTTTTTGCATTTTTTGAATATTATTATTGCTATGTAATTTAACCCACCTATCTATTTATTTTATTTTTAAATATCACTCAATGTTCGCACTTTTTTTGGTTACCTGAACGGGACTGTTTCCCCTTGGTAACTCATATTATTTTATATATTTATTTGTAATTTCCATAGTGTTAAATAAAGATTATTATTATTATTATTATTATTATTATTATTTTGGATTTTTTGGTTTAAGAATATATTTCATTTTTTTTTAAATTACTTTTTGTTTAGATTTAGAGTTTATTTTTATAATAAAATTAATTTTTAAAAATGATCGTAGAAGCTCTTTTATTCACATTTTTAGTTTGAAAATTTAAAATTTTGAAATTTCATGTATATAATTGTTTTTCTGTCCCCCCACAGCAAAACCAATATGTATTAGGGGAGAGTGGGGCACCTTGGGACATGGCCCACCTTGGGACACTCCATTTTTCAGACGCAATTTTATAGTTATGAACTTGTGCTTATAGGTACTAATAAGTGATCCTAAAATCTACTCTTCAACGTGTTTTGGAACCTTTGGAGCGTCTGGGTCGTTATTTACAACAGTTTTCCTGTTTTTCGTGATGCGAAGTTACAATCACTTGTAGTTTCAAAATAATTTTTTAACAAAAGAAGTTTATGTATGTCATTATAATTATGTTGAGATTAAAATATGTGTTTTTGTTAATATTTTAGAAAAGAAAAAGAATTTGTTTTGCTAAACCTAAAAAGAGTAATTAAGCTTAATATCCAAAGTGTCAAGTGGGGCACCTTGGAACACTCAGGTGTGGGGCACCTTGGGACATGTTAAAAGATACCAAGAAATTTTCAAGAATAAAAAAAATTGTTTTTTTTTTTTTTTTTGTTAAAAAATTAAATAATTTAAGAAGTTAGAGGATTATAATTTAGAAATTGGTGCAAAAAAGTTTCTGGAAGGAAATAAAAAAATCAGTGATTTACGTCATGACAGAAATGAGGAAATCAGTGAAAATTTTGAATGTAACTTATTATTGATAGACAATTTAAGATTCTTAAGCATAGCTTTATCATAATTTAATGTGTTATTTTTATATTTTTCAAAATAACATAAGTTTTTATGTTATTATTGGAAGTGTCCCAAGGTGGGCCACTAGTGGGACACCTTGGGACATTAAAGGAGGTTTTTTAAAATTGCAATTATGAATTCCCTAAAAGAGATAATTTATTGGTCGGAAAAAATTTTATTAGATGCGCAAAGGACTACATATTTAATATATTAGCTTTGTTTGAATGAATGTAACGGTATAAATAAATTAGAAAAATAGTTCAATAAAAACTGTCCCAAGGTGCCCCACTCTCCCCTATTACTAACTGTTATTATTATTACTGTTCTAGACCATAAATTTCCAACTGGCAGCCCATGATATCTCCTGAAAACTCCCCAAAAGTAGCTTCACACCATGGTTTACACATATGGTTCGCACATCTTCCGAAAACTGAATCAATATCTATCTAAAACAAAGATGCATGTGTCTCACTGACTGAAAAAAAACCATAACAAGGGCATAAAAGAAGGAAGGTAAATAAAAAAAAAATTAAGTAACAGCTGTCGCATCAACGAAAAAGCATTTTGTTCTCCCGGCTGCATTTTTGAAGCTCATCAGCTTTCTTTCTTGGGGTCAGGATTTTTTCGGCTAATTGGAAAATGAGATACTTTTTGAAAAGATAATTATAATATTCTCATAGACTAATTTTTAATAATTAATCATTTTAAAAGCTGTTTGTGAGGTATTATGTTATGTATAAGTTTTATGAAAAATGAAAGGTTTATTTTTTATTCAAAAGTGTTTGCTTATTTTCATTAATTGCATATTTTTTTAAAAAATGAAAGTGCATGTCGTGAAGAGTTTAGGAATTTAAAATTATTCCCCTACAAAAGAAAAATTTCTACTAAAAGAAGTTTAATTTATCTATTGCTCCCCTCCTTCTTCTAAATCTTGTGTAAATTTTAATTTTTATATATAACTAGCTGATATGCCCGGCCTTGCACGGGTGGAGTGTATGAATTTATTTTTTTAAAGTTTTTTCAAGTTACATGTCTAATTTCCTGTAACCGTAATTACCAATCATCCCGGTATTCCCGGTAGTTTTTCATATCCAGGTGTTCCCAGTAGTTTTCATATCTTGGTTCTCCCGGAAACGTTTCACATCCCGATGTTCCCGGTATTGTTTCATATCCCGGTGTTCCCGGTAACTTTTTCATATCCCGGTGTTCCCGCTGTCTTTTTCATATCCCGGGGTTCCCGGTGCCTTTTCCCTCCCGGTTCCAACTGTGTAAATCTAACCTAACCCATCCAATTCCGGTGTTGCACATTTAATTACGACAGTTAGCAAATTATCCATTCTAAGTGATAAAAAATCAATTAAAATTATTACAGACATTTGAAATCCCAAAATTTGTAATTAACCCCTGTTTAAATTGAAAAAAAAAATCCCGCTAAACTACCCCAAAGAAACAAATTTTAAGGTTAAATAACAATGGACTCTAACCGCCTATCTGGTTCGAGACTTCACGGAACCAACACTTGACCTACAACTGAGCTTGCAATGGACTCTAACCGCCTATCTGGTTCGAGACTTCACGGAACCAACACGTGACCTACAACTGAGCTTGCAATTGGTTACCACAGATACTACACTAGTAGATCTACTAGTGTAGTATCTGTGGTAACCAATCGCAAGCTCAGTAGGTCACGTGTTGGTTCCGTGTGACGTCAGACGGTTAGAGTCCATTGATCTAGTGTTTCTATCATCAACTTTCTAAAAAAAAACTGCATTATGCAAACTTTACTTTCATTATTACTTTAACCAGTCTAATTCTTAAAACTTTCTGTTTCAACTTAAAGTTTCACGGAAAATGAAGTCTTAAATAAGAAAATACTGTCATAAAGTTATTTAAAAGGATCTTTTTTAATTTTTTAAATTAATAATAACCTTTTTAAAACAATTTTAGTCCGGTTTTATCTTTAAAACTTTGTTTTGAGTGTAAAATTGTTTCTGTTGAATTCTTTGCAACAATGCGAGTTAAACAGGTCTTCTTTAACGGAGAAGTAAGGACGTTTTTGATAAAAGGGTAAAAGGGGGTGAAGGGGTGGTTTTAGGAATTTGAAACTTGTGTCATTGCCTTTCCCCCGTCCTCAAACGTATGTGTACCAAGTTTGGTTCGAATCTCATGAATTGCGCCACATCTGATCCGGACAAACCCAGGAACCCAGCCAGGCAGGCAGGCAGGGACACCTTGATTATATATAGAGAGATGGGAGTGAACTCACTGTTAATCAACTCACGAGCCGCCACTGCCTATATATTGTTACAGTACTAATCGATATTCCTGTGCTAGTAGCAAGCTACTTGCTATTCTAGATACAAATTGAAATAGGATATTTACTTACCTATTAAATTCGAGGTCCCCCGCCTACTTCTTATCAATTCTCGTGATTCCGAAGATAAGCATCAGCAGCTCACATCAACAAGTTGATAAACAATTTAAATAAAAAGAGCATTAGAGAACATACAATTTCATTGGATAAACTAGTAAAGAAACCGAAGTAACATAAAAGCAAAACAGAACAGGGGTGGCCAAACCGTAGCGCATTGGATGATTACTATACTCGACAGCAACGTTTCCTGACCCTATGACGTCACTAACAAACATTCCCAGCGCGGTGTCTAAATTTTGAGGGAAATGTAAACGTCAATTTAAAAATATTATCATTTTGTTAAACCCATGTATATTGTATACATAGCGTCTTTCTATCACAATTTGAGTACCTAGCAACCTAACAGGCTTTCTGTTTACGCAGTTTCTGCTTCCACGTAGTAACGCCCAGAGACTCCAACCACCAATGAAAATTTTTCCGTAGTACCGTAATGAACCTTTTATCCGGAAATCTAATATCCGAAATTACCCCCATTCGGCAGGTTTTCTTCTTGAAAATATTTCGCAACGTCGGGAGTTTCGATAACCGTGCAATACGATCTGAAAAGGGAGTGCTTATAAAATACAATTTTTGAGAATGGAAGTTAATTTATTATAGGGAGAGAGTAAATCTTTTTATTTTACAGGATGTTTGGTTTGGTTATTGTTTTATGGCGCAAGAATATACAAGATTTTAAGCAGACCCACAGTCATTAGCAGCGATGTGCTTGTTAATTATGCAGAGCTACGTACAATCTGCATTTTTTCCCTGCCGCATCGGTGTTGGGAGGGTTTCCGTAGTTTTTTGATGATTTCCGTATTGCGTAGTACGAAAACAACTACCGCAGAAACTACGGAGGATCCGTAGTACTTGGAGTCACTGTGTACCCGTTGCTGTCGAGTATAGTGACGCATTATTATTTAGTAATTATACCGTAATTTTATAATTAGCATAATTTTATATTTGAAAATAAAATTCAACTATTCATAATTTGAATTAATCCGTAATTTCATTTGAAAACTGATTATCTCTTAAACTATGGATGACTTGAACCCATTTCCATGTTACTTAAAAAGAGTAAACTAGGGACAAGTAAGTAAAGTGAACAGAAATTTAATCAGAAAATTAAAGCGGAGAATCATTCAATACACCTTACCAACTGTAAGCATGGACGTAAAAAGCTGTATTTAAACTTGTCTGTCAAAATATAAGCGCGTGATATGCAAAAGTTTGGCCACCCCAGCAATAGATCCTCGATTATCCGACCTTCCATTCACCAACTTATCAAATTATTCGACCATTATAGATAGGATGTTATCTTTATCCATAAATTTTACACCTGGCACAATAATATATATACAGGATGATTCATTATTAGAGAATAATCAAGGTTTCCTTTTTCCCGACCAAAACAAGTTTTTCCCCATTCCAAAGGGGGAAAGTGGTATGGGTAGTATATACCATGAAAAACTTCCAAATCACAATATACAAGAAATATTCTGGCTTTCTTAATCTGATGTGTAAAATTATTTAGAAATACAATTACAAATTTCTCTTAGGTTTAAAATAATTTCACTAAATTTGCTCAAAAATGTTTTTAATTGTAATGAATTTCCTAAATAAATATCTTAGATAAAACACAACAAAACAAAATTATTTAACTTAAAAATATCAGTGCCATCAAGAGAAGCAAATAAATTTGTGTTTAAATTAAATAAAGTGGGAGACTAGTTATATGAATACGATTACAATAGACGATGTTAGTGCGACGTCACGGAAACGTTGATTTCATTCGTGATTGGAAGTAATAGACGACATTAGTCATTACGTCACTTGCTTGTTTGGAAACGTTGATTCCATCCGTGATTGGTTCCGTACGGATCCGTACGGATTTACTTCCAATCACGGAACCAATCACGGATAGAATCAACGTTTCCAAACAAGCAAGTGACGTCACACTAATGTCGTCTATTCCGTACGGAACCAATCACGGATGGAATCAACGTTTCTAAACAAGCAAGTGACGTCATGACTAATGTCGTCTATTGGTAAATGTTTAGGAAGCTGTGTGGTGTGTAAATATTTAAGTAAATTAATTTTTTTAACTTTTTAAGCTATTTACTTAGAATACAATTTTGACGTTTTAAGGTTGTTTTGAATTTATTACTATGTTTTTAATAATCAGTTTTTCCCATGTGGGAAAATCCATTTTTTTTCCAGAACGGTACCGGTTTTTACCATGGTATTTACCAGGGATGGGGAAAACCTTGTCAACCCTGATAATAATGTTAAAAGGGGTAGAGCACACCTAGGAGACTCAGAATCACAAGGAAAGGGGTGTCGTAAATGCACCCTAATGGCCTAGGTGTTTTTATATGAGGCAATTGGAGGTTGTATAATCCCAGTAGAAATTGACACTTAACCTTTTAAGATTGGATTAAAGCAAAATCGTTGGATTCAAGCAAAACTAATTTGAGAGCTGGCATTTGAATCGTACTTTCTAAAGCTTAAAATAAGTTAGGCTACAAAAGCTTTTAGGATTGAGAAATTAAGCGATAAGTCTCGTTAAACATTTACAGAAATTTCAGCTCTTAAATTAATTTTATGTAATAAATGTAGGAAACGAACGATTTTGATTGTTTTAATCCAATCTTAAAAGGTTGAGAGTCGATTTCCACTATGGATTACAATATTATAAAACTCCCATGCCAGCTTATAAAACCCCTAAGTCATTAGGGAGTATTTCCTACCCCGCTTCCCTATGTGATTCTGAGTCCCCTAGGTGAACTCTACCCCCTCTAGCATTATTATTCTCTAATATTGAATCACTTTTATGAAGAAAACAGCTATCACTGACAGTCACATCCCCAAGCAGCACAAAAGTTGAAGATTCGTTCAATTTATTTGTCATGTAGGGCCAAATTTCGCTTACTTCCAGTTGCAGTTACGTTAACTTGACACGTTTGGTAACCTTGGTTTGGTATGAGCTGTGCTACTAGGGATAATCCCGAAGGTGACGGATAATCGAGATTCTATACTGCATTTAGATCCTTTATCAGCAACTTTTTCAAGGAATTGTTTAAGAATTTTATCGTAATACTTGTTACCATTATTTCTTAAAGAGAGAAGGGACTTTGATTCAAAGTTCTTGACTACATTCTTAGTTTTTAGGAGAAAACATTTTATCATTTTTTATGATACACATAAAGTCTCATTAAACTGCAAATATATGAGTAACAACTTTTAAAAACAGTCCTCGTGCATTTGAAATAATAGAAATTCAGCATAAGCTTTAAAACTTCCTTTTTAAATTTACTTTAAAATGTCTAAGCAATAAAATTTGACTAAGTATTGTATTACTAACATGAAATAAAGTACCTTCAAAAGTATTGTATTTATCACTATTATAAAAGTTTAAGAAAATCTATATGCAATACAAAAACAATGATTTTTTTAGTTCCAAACAAATAAGCCCTAAAATTTAAGAGAATAATAAACTTTTTTAAGTTAGGATTTATTCTTTTTATGTGTATCCCAATGAAATGATAAAATGTTTGACTTAAAAAATCTTCACCCATTAGCATTGTTTCTATAAGAAAATGTCTAATCCTTTTATGCAGTAACAAATATGTAATAAAAAAAGTACTAAATGAGTTATTTTTACAATTCTTTCATAGAATAGAAGATTTTCACGTTTTCTCACATTAATAATATAGAAACTTGAAATGGCCAATATTAAGTTTTAATCATTATAAGTCTGCAATATTCCACCTCTCGTATACGAGAATAATGGCTGCAAGCATTGTCACACCTCCCCTCTCTTTTCAATGATGAAAAATGAACAGGTTTCTCCCCCATGACACAACCCTAGATTGACTCTCACAAATACGTTGTTCTACCTATTTTGCGCTTGTACCCTTTGGACACATCGGTGGACCCATCTTCGGGAAAAATATAATGCTAGAAGGAAGAATTGCCGCCAGTGCTCCACGTTTCCATGGAGACAGATACAGAGTTCCGAGAGAACCAGAGGGAATCGGAAGGGCCTCTGGGATGAAATCCCCCAAAATCTCCTTTTCCCGAAATCGTGAGATTGGGACAGGTTTCTGACTGGAAGTTGGTTCCAGTGTACTGATTGAGAACTAACTTCCCAGAATCGGTGTTCAAATGCATGAAAAAAGTTGCGGATTTACTATTGACACTAATTGAATCACTTATTTCAGAAACATGTCAAACGCCTCTTTTCTTGTTTTTAGATAAACGAGAAAAACTGTATAGAAGCTCACTATATTTTTATGAAGGTGTTTAGTAATTTTTTTCTTAAAGTAGACCTCCTTTGGGTATTTTACAGACAAAAAGAATATTTTTTTATATTTTTATTCTTTGCATAAAAAATTATTGAAATTTTTGCATTTGACAGGTGTCTGCAATAAACAGAGTATTCAGGCCTATTTTCATAGCTTAACTCTAATTCTTTTAAGGATTTGGTAGTAAAAGTGGGAATATTAGTTGAAAATAACATTTCCATATTAAATACCAACCCATAAAGTTGTTATAGAGTTCTTATTTTTTTCTTTTGGTTATTAGATGTAAAAATACTTATTTTTACAAATGATTTCAACTCTAGGCTCAAAAATAGTGGTCAACCAACTCAAAATGTTAATATAGACATCTTCGAAGTCAATTAGATAGTTGCTAAGAAGTAACTTTGTGGACAATAAAACGATTTTGCTTTAAAAGCCTACAATATTAGTTAATTAGTTCAATATTATGATCTGGGGTATAGATTAGATGCCCACTTTTAATAAAGTGATTCATAGATCTAAAATATCAATCACATTAATATAAAAAATGCTCACAAGCATAAAAATTTTAAATATTTAGCTACCAAAACGTCCTTAGTCTTGAGATTCGTCCAAAAACTTTAAAAATATTGTTTTTAATATGGTTTGATGGACCTAACCTCTAAAGAACGACTTTTCCAATCGCATATAGCTTTTGTTTGTGATTAAATAAGAAACTGCAGTCCCATACAAGCGGTAGATGAGACGGCATGAACGAAATTCCCCGCAATTTAAGTGCAGAAACCAGTCAAGCGACGTCGTTGAAACTGAACTGAACATGCTGCATAACTGAAATTTAACATGCTGGAAAACTATTTTAAAATCCCGTTATTTTTATTATTCTTGCACTAAAATGTGCTTTTACCCCTACAGAATCATATGACACCAATAACTCATTTTTGAAAAAATTGGCGTTTGACATGTTTCTGAAATAAGTGATTCAATTTCAATGCTTAATTGCACTGGGGTTATGAAATATTAGTGAACCTTAGCACTTAACTACTAGTCAACTAGTAAGTACTACTTAGCACTACTTAAACTAATCAATTTGTAATAATGCTGAGAACTATTTCTTTAAATACGGAAAATCGTCCATAAAAGATTAATTATGTTTCAACCACAAGAATTACGTTAAAATGTGTAGTAATTTTTGTATTTTGAATTAATTATTTCTTAATTTCACTGAAATTTTAAAAATCTGAACTCTTTTTATTCAAACATATGATACTTGAAAAAGCTTTCATATATTTAAAATACTGCTTTTGATCCTGAAAAAGGCACTCTCTCTTTCTCAGTCTTTGTATATTCTCATAGTGTAGTGTTTTCTTATTAATCAGCATAAAATGCGTTAGGTGTTTTAACTCCTTTTCTAGCACAAGCCAACTATAACATATTTCTTAAAACATTTATAAAGTAATGCAATTTTACATGTAAAACATTTTTTAAGCATTTTATTTTAACCAGTTTAAGCAATTTTAAAGGATAGACTCTAAAGCTTTAATAACATGGATTTTACAATCTAAATCTTAAAAGTATCCTAAAAACATTCCAGAAAATCAGTAGACTAATATATCAAGTAAAAGTTTTTAATTCCGAGCATTGTATTTATTATTATTTTTTATATTTTAAAGCATCTTTGAAATGAAGGCACATTTTTAGAATTAGATATTTTAATTTATATACATTTTTATTATTCAATGAAGTTTAGAAATTAAGAAAAATTCATAATTTTAAAAAAAGACTGGTACTTTCAATTTTAGAAAACTTTCACATACATATTCGAAGCTTGTAAAATTTCATTGCTTATAAAAGAATAATTTCTTTTATCCTCGTTATATCGCCAGTTATGACTGTTAATCAGCATAACTAAACTAGAGTTTTTTGCTCCTTTTATAGCACCTATTATGAAAATTCTATTAGTACAATATTATAATTCTTTCTTCAGCGGGAGGTCTATATATCAATTTAAGACTTAGAAATAAAATATAAAAAATTAAGGTATGTTTCATGTTAAGGTATAAATTTTATGGGGTTTTTTGCTCCCATTCTAGCTCAAACCAACTCATAATATTAAAACGCTGAACACATTTTCTGTAATTATCAATGCTATTTTTGTTTGTGTTCTTGGGTAAAATCAATTTTGCGAACTCAAGTAAAAATATCTCAACTAAGGATTAAGTTTTGAATATTGCCTTTTATTCTGTTTTAAAAATCCCGTCAGATGGAATCAAAAAAGTTCATTACTGTGGATATATTAAATTAAATCGTAAAATATTAGTAATGGTCAAAAGTAAATTTTTTAACTTAAAAAAAAAAATTAGTGAACACTGTTTTAAAAGTAAATCATCCTTGAAACTGTCCACAATCAAACTTTACGAAAATAATAGTACATCAAATCTTTAAACATTTATTTTGTTTCCAGATATGCATAGGATTTGGATAATGTACTATTATTGTTTAAAGATAGCTTATTGTATAAAAGAGGCATAGAAATCACAATTGTTGGTTTTCTAAAATTCCTAATTAACATTTGATTTGGATGACTTTGTAAAATCATTTTACTAGACCTTTCTTTATTCTGATAGCAATAATTTCTATAAGAAAATAAAATGGAACTGATACTATGAAAAGTATTGCTGGTTTATTGTTATGATAAAAAGTTACCTCTTAAGTTGTGGAAGAAGAAAAGTATCTAAACACAAATATTTTAAATCAAGAATCAGTTAGTTTAAAGGTGATTGTATGATGGATTTCCTTATAATAAATACAGGCTATAAAGATAGAGAACCACTCCCAATATAAATATATAAATAATTAGGCAGTTAAATTGCTCAGGATTTTAATCAGGCATTGTTGTTGAACTTGAATAGTGAATTTAAATTTATAAAATTACTCCAATTCATATTAGTTTATGAAAATTTTAAAAGTTTCGATTTTGGAATGCAATTTATCAGAATTAACACAAAGGTTCTCAATTTGTCAATAAAAACAACCTGAAACCTTCAATTCCATATTTTCCTTCTTTAATTTTTTAATTCAAATGGCATTGTAAACTTAACAGACCCTCTTAAGTTTTCAATTCATACTAATTAATTTAATGAAAATCAAATAAATATAAAAATTAAAATTAAATGTGACCCAAAATTTTAAATCAAAAACATAAGTTTTAAGATAATAAAAGTATATTTTCTTTACTGACTTTTTCTTTTACTTTTAGAAGTCAGAGATGAGGCACGGCGTACATAAGAAATTCTTAAAATTAATATAATTTTTATATTTGTCAAACATATTCGTTTATTGTATTTTTAAGCCCAAATAAAATCTTCTGACAATTTTCAAATAGCAAAATCACAGTAAATAATATTCAGTACAGAAATTTAAAAAAAAAATTTTCTCAAAGTTTAGAAGTTAAGATAGAATATATTTTATTACAATTATTATTTTTAATAAAAATTGTAAACTATGATTGTTTTAAAGTGTAATCATTGAAACTAAGAAATATATGGCACATGCGTATTTTTACAGTGTAACCCAAGCCTACATTAAAGGTAATATGTTGTTAACAAGCTAGTCCTGAATGAAAGACTATAATACTTGGATACATTTCGTATAGAAAATAATACAGAATATCGGCTCTTAACATAAACTTTAAAACTATGGAACAACATTTGAAGTTCTAAGAGAGTTTGAAACCGTCAAATAAATATCCATTTCAATTCATAATTATTAAACATAACTTCTATTTTTGTATTTCCTTTTATTATGATCATGACAAAAAGTTGTAGAACAACCTTAAGTTATAAAGCAGACTAACTTAGTAACGTTTTTTTTTATCCTTAACATATTTTAAAATTAAAGTATCTCTTGTTATAAAGTCACTCTGTCCTTACTATCCCCCGTGATGCAAACTTTCCTGATTAACTCTAGTTACCATGGCAACGAGAATGAGGATGGGGCCCCGAAATCGAGTCAGTGAGGGCTTCCAGATTTCTACGAAGATGTTGCTGAAGATTTAGCCACACCTCACCTCACCCATCCTCCTTTACAGATTTTCAATCTGTAGATTTTCAATCAAGAGAATCGTATCCCGGGTACTACGTGCCAACTCCCCTGGAAGTAGGAGCCGGACACTAACCATCCGGCATTTCGAGGCGCTGAGACCTGTCATTAACCCGGAGGCGTCCCAGGGTGTAGTGGTCTATTCTCTGTTACATAATTTACTATTACTACTATTGTTGTAAAATTCTTTTAATGATTATTTATGCAATAACTTAGCAAGTTTTTCATATCCTTAACATATTTTTAAATTAAAGTTTCCTGAACAAAAAATTTCCTGATTAACTCTAGTTACCATGGCAACGAGAATTGAGGATGGGGCCCCGAAATCGAGTCAGTGAGGGCTTCCAGATTTCAACGAAGATGTTTCTGAAGATTTAGCCACACCTCACCTCACCCATCCTCCTTTACAGATTTTCAATCTGTAGACTTTCAATCAAGAGAAACGTACCCCGGGTACTACGTGCCAACTCCCCTGGAAGTAGGAGCCGGACACTAACCATCCGGCATTTCGAGGCGCTGAGACCTGTCATTAACCCGGAGGCGTCCCAGGGTGTAGTGGTCTATTCTCTGTTACATAATTTACTATTACTACTATTGTTGTAAAATTCTTTTAATGATTATTTATGCAATAACTTAGCAAGTTTTTCATATCCTTAACATATTTTTAAATTAAAGTTTCCGGAACAAAAAAATTCCTGATTAACTCTAGTTACCATGGCAACGAGAATTGAGGATGGGGCCCCGAAATCGAGTCAGTGAGGGCTTCCAGATTTCAACGAAGATGTTGTTGAAGATTTAGCCACACCTCACCTCACCCATCCTCCTTTACAGATTTTCAATCTGTAGACTTTCAATCAAGAGAAACGTACCCCGGTACTACGTGCCAACTCCCCTGGAAGTAGGAGCCGGACACTAACCATCCGGCATTTCGAGGCAATGAGACCTGTCGTTAACCCGGAGGCGTCCCAGGGTGTAGTGGTTTGTACAAAGACCCTGTGTAACAGTAGCCAATGCACACCCCCTACACGACTGTACAATTTTAATAATACTTTCACACTGAGTGCTTATTTTTTTTTAATTTAATGAAGCTGAGGGGATGGTAAGGAATTATTCATTTAAAAACTTAAGATAAATTTTTAAACGTTTAAACAAAGTTGTTTTATACTTTTTGTCACAATTTTTACTAAAAGGAAACTGTAAACATGAAGCATTTAGGTATTGTTTTATTCAATTTTTAAATTGGTTCTTATAAAAATTCTAAGCCAATATCAATACTTTATTCCATTTCAAAAATTGTTCCAAGTTTTTTTTTCTTTATGAGAAGAGAGGGTAAACTATATTATTTTGCTAAAATCCAAATTCATAGAATACCATACACCTAGACAAAAAAAAGTACCAACTTTAAAAAAGAATCAAGATAAAAATTTGATTGGGTTAGATGGAATAAAAATACCCATGTGCCCTTATAAATCTGAGCAAAACCTTTTATAAAAAGCAATGAATTTTTGGTTCTACGAATTCATCATGTAGAATGCAATGTGGACAAATATCATATATCAAAAATAATACTTTAGGCACAAAATTTTAAAAAGATAGTTTACAAAACATCTAAATATAAGTATATTAAATATCATGAAACAAATATTTGTAAAAACTATTCGAAATTCAGTTATTTATGATTGTTTAATTTAAATAAAGCAGACTATAAGTGCTTCACTATAATTCAGGGGTTTTTTTTAAGATTGTTTCATTGCTTAATATTTTCAAAGTCAGTTTGTTGAATAAAGACAATCCATTTTTGGAATGAGTTAAGAACATGGAACATGAAAAAGTTTACAAGACATCGCCAAATTAAGATTTTTTTTCTCAAATTTTTGTTAAAACTTAATTTAGAATATAATCTAGGAGATTGATATTTAACTTGAACTAAAGCAAGCTAATAAATGTTTTACTTTAAGAAAAAAAAATAAAAAAAAAGTTCTTTTTTACTGTTGTTTTTAATTCCTTCCAAGCCAGTTTGATTTGTGGACAGTTCGTATAAGAAATAAAAGCTTAAGCATAGGAAATTTAAGAAAGCTTTCAAAACATCCAAGAATAAAAATATCGACTTTTTTAAAATCTTAAATCAAAGCATTTTATGCAATTTAGTTTTACAGAGAAAACTACACCTAATAAAATTTTTGCAAACTAAATAAGTTAATACCGTAGTTTCAATAATTTGAATACATTATACATAATTTTAAAAGCATTCATAAGTACAAACATTCAGTATTTTTCACACATTGTTTCTCGTAAAAATTCGAGTCAGACTTATTATATTTAGTTAGTGGGCCAAGTAATGAACTTCGATTATCCATCAGATTCATATTTGCGATGTATTTCAGGTAAACTTAATTTAAATTACTCTAAAACTTCCCATCATATTACTGAAAAGAATGAGTTGTCAGGGTTTCTCAAATACTACTAAATTTTGACCATTAGGTTTGGACAACCACCATACCAACAAAAATCGGAAAAGAATTAAAGATAATTATACATTTTGTACTCATTGCTTGTAACCATATTTTGATTTCTAATTTTCAAAAATGAAAACTAGTTTTTCGCAGTACCTTTTTTTAAACTATGAAATCAATCTTTTTACATCTACCCCTATTAGTTCTATTAGTTTAAGACTTGTTTTCAAAACTTTTAAAGTAACAGAAATTTAAACCTACTACACATATTAATATAAAAGTAACCCTAATAAATTAAAAAAAAATTAAAACATGATGTAATCGGGGGAAAGTTATATCAGGATTAGCATTACATCTTTTTTTATTTTTAAACTGGGTCATAATTGGTAAATTATAAATTTAACTCAATTGGTAAATTATAAATTTAAGCTAATATGGAATGATATCTTTGGAATTTGTGATGAATGATTTCATCAGTTGAAAGGATATTTTTAATAGGTGCTATGAAAGGGAATAAAAAAAAATAGCATCTGCCCTAAACACATTTTATGCTGCAGAACAAAGAATAAAATAGCCATCCAATTTTTCTATTGCATTTCTATTAAATTTAACGACTATTTCAAATTAATAGTTTTGTAAGTTTGTAAAAAAACACAAACACGTGCTTAATTGAGATTTCTGAACTTTTACCGTTTATAATATGACACTGCGGAAAAAATTTAAAGGGATATTTTTATGTTTAAACTATGAGCTAGAAATGGAGTAAAAACACCCTCCGACCGAAATAAATATTTCTTGCTCTGGAACATATAACTAGCAGTAGATAAGATTTTATATCGATAAACAAATTTAAAGTTTTTAAATTAGTCAAACAAACTCTATTTAAAAAGTTTTAAAAGTTTAAATCCTGCAAAACCTTACAAACACGTCGTGTGTGACAACTTTTGCCATCATACTAAGCATCGAAAATTCAAAAGCATTGCTATTCTTAACCAATTTATTAATTAAAATAAATTAACTGCTGCTCATAATTTTTAAAAAATACCAAATGACCATAGCTAAACAATTATGAATTAAGTTTCAAATAGGTTTTTGAAATATGGATGTAATGTTCTAGATTTTCTCCATAACCACATAAACCTTTTTTCTTAATTTACACAATATCGCGCGATACTTTCAAAATTCCCTAAATATTTTAATGCGTTAAAGGGGGGGGGGGGGAATTAATAATAAAAAATTACATATCCAAGATATGTAAAGATAATTTCAGAAACTTTTTTAATAAAATAACTTGATGATTCAGTGGATTTACTCATGGTTTTTTCATCAAGGGCGAATCCAGGAGGCACGTTTCACGAAATGACTTTAAGAAGAATTTTAGAAAATATATGATGCTATCTGCAGCTATAATGTGTAGTTTTAAGGCTAAAAATGTTAGGTACCCTTCAAAAATTTTCTCAGATTTTATCATGAAACTTTTTTTAAAATTCTAGCAAGTACTCAAATCTGGATTCGCCCGTTTTCTATTTAACCATATTGTTTCTCTAAAATCAACCGAACTTGTGGCCCAACATTCATTTCTATACACCAGGCCTGCACAACATACGAAGCTTTAGGCGCCTTTTAATGACCCATAAGTCTTTCTATAAGTTTAAGGCATTTAAAAACTTAATTTAAAAGATCATTTGCTTGATCTTTAAGAATTTCTAGAAGTACTCGCTACTGGGGGAAAAGTTGAACTGATTGATTTCGTCGATAATATAATATATTCAAATAGCAATACAAAAGGAGGCTTATGGTCTATCTACTATTCTATTTGGTATCTATTGTATGGTCTATCTACTCGGTTTCCCTTCCGATGTTCATCAGAAGTGATCCTCACCGAGGAATCACATTCGTGAAGGAAATAGGAGTGATGAGTGAAAAGATTATTTACACTTTTCTCTTTGGATGAACTCTCCAAGATTAACAACGAAAGTGAATAGTCTACATGGGTCTTCACTAAAGTTTAGTGAAAATCGGACACATCTAACATCAGACATACACTAATGTAGAAATTAAATTTTAATTTTAATGCTAAACACTTCAGAATGATTTAAATATAGTGCATATTGCTCCGGTAGCAGAATTTTTTATATCAATATGCAGCAGAAGTCAAATTTTATGTGCAACTCTGAACGATGCACTGTCAAGCTTACTATCATAATAATTGTTATTTTAAGAGCCAAATTTGCATTTTGAATTAATAAATAATTTTGCAGTTCAAAATTGAAATTGCAGTTAACGAAGAAAATAATACCTCAAAGTAAAGAAAGAAGTGTAACTTAAAAACAATTAAGTCATTCCAAGTTATTATATCAATTAATAGATATTGTTAGCATTAATTCTTACACAGTTCTCCATAATCATCCAATTGGGGTTATATGATTTTTTTTATAAGTTATAAAATTAATCTGCAAGCTTTAAGATAAATCTGAGGACTCTCTACAGTGCTGGACTGTTTCTGCTACCGGGCATAAAACAATACATTTTTCCCTATCATGAGGGGAAAAAATATTGATTGATTTTTGACCCACTATATCGGCTGAGATATAATACTATTGCTAAACAGATTGCCGGGGAAAATCAAATTATTTGCAACGCATTTCAGTCAAAGTTGTGCAGGCCTGGAATACACAATAGTGCTTAGTGTTGACTAGTAAATGAGTGTGCTAAGGTTAACTGATCTTTCATAAACATAACGTAATAAAGCATTGAAATTAATGTCAATAGTAAATCCACAACTTGTTTCACGCGTCTGAACACCAATGCTGGGAAGGTAGTTCTCAATCAGTGCACTGAAATTAACTTCCAATCAGCAAACCTGTCTCGATCTCCCGATTACGGGAAAAGGAGATTTTCGGGAATTTCATACCAGAGAAGACCTCCCGATTCCCTTTGGATCGCTCAAAACTCAGCATCCGTCTCCATGGATACGTGGAGCACTAGTGCCAACCCATCCTCCGAGCATTACACTTCCCGAAGATGGGTTCGCCGATGTTTGGATCCAAAAGGTAGAAGCGCAAAATAGGCAGAACAACGCATTTGTGAAAGTTAATCCAGTGATGTGTCAAGGGGGGAGAAATCTGTCATTTCTCATCATTGAAAAGAGTGGGAGGTGTGTCTATGCTTGCACCCATGATTCTTGAATAGGGGAAAGGAAATTTTTACACTTATCACGATTAAAACTGAATGTTGAAAATTTCTAGTTCCTTAGATATTAATGCCGGAATGCGTGAAAATCATGTATTCTAGGAAGAATCGTACAAAGAATCGATCTAGTACTTTTCGATACTTATCATGATCGAAACTGATAATACCCCGATATATCCGAATTTCTTTGTAGTAATTTCTGGTAGATAAGCCGCTCAGTCGTATTACATTCTAAATTTTTTCAATTTGAATTTTAAAAAATGAAATTTTATCGGATAAGCTGCCCTTTCAAAAAGACTCTCGATAAAACGAATCTGAAAGGACAGTTAAAAATGTTGTGACAGTTTTCGTGATAACAAGAGATTTTACACAAGTTTAAAATTATCAAATATGGTACAGTGGAAGCTCTTATAGCGACCTGCTCTTATAAAAATACTCTCTTATAAAGACCCAAAAATTAGTCTCTATAAGAGCACTTTTATGCTCTTATAAAGACTAATCTTCGAATCGATTCAGCTTATCGAATACTTTTCGGGATCGGTTTGTGTGCGTCACACCAGAATTAGCCAATAAACAAAAATCAGAGTATGACAAACAGCACCAAGTAACGATCGCATCTTCTTCTCGCTTGCTTTCGCCCGGGGTAACCGGCTACAATCCCAAACGAAACCTTTCGCTACCTAATGTCCTTGTTGATTTTAGACTTTAAATTTATTAGCGTATTCATTTATCTTTCTTTATTTCCAATTTCTTGACTTGTATTTAAGACATAAATTTTTCAAATTGCATGCAGATGCAGGTGAAATTGATGTAATAAATTTTGTTAAGCATCAGACCTTTCTAAGGAAGCTAAGCTATGCAATAAATTAATATCAAAATCAAAATTTAAAAAGCAAATATTTATACTCTGTAAAATATTGATCTTAAACTTTATATAAATTAAAATAAAAGCAAAAAATAAGGTAATATAACATGAAATTGGAAGTATCAATACTTCATAAAATAAGAAATAATTGTTTAAAGTGAGGAAAGATCAATTGGATGATTCGAACTGTGTTCTAAATCCCAATGATATCGTTTTCAGGTTGAGATTTCCTCCAGACTTTATAAATTAGTCTACTAAAAATACATCATTGAGGGAATCGAGTCCACCTTCCCGAAAAGCATCAAAATTGATAGTTTAGCTTAACGAGTTTATTGCTTTTAAACGAGTGATATTCTACACTCGAGTGTATCACTCGAAGTTTGCTCTTATAGCGACAAAAAACTCGGTACGGATTAATTACGCTATAAGAGCTTCCACTGTACATAAATGTGTCATAGACATACTATTATATTCCATTTGATTATCATTACTGAAACATTTTCTCGGAAAAATAACAGAAAATATATAATTGATATAATTTTTTAGAAATTAAATTTTCGAAATTTAAAGATTAAATTAAACGTTTATAATTTCTTTAAAAATAGTCTGTTTTGTGACATTTTTTTATTCGAAAAATAGCAGAAAAGTCATTATTTTCTCTCCATTTCCAGATTTACAGTTCGATTTAGAATGTTACTGAACAACGATCATAAGTGGGGAAGAAAACATCTGCTAATGGGACAGATGTCGAGTAAAGTTTTGATAGCACACTATACATGTATGCACCCTTGACCTTCATGAAAGTCATGGACCCAATCTTCTAAACAAAAAAATTATCACCTGGCCCTATTTTAATTACAAAGTAGAAAAATCATTGAGCTAATAAATGAGAAAAATTCATTTTTGAACCGAAGAAATTTCGTAATGACAAGGGTTTTAGGGAAAAGTCTTCGTCATAAGAATGGAAGTTAACATTATAGGAATACCTAATTTTAAGGGGGGAAGATATTTTTTCGATACGTAGAGGTTTTAGGCTTATAGAAATTCGTCATATCGAGAGTATACTTAATGTAAAACTAGGAGAAATTGCCCCACAACTGCCTTATGTTGGGTGAACTGGTTACTTGGTTATTTCGTAATTGCTACTGGTTATTTCATTATTTTTAATTGATACTTGCTTATTTTTACTGTCAACTCGTTTTGTGAAAGCTAACTTAAGTTTTTCTTCAATGTTTAAAAATATTTAAGAAAGAACCAATTGCACAGGTCAGCAAAAAACTATCTGAAAACTGTTTGGGTTATTCCACTTGATGTTTAAGTTTTTTGGTGAGCTGAATTCGAAAATGACCTCCGTTTTTCCTGGGACGTCACATTTCTGACAATATCAGTCATGTTTTATTGGAAAGTACCTCAAAATATTAGAAAGGGGACTCATTATTTATTTGACATTCTGCGGCCCATCTAAGGGCCAAGCAGGGTACCTAAATTACAAATACAAAACAATACTAACAAAAATAAAATAAAAACTAACTAAAATAAAATAAATTACAATACTTAGAAAACCTATATACACATTATTCTACAAAAATTATTTTTAAGAACATTTTTAATGTTTCTTAGTGTGCTGAATCTAAAACTGGCGTCTTTTTATCATAGGACATCACCTTTCTTGACAATTTGAGAAATAAGGCAATTTTTAAGAAAATGAAAGCAAATTTAGAAATATTTCTAACTTTTTCTAAATTTTTTCAATATTTTTTTGTGATAAGCACTCCAAAATACATGGGAATTTGATAAAAACTTTTAAACAGCTTTTTCATTGCAGACCTGTGTTTATTAGCCATGTGGCTTAGTTAACATACAAATTTCTCCAGTTCATAAGGCATGAAAATAAAATTAAACAGGTAGGTCATTAAAAGTAAGACACTAAATTTCAACTTTTTAACACGTATATGGCACGGCTTATCTACTCGAAATTACGGTAATTTAATTAATTATGAATCATGTTCCCCTCCTTAATTAAGGACAAAAAATATAGACCAAATGACAATTCTCTCTCTTAATACTATTACATTTTCTACTGGTTAACATGCATTTCTAAAACCTCATAACAAAATAAATCAAATTTAAATTTTAAATCAAGCAACAATATAATAATTTTCCAAGCACAATAGTTTCTTCCAAACAAGGGTAAAAGTTTCAAAAATTTTCAAGGTGGAAAATTTTAAAATAAAAATGAGATACCTCGAGATTTTAAATAAATTAAACATATAATTGAAAAATAAATGACCAAGTTCTGTATAAAAAAAACTGTTCTAAACTAAGAAGCAAAGTTTAAAATTATTATCATTAATGTTTTACTGATATACAACTACAAATTATAGTATCAAAAGTTTTCAATAAAAAATTCTTGCAAAATTTGTTTAAAACAGACTAAATTTTTACTAAAGACTATTAAATTTCGAAATTTTAAAGTAATCTCATTATTTTAGAGTGAATAACATTTTCTCTTTCAAAATTAGATAGTTAAACAGATTAATTCTACACTAAAATGTAGCACTTCGCACAGCGTCTCTCAGATTTTAAAGAGACTCGTTAATGAATATTAATACACAAGATTCACAATCAATACTCTGGAGTTTAAAATTTTTTTTCATGTCATTTAGTTTTTTAGTCCTTTATAAAGACTAAAATCCATTAAAAATTTCAAATTTTCACCCCTGTGTGTACTATAGAAATTTTAAGATACCAAGAATATATACTTTAACAACTAGTCGCTCGGTAAATTTTGTTCAACTACACAATGGATAAAAATGTTAAACAAGACTAGTTTTAAGTTCTGTATACATGGATTAATATAAGTGAAAAGGTACATAAAGTTTGTATTTAACTACTTAAACCATTCTAAAACCCAAAATATCCAAGTACTTATGCAGTTTCATCATTCGCGTCACACATTCCATCATTCACCAGAGAATTTTGACAAATTAAAAATTTCCCTCAAATTTCAGAGGAATGATTACAAACAAAAAAAAACATTACATATTATTCAGCACGAATCACTTGTAATTTGGATAGAAGGATTAAGTTTAAAGGGCGAAGCAGAAATAAAACAATGGCATTCAAAATCAAATGGTGAACAAAATGGCGCGACTGGTTATAATGGTATCCATTAAGCGTATACCATTGTGCTGTACATTCAAGAAACTATTGTGCAGGATTTATGACAGAAATAGGTACTCACATAATTTTAGAATCCTCTGGGGGTCGACACAAGAGAGGGAAAATCACCAAGGACGGCAAGAGTCCATCAAGAGCAAGACAAGTCCATAATTCCACAATCATACAGGAGAACAGTTTCGATGCATCAAATGTTCTTAATCCAGCGTAAATGTCCGGTCAAATCCTGGGCTTGCACACAAATTATAAGGTCCACAAATTTATAAGTTAATCGAGTCTTTTTTAAATCGCTTATTTAAATTAAAACATAAATATCGAACGAAAATGGAATAGAAGCGACGAACAGCAAACGCAACGGTCCGAACTCGCGAGTTTTAGAAGTTTTGATCAGATGCCAGATGCGTCCGTGGTGCCAAACGATAATTCGCTTAATTAAAAAAGCAGCTGCATAATTAGATATTAGACGAAAGTACAAATGAAAAAAAACTCACAGAGTAATCACACCTGGTGATCCAGATGCCAGCCACATTTCAGTTACCTCATAGCCTTTTAAAATTTAAAAAAAAAGTCCTATTATATTGTAATCCAAGCATTTGAAGAAAAGATTGAGGCAAATTATAATCGGGGGAAAAAGAACTACAAAACAATAATCTCAAACCAGCTACATATGGCGTTGGGCTGCGGCATGATCCAAAAACTGTGAATACTCCGGAATACTCCTCATCAAATCAGTTACTACGTTGAACTCGGGATCAGAAGTTATTTTTTTTTATAGTTCTCATGTTATTTTGAATAGACGACATTAGTCATTACGTCACTTGCTTGTTTGGAAACGTTGATTCCATCCGTGATTGGTTCCGTACGGATCCGTACGGATTTAATTCCAATCACGGAACCAATCACGGATAGAATCAACGTTTCCAAACAAGCAAGTGACGTCACACTAATGTCGTCTATTTCCTGCGTTATAGACGACATTAGTCAAAACGTCACTTGCTTGTTTGGAAACGTAGATTCCATCCGTGATTGGTTCCGTACGGATTGGTACGGATTTACCTCCAATCACGGAACCAATCACGGATAGAATCAACGTTTCCAAACAAGCAAGTGACGTCACACTAATGTCGTCTATTTCAGTTATCCCTAGCTAATTAATAAACAAGGCATATTTTAAACTCGTGATTAAAACGATTTCACCAAAATGAATTACGGAGACATGTAGACTTCAAAAAGATGGCAATGCATTGCCTGGAAACTGCCAACTTTCGTAGATTTGTCAACTTATCGTACCCATCACAATCAGTTAAATTTTAACTCAATGTCAAATGCCGATTTGATGTTTTCAAATTATAAAGGTTTTAAATTACTTAAATTAAATTAGTTAGTTAAGTAAACGATTCCTACAAAAATTTGAATTAAAATATAAAGTGTTTGTTTTTCTTCCTTTTTTTAGAAACTAAGCAAAACAAAGACAGGAGCTTTAGGGTCTGCGGTAGAGAATTTTTGGAGAAATATTTATTCTTTTAATATATTATTTTACCACATTATTTTAAAGCAAAAGTTAGAGATTAATGCTATAAGTAAAATCAATATTAAATTTATATTATTAATAAAATTTTTTAAATGTATGCGATAATAACAAGTGGCTATATTAAAATAACAAGGGTCCAAAATGGACTCTAACCGCCTATCTGGTTCGAGACTTCACACGGAACCAACACGTGACCTACTGAGCTTGCAATGAACTCTAACCGTCTGACGTCATTCGGAACCAACACGTGACCTACTGAGCTTGCAATTGGTTACCACAGATACTACACTAGTAGATCTACTAGTGTAGTATTTGTGGTAACCAATGGACTCTAACCGTCTGACGTCACACGGAACCAACACGTGACCTACTGAGCTTGCGGTTGGTTACCACAGATACTACACTAGTAGATATACTAGTGTAGTATCTGTGGTAACCAATCGCAAGCTCAGTTGTAGGTCACGTGTTGGTTCCGTGAAGTCTCGAACCAGATAGGCGGTTAGAGTCCATTGCAAGCTCAGTAGGTCACGTGTTGGTTCCGTGTGAAGTCTCGAACCAGATAGGCGGTTAGAGTCCATTGGTTACCACAGATACTACACTAGTAGATCTATTAGTGTATTATCTGTGGTAACCAATAGCAAGCTCAGTAGGTCACGTGTTGGTTCCGTGTGACGTCAGACGGTTAGAGTCCATTGATAATATTAGTTAAACTGGAAAGTTCTGTCGCTTCAGAGAGCGTTCTGAATGTATTTTTTTTTTGGTACTTTCCATTGCGGTAAACCAGTTAGATACTTCAACTTCTTTTTAAAGCCAATTTGGTGAATTTTGGCTCCTTTTTGTTAGCTCACCTTTCGAGCTTTTCTAAGTTCTACGATTAATATGATTTTGAGTTTTTTTCTAGCCGCGATCTGGTGATAAAAATATTTTAGTTAAAACTCAAATGAAGTAGCTAGTACTTCAGCTACTACTATGCATATTATGAATTGTGTGAAGTAGCTTCAACTTTTAGCTAGTATACAGGGTGTTTCAAAATTGCGTTGCACGGCTTTTATTCGGAACCAGCGCCTCCTAGGGTCATGGAAGTAAGGTCTACCCCTAGGTTAGTGACCCTGGAGAATCTAATGAGATGACTTACAGCGCTCCTAGCGGCGAAATTAAAAAGTTAAAAAAATTAATTTAAAAACTAAAAGAGATAGAGTAAAAAGTTCAGTACAAAAGTTGTTGCCAAGATCATAACGAACTCAAGTAAAAAAAATTCATCAAAATAGCTTAATTATTCGAGGAGATATTCACTGTTGAAAATGGCACTTTTTTGAGTGGCGAAAAAGGGCCCGGCCACAAATTTAGAAACGCTTTCTCCGTCATTATCGTGCGGGAGTTTTAAGCTTGACAGTGACTGATTTGATGGATCAATCGAAAATAATGCTTCAAATTTTTTTAAAAAGGAAAGTCCAAGCTTGGACATTTAAGAACTACCACGATCAGAAATCGTTACTTTTGCGAGATAAATGTTTACTAAAACGGGTATTAACGATCAATCGCTAATCGAAGATTAATTAGAAATAAATATTTCGAAAACAGTTGACTTTTTAATGTTTTGCATATTGGTAGGACACAAAGTAGGAGAAAAGGAAGAAATTCACAGTGCAAAATTATAATTTATTGAGCTTGCTCAAAAAGATTACCATGGGCAACAATACACTTTTGTGTCCTTTCAACCATGTTAGAAAGCACATTTTGGACCATATGGGGTGTGACAGTTGCGCAACTGTCGATGATGCGGTTTTTTAAGTCCTGGAGACTCGTAGATGGCGTTTCGTAAACTTGATTTTTCAAGTGACCCCAAAGGAAAAAGTCGAGTGGATTAAGATCAGGAGATCTTGGAGGCCATTCAATACTCCCACCATACCCAATTATCTTATTGCCAAATGTGTCTTTGAGGAACTTTTGAACCAGATGTGGCTTGTGCGGTGGAGCGCCGTCATGTTGGAACCAAAGTGATGGTAACAGTGAGAGAGGAATGTCTTCCAAGAAATCAGGCAAGATATCCTGCAAATTCTGAAGGTACTTGTTTCCATCCAGCGAACCAACGAAGAAAATTGGTCCAACTAGACGGTCCCTCCAAACACCGCACCACACATTTACTGACCACTGTACTTGATGTCTAACACTAACTCCCCATGCAGGATTTTGAAGAGCCCAAACATGAGTGTTATGCCTGTTAAAGATTCCATTGCGATGAAATTTTGCCTCATCGGACCAAATGATATTTTTAAAAAAGTTTGGGTCACTTTCCAATTCATTAAGTGCCCAATTGCACCAATCGAAACGTCGTTCCTCATCTCCTTGTAGCAATCCTTGCTGTGGTGTAACATGGTAAGGATGCGCTCCATTCTTGTTCAAAACCCTCCAAATTCGACTTACTGGTAAGCCAGTCAGATCGCTCATTTCTCTAATACTGGTGTGAGGATGGGATAAAGCGTATGCCAGTAAGTCTTCATCTGGTATGCGATTAGTAGAACGTTGTCTCATCGAATAGTGTCTCCTAAGAACGCTTCCTGTATCTTTAAGGCGCTGCACAACTTTCCTGATAGTCGCTGATGTAGGATGAGGATCATTTGGAAAGCGATCAGCAAATACACGTGCAGCTCGAACCGAATTCCGTAGAGTTTCTCCATAGATGAGAACCATTTCTAAATACTGAGATTTACTAAAAGTCGTCATGTTTGAAAAATAAATGACGTGAAATTGCTTTATAATTGAGAAAGAAATCAACTTCAGATTTAAGAACTATAATTTCCTTTCTCTCATCTGAAATAATCAGCACGCTTGTCAAATTCAAGTGACGTTTTCCCCTCAGGCCAATCTAAGCGCTCGCTGACTGAATAACCATATTCGAAATTATACTACCTTGCGGCAAACAAATCAGATCCCTCAACGACAATCCCTATCAATATGCAAAACATTAAAAAGTCAACAGATTTCGAAATATTTAATTCTAATTAACCTTCGATTAGCCATTGATCGTTAATACTTTTTTTATTAAAAATAATTTTCGATTGATCCATCAAATCAGTCACTGTAAAGCTTAAAACTCCCGCACGATAATGACGAGAAAGCGTTTCTAAATTTGTGGCCGGGCCCTTTTTCGCCACTCAAAAAAGTGCCATTTTCAACAGTGAATATCTCCTCGAATAATTAAGCTATTTTGATGAATTTTTTTTACTTGAGTTCGTTATGATCTTGGCAACAACTTTTGTACTGAACTTTTTACTCTATCTCTTTTAGTTTTTAAATTAATTTTTTTAACTTTTTAATTTCGCCGCTAGGAGCGCTGTAAGTCATCTCATTAGATTCTCCAGGGTCACTAACCTAGGGGTAGACCTTACTTCCATGACCCTAGGAGGCGCTGGTTCCGAATAAAAGCCGTGCAACGCAATTTTGAAACACCCTGTATAGTACTACTTCAATCTACTTCTACTTTTCAGGGTTGATAAAAATGTTGTACACACAGAAAAATTTTCATTTAATATCTTATTATTATTCATTTTTTTATAAAATTGTAGGGTAAAAAGTAAAAATAGGTTCGAGGTACACAACCTTCCCCTAAAATAAAAGTTAGTCCCTTCTGTAACAAGGGGGACTAACTTTTACTACAATTAATGATTCTAACTTCAGCGTATTTCATGTAGTACGCACATTTTCAAAAAGAGTACTTCTGTTCTCATTCTCATGTTTTTTTTAGTTTACAGACCTTCTAGTTTTTCTATACGATTCAGTGCTCTGTACTATTTTAATAATAATACTGAACACTGCAATACTTAAAATTATAGACTTTAATACCTTAATGTTTGCTTCTCTACATTCAAATTTTGATTTTTTGGAATGAGTGAGTACTTATAATTTTAGTTTAACATGGATTTTAAATACTTATCCTAAATATTAATTTTATGATTATCATCTATTTTATTTACATAATTAATTGTATTTACTAAAGTAATACAGGCCTGAGTTCAGCTAGATTCTACCAAGATCATTAATTTGTAAGTGAAAAAAAGTTAAGGTAGAGTATTTAAAATTTCTCAGCCTAATTATTTTTTAATACCCCTTAAGTTTCTTATTTTAAAGTATGACATATAATGTTTTAACATACCGATATTTATCATTAAAATTTAAACAATATAGGAATGTATATGTGAGGTGGAATGCGAAAAGGGACCTCTTGTCGGCAAAGTTGATTTCGAGAAAAAGCCAAAAAACCGGAAGATGGTTTCTCTCGATTATCGATCCTTGGACCCTTTAGAACCAAATAGTATTGGGTTTGGGCACAATTTTAAGCGAATTCAGCCGTTGGAATCATTCCTTAACTCTGAAAAATAACGAGAGGGTAGCATTTTGAAAGTTTAGGGTCGTTTTTCGCGAAATCCACTTATTCTATTATTTACTGGCGATTCGTCATTTTTTGAGCTACAAGGATGATGATGGTCTTAAAATCATCATAAATCTGTACAGATTGAGAAAAAAAATAACTCCATTTCGACAAACGCCGACAAGTGGTCTCTTTTCGCTTTCCGCCTCACATATAAGTAAACTCTCGTTAGTACGCCCCCGCTTAGTGCGACGTCCCGCATATTACGACGTTTTTCTCCGGTCCCTGGTACCAATAGGCCTTTTATCATTAAAAACTATCCGCTTATAGCGCCCCCGCTTATAACGACTTCCCGCATATTTCGACGCTTTTTTCCGGTCCCCCGAAGAAAAATCCCGGTTATTGCGTCGTCGAGTTCCTTTCAAATAATGTATGAGCTACAGTAGAACAATATGGTAGAACTGGTTTTTCCCTAGTTTTTCCCACCCGCTCCCCTTTTTCCCCGAATGGGCCCCATTGCGCCCTCAAAAACAAGAATGACCAGCTTCTTGCAAGGCACGTGGGTTGTCCTGTGACAAATCAGAACCCTCCCTGAATTTCTTGGAAATTCTCTCCCCTCTCCTCCAATTCGACTTCCACATTCCATAGCTCAGTGTTCATTATACTGTTGTTTTGTCATGATTTTCAAGTGTTATATTTAAATAGTATACCAATAAAAGATGCAAAGGTAAGAATGTTTGTTTTGTTTTTAGATATTGTTCTTTCGTTTCTATTTTAGTGATTAAATCCCGCTTAAAAAGGTTTCTAGGTAAGATTAGGTATTATGAGTATTAGGTATATCGCCGAAACGGTGTTTTAAGGAATTCCGCATATAGCGTTGTACCGCTTATTACGACGTTTTCACAAATCCCCTTGAACGGCGTAGTACTAACGGGAGTTTACTGTATACAGTTTCAAAAGTTAGGATACGTTATTATGATTCTATTTATTATATCGTTCTATTTTGCAAAAGCATCATCTTTTTATCAATATTTTTCTCAATTCTTTCAGATATTTTTATTCTGAGTTCAATGCAGGTATGGTATTACACGAGGTATAAGCTTGAAGAGTATAGGGGAAAGGAGGGCAAGAGAGCTCAGTCGGGTAAAAGTACGTTCCCTTTTGGAAACAGTAGTATAAGGGGGAGCAAGTATGATCACATGGACACATGTATCATAAGCTACCCTATAGTCTGTGTAAATAGAATCGGCGGTTGACCTTGACTATTTTCTCAACGTATTTCTTCTGCGTTGTCATGGTAAAGAATGACGTGAAACCGCCTATTTTATTTACACAGAGTATAAAAGACTATCAATATTATTTTCATACATTCTGTATTTTATTTATCAGGTAAGGTAAAATATGGTTTCTTTGAGTTAGCATTTAATTTTTCTGCGAAGGAATCTTAATTTTTTTTTTTTGTAATACACATTTGGTACGGCATCAAAACACAGTGTCAGAATAATCTATATGAAATTTCATACTCAAATTTTTAAAAAATATTTTAATATCAGAGCACAAAATTTCAACAAGATGTCTCAGAAATCAAATATTGTTAAATTCTTTTCAGTATGATACTAAATAATGCGATTACATACATATTCGATGATTTTCCGATGCTACAAAAACAAACAACAAAAACTTCTATAATGAAACACATTTTTACATTATACATACTTATAAAAATATTTAAACGTACGAGTATTTGTTTTGTTATTATAATAGAAAGCTTACACCGTTACTTTTATCAAACCAAATATTAACGATACTGTATAAAAAAATACTTGAACATATGCGTTACACAATTTTTGAAATATTTAAAGTTAACCTTTTATCGTTTTATTTTGTACAGGAACATTATTATGCCAATAGCCATTAAACATTTTAAACCATTATGAACAAGCCATTAAAGAATAAGCTTACAACTTTTTTCAACATATTGCTTCTTTTCATTTGGAAGAAATTTCCATTTTCTTTCATACACTTCTACGAATCAAGCATTCTTCAACATAATTAATTTTGAATAGAAAGATAAAAACTCTGTTAAAAAAATTATTTAAATAAAAAAAAACTAGTCTTTTTAGAACTTAAAAAGTGTAATGATGTTTTCTTTAGGTGATTACTGTTCGAAGGAATTTTCAATAGGAAAGGATTCTTTTTTTTTTTCAAGACAATGGAGAACACTATGGAATATTTTCACCAGGGGTTTATGAACATTATATTAAAATTTGTCATTTTCCAATTTCAGCTTTTCAAAAAACTGCATAAATTTTTCTTTGAAGAAATCGTTGTTGATTGGCCCCATGGTTCCTTCAAACTCTTCTGGGAGAATTGAGGGGTCACAGATCTGGGTTGTGTATTCATTTTTATACATGCTAACCTGAAATATGAATAATAGATTATTGAATTAATTTATATTAGGTTGTAGATTAGATTATTTAGCTTTCTTGTATTACTCGATTAAAAATCATTATTGAACATATATTTTTTGAATAATTTTAAAAAAATTTAAAAAAGAAGTTGCTAGAAAATTGTGCACTAAAAAACGTAATAGTTATAATTTAATTTTCAAAAACAATCTTAATACTTTTATATTTTTTGACACTTGTGACAAAATGAGGAAGGAGTTAAAATTTTTTACATGAAATTTTCAAACTATTTTCACGAAAGACATTTTTCCAAGTTGTAAGCATTAATTTTAAATAAATCGAGAATGCTAAAGGAACAAAAGTAGGTGTGTAAAATTTAAAGTTTTAAAATTAGAGGTGAGATATAAGTTTTACAAGTTTAATATCACAACAGAGAAGAAAGCTATTTCTTTATGTAACAAACTGTCTTTTAAATGAGAGAGTTTGTGGCAAAGGGGGAGGGGTAGAAATCGTTTGAATTTATCAATTTATCAATTGTTATACAAAATTCGGTATAAATTACTACTTTTTAATTCCTTAAGAGAGAATTAAGTATTTTTCATGAGATGTCATAAACTATTGTGTTTTGAATTGTTAGTTTCCTTCATAGTTTGTTTCAAAGGCGTACCATATTATGTAGGAAAAACTTATTTCACTAAGCATGAAAATACTTACTCTTTTTGTTAATTTAGTCGGTAGAAAAGGTCTAAGGGCTGTATAGCATAAATGAACAATCGGGTTGATGTGGTATAGATCGACTTTACGTATCCTTATGGGGAAACAAAACTGTAAGAAAAGAAACAAAAAAAATTAGTATTCTTTACGGCTTTTCATATCATATCGTTATTATTGAAGTATAATTTTTTTTAAATACATTGTTAAAAACATTTTATCAACTTTTCATGCAATTATAAGATCTACTTTATGATTAACTGGTATTATGTAAACATGGTTTCCAAGTATTCAAATCATACACAATACGAAAGCTTTTTCAGTTCCTTGAAGGAAAGTAATTTCAGGTGGTATAAAATATTAAAATATGCCATGGATTTTCTCCTAACCGTTCGTTGAACTTTTGTTCACACTCTATCTATAGCGTCTTAAGTGTTTGCGAACCACTTTCCGACGTAACTCCGGGTTTACATGGAGCGACTACAGCGACGCGATTGGTCTAAACTTTCCTATAAATTCTGATGTAGCTACTATACGTCATATCATCTAAAACTAATAGAAGGACTATATTCTACACTGATGAGGAGAGCGATAGGAAATTTTTAACCGTTATCCCCTCGTCGTCCCGATTAAGTCGCTGCATGTGAACTCGCCCTAAATCGTCTCCTTGAGTTGTATCTTATACCCAGATGGCACATACACATACAGTGTAAGGTTTTATAAACTTTATTGTAACCTTACGGTGTAACTCGTTTTAGGTTTTTGTTGTTATTGACAACCTGTAACCTTGTGACAAGATCCAAACAACCTGCGCTAGCTGAAGCCTTTAAGGTTAGCGATAACCAAAACCTTAAAATAAGGTAAGAAATTGATATGGAACCTTAAAACATGGTTAGAATTGATTGGTTTCGGAGAAGGTTTTTCTATCATTTTTTCTGCGACCTTGTCATGCTAAGGGGCTGTCCAAATGCACATTACGTAACTAACGTATGCACCTAAGAGAGGGAGGGGGTTAGCTATCTGCTTATTTTTCCCAACAAGGTGGGAGGGGGAGTAGGAGTAATGCTTTGATGCTTACGTAAGATGGTACAAACACTGCAGTTTCGAAAATCTCTTGTTTCTTGCATAAATAATTTCAAAATTCAACTAAAAATAAATTTCACAGCTAGGAAAATAATTTTAAGCATCTTTACAAGGAAAGTTTTAACGATAGGTTAAGTGTTCATGGAGAACAATGAATTTCAGAAATCTAATATTAATTAATTAATAAAAGATTTTGAACACAAAAAAGAACAAAGGGGGTCGGGCAGTTTTCTTATATTTAATTGAAGGGTTTAGTGCAGGTATGGGCAACCTTTTTGAATTTGCGGGCCAAACTCAAAGATTTTAATGACGTGGAGGGCCAGGGGTTCAGTTTTTGGTTGGGGACAAACCGCAATCAGACTTTTGTTTTTGGGGTATTGACTCGACGTCATTTCTAAGGTACTAGTACATTTTACGTTAAGTTTTAGATCCCTTAAAAGTAGTATTTGAACTATGTTGCACATAAAATGTCAAAATTTTACAATGTTAGCTAGCTTCAAGTAAAAATGGGGGTCCGTGGGTCACCCCCAGTAAAATTTGTCTAAAAAAGTAGTGATTTAGCTCATTTTGAGACCCTTTGGGTTACATCTGAATAGAACGGCTCCTTATAAACCACATAATTTTCAAGGGAAAAAATTATAAGTAGACTCAGAATTTCGAGGGGGCTGTGGGTCCAACCCCAGGAAATTTTTTAAAATTTTCCCCTTTAACTAGAGGGGGCTTTAACCACTTTGGGGAACACTCAAAGGGAACCGTTTCTTCTAAGCGGCAGAATTTTCAAAGAAAAAACACTTTATAACAGACTTCCAAATGGTGGAGGGGGGGGGGGGTTGGGGTTCTCTCCAAGAAAAATTTTGAAATTTGATCCTCAAAAGTAGTGTTTTAAGTCCTTTGGAGACTTTTTGAAGTCTTTTTTTTACTTTTCTCCATGACAATTTTTAAAATGTTCCGCGGGCCGGACCAAATGACGTGGCGGGCCGGATCCGGCCCGCGGGCCGGAGGTTGCCCACCGTTGGTTTAGTGGATGAAGGGGCTACTTTACATTTTTTATGTTTATGTTTTTTATGTTACATATTATGGATACAGATAAGTAAATAAAACTTTGTACATTAAAAAATAGATGTCAATAGACTAATTTCATACGCTCACCAACGACAAAACGAGAAAACGAAAAAGCTGCAACAATAAAACTTCGAACCTAAATTACTCTAAATTAGGGTTTTGTTACTTAACCCCTTCATCTCCCAAGCCCTTCAATTATGAGAGGAGGATTTACGTTTTTTTTTTTTTTTTTGCTGACAAGAGAGAGGGGGGGTCAAAAATGACCAAAAACTTGCTTACGTAATATTTGAACGGCCCCTAATATAGTACTGCAGAAAGCTTTTTCGGCAAACCTTGTTTTGGAAAACCCAATGACAATAATAAGAGAAGGTTAACCGTAAGATTACATGCCATCTGGGTAAGTATTCTAGCCCTCCTAGAATACAGGGCCAATCTATTTAGAAATTCCTTGTATATAAAATGACATGAAAGCTTCATGTCCGTAGATGAATACTTTTAAATAACTACACAATGCTCTTTAAAAAAGGACGAAAGCAAATCCATTTCTCACCACGGACGCAAGGTGCTCCCTGTAAATATTTAGGACGGTGAAGTAATGACTTGAAGATTTCGTTTTGGTATTCATGATAGCATTGGCTCCACTGATTGTAGAGGCAGGAATGGTGAAAGCCCAGATCCACAGACAATAAAAAAGAGCGAATATGTCTATCATTTCGCATTTTTCTGGATCCCAAGGTTCTGAAAGGAAAATAAGACAATAAGTCACCGCACATTTTGATATTTTTCAACAGCAATTAGATCCAAGGAATTCGTCTACTTAAAAAAAAATTGGTGAATTTATTTGAAACTCAAATAAATTAAAATTTTGATAATTTAAATCAATCAATTAAAATTTAAAATCCACAGTAGGTTTTCAAAAGGTTATTAAAAGAAAGGTTGACTGTTAAAACACGATTGAGTGCCTCAATTTCTAAATATATTTTCTCTTTTTTTAAGAAGTGCCATTTCCCATTCTATAATTTTCAGAATTTATACCCCATAATGTTAATTTTCAAAAAAATTCATTTTCATGATAATAAATGAAATCATTCACAAACTTTATATCAAATTAAACCTTGTGAAACTGTCTTCAAAACGAGGGGTGATAAATTTTTCTCCGCCAAATAGAACTCGAATTTATAGTAAAGAACTCGAATATTATTGAATTCCTGAAAGATTCTCTAAAATCCCAGAGTGTTATGTTGAGAATTGAGAATTTTTGGTCGATTTGACATGGAATGACCTATTGTATATTTATTCTATGGGTTAGAAATTTTTGACGATATTTCTAATTTTTGGCGACTAAAGTAGATAGGTGATATTTAACTGGACAGTTAACAGAAAAAAATCCCGAATATTAAAAAAAAGGCAAAATATTTCATGCGAAAATTAAGTTTGGGTATAACCAAGCATACACAGCTGTTTCGGGGATTCTTCGATCCTGTACATGAAGAGTGTGTCCTTTTTCATTAATAAACGGTTACAGGAGTCTAATAACAATCGGATATAGCGTAGTATTACCCAGCTGAGCGAACGCTAGAAACCTCCCGTGCATGTCTCTGTAGGGGAGAAAGCCCAAGATATTGGCGTCCAGTATGTAGTTGATGGTCTTCTCGTCCAGCCTGTCTATGAAATCTTTCTTCTTTCTCCTGCAGGAGCAATACTGGGAGAGACGGGTCTGGGCTTTCTGGGCGTCGTACTTGGCCACTCGAAGAAAAGACAAGAGCGTCGCATCGTCGAAGTGAGAAGGCAGGTTCTCTTCTGCGGAGAGAAGAAACAATTGTATAGTCATTGACAATTGTGCGAAATTTCAAAGGCAGGACGCTTTAGGGCTTATTGAGAATTATCATCTTTCAAATGTGCATCAGTTATTTATGTTAAATAGTCTACTCTTTTTTTAAAAAATTCCCATCATGGGCAACTATAAACTCTAACACTTCATACAATCTCCGCAGTCAAAATTATTTCTTAGTGCTTATCCCTCGTAAAGAAATATACAAAAAACATTTTCAATATCTTTCAGTTATTTTATTTAACAAATTACCAAGCCAAATTCAAACAGAATCTAATATCAGATTATTTAAAAAAACTTTGTATTGCTTTTATTCTTAACCAAAATAATGTTGAAACCCTAATTTAATTTTCAGATTTTCATGCAATCTAAGTTGTTCTCTCATTCTTCCTATAATATAAAAATATAATTGCCAGCCAAGCCATTCTCGTTTTATTTTATTTTTTTTTCTTTCTACGTAAATAAAAATAAATGCTTCTCCAATTCTTCCATTGTTTTTTTTATCTGATTTTAATATACTAGATATGCCATTTACCCATGGACGAGCAGTTGCTCCTTTGGGATAGCCATATATATGATCAATGTTTATTATTATTTTTTCTTGTGCGTATGTTTTTTATGTGTCTTGTTGTAAATAAATTTGATTTGATTTGAAAAAAAGGACGAGTTTCAACACTGTGATGTAAAATGTAATGCAAAGAAAGACAAAAATTTTAATTGAACTTTGAAATTAGAAAGTTACATATAAGCTCCATGAGCTAGTTTATTTTAAAAGAGGATTTATTAAAAATATTTATAGAATTTTAAACACTATATCTAAGTATTAGACATATAATGGTTTGAGACATGCCTGCATATTGCATAACTAACTGCAAATTTTCCCATATTAACTTCCCCGTGGGCCAAAAAATTGATCTGAGCCTACCTTTGCGGGTCAAAAGACCAAAATTTTCTGTTGATTTATATTGAAATACATAAGTAACAAGTAGTTCAATAATTGTCTTCCAAATTATTTCAAAAACCGTGAAAAGTAATAATCATTTAATTAAAATTTTCCTCGATGTTTAAAATTTTTAAATTATTCAAGACTTTCTGGGCCACGTAAAGAGATTTAGAGGGCCACATGCGGCTCGCAGGCCGCATATTGTGCAGGCCTGGTTTAAGATATTGAATTTTAGAGAGGCTCTTGTTCAAAGTACCTCATTTTTAAAATATCTCACAACTCCCTCACAACAAAAATAATTAATTTCTCAAAATTAAATTTATTACAATAGTAATTGTTATCACAACATCATGTTCTTTTTTTACGAAATAAGAGTAAATAAACGAATTTCAAAACATGAAAATCTCCTCAGAGATAGGGTTTTATGCAATGCATCCAAAAAATCTAAAAATATTTGAATAAAAAAAATTAAGTTTAACCTTTGTGTGGTACAAAAAAAATTATATTAGTTACTGTTTTACTTTTTAAAAAAACTGCTTCTTAGTTGCAAATCCTTATAAGAAATCGTAATATTTTTACTATTTTTCTCTTTTCAAACTTCTTAGTTTAATTTAGAGAGGAGGATTTCTGGAAGGGCATTATTTATTTTCCATCTTTTCTCATTAATTTGAAATAAATTCATCTCCTTACTTTTGCAGTATTCCCTCAAGCGTTTGATGCCTTTGACCTTCTTTTCTTCAGTTTCTTTTAATTCTTCTTCTGCTACTTTTTTCAGTCCATCTGTAATTTCGTCGGAAAGGAACGGTAGAAACCTTCCATCGATATCGTATTGTGTCATTTCAAATATATCGATTATTTACAGCATACTTGAATTTAACGCAATATCTGAAACAATAGCTCAAATTAAAGAATGAATAAATTTAATAGAAAAAATGCCTGAATGCCATCCTAAAAATGATGAAATCTAATTGAAAATAACCCAAGCACGCTAACATTAAATTTATGTCCGTATTTATATAATCAGATTGAACATGTACACGATTAATGTAATATATCATTTGAATTCAAATCAAATGTTAAAAATATTAAACTGGATAATATACTAAAGTGTAAAAAGGTTAAGAAAAACTTTCCCGTCAATGGTAAAATTATTACATAGAAAATTTATTGTAAGGATACCGATACCATTAACTAAAAATGTAAATTCCAAGTACATTCCACTTGGGTTTACTTCCTCTAACTCTTAAACAAACCACTTTATTTCTGGTTTAACTTAAACTAAAATTGTATCCGTTGGAAAATGTTCTTTTCCCTATTACATCTGAAAGAGAAAGTGTGAAGATTCTACATTATTACAGAAATATTTATTCTTTTGAGTTTAACTTTAAAAAATAAATACAACACACACATATGTTAATCAGGAGTATCCAATCCAACCTTTAACTTTCCTAGGGTCAAACTATAAATACTAATACAAGTATAATGTCTCTTGTCTGAGTCTCTTATACAATGTCTCTTATTATTTTCAATGGCTTCAAAAGGTATTGTTTAACAAGTGTGGGTTTAGACAAAAATATGAATGATAAAACACAATATACTTACTAATGAGTTACTAGGCGGAACAATATTGAATTTAAAAGATTCATTGGTGTTCGTTTTTTTTTCCAGAATGTTGATAAACAATAGTTATTAATAGACATTCTAGATATTTTTTAAGGAAAACATTTTGATTAAATTATTGATAAGTTAGAGTTAATAAATATTCAAACTTTTAGTTATTCATTAGTTATTTAGTTAAGTGTTATTCATGGAGATGACATGTTTGGAAAGTTGGTTTACGTTTCTTCTACTAATTGTTTTTATTGTTTTAAAGTGAGTTAAATTCAGTGAGCTGGATTTTTTGAGAAAGCAATCCAAAAGGTCCTACATAAGCAGTTTACGGGGGTTGGTGAGCGTTAGCGAGCAGGGGGCGGAAAAAATGGGAAATAATAGCTCCTAAAATTATTTCGCATGTTTTTTATTAGATATTTACATTCATGTAGTTTTTTTTTTGTGGCGGGGTGGCTACAAGAGTCTTAGCACTGCGACCAAAGGTCTATTACACTATTCTGTAGTTATTTACGTAAACTCTGAACAGAAACAAAATGCTTGATTTTTTTTTCCTACCAAAACTGATCCAAAGAGAAAAACGGAACTTTCAATTATAATGCCCAGAAAGTATACTTAAACAAAAAATAAATAAATATTTTTCAATAACAAAATTCTATAGAAAAATAATGAATACTTCTTTAAAATAAAATCTGAACCCAATCAAAAATATTATGTAGTACTTTACTATCCAAATACTGAAAAATAGAGATAATTTAATTAATATTTTCTTCCATTGATTACTATTAAATTAAAACTAAATACGAAGAATCTACACAAAAATAAACCTTTTACCTAATACATAAGTCCAATCACTATTCCACCGAGTTGAAGCTTCACTATAAACACCACTAAATAATGTCGAGTATCGGGCAGTTTATCCACGAATAATGATGATCACAAGCGTCAAACGGATTATACATACTACCCCAGTTCCATTGGAACTGGTTATCTCATATTCAAGGCCAATTTTGAAGCGTTTTTATCTATTTGACGCGCACTGAACCTACAGGCACAGTAATCTGAAGGGGGCCTTTTGTTGATTTTTTCTTCTTTTTCTTTTCAACTGATCTCAAGGAATTAATAAGAAAAGGGGTAAGTTTCCTCCACATCACAGAGAAGTGTTGCCGAAGGTCTGATAGCACGTATGGACGAGTTTTTTTGAATGATAAGGATTGAAAGGCGTTGTTTGTATAAATCTTATCAAAATTAGTTTTAAATAAATTGGCAATCCGTTTTACTATTAGTGGTCGGTATCAGTTCTAGTTCCGAAGGGGGTCTATAAGTTCAGGGTATTTTCTAGGGGTAAAGGGGTCTATTGGTATTGATAATCATTTTTATCATATTGAAGCTAAACAAATATTTATCTTTTTAGTTTAGGTGAAACCTCAGCACCATCTTTTAGCATTGACGAAGGGGATATAAAGTTCCCCGAAACAATTGTGAACTATTTTTATTTTTGTGCAATAAAGATAATTCTGTACCTATGTGCTACTTAGGCATGAGGATAATTATGTTATATTATGTTAAAGGTAACTCTAACATTTACCTTTACACAAAGTGCTTCATTGCTTTTTTTTATGAATGAAAAGTTTAGTCAGTCAAGGTTGGAAGGAGTAAAATTTTTAAAAGTTTTTTTTTATCGTTCTCTTCCAAATTAAATAAAAATACTTCAGTTAAGAAATGTACGCATTTGGATGAATCCGAACTGTATGGGAACAAACAACTATCTGTATACTCTAAAAACACCTGTTGATTTGACTAAGAAATCCTGTCAGCTATGCTATCGTGCAGACGTTCCGTAGTTCGATTGCAAATACAACCCTATCGGTTAACAGGATTCCTACAAAGAAATTTGTTGGATACCGTAAAATGGTGTAACTTTGGCCGAAATGGAGTGGTTTTTTTTTCACATCAAAAGCCAATAAAATTGGTTAACCAAAGCAAACTTGACAAGGTCAGGGGTTTATATTACTATTTTTAGCATGTTTAAATGTAATATAAACCGTTTTCAAAGTGTGGATTTAAGTTTTAAATATAATTTTGGGCCTAAGTTGAATTGGGGTAATTTTGGCCCAGACCTGAAAAAAAAATTTAAGGCGTACAGTTAGCTTTAGCCAATCCTTTACTATTTATGTGTGTTGCTAAATTATCAATAAATAACAATAATTAATTCCAAATTCATTTCAAGCTTTATTTGTAAGAAAATCCATAAATAAAAATGTTTCCTTTTACAAAACTGATTTCTTTTTAGAGTTACCAAGTGAATTTTTAAAAGAAAATATATAGATGAACAGCAAACAGTGGTACTTTTACATCCTTGGTACATATTTTGATGAATTGATTGACTAAATGTGAAGGAAAAACCCATTTTTGGAACAAAAACTGATATTTCTTTGAACACCATCGATTTCACACGATTGATACCATCTACATCATACAGTCTTTAAGGTTTATTTACTTATAATTTGAATATTTTTTTTGTGATAAGAATTATTTGCTCATTCATCTTACATTAGTCCACTTTTTCTTTAAACTCAATTAGCATTTCAGTTATTTCACCAGATACCAGTGGGGCCAAAGTTACCCCTCTACTTAATAAAAATTCATTAATAGTCACACCACAAAGTGAAACAAAATAATGAAATTGAAAATGGTTAAAAAAAACTTTATAATTGATTGAAAAATATGACTTAGTAATTTTGAGTCATGTTCTTATCGCTTTTCCAAAGAAAAGTTGTAAGGTTAACAAAAGTCGACATTTTGATTCTACCTTAGTTGGAAGCTTCCTAGTGATGGTATTTTAGAAATTTCGAGACAAAACTTTTAGAATGTCATAACAGTAACTTCACCTGTTCACCCAAGCATTGTTACCCCCTTTTAACTTTTAAGGTTGTTGTATACTTTAAATTCAAATCTGCTTTAAAAGTTTTTTCTCCTTTAATAAAGTATTTTTCTTGAAATAAATTTTTAAGAAGGGCTCTTAAAAATCCTGAAATGTTGCCTTTTATCACAAAAACTTAAAAAAAAAAGAAGCATTAGTTTTTTAAACGAGACTATAATGATATTCAAATTATCTAGTATTTCTTTTTATACTATATCTTCACTAAACTATTTATAGCATCTAGCACTTGCAGAGAAAACCAATTGTTCGTGTTACGAAAGGAAGAGATAAACTTTTACCTTATTCAGGAATTTTCAAAAAAATTGAGTAATCCTGCGAATATTGTACTACGAACGTTACAATTACGTTCCTGATACTCTTTATCGTATTTCCATAAAGTCTGAAGTCCCCCCACTAGTGATATCATTGCAAATAGAAGAATTATTTAGAAATATTGATAAAAGGTATCACTAATCTACATTTTTTACCTTTTTTACCTTAAAAAGAACTATTTTTTTAAATGTTTTTGATTTGTTGAATTCAAATGTAACAGAAAAAATACTTTGTACTTAGGGTTAATTATACCCAAGGATAAGTATAATTTTAACAACACATAAACATAAAAACACGTGTTTCAATAGGTCAATTTTTTTTTTGTCCGGAAGCACTAAAAGATAATTATGAAACAGATGCAAAACACGATGTTTTCATTAAAAGACTGAAGTAGTCCATTTCTAGAAATAAATCATTGCTATTAAATTGTAAATTTAAGAAAAAATACTAAAACATTAAACATTTGTTAGCATTTTAAACTTACATCATTATAAGGACATTTGGATTTTTCCATTTTTTAAACTGGTGAATCGACCCAAAAATTTTTCCTTAAAAGTGTCTAATTTCAGTTATTGTTTTCTCAACAGGAAAAGCCTACAAAATCTTTCAACCTCAGAGTTTAACTTGCTTTATTTTTTGCAAAATTAAAGGTTAGAAAAATATTTCTTTTTAAGCACATTTGGTAGAATCCTGCTAAAGTGAATCAGTGAGACATAGTGAGAACTCTGGTCGTGAGTGACCTTTTAAACTGGTCCCGATTTATTAACTATAGCATTATGATTATAGTAGCTTTTCAATGATATAGTGAAATATTTTTTCCATAACCGTTCACTCTAACGGGGTTTAACTGAATTTTTACTATAAAGTTTAAAGATTTCTCATAACAGTGTCAAAATAACTGTCTTTCTAGTATAATGTATAACATTTAAGTTATTGTAAATTAAACAGTGTTAACTAAAATTTTACAATTCCAAAAAATTTTCAACACTCTTTACATTTAAGATTCATCTCATGTCCCTACCCTAATTATTTACGATAATTTTAAATTATCATTCACAAAGTGGATAAGCTTGTGTTTTATCATGAAATTTATCGAATTGGAATCGAAAATAGAATACTTATGGCTTTATCTGATTTTTTTTACATGTTTTCTACGTTGACTCTCATTGAGATGGTACTAATTTGAGATCGTATTATTGCGATGTTCCAAATAACAAACCAAAGTTTATCTCTTTTAAAATTAAAGTGCAATATTTCGAAATTTTCAAACATTTGAATCAAAACAAATGCTAGCAAGCACCTTAGTACATATCATAAGATATAGTTAGTGCCTACATTGTATATTGCCCTGTCATAACTATAATATTAAATCGATAACATAGGCGTAAGGAGGGGGGTTATTGGTGTTGTAACCCCCCCCCCCATTACATCGACGGTTTCTAAAACATGAAAAACTGAAAAATTTTCCTTCACAAGGAAGGCGGTTCACAAGGAACTGTTCTTTCAGGAACTAACCCAAAGGGCCTCAAAATGAATTTAAACACTACATAAAGAGACGAATTTTTAAAAAATTTCTGGGGGAGAACCCCCAAACCACCCTCTAAAATTTTTACGTCTGTTATACTGTGTTTTTCCCTTGAAAATTAAGCCTCTTAGATGAAGTTTTCCCTTCGGAAGTTTCGCAAAAAAAATTGTTAATATTATACCTATATTATGAGACACTTTTAAAAAGGGAGTAATATGTTGGAGTGGTTGACTGGTCGGAGTAACACCCCCCATGGGTCATCTCTAGTTACGCCACTGATCGACAATGTAACATAGGTTGTTGATATCAGAGTAATATCGGCTTATAGCATCTTATAGTACCTACTATGAAAATTCCAGGTGGTTCAAAAATTATAGCTCTAGTTTTGTTAACATTTTTATTCAGAGAGTTCACACATTCAAAGTTAGAGTTAGAATATAATACTTGGGAATTTATCGAACTTAAAGCTATCACTGTGAAGCATAAATATTGGGATACTTAATACTAAAATGTGTCATACCATCTGCCTATTTACTTTTTCCATTAAACAGTCCATTGACATTTAAGTCAAAAGCTTCCGTTTTTTTTTAAGCTGAAGGTTCCTGAGATAAAATAAAGAGTTACACGTGGCCAAAGGTTTTATCTCTAAAACCCAGGGAGGTAAAGGGGTGGTATCTCGTGCAACGTTATTTATGAAGGACATTATACTTCAATTGAATCAGCCGATCGTAGCAGGAACTAATCCAAAAAACAGGGATCCTGCCGTGAAGTTTTCACCTTCATTCGATCAGTTAGTTATCTCAGAGTTGTTTTTTTTTCCCGCTGTATATTATCAGCACTTCACGCGAGTTATATCCTTCACAGGAAATCGATATCTTGGGTACATAATTGAATATTGCGAATTTGTTTGTTGTTTATCATTTAATTGTTGAAATCGGAATTTCAAAAGCGTTATTCATTGATAATTGAGAAAGTTTTTGCGCAGTACTTTGGACCTAGGCAAAAAAAAAATATTTAAGTATAGTTTGATGGCGTTGCTTGCAACTTTACCATTTGACATAAGTTAAATGGTAAAGTTGCAAGCAACGCTATGAAAAATTTTTTGAAATGATATCACAGTATTTTCAAAATTTTTTTCATCAAGCTAGGTATATTTAATAAAGGCATGTTGGGAAGGGGTTTCATTATATTTCAAGCTTATTTTTAAACATACTTTGAATATTTTTTAAAGTGTCTCAGGCTTATAAACGCTTTAATTAAAAAACTGTTCCCCATGAAAATCGAATAGAAGAAAATTTAACATTTTATTGCTGAAATCGGGATTTCAAAAGTTGGAAAATATTTTTGTTTCCGTATAAAATACTTTTCTTGTGTAAGTTGTGCATTTTTAATATTAAATTAGACAATTTGAGCATCAAGCATCTACAGATGGAATTACATTTAGATAAATGAATTAAATGTTAAAGAAAGGATATTCGTTAAACATTAAAATACTCCGAGGTTTAAGATAAACTATAACTATTGAAGTTTATTTTTATCTACGTTTCTTTCTTAAACAAAAGCTGTGCTTCGGCTTTCTTCCTATCAACAACATATTAAAAGTATACTCCCCAATTAAAAAAGCGGATTTCTTGAAATTGGTATTGGTATTGAGTGTTGTATTTCATTCTTTTCTAAAACGCTAATTGTAGAGTTTTCAAACATTTCTCATAAAAATGAAATTTTAAAACAAAATTTTATACTAAAAGTAGATAAAACTTTCTGTACAGCTATAATTGAGAATAAATCCACAAGGACACAATAAGAGAGTAATCCAAGTGTATAATTATAAAAAAAAAATCCAAAAGGTATAAAAATATAAATACAAATAAATTACGTAAGAAAATTATTATTTATATTTATATTTTTACGATCGTGAGAGAAAGTTACATAAATATCATTAAACTTACCATATGAAGAAATTCCTGTGGTTAAGGCAAGTGAATATGTAAGTTTGAACCGCAGTGTTCACGCACATTTGAGCTATCTATTTATATACTCCTCCCCGAAAAAACATCTCAATTCACAGATTAAATGCATTCTGCAAGAGGTTATTAGAGGTTACGGAACGCAATTTTTTAAGTTTCAATAACCTTGGTAAAAACTTTTCGTTATCTCATGTCAAAGTTCAGAGATTATGCTTATGGTTTTTACTGTTGAACGGCAGGTAAGTTGTGACCTGCTATCGTTTATGTCATCATGTAAAAAATGACAATACCATGTGCTCCATGCGTTATTCAATATCCTAAAAGTTTTCATAAGTCGTATTTTAAAAGTAAATACTTAAATACAAAGTTTTTCCTATGTGCCGAATCGCAGTTAAATCCTTGAAACAGGGGCTCTAAAATTTTAACTCTATATTTGTGGCTTAACACGTACCTTTAGCAATTTGAAATAGTTAAGAAACGCATCATAAAATGGAAAGAAACATATTTAAGCTAGAACTAAAAGGGTTAGATACCTCATCTCCCATCCCATACATTATTTTAAGCATAGGAGCCGTTAAAATATTACGTAAGCAAGTTTTTAGACTTTTTTGACCCCCCCCCCATCTCCCTTGTCAGCAAAAATAAGCAAACCTCAATCCTTCTCTAATAATTACGTAAGAAAACTGCCCTACCCCCCCTTTTTGTTGTACAAAATCTTTAGTAATGCTTAGATTTCTGAAATTCTTTGTTCTCCATGAACACTTAACCTATCGTTAAAACTTCCCTTGTGAAAAATACTTATAATTGTTTTCCTAGTTCATTTTTTTTGTGAAATTTATTTTTGGTTGAATTTTGAAATTATTTATGCAAGAAACAAGATATTTTCGAAAATACAGTGTTCGTAACATCTTATGTAAGCATCAATTATACTCCACTCCCCCCCTTGTCAGGAAAATAAGCAAATAGTAAACCCCCTCCCCCCTTAGGTGCCTTCGTAATATTTGAACGACCTCATATAAATATTTTCAAAATAAACAAGTAAAAACTTTTAAAAATCTCACAATTTTTACGTTTTTGGCTCCCTAAATCTTTAGCTATTTAGTATATTTTATACTACATTTTATTTCAGCAATACTGATAAAGGATGTTAAATTAATACAATACGCACCATTTCTCTAAAATATTACTTTTGTAACGGAGGAAATTGTTTAATACAAATGATTTCAGAATTAAGCGGTTATTACAATTTTTTGAGTAAGTTTTCTGGATGCCCACAAATATTGACAACCTTGTTGCGTGAAAGTTTTTTTTGCTATAGCTAGGTACTCAGTACGAGTTCTTTGGTGAAACTAGGTATAACTACGTGCAAAAACATGATCTTGATGCAAAAAGTTGTACAAAAAACAACATAAAAAAATATTTTTGCATGACATAAATGTAATGTTTTGAAAAACAATATATTCTAAAACAAGATATTGGTATTAGATAATTTCTTAGTCGAGTTTAATATCCCATTGACCTATGACTTTTGGAGTAATTTTTTTTAAAACATTAATACTACGAATTAATTAGTATAAATTTTTGTAACTACAAGACATTTAAGTGTCGTGTATTATTTATTCACCAATAGTCCGGGTACAGAGGGCAAATCCTAAAACATGAATCATCACAATTGAAAAATATTTTTTTTGTCAAGTTATCAGTTACCGATAAACAACTCAAATATTGTCGATTAAAAAATAATAAAGTAATGTGTGAGAAAAGTGTTTTGTTCCTGTGTTGTCACAAGCCGGTATTGCCTGTCTACGTCATGTGTGGGAGGAGATGAAACGACACCATCATCACTCTTACCTGCGTAAAATCCGAAATTTTCAATCGCAAACCGCGTTAAGTGGTGACATCACAATCGACGGAGAAAAGCTCACGGACATGTTCGTGGAAGATGTTATCTAGATCTCTCTAGATCAATTCGGTTCAAATCCCCCTTATCTAAGATTTTAATGAGTCCCATCAAGCGAATATGAGATAATTTTAAATGTTTATGAAAATATAAAAGAATTTTATTTCCTGAAAATTTGATGAATCGGTTACTTAAGGAGCTTATAATTTTTTTCACTATACTAGATAGCATCGTTAGTTGACCCTATGAAGTCACTAACAAACAAAGTATAGTTCTCATAGCGGTATCTGAATTTTGAGTGAAATAAAGAACGTCAATTAAACTATGATTATTTTGTTAAATCCATGTATAGTTATGGGAAAAGTGATTAATCGGGCATTATTAATAATGCCCGAAGTGGAGGCGGGCAAAGTGATAAATTTTACTCATAAATTCCACTGAATTTACCACATTGCCCGGGCATTATTAATAATTCCCGGATTTATCACATTGCCCGTAACATATACGTATATATATATAGGGTCTTTTTATCACAATTTGCGTACCGAAACTCCTCCTAGCAACCCAACAGGTTTTGTATTTACCCATTTTCTCCTTCCGCGTAGTGACGTACTGGGTTCAGGAAACGTTGGGGGACTGACGAGTATAGAAGGCAGGACAAATGCATAAAAATATTTACGGTCGTTTTTCTGTTACCTAACTAGCGGTTGTTCTTACCTCTTCATAGTAAAACTATTTTTTGAAATAAAAATGTAATTTTTTGAAATTAATTTAAATCTTAACCATCAGTGTAAAAGCTAGATTTTTAAATAATTTAAATCAGTAATTAATTTGTGGGTCTCAACAGAAATTATGTATCTTATTAGATTAAAACATCTATTATGGGAAATAAATCTCGTAATTTTTTTTTTTTGGCAAAATTTTATTTCCAAGTTTTCTCAAGATTTGATTATAAAAATTTGGATTTAGATTGCATTATTACAGCAATTAAAGTGGAAAAGAAATTTACATTCATTTTAACTGATGTCCTTCTCAGAATAATATAAAAAATAACCAAAAATAAAAAAATATCACAAAAAAATGAATTGAACGTTGCATTATGACCACGACTTGCTTTTGATAATACCTCATTTCCCCGTTAGTTGTGTGTACCTATTTAATTACTACTGTGGGTCTAGTTCAAGGGTCGGCAACCTGCGGCTCTTTTGATGTAAATTTGCGGCTCTCCAGTTCTATACGAAAAAATGAGTAATTTATTATCAAAACCCTTAAAAATAAGAACAAATATTTTTAAGTCCTAATTTTTCCCAAGAGCTCTTATTTTCATAATCTTTAATTACAAATCCCTTGTGTGAAATAAAAACATTCCACAGTGAAAAAAGCACTGATTATACAGAATTGGAATACAAATGGCTGCAAAAATTCAACTTCATGGTAGATACCACAATGAAACAAATTAACTAAATCTAAAACTTCTAGGAAAGTCCCAGCCTAAGCCTTGCTTGAAGAAGTAGTTTATTTAATAAAGAAAAATACCCTTTTTTATTCGTTGAAGATATGGAGAGCGGTAAATTACTTCATTTTAAAAATCTGAAGCAATATTTACTTCTAAAATTGTATTTTGCTTGGGTTCAATCTCGAATACAATACGGTATAATAATCTGGGGTGGAGACTACACCTCCAATATTTTACCATTAATTAACTTACAAAAGAAATTTTTACGTTATTTTCCTGAGAATAATCATCTTTTAAATGTGCATCAGTTATTTATGTTAAATAGTCTACTCTTTTTAAAAAAATTCCCATCATGGGCAACTATAAACTCTAACACTTCATACACTCTCCGCAGTCAAAATTATTTCTTAGTGCCTACCCCTCGTAAAGAAATATACAAAAAACATTTTCAATATCTTTCTGTTATTTTATTTAACAAATTACCAAGCCAAATTCAAACAGAATCTAATATCAGATTATTTAAAAAACTTTGTATTGCTTTTATTCTAGACCAAAATAATGTTGAAACCCTAATTTAATTTGTCAGATTAACATGCAATCTATGTTCTCTTACTCTTCCTATTATATAAATTTAATTGCCAGCCAAGCCATTCTCGTTTTTATTATTTTTTTACTTTCTAAGTAAAAAGAAATAAATTCTTCTCCAATTCTTCCACTGTTTTTTTTTTTTTTTTTTTTACCTGACTTAAATATACTAGACTAGCTGTTACGACCCGGCAAAGCCGGGTCTTACAGCTAGGCTAGCCTTTTATGCGAGCTTCGCTCGTTACTACTTCAAGTTCCTATTAATTATACATTAAATAAGAAGTTTAACTTTAATAATTTATTATTGTTGAATTAGAAACCAACTTCCCTAAAAGTAACTTTTTAACCTTTATTAAGTAAACCAACTTTCTTGAAAGATATTTATTTAAAAGCTATTATATTATTTTAAAATTTTAATTACTTTTATTTATTTATTTTTCTGATTATTGCGAGATGGCATCGAGTCAGTGAGTGACGTGGGCTTTTATATTTTTCTGATGATTATGATTATTATTGCGAGATGGCATCATAGTGTGCGAGCGTTCCAGAATCAGTGAGTCAGTGAGTCAGTGAGTCAGTGAGTCAGTGAGTGACGTGGGCTTTTATATGAGAGATATGCCATTTGCCCATGGACGAGCAATTGCTCCTTTGGGATAGCCAAATATCAATGTTTATTATTATTTTTCTTGTGTGTATGTTTTTTTATGTGACTTTTTGAAAATAAATTGATTTGAAATTGATTTGAATATTGCGATGAGACCAATGCAACTATTGACACAAATTTCTTCCGAATATAGCTTTAAAAAACATGAAGGATGGATTCGCAGTGCGATTCAAGCAATTCAAAGCAAACAAAAGTTCTCTCGCGTTCATAGTAAATCCTCTCAACACAAATACAAATGAGATCAACATTGAGCCATTTGGAATGGATGCTGGATCGCTTCAAATGCAATTGATGGATTTGAAAACCAAAGACTTGTAGAGTGACAAGTTCCCAGAACTCAAAAACAAGTTGGGGGGCAACTGGTCAATTGCCCCCACCCGTGGGCTCGGACCAAAACGAGTTAAAACCCTAATTTTTGGGGTCATATTTCATTTTCTGGGTGAGGACCCCCCGTTTTGTGTTTATAACAATATTATTTACTACTTTTTTTATATTTTATATTATTCCGGATTTAAAGTCGTTTATTTTGAATCATTAATCAAATATATATAGAAAATACTATATAATATTGAAATGAAAATTTTTAGTGGCTCTTTAAAAACTGGAAAAGTTTGTACATTGTAACTTTGGGCTCTTCCGCTTCAAAAGGTTGCCGTCTAGTTGAGTTAAAAATCCTTTAAGGCTGAGCGCGCACGAGTGACTAAAGTCACGGCGACCAGTATCACTAGTATCAAAAATATCGCTAGAAAACAATGGACTCTAACCGCCTATCTGGTTCGAGACTTCACGGAACCAACACGTGACCTACAACTGAGCTTGCAATTGGTTACCACAGATACTACACTAGTAGATCTACCTAGTGTAGTATCTGTGGTAACCAATCGCAAGCTCAGTAGGTCACGTGTTGGTTCCGTGTGACGTCAGACGGTTAGAGTCCATAGAGCATTTTCAATCACCTAACAACGGCCTTAGCAACGTTGTTTTTATCCTCCAGTGATGTCATGTGCGAATGCTTCTATTGGATGCTTCTAGTTCCCGCCCCTAACAACAGCTTTAGCAACGTTGTTTTTGTCTTTGTCACCGTGACAAAAGTCGCCCGTGCTCGCTCGCCCTAACTAGTAGAAGCTGGCCATCTACTATGAAGTATTTGTGTGTGAAACGCATCTAAAAAAGGTTTTTGAAAAATTATCGAATTATTCGAAAATGCGCATATTTACCCACTTTACTTTCACTTATCTTCAGACTGGGAAAACACACTTATCTTTATCTATTGAATTTAAATTTTAATGCTTCAGTTCGAGACTATTTGATCTCAAAAATTCATAGCCGTGACTGATAATTTTCTGCCAGATCAGCTTAGAATATGTTGATCCCTCATATCTATTTTTTAACTTTGGTTTATCAATATTTTATAAACATTAAAATGTAGTTAAAATATTTTGCGTACTTCCATTCTATTCTAGTTGGAGACCACAACAATTGTGCAACATTGAAAAATTAGGACCACTCTTATCAACCATCCGTAAATTAATGCAAGCAAAAAAATAAAAGGTTTTCAATTACAATAGTTGTATTAAGTCAATATATTTTATTAAGAATTAAATATAATTGAATTGATTGAATTAGAAATTTATAAGATTGAATCCATGCAAAAAAAAAACCCTGACAATATAAAAAACTAAGGGACTCTTCCAATATTACGTCAGTTTCTAAAGAGGGTTGGTATTAGCTTATTTTGGCTGGAAAGGGGGAGGGGGATCAGAGTGATGCTTTCGAGACCTTAAAAGTTCTGTACTTCCGAAAATCTCTTGTAATTTGCAAATACAGTTTAATTTATATTTTAAAATTAATTAATGATTGATTCAGGAATCAGGCATGTATTTTTTCTTTCAAGTTATGCTAGTTTTCTTTTAAATTATGCTATAAGTTATTAAGATTAGATCCTGGCTGAAAGTTTTTAAAAAACATTATGTGGAGGATTGGCAGTCACTTACGCAGTTATAATAGGAGGTTAAATATTTGCTTATTTTTGCTGACAAATGTAGAAGGGAAATTAAAAATTACCAAAAATATCCTTACGTAATACTTGAAAGGTCTTGTTTAATTTTCTAAAAATAAAATGATAACTTTGATGAAACTTTAATTGAAGAAACTGTACACAAAGGTTCCTTGCGGGGAGTAGATAAAATTTTCTTTAGAACTATACACCTCTACGACTACTTTTATTATTTGAAAATAGTCATATCGGATAAAACTAAATTATTTCATTCCACTGCTAAAACATGTATGCGCAAGGGATATTTTTAACATCTAAGTATGCAAATACACATCCAAATAACCATGTTCAACGTTTTCCACAAACCTATTTTGGGTCATCATATACTTTTCTGTCGCAATTTTTACGAAAGCTATGATTCGTAGAGAGGTATGATTCTTTGAGCCCCTTTTATTTATAAATACATCTAGCAGATCAAACGTCTTATAAATAAGATCTGAAGCAAGAGTAATGCAAATATATGAACATGAAAATCTTTCAAAATTTAACCTTATGTGATACATTAAACAATGATATTTTATGAATGACTTTGATAACAAATCCTAACTACGCTTTAAAATCATTTAAGTACACAAAATATTAAACTGTATTAAGCTATAGAATTTTTAAAACTTCGAAATAATACCTCGTTTGATGTATCCAAAATCAAATAAGTCCAGAAAGAAAATCAAAATTTATATGTTCGTGGGATTTTAAACCAAACTTATCTTCATAAATAACTATCAATGATTAAAGAATTTCAAAGAAAACAGAAAATTACCGAAAACTTCACACAATTATACGACACGCCATTACATTAGACCATATAACACCAGGTACTACATCACAATTCAAAGTGTGAGAGTCAAACCAATGAGCAAATTTTAATACTAAGTACCAATAACAGCTGAGATACGTTACTTAATTCAAATACATAAGGTGCTTTATAACAGATTAACATGGGGAATTAGATAGCTTTTCATAATAGCGATAAAACTAAACGTCAGGTGATTAACCTGAGAGTTATTGCAAAAAGAATAGTATGAGATAATCAGTTGTATCTTTTGAAATACGTGGGGGCATTATTTCATTTCTAGATTTTTCAGTCTGTTAACATTTTTCGTACATATAGTGATAATTTTTCGAGAAAATGCTTTGTAGACAGTAGTTTCCTCAGGTTGTAAAAATAGATTAGATCCATGGAGTTAATACACATATGGAGACAGTTTTGAACACCTGCTCCATTCTTCTTCGTATGTCGATTTTCCCTTTCGGATGACCCGCAAACTAGATTTTTTGGTCTGTCAGATTGGCGACAAAATCGGACTATTGGCGTTTTTGGTTTTTTCGCGTGCAGCCTTTTTCGATCACTTTATACCAGTGGATGACTCGCGAGGACCTTTTTAAACTTAACTTTTTTTCTTCTTAAGGAAGTTTTATCTTCTGCAGCTTTGAGAATAAAATCTCGTTTGTTCCAAATCTCATTTTAAGTTGATGTTTCCACCAAAGCAATAAGCAATGCTTATCTCCCAATTTTTCTCCGGATTTTCTTCTTTAGGAAATCTTTTTCCTTCTCCCACAAAAATAGGTATTTCAAGTATTAAGTGGTTTTTGATGAGTCCACTTAAAGATATATTGTATTTTTAATTTTAATTCAGACAGCTAATAGTTACAAATATTTTAATACTTCAAAATGCCACTTAAAACACAATTGCCTAAAATAATTTAATGATCATTCCAAAATCCCCTTTTACTTAAATCACTTTAAGATGCCTTCCATCAATAAAGGTATCACTATAAAACTAATTCTTTTTATTCAGAAAAAAAGTTAATATTAAATGCATGGTTTTTTTTTTCATTATATTAAACTTAAGTTAATTATTTCAATTTTTATATTTAAACCATTTAATATCGTGATGCACACATAAGAAATTTTAAACATGATTTAATTTAAAATTAAAACTATTATTTATAATTTGCAAAAAAAAAGTTAGTGAGATAAAAATAAGTTTTTACCGGTGAAAGGAAAAGGTGGAATTTTTTCTTGGCTCTTTTAGAACAATTGATGGCGTTGCAACTCTTTACTATTCCTCTTTTTATATGAGAGAAAAGTGTGATAAATTTAAACATAGCTCAAATTTCCCAATCTTAAAGCCAGATAATGGGTCATAATGTCACATACCACCACGGATGCAAATGTTCTACACTTAATTCCTCTTTATGTTTTTTTTATTAGTTTAACTTGTAAGTTAAAAAAGAAGATCCGATAGTGTTCATAGATTTTTTTAAAATATGGCTTATTACATGGTAAGAAAAGATTAACAAAGATTGTTTTACTGAAAACTTCCCCCACTCAAAAATAAAAACCTAAATCAGTGGTAAGAATTAAATACTTAAATTTAAAGTTGACACAATTATAGGAAATTTAATATTTTTGCGTCGAGATACAGAAACATAATATTGTTTCCTTACAGATGCCTTATAGATGATTTGACATAAAGAATGCATAACATTTTAAATATAAAAAAACAAGCAAGTTATTTAGTTATTTCGAAGGATCACGTAAAGAAACTACGGCAAAAAACGCACGCTAAGCTCTGCCTACTTCCATTTTCTACCTCGACCACTAAATCCACAATTTTCTCCCTTAAATACTAGTTTAAACTAATCGGAAAGGACTCAGATCATATCGGGAGGGTTCACATTATATAATATGAAGGTTTTTTTAACCTATCGGAAAATTATACTATACTATTTAATGTATAAAGTAAAAATAAAGTAAAATAAACCTTTTCTTTTACATATCGATACGTAATATGAACTAGAACTTATACTTGAAGACAAGAACTTACATATCGTCTAAAAATCCATTTCACGATACATTACAAATATTTTTAAGGATCTTCTAGATTAATTATGTAGATATTTATAGAGCATTTTATCAGTTTTGACATAAAGAATGCCTATTTTTCTGAAAAGTGGCTTATTCAACTTCAAACCTCGTCTTGAACCCTCGACTTTTATTATAAAACATGATTTCGAGAAGGTAAATTAAAGATGGGTAAAATATACGACCTTATGTAGCTATTAAAACATGAAATGACTTTGAAACTCATAGTCGTTACTTCTATGAGTCTCAACGCTTCTTTACCTTTATCATTTACGATTATCCAGACAAATGTTCTCTATTGGATCGTACTAAATGAGGTATTTTCACGTTTTGAGATTCAATTTTATTAAAATAGTAGATAAAAACCATGAAGTTTAAATGAAGTATTTTCGTAGCCTAGTTTCTGAGATATAAATTTTTGAAATTTCGTTTTGTGTTTTGGCTTGAAAACAGAAACACTGTTGTTTACATGCGCTGTGACGTCAAATCCCGTTTTTTTTATCACATGACTTTACTAGTGTTTTGGCAAAAATAAAATTGAATTTTAAATTATTTAAAACATATTTTTGAACTTAAAAATCTGATACTTGAGAGTTTTAAACTATATAACGTATCAAAAAGTGTAAAATTAAGCAAATCCCTCACTTATACAAATACCTCATTGTTGTCAATTTAATCTCACAATTTAAAGGGATTTAAGCCTATTCTATCGCCCTTTTTAACAATAGACAGAACTAAACCTTGTAATTGATATCCAGTTATGTAAACCGATTCGCACGTAGTGCATTTCCTATTTTGCTTCTTTTGAGAGGGAAAAGTTTTCTGGCGCCTTTTTTCTTCTTGGGGAAGGCGCGTCGCAGAAGTATTTCTGTCTGAATGGGACCCGGGATCGTCAATCAGCGCGTCCTCACCCACGACGTGTTACGTCACTCCAAAACTCCTCGACATTTGTTTTTAAAGCGGTTGACACTTTGGATGGGGAACCTTGGAGGACTTTTATCGCTCCATTGGCTTCGTCGAGGGATGAGAATGTTTTTGAGCCTATGATATATAATTTGTGAAATCTGAATTGACATTCAAGAATTTTCCTTCATGACAATGGTCAAATTTGGAAAAAGACCAATGGAACAGAGAATTTGGAAGGAGAGGGGACATTATTTTAAGAGTTCATATGTTTTATGTCGAAGACACGTAAAACTTATGGTAGATTTGAGAGGATAAGAAGAGAGTGGGAGAGGGAAGTTCTGTCATAAGTCTCTGTGAAAATTGTCCAAAAATCTCCCCAATGAATTTAATAAAAGGGAATTTTGAAAGGGGAAAAAATCCCCCCTAAAGGGAAAAGAATCCCCCTCATGCATTCTTCGCTTTTTACACAACAATTTCTACATCTTTAAGAAAATCTACTCTCCTGTATTTGAATAAGTTTGATTTACCACGAAACTGAGCTAAACAGAAGAAATGTATAAATAATATTGTAATAGACGACATTAGTCATAACGTCACTTGCTTGTTTGGAAACGTAGATTCCATCCGTGATTGGTTCCGTACGGATTTACCTCCAATCACGGAACCAATCACGGATAGAATCAACGTTTCCAAACAAGCAAGTGACGTCACACTAATGTCGTCTATTCAGGGGGGACTGGAGTCATTTCCATTAATCTCTTTTAGTTGAAAAAAAGGAAAATTTTGTAATTTTAAGAGATATGCATGCTCTGATCCTCTCTCCTCACTAAATCTTTAAGTTTAGATGAAAAGAAATATATCTGAATATACTTTTTTTTAAATAAATTTAAGTCATATTACAGTATTTTTAAAGTGTTATGTAAGATATTTAGTTAACATTATTTTGATTAAAATATTCTGGTTATACAATGGGAATAAATATTAAATCATGCATTCTTCTTTGACGTTTAAACTTAATCTTAGGGTAAGAAATTTTGATGCGAGACAACTAGAGCCCCAAAATGTAGGGCATGCATCTCACTTCATTGTTGATGTTTCCAGTCAAACTTGGCGAGTTTATTTTTCCAGCAACCCCCATTCCCTCTCACCCATGCCTCCTCCATTCTCGTTTCCCTCTAGAAAAAGAAATATTTCCCAAATCCAGGGAATTGCGCGGATTGTGTTTGTGTGGAAAACCTCACCCTGATTCACTCACTCCCCTATTTCCTTCATTGAACATCATCATCACACATTCCCATGCTGATTCCTCACTGATGGACAATGACGAAACCTGACACTTTTTATTGTTTCCGATCTCGCAAGAAATGAAAACGATTTAAAAACCCCTCTTGTGAAAAGCGTCCTATGTTGTGTAACGTCTTCATTGCACGCACGTCATCTCTTCTATTTATTATCATAATAACGGCTTGAATTACTCCAAACTAAAACGATTCGACCCTCCTCATCTTAACCGCCAGCCTTAAGTGCAATTAGCGCGAGTTGAAGATCCACAACGCTCTTAATATTCACAAGGAAGTTCAAATGCACAAAATGGACTTGTCGTGGGCTGTGGGTCTGACGATTCTCTGTGCCTTGACCGTCGTTGTCAATGGCAACCGGAGGAAAGTGAGGAACGCTGAAGGCACCCTCCGACTGGTCGGGGGGAAGGTCCCCAGCGAAGGGAATGTGGAAGTGTACCATTTGGGGGTCTGGGGGTCCATTTGTGACGATGAGTGGGACATTCGTGAAGCGGAGATCGTCTGCAAGACTCTAGGGTTCGGCAAGGCAAAGAGAGCTACCCATAATTCCGAGTTTGGAAGAGGAAGGAGTGAGTATAATTCAACGTAAAATACTTTTTCCTATTATTATAATAAGCGAAGGGGAGCTAAAATGTTGTAAATATCTATAAATTGCTGCTGATATGAATGTTTTTTTGATCTGAATATGTACTTAGTTGTCAATATGTTAACATCTAATATCTGCACTCTAGTACTCTAAATACCAACTTTTAGTTTGAGTATACTCAGAGAGAGAGAATATCCCACCCGACTCTTACACTTTTTACTCTTCATTGTATTTACATTCCTTCATTTTTTATTCGTTTGAGTTATTATCCTTTACTTACAATATACTACTGTTAGTATCTATTTATGTTCATCCATACGATAGAAATGGGATTGGGCACCCTGTCAAAAGAGAGAGAGAGAGAGAGAGGAGAGAGAGAGTAAGAGAGAGAAAGAGAAGAAAGAGAGAACTATATAGGTCAGAGGAAAGCATATAGGTTATATTCATAATTTTTATTTTTGCTCTGTGTTTTCTTTTTTCGGTTGTTTTATTTCTGATGTTTTTGAATCTTTGAATTTTAGTTTCATTTTCACAAACTCATACGCTACCTCAGCTAACTCTCTCTCTCCCTATTTCAGCTTCCAATACAAACGTTAATTTTTTAAAATTAAACCTGTTTCATTACCTAGATTTGCAGTTGTATTCCTTCAGATGAATAAAGGTTAGTAGAAGTATAAACTTCAGAAAAAGGGGTTACGTACTAGAGGTATTTTGAAAAAATATATCTTAATTTTTTTTTATATCGTTCAACTGGTATAATTAATTAGATAAATTTTAAATTCATTTGAAATATTTTTCTCAAATCATTACACAGTCCTTCGAGTTTTCCTTCGTTATCTAAAGTAAAAATTCTTAACAATAACATTTCTTAACAAAAATTCTTAACATTTTCGAAGAACGGTTTCTTTTGAAATATTTTAATCGATAATCAATTTACTATTAAAACCTTTACTATACCTTTAAATAATTGAAGGTAATAAAATTTATATATGTTACGGGCAATGTGATAAATTCGGGCTTTATGCCCGCGTTTTTTGGACTAAGTGATAAATAACTCATTGAATTTATTACACTGCCCTCCTTACTTCGGGCATTATTAACATTATTAATAATAGCTGGTTTATCACTTTGCCCTTAACATATGCATAATACCAAAAGCTTCTCTCTTAAGCCCTTAAGGAGAAATACAATCTTTAAATAGTATGCGAGTTGAAGAAGTTAAGGAGATCCTGAGTGGATAAACACTGTTAATATATAAACAAATGTTATTATAAAATTATTTCGTGGAAAAGGAAGTTAAATCTTAATATAGCTAAGGAATCTAAATTCAAACATAAAACTCGCTAGAAAATTTCCTAATTGTGGTAATGAAGAAAAAAGAATTTAACGGTCCGTCCGTTGACAGCTGTGCAGTAAATGAGTCATTCCTGTGTCTTGCGGAAACGATCAGTTGATGAGACCAGAAAATGTGTTTCCCATATTCTCCCACTGACCTTGCCCTCTTTTTCTTCTTTCTCATCACTCTCGTCATCTGATAATCTGAAGAATAAGGAGGAAAAAAAGGAATGGCCATTCCTTAAAAATATAAGAAAGCTTGATTTATATTTTGTAGTATGTGGGGATTATCCTCAATCATATTCCATATGGGTAATATTAGCGGTATCAGTTGTTGTAGGGATTTCCCGTGAGGATTTCCCTGCAAGGTCAGTGAACGACTTATGTAACACATTTTGAAGTTAAGTTGGGTCAAAACACTCTGGGGTGTTGGTATTCCGGAATTTTTTTTTTTAATTCTTTCACTGTGCTCCTTCTCTTTTCTCCACTTTGACTCTTTTTAATCTTTATCCTTCTTTTGCAACCTATCTTTCTTTTATTATCATTTTTTGTAATTCTATCAATTTTCCCTCTCATTCTTCATCCTGGCATATAATAGTAAATATACAGTGAGTCCATTTTTAACGGGATCTAATAGCTGCGTATGTAGGGGAAAACGGGGCTTTTCGATACACGAGGCTAATTGATACACCTTTAATGTTTCAAAATTTATCAGGATAATTTAGGCTTTTTTTTCTAAAAGTTGCCTTTACTTTACATGTGTTACATATTACATAATTGTTTAAAAGATGTGGGAAATATTTACATGCATGCGTAGAATATGGTCACTTTAATACGTATCAAAGTTCCCCACACTAAAATGTATCCAAATTTATTAACTGTTAAGCTCGCCACTAATTCTTATTTTTTGTTAAAATTTCAGAGAGTGAATTTTGAATTTTTTCGACGAATTTTTTTGAATACAGAGATCTGTAAAAAACAAAAGCAAGTTAATTCTTGTTTGCAATGGGGGATATAGTACTTAGATTTTAAATAACATTTGATGCATTTTTATTTTAATAAATTTTGATACATTTTAGTGTGGGGAACTTTGATACGTATCAAAGGGACCATATTCTACGTATGCAGGTAAATTAACTCCCACATCTTTTAATTAATCAGTCATAGGTAAGTTAGAACTACAGAGAAGGATATTTATGGTGTGATTGAAATAGCAATTTTAGAATCTTTGGGTTTTATCAAGTGTTTGAGATTGGCAACTGCTTTAGTGTATTTCTAAATTTTGAATGAAAAAGAAAAACATTTGGGCCAAAGGAGGGGTTAATCTGTTAGCTGCAGTTATTCTAAATTTTATAAATAGTCAGAAATTACAAAATTAAAACAAAAAAAATAATTAAGCATGAAGATAAAGTTAAATATTTAAAATTAATTAAATAATTTTGAGGTGATTATCTGTACTATAGTCTATATATTATACTGAAAGCAGTTGATAAACACATGATCAAATCAGGAACTTTGAATCAACATTGAGAAGTTCTGAACACTTTTATTGGTACTAAGAACTGTATTTTTAAAATCAGTAGTTAAAAGCAGTGGCAAAATAGTACAATAAATAGTCCAAAAATAATCAGTTAATTAGTGTCGCATTTTTAAATTTCTGAATAATTTTATATTAAAATACCCATAGTCAGCATGTGTCTCTGCTATGCTCAACTACTTCAACGACTTCTATTAAAATACCTTTGATTTTTATTTAACTAATTCAGGGGCAATTATCTTTTTAAAAACTTTATCTTACTTTCTTAATTGGAGATTTTAGTAAAAAGGAACATTAGTTAAGAACAAACTTCATAATTTAATGTACCTTTTTATAAATCTGAAAGTAATGAATACAAACCATTAAATATCTCTCTATATTAAAAAAAAGTAACAGTGACCGCCGCCGCCGCGGCCGCCGCTGCTTTTGAAAATTTTATTTTTGAACACTTTGAACTCTCACTACGCAAAAACTATTCCACGGAAATTTGTGAAATTTTAAACATTTCTATTCAAGTGTATGAGGATCGTTTTCGTTCTAAAAGCTAATAGATGAGACAATTAGTTCTAGAGTTATTTAATGTCAAAGTCGAAAATTATTTTTTTCTGCTGCGAGTTCGCCCCCAGCAAAATCTATTAGCAGCAGAAATATGATTTTTTGCAGACACATACTCTTAGATGTGCAGTTTTGCACCACGTCGCCCTTTTTTCGAATTTCGTATTAGTTTTGGAGTAATTAAGTTTTAAAGTTTCGAAAATTTTGAAGATTTTTCTGTTTTTTCGTTATAAAAGCAAAACTAATCACAGTAGAGCTATGATATTTTAAAGACACATAGAAATAATTTTTATAAAAGTATTGGCTTTTTGTTTTTTCAAAAATTCTAATTAGTTTTAGAATTATTAAGATTCAAAGTTTCAATTTTTTCTTCTCTTTCTCGCCGTTCACTAGAGAAACAGACGAGTTTTATGCGTGTTTTATTGATGAGTCTGATTTCTTTTATTTTCAACAATGCTTTTTTCTACAAAGTGGTTGATGGTTATTAGTAGACTTGCTGAATATTTTTTTAACATTTGAATTAAATTATTCGGAGAAAAGGCTTCTGCTGGATTGTTGAGATGAACAAGCGAGCTCTGCCAAAACCCTCTATATACAAAGCCTGACAACTACGTCACTGTGACGTCAAAGGTGGCGGAAAATTGCTAAATTTCCCATGTTAAGTCTATGGAGCATAAAAACTTACTTTCTTAACTCCTCGCGTTATGTATGCCTTCAAGGCTGATAATACTGTTCTGGAAACTCAAAATCTTTCGTTTAGAATCAAAATTTTGTCCCTTTTGTACAGTTTTTTTGTATTTTCATTCAGTTTTTTAGCCTTAGGACTAACATGGATTTTAGTTCAGTTTGCAAATAATGAATGCATGTCATGTAGGTTTTTCTCACAATATTAAGTTTATCTAGGAAATTAATAAAAAATCACTAGTAAAATAAAAAGTAAAATCTATTAAAAATTAAAACAAATCATTGAATTTTCCAATTCTTCCAACAGTAAACAATTTATTTAATTACACTAAATTCTTTAATTTATTATAAGATTAAACTGATGAGAATCAAGCATTATATTTATTGTTGCGGGAAATGCACTAGTAGCACTAAGTTCTAGTTAATTCTTCTGATTTGTATTTTTCTCAGATGGCATCACGTTTTTGTTTGTTGTTCCATCAATTTTGTTAAATTAAATGACATTTTTGATACTTTATGCTTATTTCAGATTTCTACTTATTAAACTCTGGTTTGAATAGCGATAGCCATTAAAAATTAATATCACGGCGTATGTTTTTGCATCGATGCATTAATGTTAATAACAAAAACACGAATATTCCTTGTTCAGTGTTAAGAAGTCAAAAAATATAAAACATGGCGTCGTTTTGCATGTGACGTCAAAGGTGGCGGAAAGTGTGACGTCACCCGTCCGAGTTGTGAGGCCATTATATAGAGGGTCTTGGCTCTGCTCGCTAAGATCGCGAAGCGATCTGAGAAGAACTGCGAAGCAGTTCAGAGGGTTGGTGTGCGATAGCTCACTATATGTGTGATTTCTTTTATTTTCAATTTAAGTTAGGAAAGTAATATTTCAGCAATAGTTTTTTTCGGGATGATTTGGATTAAATTATTTATCACCAAGAGTGATAAGTAGTTTCGGTTGTAAAGGAGCATTAATTAAGCCGACCAGCGGGGTGATTGGTAAGATGGAACAAGCGAGCTCTGCTCGCTGAGATCGCGAAGCGATCTAAAAAGAACTGCGAAGTAGTTCCGGGGGTTGGTGAGCGATAGCGAGCAGGGGGCAGGCCCCCTAGTTTAGTAAAAAAAATATTATCTAAAACGTTATCGTTCATCTGCATAAATTACACTCTCGTGAAATCTAAAATATTTATTACTCTAGTCTAGTTTATCAAAATGTATCAAAATTTATCTTCCATAAATCAATATAACTCACAGAATTTAAACGCAACCATTTTAAATATATATATTTTCTTTCCCAGATAAAAATCTCAATCATAACCAATGTATATTTTTTAATGTTAATATATTTTTTAATTCCTATTACTTTTTTTTTTCATCTCAATCGCCTACATTAAAAGTAACTAGCCTTTTAAAATAATTTGTTATTTTATTTTTAAAAAGCAACACTATAAGTTGTTTTTCTTCCAACAATACAACCTTTACAAAGAAGAGGGATTTACAGATCATCGCCGGGAAAAAAAATTACGGGTTTTCACTTTACTTTGGGGACATCCATAAATTACGTGAGGTGTTTTTTCCAGAATCTGGACCCCCCCTCCCCCCCGCGTGAGATTTTCTTAACCATTAGTTTAGTTTTATAGTTAGTACAAAAACACGTTGAAATCAAAAACATGGTTCTAACTTGTAATTATCACGACTGACTGGCTAATGATTTGCTGTTTTGACTAATCTGAGCATTTTTTCCAGACCTTGTGCTGAAAAAATATTAAAGAAAAAAAGTATATTTTCTAAACTAAAAGTTGAAGTGAGATTTTAATTGACTCCCCCCTCCCCCCTGGTGAGATTTGGTGAGATTTTCCTGGACCCCCCCCCTCCCCCCTTTTGACCTCACGTTATTTATGGATGTCCCCTTTACACACAATCAAAACGTATTACCTTAGCTACAGTTGACTTGAATTATAATTATTATAAGTCAAGATGTATATTATCATATTTTTGTCCACGAAAATACGCAGATTATGGATCCAACCCTATAGAAAACATGCAATTTTTCTTGTAAATTATCATAGAAATGAAATACAATAGTACTGTTTTTTTTATTCCTATATTAATTTATTGTAGGAGCAATTAATAAAACTGAGTTTCAAACGTATTGAAATGCCATAAATTAAGCACTACAGCTTAGGAACCACACACTTTAGCTAACAAGTTTTCCTAATTTTTTCAACCTACAGTTTAAGTATACAATTTCACTGTCTAATTGACGGAAATTTATCCAAACAAATTCTTTAGTCCCTCAGTTTCTTTAGATTTGGATTGCACAACTGAAAATTTTAGAATACTTCTTGATATACTACGGGCCTTTTGGGGCAGATATTTTTAATATGTTTTCTTTAATTCGTTTCAAAGTTTATCGTCGTTTTTGAGGGATGAGACCTTTTCGATGTTGGGTTTTTAGGGCCAGGATTTTTCTTCCGTCAGGTTGAAAAGGAATCACATTATAGTTGGACTTGGAATGATCAAGAATGTTTTTTTTTTCGTCGTTCACTCACTCTCAGAAATTTTATAAAAGTGCTAATATTAGACTTTTCCTTTTTGAGATACTTTTTTCTCTAAAGGCAATCGAAATCCTAATTCGACCGACAAACTTTGTAAGGGGATAGTAGGCATCATGAAAATTTATGTACTGAAGTTATTATCTACTGAAAACTAAATACAACTGAAAAACTTACTGTATTTTAGTCTTCAGCTCCTATCTCATGAAGGGCTATCTTCTTCTCGAAAGCTAGTGTGAAATCTCATTTTTCTTTGAAACTCTATATATATAGTCTCAGAGAAAAAAAATTATCACAAGAAAAGGAAAAGTCACTGTAATAACTTTCCTTAAGCAGCTAAAAAATGTTTTGAAAGTAAGAATATAGTAAATAAAACAATAGAGAAATAAAGTCCTGACATTTTTGTCTAAAAGTAACAGTTGGAAAACTTCAATCACAAAGATAAATGACTGATTTTCAATTTAAGAATTCATTGTTCCTTAGATTGGTGCACATATTTCTGTTACGTTTAAATTTCTATTTTAGTTACCCTTTATCGCAACAAGTACTTAATTATTGCATACTTATATATGTTACTGCTAATTTTAAAACACCTGGACAAACGTTATTATTTGACTTTTCCATTTTCATGAGTGTTAAATATTTTTCTTTGAAATATTAAAGGGGCCAATTACAGTAAAATAGGTAATCCTTTTTAATTAATACGAAAGATTTTATGAACCTATAAAACTAAATCTCTGGGTCAAGACATCATATGCATTATTTACTGCATCACTATTTGAAAAAAGAAACGTGAACAATACCTTGTATTTTAGGTTTTATTTCTCCTAATTTTCCTTTTCAGTTTTCGTAATGAAGCACGGGTTTCTATTTAGCGAAATTTATTGAATAAAATAAATTATTTTAACTTAACGACTCATGAGGTTGGGGGTAAAAAGGGTAGCATTTGCACGGTATTGTATTTGAACTTGACTCACATTTAAAGGTTTCACTAAAATAATTGTACGAAGCAGATCAATAATTTAACTTTCAAGCAAAGATTTAGAATGACGCCAGAACTGTTTTTCTACGAGTGGGATGCATATATCACTGGGGGGTTATTTGATAAAACAGGAAGGTTTACAAAGTTTGGAAATTTTCTAAAGAAATCGTGTATAATTATACGTAACATATAGATTACGAAAAAGCTTGTTAAAATCTGTTTTTTAGCGTCAAATTTAAAAGACTCTCTAGGTCCCTAGCCTTCTTTCTGACAGAGAACTCAATGTATCCTGCAAAATGAAGATATCATGGCTTCCCAGTTCAATCCCGTAATTTTGACATAAATTTTTTTTATTGTTTTTTTCCTTGAAAATTCTGCAACTTATAAGGAGAAATCCAAAGGGTGTCAAAAGGAGTAAAAATCATACTTTCTAGGGTCAAATTTCAAAAATTTTCCTGGGGAAGAACCCCCAGATCACCCTCCAAAACTTAACTCTCAAGTGGTCTAAAACTTAACGTATAAATGTACTCGCTATAGGGTACGTTAAGTCAATCCCCCGATACATAAGTGGCCTGTCCTATGTAGAGCACATAATCTTTGTGGCGCCCCCCAAAAGAAAATCCTGGATCCGCCCTGCTACCACACATCACAATTTTTAGCTTCTCTGGCCATGTTAAAAGTCGAAAAATTCTTCAAAAGAGTCTGTTAAAGCGTAGTTTGGTTCAGTGTAGTCTACCTGTATTTCAGGAAAGATATGGATGGATAACGTGTTCTGCGACACTCACAACGAGTTGCTGCAAAGCTGTCGTTTCGACGGGTGGGGAACGCACGACTGCAGCCCTTCAGAAGCGGCCGGAGCGGTGTGCGAAGGGAACGAAATCGAAGAGCTGAAGGCGAAGAAGGCTCTGATGGCCAAGCCTGTCCTGCAAGTAAGCATCGCGTCAGAGTGTGTTTTAATTTTAAATTAAAAAGGTTTATGAATTGAAAACTATGCATTAAATAGTTTTGAATATCACGGATTCCCGTACAAAGAGCTCGTCTGATAATGTTGTTGTGAGACTGAAGGACATAGCAAGAATTTAATTTGAAAAAAAATCGCTACCTTAGAATAAGAACAAAAAGGATTTCCGACTTACAATAATCGAGGGCCGCAGTCGAAAGCACAAGTCTTGTGACAGGCCGCAAAATAATCAGGCTCCTTTTTATCCATGATATATTTTTTGGGAGGTGAGGACTCTTTAATATGAAACTTTTCTAGCGAGGTAGAGATGGTTATTTTCATGGGGTGAAGGTACTACTATATTTTCAAATATTTCAGAAGAAAAATTGATTTTTGGCCCTACTTTTAACCCATTAGTGCCTTTCGTCCCTAAAAAGGGACGTTTTTAAAAGCGCTTCTATTTCTACAAACCTCGTTCTTTTGAATAAAGAATACAAAAAAAGCAGAAGTAAAATTTATTTTTTAAATTTTTTTAGCGTTATATTATTTTTTTTCTTCCAAAACTTTTAATTTCCTTTGATTTGACATGTTAGAAGTAAAAAAAGGTAAGATATAAGCAAAATTGAAAAGACAATTTTGAAAAAGGTGGTTATGATGCACACCAAATCAAAGAAAACAAAATTACGAATAAAATGTGATTATTTTCAGGTTTTTTAAGATATATATAGTTCTAGAGTTATTAGCCGTTTTAAAATGCAGGAAAACAAATTCACAAAAGTTCTTAGACATGAAAAAAGTATTTCTACCAAAAAGTGGGGTGATAAAAGAATAAAACCTGGAACATTATATCTAAATTTGGAGCTGTGTCCGTCTATTTCCAAAATAGATATAAGTAAGTAAATCTAATTTTAAATATGTTTTACAAAATCTTCGTTATAAGACTAATTTTCAGTTAATCTAGAAATTACATTCCTTTGACTTACAAAACTTAGATTTTGTAAACACAAACACTGACACAATTGCAAAGAACTAATCACCATTTTTTTAATTCATAGAAGCTAGATGACAACATGGAAGTTCGTATTCTCGGAGGACGCTACCACTTTGAAGGAAGGGTAGAAGTGAAAATTAACGGAAAATGGGGTCTAATATGCGGAGACGGTTGGTCTCTTCTTGAAGGAACAGTGATATGTCAGCAGCTGGACTTAGGATATGCACAAGCAGCAGTGCAAGTGAGTGGAAAAATCTTAAAATAAAATTACTCATGTGTACTAATTTTGTAAAAGTTAATTTTTTTGCTATAAGCCAAATAATAAACAAAATACTATTTAAACATTTTATTTATAACATTTTTTAGTTTTTGTAAAGTTTATTTTCTTGTAAAGAAGCATTTTTTTAAGTAATTTGCAGTATATAACTTTAACTACCCATATCCAAGCATGAGCGTGACTAAAAATAAATTCACTAAAATTCAAATAATTTTTTTTAAATGAAAAAATGCAAATATAAAGGAAATAAGCTCTTAACTTAAGAAGCAATGTTTTTGAAGTCCGTGTACTTATGATTAATTGATTATTAAAAAAAATGTACGTACTTCTCCGAGAAGTCATAACATATGCTTACGATTTAAAAATTTCCAAACATAATAAAAATCTGATAGTATAAAAATTACAGCAAATGTTTAAAAATAATCTTGCCTAAAAGTTTTGATAATGTCAATTTTAATAAAATTCAGTTTGATCAAGTTTCGTTAAAGTTTTAATACATAGGCTACCTTAATGTCTTTTACTGGTTTAAAATTACGTTCTTTCATCAATTAAGAACTAATTTTAAATAATTTTATTATTATTTGTGCTTATGGTATAAAAAGAGCTTGCACTCTTTTAAAGAGTAATGTTGTTCTTTTAGAGTTCATTCTTTGGTGGTCATCCAAAAAATATCACTTTAGCTGGAGTAAAATGCACCGGAAGAGAAAAGAGCTTGTCAGAATGTTTGCATGTTAATGAATCATACGGGAAAGTGTCCTGCCCTGGCAGAGACGACAATATTGCTGGTGTGATTTGCGTCAAAGGTAAATTTAGGTGAAATGCTTTTATGCATGTGTAGAAAAAGCATTTAAGTTGAAGGGAGACTCAAGTTACTTTCCGTATCAAAAAGGGTAGTAAAAGATGTTTCAATTTTCAGTGGGAAATGTGATATGAACCTGTAGAAATTTTTTTACAAAAATTACATTTTTGAATATTGGAAGTAATAGTTTTTAATAGTTTAATACATAAAGCATTAATATTTTTAGTTTTGAAGATATTAATTAAATTTCATTGTTCTTATAGCAAACGTTTTTCAAATTTTATAGTGCTCTAAAAAATTTTTAAAATATGACCTGCTTTCCAAAATAAGCTTCCACATTTGTATTTCGTAATAAACCTCTAGGTTTTAGGAGCGTGATGAAAAATTATTAAATAATTTCTGAACTTTTAATTGTATCAGAAATGAGTTATTTAATTAATAACATTAAAGTAATTTTGAAATAAGCGACAGCTCTGGGAAATGTTATCACACAGGTATACTATAATTTTTTAAAAACTTTTTAGTTTTATGCAGGGGGGTTATAATATTTTGATTTGCTACTTTTAGAACTGCCTGATTTAGTTCCCGATGAAGCTGAAGTTGAAAGATCTGCATATCTGGAAGATCGACAGTTAGTCTTTTTACAATGTGCCATGGAAGAAAACTGTTTGTCAAGTGAAGCATACAAATTAGACAAAAATGATTATGGTAAAGAAAATGCCATGATAGATTTTTTTCTCATATTTTTTTTATATAGATGTTAAAGCAATTGGATTCCATCTGACAATTTTTTTTTTTGCTTCTGAAATATCATAACTCAATATATGTTACGGGCAAAGTGATAACTGTTATTTAATTTATTACTTTACCCACCTCACTTCGGGCATTATTAATAAGGTCCGGTTTATCACTTTGCCCGTAACATAACAATGAAATAGTATATTACTCTGAATCATTTAAATCATGTTATACACATTTAAAGGTCTAGAAACCTAGAAAGAAAACGTTAATATGATTTTTTAATATGATCATTAATTTTCAATTCCTTTATTCTTAAATTTTGAAGTAAATTAATTCACCTTATCAGGTTATGAATAAATTCACTTTAAGTGCATTAAGCTAACGTTTAATGGATACTTTTAAAATTGTCTTGGTTAATTTTTCAAATAGGCTGGTTGTATGAACAAAGAAGACTGCTTCGCTTTTCAGCGAGAATAGGAAATTTCGGTACAGCAGACTTTAGGCCATTCTTACCAAAACATGCCTGGAATTGGCACATGTGTCATTTGTAAGTAACATTGATTCTTTTTTATGAAATTTTTAACCATTGCATCTCAAACCTTTTTTTCTCTAGTGTTGAGAAGCCAGTTTTTACTCCTAAAAATTCCTTTATTTCAGATATCCGAGACTACTTAATCCGTGAAATCATTTGGTAGTAAATAATAACCGTAAAACTATTTTTAAAAGTAAAACAAACTTATTATAATAAGCTAAATAAGTATGGATGGGGTGGGTGAGTTTAGGTCAAATTTTTATTTTAAATTATCCATCCATTAGGTATAAGAAAAAACTGAAGTCCAGATGTTACCAAACTTGGTCGTAGGTATTATTTTTCTACCATAAAAGTGAATTCAAATATACCCACCACTAGTGAAGAATAACGTTCAATGCCGCTTGGTTAAACGAAATAAAGGACCTAGGATCCATACACCACACGAATTGCATTTAATTTTAGTTACCAAAGGAAGTAGTACTTATATGGGTTCCATAAATCACTCTTTTATTGATGTTTCACACGCATGACAAGCATTTTTTAGTATCAAAGACATTTAAAACTGATTTCTTCGTGACTTATTTCGTTTAACAATATTGAAACTCAGGGTATCGTTCCCTCAAGACGTAAGTTCTCGAAGTAACTTATTTTGACGGAGTAAAAAACCCATGCCTCTCACTAAAAATCATCAAAGTAAATGCCTAATTACAATTCTGAACTTTTCCAATTTTTTACATATTTGTTCTGTTACAAAAATATAATCTCTTTTTAAATTGTTCCTAATTTTTTTTATCGAATTGTTCCTGATTCAAAAAGGAAAACCGGAGTAAATAAGCTAAAATTCGGAACAATTGAATAAAAGATTGTATTTTTGTAAACAGACTTGGGGGAAAATTGGAACGTTTTTAGGAACAAAAAATACAGTCTTGGGGGAAATGGTTAAAATTAGAAATTTAAGAATAGTTGAAAATTTAAAATAAGAATCTTCTTCAAATATTCATCTTTCTCGGTCTTTGCAATATGTCATCTATTTCAGACATTACCACAGCATGGAAGTCTTCGCCCATTTTGACATCATCGACATGCAAGGAAACCGAGTTGCAGAAGGTCACAAAGCCAGCTTCTGCCTTGAGGACAACCACTGCCTGCCTGGCGCGGAGAAGAAATTCGTTTGCGCCAACTTCGGTGATCAGGGTATTTCTGTAGGCTGCACCGATGCATATCTTCACAACATCGACTGTCAGTGGATTGATATAACAGAGTTAAAGCCAGGAATGTACAATTTTAAAGTAAGTTTATACCATTGAGTAAATAGTTTGTTTAGAGGAACTTTCCTATTTTCTCCTACATGTTTTTTAATGCAATGTAGCTATAGTGAATCTTATTGAATTTCGAATAGGATGTCTGAATGTATAAGCATCCAATTATTTAGCTGGAGTAAATTAAGTTCTGAAACACTGCTTCAAATTATAAAAAGTTAAGAGGAAAATTGAAATTTATAGAATTATAAATCTTCAGCGTTGAATTTCAGACACTATTGCATCAATATTCAATATCGGATATTAAATCCATGATCGATTTTAAAATTCCTAGAGCTTTCTAGCTATTAAACGAATGTAGCAAACTGGTTACAAATTTTTTGGAATATAATTACTGATTTTAACTTTTTTTCTTACAGGTTTCAATAAACCCAGAGTTCAAAGTAGCCGAACTCAATTATGATAACAATGCAGCAGTGTGCACCTTGTACTATAACGCAGTATCAGCCAGGCTCTTCAACTGTACCTTGCAGAGACCATAACACACCATTTTCCATATCATGTCATTTTTATTGAATGTGAAGTGCATTTTTTTTTTTTTTAGAAACATTGTGAAAATATATTTTGGCATGGCGGTTCTGTCTGAACTACTTTTCGAAATTCCTCAGAAAATGTTCCCACATATAGGTCGAAGCTACTACATTTTCTAATATCACTATTTGATGCTTGTTAACTTACATACGATCACTTTGAATCCAATAAAGAATTTGTACCAACTTTTTAGATTATTAAAGGGATCTAATATTTATTGTAAAATACTGAAGAAATTACTGAAAATGTAGTGTTCACCTTAGTGGGAATATGATTCTGTTATGAATTAATTGAAATTATTTTTAATACGATTGATTTTTATTCTTGCATAATAGCCAAATTAAACATATTTGACTGATTAAAACATGTAAAAATTTTAAATAAAATATAAAATAAAGCCCATGCTCTCGTGTTCTGTTTCGTGTCTTCCAAATTAAGAGAAATTTTTTTTTACTGAAATAATAAACTCCTAAACATATTTTCTTAATAAATTCTACTTTCCAGGAGAAAAATTCCAAAATGTTAGTTCTTTCATTCGGTTAATATCATCACAACTAAAAAAGTAAAAAAATTTGAAACTTTGAAATTTAATAACTCTAAAACTAATCCGAAAAAAGGGTTCCTAGGTGCAAAATTTCATACCCAAGAGTATGTGGCTGCAAAAGAACCTTGATTCTGCTGTATTCCAAGTTTACCGTGGGTGAGTATAGTCATAAAAACGTGTTTTAATTGTGTCTCAAGCAGGCGGGGCAGCGTAAACGAGACTCCACGAAAAATTGAATAAATTGTAAAAAAATTTTAAAATACCTTCAATTAATTTTATATTTTAATTTGAAAATCGAAGAAAAACCATGTGACTGTAAACCACTGAGCTATACAGGGTGTTTCAGATAAATGGTTCAGAACTCCTAGGAGGGGTAGGACTCAAAAGCGTAGCCAGAGGAAGGAGGGGGTGGGGGATTTATCCCCCACCCCCGAAATTCAGAAATTTACCTTTTTTGACCATAGAGCATTCGCACATGACGTCACTTGGAGGACAAAAACAACGTTGCTAAGGCTGTTGTTAGGGGGGGGGACATAGAAGCATCCAATAGAAGCATTCGCACATGACATCACTGGAGATAAAAACAACGATGCTAAGGCCGTTGTTAGGTAAAGTCATGTGATTGAAAATGCTCTATAGAAAGGAATAAACCCATATCCCTTCCCGAATTTGGTGGGGCATGGAGCGAAAAAGGTTGGGAACCACTGACCTAGACGAATCACCATCAATGAAAGGGGGAGGGTCGGAAATGCACCCCTACCTAGGGGGTTTCATAAGCAGGCATGGGAGGTTGTATAATCCCCAGTGGAAATTGTCACTAACCTTTTAAGATTGAATTAAAACCAGCAAAATCGTTCGATTAAGTCATTTATTACATAACCGATGGGGGGTAAGCATGTACTGAAATTTTAGCTCTTAAATTGGTTTTTATTTTTTATGTAATAAATCTAAATGCCGAAATCGAACGAATGAATTATAAAAGCATTTTCTCGTATTTATATCATAGTTTTACTATAGCGACCTGCCCACATCTTATAAAATCTGCCTCTTAAAATTTCTCGATCTCTCACACATGAGCGGATGTATGGGGGGTCATAGGGGACAATGTTCCCAACTTGTTGGGAAAATTCCGCTTTCATAAGGGAAAAACATGTTTCCAATGCCGTCAAGGACAGCTTGCCTCAAAGATTTCCAGAGTGTCCCCCGGGTTCATCACCTAAATCCGCCTATGCTGTCATGCTGTCATACACCCGTAAAGGATGAATTTTAAGGACTTTTTTTATCAAATGTTTCAATAAAATGTGCATACAATTATAAAAGTTGCTCTTTAAATTAAATACACGATGTAAAATAGAATCTCTAAATCTAAACGAAACACTTATCTGTTGAATGCGAAAAAAAAACTCCTGAAGGAAAATAAGGGTGGTTTTACATGCAGCGATTCGAGCGATGCGACAGTCGTGAAAACCTATGGTGGGACAAGATTCTAAATAGATGAGGAAAGCGATAGGAAATTTGCGACCGTTTCCCCCATGACGTCCCGGTCAGCATCGTTCGAATTGCTGCATGTAAAACCACCTTTTCAGGGGCGCAGCCAAGGGGGATGTCCAGGGGGTCCGGACACCCCCCAGAAGCTGGAGGTACTAAAAAAACTTTTTAAGTTTAAAAGTATCAAAATGAGTTAAAACACTACTTTTAAAGAAAAAAAATTGCAAAACTTTTCTGGGGAGGACCCCCAGGCCCCCCTCAAAATTTATAAATATATTATGTACTGTTTTCCTTGAAAATTCTGAGACTTACAATAAGCAGTGCACCTCTTGCACTTGGTTTGCTCCAAGTACATAAAGGATATAGCTAAACACTACTTTTTGGGTAAATTTACAAAAGTTTTATATAGATAGGACCCCTAACCCCCTTCAAAATTTTGCCTTCTATTTTACTGTATATTGTTATCTCTAGAAAATTCTGCCACTTATAATGAGCAATTTACTATACTCTTTGGAATCTAGGTCTCAAAATGAGTTAAAACACTGTTTTGAAGGAAAATTTAAGATATTTTTCTGGGGGAGGAACCCCAGACCTCCAATTTTACTAGGATTTCACTTATTGTTTATACCATTTTAAATTTAGTGGACGAAAATTAAAAGTAATTGTTCAAGTCGTCTAAAACTTAACGTATAATATTACTCTTAATTAGAATGTACTTCAAAAAAATGGTGAGTCAAAACCCCATCCGAAACAAAAGCATCATAACGGCCCTGGTCGATAATCTTGGACCCCCCTAGAAGAAATTTCTGGCTGCGCCACTGCACCTTTTTTTTAGTATTCATATTTATCTGTGCCTCATTGGGGCAACTCGATGAGAGAGGAAGAGGCCATCTCTATGATCTACTGATGCGACACGATCTTTTGGACTTGGTTTAGGGCAGTGGTTCCCAATCTTTTGTGGCCCATCGCCCCTTTCTAGAGGTTGACTAACACCTATCGCCCCCTTTTCACTTTTTTATCAAAGTTCTTTTAAATAAAAATTGAATTTTTCAATAATTTTTTGGGGTGTCGCTCAATTTTTAATTCCCTGGGATTTGGTCTGGGACCCCCAAATCCTATGTGATTCTGACTCGTCTAGGTGTCTACTATCCCCCCTAGAAGTGTGACCCAACATTTATGGGACCTTAAAAACTGCCTTAGCAACGTTGTTTTTGTCCTTCAGTGACGTCATGTGCGAATGATTCTATTGGATGCTTATTTCACCTAACAACAGCCTTAGCCATGGGCGTAGCCAGGTTCCATGTTAGGGGGGCAAGGATACTTACCTTTGCCCCATGGCATGGTCCCAGGTACCCCATGGGGTGTACTTTTACACGTTAAATTTTAGAGTAATTATACGAAGGTTTTGTGCACTTTGCACACTTAACGTAAATAATAGTGTAATAAATGTGTGCTGTAAGAAAAAGGGGGGTCTGTGGCAGGGCCGTAACCAGACTTTTGTTTCGGGGGGGGTTTTGACTCAAATATTTTCTGAGGTACCTCCTTACTGGTACTTTTATATGTTAAGTTTTAGATGACAACACTGGATTGAAATTTTGCTGCACTAAATTTCAAAATTGTATAAACAATATGAATTCGAAGTAAAAGGGGGGTCTGGGGGTCCTCCCCCAGAAAATTTTTGGAAATTTGCCCCTCTAAAGAGTGTTTTAGCTCATTTCTGAGACCCTTTAGATTTCACCCATAGAGCACCACTCATTGTAAGCGGCCGAATTTTCAAGGTAAAAAGAAGGTATATTGTAATAAATGGCGAAATGTTAAGGGGGTTTTTAGGTTCCTACTCCAGAAAATTTTTTGAATTTTTCCCCTAAAAGTGGCATTTTAACTCATTTTGAGACACTTTAGGTTACATTAGAGGACCACTCCTTGTAAATCACACAAGTTTGAAGGAAAAACCGTATACTTAATAGATTTCAAAATTTCAAGGGGGTTTGGGAGTCCTCCCCCAGAAAAATTTTGGAAATTTTACCCTTAAAAGTAGGGTTTTGACTCATTTTGAGACCCTTGAGAACCCGAAGAGGATATCGCTCCTTGTGAGACATAATTTTCAAAAAAAATAGCAGTATAAAAATTGATGTCAAAATTTCGGGGGGGGGGGGTTGAACCCCTAACCCCCCCCCCTTGGATACGGCCCTGGTCTGTAGGTCCTCCCCCAGAAATTTTTTTTTAATTTATCCCTTAAAGTAGTGTTTTAGCTCATTTTCAGACTCTTTAGCCCGAACAGAACCACCTCTTGTGAGCCACATAATTTTCAAGGAAATTTATGTGGCTTATGACTAAAAGTATAATTTGTAGAATCTAATCGAGTGACTATCTATTCTATTTTTATGTCACTGGGTGAAACTTTCGTATGTTTGGACGTTAAAAAAACATCAAACTTTAGGAAGATACCCTACTGCTTTAATTACATAATAATTTAGAAGAGAATAAAGAAGAATAAAAAGTTACATGAAATTTTTTCGCACATCTCTTTCAAATTTAATACCATACGAACACCAAAACTATTTAAATTCAAAATCTTTTTAAAAACCCTTTTCCCACAAGTTGCTACCCAAAATTTTTTTGTATACTATTTTAATAATTGCGTTTCAGGCAATGAACCACAAGCTCCATTTCCGACAGTATTCTTTAATCAAATTTTGCCCAGGCCTAGTGGGCCATCAGGCGGTACTCATCTTCTTTTCATTAGCCTTTGGGCCTGGGATGCTTATTACGTAGCTTGTGTCCAGGTCGAGTGAATAGCCCAACGCTGAACCCCCAGTTGATTGATAACAATAATAAATTATGAAATTTATTTGATTACAATAAAATACTTAAAACAAATTAGAACTTACCAGAAAAATTATACCAATTTTTATTTTCCAGCTGATTCAAATTGAGTAAATTCTCTCTAATTCAATGTTGTAGCAATCTCTCCTATACTGTCAAACAAAATCTCAGTTGTTAACAGCTTGCATGGAGGTCACAGGTCACGTAAAAACCACAGAGTAGTAAAAACTAACAATGAAAGGGGATGAAAAACCCGGGAATTCTTCATTAGTTACACAGGATTGGTTCTTCGTACAATGAACCAATAGCTGATGAAGAGATCTAGAGGAGGCGTTGCGAATCCTTATATTCGATTCCTTTGGACGGCCTGGCCCGCCCACAGAATTTTACTGGAATTTTCAGGTCAAGAAGTCTAGTTTTATGGGGAAATGAAAATTCTTCCCTTGCACCCCCCTGGCTATACGCCCATGCCATTGAGACTCCACTGTATCAACACTGGACACATCTGAGTTCATTCAAACGTGTCAGTGGGAGGTTTAATATAAAGTGTCACTGGTGATAAACAAGCTCAATTGCCCACACTCCAAGATAAGCATGGGGAGGTCCTCTGTCGACGTCCTGTTTACCAATAATTACTGCATCCTCCTTGTGAAAACATGGTCTTATCAGAACTTTTCTCCCCCGCCATTGCTTGACACGTGACCTCTTTGACCTTGGTCAAGGTTCAGACATTGCTCAGCTAACTTTTAAAGCAGCAAAAAGTGTAAGAAAAATAATTTAGATTTGTAGATTCCAGAAAATTTTTAAAAATAATTAACAAATTGAGAATTTAGGGGGGGGGCAGCTGCCCCCCCTGGCTACGCCCATGGCTATAGTGACTAGAATACCATGGCCTTAGCAACGTTGTTTTTGTCCTCCAGGTTACTGGTGAATACGGGCGTCAAAAGTAGACAAAATCTATACAAAATCCATGAGAGCTTAAAAAATCGAAGATTACAAGTTTTATCACGAAATTTTTTAAATGTTAGTTCTTGGTGTTCTGCTTGTCAGGGGGCAAATGATATTACCATATTAATAATGGCATCAATAGAAACAAATCGAGGCTTGGCGACTTTTTGGCAAAGTTCTGTTTGGCCAATAGCAAGTAAACAATATAGCTGTATTTACATGCAGCAATTCTAGCACGAAGGAAGGCTTATTTTCAATTCCCACATGAAGAACGCAACAGCAACAGTGTACCGATCATAGACCTTAGGTCGATGGTACCGATCGACCAATAGGAGTGTGCTTTAGCTCCTCCTCCTTCAAAAAAAAAAGAGACCACAACAAGAACACGTTTCTGGTTTATGCTTTTTTGTTTGTTCAAATACCTATAGAGCATTTTCAATCACATGACTCGGCCTAACAACGGCCTTAGCAACGTTGTTTTTGCCCGCCAGTGACATCATGTGCAAATGCTTCTATTGGATGCTTCTAGTTCCCGCCCCTAACAACGGCCTTAGCAACGTTGTTTTTGTCCTCCAAGTGACGTCATGTGCGAATGCTCTATTTTTTGTTATTATGATGGAGAATGAAATGGAGTTCTCTTCAGATACAAATTTCATTGAAAAAAAGAAGATTTGGTAAAAGTAAGACAAAGTTAAAGATAAATATGAATTTATGGTGTGGCTAAAGGTATAATATGATTACTTCTGAAGTTTTTATCATTCATTTTTAAAGTGAATTCATCATTTGAGTAGATTGAGATAATTCACGATCGTCTCAGGAGTGTAAGAACCCTTCGTAAATGCGCATGCGCGTGGAGTTACAATAGACGACATTAGTCATTACGTCACTTGCTTGTTTGGAAACGTTGATTCCATCCGTGATTGGTTCCGTACGGATCCGTACGGATTTACTTCCAATTACGGAACCAATCACGGATAGAATCAACGTTTCCAAACAAGCAAGTGACGTCACACTAATGTCGTCTATTGCAATTCATCGGGTCTCTGTTGCAACCATAGACACAAAAAAAAATCCCTCCACATTTTCTTGCTGTGAATGCCATGTTCTGATTGGCTGTTTGTCCTTCGACGTCAGACCAAAGTATTTCGTTTTTAAGCGCTAGTGAAAATAAGCGTCTAGCTTACTAGGTTGCTAGAATTAACTCTTTTATTGCTCTTTTTGGCTTTAATTTTCTTTCTTTTTGTATAAGTAAGAAGGTACTGCTGTCAACCGCGTTGTTGTCAACTAACTTTAAAAATTAAAAATGAGTCTTACTCTTAAATTGTTGAACAGTCGTAGATTTCATACAATTGGGATTTTAGTTTGTAATAAAATGGGTTAATAATTTGACCTTCATAGTAGTAGTTTTAAACTCAATTTTTAAACGTGACTGTTTTCAATCAAGAAAAGGTAAATATCCTAAGCTGAAAATTAAGCTATTTGAGCTTAATATTTCATTTATATGAAGTTTATTTTCCTATTTGCTTATTATATTTTCCAAATCCAATTATGGGCTAGAAGTTAATGAAAAGAGCAAACAAACATCAGGAACAGAAAATAAGAAAATCCCACCATTTCCAACATACAATGCATATTAAGCTGATGTGAAGTAATTTATTAATTTGTATGTTGAGCTGCTTATAGAGCATTTTAAATATTACCTAGATAAAAATCTAATTAAGGCCCAAATGAGGGCTAGTTTGAAGAATACAAATACAGCTTGCAGGATTTGTATATATGTATTTGTATATGTATTGTATATGTATTTGTATTATTTTTAATATAGCATAACTTTCAGGAAAATCGCCTGGTGCAAATCTTGCCAATTAGACTTTAATGGTGATTTTGTAAATTAGCAGTAATCACAAACAACTCATCTAAATTAGATATTTTGATATTTGATTATTTTGCCCATTTAACTTAAAACTTTGCACTTTCACCCAGTTAATCCTAAGGTATACACTATTTCATTTTATTGATTTATTTCCCCCCATGCCGAGAGAAATTTTTCACACCTTTAATCTAAATGCTTCTGCTTTAGGATGTTTCCTTCCTTCATTCTCTTGGTAGAACTTGGCATTATGATGGTCATTAGTCAGCTTTTATTTTTGTGCTGAAGTGAATTTTTTAAATCGCCATCTTTATTCTAGCCCAACATTCGAGAACAGTTAAATTGGTGAAAACCTATTTAGAGAGAAAATATTAAACAAAACACTTAATTTCCTAGGTGCAACTTAAATTGTCCATACATAATTGCTGTAGGTTTGTAGACATTTATTTTGGCTAAGCCTAACACAATACTCAGAATACCCCTTGCTTAGATGAGAAGTTATAAATATAATTTTAAAAGTTTGAAGTTTTTATGTGTGATCTATTCTTTAAATCTGTATTTTAAGTCAATTTGGTAAAGAGATAAGTTCCTATTTATTTTTAAGGAAAACAAAGATTATATAAGCGGTATTGGTACAATTCCGTTAGAGTCCCCGCTAAATATCGCCAATATCCAAATCGCTTAATATATCCAAGTATCAACAAATTTTTCTGACTTTTGCTAATAAACTGAATAGTTATTGATCTAATTAAACATTTTAATTCAGGAGTTTGAAATTATTTATGAATATTTCTACTTGTTGTTGTCTAAAAGGAATCTGGCGATATTTAGCGGGGACTCTAACGGAATTGAACTGGGGTATCCTTAAAGCATCTCTCCCAAAGTCTTCTCATGTTCCAACTTAGCCTTGTCTCTCCTTAGTATATTATGAAGTTGAAATTCTTCATTAATCGAATTATAAATATTATACTAATAAGTAGCACGTACAAAATGTGATTGTGACGTTGGTATTTTCCATCCTATTAAAAATCACCAAACTGTTTTTAGATTCTGAAAGTAAGAAATATTGCAAAAACAGCAAACCTGCTGATTGAAATATTACATTAAAGATTTATCAATTATAGTTTTATTTGAATATTTGGTTCAAAAATATTTTGGTAACGATAAGTAGATAATAGAATTAAGGGTCTGTCTAGGTTTTTTTTAAGAGTACCTACTTATTTTGTGAAAATTTAGAAATTTTGTAAAAATGTTTTTTTTAAATTTGTAAAAATTTAAGTGCAGAATCAACATAAAATCATATACATAGGTAATACATAATTTTTGAACATTAAAAATGAAATAAAATTTAGTCTAGAATGGCTAAAATTTTAACTATTGAGATAATATAGCTTACTAGAATTTACTTTCAAAAGTGTATTTTGTGAATATCTAATATCTTTTGTGAATATATCCCTATTTATCAAATGTTGAATTTGTGAAGGAACCTAAAAACGGTTGTAAAATTGCCCTGGACAGACCACTGAGAATGGTACTGTATATAATCATATGCAATTTATAGTGAATATTTTATAGGCTAATACATGGTTGGATTTCAAAATGTCTGAACTTGTTCAAAATGTACAAGATGTTTGCAAGAAATGGAATGCCAAATATAACAGTCGCAGAGGAAGAAGAAGAGATGGACCAGATGATGATTTTCCCCCTAATAGAGGTCATGGATCTCAGTTTCATTCCTTCACAAGCTACAGCAGACCTGGAGAAAGAAGGTTTAAACAAAGGACTAGAGCCCCATACATTGATCTAGTACGTAGGCCTGTTAATAACCTGCCTCTAACCTGTTAATAAAATTTTTAAGGCTACATTTAGTCGGTATTATGTTGTAGAATTTCCATATTCAAAATTTTTTCCATTAAAAAATGCTGTACTTACGTATTATCCTGTCGACCGTGTCGCTTAATCCAAAAACGTTATCAAATCCCATTGACTTTACTCTTACTGTGCCGCTGAACGGTAGACGGGCTAATACGTAAGTACCAAAAATCCTTAGAAGATATTTGATAATCCTCCACAGTGATAGTCGCCCAGAGCTGGAGACCGGCCGAACAGCTGCTTCTGTGGAGGAAGCAGGGGTGCAGAAAATGTTTAGGGACCCAGTAATTCCCCTGAACACAATTTATTTTGTTTAAAATTTCTCCAAATTAAGGGAGCGTTGATGCGATTAGGTAAATAAAAACATTATTACTAAAAATAACCTATCCTGTCACAGAATGTTGTTTTCCTGCATATTAATCAAAATGATTGGGAAAGCCACCTTCCAAGTATTCACCTAAAAATCCGTAGATTTCAATTCCACATCTAACTCTGCAGTTCAGTGGCGTAGCCAGAAAAAAAAAAATCTTGGAGGGGGGGGATATTGATATTTCTGGGGGGATATAGGGTGTTCAATCTAAAAATGTAGTTTTTTTCAAAATCAATTTTATGCTACAGTAAAATCCACAGAAATTTAAAAAAAAATCGTAAATAATTATGTTATTTTTACTATTTAGTTTACTTGTAAGAATGATTATAGACATCCAGTCATGTTGGCTTTCTTCAATAATTAGTTTTTAATAGGATTTGTGATTTAAATAGCCATGGATAGATGTCAGCACGAAATTCCCCCCTCCCGTACCTCCAGTGGTGTTTATTTTTAAACAAGTCTCTCTTTTTCCCCTTGCAGCCAAAGTATGATAGCCTTGCTCACTTCAAGATGGTTCCAACTGTGACTACCGAGAGTAAGCAGAGGCCCTTTATGGGTATGTGCTGCTCTAAATGTCTCCCGAAAAGCAGGGTAGGGTGCTCTTTATTGTATTTTGGTAGTGTTTTAAATTAAAACAGAGTAAAGTGAGCAAAGAAGAAATGTTAAAATTTGAAATTGCATGATATTGATTGATATTTAATTGGTTTTAATCTGTCTAGTTATTACCTTTCAGTACATTTATTATTTCAAAATTAAAAGGAAATATTTTTTATAAAATATTCCTAAAAAATTTATTTGATACAGTAGAACTCCAATTATCCTAATCAATTGGGACCGGACTCCATTCAGATAATTGGAATTTTTCCAAAAAAAGGGTTTATTTTAATTAATGGGCAATTCCTGCATTTTTATTTTATTTCTTTATTCAATAGAGATCACACTTTTATAACTAATCACTGCCCAAACTGTATTTTTAGCGTTACTGCATAGTTTTAAACATTTTTTAACAGTCTAAGCAGCGTGGATTTACAAATTTATTAACTTTTATTAAAAAAAACATTAGACTGGCTAAATTAATAAGCAAGATAATTCAGTCTTAATTTTTGAAGAGTGGCAACCCATGAACTATCTATATAAGGGGCTGATTTACTTACAAGATGAGCACCCCCAACATTTTTAGGTTATTGTATTTTTCTTTTTGACTGATGATGTTTGCAGAACCAGGAAACACATGGGGTTATTTTATACTCTATCATTTTTTTGTTAGATTATGTGTAACCATAGAGGTAGAGTAATAATAATAGACGGCATGCACAGCAACCCTGTGTTCCAAGGCCAGGCAAAAATAATTCTTAGACATTGGAGCGCCTATCAACACATCAATATCAAAGGCAAAAAGTTGCTGTAACTCACAAATACTTGTTTATAAGGAAAGAAGTAAAAACAAATGATTTTGAACATAAAAATTTCAAATTATCTCCGACGCATTTTACAAGATGGGAATGTTTAAAAAACCTTGCGTTGAGTACGATTGACTTTCACAACTTCTATTTCATTAGATTCACCATAATTTAAGTTAAACTACTTCTAGTCTCTCTCTTGCATAAAATTAAGTTATTTGTTTTGTTTGATCTATTAAGGAACTTTTTTATTACAGGCTGCTGTACAGGATAAAAGGCTATTTTGTCTAAGCGTCATTAATGTTCTTCACATTCCATCTTTTCAAAGGTACAATACAGTTTTCATGTACATTGCAATTGTATAGACTCAAAGAAGACATTTTTAGACTAAGCTTGGCTTTAGATATGAATTCTAGCAGCAATATGACACATCTTATAATTTACTTTAAAATGGCAGGAGTGTTGCTATTTTATTCGTACATTCCCATAAATAATATTGTTATCAATATTTTCCAATAATGATAAAAGATATTCGACCCATCTCTGCTTAAAACATTTACTTTTATTGCTAAACCAGCTTTAGTATCGGTATAGCTTGACGCTCATGATATTTATTAACTAAATTAAAACTTGTGACTTTTGTTTCTATTTCAATAGTACAACATAGTGTTAGCAGGCCCGCTGACAGGGGGGGGCAAAGGGGGCACTTTCCCCCGGGCCTGGGGATTTTCTCAGCCCTATAGGGCCCGTAAAGAGTAACTAACCTCTCTAACTTAGAGGAATGTACTAATTTTGAATATTTTGTAAATTAATTTGTTCACTCTGAAGGCCGCCGAAAATGAGTAAATTTTAGTTTTCAGGAGGCGTATTTCCAAAAATTTTCTGGGGGGTACCCCCAGACCCCCTAAAAGAATTCATTATGAAATGGAGTTACTTCTCTAAAATTTCATCCTCAAGATAAATCATAATTTCAAAGGATCCTAGGCTTAACTTCATTTCAGAAAAAGCCCATCCCTGGGTGTCTTTCAATAATTGTGAAAAGTATCTAAAAATGAGTTTAAAATTTCTTTTTATGGGTCGAAATTCCAAATTTCCTGGGGATTCCCCCAGACCCCCTACAGTGCTTGTTACTCATCCCATAATCAATAAAACGAAGTTTTTAAGTTTATCAAGATTCAAATCTTGCATAGAAATGTTCAAAACTGCATTAAGCCTATGCATTTACTAAAGACAATTTTTGTCCCCCCCCCCTGAAAATAAGAACTGGGGAGCCCGCTACTCAACTTTGTCCCCGGGGCCCGGCATGACTCTCGGCGGCTCTGAGTGTTAGTTAGAATTAAAGAAAAATGAATAATAGAGGTTGCATGCTCTGAGAAGTACTGTAGATTGTTTTTGGAGAGTCTATCTCAAAAGTTTTTTAAAATTTAATTTTTCTTGCAGTTTTGATTTCAATCTGGTTCTTCGTATTTTAAAGAAAGATCAACCTCATTTGTACCCTGATGTTTCACAAAATACTCTTAAAAGTGAGAGGTAATTTTCTTGATAAGACTTATCTTACATTAAAGATTCATTTATTAAACAACTTTTACATTTTCTCACTGGTAACAAAACTGAGATTTAATAAAAAGACAATTCTTACATATTTCTTTAATTGAAAACATTTTTAGAGTGATAAAAGCAGTTGAGAAAGCTGTTGAAGCTTGTGAAATAGGTATGTATCCAAGGTTTTTTTTTTATAAAATCATTTACTAGTGTCTGCAACAATAATTGATTTTCAGCAATTCGGATATTGATTTATTAAAGATTAAGGCTATAACTGGAAAACCAAGTAATCAGTAAGATTTATTTGGTTAAGAATTAAATATCCAACAATTACTAGTACTGTTGAATGGTTCCTTTCTAAAATATGCATGGATTTTTATTTATCTTAATAAAAGAAAAAAAAATTACTTCTATTAAAAAGGAAGTGTTCTCAAGTTTAGAAAAAAAAAACAATAATAAAGCAGTAGAGGTACTACAGACAGTAGAGGTATTCACAATTTTGGAGCGCCATCTATAAAAGAAAAACGTGAATTCTAAATGTACAGAATGGAATGAATGTGTATGATTTTACGGAAAGTAATCCTCATTATTACTCGTTAATCAACCATTATTTTGATTAATAAACCAAATACACACAAATATAAATAGAATTTGCCATAGAGTTCTAACTTATATGTTCATTTTCGGTCCAAAACGCCGAAGTTGGGGGGTTAGGTTTGAAGCTTAGATCCGAGGCTTAAGCACACAAAACTGACTGGTCAATAACGTTTTAGCTAAAATTGGGGAATTTAGTAGAGATGGGCAAAAAACGAGTAGCAGTTAAAAAATAGCTGCTACAGGAAAAAAATTAATGTAGCTGCTAAACGTGTTCAGAAATAGCTGCTAAAATTTAGCAGCACTTGAAGGCTCTTGATTGGTCAAAAAATCGCATCTATACTGCTACGCGCTGACCAATGAGAATCGCCTAGATTTAGCAGTAGCAGATAACGAAGGAAACGACAGGAAAACACGATCATGTCCCCTGCTAAAATTTAGCAGCATTTGAAGGCTCTCGATTGGTCAAAAAATCGCATCTATACTGCTACGCGCTGACCAATGAGAATCGCCTAGATTTAGCAGAAGCAGATAACGCGATCCTGTCCCTTATCAGTAGCTAGCAGCTACTGTAGGTGTAGCTGCTAAAAAAAAGCACCTGTAACCTCAACCATAGAGAGTGCTAATCTGCTAATTTTTAGCTGCTATTTTTCCTTAACGAACATAACTGCTAAATTTTCAAAAAATAGCAGATTTGCCCACCTCTAGAATTTAGCCTCAGAGAAGGATTATCCAGGGATAATTCGCAGTGGTCAATATGGGTGTAAAAGGTGCATAATTTGAATTTGGCAACTAGACTGTATTTGGTTGATTAATGCTTTGGTAGATGAGTATTTAGATAATTGTTACTGTAATATATTAAAATACATTATTTCAGTTCAGATTTATATATAATTATGCCTTTAATTGACATTTTATATAGAAAATGATGTGAGTTGTGAATCATCTTCCATCATTAAAGCTGTCCACTTCAACAGAGTAAAAAGTGCATTAGATTCCTTGAAAACTTCAGTTTCTCTAGTATGCTTACAGTAAGTTATATTAATAGTGATATTGTATCTAGGTGTCTTAAATTTAAATGAATAAAAGTATATTTTTTATGCAGTTATTTATGTTCAAAATTCGGTTTGAGTGCTCTAATAATATTTCTTCAATGTTCTTGTATAAGTTGTCCTTTTAATACAGTAGAACCCCTTTACAACCCCCTGATAACGATCCGTTTTTGACAACGCCTGGTACTAAAAGTACTGATTGTCTTATTATAGTATTTTTATTCGTTAATAAATTCTTTCATTAAAATTACTGCTTTATTGGTCTTAGGTGGGGTTGCTCTATGAAGGTTCTAGTGTAGTATTTGAAAATGTTTGTGCATCTAATAAATTAATACTTAAGGGGCTAACCACCCACTGCTCACTTACCCCAGGGAGTCTCCCTCGGATTGCTTTGCAATCCTGCTCGCTTTGCTCTCTAAGCGGTTGCTAAACTCATGAGTCCAGCATATTTGGGGTCACTTTTCCAGGGGTAGGAGTGAAAATATCACAATTTTAGGACAGAACAATTCAAAAATTTTAGGACATTTCTAGGAAATTTTTTTACCAATTTTTTATGAAATCGCCGTTCCAATCCTTCTTATCAAGCCAGTCAGGTGAAAATTTTGTTAAACGCTGCATTTCGTTGCTGTACAACACATAAAAAACGTGCGGTACAACTTAAAAACAAAACCGAAACCAACAAATCTATTTCACATTTCAAGTTCTTAGTCCTTCTGTTTGATGAAACAGAAGGAGAAAAATTGCAAGACCTTGATCACCTATTCTAAGTAAAAGGAGTATAATGCAGGTCCTTTTGCTCAACAAATGGACATCCATAAAACAAAACAAATTGACTTTATTGCACAAAACTAAAATTATGGTATCTGTTACAGTTGGACATGTACTGAGTTAAAAAGAGGGTCATTCCATTTCAAGTGGTCCAGCACTGGTTGCTCGACCATTTTTAAAAAATCTGAAATTTTTTGTACATCAACCCTAACCTAAAAGAAGATCAAAACAACCATTATTTTTAATTTAACCTATTTTGCTTGTCCGCAGCAGCCATGCAAATTTCGACGTTTTAGCGGTTTTTGCTAATTTAAGCGTTTACGGGATTGGAAATATCTCTCCTTTAAAATCTCCAAATCAAATGGGGTTTGAAGCAAAATTGTTTAGAATAAAACGGTCTAAAAGACTAGAGCAAGTATGTTTTTCTAAAATAAACCCTTAGGGGTAAAATTTTAGTTTAAAGTTGAAATTTTTTTTAAAATATCTGCCCACTTTAAGAAGATTTTTTTATAAGAAGGAAACCTGTCAAGGCACCAATATTTTTTTTATTAATAGTCCAAATACATTTTAGGTCATATGCAAAGTTTTGGATCTGAGCCTCAATTTGTCTTTATTTAAAAAAATCTCAAAGTCGAAGATTTGTCAAAATTTGCAATTTTGAGGGTTAAATATCTCTGGTGGGGGACCAGTTAAAAATTTTAAAATGGTTCATTCTAGAGTACTTTATATTAGTGTTAAGCTCAAAAAGTTCATAGGAGGAGATTTGACTACAAGCCGAGGTATGATTTTTACAAGGTGCCCCCAAATGTCGCAAAATTTGGAAGTTAAGGATTTCTACAAAATTTGTCTGTTTTCAAGAGAACTTTTTTATAGGAAGAAAACCATTCAACACAACACATATTTTTATACAAATAGTGCAAATGTAATTAAAGTTACACGCAAAATTTGAAACCTGAAACTTGGTTTTTCTTTGCTTAAAAAAATCCCAAAATCAACGATTTGTTAAGAATTTCACTTTTTTAGAGTGATATCTCTCTGAAGGAACAGGAGATAAAAATTTGAAACTTTGTCATCTTAGAGTATATTATGGTAGTGTTATGCCTTAAAAGTTTCAAGATGGAGGATTATTTGGCTACAAACATAGAAATGGCAAGGATGATATTAAACTTTTTTTTTGTTGAAGTGATTTTTTTTTACTTTAAAATTATTTTGTAAATTTTAATGTTTCATTACTTTTTAATTTTAATTATACAAAATACAGCAATATAGAAAAGCTTAGCTATGAACTTTATGAATTAAAATATTTATCTCTATTTTTTGCCAAAACATATGTTAAAGTTGGGCTTGATATAAGTAATTATATTAACTACTTAACCTTAGAATTCAGCCATTGACAATCTTTACAACCTGAGAGACGGAGAGGGAAGAAGAAAACCGCGATGAGAATTGTTTTATTGCATACTGCAAACCTGCACCAAGATCGGAAGAACATTTTGATTCACCAAGGTGTTTTGTTGTTGTACCCATGTTTTTTTATTAGTCGCAAGTTCATGTTAAAAATGGATTGTGATGTGGGTCAACTTATCAGAGAAAATTGTCACAAGTCTGTTTAGGGGACATCCATAAATTACATGAGGTCAAAAACGGGGGAGGGGTTTGGAAAAATCTCACCAAGGGGGGAGGGGGGTTGATTAAAATCTCACGTAAACTTTTTAAGTTAGAAATTATTCGATTTTCTTTGTTTTTTAAGTATGAGAAAGGAAAATAATTTTTAAAAAGTTGTAGGTAAATCTCACGTGGGGGGGTGTCCAGCAAAATCTCACCAAGGGGGGAGGGGGGATCCAGATTTTGGAAAAAACACCTCACGTAATTTTTGGATGTCCCCTTATGACCCAGAAGTCTGTTTATGGCCCAGTAACTCTTGAGGTTAATCTGGTAAGTGAACTAAGTGAAGATCATCAACATTTGATTGTTCTAAGGATCAATAAATCTGTCAAAAATACATGCAAATATCATGAGAAAAAGTATTTGTTAAAATATCATAATCTCTTTGGCAATACTTGTTCGGATCCACTAAAAATTCATAAAAAAAGTTATTACCAAAGGACTTAATGAAATTAAAATAGAACATTTAAAAAAGAGAAAAGATACCCGGATAAAGATATCCTCCATCTTGAAACTTTTAGGGCATAACACTACCATAATATACTCTAAGATGACAAAAGTTTCAAATTTTTATCTCCTGCTCCTTCAGAGAGATATCACTCTAAAAAAAGTGAAATTCTTGACAAATCGTTGATTTTGGGATTTTTTTTAAGCAAAGAAAAACCAAGTTTCAGGTTTCAAATTTTGCGTGTAACTTTAATTACATTTGCACTATTTGTATAAAAATATGTGTTGTGTTGAATGGTTTTCTTCCTATAAAAAAGTTCTCTTGAAAACAGACAAATTTTGTAGAAATCCTTAACTTCCAAATTTTGCGACATTTGGGGGCACCTTGTAAAAATCATACCTCGGCTTGTAGTCAAATCTCCTCCTATGAACTTTTTGAGCTTAACACTAATATATAGTACTCTAGAATGAACCATTTTAAAATTTTTAACTGGTCCCCCACCAGAGATATTTAACCCTCAAAATTGCAAATTTTGACAAATCTTCGACTTTGAGATTTTTGTAAATAAAGACAAATTGAGGCTCAGATCCCAAACTTTGCATATGACCTAAAATGTATTTGGACTATTAATAAAAAAAATATTGGTGCCTTGACAGGTTTCCTTCTTATAAAAAAATCTTCTTAAAGTGGGCAGATATTTTTAAAAAAATTTCAACTTTAAACTAAAATTTCACCCCTAAGGGTTTATTTTAGAAAAACATACTTGCTCTAGTCTTTTAGACCGTTTTATTCTAAACAATTTTGCTTCAAACCCCATTTGATTTGGAGATTTTAAAGGGGAGATATTTCCAATCCCGTAAACGCTTAAATTAGCAAAAACCGCTAAAACGTCGAAATTTGCATGGCTGCTGCGGACAAGCAAAATAGGTTAAATTAAAAATAATGGTTGTTTTGATCTTCTTTTAGGTTAGGGTTGATGCACAAAAAATTTCAGATTTTTTAAAAATGGTCGAGCAACCAATTTTACTTTTTTTGGACCACTTGAAATGGAATGACCCAAGAGTAAAGGGCATGAACATTTAAAGTGTAACTTATTAATTAATTAACATTTAAAACTAAACTCATTAATTATACATACCTTCACTATGCATTACTAACATAGTCTATAAACTAAATACCAAGCATGCTTGGGTACCTCTTTGCCTCTTTCACTCCTTATTTCTCACTTCATTTCTAAACAAATTAATATATCTCTAATATAAATTTAATTTATGTTTAAAAGTGTAAAAATTTACCTTTAACTGATGTAATTTTCTTAACTCTAGTCAAGTTTTGGACTTACCATGTGCTTAATTTTCAATTGTTTTATCAGAGAGCTACTAACCTTCAGATAAATTATCCAATACCTAAAAATTATTTGATTAAAACGTCTAAGATTATTGGATTGAAAAACGAATTTCAATAAAATTTTCCCTTCAATTTATTACTGCTTTACACAACTTTACTTTATAAACATATATTATATACTGCTTTACTTTATAAACAAGTAGGTTTTTTCCTAAACCTAGGAACAAATTTTTAGTTCTTTACTCTATGTTTTAAATTTTTATTTAATAAGATTTCAAATACCATGTGATAGGATCATTATTGTACCTTTAAAAATTAAAAGTACAATAATGATCATATCCACATGGTCTGTCAGAAGTTAACAATGTTGGAGTTGAGTTGTTTAATTATAGTTGCCACACAGTACTTCTATAAAAATAAAATAATTCAACAGCCTCTCACCAACTCCCCAAAAGTTTGATGATGTCATTAAGATTCAGAAGAATAAGTAAACAATCACTGAGATGAATTATATTTCAATAACAATTGTGAATGATAAATAACACAATAATTATATAAAATTTAAAATTAAGCACAAAAGGACTAACCTTGTTAACCTCAACCTAAGCATTAATAACCTTAATACAAGGTGAGTCAGAAGAATTAAACCATCACAGAGTTTAGTTGTTCCATAAGTGTTGCCATATAAAAATTATTCAACACCCACTCACAATTTTTATCTCACATATAAAAATAGATAGATAAAAAAAAATAGATATAAAATAAATAATATTTCTATTTTATTTGCAGAACCATCTTTTTACATTAAAAAAGTGTAACAGTTGCTGTACCACTGTTTCAGAAAATTTTCACTCTCATTTTTGTAAAAACTATGGGATAGAAAATAAGGAATTTTAAACATTAAAAAAGGAATACAAAAATAAAACTAATAATTTTAAATTAGTTTTGAAGCAATAAATTTCTAAGTTTCAAACTTTTTTCTATGGTCAAGAAAAACTAATCAATGTACAGTTAAATTTTTTTGAAGGTACCTTTTTTAAGAAACTAAGGGAGCTACTGCAGTGGCGGATCCAGCCTGGACCTATGGGAGGGGCAACCACATTTTAAGAAGGTTAAGGGTTCTGCCCCAGAAGAATTTTGAAAATTTGCCCCTAAAAACCAATTTTAGGTCGTCTACAGGGCTGTACAGCCAGATTGTTGTTTTTTGGGGAGGGTTTTGACTCCCAATTTTTTTCCTAAGGTCTCTCCACCTGAGTATTTTACAGATCAAATGCGAACTTTCGTGCAAAAATTATTTATTGACAATGTTTATATGACGCCCCAGGGAAGTAAGGGGGTCTTTCCCCAGAAATTTTTGTATATTAGACCTTAAAATGCAGTGTCTTGACTCATTTTTCAACTTTTAGGACAAGATTTAAGATCCCATCCTCCGAGATGAGAGGCTATCTCTGCCCTAGATGGTCAAGCGGACTTGGAAAAAGTTTTAACCTTCCCCCGAACCTAATGTATTGCTCCTATGGAGCTGACAGGGGCTTCCCCCGAACCAGGTTCGTAGGTTCGGGCACTTTTTCCAGATCCGTGGTCAAGGGTTCAACTTTTGCCATCCTCCCCCTTGTCACAAATTGAATACCTCCAAGCGCGATGTCATTTATGGACGGACCCTAATAGGTTCAATGTAGCTTTTTAATATATTAGATAGTATTTGCATCTTTAAGAAAATATAAAAAGTAGTAAGTAATATTGCTATAAACACAAAAGGGGGGTCTGGGGGTCCGTCCTCCCCCAGAAAATTTTAGAAATTTGTCCCAAAAAGTAGGTTTTAACTAGTTTTTGTCCGAGCCCATGGGGGAGCAATTGACCAATTGCCCCCCAATCTGAAATACCAAATACACTTCCCTGAAATACACAGTAACCAAAGGAACTTTAAAACTTTTTTTACCTAAGTAACTCTAAAAATGACTTGAATAAAAATAAATTAATGAATAAAAATGCCTTGAAAAATCATTTGTATGAATATTGAAACAGAATAGATCACTCAACAAACTGCTACTTTTAATTGCTTTATGCATAAGTCTTAAAAATTTGTGTTATTTAAAAAACATATTTCAAAATTTATTTAAAAATTATTCAAAAATTGCACCATGCAACAATTTTAGTGGACAATTTTTACAACTAATAGAATTTTTGTCCCAATTCTTCAACTTGGTGCAATTCTTTTAAAAAGTAAGAAAAAAAAACATTTTTGAATTTTACCTCTAATATTTTCACACTGAGACACCTATATGAAAACGTCTATCATAGTGTGTAAATGGTCCTTCCAATGTAAAATAATTCATTAATTAGAAATTATCTCTAATAATTATTGTAAGACAAATCTTACAATAATTAAAAAAAAAACTATACTATTTTGTAATAAAATCTCATTTTGAGGGAAATTTGCCAATTTCCCTCATTGCATTCTTGGGAAATATTAGGCCTTGAAACATTTTCTGCACCCATGTATGTAATTTGAGTTGGCTACCTTAATTAAAAACACTTGTTATAGTCTGTGTAAATAGAATCGGCGGTTGACCTTGAGTTTTTTCTCAATGTATTTCTTCTGCGTTGCCATGGTAAAGCATGACGTGAAACCGCCGATTTTATTTACACAGACTATAAGTGCAGTTAAAATAGTTTCACATCTTCTAAGCAACTTTTTTAAAAATCAAATTATTTATAAAATTAAAATAACAACATTGATAGGGGTATTGCGCAGAGGCTCCAAGTACTACGGATTCTCCGTAGTTTCTACAGTTGTTGCTTTCTTACTTACAAAAATTATTGAAAAAAATACGGAAACCTGTGCAGCAGGGGGAAAAATGCATATTTAACATAGCTCTGATCCATAATGTACAAGCAATTGTGGCTAATGGCAGAGTCTGCTTAAAATCCTGAAAAAATTAAAAGCTTTCTCTGTATAATTAGGCTTACCATATTTTCTTGGGTCCAACCCAGGACATACTTTTAAAATTACTTAATAAGTACCGTATCAATTCATCAAAGATTAAAAGCAAAGAAAAAAAAGCATTTAAAATAAAACATATTAAATGGAAATATTAAATTTTATAATTTCATTTTACATTACTTTTTTTTATTGTTTCTCCATAAAATTGTAAGTTCTGCATTAATACGGACAGTAAGAAAAAGTAAAGCAATACAATTTAAAACATCTTGACTGACATCTCATAACTGACTCCCATTCTCGAAAATTGTATGCAACAATCCCTTACCAGATTGTATTGCATGGTAATCGAAACTCCCGGCATTGCGAACTCATCAGGGTGGCATACAACAACCACCTGTGAGAAAAATAAAAATATTTTCATAACAAAATTAAAGCTACGTTAAAAAATTAGAAAACCTGGCGACTGAGGGGCTGATTTCGGATTTTAGATTTCCGGATAAAGGGTTCATTATGGCACTATGGAAAATTTTCATTGGAGGTTGGATTCTGCTATTGCCTATGGAAAGCAAGAAAATGTTAAGGGTGATGTCTCAGGTCAGGAATATGGAATTTCTCTCTGGAAGGATTTGCAAAACCGTCATTTATTAACTACAAAGAGGTAAACTTTTAACATGTCGGCGTCATCTTTTAAAAGATTTGAAACCAATGAATTAACTTTTGTCTTAAATGCTTGTAAATTATTATCATTAGCTTTATATTAAAAAGGAAGACTGGGGTTACCCCCCAGAATTTTTTTAAAATTTGACCCTTAAAAATGGTTAGCTAAATTTTGATGTTCTAAAAATGCATATTAATAATTTTCAAAGCAACAGGGTTGAAAAAACATGCCTCTTTTTACCAGATTTGAAAATTGTAGCGGTCTAGGAAATAACCTCACACAGTCCAAATGTAGACTGTTGTCTGCCAGTTGCCAATTATTGTGTTAGAGGTTGATTGTTAATACCATAAATGGGCCAGTTTTGGACCGCGACTTTTACTTCGAAGACTCTTGCTCTAAAATAAACAATTAATTTACTTAAACATTCTTAACAAAGAATCTCTGAACTACCACACTCCTTAAATACTTTTATGTTACTTAAAAGTGCCAAATATTTCTAGTATACATCCATTCTATTAAAACCGGAAATAAGTCATCTTAAATTATGTTTTGTATGTTAGACCTGGTGTATGTAAAATTTCTGCTTCCCCATTGGCGAGTAAATTTTTTCTTTTAAAATGTTCTATCCTTGTTTGAATTAATACATTATTTTCAAATATTCCTAGGATTTCTCATCTGGTTTTTAAATACCTACTGAGCAGAATGTTTGATGGAGTTTTAGTCCCCAAAGGTCAAATAGAAATCCTTAAATCCACCAGTGAGGTAATTTCTTTCATGAAAATGTTATAGAGTATAATAACCTCATTATCTTGAATTTTGAAATCTCAAAAACCTTTATGTGCCTGGAAAAAATATTCTCCCCTTATAATTAAGAATTCCTTCTATATTTTTCCTTGTTATCTCAATATATTCAAATAATTGATCTTGTCTTTAACTACCTTTTTCAATTTTATATTAGTACTACTAGTTTACATACATTATTTGCTTGTATTTTATTTATTTAAGTATCCTTTTTCTTTTCCCCTTGCACCATAAAACCCAAAACAACCAACCAACCTTTTTCTTTTCCATCGTATATAATTTTCTGGTGGTTCTCATGCAATGAAAGTAGCAATTAATGTAAAATTAAATGTTGAGGAATTATGGAAAATGTCTCTTTAACTCTATTTTGTTTTTAATTTAGGAAGGTATTCCAATAGTGTATGTGCCTGTTTTCCGAAGTAATCTAGATTATGGACTTGTTTCTTTCATTCTTTTCACAAGTTCTTTGAAAGTTCCCCTCATAGCATTTGAAGACAATTTGTACATTCCTGTCATTAGGTAAGTTTTAGTGTTTGCAGTTTTCATTTACTCTTAGTCCAGACTGTATTAAGGTTGTTGGTTATATTGTGGTATGGTACAGTAAATGACCCCCTAATCCAGCATATTTTCCTAAAAAATTAGTTTGCTCTGAATTTGCTTTGTTTAAAAGAAATTTGGTGACCACCACCGCACCATGAGAAAGGAGCGGCGTGCGAGGTCCGATTCCGATGTTGTGTCCCCTCACGTGTCCATTCCCCCCCGGCAGCAGGTACACCAAATCCATTCTCAGAATGTGGTCGCAATTATTTTTTATCAGTGGGGAAAGATGAGAGGAAAGCTAGAACAGAATTTTCTGATCAAAAGAGGGAAAAGGAACATTGTTCATCGGAATGTATTGTTTTCACACTAGAAATCTATTGATTTTTGAGTGAATGCGTTAGTTTTGTGTAAAAAGTTGAAGTTTTGAGTAGCGTTTAGTAGTGTGAAGTCCATGAGTCGAGAATATGCAATCGGCTCTTCAACTATGCGAGACTTAAAAAAGCAATAGGAAACTTATAAAGTTTTTCGTCAACAGCGATACCCCTAAGTTGATGCAAAATAGAGAGAAAAATTAATAAGCCAAAGAATATTAATATGGAATAAGTGCCTTTTAAATTGTCATGTATTATGGCCCATATTTTCCATCAACCTGAAATTCAAACCCTTTTTGTATATTCGTCGAATGGATTGTTTATTTCTCTGCAACTTTCGAGAGCGGGAAATAATGTTCGAAAGGGAGGGGCACGCCGTGGGACCGCTCAAGATAGGCAGGTTCTTTTCTCAATTTATTCTTGCCCTGCCCCACAGATGCGTTTGATTTCGTTCCAATACAGATGCAGGGACATTTATTTGGGAATTGTTCCAAAATCCAGGATGATGCCAGTCCCGAGCTTGCTGAAGGGGTCTGACTATATTTGTATTAAGCATTTTATCTCCTCCTTTTTATTGCAAACTGTTACTGCCGTATTCACCACTTAGGGGCCATTCATTAATTACGTAAGGATGATTTTGGCAGTTTTTGACCCCCCCCTACCCCCATGTAAGGGTACGTAAGATTTTTCAAACCCCTCCCCCCCCCCCTATTCTTACGTAAGATTCCATTTTGTTTTTCAAAATAATAAAATATTAGAAAAGGATGAGTTGCACTAAAACTCTCAGTTTGACGTAAATCAAAAATTTTTATTTTTCATTTTCTTGCTGCCAACCATTCAATTGGGTTATTCAATGAAAATTTTATTAGAATAATTGGAATTTGTTTACATTAACTTTGAAAATCTTACGTAAGAATATGTTTGACCCCCCACCCCCCCCCCTCTAAGTAAGGGTATGTAGAGATTTTTCCAACCCTCCCTCCCCCTGGGGACCCTTACATAATTAATGAATGGCCCCTTACCTGACCAATGATTAACCAGGAGTCAAACCTGTGATTGTTCAGAACACTAATTTTCTTTCTGTAACCTCCAATCAGAAGTTCGACTGCCGGTTAAGTGCTTGTCAGGTTTGTGATTAATAAGACTGTTAGTGTATTCAAATAAAAACTATAGTATTAAATGTTTAATTTTCACATTTAGTTTTCTCATGAGATTTATTGGTGCCCTCTTCATAAAACATCTTGGAAATGCAGATGAAAGAGATTCTATGAAACAAGCAGTCTTGAAGAGTGTGAGTTGCTTCTTTTTTTATATTCTTACCAGGGTAGTCTGAAGTTCTCAGCCTCACCAAAAGGATGCAGCAGAAGTGCAGAAATATTTCAGATCCCAATATTTCTCCAGAACTCATTTGTATTCCCCAAAATACCTATGTATTTTAATTCCAGTTTAAGCAACAATACTTAAAGAGTTTGGAAAAGCAGTAAGAATTTCTAAAGTTGTAGTTGTCAATTCTTTCTGCCTTTATCATAAATGTAGTGTTGCTCAAGATTGTATTTATTCCTTTCCATATCTCCTATTTCTTTTTGTATGTTAAGTTTAATAAATGCAAGATAAGTTTCATCTAGTAGTACTTCATTATTCATGGATATAAAATATACAGTCGTTTTAACCAAATAATGGTATAACTAGTATACATATCATATTTCCAAAGCCATCAAGGACAGCTTGCCCCCCAGGGTCCAGCACCTAAATCAGCCCATGACTGAGTCGAATAATTATTTAACATCTTGTACTTTATAGGGGACTTTTCAGGAGTCCCTCCCTTTTTTACCCCTCCTTCTAGTTCTGTTGATGTTATTTGAATTTCTAATCCCAGCCCAATTTTCACGCTAATAGAATCACAAGAACCTTGTAATTCTATTATTATGATAAAACAATAAAGACTTTTATTACTGGTTGTTGTCATGCAGTGGTCGTTATATCAGGAGTTCGTTGTAAAGAGGTTTAACTGTAGTAAGTTTGCATCACTAGCTTTGGTAGATACTGCTTTATGCCTGTGCCATAGAACTATTTTCAGAAATTTTACTGTTACATGTGTAAAATAACTATAAAATTGGACCTTTGTTGCCAAAGTTCTAAATATTGTATAGTCAATACTATTTTAAAATCCCTATCCATGCTTTTTTGAATCTGAATTGCAGTGTAATATTAAGGTATTATAGTTTTATCAATGGATGCAAAATAAAGTACATTCTACTAAATATTAAAAGTCATAAATCTTTCATATATTTCAGTACCTGATAGAATGCTTGAAAGCTGGTCACAACCTCCAGTTTTTTGTAGAAAGTGGGATCTCAAGGACCGGCAAACCTCAAATGCCAAAGGCTGGCTTGCTCTCTATTGTTGTGGAATCTTTCATGGATGGTAAGTAACATGCAGGCTTTAAAATGACAAGCTATTGTATGCCCCATGAAGTGATTTTCAATGGGAGCAACCTTCCAATCTGAAAAAAAAAAATTGGTTGTTAAGAGTGGTGGTTGCTCAGGAGGAAGGGGATTGCTTTATAACTAAAAAAGGAGATCATTTGACCTTGGAAACTGACTTCGGGTTCAAACTTGATAGATATGTAGTACACCAAGGGTGAGTACCCCTAGCCGTGATATGATGCCCTAGCCAGTGAGCTAAGAGAAAACCCCCCTTAAAGATTCACATTTTATCCCATTTTTTTTATGTATTAAAAAAATTCATTTTCCAATTGTATAAGAATAGCTTAGTTGGTAGGTAGCATATTTGCTTTTCAACTATAGGTGCCACTCTCCAAAAATTGCAAGTCTGAACTTGGAACTATCTTTTTAATCATTTTCCCCTAGTCTAGTAATTTTCTTTAAATTGCCGAGAAATTTATAAAATATTTTGACAATTAATAGGTCCTTAAATTTTAAGTTAATGCTATATCTGAGTAAAACTGTCTTATTTGTGGGCAAAATGTGCTATGTAAGTACTGAAATTTAGTATACAAATGAAATCCCTGCCAATTGGTCAGTTACAAGAAATAATTTAATTTGATAAATAAGAACATCAAGGAAATAGTGTTTAAATTCTAGCACAAAATATATAACTTTCAATAAATAAGTAGTGTTTTAATGACCCAGCCAATATTTTTGCATTGCATCTTTTTTACTGTCACTGGCCCTCAACTCCGTATAAAAATTAATTGGATCTCGGGTACCTAAAGGTTGGACCAACCTGACCTGGAAAATTTTTATCCCCTTAACTAATGGTCGGTTTTTACTCTAGGAAGTATCGATGATGCTTACATATCCCCAGTATCTATTAGTTATGAAAAGCTGATAGAAGGGGACTTTATTTCAGAACAATTGGTAAGTTTCTAAGTGTACTTTGATACATTAAAATGTAATTTGTTCTTAAAGAATTTTAAATATTTTCCAAAGAAGAGAAGTTGAGAAAATTTTGCTTTAAAAGAATGTTTGAGTCTGTTAAGTATTTGATCTGAGTTTTTTTACCTCTTAAAATTTAAATGTATGTATAATGTAAAAAGTCACAATTCAACTTTGCTTATTTTTTAGGGTGATCCAGCTGATCAAAGCTTTTGTTCCTTTTTATTTTCAATATGGAAGCTAATGCATTGTAAATATGGAAATATTAGGTTAAATTTCAATCAACCATTTTCCTTACAGGTCAGTACTTTTTTAATAGGTAAGAATCAAAAACTTTATTTAAAAGTACTCTTGAGGAGGTGCCTTAGAAATAATGTTGCTTAATAATGTTAATTATAGCCCTGCTTAGAGGCAAATTTTTTGTGAGGTGTTGGTCTTTAGCAAACCACTTTCTAGGAATTCACAACTTGTTAGAAACCACTGTCTTATGGTTATATACTACCATAAAACAGGGTGAATCATAACAAAACCTAGTCTGTTCAGTGGCGTAGCCAGAAAAAAATTTCCGGGGGGATATGGGGTATTTTTAGTGGTTTTCTATGGTCAAAAAAAGAAAATTTCCAAGTTTTGGGGGGGATATATCCCCAAATCCCCCCCCCCATGGCTACGCGCCTGAGTCTGTTATTTGTTTAATTTCCATTTTTTCCAGACTGTCAACATCATAAACCCTATGTGTGAGGTGAATCAGAACACCATTAAAATTGGTAAAAAATTAATAGAAAAATTTAAAGAAAGTTTTTTTTATGGCTCAAAATCACACAAGAGCCTGCAAAACAGAATATTCCAATAAGAGATATTGTTAATTTCTTTTTTTAGCATTAAAAGTTCAAAGTTGTTCCCATTTGCCCCATTTTACAGTATAGACTTATTTTGCTTTCTTATTGTTCAATTTCTTAAAGTGTTTAAATTTTTCTAGGAATTTTTTCAATCATATAGATCTAGTTTTCCATCTACCCTTCCAACCACAGTGACTCCACCATCATCATCTGATGAATACGACATTGTTTGTGGGAATTTCAGCAGAAGTGACCTGAAATCTATTGCAAACAAGTTAGCCCAACATATTGTATATGGTATGTTTATTTTGATCTGCACTTCCTAACCAAATTTGTTTGTTGTTCAGAATAAGTAGGTAGCACAAAATTTGGTGGGTTACAAGAACATCTAACAGCCATATTCACAGACATCAGCGTCAGTGTTAAATCCTCGGTCAAAGAAGAATTCCACCAATCAGAGTCAACGGAAAGCTACTTTTTCTTTCTTTAACCGCTGGTTAACCTCGACGCTGATGGCTATGAATATGACTGTAACTGTTGCTCATGCAACTTTAAATACAAAAATATATTTAAAAAATACACTCTTCCCTAAAAGTACGTTGTAGATCACAACTTAATTTTGGACTTGTTTAAATTCAGGCTTTGATCTGCACAAACATTATTATAGTTTTATCATTTAAAAGTGACGGGCTTATAACCCAGGGATTTTTTCTCCCTTTTCCTTTTTATCTTGAGATTCATGACTTCAAGATTGTCTAATGCCGTATTATTTTCTCCCCACTGCAGCTTTTTTCTGTTTTTTCTTCTCTTGTTGTTGTTACCCCATTGCCTGGGATGAAAGTGTTCTGGAGTTTTGAAGGGTCTAAGATCCTGAGGGTACAGTTCCTGCCAGCTTAGGCTTCCAATTCGTTTGGTGTAATGGCTGGTGCAATCGATCCTGTTGCATCATTGGTCAGCGTTCTGCTGTTTCTAACGGCTAGTGGGCTCTGCCTGCTTAAGGGGTCAAAGCGGGCGGTCCTCTCCTTGGGCACCTTATTAAGGGTGGGGATGAGTTTTATTATGCATTATTTGCATTTTGGTTTCGCTTTTTAGTGTCTTCTTGAATTTTTTAACCAAAGGCCCTTTTTAGGGATAATATTACCTAATAAATGTTTTTTAAACCTGATGTTGTTTCTAAAATTTAAAGGAGAGGGGGAAACGAATAAGGAGGGGGAAAAAGAATTTTATTATGCATTAAGTTGTGTAAAATTTTGGCTTTGATTAATGATGTCCTTCATCCTATTTAAAATGATGGAATGAATTAAATTCCACAAATAAAATTCTTACAAGAGAAGGAGACTAAATCATTTTTTGTAAATCTAATGAAAAGAGTAAAATGGTTCCAAAGAACATGCAGATCCCAAAACTCGCCAAGCTGATATGTGATTGGTGTGTGGAAAGATTACATGGCATAAGAGAAAGTGAACAGGTATCGCTAAATTTGGTATAAATTTATACAAAGTAGTTAAGTCAGTAGAAGTGACTTAATGCCTTTAACCTTTCTGCTTTAGTGGGGAATATCTTCCCAGAATACATTTTAAAAAGCAAACTATCTGATATATGGATCATTCCATGTCAAATCAACAAGGCACTCAACCTGACCCTCTCAGATTTCAATGAAACTTCCAGGAAGCTTATTTCCATTTTCTACATCAGGTTAGAATTCGATCCATTGCGCATGCGTGTGGTCACAAAGAAGGAATGAGGTCAAAAAAGTTTTATCGTTATTGTAATTCCCGCTGGGGCAGCGGTTAGCGCGCTAGCGTAGCATGCGGCAGATCGAGGGTTCTATCCCCAGATATTATTTTATTTAAATTTCTAAAAAAAAAAGCTGCAAAAATCAAGTTCACACGCATGCGCATTGGATAAAAGTTCTAACCTGATATAGATAGTGGAAATAAGCTTTTAGGAATTGTTCTCTCAAATTATATACTATACTAGCGCTTTCAGCGCTAGACCCGGCGTTGCCCGGGCCCAGTAAAACTTTATATTTATACCTATGGCGCACGCGCTATCCCGGCGTTGCTCAGACATAAATGACGGGCTGCGCCCGTACTAAGATCCTTTGACAGAATCTCATACACTTTAAAATAGTTGGGAAGTCATATTTGTTAAAAAATAACTAAGGTGTAACTAATAAAAAATAGTTAAGGTGTAACAGATTTAGCATTACATAGACTGCACCACACAGAGGCCCTCTGCATTACCGTCCATAAAAATGGATTCAAACAGTTAAATGAATCTATTCGAAAAATTAAACAAAAATCAGTAAATGTATAAAAAGCCAGAGTAATTTAAAGGCACAGCTTTGATAAGAGTCCTTCAGCTGCCATGTTTAGCCATAAGCTCAAATATGACACAATGACACATAAGCATATTGCTGTGGATAAATATGGCGGCTGGAGGACTCGTATCGAAACCGTGCCAATTTAAATTATGTGTAACAAATGGACGAAAAAGGAAATGGAAAAGGAAGCCTCATCTGCCTCAAAACCAAAACCGTTCAATTGTTATCTTTCCCGATGAATATTGCCAAGCTGTTTTAGTAGCTAATGATTAAGAAAAAGTGTATGAAATGCCACTAATGTAATATTTAAATAACTTTAGGTAATTATGTGACAAAACACAAACAATTCTGAAACAAAAATAAGACTAAACTACTTTAAAAACAAAAGCAACTATGGTGAATTTGAAAGTGTGGAAAAAATGCACAACTGTAATCAAACTGATGTAAACTGTTACATAGATTTTCTTAGTGTTAAAAATGCACACAGAAAAGTAAGCCTTAATTACTAAGTAAGATTCAAAGAATAAAATGAAAATCAGTTTCAGGATAGCACAAAGCACTTAATGAATTAACGACGAACATCATCAAGAGCCAAACATAACAAAAAATACAGAGTTAAATAGAATAAAAAAGAAATCTATGCTCAAAAAACGGAACAAAAGTAATAAATTAGAATAGTAAGAAGAAGAAGCATTCACAAAATGAAGGGGGAAAACGTTCGCCGCCTCTCAGCCATCTTCGGATGTAAACAGCCAAAGCCATATTGCTTAACAATCGGCGTCCGAGAAGTACGTTTGAGAAATAAAAAGCAATAACTGAAAAAGCTTTATACAATCCCCACCACAGAATGCTATTAAAATCCAAAAGAACGAAAGTCAAATCAGTCTCGATATAAACAGATAATTTTCACTGAATAATGTAAACAGACCGAAGAATGAGAATAACGTTGTTGCCAGGTTTCAAAGAGAAAATGGCTACCCCTAGATCCCGATGATTTTTAGCATTAGGATATTTGACAGGACGAATCCTAACCACTCCGAGAGTAGGAGAAGAGAGCTTTGGACCAATCACATACGTTGCACAGGCAACGCGGAGAAACAACGCAGGTTTCCGGCACTTCCGGGTTTCTATTTTATTAGTATAGATGAAAAAATGTATTTAGGTTTGTTTTTTTATTAAATTTTTTTGAAAATTCTAAGAAAATCCAGTTTTTGCTCTTTAATCTTGCATAACTCCAGTTCTATTTGTCCCGAGAAAAATCTATCACCCCTCGTTTTTAAAATAATTTTACAAGGTTTTAATTTGATTTAAAAAAAAGTTTGTCTGTGTAAACAGAAAAAAATATTTTCATGAAAGCGGTTTTAAAACATAGTTGGTGTCCTTGAAGTTTTTTTTTTTAAATTATACATATTTTTTGCAACATTATAAGGTATGAAATCTGAAAATTATAGAATGGGAAAGCCATGGAATCAGGAGTTATAGCAAAAAGAGTTGTTTTAAAGTAGATTAAAGTGGTATTTTAAAACAACTCTTTTGCTATAACTCCTGATCCCATGGCTGTCCCATTCTATAATTTTCCAATTTCATACCTTATAATAATGTTGCAAAAAATCTGTGATTTTAAAAAAAAAAATTAAGAACACTAACATTTGGGGGTTTTTTAGTTGTTTTTTTAATTAAAAACATTTTAAGTTGACATAGTCAAACTTTATACCAAATTAAATCTTGCAAAACTATCTTTAAAACGATAGGGGTGATAAATTTTTCTCGGACTAATAGAACTGAAGTTATGTGAAATTAAAGAGCCAAGAACTGGATTTTCTTTGAATTTTCAAAACATATTAATAAAAAATATTACTAAGAAAATTGAATGATAAAAACATTTTTGCTTTCATATCATAGGAGAAAACAATTTCTGAAAGTTTCGTTAAATCGAAGAGGGTTTTTCATTTTCACAAAATAGATTACCTTTAAAGAAACTAGATAGACCCCTGATTATGCTTTTAGGCTACTAGTGTGTAAGAAACTAAAATTTTCTTCAAAACTTTCATAGATATATTAAGTTGTTTGCCTGAAAGGGAATTAAGGGCCCTCTCCCATAAAATTTTAAAAAATTTGATTTGCAAATTTGCAATTAAATTGTGTAAGAAAGCATGTTTTTATAAACCATGCATTAATATTCTTCAAGATTGTAAATTTTAATATAAAATTAAAATTTGAATGACACATTATTTGTATTGTATAAAAATTTAACTGTAAAGAGTTCCTAAAATGTCAGAAGTTGCTGTAATCTTTCCTTTGAAAATATTAGGTAAAAACAGGTTTTGACACCATGAATACTCTTATAAGGCATTGTTGGAAGTTTTCCATTTAGATTTTAACCATCCAAGTTATTTTCTTGAAGACTGGAAAAATAAACGCAGGTAATTACGGACAGTAAAAAAATTTTCAGAGTGATTTAATGCACTTTCGTTCTGAGGTAGTTTCTTGCTTGATTATAGGGAAGCATCTAGTCATACATTTTGCACAAGCTTAGCTTATTTGCCTCTACCCTATTTTAAGTTTGGGATGAGTGTAGTGTGTTATACAGTAGATAACAAAACAAACATATCAAAACTTAAACAAATTACAGCTAAGTTAACGAGGCAAAATGCTGCTGAAGGCGACCAAGGGTCGGACAGGAGAAAATTATATTAGATTCGAAGTAAGCTTTTAGAGCCGCAGTAAATTTGAAAAGTTTTAAATAAAAACCTGTTACATAAAAAATTAAAGAAGTTTAGAGGCAAAACAGTGAGTCAGACAGGAGAAAAAATTATATTGGAATTTAGCTTTTGGAGACGCAATCGATTCAAAGAGTTAGAATTAAAAATCCAATAGTTGTATATAAATTTTTTAAAGAAGTTTAAAGGAAAACCAGGGTTGGCAAATATCATGATATTTATATAAATATCAAAATATCGGATATATATCAAGATTTTGATGTATCCGATATTTTCAGATTTAAAGTAGAAAAATACTGCTCTTTAGAGGTAAATACTAGTCTGAACCAAAATATATTACTACTAAGGAATATTTTTTAATTAAATCTTTATTACCCAGAGTATAATTGCTGATAATTACAAGAAAATATCAATGTAATGAGAATTATATGCATGTATATTATAATTCCATTTCTGCTTCTAAGAAAATATTTTTACTTATGAAATTTTAAATAATTTTTAATAATGAAATAAATAATTAATATAAATTGGAACAATTTATTCATTGATGATTTGAAAAATACTATTAGTTTATTTAAATTATCTTTCATTTTTTAAATGATGATTCTAGCAATCATTACAAAACAAATAAAACATTATGGTAATTTTCTTTTAAAATAAAAGGATAGAAATAATAAGATTTGAAAATACCAACTTGTGACATTGTTAAATGCAATGTGCCTAAGAAAAAAAAATCAAACTGCTTTTAAAATACAGTAAACTCCTGTTAGTACGCCGTTCAAGGGGATTTGTGAAAACGTCGTAGTAAGCGGTACAACGCTATATGCGGAATTCCATAAAACACCGTTTCGGCGATATACCTATACCTAATACTCATAATACCTAATCTTACCTAGAAACCTTTTTAAGCGGGATTTAATCACTAAAATAGAAACAATATCTAAAAAATATCTTATCTTTACATCTTTTATTGATATACTATTTAAATATAACACTTGAAAATCATGACAAAACAACAGTATACTGAACACTGAGCTATGGAATGTGGATGTCGAATTGGAGGAGAGGGGAGAGAATTTCCAAGAAATTCAGGAAGGGTTCTGATTTGTCACAGAACAACCCACGTGCCCTGCAAGAAACTGGTCATTCTTGTTTTTGAGGGCGCAACGGGGGCCATTCGGGGAAAAAGGGGAGCAGGTGGGAAAAACCAGTTCTACCATATTGTTCCACTCGCGTTTTCAACGGTTACTGTAGCTCATACATTACTATTTGAAAGGAACTCGACGACGCAATAACCGGGATTTTTCTTCGGGGGACTGGAGAAAAGCATCGAAATATGCGGGAAGTCGTTATAAGCTATAAGCGGATAGTTTTTAATGATAAAAGGCCTATTGGTACCAGGGACCGGAGAAAAACGTCGTAATATGCGGGACGTCGCACTAAACGGGGGCGTACTAACGAGAGTTTACTGTACATTACTTTTTACGCTAACTTGTATAGTATGTTGCTAAAATCTGATCAGGTTTCACGAAATAACATAGTTTAACTTAATGGGTTTAAAATTTTTTAGGTATTTTGATATAATTACAATGTTAAAATTTTTTCACAACTTAATTAACCTGTTAACAAAGTACTCACAAAGGAATTTTGAGAGATTTTAGCTTGGAAATTGTTGATTTTGTTATAGACTGATATATATCATGATATTTATCCAATAAATATCATGATATATTATATCAAGTGATATATATCGGCCAACCCTGAGGAAAATGCTGCCAAAAGTGGCCTGAGTTGTCCAGGAGAAAAAATTATATTAGAATTAAGCTTCTTGGGCTGCAGGTGAGTTGATAAGGTAGAACTAAAATCATCTTCTACAGTAAAAATTCAAAATAGTTGGTGGAAAATAGCCATGGAAGGCGCCTAGAACTTTTTGAGAAGTTTGTAGTGATATCACACCTCAGGTGACTGGGGAAGAATAATTAATATTCTAATGGTATTAGGAGCCACAGGTGACTCTCAAGTTAAAATTTAAAATAACACATTAAAATGAAATTTAAACAAATTTCCTGGAAAACAGCCACCGAAAGTGGCGTTGATTTAGTTAGAGAAAATAAGGTTCAACTGGTTTAGCCTTAAAAGCCAATTTAGAATCAAAACATTATGTAAAACCATCGCAAAAAGATTTTAGACATAAAGCCGCCGGAGGAGGCGTGAGTCTAGTTTCACTGAGGAAAATGACAATTTCAAATCTAAGTACTAAATCGATGTTTTCATTTTGATATGAAACTTTTTGTTTCAAATATGACGACCCAATTCTTCCAATTTTGAAGTATCAGAAATACCTGTGGTTTCAAGCAATTTAATAGCCACCACTCAAATGATTCAATTAATAAAACTTAGCAAAATCTATTAGTAAAGTGACCAGAGTTTTCAATTTAAAAAGTGGGACATTCTGACTTAGGGAGGTTATAATTTTTTTCAGATTTTCAATATTTTAATGAAACGGAAGATGAAACGGCTTAGGGTTTCGTCATGTAGTCAATATCCTCTATCTTTTGCATTTTTCTTCTTGATAATATATTTTCCACTTGTTACTACAAGTATGCACTATGCACGCACTCTTAGCGTCACGTGGCAAGCACTGTATTCATAAAGACAAATTAAGTCAAATTAGGTTTTTTTCACTTTCTGTTTGCAAAAAATGATTGCAAACCGTATTTATATAAATTATTACGTGAAAACTAGAGGGGGAGGGGGGCAGTGGTGTAACTAAAGTTGACTCATGGGGGCTGTTACTCCGACCAGTCAACCACTCCAGCATAATTACTCCCTTTAAAAAAATCTCTCATAATATAGGTATGATATAAACTATTTTTTTTGCAAAACTTCCAAAGGGAAAAATTCATTTAAGAGGCTTAACTTTCAAGGGAAAAACCACAGTATAACAGACGTAAAAATTTTAGAGGGGATTTGGCGGACCTGGAAAAAGTGCCCGAACCTACGAACCTGGTTCGGGGGAAGCCCCTGCCAGCAGTGGCGGATCCAAGGGGGGAGCCCCTTGGGCTCAGGCACTTTTTTTTATCATTTTTTTTTATTTATTTATTTATAATAACAAACAAATACAACAAATGTTTATAGTCACCTGGGATCATACTCGATCCATGTAGGTGACTGTATTATTACATATAGACATTTCGCACATATAAAGTTTAATTTATAAAAAAAGGAAAGGAAACAAAGAAATATAAAGAAGTGGTGTGGCAAACAGGGCGCCAATAAATTATAATTACTGCTGGCCATATGATTGCAGTACATAAAATATTTACTAGCAGATATATGAAGTTAATTAAAAAAAAAAAAGACATTGACATATATTTGAGTAAATAAACAAACACTTTGAAAGGATAATGATGAATAACTACAAAGAAAAGAAACTCTCGATGTTATCAATAGAAAACAAGAAATCCTTTAACCTCTTCTTAAATAAATATTTCGAAGGGCTGTTTTGTATATCTGTAGGTAAGGCATTAAATAATTTAGGAGCTAAATAACAAAAATTTTTGCAGAAGATGGTCTTTTTAGGTTTTGGTACTAGATAGATTACATTTGGTCTACGTGCATTAATATTGCTTCTTTTTATACATGCATTCGGATTTGAATATAAATAAAGACAAACTTTATAGAAAAAAAGATGACGAACTGGAAGAATATTTAAATATTTAAAATGATTAATATCAATTGAGTGAACATGATATATTAAAAACTTTAAAAACCTTTTTTGGTGTTTATCTATTCTGATTAGATTTGTTAAAAAATCTCCTCCCCAAATCATTAAACCATAATTTAGTTGAGAATGAACCCAAGAATAATAGAGATTAGTTAGTAGTCTTTTTCCTTGCAAATTTTTGCATTCGCAGATGATGTGGACTTGATGTCTAGAACAGAAAAATGTCTCATTGAAAGTAGGGATCGACCGATGCATCGGTTTGGCCGATGCATCGGCGCCGATTGTTTAAAAAAATAGCCATCGGCCTTGGCATCGGCGGCCGATGTTAACTTGTGAAACAATCGGCCCATCGGCCGAAAAAAACATCTAAATGCCGATGTTTGGCCGATGTTTTTTGTAAAAAACCGAAAAATATAAGCGCGGTTCTGCTCAAAAGTTAGTTATAGAAATTGGACCTGTATGTTGTAAAACGGATAATTTTGGCCAGAAACTAATATTTTCCCAGTCTTTGAATTTCGAAGGTAACTATCCTATTGAATTTCCCAATTTTAGTATATTATGAGTTTCCATTATGTGATTCCCATATTATGAGATTATCGGGCGTTTTTTAATAAAGCTTTTTAGAATTTGCCCGCGAGTCTTAGGCAAGCCTTCCCAATGAAGCAAGTCAAGGGAGGTTAGGGATAGGGATTCAACGCCCTTGTCAACCCCCTTGGAAATGAGCAATTTACTATGAGCGATCCTCTCTGCATGTTACCCAAAGGGTCTCAAAATGAGTCAAAACCCTACTTTTAACAGTGATAGCAGCAGGCTCAAGAAAAAATATAGGATTTCCCACAAAAAAATATAGGACATCAAAATTAAATCAATCATACCTTTTAATGGAACGACAAAATTTTAATATGCATTAATACACAAGCCTTTTATAATAAAACCAAATTAATGAGAAGTTTTGATAAAAGCACTATTTAAAATAGTTTAAGAGAGTATTTATGAAAAATTCAATATTTTAAATATTTGGCTAAAAGGTAATTACTTTTAAAAATGCTCAAAATCCTTTCACAAATTTGACAAATGGTAAATAAATTCCAGCAGACTCAAAAATTTAGATTATAAAACTATTAAAACCATGCAATGGTAACAAAACAATGCACTATGCAATGGTCTGTCCCCAGAGGAAACCAAGATTCTTTCAGGAGCTTTTATTATTGGAAAAAATGGGGGGAACCTTTTTAGTAAGTAAAAAAAATAAAGGTTATGTAATTGTTTAAAGAGGAACAAATAAATGCGACTTTGAAAAATGTGAATAGTTTAGGGATGCACAACCTTTTTCAGAGGAGGGCCACTCTCATTGTTGATTGAGACATGGAGGGCCACAAAAGAAGTTACAGTAAAAATTACAGTAGAGCTAATAGCAAACTACGTATCGCTGTTAAAAAACTAAGTAATTTCAGAAAAATAATTAATCAAAACATATAAATAAAAGTTTCTTAATGGTTAAGTTTCCTAAGGATGAATAATATTGTGAATAGTTTAAAAAATAAAAAACTTTTAAAAGTAATGATCAAACCTTTAAAAATACTAAATAATGTTTGTCACAAGAATATTTGTGTAAGAAACAAATTATTGTTACATTATAATCTAGTAGCAACAAAAGAGAAGTAACAGAAATTTTAATATTTTTAAAATACAAACTACATCCCACCAATATATTCAGTGTTAAAATATGTTCTACCAAAAGGGTCTAGGGGTCTTCCCCAGAAAATTTTTGGAAATAACTAACTCTAAAAATAGGGTATTAACTAGTTTTGATACACCTAGTCCAAATTTTGGGCATACATTTTTAGGTAAGTTTTGCCTTTTGATGCAACTTTAAAAAGAAAAAAGTTGTGAATAAAATAATAGAGTTTCAAATACAAAAGGGGGTCTTCCCTCAGAAAAAGTTTGGAAATTTAAGCTTCCATTTCCGATGCCATTTAATTTTAACTTGACCTCTTTTTATCAACTCTTGAAACTTCAAAAAAATTTTAAGGGGGGGGGGCAAGGCCTTTGAAAAACAAGAAGTCAACTTCAACTAGGCGCGGAAAAAACGGAACGCGAAAAATTGCTATTTTTCGACTTTTCCGGAGAATGTGATCCTGAACACCGGACTTGTTGACTTCTGACCACTGTAAAGTTGGTTTTTCTACATCGCAATAGCAACGCAAGAAGAAGCCAACTTCAACTTAGCGCCCGCGGCCGATCGAGAAAGAAGCCGCGGGAGGAACGGAACTCCGCACGCAAAACGAAACTTACACGAAAAATAGCGATTTTCCGACTTTTTCCACGATAATTAGTCTTTTTTCTTGGAAATAAAAACTATTTCTCGATTTTTAAGAAAGAAGTTTAGGCAGTTTAAGTTTTTGGTTTTGTGAAATGGAAAAAATATAGGACAAATGGCCGTTTTTGAAAATATAGGACAAATATAGGACATTTTTTCGGATTTTCCCAAAAATATAGGAAATATAGGAATTATAGGACAACTGCGATCACTGTTTTAAGGGTAAAAATTTCAAAACTTTTCCGGGGGAGGACCCAAACCTCCCCTCCAAATTTTAAAATCCATAATTACGATTTATCCATGAAAATTTTGTGACTTAGAAGGAGAGGTCTTCTTTAATATAACCTAAAGGGTCTAAGAATGGAGTTAAAACACCACTTTTAGGGACAAAATTCCAAAATTTTTCTGCAGTAGGAACCCAAAACCCCCTAAAAATTTCACCGATTATTGTACTACATTTTTTTTCTCCTTGAAAATTCTGCCACTTACAATGAGCAGTTACTCTTTGGTTGTAGAGGGTCTAAAAATGAACTCTGACACTTTATTTTGGCTTTGGGGGCAAAATTTTCAAAATTTTTCTGGGGGAACCACCCAGACCCCACCCCCAAATTTTACTTTAGATTTACATTGTTTCCAAAACTTTTGGGATTTAGTTCCCCAAAATTTAAATTCTATGTGTAAGTCATCATAACGTATTAAAGTACTACTCGTAAGGAGGTACCTCAGAAAAAATGCTGAATCACCCCTCCCCCGAAACAAAAGTCTTGTTATGGCTCCGAAGTCAGTTACTTTTCAATTGTAATTGGATTTTTAATTGCCACACCCCTTTGAAGATTAGTATTCAGTTAAAAACTAATTATTTATATCTATGATATAAAAATGCATTTTAATAAATTTTACTTCAGAGGTGATAATTTTTAATTTGTTGGAACATTCACATGTATAAAAATAAAATAATTTAGATTCAAAGTATAAAAAAAACCTATTCAATTTCAGAAGCAAAAAAAAAAATTATTTCCGGTTCTAAGACAGATTTTACCGTTTCTGACAAAAAGTAAAAGTTTAATGCATTTTTGCCATCGGCCTTTAACATCGGCCATTTAAGAACCATCGGCCTGCCGATGGAATTTTTCAAACAATCGGCATCGGCCCATCGGCCAAAAAAATGCCATCGGTCGATCCCTAATTGAAAGCTATAGAGATTTAGAAAGAGAGGCAAAGACTGTGGGACTGTTGGTTAACAGAGAAAAAACCAAATATGTTGTCATGGACAGAGGAAATGGACCAACTGCGGGTTCAGTAACTGCTGAACTTGGTTTTGAAAGGGTAACAGAATTTAAATATCTTGGTTCAATTATCACTGACAAAAATGAATTAAACCCAGAGATAAAGGCTAGACTGGCAGCTGGAAACAGATGTTATTTTTCAATGATAAAGTTGTTTAAATCCTCTCTGCTGTCAAGAAAGTTAAAACTAAAATTATATAAAACAATAGTCAGACCTATCGTTACATATGGAGCAGAAACTTGGACAACCACTCAGAATGAGGAGAAAACACTTATTACATTTGAAAGAAAGATATTAAGGAAAATATATGGACCAGTCAAAGATGGAGAGGTTTGGAGAATTAGGAGCAATTTAGAGTTAAGTGGACTATATAAAGAAAAAGATATTGTCAATATAATAAAATCTGAAAGAATACAATGGCTTGCACATCTGGAGAGAATGAGTGACGAGAGAGCTACAAAGAAAATCTACAGAGGAAAAATAGAGGGTAAGAGGAAGATCGGACGTCCTAGAAAGAGATGGCTGGACGAGGTTGAAGAAGATTTGAGGAAATTAAGGGTGAGAAATTGGAAGACAAGAGCCAGGGATCGGAGAGGGTGGAGCTGCCTTGTGAGGGAGGCCAAGGTCCTACATGGACTGTTGAGCCGAGGAGGAAGGAAGGAAGGAAGTTAGTAGTCTTTTATTTGCTTTAAATGATAAAAGTTAAACAAAATGCTACTCAGTTTATCTGCAATATGTTTAGTATGAGATTTCCATTTTAGATTTGAGTCAATGTAAAGACTAAGATATTTTATTGAAGACACTTTATCGATGGATTTGCAATTGCAATTAATTAAACAATTACAATGGTCTTCATGATATTTTAGGGAGAGCTGGTTTGATACATTATGCTTTAAATCGAATAACATATATTTCGTTTTGTCTATGTTTAAGTTGTTTTGCAAAAACCAATTACGAATTTTGAGTAAGTCTTCATTTATTATTAAATTTAAATCTTCTATTGCATCAACTGAATAAAGTAAGACCGTGTTGTCGGCAAAGCTTATTATTTTACCATTTAGATTAAGGTTACATAGATCGTTGATAAAGATTAGGAATAATAGAGGGCCTAATGTAGAGCCTTGAAAAACACCGCAATTTATTGGAAGGCACCTACTTAAGGAATCTTTAACCTTCTAATTCTCTTAATTCTAATCTTTAACGTTGATAAAGATTAGGAATAATAGAGGGCCTAATGTAGAGCCTTGAAAAACACCGCAATTTATTGGAAGGCACCTACTTAAGGAATCTTTAACCTTAACAATCTGATACAGGTTAAAGTAACTAAATAAGACTTCAAGAAATTATAAAATGGTCCTCTGATTCCCGCAGAAAAAATTTTGTGCATCAAGATACAATGATTCACTGAATCAAATGCTTTAGAAATATCCAAGTAAAAAAATAAATAAAAAAAAAATTTAAAAAAATAAGGTAAGAAAAGGGAAAAAAATTGTAGGTAGGAAGTGAAGATTAAAATATTGAACACAAAATAGGAAGCATGAAGATATAAGTCAATCAGTGTTATTCCTAGGATTTTTTCGGAGGAGTAAAAATACTCCTTGATTTTTTTAGGAGGAGTGAAATTGAATTATGAAGAGTGAAATACGAAAATAGCATGAACTACATATACAGAGACACGAAAAAACTGCAATCAAACTCCTTAAGCATCAGAACAATAAATGAAGAAAAATTACTAAGGCTGTATGAAAACACAATTAAAAAGAATGGTAATTAGGGTGTCGTGGCTTTTGGCAATTGGCTTTGGCCAGAAGTCGGGCGAAAATGTCTCCACTGAGATAAGTTGGTGTTTTGAATAGAAAAAATATTATTTGTTGATTTCGGTGGGGCCACGCGGTGCATTTTTAAGCTAAACCTTTGTGAAAAATTCAAAGAGTGAAAATACTCCTGGCTAGTTTTTTAAAGAGTATTTCCGATTTTCAAGGAGTGAAATACTCTCTCAGAGGAGTTAAAAATATCTCTGAAGTCAATATGGGAGGACTGGCACTCTCCAGTGCAGATTCAGGGGGGGGGGGGCAACTGGTCAATTGCACCCCAATAGGCTTGGACTAGGTGTACCAAAACGAGTTAAAACCCTGGTTTTTGGGTCAAATTTCCAAAGTTTTCTGGGGAAGGAACTTGGGTGTAGCCAGGTGTTTCGTATTAAGGGGGGGGGCAAGGATACTTACCTTTGCTCTTGATGTTGCGAATACTAAGTGACTAGGGGTTGACTCAACAATATTTCCCAGGTCCCCCCATACCCCATGGCGAGTACTTTTACACGCTTAATTTTAGGGTACTCATACAAAAGGATTTGGGAACTTTTGCACACCTAACGTAAAAATATGGGTAATTAATGTGAGCTTAAAAATGGAGGGTCTGGGGGTCCTCCCCCAGAAAATTTTTTAGAATTCGCCCCTCAAAGTAGTGTTTTAGCTCATTTTGAGACTCTTTGGGCCGAACAGAACTGCTTCTTGTAAACCACACAATGTTCAAGGAAAGTTATGTACTATTGCTTTAATAAGGTTTTTCAAAAAAAATTAACTAACTGAGAATTTAGAGGGGGGGGGGAAGCTGCCCCTCCCTGCACCCCTCTTGGCTACGCCCATGGGGAGGAACCCTAGACCACCTTTTGCTGGGCCACCGGGACATATCCCGGTGCGCCCTCCAGCCTGGAAATTTTGGCGCCCTCCTATTCCGAAACTGACAAGGCTTTGAGTGTTGCGACTGTAGGCTACTATAGAGGTGGGCGCCTTTAATCAAAACAGCAATACCTTTGAGAGTGTTAAGTAAAGGTAGTGTTTTTTGCACTAGGGGAACCCTAAGCGAAAAAAAAGTACTAATACACCCCCTTTTAAGGCGCCCTCTTAAGCTACCGCGAAATTTTAAAAGTTCCGCTTTAATTTTACTGCGGTGATTTTTCATGGCGATTTTGCTCTTTGTTTAATACTTCGAATTTGCGAAGGAGGGGTGGTGTCTTTTAGACGCCCCTCTTCATGCACAAACCAGAAAATGCAAGGGCACAGCACTGATTTTTTGTTGGGCCTTTAGTGATATACGTTGAAATTGAAAGGGCGGGGCGTTAATTTTTTAGGGTGCTTATTTAAACAGGTAGTTACTTGACTAAGAGCTGTCATTAGAGAGGAGTATCGAACGCAGGGCCATATCCAATGGGGTTTTAGGGGTTTAACCCCCCTAAAATATTTATTCTGTTTTTTCCTCCGGGTCCGGGTGTAGCCCAAAGGGTCTTAAAATATGTCAAAACAGTACTTTTAGGAGTAAAAATTCCAAAAATTTTCTGGGGGAGGACCCCCAGACCCCCCTCGTATTTTTAAAATACATTATAAACTGATTGTCCTTGAATATTCTCTGACTTACGAGCACTGGCGGATCCAGGGGGGGGCTAGGGGGCTTGAGCCCTTGAGCCCCCCCCCCCAAAATGAAAAAATTTTACACTATATAATATGGAATTTTATGCACCAAAATGAGTTAAAACCATGTTATTTCAAAGTCGTATTTTCAAAAATTTTCTGGGGGAGGACCCCCAGACCCCCTTAATACTTGTAACTCTATTATTACAATTCTACTCTATATTAAGTTTGTCAAAACGCAAATATTCTGTCATAACATCTATATCCGAAATTCGGATGAGGCGTACCAAAACGAGTTGAAAAAGTGTTTTTTTACTTAAATTTTCAGAAATTTTCTAGGGGAGGACCCCTAGAGCCCCTTAGTACTTGTAACTCTATTATTACAACTTTGTTTTATATTACGTTTGTAAAAACACAAAAATTCTACCATGAAATCTATGTCCGAAATTCGTATGAGGTGTACCAAAACAAGTTGAAAAGTGGGGTTTTTTTACTTAAATTTCCAAAAAATTTCTGGGGGAGAACCCCCAGACCCCCCTTTTAGTGGTTGGAGCAGGATAATTCACTACCTTTTTCATATTAAGATAATCAAGAAGATACAATTGGATTATAAAAATTCTTAGCCTCCCCCAAAACCAAATCCTGGATCCGCCACTGCTTACGAGGAGTAGTCCTCTTTTGCTGTAATCATCCAAAGGGGCTCAAAATGGTTCAAAATACTGTTTTTCACAAAAATCAAATATTAAAAATAAAAAACAATCAAATATATCTCAAATAGCAGTAGTTGCTTTAATTTTTTTCTATTGAGAAAAGCGATTTGTGAAACGTCGCCATTCTTAAAAGAAAAGTAAGTTTTTAGGTTTACAAATAATTATTTTGGCGGCGCCCTTTCATCCTTTGTCCACCGCCTTCTGAAGGTACCCAGCACGGGCCTGACCTTTTGTAATTTACATCATTATTATTTACAATTTTTATATGAAGTTCTTCAAAATGCAAATACTATCTAAAAACGTATTAAAAAGCTTTACTGAACTCATTAGGGGCCATCCATAAAGGACATCACGCTCGGAGGGGGGACAGTTTGTGACAAAGGGGAGGAGTGGCAAAAGCTATGACATCACATCCTGCAGCTAAAAACTAACAAAAAAAAAATATTTTTTCTAAAATACTTTTTTCAAAACAAACCAATTTAAACCCCATGAATAAAGCAATAGAAATAAAACTATTTGGTGGGGAAAAATTAAGCTTAAATAAAAAAGTTGGTTTTGGGGATTTTTAAACCGTATATTAGACATATTGTTGGTTTAAGAGCTTGACATGTGACATAGGGGGAGGGGGTCGAAAATTGGCAAAAAAAAACATCCTTTATGGATAGTTCCTTAAATAAGCATAGGAGGGGCTGTAGGATAATTTTTGAGTCCTCTCCCCCGGTGCAAAAATCTAGATTTTGGCCTGATAATGACTAAATATTTTAGACCTTTAGAGGATATTTGGGCTCCTACCCAAATAAATTTCTATATGCCCCATTGGAGTGATGAAAAGAGAGGGAGATAAGGGAAGACCTGTGGGGCAATCAGCCCCATGTGTCAACCCCTTGACCATCTAGAACAGAGATGACCGTTCATCTCTAGGATCTCTCTCGGAGGATAAGACCTTAAATCCAGTCTTAAAAGTTCAAAAATAAGTCAAGAGACTACATTTTAAGGTATAATTTAAAAAAAAATTCTGGGGGGGGACCCCTAAACCCCCCTCCTTCTCTGGGGTGTAATCTAAGCATCGTCAGTAAAATACTTGGGGGGGAGACCTTGGGAACCTTGGAGAGACTTTGAGACCCTTCCCGAAAAACAAAAGTCTGGTTGTACTGCTCTGTAGACGACCTCAAATAGGTTTTTAGGGTAAAATTTTCAAAATTCTTCTTGGCGAGAACCCCCAACCTTCCTAAAATGTGGTTGCCCCCCCCTTAGGACCAGGCTGGATCCGCCACTGCCTGCCAGCTCCATAGGAGCAATACATTAGGTTTGGGTAAATTTTATTAGGTTCAGGGGAAGGTTACAGCTTTTTCCAGGTCCAGGATTTGGGGGTTCTCCCCCAGAAATGTTTTAAAAATTTGTCTCTCAATGTAGTGTTTGAATTCATTTTGATGCTGTTTGGGTTAGTTCCTAACAAAACAGTTCCTTGTGAACCGCCTTTCTTGTAAAGGGAAATTTTTTCAGTTTTTCATGTTTTAAAAACCATTGATGTAATGGGGGGTTACATCCCCAATAACCCCTCTCGTTACGCCTATGAGGGCGGACCTGGAAAAAGTGCCCGAACCTACGAACCTGGTTCGGGGGAAGCCCCTGCCAGCTCCATAGGAGCAATACATTAAGTTCGGGTAAATTTTATTAGGTTCTGGGGAAGGTTACAACTTTTTCCAGGTCTGTATGAGGGGGGTCTTGGCATATACAATGGGTGGTCACCAAGGGGAGAGGGGGTCAAAAATAGTAAAAAAATGGGTCATGTAGTATGGGTACATTCCCTAAGGACAATATGACCTATTCCATTTTCAGCCAGTTGTGCATCAATCTATGTTGAACTTTTAACAGCAGATCACCTGACCTAAAATAAATGGTTTTGTAAAAAAAATTGGTGCCACAAGGAACTCGGGATATTAAAAATTATCTAGGTAAAAAAAATAAAATTGTCATAAGTACATTTATAAACTTTTTTTAATTTTATGGTAGTAAGAAACTCGGTGTACAAATACAAATTAAGTCGACCAACTACAGGCAAGCGCCCAACAAGGTTGGTCCGGTCCATTTAACTCAAACCACCCGATTACCAGTATCTGTCAATTTTATTCTTGAAATCGTTTTACCCCACTTGAGTTGATAATAGTTTCCGGTAACCCATTCCATCTATCCACTACCCTGTTAAAAAATATACTTCCTGCAATCCCAATTAAAATTTGCCTTGTTCAATTTAAATCTGTGACCCCTCGTTCTATTACCCGTATTGAAATCTATTCCCTCTGTGTCCCCTTGTGTTATCATTCTGAAAAGTTGAATTAAATCCCCTTACTTAAACTTAATAATTACTAATTAACGATTAACTTACTTAATCGTTCCTCATAACCTTAAACTGGATATACCCTTGACCATTTTGGACGCCCTATGCTGATCCCTTTCAATTGAATCAATATCTTTTTTAAAGTATGGAGACCAAAAAAGAAATTCTATATCAGCATATTCTAGATGAGGCCTCACCAATCCCTTGTATAATGGCAATATAATATTCCCGGACCTTGAAGAAACAGTTTTTTTAATGTAACCCAATATCCTATTAGCCTTCTTACTAGCAGCTGAACACTGTTGAACCATTTTAAAGTCTTTATTTACTATCACCCCTAGATCTTTTATCATATTACCCTCTTTTATTTTGTCCCCTTGCAGATAAAATTCAGCCCTACCATTCCTACCACTCATATGCAGTACCTGACATTTACCTTAAAGGACATACCCCATTTTTCAGCCCATATTGATATAATATCTGTGAGATATTACATATACTAGTAACTCATTGTAAATAAATTTAATATAACTAGTAACTCATTATAAATAAATTAACTCTAAAAAACAACTTCTACTATGTTTACCTGTGTTCTGGAGATTTTAATAAATTGCTAATTGCTTGTAACTTCTAGAGATGACAATAAACAGATGTTTTGCTACTAGCCTATTTAATGTATAGGTTTATTTTACACATAAGACAAGTATGTGAAATGGTGTCAGAGTAAACGCAATTCTTCCTTTGTTTAAACTGCATAAAATGGCTACAAATTTACCTATAGTGTCACCTTTTAGCTCAACAGCTAACCCGTCAGAGGCCTGGAGATACTGGAAGCAAGACTTCGAGGATTATATGGAAGCTATTAAATATACAGAGGAAGACGAAAAAACTAAAACTGCATTATTCCGTCACGTTTGTGGAGAGGAACTAAAGAAGAACTTACGATCGTTTGACTTGAGACCAGAAGATGGAAAAGAGGAGGTAAGCTTGGAACAAATAATCAAAGCATTTGATATTTATTTCTTGGATTACCAAAATGAAGTCTTTGCATCTTTTAAATTCTTGGAAATCAAGCAAGAAAAGGGTGAAACATTTTCAGAATTTTATTCCCGACTTAGAAGTGCTATTGTTGATTGTAACTACGGAACATCGCAGGATAGAATGCTCCGAGATAAAATCATACATGGACTTATAGATAAACCTTTGCAAGAACGCTTAGTTCGAGAAACTTCTAGAAAAGAAAAAACCATCTCTGATGTAATTAGTGAATGTAAAGCGGCAGAACATAGTAGAGCACAAGTCATAGAAATGAATGAAAACAAAACAGTGAATTCTATTGCGAAGACAAAGAATTTGTCTAGACCTAACCAGTTTTCTCAAGGAAATTTCAATAGGGATCTAAAGAAAACTTGCAGAAATTGTGGAACTTCTCATGAGGCAAGAAAATGTCCGGCATATGGATCAAGATGTAATAAGTGTGGGAACAGCAACCACTGGGCAGTAGTTTGTAAAACAAAATTGAAACATAGAGGTCATAGCTCTAGAAAAGTCAATGTGATTGAAGAAAAAGATTCAGATATCATTTACATTGGTGAATTGAAATCACTTGATGAGCTGAGTTCGGAGACATGGGAATCTGTTTGGCTCCAGAAAGTGCATGTGAACAATCATGATGTAGTATTTAAATTAGATACCGGATCACAAGTTAATATAATTCCAAAGAAGGAACTACTGAAATGGGAAGTAAAGCCAATTGTGAGAAAAAGTTATACAAGAGTTATGGATTTCAGTGATAATATCGTCCCTGTCTTAGGTGAGTGTTATTTAAAATGCCAAACTGGTAGAACTGAAAATGAATTTAAGTTTTTAGTCACGACTCTTGATTCCTGTCCTATATTAGGTCTTAATGCCTGTAAAAGTTTGGGTTTGGTACAAAGATTGAATTCTATCAATAAAAATATATCAATCAATAAGAATATAAACTTGGTTGATTCACCCCAAAAAGTTTTAAATGAGTTTTCAGATGTGTTTTCTGGTGCTGGTCGCATAAACAAAACCGTGCACATAAAACTGAAACCAAATTCTAACCCTCATGTCGCGGCTCCGAGAAAAATTCCCCTTGCTTTGCATGATAAAGTCAAGGAAGAGCTAGCAAGGATGGTCGAAAATGGTATAATAACCAAGGTAAACGAACCAACAGAATGGGTCAGTAATATGGTTGTAATTAACAAGCCTAATAAATTAAGGATCTGTTTAGACCCCAGACCTTTAAACGAAGCCATTCAGAGACCTCGTTACCAAATACCCACAGCAGATTCCCTCATATCCAAAATGAAGGGTTCCAAAATTTTCACAATTTTGGATGCAAAAAATGGTTTCTGGCAGTTGCCTTTGGCTAAAGAATCTTCATATTTGACAACTTTTACTTCTCCATGGGGAAGATACAGATTTCTTGTCCTGCCTTTTGGATTAAATAATGCTCCGGAGGAATTCCAAAGAGCCATGGATGAAATTTTTGAGAATGAATCACAGATAAATCCCTATTTTGATGATATAGCTTTGGGTTCATCTTCGATTGAAGAACACTGCAAATTGCTGCGTAGAACACTCGAAATTGCAAGAAAAGCAAATTTAAAATTTAATAAAGATAAAACTCAACTTTCGTTATCATCAGTTAAGTATTTAGGACATGTGTTGTCTGATAAAGGTATTAAGCCTGATCCTAACAAGATCAGCGCAATAAATGAGTTTGCCGTACCACAAAATAAAGAAGATCTGCAGAGATTCCTAGGCATGGTTACATATATCGCTAAATTCACACCACATTTATCTAATTTGACACATTCTATTCGTCAACTTTTGAAGAAAGAAGTTACGTGGTTGTGGGACAGCAATATTCAACGAGATTTTGAACACATTAAGGAAACAATTACTAAAGCTCCATGTCTACAATATTTTGATGAAAAGAAACCCTTGACTGTGTCCGTTGATGCCAGTAAACATGGATTGGGAGCAACACTTCTTCAAGAAGGAAAACCTGTTGCTTATGGATCAGCAACTTTAACTGATGCCCAACAACGGTATGCTCAGATTGAAAAAGAACTCTTGGCAGTAGTCTATGGATTGGAACATTACAATTACTACACGTATGGAAGAACTGTTGTGGTTGAAACTGATCACAAACCACTTTTAGGTCTTAGTAAAAAACCATATGATGCTATCTCACCACGACTTCAACGCTTGCTGCTTAGGTTGAACAAATATGAGATAAAATTTGTATATGTACCTGGAAAGCAACTCATCATTGCAGATGCCTTGTCAAGAGCGCAGTCAGCAACAGAAATTTTTGATGAGAAAGAAAAAGAATGCTACGAGACATATGCCAGTATCAACCTTGTGACACAAGCTTCAAAGACCAAGTGGATTGAATTAGCAGAACTATCAGCTAATGATGAAGAATTGAAAGATGTCATACATCACATAGAAAATGGATGGCCAGAAAAATCCAAGACTAAAGTGGCTGCACAAGCTTATTGGCATTGCCAAGAAGAATTATACAAGACGAAAGAGGGTATAATATGTCGAGGACAACGACTTGTTGTTCCAACGACTGCTAGAGAAGATATTTTGAAAAAATTGCATATATCTCATAAAGGTGTTGTATCTACTAAAGTTAAGGCAAGAGAATATTTTTATTGGCCTAACATTAACAGAGATGTTGAACGTTTTATTTCGAGATGCCAAATTTGCCAAAAGTATCAACGAGAAAATCAAAAAGAAATTTTAATGGATGTCGATTTACCTGAAAGACCTTGGCAGAAAGTAGCCTGTGATTTTTTCTACTTTAAGCAACAGCAAAATCTTCTCCTTATTGACTACTTTTCGAAGTATGTTGAACTGAAACCTCTAAAGAGTATTACGGCTCAAACTCTTATTCCCGTGTTAAAATCCATCTTCGCAACACATGGGATACCAGAAGAGCTTATCAGTGATGGAGGCCCTCCATTCGGCTCCTATGAGATCCAGAAATTCTTCAAAGAGTGGAATGTCTCACATCAAATAACCTCACCGGGTTTCCCAAGAGCAAATGGGCAAGTGGAACGCGCGGTTCAAACCCTCAAAAATTCTCTTAAAAAAGCAGAGGAAGAAGGTAGAGATATTTATGAAGTCCTTATCGATTACCGAATACAACCGGCAAAAGATCTCCCTTCTCCGGCTGAGTTGTTAATGGGAAGGCGTTTACGATCCTTTTTGCCTACCCATCAAGATCGCCTAAAACCTAAGTTCGACATAACAGAGGCCCAGAAGTCTTTGAAGAAAAGACAAGTAACCCAAAACAAGTATGCCAACCGACAAGGGAATACCCTCCAAGAGCTCCCTAACTTTGCAAAAGTATGGTTTAGGCATAAAAGCAAAAATCCGTGGAAGCAGGGAACCATTGTATCTGTTGGACCACAGCCTAGATCATATTTGATAAAAACGCCAGAAGGGAATTATTTTCGAAGAAATAGATTTCATATTAAACCGGATAATTCCCAGGAGGAAGACCATACCATCCCAGCTTCAACAGTGGAAGATCTGTATGATACAAGTGGCTCGGAAAGGGAAGTTGAAGAGACGACCGATAGTCCCAGTAGTGAGACAACTGAAGAGACTGCGGGTCCAAATGATAATGATGATGCAGGTCCCAATGATAATGATAATGCACCTGAAGATGGTAGTAAGGAAAAAACACTACTCTCAGAAAGACCAAAAAGAACCATCATAAAACCTGCAAGATATGGATACTAAATTTTCTTTTAAAAAAAAAAAAAGGGCATGTGAGATATTACATATACTAGTAACTCATTGTAAATAAATTTAATATAACTAGTAACTCATTATAAATAAATTAACTCTAAAAAACAACTTCTACTATGTTTACCTGTGTTCTGGAGATTTTAATAAATTGCTAATTGCTTGTAACTTCTAGAGATGACAATAAACAGATGTTTTGCTACTAGCCTATTTAATGTATAGGTTTATTTTACACATAAGACAAGTATGTGAAAATATCCAGATCCTTTTGTTAATTTTTCACCTGCTCCTGAGTATCAACCCTCCCCCACATTTTTAATTCGTCAGCAAAGATGCTGATTTTGCTGCTAATATCCTGACTAATATCGTTAATAAAAATTATGAAGAGTATTGGCCTCGATACTGATCCCTGTGGCACCCCACTCATGACCTCTGCCCACTGAGAATTATTACCTTTGACTTGCACCCTTTGCTTCCTGCCTATCAACCAGTTTCTAATCCACTGTAATGTTTTACCCTTGATACCCAATTTTTCTAATTTTAAGAGCATTGCCTCATATGGAACTTTATCAAACGCTTTTTTACACCAGGCTCTCTCAAACACAAACTTAGTAACTCAAAGGCTCTCTCAAAATGAGTTAAAACACTATTTGAAAGTTCCAAAATTTTCTGATGGTGAACCTCCAGATCTCATCCTTACTCTGGGTTCACATTCTTATGATTTATTGTAAACAAAGCCTGATTTCTGGGAGGGCATTCGGGGCACTTGCCCAGGGCCCCCATTTCAAAGGGGCCCCCAAAAAGCTAAGAAAATGTGAAATAAGTGTAAAATAAACTTACTAAGCTTGTAAAGCTATTGAACAAACAATTCTTACGCAGTGTTACAGATGATTGATTTTGTTATTTTAAGTCAAATAAATTTAAGTTTTATTTTGAAACATGTGGGAGGCCCCCAAATGGGTCTTTTGCCCAATAACATTCTGAAACATTTTAACATATTGAAAAATATAAACAAGATTATACTTAATAAAACCTAAGTTTTTATAAATCAATTACAGTAACGAGAAAAATCTCCCATCCTACCTAGATGCTGGGAAGAATGAGACATTTTTTCAAAATTAATGATTAACAGGTCGGGGTTTTTTTACTAATGGCGGAAAAGCCAAGGTCTGGCGTAGGTTAAAAAAAAAAAAGGGTTTTTCGCGCCGCATTCGTCCCTAGCCCGGCTGAGCTTCCACCTGGAATGGAACAAGAACAAGCTCCAATTTATGGAGCACTAAACTTGACTTACTTAACTTTTGTGCCGAAGCATGATTCCATGAAGACCTTGGTTATGCAACTACGAAATTGCATTCTCAAGGCTTGCATCTCCGCCAGCTCCCTCTCGAGTGTTTTGGACGACTGTTTGGTTTGGTTTTTTGGTTACATATATTTTCCGGTATGTGTGCTTGATCTCAAGGATCCGCTTATACACCTTCGTCAAGTAAGACAGACACAACAGAATTTTTACTGGCACAAAGAAGGAAAATACACCCAGGGGCGAGGTGAGAATCGAACTCACGACGGGGCAGTGCGCAGACTGCTGGCGTGAAAGGCAGAGGAGCAAACCGAACAGGCCATCCCGTCCCCCTTGGACGACTGTCTCAACGGGGAGGCATTGGTGCCACTCTTCCGTCCCCAGGACGGAATTCAGTCTTTTTAAAATTTCAATGAACGGAATTCCGTCCCAGGTATATTACGAAACGCAAAATTAGTACTAAATTCCAATACCTACATTGCACATTTGGTTTAATTCCGTTAACGTTCCTGCTGAATATTGCCATGCTTTTGAGAATGTCATACATTCAAGTATCAACATTTTTTTTATTGAAAATATGAATAGTTTTTGATCTAACAAAACATTTTAATCTGAGTCTAAAATTGTTTTAGCAATATACGTATTACTACTTTTTTGGTATCCAAAGGAGCATAGCGGTATTTAGCGGGAACATTAACGGAATTGAACCGCACATTTTTACCACAAGTAACATGGTTTTACTCACCTACAGCTTTATCTTGATTTAGAATTTAAGGAACTATGATTGTTCATGATATTTTATGAATTTTCATGCAATTAAAAAAATTGCTAGACTGGATGAAAATGATTAATACGATACTTTAAAGTTCCGTCTTGCAAATTTTGAAAAGTGGCACCCATGCGGGGAGGGGTTTAATTAATAATTCGTCACCTTAATAGCAAAACGCGGTGTCTATTTGGACGGTAAAACCGGCAGTTGGCACTGAGCCACGCATGCGCCGAAGCGCTGACATCATGTCATGACATCATGATGAAAGATTAAGACCAATCCGATGAGCTCCTATGAATTCCCGAAGTTTGCCGAACGGAGATAGTAGTTTTTGATTATTAAGGTGACGAACCCCTCCCCGTTGAGACTGTCGTCCAAAACACAGAATTAACATGCTTGCGTTTTGAAAACCTAAATAAAGCTCTACTCTACAGATATCTTATTAATATCACTATACTTGACAGCAACGTTTCCTGAACACTGACCTTTTGATGGGGCGATTTCAAATCAGTCTTTGACTTTCTCTGAGATTTGCTCCAAAATCAGAGCCTCACACCTACGACAATGGTGTACCTCCCTCCCACCCTATGATAGAAGGGCTCCTGGTGGTGCCCTTGCCATCAAAGCTGATAAAGCCACGCAGACTATCATAAGCAGACTCATTAGCGGACATCAGGTCAGGTGTCTCTTTCAAACACGGGCCGAAGATAGAGATGGGCAAAAAACGAGTAGCAGTTAAAATTATTAAATAAAAAAAACTTTTTAAAAACCACGTTTTTAAAATGCACTAAAAAGTACAAAATAATTTGCTTCTAACTCCTTGTAAAACGAAAAACGTGGGGCTCATGCATTAGGTATTTAATTCAACAGCTTCTCTCGGTATTATGCTTCTTATTTTTTTATTAATTGTGGATATATTATAGTAAATAGAGTGGCCAATACAGTAGTAGCTGTAAATATTATTGCATGAGCCCCACGTTTTTCGTTTTACAAGGAGTTAGAAGCAAATTATTTTGTACTTTTTAGTGCATTTTAAAAACGTGGTTTTTAAAAAGTTTTTTTTTATTTAATAAATTATTTTCTGCTTTTTAGTTCTGTGATCAAAATTTCAATTCTCCACCTCATCGGGGAGTAAGTTCAAAATCGATTTCTAAATAAGCCCCTCCCCCTGGGGGTTCAGGGGAAGCAAATTTAACCAAAACAACGAGATAATACCGCATTGTGATTCAGATCTGAACTGTGTTCCAAATTTCAAGTCTCTACCTCATCGGGAAAATAGATTTCTAAATAAGCCCCCCTGGGGGTTCAGTGGAAGCAAATTTAAACGAAACAACGAGATAATATTGCATTGTCATCCGGATCTGAACTGTGTTCAAAATTTCAAGTCTCTACCTCAACGGGAAAATAGATTTCTAAATAAGCCCCCCTGGGGGTTCAATGGAAGCACTAAATAAGCTCCCTGGGGGTTCAGGGGAAGCAAATTTAACCAAAACAACGAGATAATATTGCATTGTCATCCGGATCTTAACTATGTTCAAAATTTCAAGTCTCTACCTCATCGGGAAAATCGATTTCCAAATAAGCCCCCCCGGGGGTTCAGGGGAAGCAAATTTAACCGAAACAACGAGATAATATCGCATTGTCATCCAGATCTGAACTGTGTTTAAAATTTCAAGTCTCTACCTCTTCGGGAAGTTAGTTCAAAATCGATTTCTAAATTCCACCCGAACAGACAGACAGAGGGACAGACAACAAAGCGACCTAATAAAAACGTGGTAAAATAGCTGCTACAGGAAAAAAATTAATGTAGCTGCTAAACGTTTTCAGAAATAGCTGCTAAAATTTAGCAGCACTTGAAGACTCGATTGTTGGTCAAAAAATCGCATCTATACTGCTACGCGCTGACCAATGAGAATCGCCTAGATTTAGCAGAAGCAGATAACGCGATCCTGTCCCTTATCAGTAGCTAGCAGCTACTGTAGGTGTAGCTGCTAAAAAAAAGTAACCTCAACCATAGAGAGTGCTAATCTGCTAATTTTTAGCAGCTACTTTTAGCTGCTATTTTTCTTTAACGAACATAACTAAACTGCTAAATTTTCAAAAAATAGCAGATTTGCCCACCTCTAGCCCAAGACCTATCTCATGTGTGTAACTCTGTACAGGCTTCTCCCGATCATTTCTTCAGGGATGCAAGTGCTGCGCCAAAAAGGAAATTTTCCTCCGAATTTCACGCGAATTTTGCTCAAATCCAGAGCCAGAGTGCAATGATAAGCGGGCTTTTGGCGTGAAGCGTGGAAAACTTACGGCGTCAAAGCTTTCCGCGCGTGACTATCCAAATAAAAACGAAAGCCACGCCCGCCGGGTCATTTAGTGCGGCCTGTGATGCGCCCTGAAAAGCCCCCAAAACACAAAAAGCCCCCTTCAGAACACTTTTTAGCATAGTAGAGGAGAACCCCTCAGTTTCCGCGGAATCGCGATTTTCCGCTTTTTCATCAATTTGCGGCCGGCCAACAATTTTTTTTTCCCAAATAATCCCTACTTTCTTACTTAGTCCAGTAACCAAGTGTAAAAAGGGTTTTGTTGATTTCGAGGGTGCTAAATCGAAATCTGAACTTAAAATTTCGAATGGCATTTTGGTGAAAATTCGGAAAAACCCTAAAATTTCACCCCATTTTCTGAACCTGAAGGATAGGGGTAGTGCTGAGTTTATAAAGAGGACGGAGAAACCAACCTTTAAAAAATTGAGTTTTCTGGGGGTGAATAACTTTTTAGTCTCACAAAATGAAATAAGAGAAACACCATTTTATTTGTTTTGTCATGATTTTCAAGTGTTATATTTAAAAATATAGGTTAAAACTTTCAGTTTGTTAATTTTTTTTAGCCTAATTTTTAACTGATCATATCTCTAAAGACTTTCAATGCAAATTTTTGAAAATTACTATGGGTATAAAATACACTTTAGAGATTATATTAATATTTTCATTTTATTTTTAATTGTTTTAATTAGCAAAATAACTGGCTTGTTTCTTATTACCCCTCGTGGGGTACAAGGTAACAGTCGCTTGGGGTAATAAGATACACATAAAAAATTCCTTTTCGCCTTTACTTAGCAGGTGCATTATTTTTTCAAAGTTGATAATGATGTAAACATTCTGCAAAAAAAAATCAGCTTCTTAAACTTATAGGAAAATCCTATTGAATTTTGCATGTTTCTTATCACCCCGCTATCCTCTAATAAAATAACAAGTAAATGATTTTTGTCCCTCCTTACCTGATAAATCCCATATTGGACTCGACCCCCCAACAGAGCTGTAACCAAGGGAAGAGGGTGTTTAACCCCCCTTCGAAATTTTCTTGATTTTTTTATAATTGAAATGTCTGCGGAGCACAAGGAATTTAAGAAAATGATTCAAAACACTATTTTTTTTAGAGTTGAATTTTAAAAAAAATTATGAAGGATCCGCTGCTTTAACTAAGTACTATTTGCAAAAATTTAGTAATTCACTGCACTAACAGGCATTACTGAATATGGTATAATAGGTTTTGTTGACCTCAAAAACAAATATATTTAGACACTTGATAGCCAAACGTTGAAATAAAGTAATAAATAAATTAAGGTTTGAGATGCTGGACTCTCATCAAGGGGTCCACCCAACGTCCGACACCCATGATGGCCTCTCTGAAGTTGTCGTAAACACGACAACTGAACCCCGAGGCAATCAATAAATTTTGAAACACAAACACCTACACAGAACACAAAGAACAAACTTACAAAATGAAACCAGTCCGGATACAGCCAGAAAAAACGCAGCAAGAACACAAATACCTCCATGGTCTCAGTTATTTCTGTTGCAAAAGAAAGCTGGAAAATCCACTATCATCCAAGTTCCTTTCAAAAATGCAGAGTGCTTTTTTTTTTAGATAATTTGCATTGTTACAGATGTGCTTAATTTTATTGTAATAAATATTGTTGAAGATACAAGGAGCCAAATTACTGTAAATTTTTTTTAATATATTAACTTAGAATTCAAAATCTTGTCTTTTGTCATAAATTCAAACTACAAACATTCTGCAAAAAAAATCAGCTTCTTAAACTTATAGGAAAATCCTATTGAATTTTGAATGTTTCTTATCACCCCGCTATCCTCTAGTAAAATAATAAGTAAATGAGTTTTGTCCCTCCTTACCTGATAAATCCCATATTGGACTCGACCCCCCCAACAGAGCTGTAACCAAGGGAAGAGGGTGTTTAACCCCCCTTCGAAATTTTCTTGATTTTTCAATTGATTTCTCTTTCTTGATTCAATTTCAATTCTTGATTTCTCTGTCAGTAATGTCAATCCTTAAAAATATTTTTTTGCTATTGTTATTAGTTTGCTTCAAAGTTAATTCCTTTGGATATACCTTTAAAATTTCACTAATATCATCTGGATCAAAAACAACTAAGTCAACAACAAATCGAAATCCTGAAATTAAATCGACATTCTCAATTTTGCTTTCATAAAAATGCAGGTATGAATTAGCAAAAGCTGTTGAGAAACTATTGCCCATTGGCAGTGTTATTTCTAGGATTTTTTTGGAGGAGTAAAAATACTCCTTGACTTTTTTAGGAGGGGTGAAATTCAATTATGAGGAGTGAAATACGGAAATAGCATAAACTACATATAAATTAGACAAATTTTCTATGAAAAACGCTTACTTTTTGATGAATAAAATGAAATTTCGGTTTTAACAATCATAGCATACGTTAAGTATTAATAGAAAATATTAAACATTATAAATGAAACAACTATAAGGATGACGTCACGAACCCTTCTTTCTTTCTTCGGAAGTTCTCTTGTTTGGATTTGTTGATTTTGGTGGGGTACAGTGCATTTTTTAAGCTAAACCTTTGGGAAAATTCAAGGAGTGAAAATACTCCTCCCTAATTTTTTTTCAAGGAGTGAAATACTCCCTCTGAGGTGTTAAAAATATATCTGCCCATTGGGATGGGATACCTTTTGCTTGCTGGTGAAAATCAATTCCCTTATAGACGTAATTTTTGTAAATAGTAAACTCTCGTTAGTACCCCCCCCCCGACGTCCCGCATATTACGACGTTTTTCTCCGGTCCCTGGTACCAATAGGCCTTTTATCATTAAAAACTATCCGCTTATAGCGCCCCCGCTTATAACGACTTCCCGCATATTTCGACGCTTTTCTCCGGTCCCCCGAAGAAAAATCCCGGTTATTGCGTCGTCGAGTTCCTTTCAAATAATGTATGACCTACAGAAACCGTTGAAAACGCGAGTAGAACAACGAGAAATTGCTAAAAGCTTGAATGTAACAGTCTTTAGTGGAACTGCGGGTTGGCTGGATAGATTCAGGGAAAAAAATGGAGTTTTTGGGGGGAATAACTTTTTAGTCTCACAAATGAAATAAGAGAGACACCATTTTATTTGTTTTGTCATGATTTTCAAGTGTTATATTTAAATAGTATACCAATAAAAGTTGTAAAGGTAAGAATGTTTGTTCTGTTCTTAGACATTGTTCTTTCGTTTCTATTTTAGTGATAAAATCTCGCTTAAAAAGGTGTCTAGGAGGTATTACGGGTATTAGGAATATCGCCGAAACGGTGTTTTATGGAATTCCGCATATAGCGTCGTACCGCTTATTACGACGTTTTCACAAATCCCCTTGAACGGCGTACTAACGGGAGTTCACTGTATTAAGACCAATCCATTCATCCCTATCAATTGCTTCTTCCTTCAAATAAAGAAAATATCATAATATTTAATACATATTTCAACCAGATCTCCATGCGAATACTAGTAAATAGATTCTCAAAATCAAAAGTCAAGATTTTTCAAAAGTTCGATTTTCCATAAACTCGAATTCTCAAGTACCATCCATATTATCTATAATAATAAAAGAGCTTTACCACTCACTCATCAACGCACAGCAAAATCTACCGGGGCTAAAGACTCGAAACTTGGTAGGGTCGAAGACCTTACGGTGTATACGCGCACTAAGAAGGGATTTTTCGAAATATCTTTTTTCTGATCCACAGGGGGGTTTGGAGTGTTTTCGACGTTTTGGAGCCCAGCGGCGTCCCAAATGACCCCAGATCTTTGTTATTTCGCAGGACGGTACCTAGCAACCATATCTAGAAATGCATTTTTCAGATTTTCGATATTCGAATTTTAAGAGGTCTGTATATTCCAAAAACCCGTTTTTGCTGAGCATAAACCAAGTTTTACATTTTCGAAGAAAACAGTACCGAGAAATCGATATTACGAAGTGAACTGTTGGTAATACCTTCTTGAGGGAATTTCAAAGAAAGTAATTTCTGGATTTTTCGATATTCGGTTTTGGAGGGTGTGCACGGGGGTTTGAATATTCACTCCCGTTTTTAGTTTTTGGATCCTAGCACCCACATTATTAATGTGATTGTTATGAAATTTTAGCATGTTGTTCCTCACACAACCAGGAAGGTTTGCGAAAAAGAATTTTCTGAATCAAAGCATTCCAAGGAGCCTTTTTTGTCCCTTTTCTAAATTCTTATGCTTAGCCTTCAATGTTAAATTTATTGCGGTTATTGCTCTTTCCAGGACACGCAAAACCTCTATTGTTGGAAATATTTATTTTGAAATGTTTTATAACAGGTGAATTTTTAAAAAATGTGATAAAGAAACCATTTTTAATGATTAAATAATTTTTTTATGATAACTAAAAACCGTTCCACTGAAAAATTTTATTCTTTTTTCTATTTAATCAAATTTAAGTATTTCCAGCAAAGTTCAAATTAAACAATATTTTATCACAGGCATTTTCAGTGTCGATTCAAATGATGTTTACTTTTATTTCATGTTTTAAATTTCTTTCAATGAATGAGTTGGTGATAAATCAGCAAAGGGGGGTTCAGGGGGTCTCCCCCTGATTAAAAAAAAATTATCATTATTAAAAAATGGTTATAAACACTAATTCTAAACCGGTTTTTTAAGATTTCGTTTAACATCTTAAAAAAGTATAAAAGTATGTAGTATATTTAATTGTTTTGTATTTTATAAAAATTTAGAGGGATGAGGGGGAAATAAGTTTTATCTATAGACATTTCTGTTCAATAATATATCTTTATTGTGAAGCGAAGGCGGAGAAATTTGCCTCAAATATACATTTAAACTAATTTCAGAAATGGACGGAGGGAGAAAGGGACAAAAAAATAATGGGGTTCAGAAGGTCCCCTGACTTTTTTTTTTCTATTTTGAAAAATTACTCTTTAAAAATGGGGATTCCACACATTAAATCTAAACAGGTAGCATTTTTAAAGGGTTTTTTTTACATCTTAACGAAGTGGTATGGCATCAAAAAAGAATCCCAGCGGGAAGACTGTTGACTCTATTGCATCTAAACGATAATTCTTATTTATTTTAACACACAGTTTGATAAGCCTTTTATCCCCCGAGCAACGGCGGGCATATCAGCTAGTTATTAATAATAAAACTATCTCCTTTTTCTAATACCTTATTCATAATTATTTTTAGATATTTAAAACACTTCTTACTAAAAACTTTATTTTAGCAATCTGTGCTGCAAGGAAACAAATCTGAACTTAATGGGATTTTTAGGGCGAGCCCGCACGGGCGACTTTAGTCACGGTGACAAAGAAAAAAACAACGTTGCTACGGCTGTTATTAGGGGCGGGACATAGAAGTATCCAATAGTAGCATTTGCACATGACATCACTGGAGGATAAAAACAACGTTGCTAAGGCCGTTGTTAGGTAAAGTCATGTGATTGAAAATGCTCTATTGTTTTCTAATGATATTTTTGATACTAGTAATCCTGGTCGCCGTGACTTTAGTCGCTAGTAGTCTGGTCTGTTAACCGAAAAAATGGACACATTGGACAAAGTTACCAAATTTTCAAAATTTGTTCCTTAGAACATAAGGAAGGATTTTACGTGAGGATTCATATGAATTAGCCGCCATCTTGGATTTTATGGGCGCCATCTTTGATTGAAGAATTTTCTTTATCTCAAGATTCATTGGACATATAATCATAAACAAAGTATCAAAATATATGTTTATGGGGTCAACAAAACCGAATATGACATTTTCGAATCATCAAAAGAACAATTAACCATTAAAAAATACACTTTCTATTTTCTGCTACTCGTACATTTAACCATAACAGCTCAGTTCACTTATTTAAAACATTACCAAAATTCCCAAACTTATAAAATATGTTATTGTTACCATAAGAAACAATTTTAGAAGAAGAACCACCGGATTGAAACGGCCATTTTGATTTTTTTGGCCGCCATATTGGATTAAGAGAACCTGCTGTATCTCAAGATCCACTGCACATATTATCAAAACCAATGTGTGAAAATGTATGTTTTTTGGATCAAGAAAATCGAAAATGACATTTTCGAACTATTTAGAGAACAATTTAATTGAAAAATTACGCCTTCCATTTCTCCTTGAAATTAAACAGCTCAGTTAATCAATTTATAAGCCAGATAAAAATCCCAAAAATTAGTAATATGTTTGTAACACTATAGGAAATAATTTCAGAAGAATGGTCACCAGATGAAAACGGCCATTTTGAATTTATGACCGCCATATTTAATCATAAATACTTGCTATATCTCGAGATCCACTGCACATATAGTCATAAAAAAGGTGTCCAAATATATGTTTCTTGAGTCAAGAAAACCGAATATGTCATTTTCGAACTTCTAAAAAAACAATTTAATTAAAAACATTACACCCTCAATGTCCCATTAAAGTTGACCAGCTAATTTTAATCACTACCAAGACAGAAAAAATCCCAATATCTCCAAACTCACACAATATGTTCTTTATAAAGTTAAGAACAAATATAGAAGGATAGACACTTGAAAAAACGGCCATTTTTAATTCTAGAGCTTCCATTTTGGATTGAAAAGACTTGGTGTAAATCGAGATCCACTACGCATACAACTATAAACAAAATGTCGAAATGTATGTTTCTTGAGTCAAGAAAACCGAATATGACATTTTCGAACTCTAAAAATAATAATTAATTGAAAATAAAATTGCGTGATTTTACGTCACAATTACGTATGACAGGTCAATAAAACAACTCCACAACAACTCCCAAGCCAGATAAAAACACCAAACTTGCACAATATGTATTTTGTAAGGTTAAGAACATGTTAGAAGGGTCTCCATTTGAAAAAAAAACGGCCATTTCGAATTTTACAGCAGCCATATTCGATTTACAGATCTTTGTGTAACTCGAGTTCCACTGCGCATACAGCCAAAAACAAAGTGTCGAAATATATGTATATTGGGTCAAGAAAACCGAATATGACATTTTCGAGCTCACAAAATAACAATTAAATTAATAAATCCGCCTTCTAAGTTACTATAAACTTGAAATAATCTGCTGCGAGATAAAACCATTACAACAATGATGCATCAGTTGCAGCGTTCATCCATTATTGGGTTGTTATTGTTTAATTTGATAAACAAGTTTATAGTAACTTAGAAGGTGGATTTATTAATTAAATTGTTATTTTGTGAGCTCGAAAATGTCATATTCGGTTTTCTTGACCCAATATACATATATTTCGACACTTTGTTTTTGGTTGTATGCGCAGTGGAACTCGAGTTACACAAATATCTGTAAATCGAATATGGCTGCTGTAAAATTCGAAATGGCCGTTTTTTTTCAAATGGAGACCCTTCTAACATGTTCTTAACCTTACAAAATACATATTGTGCAAGTTTGATGTTTTTATCTGGCTTGGGAGTTGTTGTGGAGTTGTTTTATTGACCTGTCATACGTAATTGTGACGTAAAATCACGCAATTTTATTTTCAATTAATTATTATTTTTAGAGTTCGAAAATGTCATATTCGGTTTTCTTGACTCAAGAAACATACATTTCGACATTTTGTTTATAGTTGTATGCGTAGTGGATCTCGATTTACACTAAGTCTTTTCAATCCAAAATGGAAGCTCTAGAATTAAAAATGGCCGTTTTTTCAAGTGTCTATCCTTCTATATTTGTTCTTAACTTTATAAAGAACATATTGTGTGAGTTTGGAGATATTGGGATTTTTTCTGTCTTGGTAGTGATTAAAATTAGCTGGTCAACTTTAATGGGACATTGAGGGTGTAATGTTTTTAATTAAATTGTTTTTTTAGAAGTTCGAAAATGACATATTCGGTTTTCTTGACTCAAGAAACATATATTTGGACACCTTTTTTATGACTATATGTGCAGTGGATCTCGAGATATAGCAAGTATTTATGATTAAATATGGCGGTCATAAATTCAAAATGGCCGTTTTCATCTGGTGACCATTCTTTTGAAATTATTTCCTATAGTGTTACAAACATATTACTATTTTTTGGGATTTTTATCTGGCTTATAAATTGATTAACTGAGCTGTTTAATTTCAAGGAGAAATGGAAGGCGTAATTTTTCAATTAAATTGTTCTCTAAATAGTTCGAAAATGTCATTTTCGATTTTCTTGATCCAAAAAACATACATTTTCACACATTGGTTTTGATAATATGTGCAGTGGATCTTGAGATACAGCAGGTTCTCTTAATCCAATATGGCGGCCAAAAAAATCAAAATGACCGTTTCAATCCGGTGGTTCTTCTTCTAAAATTGTTTCTTATGGCAACAATAACATATTTTATAAGTTCGGGCAAGGCTAAACTGGATCGGTTAACTGTGTTATATCAGGCTTGGACAATGAGCGAAAAGCGATGTTACGGATTATGTCTCTAGTGAGCCATACGTGGCCAGAGCCATCTATCTGTCATTCAAGGCATTTTTTAATAAAATTGCCGACTCGTCACGCTTGAATTGAGACTCGCGCATGACCAACGATGTGGCAGTGCATTGTGACTAGTGGAAAATGACTAGTAGTGAACCTCCAATTTTATTTACACAGACTATAGATCATTAGAAACCTACAAAAAATTAGCGATCAAACAGAGCTGACAAATCGAATTTGTTTCCCTCTTCAAACCAAAAGATTCCTTCTCTCCCAAGATTTTATCTCCGGGTGGCTGATTCTCAACTCTCATCCATGCGAGGTATATGCCGGCCAAAGAGCCGAGGCAAAAAGCACCAAGAACCCAACCCAATCAATCAACCAAATTTCCCTATACGTGGCCAGCGCTTTCAAGCGGTAAGATCTGAAAACTTCCAGTAACGTCGGCTTCTTTGATCTTTTCACTCATTGTCCAAGCCTGATATAACACAGTTAACCGATCCAGTTTAGCCTTGGTTCGGGAATTTTGGTAATGTTTTAAATAAGTGAACTGAGCTGTTATGGTTAAATGTACGAGTAGCAGAAAATAGAAAGTGTATTTTTTAATGGTTAATTGTTCTTTTGATGATTCGAAAATGTCATATTCGGTTTTGTTGACCCCATAAACATATATTTTGATACTTTGTTTATGATTATATGTCCAATGAATCTTGAGATAAAGAAAATTCTTCAATCAAAGATGGCGCCCATAAAATCCAAGATGGCGGCTAATTCATATGAATCCTCGCGTAAAATCTTTCCTTATGTTCTAAGGAACAAATTTTGAAAATTTGGTAACTTTGTCCAATGTGTCCTTTTTTTCGGTTAACAGACCAGACTATATAGTACAAGAGCTAGCAACGTCGAAAAAGCAACGATTTTAGGTAGGCTGGTTCTTTAATATATTTTTCCCTATACTTTTTCGAACAGCGTGGGGGCGGTCTGGCTGTCGGTAAACGTTGCGTTTTTTACTGCGCATCACTTTTTATGAACCAAAAAATTAATTTCGAACCATACCAACAAAACTAATAGGCGGAAAGGAGACTGGACTACATTACACTATTAAATAGTGTAATGTATTCCTGTCTCTATTCCGCCTATCTACTTTGCCGCTGCTGTCTTTCTCTAATAACTCTTATAACTGGCATATGCCACATCTACTAGTCTAAGAGCGTGAGTGCAACACCTAAAATAATAGAATATTGAGATCAACGAAAACACTCAAAAGTTAAACAATAAATTTGAACGTTTTAGGTGTTGCCATAACAATACTTAAGTTTCGCGAGGTGTTTGGCTCCCAATTTTCCGAGTATAACATAAATAAAATGCAAAACTTTGTTAAAATAAAAAAGATTTCATCAGGTAATACTAGCTCGAAAGCAAAAGGGGGGTCTGGGGGTCCTCCCCCAGAAAATTTTTGAAATTTGGCTACAAATAGTAAGTTTTTTTACTCAATTTTTGTACATTTGGTACCCATTGGATAACACCTAAAGAGGGCAACTTTCTTGTACTCCTAAAAGGAGAGGAGAGAAATAAGTTCAAGGAGAAAACAGTAAATAAGTAACCATGAGAAATTGATAGGGGGTCTGGGGGTAACCCCCGAGAAAAATTTTGAAACTTTGCCTCCAAAAATAAAGTTTCAGCTCATTTTGAAAGTATGTAAACCATAGAATTTTCAAGGATGAAATTATAAATAGATGCCAAATTTTGAAAAGGGGGTGGGGGTCCTCTCCCAGAAAATTTTTGCAAATGCGCCCTTTTAAACTATAGTATTCATCTATTTTAAAACTTCCCAAAAGAGAACAGCTTCTTTTAAGCGGAAGAATTTTCAAGGAAAAAACACTCTAAAACAGATGTCACATGCCAAAATATTAAAGGGGGGATTGGGGGTTCTCCCCCAGAAAATTTTTGAATTTTAGCATTAAGAAAGTGTTTTTTAAGCTATTTGTTAGGGTTTCTCGGGGGGGGGGGGGGCCATGGCCCCCAGGGCCCCCCCTCTGGATCCGCCACTGAAACTAAGCGATGATAGCCCCCCTTGCCTCATTTTTTTACACCATTTAAGTTACATCCGTAGAGAACAGTCCCTTGTAAAGCACATAATTTTCTTGAGGAAAAAAGTTACAAACAAAACAAACGTCCAAGTTTCAAGGGGAGTTCATGCGAAAAAAGGGGTCGATAGCTAAATAATTTATAATGAGCTTAAAATTTCAGGATTTGCTCCTTATGATGTCTATAAAGTCTATGATGTCTTTATAGACACACCCTGAAAAGTCTAAAGATCTTCCGCCAGCTTCCATCCAAAATGGCGGATCAAATGGCGGATTTTATTCTGTAAAAGAAATTGTACTCAGAATAGGTGCCGTTTTCAAATACAATTAGCTGTTTTACGATAAAAAATATTATAAATGAAGTGTAAAGGAATTTATTGATGCCAAACTGCAAAGGTTTTATTGTTGTTTGCATGCTTTGCCTTAAAACTGTACTAATAGAAAAATCGATCGAAAAAAAATTTGATTGTTTTTAGTAGTTCTATTATTCAGGATTAGTTTGAAAAAAATTTTTGAAATCCGCTGAAACCGAGATATTTAGTTAAGTGTGTTACATCTACATCACGGATAGTATTGGGCAGTGTACGTAGGGAGTGCGTATAGGCATTAAGTGCTTGATTATTAATTTCTTTTTGGACATCGTCTATAAATAGCTTAGTTAATACCGTAGTAACGTAAGGAAATCAGTATGGTAAATTAAAATTTTCGACTAATGTAGCTGCGCATCGATCTTTTGGACCGATTCTCTATTTTAGCTTCCGCTCTAATATTCTGTACAGAGATCATTCAAAGGATTTTGAAGAGATAAAAGATAACTTGAATAAACGTTTTAGCTCGGGGAAAGTTAGAAAGTTTTATCTTGATGTTTTATTATATTACTGGAAAAAATAAATCTTAAATGTTTAAATTGCTTTGTCATTGGATTGCAAACTGCCATTTTTGGTTGTGTGAAATAACTTCACAACGCCATCTGTAGGGACTGGAATTGTAGATTTTTAACAGTTTGGAGCCCATCTGCCTTGAAAGCAAATTTTAGCCCAGCTTATGTGTGTTTTAAATTGTGTACACTCTGATTCGTGAAAGAAATAACCAAAGGACTAATAACTCTCGGTTGCTATTGAAATTTTTTACCCTCAAGTCACCATTTTAAAAGTTACTGGTTCAGTTGCAGCTATATAAGAAACATTGCGTTTATCTGTAGTGTATGTGTGAAATAGTTTTTTTTTTGCTTGGGTAGCTCAGTGGGCTAGGTCATTTTTTACTGGCCATCAATTAATGTTTAGAAATCTCTGCTATAGCTTGTCTTTCTTCGGAAGGCGGCTTGGAGATGCGGAATCTCTCGTATTATGGAAGGCACGTTTCTGCACATGCTAAGCCGCCTTCCCAAGAAAGACAAGTTATGAAATTGCAATTATTTTTCTAATCCTTTCTTTAAACAAAATCAGCAAAAACCTGTCTCCATTGCTTACTTAAGTTTGTTGTTTATGTGTGTGAACGATTGATTTTGCTTTGGAGTGTATTCGGTGAATAAAATTTGTATTGTTCCTCAACTCAAGAAGTTGAATTGCTTGCCCAAGCCTTCCTGCGAATCAAATTTTATAATTGGATTACTCTTTTTCAAATAAATGTTAACATGGGTCTAAGTTTCCCCAGTAGATCGAATTTAATTTCAGCTTAAGAGCCCGTCTGCCTAGAAGGCAAATTTACTCTTGTTATGTGTGTGTATAGTCACCACTTCAAAAGTTAACGTTTCTTTTGCAGCTATATAAGCTAACTATCGCCTAATAAGAGTCAGTTCCTGGGCAGCCCAGTTGTGCATTGTAGGGCTGAGGGCAGGCTGGTGCTATTCAAATATGGTTCGTTGCCAGAACCTTTCCGACGTGGTTCTGGGGAGCCGTGATCAAATCGTCGGAGGTGCTATGTATATACAAACTCCCTGTGATAATATTCTCCCTGCTTGTCCTGTGGGATTCGTCCCACCCCAGGCAAAATTTTTAAACATTCTCGTTATTTTATTTTTTTTACTCTGAGATTATTTGTTGGTTTGAGATTAAATGAATTCATTTTGCATACTTATGGAGTTAATGTGTTGAGACCATCAGGCGCGGATTCAAGAGGGGCACTCCGGAAGGTGCCTCCTCCTCCTTGGGTTGAAAAAGAGAGAAAAAGCGTAAAAAGGAGAATGAATAATGTAGATTCCGAGAGATCAAGGAGTTTTCAGGAAGAGTGACATCTCACTTTCAAAATTTTCTTTTCAGGTGTCAGTTCAAATGCTAAGTCTAAGATAAAAAAGCATTTCACTTTTCCATATGCGATGCAGTTAGGTGTCTCGAAAAAAAACCTCGCTTTTTTATTTTTAATTAGTTTGTTATTCGTTGGTTTAACCATGAAATAATTAAATTTTAGTTTTTAAAAGCTCTTTTAAGTAATTTTAGGAAATTTAATTTTTTATTATAATATGCTTTAGATTTAAAGATTGTCTTCTAATGTGGAACATTTAAAATTTTTGGGTATTTTAGACTTAATTTTTATAATTCAGTATCCTAAAAGAAAAAAAAACGTTTTTAATTAAATATTTAAATGCATTTGAGACTACAAGACTGTATTTGAATTTTTTATCATACATATGGAGTCCGTCCCAATTGATTCAGATAATTGGAGTTCTACTGTGCTTCAGAAATAATGTTCAGTCAAAACCTCCTCCGAAACCAGGTCGATGGACTTGGACTGGACCCCCTCCCCTAGAAGAAATTTCTGCCTGCACCACTGTTTCGCTCTAGCCTTTTCTTTTTAAACCCCTCCTAAGAACTTTCGTGCTTTGCTTTGGCCTGGGCGCCCATATGTTTGAATTCAAGAGGGGGCTCAAGAAAATTTTTTGCAAGTTATCCAGTCAAGTTCGTAATAAGACTTATGTTAATTTTTTTAAGGGGGTTGGTTCATTATTATTTTAAAAGGGACCCTCACGTTTTAAAAAGTTTTGAATTTTTATTCTCAAAAGTACTGTTTTATCTCATTGGGTGACTTCTAAAATAGGATCGCTCCTACGTCGAGCCGCAAAATTTTAAGTAAGAAACTAGTATATAAACAGTGGTCAACATTATTAGAATCTATTTACGTTTTTGCTTACAATCATAATAAAAAGAGTACTAAAGTTCAAAATGAAGAAAAAAATGTCTAATAAAAACCGACGAAATTATGAGGGTTTCTGTTAATTTGCCCGTCATTCCACGAATTCACTACTCTTTTATTGGGTTGGGGTTCTTTTCCGGGTTTAGATCCCCATTTTAGTGGATTGTTGCGATTTGCACTTCCGGGATTTTCATATTACTCCTCCAGGGTTTTCCCAGGCCAGATTACTTAACGAATTTATTTAATTTTTTTTCTTAAAATATCGTTATTACCGTTTGATCAATGCTTAAAATTTTTATTGTTTTGCTATGAAGTTGATCACTTGAACCTGTGAACGTTCTTATGAACGGTGATTGCTCTTTTTTAAAAAATAACTACTTTGCCCTTTGGTTAAAAATACGGCTTAAAAGCCATTCAGCTTGTTTAATACATTTAACTGATAAAAAAAACTTAAAAATAAGCGGGAGAAGTTATCCACAGTTATACTTTATAAATTTCTTAAATTAGTTGGCTAAAAATAACAGTTTAAAATAACATTTAACTAAAGTTAAATAACAGTTTAGCTATTCCAACCTTTTGTGTTTTTAAAGAATTAACTATAAAAGTTTTAATTTTTTCAATCTGCGGTGTTTGTTTAGTAACTTTGATTTATATTTATCTTTTTATTGGTACACTCGGATGGTCAATCGGAGCAAATGCAGCAGTGGCGTATATAGGAATTTATTTCGGGAGGGGCCCAAAATTACTCCCCAGCCCCTCCCCCACATATTTAATAGGTTCAATGTAGCTTTTTAGGTGATAACTTAGGTTCTAAAAACTTAATATAGGAAAAGTTGTTAGTAATAAAAAAAATTTGTTTGGAAGTTTGACTTAAAAAAAACAGGTTTTTAACTAGTTTCGGTACGGTACACTAAGTCCGAATTTTGGATGTACATTTTTATGAACTTAATATTTAAAAAGTTATTTAAATAGAGTTCCAAGTACTAAAGGGGATCTGGGGTCCTTCCCCAGAAAATTTTAGGAACTTTACCCCTAAAAACAGGGTTTTATCTTGTTTTTGGAACACTAGTTCGAATTTTGGACATATATTTTTTGGTAGGATTTTGATTTTGATGAACTTATTATAATAAAGTTGTTAATAGTAAAATTCCATGTACAAAAGGGGGGCTTGGGGTTCCTCCCCCAGAAAATTATTTGACAGTGTAGAATCTATTCAGTGTTTTTGGTTCAGCTAATTGAATTAAAATGTAAAATAGAATGTCTTAAAAAACCACGTGTTGGTATACTACCAGAGAGATGTGATAGTTCTCATAGTACCTTAAAACCTCTGTCTGTTCTTAGAAATAAAATATTTTAATTCTGCTGCATTATAAAACTTGTAGAACTAGTCCTCCTTCTAAAACTGACCATTATTTTCATTGGGGCATTACTACCCTTCCCCTAGTGAATAATATTGAAGTAATAGAGGGTTCTTTTAAAGAGAAATTAGATATTTGTGGGTTGCTTATAATAGGGATTTCTTAGGGGAGCAATGCCTTTCCCCCCAGCTGTTTCAGGATTCTATTCCAATGCAATCAGGGACAGCATGCATCCTCTCAAAACTCAAACTTGCCCCTCAGTCCTCCTAAAACTAGCCATGTATTGAAAGAGGCTTGTTGATTGAGAAAAGAAAATTTTTCCAACATTTATTTTGAAATCACAACTGATATAGTAATTTTCCTAAAGAATCAGGGGCGTTTATAAGGGGAGGGGCGCCCCCCGAAATTTAGACTTTTTGTACCAAAACAAGTTAAATCCCTGTTTTTTAGGGTTAATTTTCCAAAAAATATTTCTGGGGGAGAACCCCCAAGCCCCCTTTTGGACTTGGAACTTTATTATTCAAAATTATTTAGTAAGTTCATCCAAATCGTACTTAAAAATTAATGTCCAAAATTTGAACTGGGTATACCAAAACGCAAGTTGAAACCTTATTTTTTAGGGTCAAATTACCAAATATTTTCTGGGTGATGTCCCCCATATCCTATTTTAACTTATACTTACTTTAACATGTTACTAACTTATTACTTTATTTATACTTGGAACTAACTATATTATTAAAAATTTATTTTATAATAAGTTCACCAAAATGGAAATCCTACCTAAAAATGTATTTCCGAAATTCGGACTAGGTGTACCAAAACTAAATAAAAACATGTTTTTTAGAATCACATTTCCAAATATTTTAGATGCAAATTCTACCTAAAAATGTATTAAAAAGTTACATTGGACCTATTAAATATTCATGGGGGCTGAGGAATAATTTTGGGCCCCTCCCGGAATAAATTTCCATATATATGCCACTGTAAAGAATTCTTTATTCTTGAGTTAATTCAAGAAGATAGATACTTTTATTACTTTGATTTCAAGTATTTTCTTGTCACTTGTAATGTTCCTATGCTCTCTAAAATCTTACATTTAACTCAAACATTTGTATTTTAGATTCCTCTGCATCAACTGCCCTCATGAGCACCCAACTTGTCGCATTTTTATTCATCACTCAATACAGAAAGGTTAGGTTCTGTTGTTCACTTAAAAATTATTGTTTATATTTAATATTGGTGCCTAGCTTAAAGATCAATTTTACATGTAATTTTTCTGACGAAAGGCATCACTACTGATTTTAATCCAACTTTGTTTGGAGGAATAATCTATAAATAATGAGGATATTGCTATAAACCTGCCTCAAGTCCATGCCATGAGTAACTCTTATTTGCTGATCATTTGAAGGAAGACCGAGTAACTATTTGTACAAATTAAGTTAGTAGGTAAACTTAAGGTTTAAAAAAAGGCTTACAAAGTATGTCCTGTTATTTGAGTTGAATTATGTTCATTCTCAACTTACATCCAATTTGTTCCACAGGGAGCTACCCTGCAGCAACTCCAGAGCAGTCTGGACGGCCTTCGATCAGAGCTGCTGAGTAAGAAGCGCGACTTGGGATTCCGAGGGGACTCCCTCCCTGTGATCAAGAGAGCGGTGGAGCTCTTGGGCAAGCATCTCATCTCCTCTGAGACGATAGACATGGAGTGGATCTCCAGCGATCTCGAGAACAACAATCTGAAAGTGACCCTTTACAAGCCTGTCACTAAGTTGCCTCATGTCTTAGAGCTTCAGTACTATGCGAATTCTGTCTTGCTGGCCTTTCTGCTTGACAGCATGTTGGGTAATTTGTTTGATGTAGTCATCTAAATTCAAATTTTGAATAAGTAATCAAAAAACTGTTATTGGTCAGTGATATTTAATTAGAACTTTCCTTTTATGTAACTACCATAGTTACTATTCATAGAAACTCATGAAATTATTTAAATTCCTGTCAACATTGAACTTAATTAACAGATTATTTGATTAAAGTACTTATACAACTTATTGCTTTTTGAGTACTTGGTATCTTCATCCTATGTGTGCTTAAACCTTTAAATTTAGTGAAAAAATAACAAGCTTATTAAATTATCTCTAGTTCTGTTGTTCGCAATTCCATTCATTTTGTTAATAAAATTCTCAATTACTATAATTTTTTACATGAAAAATTTGTTTTCCCATGCTCAATCTCTTTGTAATGTTCATTTCTCCATTTCCCCCCAGTGAATGCTGTTTACGCATTAGTTGATGTTGAAATTTGTCACTTCCGCCACTGTGATAGTAAACTCTTTGTCCTCAGAGACAAACTCATAGATAAAGCTGTAGAGCTTAGTGAAATTTTGCAGTTTGAATTCATTTCTGTACCTGTAAGTATTAAAAAATTTTCTCCCTTTTTTATTCATACATATTTGCTTTTATACCAAAATTTTCTTTTGAATGTGAAAGCTTTAATGAGAATTTTGTACATTGTCTTGTTTTTTTAGTGGTTTTAAAGCAGCAGTAAATTTATTATAACTTTTTGACATTTGTTTCCCTTTTAACAAATATTTATACCAACAAAAAGCATAAACATTTATGCTTCCCCCCCCCCACTTTTCTGGATTTGTAGCATGGGTGTAAGTTTTCTATCTTGAAAATTAAGCCACAGGTAATTAAGAAATAATAAAAAGATCTTAATATATAAAATAGAAAAACCGGAAATCGTGAAATTTGAAATACGACGGTGGTCTATCGTTTGAGCATTTGATTGGTCGAAAGATCCCTTTCCTACTCCCCGCGATTGGTTGTTCCTTGAAAGATTTGTCCTCTCAGAATTTCCTTATGTTAAGAATAATCCTGCCTGTAGCGGCTGTTGTTTACATCCGGTTTACTCGGCGAACGGTGTTTTCATTTCATCATTTCGTGTTTATTTTGTTAGAGTGCTTCTTACTCTTGCTCTTTGCAATGATTGATATTTTCATTCCGCGGTTTCGTTCATAGTTCATAGGTTTTATTTATTCTATTTAACGCCGTCTGTGATTTTATATTTCACTTTGTTTAGATTTACGGCATTGTGACGCGCCGATGCATGATCCTGCTGATGTTCGTCGCTTCTTTGTGCTATGGCTATCGCATTCGCTTGATTTTTATTTCATTCTTTGAATCTCAGTATTTTAGTCTTACTACTTACTTTTGTGTGTGCATTTTTAACACTTAAGAAAATCTATGTAGCTGTTTACTTTTGTTTCAATACAGTTGTGCATTTCTTCAACATTACTTGCTTTTGTTTTGAAGTAGTTAAGTCTTACTTTTGCTTCAGAATTGTTTATGTTTAGTTACATAATTTAATTTGAGTTATTACATATTACATCAGTGGCTTTTTATACACTTCCTGATTTTCTTTTAATTCTTTGAATTCAAGTGTTGTTTGTGTTCGTGGTTAGATACCAGCTTCACTGTAGTTGTGAATTTTAGTTAGTGCACCGAAGGTTGCTTATTTACGGTTACTGATTTTTGCTATTAGTCAGTTTAGTTTACGTGGTTTCTCTTATTGTTGTTTGTGTAACTTTGTTTACGATGTTAGATACTGCCTTCACTGTAGTTGTGAATTTTAGTTAGTGCAGTGAAGGCTGCATTTTTGCAATTACTGATTTTTGGTATTATTCAGTAAGTTTACTGTGTTCGATACCACTGTCACCGTAGTTGAGTTTTAGTTGTTGCACAGAAGGTTGCATTTTACGATTACTGGTTTTCTGTATTAGTGAGTTAGTTTTACATGGTTCCATACCACTGTCACCATAGTTGAAAACAGCTTGGCAATATTTAACAGGACAGATAACAATTGAACTGTTTGGTTTTTGAGGCAGCTCAGGCTTACTTTGGTTTCAGTATTGTTTGTACATTTGTACACTTTTCATACACTTACTGATTTTTGTTTTTATTCTTCGAATCAAAATAGTTCTATTTAATTCTTTGAGTCCAAGTACTTCAGGCTTACATTTATCACTCTAACAGCAATCTTATGCAGTTTACTTTTGTATAAACTTAGTTTTGCATTTCTTCCACTAGCAAGTTATGGCAGTTAGTTTCTTAATTCATTTTATGGGTTTCCTTGCTGTGCCAATCACAAGAGAGGGGGCAGAGGGAAATTTAGATTTTGTCAGATGCGTTGTGCAGGCGAAGCCTGCACAAATTTTCCAACCAGAAAAGGACGTTAACTGTTAAATGCGTATAGGTACATATATGTTATACTGCGCCCGGGCAACGCCGGGTCTAGCGCTGAAAGTGCTGGTAGCTTTAAATAGAAAGGTTCAATCCAATTCTGTCCTGGAAATCATCCATGATCTGTAATGTTACAATCCAGTGAGACCAACTAACTCTAAAGAACTCAACATTTCTCTCTGATTCATGCATATATTTTACTGAATTATTATGATGCAGCTGATTTGGATAAGGGGACATCCATAAATTACATCGAAAAAGGGGGGTCTAGCAAAATCTCACTAAATCTTACAGACGGGAGGGGGGAGTCAACAAAAATCTCACATCATTTTTTAGTTTAGAAAATATACATTTCTTCTCTTATCTTTTTTTGCACAAGTTTAGGGAAAATGTGCAGATTAGTCAAAACAGCGAATCATTATCCAGTTAGTCTACAAGTTGAGACTATGTTTAGGATTTCAACATGGAGTTGTATAAAAGCTTTTGCAATGTGTATGTTAAATGTGATGCTGTGGCTAGAAAGTATAAAAAAAAATTATTTACTAAAATGTTAAAGAGAAAATCCCACGTGAGAACTTGAGGTGGGGGGGGTCCAGCAAAATCTCATCAAGGGGGAATATATGGATGTCCCAAAGAGGAAACTCTGCCTAACTTTCAATATATGTTGCTAAATAGAGTTTCGAAAGTGATTTAAAGTTCTTTCATAGCTTATAATACTCATGAAGATGCTAACTGTATTGGATTTCTATGTATATGTGTGACCCCCAAATCCTAATTACCTTTGACTTCAAATCTATGAGTAGTGTACATATGTGGTGGTCTTGCGACTAAATTAAATGTAACTATTAACCGCTCGGGCACTCGCAAGAGGTACTTCTCTGATTATCCCGAACGGTGCTCGGGCAAGGTCCAACGGCGCTCCGTCTGTTGATTCTCGCTTTGTATGCTAAGTTTTTTCCAGATTTTTTCATGGTTTTAGTTTCTCTTTTTCTACATAGATGTCTCTACTTGTCCATAGGAGTCTTTTTTTACTCTTATCAGTTTTAAAATTAACCGTGAAGGACAAATTGGTCAAGCATTCCTTTATGCTTTGGTTGGCCCTTCCTTTCTAAGAAAAAGGGGTCGGGGCAGCATGTTTCTACACCAGTTTCTTGCCATCATGGGGTGCAATTTCCACTGCAGCTGTTTTATTGCTCGAAAACCAGCTAGTACAAACATTCTTTTATTTTCAATATCCACAAACCGAGCCGAGCCACAACACGTGGATGTTAGAACGTTTTGCTTATTAAAATGAGATTGATAGGTTGCGATTGATATCTGATCACATAAAAGTGTATTTTTTGAATAAAACAAAAAGAATTCACTTCATAAAACATTTCATTTACCATCCTTTCCTGTAAAATCTGCTTTCCGGTTGAAAACGATGTTCCGAAAAAAGCCAACTTTAAGTAAAAGTGCCGCATTTTCGCTAAGTTTTAAAACGGAAATATAATGTTAAATTCATAATTTATATTAGTTTTGATTATGTTTTTGGTTTGAGTTAATTAATCTAAGTTCGAATATTGTTTTGAAAAATATGCTTTTTTTTAGACCTATTACGCCAAAATAAAGTAACAGTTAAGTGGTTAACAAATCATTGTTAAATAATTAATTTTTCTCTGCATTGAAATTTAGATAGTTTGCATGTTTCATAGAAATTTTTTCTCTCTTTTCAGCCCTGTTCCGATATTTCTGTTTCTTTTAATGACGTTTTAGAATCTATGATAGAAAAGGAGTACCTACAAATTGCTGGAGTAAGTATATGACCTAGTTTTTTAGAGTAAGATGACTAACTGATAATACTCCTTGTACATAGAACAAGGCTTGTAAATGCCTTGATTTTGGCCTTGTTTCTTTGGGGATGAAGGCATTAGGGTGGAAATGCAAGGCATTTTCAAGTTCTGTTTATAAAATGTGTCTTTTTAAGGTACTTCTCAAATTATTCCCCAGATTCATTTACCTAAAATTAACAATTAACAGATTATTACATTATAATTATAGATCATGGGTATTACCCATAGAGATCTAATAGTATATTAGAGTGGACGTCACGTGACCCAGTAATGCTATTGCATAGGAGACTCGGTAACCAACAAGGCGCCATGTTTCCATCGGCCAGCTGTAATGTTAAGTCAATGGAAGGGGTCTCAAAAATGCATTTAAAAAGTTTCCCAGCTGAAATATCCCTTAAAAACCGATCGAAATGCAAATAGGACCAAAAAATACATATTTTAACACCAAAATTAAATACCTTTCGTGCAGTTTTCTTGGTTTTTCATCTCGATTTTTCTACCGTAAGCCTAAAATAACTGTTTTCTCGTCAAAAACCATTGTTATGCAGATTTTATCTCTTGTTAATTTGGAGGGCTTTGGAAATATTTTAAAACACTAGTAGAAATAAAAATATAATAATATCTTAAGAATAAGAATTTTAGAATATTATACTGGCAAACTTAACATTTAATTAAATTAAATTCCTTAGGTGTATAAAACAGAGACAAAACTTACATAAAGTGTTACTTTTATTCTTACATATTTTCGTTACACTAGTGTTTTTAAAAAAACATTTTTGCAGCCCTCCAAATTAACAAGAGGCAAAATCTGAACAATGGTTTTTGACGAGAAAACAATTATATTAGGCTTACTGTAGAAAAATCGAGATGAAAAACCAAGGAAACTGCACGAAAGGTATTTAATTTTGGTGTTAAAAGATGTATTTTTTGGTCCTATTTGCATTTCGATCGGTCTTTAAGGGATATTTCAACTGGAAAACTTTTTAAATGCATTTTTGAGACCCCTTCCATTGACTTAACATTACGGCTGGCCGATGGAAACATGGCGCCTTGTCAATTCAGTGAAAGTCACGTGACATCCACTCTAATATACTATTAGATCTCTATGGTATTACCCCATAATCCATTGGTAAAGGGAGCTTTCTTACAGTCTTATTTGCCACTAACCTCTCCGTCGGTTAACCAACAATTAAAGCCAATCAAAGGTTTGACTCCAGGTTAACCACCTTAGCAGTGAATTCGGCTCTTCTTCTCTTCCCTAAGGGCTTTTCTCCTAAAGCTACCAATGATTTTTATAAGTTGTTTTGATTCTGCATAATGCTAAACTTGCATCACTATTTTTAGGTTAGTATTTCTTCTACTCGTGGAAATTATGCAAGAAATTCATACTTATTATCTTTTGAGTCAAGTGATGATGAAACCGAGCCAGCTGTTGTCAAGGGGCAGCAGTTAAAGGTACTTAATTAAGTAGTAAAACAGTTTAATGTAAATGTAATATCTCAAGTTTAATGTAAGCTGATATCTTATATATGATAGAAAGTTTTAAACAACTTGGGTTTTTTTTTCAGGTTGATCTCAGAGAGGAAAGCATTAGTCATTTAGAGTTTCTCAGAAACATTCTAAGCCCTTATATAGAATCCTACTGGCTTGCAGCTATTACACTTCTAAAGCTAGTTGATGAAGTTAAGGAAGGTATGTATTGAAAACTAAGATAATTATAAATGCCTGAAAAAAATTAAGAAAAAATATTGTTCTGTCTTTACTTTGGCCTTGGGGATTTAGGTAACACTCCTAGGGTCCAAGAAACCCTGACTTACAAGATATTGCTTTCTTATCGTTACTTTTAAGGTTCCCCTTTTTTTATTTAAAAATGACAAAATGTAAATGAATAAATAAATGTAAAAGTCCAAAATCTGCTATAGTATTTGGCTTCTAGAGATTGGAGGGGGAACGGGGAGACGATGTCTACCGAAATATTTTGGGTTTTAACCGAAAAATTGAAAAGGTATGAAACAAAGAAGAGTCATGCCAAATATTTTTTCCAATCTTAGCACTGTTGCATAGTATTGGTTACAAAAACTTGTCCCTTGCAGTGGTTCACCCTTTGTTAGAACATGTTTACTGTGCAGATTTGTCTTAGCAATTTTCTATCCTGTACACTTCAGGATGGAATGGATGGAAAAAATATAAATGCTGATAATTTAGGCATTAATAAGCATCATTAGGCATTTTCTACAGCCACAAGCTAATTCCAATGAAAAGCTATAGGAGTTAGCTCATTGTGGCTTCAAGTAGAAAATCCTAATTTTAGTGGAGAGATTTAATCTTGTTCCATCCTGGAATAATATTGCTTAAAAAATAGGCTCAGGTAGAGTAGTTCGAAGTCTTTTCTGACTCGGTACCTTTCCCTATATATAGCAGCATTTTTAAGAGATATTTTTTAAAAGAGGCTTTCTTGGCTAATATCGTATAACACAGATTTTCCAAACTTATAGGTTTACAATGTTTGCAACAGAAGACTTAACATCCAGAATTTACACTTTTGAACATGGCCTATTAGCCCCAAAGATCTTATTTTAATTAAGTCTTTTAAGATCAAAGTTAAAATTCTTTTAGATACCTAAAAGAACTAAACTCACAAGTACTTAAGATTAGAATATTTGAAATGTTCAAGTGCTTTATACAGGGGTGCTACCAGAATTTTTAATTTTTTTTAACAATCCTGATTTCTGGGTTATATCGAAAGTTTCGAAATTCTCGAGCTAAACAAGAAAGCGCAAATTAGGTCCAATTAAAAATTAAGTGCAGTGCTGCATCCTTAACAACATCTTTTATGAAGAATCTGGTCCCACCATCGATTCTAAGTGCGATTACATAGTAGCTATGTTATTCTGAAGGAAATTTTTCGCCGGCTTAGCTACGATCACAATGTGTTTATACATACAGCTGTAGTTTACACATTCCTGACCGTTCTGTCTCATCGGTGTATCGGGCACGCATACATAACGTATTTTTGTGGGAAAATACGTTTAAAACAATATTTTTTAAAAATCTGGGAACATCCCAGATTTTGAAATTTGGTATTCCATATAAAAGGTTCGTTAGTCTGATAATTTTTCAGGAATTTGAGTTGAAGTCTTTAGCACCCCTGTTTATACCTATAAGTATTGATTTCATTCACTATTTCTAAACATTCAAGTTTATCACTGTATTTAGCTAAAATGTCTATTTTTTATTTCAGAAAAATTATTCATTCAAGAAATGCAAGTAACTGCTCAAGATAAGCTGTATAAAGGATTACTTGCATACGGTAAGTTATTTTAAAACTTAGAAATACTAGTGAAATGTGGGGGTGGTCTAGGGGCTTGAAGAATAACACTTGGTTGAACACACACGTTTTTAATAATTTCACTCGAATACACTCATACGACACGAATATAAAAGATGATTAAGTTAAACAGTTCACGCGGGGTCTCCCAGGGACTTCAAGGGGTGGCTGTTATAGTTCTTGGCTGTCCCAGACAGCGGAATTACAGGGGTGGTATCCCGGATACCAAGGGATCAAGCTATTCTAGCTAAAATTAAAGGAGGTCCCAGACTTCCAAAATGGCGTGACGCGTGCTTTCCGTTAGACTCCGTTCCCGCGCTCTCTCCTCTCTCTCTCTTCTGCTAGCTCGCTTCTGCTCCGCTGAGTACGGTGTACCCTCGTACCCGGGCGATAGGGGGTGGCGCTGCAGTAGTTGCGGTACTCACGACCCCACAGAAATAGTAGAAATGACGAGAACCCAGTTTTATCAAGAAGAATAAGCATAATTTCATATTGTACATATGAAGAAACCTATTTATTGCAGAATAGTTCTATGTGCGAGACCCACTGCAAATGAGTTAAATTTAAATCTTAAAATGAAATCCAAAGGATTATTATTTGTTTAAATTAGATATATCTTTGGTTTTCCTTTTTTTGTTGATGTTTGGTTTATGCAGGGTATTTCAAAAGTCCCTTTCACGGCTAGCCCTGAAAGACATTGGTTCCAAGTAAAAGCTTTTACTTGGAACCAATGTCTTTCAGGGTCACTTACCTAGGGTTAGACCTTACTTCCATGACCCTAAGAGTCTTTTCCAAATAAAAGCTGTGAAAGGGACTTTTAAAACACCCTGTATATACAAGCTACTTGTTAGTTTCTCAGTCAGGCAGTGGACTAAATTGAAGGTAGGCATGAGAGTTTAAAAGGGCAAAGATTTATTGGAACAAACGTGAAAATAAAACTAGACCTCAACCGAGGTAAGCAGAGTAGCATTACGTTCAGAGTGAGCTACATACATCTCATCTCACATCTATGCGAAGCTCCAGTACAACCTTATATCTTATCAGGGTGCGTACGGGGCCTGGAAAACCTGGAAAAGCCTTGAATTTTAAATTAAGAATTCCAGGCCTTGAAAGTCCTGGAAAAAGCGCATTTTTCGGAAAAGGCCTGGAAAAGCCTTGAATTTTTAATCGAAGATAGGCCTTGAAATTTTTAATTCGATTAAAAATTCGGGAATTTGGATCCTATTAGGCCCGCGAACGAACTTTTAACGCGATTTCTGTAACACCGTTATCGGATCCACCCGCTCAAGCCAATTCTAGCCGTGCGCAGGGGAGCGCGAATCTCCTTCAGGACTCAAAGGAAGTGTAACGTGTTTTTTTTTTGGGAAGTTGGTTGGTTGTTTTGGGTTTTATGGCACAAGGTCCCTATATCGGTAGAGATGAAGATGTAAAACAGATAACTGCCGGTATGGGGAGAAGGCTGCGCCAAAAAGGCGAATTTTGGCAATTTTTTCGAGAAAATGCAGTCTTGACACCTTCTTTTGTCCTTCATTCTTTTAGAAAATGTATTAATATCCTTTATTGATGCGCTCCTCGAGGAGCGATTTGATTTTGAAAGGATCCTTTCAAAATCAAATCGCGTATTACCGATCATTCATTTCTCAAAGCATCGGTATTGCGTAATCGTGGCAGAGTGCGGACTGTTTATTTTTAAGACTTTCGGGCGCGTGAATCGCGAAACGTTCCGATAAATTAATCCGGATTATATTTAATTTGTATCTTGAAGTAGGGGTCATATAACTGCGGCCTGTTTTTTTTTCGATCTTCATAATTTTCTTTAAAATTATTTCGTAATTTATAGAATAATGCTCGTTATTCAGGAAAATTTTTGCATACCAGCCAACTTTCTTTCGGCCGGCGTATCGGACTTTTTTGTCGAATCTCGGGCGCCTCCGCTTTTTTACCCATCAGCGCGATGCTCGTGCGGCGATGGCGTACGCTTCGCCATCCGTAAAGTTAGCTTCCCTTGCTATTCAGGAAAACAAACTTGAGCGTTATTCTGGTGGGCTCATCCAGAATCACTGTCTTAATTTCATGTCGATGCTCACGACTAATTGGGATTCTTTAAGGAATTAATTTTCATTGTTAGTTGAATCAAAAGATTTATTTTACGAAAATAAAAATAAGCTACTTCTAAAGAGAATATAAGTGTATTTCAAACTTTAATATTCATTTATCATAACTTCAAACGGCAGTACTTAATTTTTTTTACAAATTAGGAACATTGTTGCTGATTTTTTATTTAAAAAAATCTGATTTAATTTATTTTAATTAGATTTTTTATTAGAATTCTAATAAAAGATTTTATCTTTCTTTCAAAAACTGGTTAAGAAGACATAAATAGTATAGCTTTTACATTATTTAACAAATTCATGTCATTTTCTATCACTCGTAGCTATGTTAGGCATTATTTATAAGAATTAATTTTAGTATGGTATAATTGTTTCTTCGGATAAAGATATTGATCAGTATATTTTTTTCCTGATGAGATCAGTAAAAAGATATTGATACCTTCTTTTCCCCCCTATTTTTTTTGTTGTTTTATTGCAATTGAATTGAGGTTAACTAACTCTTTCAAATAAACACTCAACCTATGATTAACCAACCTCATCACACCATAAGTACTCTCAGTTCAAAATACAGTACTCATCATACTTGGTTTAAAATATGGTAGGTTAATAGAATAGTGTCATGATTGCGGTTATGTTCTGAACAAAAATATCAGCCTTGAATTTTTCGTTTCAAGGCCTGGAAAAGCCTTGAATTTTTTTCCTTTAAAGGTGTACGAACCCTGTGCGAGACCCACTGCAAATGAGTTAAATTTAAATCTTAAAATGAAATCCAAAGGATTATTATTTGTTTAAATTAGATATATCTTTGGTTTTCCTTTTTTTGTTGATGTTTGGTTTATGCAGGGTATTTCAAAAGTCCCTTTCACGGCTAGCCCTGAAAGACATTGGTTCCAAGTAAAAGCTTTTACTTGGAACCAATGTCTTTCAGGGTCACTTACCTAGGGTTAGACCTTACTTCCATGACCCTAAGAGTCTTTTCCAAATAAAAGCTGTGAAAGGGACTTTTAAAACACCCTGTATATACAAGCTACTTGTTAGTTTCTCAGTCAGGCAGTGGACTAAATTGAAGGTAGGCATGAGAGTTTAAAAGGGCAAAGATTTATTGGAACAAACGTGAAAATAAAACTAGACCTCAACCGAGGTAAGCAGAGTAGCATTACGTTCAGAGTGAGCTACATACATCTCATCTCACATCTATGCGAAGCTCCAGTACAACCTTATATCTTATATATTAAAATAATTTGGTTTCTCTTTCGGCCGGCCGCCAGGCCGCACCCCCGTTCCGATTTGGACAAACTCGGTCTTGATCGAAAGCTTTCCACCCCTAGATGAGCCAATAATATAACACGTTCCTCCAAAACATTCCATTTTTAAATTATACGGTTTTTTCGTTTTGCCCCCATGTTAACTCTATGGGGAGGTTCCGTTCGGCCGGCCGCCAGCCCGAACCCCTGAACCGATTTGGACAAACTCGGTCTTGATCGAAAGATTTCCAACCCTAGATGAGCCAATAATATGTCACGTTCCTTCAAAGCATTCCATTTTTAAATTATAAATTTATTTCAATTTGCCCCATTGTTTTCAGTTAATATTTTTACCAACACAGGCAAAACGTCTTTTAAAGAACATGAAGAAAATCTACTTTGAAATTATCAAACTTCAATGTTTTGACGTTTTACTAGATTTATCGCGAAAGGATACTAGGCATATTGGATTTATAAAAAAAAATTACTGGTACAGGTTTAATTGAAGTATTACTTCTTTCTCTTCAGATAAGAATAAGAATCGCATTAGAATAAATTAGTGGTTAGAAAAACCTATAATTTGATTGAAAATATTGAACAGTTTAGTGCTGACGATGCAGCTTAAAAAAAGTAATAAATTGTAAAAAAATTTAACTGCGCTGCAAGCCTGTGGTAGTAACCAGCGAAGCTCGCATCAGCGCCAAAGGCGCGTAATCTAGCTGGTAAGACGCGGCTTTGCCGGGTCAAACCAGCTAGTACTTGATAAAAATCATAATAACAATAGTTGCCATTCACAAGTTACAAAAACACAAGTAATACAAAAGTCACCTCCCAGGCGGCAGTCTCAAAAGGTTGATGGCTCGAAGCTTCGAGGTTTTACCACTTTGTGAGATCACACTTAACACTACTAAATTTAATTTATTTTATGATAAATTATCTGTACTACTTTGCAAAATCTGAATTGTAAGTCACAGCTCATGAAAATTTGGCAACTCCATATGAATCAGAAAGAATTTGTTTAAATGAATTTATTTATGTACAGATTGAAAATGAATTAGAATTGCAATGATAATTACAATTTGAAATCTCTGATAAAACTAAAAAACTTTGCATGAATAGTTTTCAATGTGAGATCCCAACAATGCGATTACGCGTTTCCGTTTGGTAGCGTGGATATTATAATTTAATTTGCGCGATGCGGATCACATTGTTGGGCCATTACAGAAACTACATTTCTCAATTAATGCTTACATTTAATGTTTCTTTTCAGAGGAAAGTTTTTCTGCCGATACCTTGAAGAACTCCCTGAAACTTTTTGAATACTGGCATGTGGTTGAACATTACATGCAAGATGGAATCAAAATTGTGTACCTGAGTGAAAGTCACAATTCCATGGAAAAAGTGAATGACATTATTGCAAAGATTGAGGACTTTAGAAAATAGTCAAGAAAGCTGATCTCAAATCTATTTGTGTATATCTGTGATACGCTATGAATAAATGAGTTTTGTATTAAAATATTAAAAAGTTTTGGAGCATATCACTGTTATTATTATTATATATGTAAAAAAAAACTTTTTATCATTTTTAGTGTATGAGTTTAAGATTCTAGCCAAACAAAAATTTTACTTGCCATTGGATCAAGACACAATAATCAGAGTCTATATATCCTTATGGATTGATTTAAAACCAAACTTTTTAAAAGTTTTTACTTGCCAGGCTTTTGCCTTTTAACAACAGTTATCTGGCCTGAACTTGAACCCTCGTCGAGGGGAAAAACCTGCTTTGCCTACCCACCTTCTACGGAGGAGCTGCTGTGAACTTCTATGTCCATTTTCAGTGACATTCAACACTCATTAATAAGATTTTGTCTGGGTTTTGTTGTAGCATTTCAATACACCAATCACTGTTCAAAAGAAAACTATCACTAAACCCTGATGAGAGCCACTCATAAACTTCAGGGGTTTCAGCACTTTGAACCCTTCTCACTCTCGCAGGGCAGAGCATTCTCAACCATGGGTCTCAATGTTTGCCAGAGAATCTGCTTTTCGAGGCCTGACATTAAACGAGCAATGTTGTGGTGGCATGGAGAAGTTTCATGCCATTGAGGATTTTGTGTCAACACTGCATTAATGATATTGTCGGCTTACCTAAGTCACTTTTGGAGAATCTTTTAAAAGCGGAAGAACGACGGCAATTAACAATAGGAGTCCCCAAATCTAGCCAAACTGAAAAGCGATCAATTTGTTGGTGAAATTGCATGGTACAAAAGAAAGTATTCAAATATCACCTAACTTGGTATCAACCGTGTACAGAGTAGTTAAGCCAAAAGTGATGTAGTGCCTTTCTCCTGTAAGACAAAGATTTAATACCAAATTTTATTTTTAAAAAAATGTATACAACCTACCCTCATTAGCTTCACAAATATTTATCTCATTTTATGACTAAAAACACGATTCAGGGATCAAAACGGCATGTTTTAAAAATTTGCATGGTTAAATGTTGCTTCCATTTTAAGTGTTTTTTTTTTCTTTAAAAGTTTATGTATAGGCTGGAACAATACTGTAGAAAGATCCGTTCCTCTTCATTTTACTAACTTGCTCTTCCATTTACAAATCTTTCACTGTAGCACATCTTAGGATATATTATGAGACATCCTTTTTGTTGTCAAAACATTTTATTTTTTTAATTAAAGTTGATATTTGTATATTAGCTATGAATCAAGTGTTGTGATCTGATAAGATGGCATACAAATCATAATGAAAAACATCAAAATACCTCAACTAGCAGTGATGCTTTGTGTTATTTGTAAACATAGTCTTTTTAGTGAGGATTGCCCCCTGCAAATGCACAAATACTATATAGTAGTTGAATATGTGTAAGCTTTTTGGGGGCATAAACATAGACAAATTTTGATAATCATTTATTTTAATAAATTATGTTCCTAAGGCAATATGGTAGCATTCCCCCCAGTCTTCCCTTCCCAAAATCTTTCCCTTAGTGCAAAAAATCTGAAAAACTTGCATTGATAATCAGTAAAGCTACCATTTTTTACAACTAGTGGTGCAATGTAAATATAAATTTGCAAATTTTTTATTTTTGCCATGTTAGTAGCAGTAAAAATTTAAAGAACTAACTGAGTCTTTGATGGTTTTAAACATACTTATAAATGGCAAATTTATAAAATTTCGAATTATCTAAGAAAAATTGATGTTTGATAAATTATTAAGTTATTTCCAAGTAAGAAGGTTTGAACCTTAAGTTTCCAGTTACCACTTTTTGCCATAAAATGTGGTTTAAAATTAATAAAGAAACCAATTGAATGTAGAACTGATTAATCCACAAAAAAACATAAGTAATGTTTTGTTATGTTTAAGTTATAGAAACTTGATTTATAAGTTAATGTGAATTTATATTTTTTTTACTTTATTTTCCAAACCAATTAACCTTTAGATGAAATGTGGAAGTAAAGGTATCGAAATTTTAAAGTAATTCAAATTGAAATTAAGCTTGTGTTGTAAAATAATGAGCCCCCATACATGTAAAAATATATGAAAGTTCCGTGAAATTAATATTAATGTATGTACTACGAACAAGAATTCTCAAAAAAATAAGTTCAGAAAACAGGATTTAGAGTATTTTTACGTAAATTTCAACCGATGTCTACCACAGTATCTGGCATCTTATTACTTGTTATATGTGATTCATATTAATGAATTTTTATTTATAAATTTAAAGAAATATTTTTCATGGTGAATTTAAGTTTGATTAAAAGCATTATTTGTAAATTTTAGAATAAACCTGATATTTCCTTTCCGAAATGTTCCCGATGTGTGTTAGATACTATCGCTGTGAAAAGTAGCAGGTTTAGAATTTTGTAACATGTTTAATTTTGTATTAATTGGTCAATAATAAGGTGATAAATTATATCCGTAAGATTTAATTATTTTAATAGAATGATGATGTTAGAGTGAGAGCTGTTTGTTACACATTAGGTTGCCTTAAGTAACTGCTCCTAAAATGTTTGTCATAAGTAACTGTTCTGTTTTTTTTTTATTGTTCTTTTCAACATTAGTTTGATTTAAATTTCTTGAGGTTTTTAACCATAACAATAACCCTTGTAAATAACCATAACAATAACTTATTTTACAGAAATAATTGCCCCTCTCCGATAGGTAGAAAGTTTTGTATAATTTTGATTCGATAGCGAATTTGAATTTTCAAGTTTAATTTTTCCTGCAATTTACCCCTTTCCGATAAGTAGAAAATTTTGCGCAAATTTGATTCGATAGCGAACTTAAAATTTTCTTTAGTAAATGTAAATTAAATTTTTCATCAAATTTTAAAAACATACTGTTAAAACTTTGTTTTGAATTATGCAATTGCTTATTTTAATTGGTCACTGGCTCATATAAAATTTAAATTGCCAATAGAAACAAATTCTAATTATGTATTTTCAAAACCTTAGATTCTTCCTTGTGTTTATAAGACAAAAACCAACTCACACTGCGAGAGGAATTCAGTCACCACTTAAATATTTTGTTATGAAATATTCAAATGGACTTACCTGCCCATGCCAAACATACTTACCTGGCACCGGGAATTGCCTCGATCATGAAGGAGGCTTCCCCGAATTTATCTCCTCATTGCACATCGAGGAAAAATTCGCCACTTCTACTGGTAGTAGGAGTTAGGGTGCGTAATTTTTGGTAGTAGGGCTGCGTTCGCGCAGTTCTCTTATTATATAACATAAGGTTAAAAGTTTGTAAGCAAACAGTGGCGTATACAAGGGGGGGCCCTGGCCCCCCCCCCCGAAATTCGGACTAGGTGTACCAAAACCAGTTAAAACCCTGTATTTTAGGGTCAAAATTCAAAAAATTTTCTGGGGGAGGACCCCCAAACCCCCCTTTGGTACTTGGAATTTTATTATGAACAACTTTTATTGTTATAAGTTTATCAAAATTCAAATCCTACCAAAAAATATATGTCCAAAATTCGGACTAAGTGTACCAAAAACAAGATAAAAACCTGTTTTTAGGGGTAAAGTTCCAAAAATTTTCTGGGGATGGATCCCCAGATCCTTTTTTGTACTTGGAACTCCATTTTAATAACTTTTTAAATATTAAGTTCATAAAAATGTACATCCGAAATTCGGACTTAGTATATCAAAACTAGTTAAAAACCTGTTTTTTTTAGTCAAATTTCCAAAAAATTTCTGGGGGAGGACCCCCAGACCCCCTTTGGTACTTGTATTTTTATTAATAACAACTTTTCCTATATTAAGTTTTTTAGGCCCTAAATTATCACCTAAGAAGCTACATTGGACCTATTAAATATGTGGGGGAGGGACTGGGGAGTAATTTTGGGCCCCTCCCGAAATAAATTCCTATAAACGCCACTGTAAGCAAATAAATACCTCAGCGGTTCCCTTCGTGAAAGAGTGAGGTAATAAGAAACATGTAAAATTCCTCAGGATTTTCCTTTAAGTTTATGAAGCTGATTTTTTTACAGAATGTTTATATCATTATCAGCTTTCTTTGAAAAAATAATGCACCTGCTAAGTAAAGGCGAAAAGGTATTAGTTACGTGCAGTGGCGTATATAAGGGGGGGGCGACGGCCCCCCCCACTGAAATTCTGTGTCCTAAAATGGGTTAAAATCCTGTTTTTTAGGGTCAAATTTCCAAACCCCCCCCCTTCCCAGACCCCCCTTTTGTGCTTGGAACTCTATTATTCACAATTTTTCAATATTCACTTCATCAAGATGCAAATCATGCCTGGAAAATATTAAAAAACTACATTGAATCTATTAAATATGCATGGGGGGCTTAGGAATATTTTTGGGTACTCTCCCCCAGTGCGATGTGCGAAATTCTAGCTTTAGGCTTTTTAAAAGCTAATTTTTTTTTAAAGATATTTTGGGCTCCTCCCGCGAAATAAATTTCTATATACGCCACTGGTTACGTGTATCTTATTACCCCAAGCGACTGTAATCTTATTGCCCCACGAGGGGTAATAAGAAACAAGCCAGTTATTTTACTAATTAAAACAATTAAAAATCAAATGAAAGTATTAATATAATCTCTAAAGTGTATTTTATAACTATAGTAATTTTCAAAAATTTTCATTGAAAATCTTCATAGATATACGCTCAGTTAAAAAAGTTACAAATGAAAGTTTTTAACAACGCTATATCTTTTGATATAACACTTGAAAATCATGACAAAACAAATAAAATGGCATTTCTCTTATTTAATTTTGTGAGACTAAAAAGTTATTACTCCCAAAAAAACTCCATTTTTTTTTTCTACAAACTCAGTTTTTCAAAGGTCGGTTTCTCTTCCTCTTTATAAACTCAGCGCAACCCTTTACCTTCTCAGGATTTCCTTCAAAGATTTATGAAAAAACCCTCGAAACTATTCCCCCCACCCGACTGTGTTTCAATAGTGTTTTTAATTAATTTCTCGGCAACGTGAATATAAAAAAACAACTTAATATTTTACTTTACTCACCCTAACTTTAATTATTAAAACGCAAATTCGATATAGAATTTCAATAAAGTACTTATAAATTTTTCAATAAATAATAAAGTTGTGAGTAAAAGTGTTTTATTATCCCACCTTTTCCAAGAAAATTGAAGTAATTATTATAAACTTAATTTAATTTAACTTGATAAATGAAATTAAAACAATACAATACTGAAATACTAAAGAGAAAAATACGATTAATAAATTTTCAGGGATAAAATGCTAGTGTTTCTTATAACCCCCAAGGTTTGTTTAAATGGGGTAAAAAGAAACGGGCATGTTTAAGAATGATCCTCAATCTTAAATTTAAAAACAAAAAGTGCATTATATAGCTCTTTTAACTTCTAAAAAGTTTCACTAAAAAAATTGGAAGATGGTTTATTTATAAAAACAAGATAAATTGAAATAGTCGAAAAGACGTGACTTTGTATTTTGGGTTTTGTTGATAGAACCAACTTCCAACGACTATATTTCCCTGAAAAATTATCGTAAAACGATCAAATTTTTATGTGATGTAGGGGATGAGTCAAAGATATTGTGTGATTTTTTTTTTCAGATTTTTAGGCCTACACACAAAGCAGCAAAATAAAAATATTCTTATTACCCCACCCTCCCCTAGTCTCATTTTCATATAGTAGGTGTTGGTGTTACAAGACCTCCGTTTTCCTATATCACCTTCAAGTTTTCGTGGGATGGGGAGGACCCCCAAACCCCTCTAAAATTTTGAAATCTATTATGCACGGTTTTCCTTGAGAAGTTTTGTGACTTACAAGGAGTGGTTCTCTTTGATATAAACTAAAAGTTCTTAAAATAATTTAAAACACTACTTCTAGGGTAAAAATTCCAAAAGATTTCTTGGGAAGGACCCCCAAACCCTCCTCATTACTTAGTCGTTTATTTACTACAAATTGTTTTCCTTTAATATTCTGTCGCTTACAATGAGCGGGTCTCTTTGGGTGTAATTTAAATGGTCTCAAAATGAGCTAAAACACTATTTTGAGGGGCAAATTTCTAAACTTTTTCTAGGATAGGAAACCCCAGAACCTCAAAAAGGGGGGGAGGGGTTTGGAAAAACCTCACCAAATCTCACAAAGGGGGAGGGGGTCGATTAAAATCCATGTCAACTTTTTAAGTTAGAAATTATACGATGTTTTTTTTTAAGTATCAGAAAGGAAAACCATTTTTAAAAATTTGTACGTAAATCTCACGTTGGGGGGAGGGGGGGTCCAGATTTTGGAAAAAACACCTCACGTAATTTATGGATGTCCCCAAAGGAAACGACAATTTTCCAATAGCACTGATAAGAGGTCGTTCAAATATATATTACGTAAGTACCTAAGGGGGGAGGGGGGTTTGCTATTTGTTTATTTTTCCTGACAAGGGGGAGGGGGACATGGGCGTAGCCAGGTTTTGTGTTGGGAGGGCAAGGAAGGCAAGGATACTTACATTTGCTCTTGATGTTGCGTATAATAGTGACTAGGGGTTGACTCAACATTATTTCCCAGGCCCCCCATACCCCATGGGGAGTACTTTTACACGCCAAGTTTTCATACATATGAATATTTTAAAAAATGAGCTAAGTGTCTAGGAACGTAGGGATGTAATAATAGAACAGTTATATTATCTTCTTGTATTACCTAGACCGAAAATCGCAAAAAGTCAAATTTTATGGCGATTGAATTGAAACTCATGAATTGAACATGAATTGATTGAATTGAACTCATTGAAATATTGCTGAAGTATTTCAGTATAACCGCTCGAAGTAAAAATTTAATGCATAAATAGCAAGAAACTGACACTTTTTATAACACTGTTTCCCATGGGCGTAGCCAGGGGGGGGGCAGCTGCCCCCCCCCTAAATTCTCAATTTGTTAATTATTTTTTAAAAATTTTCTGGAATCTACAAATCTAAATTATTTTTCTTACACTTTTTGTTGCTTTCAAAGTTAGCTGAGCAATGTCTGAACCTTGACCAAGGTCAAAGAGGTCAAGTGTCAAGCAATGGCGGGGGAGAAAAGTTCTGATAAGACCATGTTTTCACAAGGAGGATGCCGTAATTATTGGTAAACAGGGGCGTCGACAGAGGACCTCCCCATGTTTATCTTGGAGTGTGGGCAATAGTTGAGCTTGTTTATCACCAGTGACACTTGTAACCTCCCACTGACACGCTTGAATGAACTCAGATGTGTCCAGTGTTGATACAGTGGAGTCTCAATAGCATGGGCGTAGCCAGGGGGGTGCAGGGGAAGGATTTTCATTTCTCCATAAAACTAGATTTCTTGACCTGAAAATTCCAGTAAAATGCTGTGGGCGGGCCAGGCCGTCCAAAGGAATCAATTATAAGGATTCGCAACGCCTCCTCTTGATCTCTTTATCAGCTATTGGTTCATTGTACGAAGAACCAATCCTGTGTAACTAATGAAGAATTCCCGGGTTTTTCACCCCCTTTCATTGTTAGTTTTTACGTGACCTGTAAATCTCCATGCAAGCTGTTATCGCCTGAGATTTTGTTTGACAGTATAGGAGAGATTGCTACAACATTGAATTAGAGAGAATTTACTCAATTTGAATCAGCTGGAAAATAAAAATTGGTATAATTTTTCTGGTAAGGTTCTAATTTATTTTAAGTATTTTATTGTTATCAAATAAATTTCATAATTTATTATTGTTATCAATCAACTGGGGGTCCAGCGTCGGGCTATTCACTCGACCTGGACACAAGCTACGTAATAAGCATCCCAGGCCCAAAGGCTAATGAAACGGAGATGAGTACCGCCTGATAGGCCACTAGGCCTGGGCAGAATTTGATTAAAGAATACTGTCGGAAATGGAGCTTGTGGTTCATTACCTGCAATGCAATTATTAAAATAGTATACAAAAAAATTTTGGGTAGCAACTTGTGGGAAAAGGGTTTTTAAAAAGATTTTGAATTTAAATAGTTTTGGTGTTCGTATGGTATTAAATTTGAAAGAGATGTCCGAAAAAATAATTTCATGTAACTTTTTATTCTTCTTTATTCTCTTCTAAATTATGTAATTAAAGCAGTAGCGTATCTTCCTAAAGCTTGATGTTTTTTTAACGTCCAAACATACGAAAGTTTCATCCAGTGACATAAAATAGAATAGATAGTTACTCGATTCGACTCGATTAGATTCCACAAATTATACTTTTAGTCATAAGCCACATAAATTTCCTTGAAAATTATGTGGCTTACAAGAGGTGGTTCTGTTCGGGCTAGAGTCTGAAAATGAGCTAAAACACTACTTTAAGGGGTCAATTTTAAAAAAATTTCTGGGGGAGGACCCCCAGACCCCCCCCTTTTTCTTAGAGCACACATTTATTACACTATTAATTACGTTAAGTGTGCAAAGTGCAAACCCTTCGTATAATTACGCTAAAATTTAACGTGTAAAAGTACTCCCCATGGGGTACCTGGGACCATGCCATGGGGCAAAGGAAAGTATCCTTGCCCCCCCTAACATGGGTCCTGGCTACGCCCATGCTGTTTCCTATAGAGCATTTTCAATCACGTGTCTCCGATCACGTGATCAAGCTGGCTTGGAGGACAGACAACTTTTCTTTAACATTAGGCTCCCATAGAGAATACGCGCTGCATTTAGTTTTTATAAATAAAGTTCATTTAAAAAGATTCTTTAGGCTCGGTTAAAGACTGGAACGAAAGAGTTGTTGAAGGTAAGTGCATATGTTTTTGTGTTTTAGTGGTAAGCTAAATTTAGAAAAAGACTTATTACGAGGTGACATGTTTTTGTTTACATTTGTTAGAACAATATGCGAGTCCGATACATCTGTAAAATACTTATAATATGCTACTGAAACTAAATATTGAATAATTAATAAATAATTAAGAATTTTAAAATATGTTAGTAGCATTGCGAATGGTACTTGCAATTAGAACACTGGCAGCAGTGGCGGATCCAGGCCCGAGAAACCCTAACAAATAGCTTAAAAAACACTTTCTTAATGCTAAAATTCAAAAAAAAAATTCTGGGGGGACCCCCAACCCACCTTTAATATTTTGACATGTGACATCTGTTTTAGAGTGTTTTTCCCTTGAAAATTCTTCCGCTTAAAAGAAGCTGTTCTCTTTTGGGAAGTTTTAAAATAGATGAATACTATAGTTTGAAAGGGCGCATTTGCAAACATTTTCTGGGAGAGGACCCCCAGTCCTTTTCAAAATTTGGCATCTATTTATAACTTCATCCTTGAAAATTCTGTGGTTCATGCTTTCAAAATGAGCTGAAACTTTATTTTTAGAGGCAAATGTTCAAAATTTTTCTTGGAGGTTACCCCCCAGGTTCCCTATTAATTTCTTCCAATGGGTACCAAATGTACAAAAATGAGTAAAAAAACTTCTATTGGAAGCCAAATTTCACAAAATTTTCTGGGGGAGGACCCCCAGAACCCCCCTTTTGCTTTCGAGCTAGCATTATCTGATGAAACCTTTATAACTTTAACAAAGTTTCGTATTTTATTTATGTTACACTCGGAAAATTGGGAGCCAAACACCTCGCGAAACATAAGTATTGTTATGGCCCCTACCAAAAAGGTTTCGCCCCCCCACTTTCTAAAACAATGGCACGAGCCCTGGATATCCTCTAAGTTACTATAAACCCCTAAAAAGCTGCTTAAAAGCAAGCACTCTTCAAAAAAATTTCTGAGGCACTGAAAATTTCGAATGTAATACCCTCCGACTCTGACATGGCCCCCCCCCCCCGAAAATCTGGTCTGGATCCGCCCTTGACTGGCAGAAATGGTTTCAGCAATTAGAACACTATAAGTTTAAAAAGAACAAACGAAAAATATATATGCACATGAATTTATTAAAATTTATTAGAAGCCATACGGCGTTTCGGGGATTCCTTGGATCCCCTTTGTCAATGGAGCCTTTGACCATTGACAAAGGGGATCCAAGGAATCCCCGAAACGCCGTATGGCTTTTAATAAATTCATGTGCATATATATTTTTCGTTTGTTCTTTTTAAACTTATAAGTTTTTGCACAGACTGCGGCCCTTTCGTCGTAATTAGAACACTGCTAAATATAAAATATAGTATTATTGAATGACTTATAATATGCAGAGATGCCATTTTAGAGTAAATAAAGGTTACTTTAAAGTAAACTTTGGAGAAAAACATAAAACATCCTTATTTTTCAAAATTCACATCAAAAGTAAACAAATAAACGATGTGCATCCTATAGTTTTCCATCATACTGTCTGTCATCCAAGCCTCTGACGTCACAAGCCTGTGACGTCATGTGCGAATACTCTATAGAGCGCATATTAGTTCATTAACTCTATAGAGCATTCGCATCTGACGACGTGGAGGACAAGGCTACCACCAGAGGGTAAACCCTTTGTTTTGGTATTTTATGATTTTATGCCCTGATATATACATAGTTTTTAGATTTATAATATAAACACCACCAAAACTGAATAATATTTTTTTTTGGAAATTTGCAGTATTTTTTTTAGATTTTTTAATTCTTAACCAACCAAACAACAAACCGAACTTTAATACAAATGAAGCCAAATGAAGTTATAGAAATAGAATGGCAACGTATTTTTTGTTAATGTCATGTCTAGTGTTTACAATTTACAAACGATTCGCGCATTCGCGGGAAAGCTGTGTAGCTGTGTAGATTCAGTAGATTTTAGAATATAGAAGAAATCTCAAATTGACTCTGACGCATCATTAAGGTAAGGGGGAAGCGACTGACTCCCAAAAAAATCTTGCTCGTAAGGTATTTCTTTCCACATAGCTGCGAAATCTGAAATAATGTGAGTGATTGGTAAGTGGCCGGTACGGTATGTTATTTCATTTACGATGTGGGTCGTTCCCAAAATAGTTAGGTGCTTTTAAAAACCCCTGTTTTATATACGGCATACGGCCCTTCAAGGTCTACTTTGACAGGAGTTGGATCTTATCAGGAGAAGAGACTACTGACTTTGCGAGTCTTAACGTAATCTGCATGCATCTTTAGGATATTTTTGGTACTTGTGAATCAGCTTAACGCAAATGCCAAGGTTTTGATAAAATTGTTACGAAAGATCAAATATAAAAGTATTTCAATGAGCAGTGTTGACAAGCAGTTAGGGCTATTCCACGGTATTGTAAATATCAGTTTTAATTTCCCTGAATTTTATAAGCTTTTTGTGATGTAAAGAATCCCCTTAAAGACTTTAAAGTAAAATATCTTGTGATACTGATTTGAAATGGGTCCTCCATGGCAAAAAGGGCAGTACTTCGTTACTTACCATCCTATCGACTGTGCAGCGGAATCTGAAGCGCATTACCAAATCTCATAGACTACCGCTGATTCTGACGATCGCTGAATGAAACGCCACGTGAGAACTAAAAGGGCAATAGGTTGCCGAGAATGGGAGACCGGCTGATCGGCCACTGCTAGAGCAGTCGTTTGGTTGCCTTGGACCTTTTTTACATAATGTTCCGAAATCTTTTATTTGTTGAAACAATATGAAATTTGAGTATCTGTATAACTTTTTGTGTTTTTTAATGCATTAACCTATATGACATATAACGCTTAAACTGAATGTTTTGGTCCGTCGAGATGGAAATGATACGAAAACAGCAGGTAGAGACCTGCCATTTCCGAATTGGTCGTTTTCATCTGGTGTGCTAATGGTGCCATCTATTGAAAAACCTTACAAGTAATTAATCACTGACAATACAAATTTATACAAACACTAGATGTCCATTACTTTCATAATATTAATGTCTGAGGACTTGTTTTGGTAATTAATACCTGTTCTAGATTTTAACTAGATAATAATCTAGATAATAACTGTTCTAGACTAACTGTAACTAGAATAACTGTTCTAATAATAGATCTAGATAATAACTGTTCTAGTTCTAGACCACAAATTTGTAAAAGCAATCTGCATCTGGTTCGAATCTCGGAACAATATGTGGCGGACCTCTCTCGTGTCGAGAGCTTTTACACCGTTTCTGTACCGTTCTCATTTCTTCTTCGTGTTTTTCTGAATATGGCCCTTAGTCTTTGTACACATTAACTTGGGTAATCAACACTACAGTAATTAAGTGTATTGGATATGACGTCACATTTTTCGAAATGTTGTAACTTTGTGCATGTGTCTGAACTGTATTGGGCTTCTCATCATAGACTACTGTCAGTTATGTCTAGGTCTAGAATAAGATAAGAAAAGTATAATTTTTCGAAAAATACAATTTGTTGCAGGGGTATAGTTTTTGTTACTCCACAGGGATTCTTTTTGTAAAGAATTAGGCGAGACTTATTGAAACACCTCGTATATATAATGGAGGACCCACAAATATTCATTTATTGCACTATTTTTTAGCAAGCCCAAGTCTCCAACTGCCACTAGAAAACCTTCTGATGTCGTTCAATATTGTGGTGATTCTTATGAAGACTGGTTATTTCACTCAATTTGGGGGTGATGGTAATTTATAAATGCAGAAAAATCGTTTTGTGCCAAATCTGTGTCATCGTTTAGAACAGTTTTATTTTTCTCTAAAAGTCGTTCTCGTGGCAGTCAGACTATATATAATACATGTTTTGGTACTTACGTATTGACCCCACCGCAGCTATTTTGAAAGTGTTTTCATCATAATAAAAGAGCTTTACCACTCATTCACTCACTCATCAACGCACAGCAAAATCTACCGGGGCTAAGGACTCGAAACTTGGTAGGGTCAAAGACCTTACGGTGTATACGCGCACTAAGAAGGGATTTTTCGAAATATCTTTTTTCTGACCCACAGGGGGGTTTGGAGCGTTTTTGACGTTTTCGAGCCCAGCGGCATCCCAAATGACCCCAGATCTTTGTTATTTCGCAGGAAGGTACCTAGCAACAATTTCTAGAAAGGCATTTTTCAGATTTTGGATATTCGAATTTTAAAAGGTCTGAATATTCCAAAAACCCGTTTTTGCTGAGCATAAACCAAGTTTTATATTTTCGAAGAAAACAATACCGAGAAATCGATATTACGAATTGAACTGTTGGTAATACCTTCTTGAGAGAATTTCAAAGAAAGTAATTTCTGGATTTTTCGATATTCCATTCTGGAGGGGGGGCACGGGGGTTTGAATATTCACTCCCGTTTTTAGTTTTTGGATCCTAGCACCCATATTATTAGTGTGATTGTTATGAAATTTTAGCATGTTGTTCCTCACACAACCAGGAAGGTTTGCAAAAAAGAATTTTCTGAATCAAAACATTCCAAGGAGCCTTTTTTGTCCCTTTTCTAAATTCTTATGCTCAGCCTTCAATGTTAAATTTATTGCGGTTATTGCTCTTTCCAGGACACGCAAAACCTCTATTGTTGGAAATATTTATTTTGAAATGTTTTATAACAGGTGAATTTTTAAAAAATATGATAAAGAAACAATTTTTAATGATTAAATACTTTTTTTATGATAACCAAAAACCGTTCCACTGAAAAATTTTATTCTTTTTTCTATTTAATCAAATTTAAGTATTTCCAGCAAAGTTCAAATTAAACAATATTTTATCACAGGCATTTTCAGTGTCGATTCAAATGATGTTTACTTTTATTTCATGTTTGAAATTTCTTTCAATGAATGAGTTGGTGATAAATCAGCAAAGGGGGGTTCAGGGGGTCTCCCCCTGATTTTAAAAAAAATTATCGTTATTAAAAAATGGTTATAAACACTAATTCTAAACCGGTTTTTTAAGATCTTAAAAAAGTATAAAAGTATGTAGTGTAGCTTATTGTTGTCAATAAAGCCACAAAACAAAGAATCAAGGAAAATAGCTAATATAATATAACATTTAATTTAATGAAAACACTTAAAGGACAATTAATAGTACAAGACAAACAGCACACAAAATACGAATGCTACACATAAAAAGGATATCATTGTTATCGTTTGGTGACGGACGGATTGGAAGGTACGTCCTTCCCCTCCAAGAGTCTGGAGTCTACTGTCAAACGTACATAACCGCCACTAGGGGGCGCTCGTATCAGTTTCAGAGTTAGGAGAGAGAGGGCGCTGTTACAGACTCCCCCTCTGACTCCGAAGAAGTCCCGGCGAGGAGTCAGGTAGTCAGGAGTTCTTTGGTCTGCCACGTCTACGGAGAGGAGCCACAAAAGTTCCAGCGTCTCTGGAGTCTGAAATATGATAAGGTCTCAGAGCTGAACAATGATAAACTCCTAAAATTTCAGAGGGCTTCACTGGGTCAGCGATCTCGTAAGTGGTCGGTGAACGATTGGTGATCACCACATATGGACCTTCGCGTTTTGGCATGAACTTTTTGGTTTTCTTGTTATGGGCTTTGCTGACAGGGTGCAGGGTAACCCATACTTTGTCACCGGGTTGGAAGAAATATTGACGTCGTCGACGATCATAATATGTTTTTCGTTGATCTTGCTTCTTTTCGACGTGGTCTTTAACATCCGTCATTCGTTCTACAAATCGTTTGAGATATGGGGTTATTTCTGCGACAAAATTGTCATTATGAATCAGAGTTCTCAAGTCGTGGGTAACATCATCTGGAGTTCGTAACTCTCTTCCAAACTGCAAGAAAGCTGCAGTGTGGTTGGTAGTATCACACTTGGCTGTGTTCATAGCGAAACGTATCAGGGGTAATTTTTCTTCCCAGGTATCATGTTCATTTCTGACTAATATGGCGAGTCTTGGCTTCAGATCTCTGTTTTTACGTTCAGCTGGGTTAGCTTGGGGATGGTAAACAGGATTAAGGTCTTGCTTAATTCCAAGAAAATTACAAGTTTGTTGCATCACAGCACTAACAAACTGTGGTCCATTGTCACTTATGAGTCTACGTGGAAGTCCATATCTTAGAAAAATTTCCTCAACTAGAGTCTTTGCACAGGTTGCAGCCGTAGCCTCTTCGAGCGCAAACAGTTCAACCCACTTTGTGCTGGTGTCTTCAACTAGAAAAACCCACTTCTTACCAGACGGGGTTTCTGGAAGAGGTCCAAATAAGTCAATTGCAAGGGTTTCGAACCTTTGGGCATAAACTGGAGTTCTAAGAAGACCACTTGGCTTCTGGTTGCTTGGTTTATAACGATTGCAGTCTGGACAAGTTTTGACATAATCGGCAATAAATTTTCTCATCCCTGTAAAATAGTATCTTGAGGCAACCTTATGGTATGTACCTTCGGCTCCATAGTGTCCCGCTGTGGAATCATCATGGTATTGCTGAAGTATTCTTTCTCGCTCTTGAACAGGGACTACTAATTGAGCTCCTTCTTCGTCATTTTCAGGTGAGTACCTATACAAGATACCTTGATCCATTAGGTATCCGCGACTAGTGTAGTTCGCAAAATCTTCATCTTTATCCATTCTCTCAAAACAGTCAATAATTTTCTTTAATTGCTCGTCTTCCAGCTGACCCTTTCGAATGTCACTGGGTCTCCGGGATGGCATATCAACGGTGATAGCATTTGCATTCGTAGTACTGTCCTCAACATACGACGGCCTTGAGAGCATATCAGCAACTACATTGACTTTCCCTGGGGTATAATCAATCTTCAGATTGAAGGACTGAATTTTCAGGGCCCACCGGGCCAGTCGGCCAGACGGTGACTTCATACTCAATAGCCATTTAAGAGGTTGATGATCTGATGCGATAAGTATTTGTTGATGCTCAACATAACCACGGAATTTTTCTAAAGCCCATACCACTGCTAGAGCCTCGCGTTCAGTTGTGGAGTAATTTCGCTCCGCTGGATTCAGAAGACGACTTGCGTATTCGATGACGTATTCATCAGATCCACTTCCCTGGAGAAGTACTGCACCAAGTGCAAAGTTACTTGCATCAGTACGGATAGTGAAAGGCTTTGATCCGTCGGCTTGCCTCAGTATAGGAGAAGACATTAAGCACATCTTCAATGTCTCAAAAGATTCTTGTTGTTCTGGCCCCCAGTGCCAATTCACTTTCTTCTTGGTGAGGTTGCTAAGCGGACGCGCTTTATCAGCGAAGTTGTTAACATACCGACGAAACCATGAGCAGGTTTGTAGGAACGATTGAACCTCCTTCACATTGGTAGGTACGGTTATTTTCTGGATAGCTGCTATCTTTTCCTGATCAGCTTCAATTCCATCTTTCGTTATCCAGAAACCCAAATATTTCACACGGTCACAGGCAAAACGGCATTTATCTCGGTTGGCATGCAACTTAAACAGTGTCAACCTCTCCAGCACTTTTTCTAAATCCCTGATGTGATCATCAAATGTCTCGGATAAAACTATGATGTCATCTAGATAAGACAATATCAGGATATCTTTTAATCCACTGCGAAATCTGTCAATCAGTCTTTGGAAAGTAGCTGGGGCTGTCTTCAATCCGAAAGGCATTCTATTGAACCTGAAAGTCCCAAATGGACAGACGAAAGCTGTTTTGTCTCTATCTTGTCTGGAAACAGCCACCTGATGATATCCGGATGTTAAATCAATGGTGGTCATAAACGGCGTGGATTTTGCCTCATGGAGTAAGTCATCCATCCTAGGTAGAGGGTAGGAGTCGGCAATGGTAATTGCATTAAGTCCCCTATAGTCAATACAAAGTCTCATTTTTCCATTAGGTTTGGGGACCAACACAACTGGGGCAGCATAAGGGGATTCGCACTCCTCTATTACGCCAGTCTCCAAAAGATTATTCAACTCTTCTCTTAAAATTTCCTTTTTTGCAGGAGGCATACGGTACGGAGGTACAGCTACAGGAGGGTGGTCTCCAGTGTGGATATGATGTTCTACAAAGGGTGTTGTTTCTCCCCCTGGCTGAAAACATGTCTCGTGCTTTTTCAGAAGCGCGTTGAGTTCTTGAACCTGTTCTAGTGACAGATTTTTCCCCTCCTCTTCTCGAAGTTCCAATGATCTAATGGAAATATCTTCAATGGGTTCCTTGAAGAACTTAAACTGAATTCGAGGATTTTCGGAAAAATGCCACTTCCCCCCTTGGACATCAAGAACAATTCCGGCTGCGAGAAGAAAGTCCCTTCCCAAAAGAGTCTTATTTCTTTTAGCTTCGGGCAATACTAGAAATTCTGTCGGTACAACTTTTCCTTCTACGTGCAGGTTGACGGAAGTATGCAGAGCAGTGATGGTCTGTCGAATTCCATCAGCCATCATAAATGAAATTATTTTGTTTACAAAAGTGACGTTGTGCCCTTGTAGGAATTTATACAGCTTTTCACCCGCGATGGTGTGGGAAGCCCCGGTATCTGCACAAGCGGCAATCGTTTCTCCAAAAAGTTTTAGTACTATCATGCTAGAGGGATACGATGGTGAATTCAAGTTTGACAATGTCATACAGTTCACTGTTGTTTGTTTTTCTTCGGTCCTTGTGCAGGTAGGACATTTTGACTTGATGATTCCTGGAGCTCCGCATCCATAGCATCTTACTCCAAGTCTCGGAAGTAGGTCTTCATTTACGGCAGAATGGCCACTGTTCATGTAAGGGTTCTGGAATTTTCTTCTGTCCATATAAGTATCCCTGCCTCTGTCCATATAAGGGTCCCGCCTACTTTTACTGGGAACCCCGGGATCCCGCCTACTGTTATTGGGGACCCCGGACAGAAACTGTCTACTATCATTTGGACCCGCCGTCCTTTTATAGCTTCGGTCATTAGGAAAGGTATAATCCAAGTGTTGACTAGAACTATTTCTAAAACTTTGCTTGTTGTAAGTCGTTGAATTATTTTTCTTTAAACCTTGACGAACATTATCGTATGCATCCATTTTCTCTACTAACTCTAATGGCTTGTTCCATTCTGACCACGAATCAATGAAGTGCTCTTTTAGATCGAATGGTGTTTTCCTCTTTATTTGGTCGCAAATAATCAAATCCTTTAGCTGTTCAAAATTCTTAACATTAAGCTCTGTTATCCAGCCTTCAAAATACGATGCGATTTCAAAGTAGAAATCTCTCCACGTTGAATCTGAGCTTTTCTTATGGTCCCAAAATAACTGCCTGAAACGGTCCGCTGTTAATCTGTACCTCTTGAGGAGCATTTCCTTGACTTTTCGGTAATCCTGAGCATCTTCTTCATTTTCTCTAGCAATAAGCTGTGCTATCTCGGTTGGTAATGAGCTCATCAGGTATGGAATCCATTGCGATTCTGGAACACTTAAAAACTTCAATTGTCGCTCAAATGTTATCAAATAGAGTCCTATTTCATCTTCTTTATGGTCGAATCTAGGGACCACTTTAGCAATATCCACTTTAGGTTGGTCAGCTTCTTGAACTGTAGCCCCGTTTTGAGAAAGTTTCTGTAATTCCAGCTGTAATTTTAATTTTTCCAACTCATATAGACGTTCTTTTTCTTTTCGTTCTTCGTCGGCAACACGTTTAAGTTGTTCTTCCTCGGCAACACGTTTAAGTTGTTCTTCCTCACGCAAACGTTTTTCTATTTCCAATTCAGTTTGTTCAGCCAGTTTTCTTTCTTCTATTATACTGGATAGCAAGTTCTTTGCGAAACTTTCATCATATTTCTTATCACTCATGATTAGCTCTTTAAGTTGAATCACTTTTAAATCCTCTGAGACGGGCAGACCAAGTTCCGCAGCTAACGCCTGTAAATCTTTTTTCTTTGCTAGTCCCAAATAAGCCATAATGACTTTAACTGTCAAAGTCTTAAATGAGAAAAAAAAAATGAATGTCCAAAAACTTAATGAACTAGTATGAAAATAGCTTCAGTAATTATTTATGCGATAAAATTATTAAACTCTTTCAACCTTTTAGCATTATAATTTTATACCACATGTAAAGTAATCAATAATACCTTTTCCTAAAAAAGAAGGATTAGTCTTATCCATAAAATAATACCACTCAAATGCACAAAATAGAAAATTAATTATAACCTTCAACAAATATAAAACAATCTTTTCAAAAAGCAATGCAGCTGCGAAGATCAAAAACATTCAACGAAAAAATAATAAATGCACAGATCAACTTCCTCTCTTTTCCCTTTTTTTATACAGCAAGAACCACACTCGCTAGAAAACAAATAAATCTCCAATGCTAATAGGGAAAAACAAAAACCAAACGAAACTGCAGATGGCAGATTGACTCGAAGTATTCAAGGTTATCTATTTTTAGAAGCACCACACCCATAAAAATGGCGTTACTGATAACGATTTCAGCATTTACAAAACCGAAAATATTCTTCAAACACATACAATCAGTACAAATTCACTGCACTCACTAATATTTCCTTGACAATAATAATACTTTATCTGCTATATCGAAATGAAAACATGAAATCACAATTTCAAAATAGGGAAGCACTATTAACAGAACACTTCAACATATAAACTCTTTTTGCTTTCAAAACCATAAAAATATAAAACCATTCCTAGATGGCATTAAACAAATCAAATACTTATCAGAACACTGAGCCGATCTCGGGGATTGAAGAAGGGCCCACGTACAGGGCGCCACTTGTAGCTTATTGTTGTCAATAAAGCCACAAAACAAAGAATCAAGGAAAATAGCTAATATAATATAACATTTAATTTAATGAAAACACTTAAAGGACAATTAATAGTACAAGACAAACAGCACACAAAATACGAATGCTACACATAAAAAGGATATCATTGTTATCGTTTGGTGACGGACGGATTGGAAGGTACGTCCTTCCCCTCCAAGAGTCTGGAGTCTACTGTCAAACGTACATAACCGCCACTAGGGGGCGCTCGTATCAGTTTCAGAGTTAGGAGAGAGAGGGCGCTGTTACAGTAGTATATTTAATTTTTTTTGTATTTTATTAAAATTTAGCGGGATGAGGGGGAAATAAGTTCTATCTATAGACATTGCTGTTCAATAATATATCTTTATTGTGAAGCGAAGGCGGAGAAATTTGCCTCAAATATACATTTATACCAATTGCAGAAATGGACGGAGGGAGAAAAGGACAAAAGAGAAAAAATAGTGGGGTTCAGAAGGTATCCTGACTTTTTTTTCTATTTTGAAAAATTACTCTTTAAAAACGGGGTTGGGGATTTCACACATTAAATCTAAACAGGTGGTATTTTTAAAGGTTTTTTTTACATCTTAACAAAGTGGTATGACATCAAAAATGAATCCTAGCGGGAAGACTGTTGACTATTGCATCTAAACGATAATTCTTATTTATTTTAACACACAGTTTGATAAGCTTTTTTTCCCCCGAACTACGGCGGGCATATCAGCTAGTTTTAAATAAAACAGTTTATTTAAAATTTTATCTGTAGTAAAATAAAATACTTTATTTAAAATCAAAACACTTTCAAACAGGGTTGGCAAGTTTCTTCCGAAGTGGAAAAAACCGCGGAAAATACCATGGAAAAAACCGGCTGGAAGAAATAGGTTTCTTCCAGATGGAAGAAACCTTTTTTATTAAAAAAAAATTGACAAATAAGCTTTAATTTTTAAGTTATAATGTTTTACAAATAAAATTAAACCAATAAAAATATAATTATACGTAAGTAACTGTACAGAGTTAATAATTACACCATTGTTTTTACTAGGAGGTTTCTTCCAGTGGAAGAAACTATTTTTTCTGCAAAGAATTTGACAAATAAGTTTTATTTTTCTATATAAATGTAATATTTATGTAAAATACAATCTTAAATTAAACTAAATCTTCAAAATGTATTAACTTTATACATGTATGAATTTAATTACACCATTTCAAAATTGTAAAAGATATTGTGTAAGCAAAAGGGCAGGTAGAAAAAGAGAAATATTTTTTTTTTCTACCAGATTATAAAAATAATTTTTTTTTTTATTAAAAAAGTAATTATGCATGTTTTGGTTCTATTGCATGAAATAACAATAAAAGAAGGAAATGAGTGTAAAAAGTTTCAAAATATTGACTCAAACTCTAATTCTAATAAGAGTTGGCAAGTTTCTATCGTAGTGGAAAAAAGTGCCCAGAAAAAACCAATTTTTGCTAAAGAATTTAACAAATAAGCTTTATATAATTCTAAATGCTTTTCTTTTGTTTTGGTCAAAATTTCATGAACCTTCAAAAATGTAATTAGTTATTACTTACATGAGTAATTATTTAATGATTACACTAGTACTTTAAGTAGGTTTCTTTCAGTGAAAGAAACCTCATTCAATCAGGCATGAGTTTCTTCCGCTTTTTCGTGGATTTCCGCTTTTTTTCTCATTTTCCGCTTTTTCTCATTTTTCCGCTATTTCCGCGATGCTCAACCTGCGGCCCGTGAACTAATTTTGATTTTTTCAGATAATCCTTACATTTTTACCACAGAGAAATATCCTAACAGAGGGTCCACGAGGCTGTTTTCAAATGCGTTACTGATGTGAGGGCGCCACACTAGATTCTGGAACGTATGCCGGCCGCTTAAATCTCTCGCCAAATTAGAACTCAGCGCATGCGCGAAAAGGTGTTTTCGATCTCCCATAGGCAGCCGGCGAACGATTCAGACTGGATCCAGACGCTAGTGAGTTTAGTGCGATCCCAGCGCCACAATTCTCCCAACCTGTAACAAGTAGTAACAAGATGTCATGATTTTCGATTTCCATTAGGGCCTATGGCCGTGGACTCTCTGTTCTAGTACTCTGTGATTTTTACTTTCCAGATTATTTCCGAGAAAAATCACTTGTTATCGCTGAAAAAAAGTCGGAAAATCGTGACTTTTCGCGAAAGTTTCGTTTTGTTCGCGGAGTGTTCCGTTCCTCCCGCGATGCTCTACGGCCGCGGACGCCAAGTTGAAGGTTGAAGTCGGCTTCTTCTCGCGTTGTTATTGTGATATAGAAAAAACAACTTTAAGGTGGTCAGGTCAGAAGCCAACCAGTCTGGCGATCCGGATGTCGAGAAATAGCGATTTTTCGCGAAAGTTCCGTTTTTCCCGCGACTGCTCCGTACGGGCGCGTGTTGAATTTGGTTTCTTCTCACGTAATTGCGATGCAGAAAAAGCAACTGTCCTGTGGTCAGACAGCCTAATAAGTCTAGTTTAGTGAAGAATCGCGTTTTTCTCAATTTTAGTCAGTATTTTCAACTGATTAAGTATTTCTGTGTTGTAAATTTTTATTAAAAGGTCAACTTTTTTGTAAGCAAAAATGGTATAGGTCAACAAATTTTAGTAATTTTATTATGATTTAAGTAATTATTAAATTATTCTAGTAGATATTAACTAATTTCCTAAATTTTTTTATTTGCTTTCAGTTACATTTTGGTTATTTTCAAGCTGATGTAGATTTCTTGAAATATGTATTCTTCTATGTATAGAGATATTAATTTGATTAATATTAATTAATGACTAGTTTTATACAAGTTTAAAGTTCTTAAAATCCTCCCAAATATAACACAAGTAAATTAAAATAGGTTCATTGTTAAAATTATTCGTTAACACTAAAAAATTATGTATAATGAAGCTCGCGCACTTTTTCCTCTTTTTTCATCTTTGGGCAAACTCATCCCTGTTCAATGTAGACAATCGAAATTACAAAAATTCTGGGTATTAAGTTTATATAAATGCAAAATGTAATCTTTTATCAATATTTAAATAAAGAATGATTAGGTAACATTTATACAGAAATAGCAGAAACCCTTTATATACCCCATCACCTTTAAAACTTAAGTAACCTGAAATTTAGAGTTAAAATAAAAGTAACTTCTTTTTCAAGAATTAATTATTTTAATTAATTAACAGTAATTAAATAAACTTTTATTTTTGATATTATGGTTTAAATTGTTTATTTATAAAGTCAGTAAATTAAAAATGTGGAGCATTTGTTTAGCTTTTAGTGGGTTTCTTCCACTTTCTTCCATTTTTTCCAGTTTCTTCCGGTTTTTTCCAGTTTCTTCCACTGTCCTGGAAGAAACCCAACCCTGCTTTCAAAATAGCTGTGGTGGCTTCATGTTGATCTTTATTGTTACGTTACCTCTACATTTTTGTTTTATTGACTTGATTATAAAAAGATTATATGATTTAAATCACTGTTTAAGTTTGCCAGTTTGATAAATATTTGAATGATTCCTATGAGAAATAAAAGACTAAATAAAAAACATTGCAATTTCTAAACATATTAAGTTATTTCATCAGTTTATTATCAATAAATAAAAAAAAATAGGGAAAATAGGTCATAAGCAGGGATGCAGAAAGTGTTTATACTTCCAAGATTTCCCCCAATCCATTCAAAAATTTCCCCAAAATTTTAAAAAGTGATAAAGGCCTACAAAAATTCAAAATTATCGTCGGTATCAAAAATATGATGAATAAAAGTTCTATCTTAAAAACAAATACACTTATTTTGTTAAACCCAAGATACTTAAGAGTTTAATAAAAGTAATATAAGTTTTAAAGGTCCTTTTTTTTGTCCTTAGGGTCCTGTTATTAGCAATTCCGATGATGCTTTTGTTCGTTTAGCAGGTCCATTCGCCACGCGCACCGCACCGATACGGGCAAAAAAAAAAAAATCGGGCCAATTCTGGAAATAGAGCCTTCTGAAATCGCCCAATAAGATTAAGCATTTTTTTGAAAATAAGTTTTAAGCGTTTTTTGATCTTTTCACTTTTGTGAAGGTCAGGAAGGTTTTGTTGAGGGTCGGAATTTTGTGAAAGGTCTGTAAACGTGGACCCGATTTTTTCCTAGATGAACACCTGTATGTGATGGTGAAGGCGAAAATCGCCACGTAAATTTTGATTACTGTACTGAAATTGAATTCAATAGTATATACTTTTCCACAAAATTTCCCCAGATGGCTAAAATTTCCCCCGATCCTAGATCGCCGGATCGGACATATTCTGCATCCCTGGTCATAAGTACAATTGGGTGTCTCAAAAAAACCTTTTGTGTAAAAAACCGTGTCCCCAGGGCTTTTCTCATTGATTCCTTTTGGTCCCGAAAGATAGTGTGTGAAGTTTCAGCCCCCTAAGTCAACTCTAGGATTGTCTTGTAGAGCGCCAAAGTTTGAAAAAAGTGGAAAAAATTACCAATTTTCAGAATTTTGTACAGAATTACAGTTCTACTTGTAAAAAATGAAACCTATAAATGTTTCAAAGGTATTTCAAAGTTTAGGATCTAAAACTATACACTAACCCCCTTTTTAGTATAATTTTTGGGTTTGATCAGCTAGAAATGAGCATTTTTTACACTAAAAGGAATGGATGGGAAAACTCCTGGAGAGCGAGGTTTTTTAAACAAAAGGTTATTGAGACACCCTAAAGTACAATACCTTCCCCTATAATCCAACAATTGCATTAAAATTAACTTCAATTAAATTATCATCCTACAGAAAATATTTTGCGAGTGTAACAAGTTAATGGGTATAAGAGCCGTTAAAATGGGGCACATTCGGGGGTACCTTGGTGGAGTACCACCAAAAAGATTAAAAGTCATTGAAAAAGTTAATGTATATGATGAAAGTTTTTTTAAATTAAAAAAAGATAAAGCTGTAAAATTGTTTCAATATCTAGCTTTATGGTTGAAAAGGTTTCTTATTCTTCAATATTTTCGAAAATGTTGCATATTATATTGCATAAGAAGTTTAAAAAATCCTGGAACCCCCTTAGAATTCAAATCTGGATCTATCGTTGCTTTGGTTTTTAAACATCCGTTTTGCTCCTGGAAAAAAAAAATTAGGAGTTTCGAAATAAACAATGGGTCTCTATGGGTTGGCGAGAAATAATTTCGAGGAGCGTGATTGTAAATTCGGTAACTCCTGCACTTTTTTTCAAGACCAAAACGGAAGAAAAAAAACCTCGTTTGTTAGGGATAGAGTAAAATATTTTGGCAAGTTTTAAGGGGATAGAAAACAACGGAATTGTACACATTCCATAATGATTAATTTTACTTTGCAGGAATGGATTCTGAATCTCTTTCCCGGTTGCCTGAACCAAAGTCACTTAAAACATTAGCTTCTGATGTGGAATTTCCGAATGGAAACAAATTACTTCATCAGTTCGTTCTTGATTATTCTAGACCGGATAATTCTTGCGTTCAAAGATACATTAATTAATGCTGTACTGCTGTCCTTCTTTGGTATTCCTGCAAATGCGAGAAACAGAGACGGCTACACTGCACTCCATTTAGCTGTAATGAAGAGAAACTATCTAATGGTTAAGAAGTTAATATCGTACCTTCCAGACATTGATGTAAATGCCAAAAGTATACGAAATAGACAAACTGCCTTACATCTTGCAATTTCGTTACTTTGTAATGATTATGATGATGATTCAAAGGTGGTTTTTCATATAACACCACTTCCTCTAAAAGTAATACAAGAAATAACTAATATAATTGAATTTTTAATCAGTTGTGGTTCTAATTTGGGAGCGTGTGACCGTTATGGTGCATCTCCACTTGACATAGCTGTAAGCACTACTCATTTAGATACACATACAGTAAAACTTTTATTAGAAAAAGGTTCTTTTGTAGAATCCAGTCTGCCCCTTGATTATGTAATTCAAGGGGATCAAATTGATTTACTTCAATTATTAATTTCTAGAGGAGCTAATGTGAATAATAAAACAGTATTCGGTGAAACTCCTCTTCATATAGCCGTGCAAACTGGTAGTTTGGAAATGGTGAAAGTCTTAGTACAGAGTGGTGCTGTCGTACATATTTATGATAATTTCAAAATCACCCCACTCCGCGATGCTATGAGGTATGGATATATTGATATAGTTTTCTATTTAAGCGAGAGCTGTGGAGATTTGAATTTTGTTAATAAGTTTGGCAATGCTCCGCTTCATGATGCAGTCGAAGCTAAGTCTTTGAAATTTGTAAAACTGTTAGTCGAGAGGGGCGCTGACGTAAATGTTACGAATTGTGATGACGATACCCCTCTTCATGTGGCAGTGGAATTGAATCAAATTGAAATAATTAAATTTTTAATCAAGAGTGGTGGAAGTTTAAATGCCGCCAACAAATATGGCAGTGTCCCACTTCATAAAGCAGTGGAAAAACTGCGAATTGTAGATGTGTTAGTAGAAAGCAATGATGTTGTAGATCAGGGGTTTCCAACTGGCTGCCCCCCGAGTCATTTTGTGCGGCCCTCGAGTACTTGGAAGTTGGAAACCCCTGTTGTAGATATTAAAAATTACGATGATGACACCTCACTTCACAATGCAGCGTTGCAGGAACACGTCGATACGGTTATTTTTTATTTAATACAGAGTGGTGCGGATGTGAATGCTGTCGACAAATTGCGCAATACTCCTCTTCATTATGCAGTGCAAGCTGATAGTTTTAAAATTGTCAAAATTTTAATTGAAAGCGGGGCTGTTGTGAATATTGACTTCATTGACATTGAATTCCACTTCATTTAGCAGCGAAACGTCCGCATATTGAAATTGAAATAGTTAAATTTTTAATCAACAATGGTGCTGATTTTAATGCGCTAGGAGGGGTGTGGCATTATACCCCGCTTCATATTGCAGTGGAATTAGGTTGTTTGGAAGTAGTTAAAGTTTTAGTAGAAAGGGGGGCTGTTGTTGATGCTGTGGACTGTTTCTTAGATACTCCACTCCATTGTGCAGCGGAAGGAGGCCATATTGAAATAGCAGAATTTCTAATTAACAGTGGTGCTGATTTGAATGCTATAGACAGTCGAGGAAAAACCCCACTTCATTATGCTAGACATAATGGTTGCAAAAGCACTAAGCGCTTGGACATGATGAGGTTGTTAGTAGAAAGAGGTGCTGATGTAGATTATTCAGGTGAATATAGTCGTACACCACTTGAACTTGCAATGATAGGGCATCAAACTAAAAAAAATTGAATTTTTACTCTGCCATGGGGCATCAGTACCGCCGGCACGTAACCGACGAAAAGCTAAAGGGAGAAGTGGTATAAAACGTCTCAAATTAACATAAATGTAACTTCTATTATCAAATGCAGTTGTATTTCTGTAAATGTTAAAAAAGGAATGGTAACTAATGGTAGAAAAAATTATTTTGTAATCAAAGTGCAAGTGAATGCTGATAGTGCTTTTTGTTATATCTTCTATAATAAATTAGAAAAAGAACATATGGAGTCTATTTATTTGAATATCTTTACATAGTGGGATATTTAATGGTTCATGCATCTTATATTTAATAAAACATGTTTATAATTTCTCTAAATGGTCAATTCAGGGGAAAAGGAGACATAACACTCACAGTTTCAAAATCAAATCATATGGTTATAACTATGAAATCAAATAGTATGTATTTTACTAGATGATATTATAAGTGTCCTTCCGTTACCGAAAAACTACAATTTAACAACTTCACCAAAAATCCATTGGGTTTAGAAAAAAAATATATTTTTTTATGCGAAACAGAATCACCTCACTTGTAAATGAGAAACAGTGAAAACAATTTTGAAGTCTTCAATTTAAGTTTTTTTAACGGTAACGGAAGGACATGTAACTGTAATTTGATTTGGAGGCACCTTTTAGAGTTACATAAATTAATTTTTGTTCCCTAAACTCGAGGGAGCAGAGACTCAAATAACTGTGTAAATTGGATTCAAAGGTTAAATTAATGATTGCCTTCATCTGAAGTACAAAATTGCAGAGGTGTGCAAATTATTTGACTCAAAGGCGAAAAATTTTATACGACCCATTTTGAATACACAAGAAAAACTATTGATTTTATATCTTTGCAATGAGATTTATACTTATTTTATAAAATGATATATATTGAAAATGATTGAATTTATATGTTATGGCATACTTCTAATTGGATAGTATTCTTAATTTATTATTAACAAATGTGAAAGCTTAATTATGTTTCAAAAATATGTTTTTGCTACTCTCTAACACTTGAAATGACATTAACTTGCTGACGTTGTTTTTGTTGTTTTGCAAATAATTAAGATAGTGTTATATTATATAATTATTTTAACGGAATTTTTTACTGCTATTCTTTGATTCTTAATTTAATTTAGGTAAAAGATGTGAACTATGTGTCAAAAGTATGTTTTTGTCTTTGTACCTAGGAAGCTATCTTAACCACTGGCAAAAACTTACCAAAATTAAGACTAATAATTTGAATCTATTCAATGAAATTAATGTCTTTGCTAATAGTAATGGTAGTAGTAAATATGATAATAGATAATAGTAACTAATGTTTTATAGTATCATTTTTAAGTTTTCTAATTTAGGACAGGTGAAACAAAATTATCATTTATTAACAGTCAAAAATCAGTTTTTGTCATTTTTACCGGTAAAAATTCTATTTTTGTAGGTTTTAACAGCAGCTGTAAAAAAACGTGGTAAGATATATTTTAATATCTGGATGGTTTTACAGGTTTTTTTTCACATGCGGTAAAAACTTGCTAACCTGCTATACTTCGTGCATAAAGGTATGCAAAGTTTTAGCTGATAGATAAATGCAACTGAGAGAGAGAGAGAGATTAAAATAATGCAATCTGAAACTGATTAAGATTTACAGTCAGACTATATGCAGTACTTATACACCTGAAGAATTTTCTCATGGCGTGCAGCTATAAAAATAAGTAATGGATTTAAATTACAAGGCCAGTATTGTGAACTAAAAAATCGAATAAAACTAAGAAAGAAAATATTCATTTACTTCAAACAAAACAAGAATATAAAATTGAGAAAATATTACCCCAAAAACAATATTGGTACATTCATTGTCAATTGTGAAATGTTTGAAAATCTTTTCTTAAATATATTTAATTTCAAAAGGTAAATGTTTAAGAACAGTTTCCAACAGGGTCCAAAACAAAACTGCATACATTGTACTTAGGGGCACATGATAGTCTTGTACCGGTATCTATAAGGCCGGCCCTAAGATACAACCATGGTTGTATGGTGGTATGATTGTGAACAATCATATTCTGTATGATTTAATCTCACAAATAGATGAATGATCTTTAAAAGTTTTGATCTTTAAACTTTAATTCTATTAAAGTATGAGAAAGTCTTATACAGAGTCTATCTGAAATCGGAGAGATGATAGGAATCGCATCAAGGAGAACAGGAATTAACAGGAGATCTCTAATCACTGTTTTTTTAACGGGTTTGGTTAGAAAGACAGATTTAAACGCACCGATTTGCGGATAAGAGTTTCGGAGAAGGATCTTAAAAAAGGTATTTTAAAGAATTCGTTAAACGGGTTAAATACCATCTTATTCATTTTCTATCAGAAATCTATTCTTGTTTTAACTATCGTGAAACGGGTTTAAAAAAATACAAAAAAGTTGTCAAGAGGATAAAAATATCCATGAAATATTTAAAGAGAGGAGAAAGGTGCTTTTTAAAGATATAAAAAAGTGATTTGATTTTGCAAAATTTGGTTTTGACTGGTGTCAAAATGTATTTTGATGTAATTTGATAATGATTTGTATTTTGATATTTGTGATAGTAAAAAGAAAACGCGACAGAAAATCTTAAAAAGTCATTAAAAGTTGAAAATAAATAATTTGTGGCGTACCCCTTCAAAGCTCTCGGCGTATAACCTCGGTTGAGAAATACTGGTCTAGCAAATTATATAAAAACAGAGAAACAAATTGATAGCATTTGAGTCGGTTTTGGGTAATAAATAGGTAGTACATATGTGTAATCAACTTGTATTTGATATCAATTTTTCACACTATATAGTGGAATATTTTTTTTTAAATTTTATTATTTCTTTCTAAGAAGTAGAGGTATTCTAAGTCTAAATGAATAATTTCATTTAAAAATTTTAGTGTGTATAACTTTACTAATAGTACTTTAAGTGTGGTACTAAACTTTTATGCAGTGGCCCTCGGTACAATAACAAATTTCACCTATGGCCATTTTTGAATACTTAAAAAAAGCTTTTCTTTATAATATATTTATCTTATTATGAGTATTAAATAATCAAAATGGTAAGTAAACAGTGTGAGAATGTTTGTATATCAGTTTCACAACTTAAAACATGTTTTTTGACATAGTTTGGGGGCTTTGAAAATAGGTAACCCTAGGTACACGAATCGAATCTCCCCTATACATTCTAATGATTAATTTTACTTTGCAGGAATGGATTCTGAATCTTTTTCCCGGTTGCCTGAACCAAGGTCACTTAAAACATTAGCTTCTGATGTGGAATATCCGAATGGAAACAACTTGCTTCATCAGTTCGTGCTTGATTATTCTAGACCGGATAATTCTTGCGTTCAAAGCTACATTAATGCTGTACTGCTGTCCTTCTCTGGTATTCCTGCAAATGCGAGAAACAGAGACGGCTACACTGCACTCCATTTAGCTGTAATGAAGAGAAACTATCTGATGGTTAGGAAGTTAAAATCGTGCCTTCCAGACATTGATGTAAATGCCAAAAGTCTACACAATGGACTAACTACCTTACATCTTGCAATTTCGTTACTTTCTAATGGTCATGATGCTCATTCTAAGGTGGTTTTTCATACGACACTTCCTGTAGAAGTAATACAGGAAATAACTAATATAATTGAATTTTTAATCAGTAGTGGTTCTGATTTGGGAGCGTATGACCGTTATGGTGCATCTCCACTTGACGCAGCTGTAAGGACTAGTCATTTCGATACAGTAAAACTTTTAGTAGAGAAAGGTGCTGTTATAGAAACCAGTGGGCCCCTTTCTTTTGCAATTGAACGGAATCAAATTGATATACTTCAATTTTTAATTTCTAAAGGAGCTAATGTGAATATGAAAACAATCTTCGGTGAAAATCCTCTTAATATAGCCGTGCAAACTGGTAGTTTGGAAATGGTGAAAGTCTTAGTACAGAGTGGTGCTGTCGTACATATTTATGATGATTGCAAAAGCACCCCACTCCGCGATGCTATGAGGTATGGATATATTGATATAGGTTTCTATTTAATCGAGAGCTGTGGAGATTTGAATTTTGTTAATAAGTTTGGCAATGCTCCGCTTCATGATGCAGTCGAAGCTAAGTCTTTGAAATTTGTAAAAGTGTTAGTCGAGAGGGGCGCTGACGTAAATGTTACGAATTGTGATGACGATACCCCTCTTCATGTGGCAGTGAAATTGAATCAAATTGAAATAATTAAATTTTTAATCAAGAGTGGTGGAAGTTTAAATGCCGTCAACAAATATGGCTGTGTCCCACTTCATAAAGCAGTGGAAACACTGCGAATTGTACCACATAGTTTCCGGTTACTAGTTAAAAGCAATGATGTTGTACATGAGGTGTTTGAAAGCATCATTGATTTTGGAGATGAGTTAGTAGAAAGCAATGATGTTGTAGATGTTAAAAATGACGAGGATGACTATGATGACATCTTCTTTCTCAATGCAGCGTTGCAGGAACACGTCGATACGGTTATTTTTTTAATAGAGAGTGGCGCGGATTTGACTGCTGTCGACAAATTGGGCAATACTCCTCTTTATAATGCAGTGCAAGCTGGGAGTTTCAAAATTGTCAAAACTTTAGTTGAAAGAGGGGCTGTTGTGGACATTAAGAACATTGAAAATAGTACCCCGCTTCATTTAGCAGCGAAACGTCCGCATATTGAGATCGAAATAGTTAAATTTTTAATCAGCAATGGTGCTGATGTGAATGCGCTAGGAGGGGTGCGGCAATGTTCCCCGCTTCATAATGCAGTGCAATCGTATAGTTTGGAAGTAGTTAAAGTTTTAGTGGAAAGGGGGGCTGTTGTTGATGCCGTGAACTGTTTCTCAAATACTCCACTCCATTGTGCAGCGAAAGAACATCGAACTGAAATAGCTGAATTTCTAATTAACAGTGGTGCTGATTTGAATGCTATAGGCAATCGAGGGAAAACCCCACTTCACTATGCTATTAGATATGATGGTTGGGATGTAGCTGAGTGCTTCGACATGGTGAAGTTGTTAGTAGAAAGAGGTGCTGATGTAGATTATTCGGGTGCATATAGTCGTACACCACTTGAACTTGCAGTGATAGAAGAGCATGAAGATGAAATGATTCAATTTTTACGCAGCCATGGGGCATCAGTACCGTCGGCACGTAAACGGCGAAAAGCTGAAGGTAGAAGTGGTATAAAACGACTCAAATTAGCATAAACGTATAACTTCCATTACAAATGCAGTTGTATTTCAGTAAATGTTAAAAAAGGAATGGTAATGGTGGACAGAGTTATTTTGTAATCAAGATTATTGTAATCAAAGTGCAAGTGAATATGGTTGTGCGTTTTATTATATCTTCTGTATAATAAATTAGAAAAATAACTTTTACAGTCTATTTATTTTAATATCTTTACATAGTGGCATATTTAATGGTTGATGCATCTTATATTTAATACCATTACATTTATAATTTCTTTAAATGGTCAATTCCTGGGAAAAGGAGACATGGCACTGAAATTTTCAAAATCAATATATGGTATGTTTTTTTTTAACCATGAAATATGTCTTTTACTTGATGATACTATGAGTGTCCTTCCGTTACCGAAAAACTACAATTTAACAACTTCACCAAAAATCCATTGGGTTTGGAAAAAAATGTTTTTTATGCAAAGCAGAATCACCTCACTTGTAAATGAGAAACAGTTAAAAAAAATTTTAGATCTTCAATTTAAGAGTCTTTAACTGTAACGGAAGAACATGTAACTATAATTCGTTTTGGAGGCACCTTTTAGAGTTACACAAATTAATTTTTAGTTAGTATTCAAATTTAAAACGTATAAATTATATTTATGTAAAAACTATATGAATTTTTAGTCAATTAACATTGATTTTAAAAACCAATTTTTTTAATGAGACTTCTCTTTCTAAATGTTCCCTTAACTTGAGGGAGCAGAGACTCAAATAGCTGTGTAAAATGGGTTCAATGGTTAAATTAATGATTGCCTTCATCTTAAGTACAAAATTGCAGAGGCGTGCAAATTATTTGACACAAAGGCGAAAAATTTGATACGACCCATTTTGAGTACACAAGAAAAACTATTTTATATCTTAGCAATGAATTTTATACTTATTATATAAAGATAAATGCTTTAGTTGAAAGATAAATGCAACTGAAATAAAAGATTAAAATAATACAATATTAAACTGATTAAGATTTACCAGTCAGACTATATAAAGTTCTTATGAACACCTGAAGTATTTTCTGATGGTGTGTAGCTATGGATTTGAATTATAAGGCTAGTAAAATAAACTTTTACATCGAATAAAACTAAGAAAGGAAATTTTCATTTTCTTTAAATGAAACACAAGTATTATATAAAATTGAGAAAATGTTACCCAAACAAATAGTATAGTGCTGTCCTTTTAAAACAACCCACTGTTTTATATTTTCTCCATTAAAAGCTTAATAAAAAGGATTATTAAATCGAACAAAAAACTGTTGTAACGGCTCATCCTCCATAACATTTTAGTGCTAAGCATTTTTAATTCCAACTCTCCATTACAAATTAGCAGCCAATTAAGTAAGAATTTGAAAAAAAAAAACCCATGTACCCTAAAAAAACCACTTGTAAAAATGATAAGAAATTAAGACAAAAATATGGTTAAAAGGTTTTTTTTATAGAAAAGGGAATAATTAAGATAGTTAAAACCAAATTTATCAATAATTATTTCTAAAATTAAAATTATGATATGATTTTCTCCTCAAGAGTTCGTCTTCAAAACACTACGTTAATAGCTGTTTTATTGTTGTATTTTTATTTTAGGGTTTTGAAAATTACTTTTTAAATGCAAAAACTTAACAGTTTTTATATAAAAAAAAGCTAAAACATGATAATTTGCACTTATATTTTATTTTAACCCCATTCATTAACTCTCCATAACCCATTTTCAAGTGAAATTCTAGTAAAGAGCTATCTTTGCATGGGAAATGGGTGTTTTTTGGTATCAGTGAGTTTTTAGTAAAGATAGTAAAAAAATATAAGAATCACCGAAACAAGCATTATATTTGCATAATTAGTAGTATATCATGGATAATATTAAATATTTTTCATAAATTTTATTTATTTTGCGATTTATATGAAAGGAAACAATGTTTTTTTTTAGCTCCCAATGGGGTTTTTATTACCCCTGATTTCAAATACTACAGTAAGGACTCTAATTGGCGGACAGAACCCAAACTTTAATATTTTATTCTCATAGTAATGGGATAACATAAAAATGCTCGAAAAATGCTCTTACGTCTTTATAACATACATTTTTACAACATCAAAATCTGTACATCTGAAGGACATTTTTTGCCAAAAATCTGCATTATCTCAGCTTGTTTAAAAAATAAGTAAATAAACCAAAACCGTTCTTTGACCAGTTTTTACACCCCTGAGGGCATAGAAAGACAGGGTATATGAGATGGTAAAATTATTTTAATTATTTACTTAAAAAATCTCAATGGGTTTTTAGGGTACAATTTGGAGTGGGTTGTTTTTAAAGGACAGGACTATATTGGTACATTTATTGTCAACAGTGAAATGTTTGAAAATCTTTTCTTAAATATTATTAGTTTCAAAAGGTAAATTTTTAGAAACAGGATTTTTCTATTCTAATATTAAATTAAATTTGTTTTATGTTTTTTATCTTCCGTTGTGTTAGGCCATGAATTTCAGTATTCTCTAATCATTACAATTTTCAGTTTCTCATTTTAAACTTAGTAGTATTAACCTTCATTTTTCTATAGATACCACAGGCCAACAGGGATCAGCAAACTTTAATCCAAGGGCTTCACTCATTTTACAAATATGCAGGATTAAATATAGTAGTATGGCCATGGCCAGAGTGTCGAAGCATTGCGTTTCAAACATAGAAGATATTTCTGAATTTGATAACTTTACGTGATATTAGAAAATGTAATATATTATTTTGTTAAATCTCAATTTCTTGAAATAGTTGAAATTTTTGGATCAATGTGTTTGTCAATCAAATTTTGCCATTTATTATACTACTATATACTTTTTTCCTTTAAAATTTGCCACTTACAATGAGCGGTGCTCTTTGGGTTTGGATGTAATCTAAAAGGTCTCAAAATGAGCTAAAACACTACTTTGAGGGGTAAATTTCCAAACTTTTTCTGGGGGAGGACCTCCAGACCCTCATTTTACTGGGAATTCACATTGTTTACACAATTATGAAATGTAGTGCACCAAAATTAAAATCCTATGTGTGTAAATCATATAAAACTTAGTGTTCGTAAGGAGGTACCTCAGCAAAATTGTAAATTCAGCCCCCCCCCGAAATAACAGTCTGGTTACGGCCCTGAAAATACGAAATTTAACCCTCCTCAACAGTTTGACCTTCACTCTAATGTATGTTGCCTACATCACTAATTCACGCTTCAGTGTGTCAATCCTTTCCACATTAAGATACCCCACAAGCGGCAAAAGCAAGTAAGCATTAAAGCCGAATTCACGCTTCTACTTCTGGAACAGGGGCCCATCTGCCTAGAACTGTCACAACACATGCACGTGATTTGTGGTCAGCATTTGGTGACCAAAGGGGTGATTTATGCGGCACCTGAGCGGGAATGACCCCTTCGATCAAGCGAAACAGGGGTCTCTCATATTCGAAAAGAGTCGTTCTTTTCCGTTAGAGTCGAATTCAATTCATGACTTTTCTTAAGGATATGTAAGGTCAACCGCCCAGGACCGTATCCAAGGGGCTCCAAAATTTTGACGTCAATTTTTATATTGTTTTTTTTTTCTTTCTCCTTGTAAATTCTGTAACTTACAAGGAGACTCTACTTTTGAGGGTCAAATTTCAAAAAAAATTCTGAGGGAAAACACCCAAACCTCTCTCCATAATTTTGACGTTTTTATAATGATAATTATAGAGTCTGAAATTATAGAGACTTCTCTAAATTCTCTATATGAATGTTTTTCACTTGAAAATTCTGGCGATTTACAAGAAGCGGTTGTCTTTGGGTGTTTCCCAAAGAGTTTCAAAATGGGACCAAACACTAGTTTAAGGAGTCACATTTCAAAACTTTTTCGAGGGATGACCCCTAGCTCCCTTCGAAATCTTGAAGTTCACTTATAACTTTTTTCCATGAAAATTCTATGGTTTACAAGGATCTGTTCTCTTTAGATGTCGTCCAAAGGGTCTCAAAAAATGAACTACTTTTAAAGGCAAATTTTTTCGGGGGTGACCCACAGACCCCACATTCTTTCTTGAAGCTCGCATTGTAAAATTTTGTGAAGTGATCTAAAACTTAATGTAAAAAAGTACTCGTTAGGGGGTCACCTTAGAAATGACGTTGGATCAACTCCCCCTGAAACAAGAGTGATTACGGCCTGCAAACGCATGATATGAAATATCATTGTTATAGTTGGTGGAAAAATGTTCCAAGATAATCATTGGGGATTGGGATTAGCACCGGCTAGTAATGAGGGGATAAGAATATTTTTTAAGATTTACTAGATTGCTTTTCCAACACACTGAAAAAAATATTACTAATTTGTAAAGTAGAATATCAAATGGCAAACGGGGATGGGGTTATCAAGAAAAGAAAAATATTATAGTATCTCACAATAAAGTTCTCACAAGTTCTCAAATTGTTTTCAAGTTTCTCAAACTCGTTTAACCCTTTCAAACCTACACGAGATTTCTATAAGAACTTTGACTGAAAAGGTTTTAATGCGACTATGAAGATCCAAACAAGACGCATTAAAAGTTTTCTTAAATTTCTTTTTTAGAGAGAATGAAGGAATATTTGTATTAAAAGGCAAATTATGTACCACACAACTAATTAAATTACTGCTTCATTTAAATAGTTATTTTATGTCCATTTTTATTAAACTAAGATTTAAAATAAATTAGTTCTGATACGATCAAAAATGAGGGGTTTTTTTTTATTCAATTAAGAAAAGAGTCCATTTAAAGAAGAAGAACAAATATTTTAATATTGGAAGACAGTTAGTACTTAAAAGAGAATGAAGGGCTCTCAACCGTTATTAATAACACAACTAAAAAATCGCCTCCCTTTGCGCGAAGAATAGTTGCGATTAAGAATATTTGTAAAAATTTCGGTCGTACCAAAAGGACTTTTCTCGGCATATGGCATCCCTAAAAGCTGTCACACGGTATCGGCACGGATTGCCAAGAAGATGCTTTTCCGCTCATTTCTATCTCGCTGTTTAATAAGGCTGAATAGATAGGGTAATCTGCGAGAGTGCCTCCTATAAAAGCCCCTAAAAGACCCTTCACACCTTCAGAAATTGGCGCTTAATTTTTTACTCCGCAGACTTGGCGCTGCAACCACCGTTCTGAAACATTCCCAAGAGAACGTTTTCAGACACTTCCTCATCACAATCTTAATCCCTCAAGTCCTATCGACTTGAAACGAACGATAACTCCGAAATACTCCTCATCGGATGAGAGAAATGAGTCGCGAGGTGCCTCACCTCACGAGCTGACTCAAATGAAGGCCTCGTGTTAAATCGATCTTTTTCATGCTCAATTTTTACTTTTTTAAAGCTTGAACAGTTCAGTGATTAAGATTTATTTCATAGCATTTATTTATCAAAAGCTGTGACACTGGACTCTTAAAATGCAGCTTCTTCAGTTATATTTCAAAGAATATCAGTTCAATATTAGCTTTCTTTAAAGAATTTTTTATGTAATTAAAAAAAAAATTAAACTTAATCTTAACATTTTCTGATCATTTAATAGAATTCTTTTGTTTAGAGAACTGGTAGAATTTTAAAATTAAATCTTCATTTTAGCAAACTAACTTTTTTGCGCATTACATCACTTCTAATCTTCACACAACATACAGCATATCAGTGGCGGATCTATGGGGGGGGCTATAGGGGCTATAGCCCCCACCCCTTGGGACTTAAGTTTACACTACATAAAATTGAACTTTTTCGAAAAAAAATTTTTAGAAAATTTTGTTTAAATTTTCAAAATTTTAAACTTTTTTTCAGTTTTTTGTAGCCTTTTTCACAATTCAAAGGGTCTACAAAGCATTAAGCCCCTTCCAAGATCTTTAGACCCCTGCATTTTTATAAACTCCATTCACTATTTAAGGATTTCTAGAGGTTTTAGCCCTTACAAATTATTAGCCCCCTGCATGTTTGAAGGTTTGATTCGTAATTTAAAGGGTCTATCCAATGAGCTTAGCCCCTAAAAGCATTAGCCTCCTTGCGTTTTTATGTTTGTTACACAAATTTCCCTATCTTTAGCCCTATGAAACATTAGCCCCCTCCATGCTCTTTAATAGCCTTTACAAAGCTTTTAGCCCTCTTGCGTTTTTAAATATATTTGGTTCACTATTTAATGAGCTTTATCAATCCATGATCTTTAGCTCCTAGATAGATAGATAGATTCAATTCACAATTTAAAGGGGCCAATGAGTTTTAGCCCCCATAAAGAATTAGCCTCCTTGCGATGTTTTATAGTATTTAGTTCGCAATTTAATGAGCTTTAGCCTAAAAGCGTTAGCCCGCTCCAAGATCTTTAGCTTTCAGCACTTTAATATAAATGCGATTCAGAACTTGTAGATTCCAATGAGCTTTTTAAGCCTTACAAAGCATAATCTCCAAAATACTTAGCCCCTTACATTTTTATAGATTAGTTTCACATCTTAAAGGTTATGAGCTTTAGCCCCTCTGCAAGATCTTTAACTCCCTGGTTTTTATAAGATTCACTTTTTAAAAGGGTCTAATGCGCTAAGTCTCTTACAAAACATTTACTCTGTTAAAATAGAGACGGGGTTAGGGGGTTCAAACCACCCCCATGAAATTCTTATATCTTACAGTTTTTTTCCTTTGAAAACGAGTACAAAAAATCATCTTTTTCGTGTGACACTCAAAGAGTCCCAAATGACCAAAAATGAGTCAAAACACAACTTTTTAGGGTCAAATTTTCAAAAAAATTCTTGGAGGAGGTTCCCCCTAACCCCCCTTATGCCTCGGGATGGATGTATTATTCCCTAAACATTGAAATTAAGTGCACGAAAATTCACATTTGATCTATATTCTTGGAAAAAAAATATTTGACTCAAATCATCGTTAAAAAACACCTCCCGATTGACACACCCTTATTATTTTGATGTATTTAATGATTAACTAATTTAATTACTAATTGATTAGTTATATTTAACAATACTAGTCATTTACAATCAACACTGACCTCAATATTTAAGACATTAATGAATATTGTAAAAAGTACGGCTTTTTACTTCATTATCATCCTCAATCAGATTAAGTTAGCCCCCCCCTTGCTCATGTTCTAGATCCGCCACTGCAGCATATAAATGGTAATGGTAATCTAACAGGGATAAAATCACTATTCAGGCAGATATAACCTCCTAAATTGAGTGTAAAGTTTAAAATGGTGATTTTAATACAGTGGCATGAGTGCCTTACTTTAAAAGTCCTTCCGTGTACCTTTTCTATTTTTCACATTAATAACTGTAAACTAATAACAAAAATTTCATTGATTTTTATCTATTTCCAATGAATGGTTTAACAAATTAACAATCACTGAACAGACTCAAGAATTCGGTTTCATTCTATCTTGTTCTTAATTTACCTTAATCCTAATTTAACCAAATCCTGGAATTAATTTACCTTAATCCTAATTTAACCAAATCCTGGAATTAATTTCTATATTTAAAAGGGGCACATTTAAGAGAAATTAAGCTTTTATTCTATTTTGCTTTATAAAAAATATTTTTTTTTTCATAATGACTGTAACGTGTTGCTCACCATTAAAAGATAAAAGATTAAAAATACTTCCTAATGACATCAATTTCATGAGTATTAAACCCAATTAGGAGAGCGCAAGAGCAATTAAAAAAAGTCATGTCGGCGCATTTTCAATTTTTTGACCTCTTTACGTATTTATAATTCCAGAATCACTTGATATTTTTCATGAAAGTTGTTTCTACAATTAAGATCATCCTGTTTCTTTTTTAAAAGCAAGTTATCAAAGAATTCTGTATTTAATTGGACGTTAAATTGTTTTAGTTTTTAAAAATCTTGCCTATTCAGATTATTTCACATATCTCGTTTCAATTTTCATTAAAAAAAAAACAGTTTTGATATTCATCAATATTTCCCCCATTTTTAGTTCACTCTATTTGTGCCACCAAATATATAAATTTAAATAGTTTCATTAAATTCCGTATAATGAAGTAAAATATTTCCTCCGAATAATAATAAAAGGAATGGATATGGAAAAAAAATCAGCTTTTGTCTCTGAAATGAGTGAGTCAATAGAGGAAAGAGTAACTCAATATTGAGGCCTCATCTCTACAAATGAGGCACCCATCATCCTCATTTTAAGAGCCTCGTCTGTCTCAGCAGAAGGCGGCCGGCGTCGCATCCCGAGGAAACGGAAAAAATGTGGGGGTGGAGATAAGATTCGGGGATCCCAGGTTCCATCTGTTGTGTTTCCTGCAGTTAGGTGCTTCATTAATAAGGGGTTTTTAATCGAGGGAGGGATCATGTTTCGGGGGGTGCCTGCAGTTGACAGCGGTGTCACAGGCGCCGACTTTCGGTAGGGCTTCGCAGCCGTAACAATTATGTTGTAATCAGGTTGGAAGAAAATATATTTTCTTTATTAGAACCATGTATAAAATCAGAGGTTTCATTAGAGATTCTGAGTCCAGGTTGGGAGAAATTGCTGGATTGATAAGAAAGAGATAATGATGGAGAGAGAAAGAGGGAGTTATATGAAATTGGAAGTTTGGTTTATGCATTTCTTAATGTTGCTCGTGCGTTTTACCAGATATAGTTCGTCCAATTTATTTGCTAAAAATTTTTCCCTTATTTAAGCACAGTTCTGTTTTAACACTAGTAAATTGACTATTTTAGCATCTACTAAACCCTCTTAGGAAAAATTCTACTCCCCATTTTTACTTATGTTTAAAATAACTATAAATTTTCAGAATATAGTAGTAGTAATGCAAGTTTAACTGAAATGGAAACCTGTGTAAGGGGTTTCTTTTTTATATTCCTTTTAATGTTTCGGGCCTTATTAAAGCGATTAAGAAGGGAGACCGTTTTTGAAAAGAAAAATAGTTAGATACATTTTACAACACTATTATTTTTAGAACACATTTCCAACACTTTTCAAACATGTTCAGAACACTATCACAACAAAGTGAAATATAGTGTTCTACTGAAGAACACAACCAAAGTGTTGTTAATTTGAGGAAATAAAAGTGTTGTTAAATGTGTTTATTTTTGTGTAGAGCGTTTGCAGTGAGCTGATAAGGATTCGTCACATTTTTAGACACACTAGTGCTACAGTGGACAGAAGACTAAATAATGCCTGGAAGGTCTCTGTATATGCTTCGAATCAATCATTTGTGGGTCTTGCCATGGCCATCTAGACACATAAGGCCAGAGAAGCTCGATATCTTGAGTGACGTTCTGCCTACTGTTTCGCGTCATCATCGTTTTTTGGACAACAGCCCATCTCCAGTGGGATTTCAGAGTGAAGTGGCGCTGATGTCCAAAAAGCGATGATGACGCGAAATAGTAGGCAGAACGTCACTCAAGATTTCTAGCTTCTCTGGCCTTGTGCTTTTAGATGGCCACGGTCGAGCAGAGGAAACAGCTACAGTAGAAACAACTGCAAGGAATGTTTTTTATGTAGTTTTGTCTTTGTGTCATCATAAGAACCATATAGGGACATTTAACGCGTTTCGAAACACTAACCCTGTGAGACTGAGTTTCAGACAGAGTGAAAAATCGATATTCTACTTCCTATATTCAACTGAGTTTCACTTACTCTGGTGATAACTTGTGCGACCACATGCGATTGGCTACTCAGCCAAGTGACGTAACAAACAAGATCAGATCTGTTCCAAGGGTTCCAAGCGCGGCAGCGGACATTTTAAAAATTGTTCAAAATCAAAATAAAGAATGGCTAGCAACAACGTACAGAAAAGAAAGCAAACAGGCCTGAAAATCTTTGAGGATTATGAGCGACCTTTTTTGATTGAATGTGTCGACAGATGGAAGAATGTTGAATCCTTCAAATCGCCTGATTAGAAGGGAAAATTTTAGAAAGGATCTTCCAACTTTGAAAATTCGACTCTTAACGGAGCGAGGTAAAATTACAAAACAGGTCTCTAAAAATAGCCCGGTTACCATATAATAGCATATTAAAAGGAATAATTCGTACAAATTCGTTAACTATTAAAAAAAAAGGAGATTTAAATAGTCTAAAGACGAAAGGTCGAAACCGTGTGCTGCCATCTATCAAATAAAATACGAACATGATTGTCAACCTATTTTTTGGAAAAACTAATTGGCATTTCTTTAATAATTATCGTAACGACTCCATTTTTGGATATAAAATGCATCATTGAACCCTCTTTAAGGGGGAATAGTCGAAAACTCGAAAAAGATTCTTAAAGGGCATGCCTGAGAACTGAGTAATAGGACTGAGTTCGACTTACCACCCAAATTTGTAGGGTTACATTTTACTACATGAAACATGGTCTTATGGAGGAGTAGAATACGAAAAAGTCCAAAAAACAGGGTAACTCACATGGTAATGAGTTTCGACGTTTGTGTAGAATACAAGCATAAGTGTGTTTCAAAAATTACTAGAATCAAAAGAACTTCAGAAAATATTTCCCAAACCCCCAGAAAGTTACCTACTGCCTAAAGATACGTAATAGTACCTCAATGACAATACAAGTTTTTAAGCTGTTTTAAATTAGGTAGAATGATCGGGGTACTATATTTCAGGCACCTAAAAAAGAAATTTCGCCCACCAGAAGTAAGATTTCATTCAAAATTGCAAATGAAATAAAAAAAAAGAATTAAAATGTTTTTCCAGAAAACTAAGCTGATGGACGGAGTATACCGAAACCTCATTGATGACATTACATAACCACTAAAACAAAACAAAAGTATTGTTAATTTAGGGACAAGAAAGTTATGTTAAATGTGTTTATGCATTTGCAGTGTATTACAAAATGTTTATGCGTTTTCCTTTCATTGATCCTTGAAATAAATTTTGGAACTCTAAATAATAAATTAAACATGAGATATAGCTTTAAAGCTGACGGGTCAATATACCACTCGGTTCTTGATGCATTTAAACAAGGTAACAGCGTTGTGCAGGATAATAAGTACATATACACTTACTGTTTAAAAGTATTGTTGAATATCCGTTAAAAAACAGTTCTTTACATTGTAGAAAAAAATGTGATATTTTGCGTAAAAACGTTTTCATTGTATTTAAAACAAGTTTCTCTGAAACACGTAAAGTGGCAGTAACGGGATTATTCGAAGCTCTATACTGAAGAGGAATCGATAGTATTGCTTTACTTGCGAATTGCCATATGAATGAGGACGAAGTGAGGAACAACTCATTCGAAATGGCTCAACGCCCGACGATCGTTGCTTATGTTCCCAAGTCTGGGATTTTTATGGGTCCCTACAGAGGAGGGTGTTTTGAAGGAATCGAATATGTGCTCTTCACCATCATAATGAAAGCTGCGAGAATAAGATACAAATTATTCTCGCTTGGGGAGTTTCGAAATCGATTCAATGACAGCTCTTTGCAAGTGCCCTACATTTTGCAGAGAGGGATGGCCGGTATAGGGGTGTCGTCGCAAATACTGGAGTTCTATTCTGCGGAATTGGCCGACTTCACGGTTCCTTACTTTTATTCCGAAGTCAGCTTCGCGACCAATCTGCCGCAGACGCGATCGAGAGAGTACGCCTTCTTGTACCCCTTCGACGAGACGACGTGGGTGCTGATCGCGGCGATCGCTGCGGCGATCCCCGCAGCTTTTGCGGCGCTGTTCAGAGTTGACGACTTCTCGAAAAACTGTCTCGCCTTGCTCGGGAACTTGATTGGGAGATCCGCGACTCATGGAATACGCGGACCTTCCCAGGTGGTTTTCATCGCGGCTTGGTGGTTCGGAACCACCATAGGCGCCGACTCCATAGGGTTTGAGGGGGCTTGAGCCCCCCCAATGTTAAAAGTAGGGGGGCCAGGCCCCCCCAATATTTTTAATTCACTCCTTTTAATTCGAGCATCCTCTCTGATTTTCTTCGGAAACGACGACCTCAAGCCTCGACCAGGAGGTTCAATTCTTTATCCCATACTTGACTGCCATGCCAAAGTGTCCGGTGCTCAAAGTGTTCCGATTTCCAGGAAGCCATCAGTCATTAGCGAGCAGACCCCTGGCTTGGGGTTTGGCTCCAGGAGGGAGTGGGCCTTCTTTTGTTTCTTATCAGAAGTTCCTCCGGCCAGGGTACGATTGCGGAAGTGGGAGGAGGGTGATGCATTAAAACGTCAAAAAACGACCCCTTGTCGGTAAAATGAAAGCAAACGTTTGGTATTGCAGTCTCATATCGTTTTGTGAACCCTTAATTGTTCCTTTTTTCGTTATTGGCGTCCTATTCGACACCACACCCCACGTGACTGAGAAGGGGATGACAAATTTGCATTTTTGTAGAGGTCAGCTAGTTGAACTTTAGTTGTGGTGCTATTGAACGTCGCTGTTTCTCCTATCATAGTGCACTATTGCTGAATTGCATTAATAGTTTTTAGGTTTCCCAAAAAGGTAAGAATGATTTATACCTTTTCATTTGAAAAAGTGAAGGGAGCAAATATATACCGTTGATTTTGAAAGTACTATAAGTCCACGTTTTATTGTTTCGAGATATGTATTTAATGTTTTCCGTTTAATTAAATTAAAAAATATTGCTCTATTTTTTATTGAATTATTTTATGTAGTTCTAGAATATGCTTATATAAGAATGAAAATATGTACTAATTAAATTAGGGTAAAAAATAGACAATATAAATGAATGAAAAAATGAATTCATCAGAAAAAATCAATTACGAAAATCCACCTTTGCTACTTTTGAAAGTTGAGTATTAACTACAAATAGTTAAAACTTTTACTTAAAATTATCCCTACTTAAATATATCCTAATTAAAAGTCCGGAAACTTAACTTCAACTTTCAAACGTAGCAAGTTCAAAAAATATAATTTTAATTACATATTTTAAGCTTAAAAATTCACAAAAAAAGAAAAATATATGATTTGCAAAAATTGAATTTGTAAATAAGAAAATGATTATATGGAGGTATAATTGTTGGTGGGGTATTTGATACTCCAACCCCACCAACAATTATATCTCCGTATAATCAGTTTCTTCTCTTTAAGTATTTCAAATTTTTAAATCTATTTCAACATTCATGCATAGTTAAGGTGCAATATAAAATACCGGTATTTTTAAAACGTTGTTATAAAATATTATGTTCAGTGTATATTTTTTCATTGTTTTGGAAAAATTAATGTAATTTGGTAAATCAATCAATGGTAAAATCAATGTGATATCCCTTAGGGATACCAAGAAACATGCTAACCATGGGGATCTTTTTGGATTTATAAATACCCCAGAATAATATTGTCTTGTACAATATTTCTAAAAAATATTATAAAATATTACAGTGTTGTCAAAAACTCGTTTCCTTTTCTTTTTAGAAAAAAAAATTATTCTATAATCTGTTCATTTAGAATTGGCGCCTGAGACGTAATAAAAAAAACTGTAAAAGAATCGGTCACTGAAGTTGCGTGTGAGGAGCGTTATTAGGCGTTATTTGAGCGTTATTGTTCCTGCTTCAGGCGCCAGTTCTAAATGAACAGACTATGGTAGATTGGATTTTCTCGGGTTTTTTTTCAATAAATCCCTGTTTTTTCAAAATTTAGGGGGATTTTTGTAAAACTAAAAAGGATTTTCAGTATTTAAGTAAATTTATTCTAAAAGTAAGAGGGTTTTTCCAAATTTTAGTAAGGTTTTTTAAATTAAATATTTTCATTTCAAACAAATGTGGGTTTATGAGGTTTTTAGATAAAAAGAAGTGTTTTTAAATTTTAATGTTTTTTTTTTCATATTTAACTGAACCTTTTCCAAGGTTTTCAGATTGTAATTTTATGTATCAAATCTATCGAATATTAAAGAGTTAAGACGATTTCTGAAATATTTTGAGGTTGTATTTTCATGTGTCAAATCTGTCGAATATTTAAAACAGTCAAGAGGATCTCTTCAAGCTCCATAAAGCACTGAGCTATAAACAAACTGGAGTGACAACTGAGCGTGCCGAAACCGCATCACACCTTATCAAAGTTTGTGTCTGCGCGGAAAAGATTTCCATCTTCTTTTAGTTTTCCCCATCTGTTGGCACAGTTGTATGCACAGCATGATACGACCATTCTACATGTTGCTCAAAATATTTTTAAAAAAGGGGGTTTTCTAGAAATAGTTCAACTCGCACAATGTTAGTCTATGGAGAAATTCGTTTGTTTTGCCCGGTTCGCTCAAGCGAACCGGGCAATTGTGACCTTCCGCGCCGGCACGTTCGGTCGTATGTTATATCATCAGAGGTTGTCACTCCAGTTTGTTTATAGCTCAGTGCCATAAAGTTGATTAAAAATTAGTCGTCATAAATTGCCTTAATATATATATGTGGGAATCGAGCGTTTACTCTTCTATAGATGAGGCTGTAGGGCAGCACCTGATATTAGTGCAAGTGGCAACAGTCGGCAAAGCACGTGCCAACTACTATAAAAGAGCAGCGAGAGGGGAGTGAGGGGAGAAGGCTTGACGGAGCACGATGTAGCAGAAGGCTAGATTGCGGAGGAGCGTGACCGAGCAGACGGCTCCACCGAGGAAGAGATTGTGACCGAGCAGACGGCTCCCGAGGAAGAGATCGTGACCGAGCAGACGGCTCCACCGAGGAAGAGATTGTGACCGAGCAGACGGCTCCACCGAGGGAGATGATCAAGACCGAGCAGACGGCTCCACCGAGAGAGATGATCGTGGCGCGGAGGTGTCACTGCAACGTGTACTGTTCATTTTAGATTGATCCCTTTGGATTTTAGACTGAAGCCATGATGTGTTTTAACCTAGTTCAATGTCTAGTCTACAATAAAGTGTTGTTGTTTTAACCATGAGTGTGTTATAGCCTCCCCCTCCTCCACATCTGGGGGCTCGAGAGTGAAAGGAACCTGTGGCCTACTGGATACAGGATCGTCGGCTGAGTGCCGGGTAGGATCGTCGGCTGAGTGCCGGGTAGGATCGTCGGCTGAGTGCCGGGTAGGATCGTCGGCTGAGTGCCGGGTAGGATCATCGGCTGAATGCCAGGTAGGATCATCGGCTGGGTGCCGGGTTGGATTGAGTTCTATTTCATTGTGTACCGGAAAATTGGCCACATCACGGTCGTTGTCAGCCGAGGACGTCTGATGCTTCAGGATGGCCGAGTTGTGGGAATCGAGCGTTTACTCTTCTATAGATGAGGCTGTAGGGCAGCACCTGATATTAGTGCAAGTGGCAACAGTCGGCAAAGCACGTGCCAACTACTATAAAAGAGCAGCGAGAGGGGAGTGAGGGGAGAAGGCTTGACGGAGCACGATGTAGCAGAAGGCTAGATTGCGGAGGAGCGTGACCGAGCAGACGGCTCCACCGAGGAAGAGATTGTGACCGAGCAGACGGCTCCCGAGGAAGAGATCGTGACCGAGCAGACGGCTCCACCGAGGAAGAGATTGTGACCGAGCAGACGGCTCCACCGAGGGAGATGATCAAGACCGAGCAGACGGCTCCACCGAGAGAGATGATCGTGGCGCGGAGGTGTCACTGCAACGTGTACTGTTCATTTTAGATTGATCCCTTTGGATTTTAGACTGAAGCCATGATGTGTTTTAACCTAGTTCAATGTCTAGTCTACAATAAAGTGTTGTTGTTTTAACCATGAGTGTGTTATAGCCTCCCCCTCCTCCACATATATATATATATATATATATATATATATATAAATATACTGGCCCCCCCAATATTTTATAAAAGTCGGCGCCTATGGGAACCACGATCCTGTACCTTTCCTACTCGTCGATGATATTTTCTTGTTTGACCGTCCCGATCATGGACGTGCCCCCTACAAACTTCAAGCAGTTGGCGGAAGCAGTTCAAAGAAGTGGATACAAGGTTCGATGCAACAACGGCGGTATATACCGTTATTCCATGATAGATTCACCTTTACCCGATGTCAAGTACGTGCACGAAGCGATGGTTAAAAACGGCTGGTATTACAAAAGTGCGAAAAATTATACTTACCACCTAGATTTCGAACCGAATACTGCTTATATACAATCTTCTTTAAACTTTAAATTGCATTTTGGGATTCCACCTTTCGCGACCAAGTCCCAGTCCGAAGGGTTCCACTCCTTTTTCATGGGAATGACCGTAACCAAAAGAAGGAAAAAGTTGAAGAAGAGATTGGACGTGATTATTTCGAGAGCGTTGCAAGCCGGGCTGGTTGACAAAATCGTGAAGGATCATTTCTTTAGGCTGTGGCTGAAGTCGCCCATTCACAACGTGTCCGAAAACCCCACCAATAAGCCTCTATCTCTGGGGGAAGTGGTCGGGGCCTTTTACGTTCTTGCTATTGGCTTGTGCATCTCTACCGTTGTGTTTTTCATCGAATGCATTACCTATAAAGTTAAAAAATGCTCGAAACAACGCTAATTAAACACAATAATCAGGGATGAGATTGGCAAAAAAGCAAAAAGTCTGAAAACTGCGCGAACATAAATTTCAACAATAAATTCTTACACTTCAAAATTTAAAGTTTTAATGTGTTAAAGCTGTTATACTAAATTGGCTTAAGTATGAAAATTTACCATATAAAAAAGTCTCATTAGTCGAGAACATCAACTTGAATTTAGAAAAATGAAATTTCCAGTCACAAATTTCAGTTCATAAGTAAAAATTCTGAAAATTTCATGATAACTTCAAAAAAGTCTGAAAATCCTCAAAAAGTCTGAAAAATCTCATCTCTGAACAACGAATGCTTCTAACCAAAAGGCGTTTTTTAACAAAAGAGTTAAAAAAGAGGTCTGTAAGAACACTTTTTCTGCCTCAGTTGTTTTTCGCAGAACTTCACAGCACTATATTTAGAACACACATCATTTATGGATTGAAGCACTTTTCAAACATATTCAGAACGCTATCACAGCACACTGAAATATAAAATGTTCTGATGGCTAACAACGCAAAATACATAGCAAACGCCTGAAACACTTTTTGCAACTAACACAATATTGATCACTTCTTCTCAAAAGCGTTTCGATTGTGTTGCGTGGGAGGTGTTGTAAAAGTGTTCCCTAGAGGCATAAAATGTGTTCTTATAGTGTTGTGATCCAATTTTAACCCACATCCTGCCAAGCATTGAAGAAATTAATAGTTTCTCCTAAAAACTCAAATATATGTTAGTTTAAGCCCATACACGCACATAAAGTTGAAAAAATCATCAAACTTGTTTTAGTTTCATCGTTGCAGGGTGTCCTAAAAACAGAACGATGGCAGGATCCGCTGCTATGTGTTCCCCATAAGGTCTAATGGGTGGAAGCCAGTTAGACAATTTAAAAAGCAAAGATTTCAGAAATAGCACGGCTTCTGGGTTCCCCGAGAAATCCCTTGACCCGGCTCTAAACCCGGGATTTAGAGTGGTCCATGTATATGGGGTCTAAGTTATTATAGTATTGAATCACGGCTTACTAGATACTATGCAGGCTAGCCGAGTTTTGAACAATGAAAACCATTTGACAACTTTTCTCGCTTGGATCGCCACAAGTCCTACCTATATCACCCACCGCCTTCAACACTGTGAATATGCTTTGCCAGTTTGTCCAGTATTGCCATCTGGATTTTAAATGATTTCCGTACTCGGCTAGCCTGTGTATATATCTAATAGTAAGCCGTGATTGAACACTTCCTATGAAAAGCGAGAAAAATGAAGAGTGTGAGAAAAATATAGTGTTGTAAGAGTGTTCCCTAGAGGCATAAAATGTGTTCTTATGGTGCCGTGATCCAATTTTAAGAACACATTAAGATTCTGAACACATTTAGTTAGATATAGATCTAAATGTTTCATCCTTCTTCATAGAAACTCAAGTGTTGAGTTACACTTTTATTCAGAAATAGTATCTCCTTCTTTATCTAACGGGAATAATCTCTTTGACAAATACCTCTTTCCAAATAAGGTTCTCTAAAAAAATAAAGTAATCCTTAAGAATACTTTACAATTTAATAAAATTCGAGAATTCCTTGGCGGCAACAATGTAAAATGAAATCTGTAACTATTCTTTCTCAGTTCACTTCGATGTTCGGATCTCATACCGACACAAACCAACTTCCAACAAAATCTACTTAATAAAATGTTCTCGAAATGAACCGAAATGGACACAAAAACAACCATTCTAACTCTTTCATTCGACAACTACCTACTCAAGCAAAGAATCCAGTTGTTCTCTTCCGGTCCATTCAGTTCACTTCATCCGTTTCGAAATATCGTCTGCCCTTTTTCATTCTAGAGAGAGAGGATTCTGGAATGGAAGTCCGAACGTCCCAATTTCGAACTTTCCCATAAAAGAAATCACAATCCCTCCCAGGGTCCTCAATCCCCGTCCGCCCCCTCTGAAGAGCAGTGAAAGGATTATCGGGTTTTTCCAGAACCGAGAGATTTTGTAACGGTTTTTGCTCCATATGACGCCGGCTCTATCCGCTCTTAGATTGAACGAATTTCGACTGCGTTTTATCATTTCATGAGAACTCATCGTGGGAGAAAAACTTCTTCATGCAGTCTGGACCCATTTTGGGAAATATAAGGGGCGAATTTCTTTTCCTTCCGAGGCTGAGAATGTTTTGAGGGGTGTTAGGTGAATTGAAATTGTCAGTGTGTAGTAAAATGTGATATAATAATGCATGAGTGTTTAGTTGGAACGAATAGCTTCTTGTTGTAAGCTGAATGAAAAGGAAAATGAGTTGTTTTCATGGAATTGAAAGGCGTGGAAGATTCTTACGTAACCCGCGTGAAACATTCCATTCGATTACTCTAACTCTAGTAACTTAAGTTTTCTAACTTTACACACTCAAAGAATGTGTGTTAACATATTTAGTGTTCGGCAACTAGTGGTCAAAAAGTAGTTAACTACTAACTAGTCTGTGAAAATCTAGTTGCAACTAGTAGTTAACTATTTTTTCCTGGGACTAGTTGCAACTTGCGTTGGGTCTTGCGTTAGACTGACCACCTAACCGGGACATGTGCCTTCCACCCCAGGGCCCCACGGTCAAGAAAACGAAGATGGGCATCGTAGGACTTGGCCCACTATAGGGCTGTTGCGCCGATGAGTTTAGTTTAGTTTTAGTTGCAACTAGTAGTTAACTATTTCCCAAAGTAGTTAACTACTAGTTAACTAGTCTATTTAATTTCATAACCTATTTTTGGCCCAAAATTCTAATAATCTTTCTTATCTATATCACAAAAAACTTTATGCTTCGCTCAAAACGGGCCTTTATTTCTGGTTATGGTATTTGAGTACTCTACCATGACATTGTAGTTATAAATAGCAGTGAAATTTTTTTGTATATTTTGATAAAAATTTTAAATATTTTTGAAATTTTAAACATAAATTTTTTTTAAAGTAGTTGAAAATTTGAAAGTAGTTTCAACTAGTAGTTATTAAAAAAAGTAGTTCAACTACTAGTTAAACTAGTTTAAACAAAAATTAGTTAAACTACTAGTTAACTACTAGTTGATTGGTAGTTAACTACTAGTTGCAACTAGTTCTAGTTAACTAGTGCCGAACACTAAACATATTTAATTAATTAAGAGTTTTCTCATCTTACTTCAACAATCCTTTAATGTTAAGGAATTTGCTTTGAAAAGGTCTAATATTTTGTAAAATTGGAAGTCACTTTGACAGTATAAAAGTTCAGTAATTTAGCGAGGGGCATATCTTCATCCTGTCTTTAAAAATGGCTCTCGTTTCCTCTTCTTCAATAATATTTTATTCTCTCCTTATCTTTGATCTCTTTCACTTCAATCTAAGTGTTGCGGAAAAAGGAGAAGAGAAAAAAAAATAACAAGTTATCTCATATGAAACTAAGAATCCAGAAACCTCTGGATACATATCTTCTGAATTAGGAATGATTGCTAAGGGGCCGTCCATAAATGATGTCACACTTTTTTTCCCCCATTTTTGACCCCCTCCCCCCTTATGTCACAAACTGTCACACTTCCCCATACCCCCTCCCCCCCTGTGTCACATGTCACGCTTTCAATCGATCAAAAATTAATTTTTTTGGATAGAAATCTTAGGAAAAAATTCTGTTTTTGTTATTTTTGGTTGATTTTCAGTTTTGGAGGATGTGATGTCACAACTTTTGACCCCCCCCCTCCCCCTTGTCACAAACTGTCACAAATTGATTAACCCCCTCCCCCCCCTCTGAGCGTGACGTCATTTATGGACGGCCCCTAATCAAAAAAGAGACATCTGTAATCATTACAGAAATTTATTTTGGGCAGCACATCCTTTGTCAAATAATACTTTTTTTATAAATGTATTCTCCCAATCATGGAATGCAAGAATTCACCCATTACTTTTCGCATAAACTTGTAGTATTGATAACATTTTAAAACCTGTAAAGCATTTTAAATATAAAGAGGATTTGAAAAAGTAAGTCCTTATTAGCTATCAATCCCGCCATCAGTAATTAGTCTTCACCCCAACACTATCGTCTATCCCGCTCTCCCCTCTTCCCCACACGATATTACTCAACTCATCTCTATCTCCAAAAGGAGTATCTAAAAAGGCGGAACGCACTAAAAACCGCGCACGCGCAGGGAGCCCGGACGATTTTTCTCACGGCACCCCCTATTGAAGAGGGGGTGTACAGATAGCGATATTCTTTCGATAAGTCGGCCAAACGATCTGTCCATCTGTCGTTCGGAGTCGGCCGACGCCGGAGCGAATGTTCTTTTCCGAGCAAGCGATAAGGAACCTCCACCCCCTCCTATTATCGTTTGCTTCCGTGTTCTGCTGCGGTCGCCCCCCATAAATCCTCGATATGGGGTCGTGATGGTGGATTTTTGAAGTTGATGCACTTTAGAATTTTTCACTTTGTCGAGTGGAGAAGCATCTGCAGTTTTTTGATGTATCGCATATTGTTATGGTGATTTCATATCGGAAATTTCCCATTTTATTTTCCCCCAGATTAAAATAGATATGTAGTTTATTTCTTCAAAAATATGCGGTTTGTCAGGGTGCAGCTTATTATATAATGTACTTGGGAGGAGAGCCAAAGAATCAATGAGGAGAAGAATGACAGCAAAAAAAACATGAATAGAAAGAAATATTATCTTTTCGAACATTAATACCTGTTTTAGTTCTATGAACATGATGAGGAAATAAATACTATAATCAAAAGCGCATCCAAAGATCGTAAAACTATGTGCCTGGGCATACCGTTTTAAAGACACTGTTAGTATTTAGTTAGAAAAATTTTAATTAGATTGAGTTCTTTCATATTTTTTCGAAATTTTCCTTGATGCTTACACCCTTCTTCTTCTGCTTAAGTTAACTTTATCAGTCTCACACCTTTCTTTTAAAAGGATGAAGAGAGAATATGTGTAAAAGTGAGATAATGGTTAAATTCTAACACAAGAAGTACTAATTCTTGAATTCAGGGAAATTGAATTAATATTTAAATGTTCATTGAAACAAAAAAAAAACAGTACACACAAAATAACTAATACTATTAATACGTTATGTTGCGTGTTTCGGTAAAACCAATAAGACGAATCACGAAGATGAAGCTCAAAATGACGCCATTTTTGAACTATTTATCTTCTTGGATTGCCGACGCTACAGATTCGATATGATATGTAGAAGCTGTGTTTGAGAATTAGAAAGAGAAGAGCTGGAGAGAATGGAAGGGAGAAAGAAGATAAGAACATTCTATATGAAAATAAATGAGAGAGAAAGAGAGAGAGAGAGAGAAATTGGGGGATAAGGAGAGAAATAAAGAGAGAGTAAGCCGAGACAACAAAATGAAAGAGAAAAAAACTGAGAAAATTAAAGAGGTAGAAAAAAAATTGAGGATAATGAAAGACAGAGAAGCTGAAAGAATGAAAGAGAATGATAGAAAAAGAGAAAGAAGAGGTAGAACTGGGAAACCAAAGACTGAAGAAAATGAGGGAAAGAGAATAACTAAGAGAAAAGGATAGAAAATAAGGAGAAATAAATAAACCGAAATACCTTCTGGTACAGAAATTTCTGACAACATTGATCGGATAAATCCCTCCTTAATCAAAACCCACAGTGTGTCAAAAACTTCGCTTTAAGACTTACTAATTGCTTATCATCGCAAAACGAAAACGATTCCCTCCCCCGCTTGATTGGGGCGCTAAACTGAACCCAATTACCCGCCAGGGGCGCGGACAGTAATTGATGATTGCCGGTAGCAGGTGCGCCCGGATTACACCGCCCCACTGAATAATAGAGCCCCAAGGGGCGCGGAAACGAGGCAGTGATGGAGTAGCCGCTTCCCCGCAGAGCACCAATGCGCCTCGGAGGAAAAAACATTACAGGCGCCGGAATGCCGCCTTTCTTTCGTTTTTTTGCGTGGGGCTGAGTGATGAAAGATTCAGCTCATGGTGCATCATTTACGCCCTAAGCGCGGACGGGGGCGGGATGCCGGGGCGCTGCTGTTGTTTTGTTGGGGAATTGGGGTCATTGAGGGGCGATAAATAAGTTCCGGGCGGTGGGGTTTTTCTTAGAGGATGGAATGCTTAGGAGGGGTTTTCTGTTGGGTTGGGGCTGGAGATGGGGAGAAAGGCGGTTGGGTGATTTGGGGATTGTTTTGTTATACTATTATCATATTATTCTATCATATTATTTGTTATACTATACTATATGTCTGCTTGCGTAGAGATATTATAAACAGTAAAGGAAACTTTAATGGATTCGGCAATATTAAGTAAGGTTTATTACACCGAAAAAATATTAATAAGTCAAGTAATTTATAAGCAGAATAGTGCAATAAAGTTATCGGTTGCAACTAACTGCGAAGCAGGCAATCTTTTAACTAATAATTTTTAATACTAGAAAGAAGGAGTGATGTTCTCATAAATTTGAGCTACTAACCAAGATTATTTTCTAATATTTACCCAAAATTTCATTAAATTATTAGTAATTATCAGAATCGAAAGAAAAGCATCAAGCATATGCAGGGTAGTTTTAATTAAACCTCTACTTTGAGATGGCTATAAAAAGAAAACTATACTGAACCAAATGTTCTCAAACTTGGTCAAAGAGGTAGGTGAAGGTATTCTATTTCCAGTGAGAAAAAAATTTTAGTTCGAAATTCGCCAGTTTAAATCCTAGCTCTTCTTTCGTAGGACAGCATGTCATACAGTGCCATTTTCTCTTGTAGAGAATTTTTGAATTAGTTTTTTTTTACTGTAAATGAAATGTTTCACCCTTTTTCTGACTAGTGACCAAAAAAAATTCGGTCCAGTAGTTTTCTTTTTATAAAAATCACAAAGTTTAATTCACCTTGAATAAAAAAACAGCTAAATGGTTCATTATAAAGGTCCTGCATATAGATAGGTTTATGTGCAGGTAATTAAATGGACACTTTACATTTTGTTGATTTTATTTTTTACCCTTTTTATAATTTGAAAAAAATTCAAGCAGTATTAAAGGGGTAACTTCGACTTTTTAAGAACTAATGATGTCTGAAAAACTGCTAATAAACATGCTTATTTCGACAGTTTATATAATTTTTTTAAATTAATTTATTTTTAAAAAATTCCCAATATTTATAAAGAGTGGTTCTTTCTAAATAAGAAAGCGGAATGTTATTTTAAATTTAGATTAGGAGAAATTAAATTTCAAAATTTTGTTAAGTTGTTTTCACTGCATTACCTCTTAAGACTCCTATGACCCTCTTAGTTCTTAAACTGACTTATTCTGATGGAATTTAAATTAAAACAAAAATAATAACTATGTGTTGCCATTTCTATACCTGGTAAATAACTGACTTTTTGATAAAGGAAGAAAAACATACTTCAAAATTGACATTTAATTTCAGTGATAACCATATTTTAATGGTAAAAAATCACTAATAACGCGCGGATATTTTTACCGATGGTATTAAAGGAAAAATATTCGATATTTGAGGGTAAGTAATATTCAAAATTGTCTCTTAATCTGTTTTCATGCAAATTTGGTTCAGTAATTTTGAATTTTTATACTTGCGCTTACATTTTCGTGATGGTATGTAGGCACATTAATGATTGAAATTTCAGATTGACAAATTTTGCGTGCGCCTAAATAGTAGTTGAATACCGATTCTCCCAGAGCCAATGAAAAGCCTCAATGTCCGATTTCTTAAATTTCAAACCTCTCATTGGCTCTGAGACTTCTGGAAATTCGGTTAAATATCCGCGTGTGACGAATCCGTCGACTACTTTAGGTTCTTGGTGGGTAGAGCTTTATCATAACATTATAATTATAAAAATAAAAAGGACAAGTTGAAAATGAAGGCTGAAAAAATTAACTTCTAAACTGTTAAATACGTTTTTGAAAAATTTTGGCAGCGTTTTTTAAGTAACAAAAATTTTAATTTTAAAGTATGTTTAGATTTTTCATTAGGTTACATGAAATGTTAAATTATAAAATGAGTTAAATGTTTAATTAAAAAAAATATCTCAGATATTTTTGTTAAAAATCAAGCTATAGTAATCTCCGTTTATAAAGTTAAAAAGGCTTTATGACATCTATTTTTGTTTGTCAAAATAATAGTTTAGCTTAGCTATTAAAAAATCCTACTCCACTACTATGTATTTAATAATTAAGGTAACAAAACTGAAGAAATTGTGACGCATTCTTACAAGGATTACGCAAATTTTACTAAAGAGAAACATTGTTTCTTTATAAATTGTCTTCTTTTCTCTTGTTCTTGAGACTACTCAGATGAGTTTTTCATATACTGTCACAAAAAATGTTATCACACTGTCTCGTCTCATGCACTAGGGAAAATTCAATACACTTTCTACCCATCTCAAAAACGTTAAAAAAAAAATCACCCCCACCCACTCTGTCTCCTTTTAATAATAACGCAAGAAAAAACGGCTAAAAGCAAACGATACGCATCGCTCCACTCTTAACTGTAACCTTCTCGAGAGGGTCAAACGGAAAATATGGAATACAAAAAGAACTCAACTTTTAATTTTACATAATTATCGGCCCCGCATCCACATGTCAGGATAGGGGGAAACGTTCGCGAACGATTTAGGAGTAGAAATCGTCTGCCATAAAAGCATCATCCCGCGATAAGCAGCCGCGGGATCGCTCGTCCCGAATCGTCTGCGCTCATAAAACGTTCGAAATGGGTCCGCTGCCGGACGATATCGCGCCCTTTATCTTTTTCCATTTCGCAGCGACCCCGCGCCATTGTTATTCATGATGTTTACATTCATCGTGCAGCAACTTAACTGCGACCGTGGAATGGGAAATTGATCGGGCAACGAAATGAATCGTTTCTTCTTTCCTCCCTCCCCCCAGAGGAATGAATATATTCGAATTTATTTAGCCGTCGTTTGCAGCCTAACGGCGGGGGGATGATTCCTTCATTACAAGAGTTATTAAACTGAGTTCGGGAGATGGGACGATTAGTTGTTATTCTCTCTCGGTTTTATGATTGGATTTCGAAGATGAGCCAAATTATCTTTTCTGGAAATTTAAGAGGTTTCGGGAATTAAAATCGTGATGAGAACCATAAATCGACTGACTTAAGCTTATTGGTACAATTAGTTGTTCTTAAGAAACTTCTTAATGAACTATTTTAAGAAAGAGTAAATTTTTCTTTAACAAAGTATGAGAGTAAATGAAGAGGATTGAGTGAACCAATTTGCATAAGTGCAATTGTTTCCTCACCTTTTTCAGAATTTTTTTCACTCTCTCTCTCCTTTGCTTCTATATTTCTCTCTCTTGTCTCCCTTTCTCACTCTGTCATCTCACTTTCCTTTCTCTTTTTTCTCTGTTATTCTTCCCACATTTTTCCTCTCAAGTGACTTAGCCAGGAAAAAATTATCCCCCTATGTACGCAAGTTTATCTTCCTCTCTCCCCTTCTCATCTGTTAAGAAAATTTATTAAAATTAACAAAAGCAATAGAACTGGTTCTGATGATTCTCTCATTAACCAACCAAACTTAATGTTTGCATTTTAAAATAAGGATATACACTAAGTCTAACACTACAGAATGATTCAAAATCTATGGACAAAAATTCTAGAAGGAGTATAGAGTACCCGAAGACTGTTGCATTTTGAAGACGACTCCGTAAAGACAAGATCTTTTACACATATTTTACGAACCATGATAATTGCACTGAAATTTTATTTCTACCCCCAACCGTTTGCATACAATAACCCATCTTTCACAGTGCCTCGGAATTGCTTCTGAGCTCCTTTTTCCAGTCCATGGTATTTTCTGAATCTTCACTCTATTTGAGTATTCCCCAATTTTGTATAATTCGTTCGTGACACCCAAATCCAACCCAAAATCAAGTGAATATATCGTTTCCATATCGATGTAGGAGATCCTTCTTAAGCACTCGGTGGCTCTCATCGTTTTTTGCCAGCCTCTTTAAGCTACTTGTTGCAATGGGGCTTTATCAGCCCTAAGTGAGGGGTCCCTTCTCAGAGCCCCGTGTGTCCCCCACTTGTTCCTGAGAGCCCATTTACACGAAACAGAAGCCTCGACTGTAAATTCTGTCACCCAAGAGATGGTTTCATCGGGCTCTTCAGAGGCGCTGGAGTGTTCCTGAAGAGGTTTTGACCGTCGCTCACTTGATTCAATGAGTGGATCTGTTTATTTGAACACAGGGAGTCGTACTTACTTGAAGGTGGTTGTTTCCAAATATTATGGAGTTGTTTGATAGGTCATAAAAGTGAAGTGATTCTTTTTTTATGCTCGTGATGGGAACTCTTTTATTGCTGTTGGGACATTTTAAATAGGCTTTGGTGAGTTTTGTTTGTATTCGAATACGACAATAGCTGAAGATAACATTTCTGGACTGGATAATGAAGGAACTAATAATAATGAAAGCAAATATTTACTTAAGGGGAGAAAAATGTACAAAGAAAAACAATTAGAGAATAAGATAGTTAAAAAAATTAAACTGTGAATAGTTATCCTTATTAATAATTAACAAAAATCACAAAGTCATTTTGTTTTTGAGGAAGGGGTTATACTGAAGGTCACCATTTGGAATGATTTCAAGCACTTTACAGATTTCCTTTACAGAAGGAGAGATAGGAGAATCCAGCGTCCAGGGGAATCTCACCCAAATCACTGATCCTGCCTCATCCAAACAACTGAAACAAAATTATTCAATTCGCCAAAAATCTCCCCACAAATAAAAAAAAATCCATAAATTCTTCAACAAAACGTCCCCCACTTCCTCCCCTTTCATCACACCCTCTCACCTATCGCATTACACTACGGGGTCACAAAATAACGACAGGGGCCTCACCCCCACCGAAAGCTATATATGGTTTCCGATTACCTCAAAATATTCAATATCCTGTGACACAATACCTCCTAATGTGACGCAATGGGCACCTACCAGACCTGATGTGGAGGCGGCGGTCACTCACTCCCCCTGTCCACAAAAGTGACCGTCCACGCGACCCCTGTCCATTGTCCTGGGGTGGACCGTGCCGCAGATGGGAGGGGGCAGCTGCGGTGGATTGAGATGTCCGAGAGGTGAAAGTGGGGTTATTTATGTTTTTGGGGGTGTTTTGTTGTGGGCCACGGTTTGTCGTTGAGATTTAGTGACCTTTCACTTTCAGGGTTGCCGGGATGAAAATGGGCCTTCTGGCATTAAATTCTATTGAGATGGAATGATTCAGTCGAAATTGACCATAGAGAAGGGCTGATGGAGCTAGTTGAAACCTTTGACTTTCGACTTTCACTCCTACACTGTCAGAGATTGTCATCTCATAGAAAATTTAGGACACTTAGTACTGTAAAGGTTGAATGAAAGTATAAATGTTTTTTTTTAAATTCAAACACTACTAGCGCACGAAAATACTGGGTTATATTCATTCTAATTACTCCATTATTCCTGTCGAATAAAAATAATATTTTTATTAATAAAATAAAATACAGATTAATGAAATAAAAATATTATTTTTGAGGATATGTGGGAGATGAGACTGACCAGAGAAGAGGTAGAGCTAATTTTTATTTATTTATTGAAAACAAAGCACCTAGGCCCGTAGGGCCCTTATCTTTGATCAACAATTAACACAACTTAGGATACAAAAACACGTTGATTGACAAATTAAAAACTTTAAAATAAGACATGAATAAGTTAAAATAGTAAAATATGGGTGCAGAGAGAATAAAAACCAACACTACCTATTTGTATCAGTATCTAGGCCCCCAGGGCCCACATCCCCGATCAACAATCAACACAAATAAAAAAAAAAAATACAAATACAATGAAGAGTAATTGATTAACAAGGTAATATCTTGAGAAGCTTACATAAAGAAAAACACCGTACATCCGACTCAATATGTTTGTGCATAAGAGACCTCGTTCAATATAGCCCGAGGTCTCCTCCAGTTAGATGGTAAAATAGCATCGTATCGGGCTATGCCTTGGACACAGGGGTTATTGCTATTTTCTAATTTTTGAAAAAATTTCAGAGCTATTTTAATGAAATGATCTTTTATAGTTGTTAATTTAAGGCTCTTAAGAATCATATGATTCCTATAGTAAAAAGGGCTATTGGTTATGAGTCTAGCTATTTTAGTTTGAAGTATCTCTAATTTATTAAAATGGCTTTTATCGGCATAGCCCCACACGACGCAAGCGTAACTGATTATTGGTCTGAGTAGTGACTTGTAAATGAGCAACTTATTTTTTAAGGATAAAGCTGAGTCCCTGGCAATTAAGGGATATAATAAATTTTGAGACACCAGGAACTTTTGCCTAATGGTAGAGATATGCTTGGCGAACGACAGTTTGGAGTCCATCGTGACTCCCAAGTATAGTACTGACTTACTCCACGGTATCTCTAGTCCATGTAATTTAAGAGGAGGAGGCAAGGCTCTCTTGTGAGTAAACATGATTGCCTGGCATTTGTCAACATTAATATCTATTTTTGAGTTATTTAACCAGGTTTCTAGGGTATTTAAATAATTTTGGATATTTTCCTTAACCATGAATATATTTTTGTTTTGGTTCAAAATGGATGTGTCGTCAGCAAACAGGCCAAGTAAAATATTACTATTTTTAGGGATGTCATTAATAAATATGTTGAATAGAGTGGGACCAAGTATGGATCCCTGAGGGGTACCTGCAAGTATTTTACGTGGAGTAGAAAAGGTATTGTTTATTCGAACTTTAAAGTGTCTGTTTGTAAGGTACGAGTAAATAAGCTGTGTAATGTCTTTTGGAATAAATAGGTGCCTTTAACTTCATAACAAAAAAGTGCTATTAGTCTGACCTGCTTAAATGACTCTAGCACACAAAAATATAAGGACATTTTTCAAAGCCGGTAGAAAAGCAAGTAAAAGAGTCTTTGGGAAGATATTTTTAATTTTGAGGTGATGAGGCAGAAGTTGATTTCATCTTCTAAGGAAAAAGTTAAGAGAAGTTTTAAAAAGGAGCATATTATGAAGAGAAATGTAAGAAAAAGAAAGGATATAAAATGAAGGGTCGAACAAAGGGGAGAAGAACAAATAATGGAATAAAATTAAGAGAGAAGGAAAGGACAAGGAAGAGAGATAGAAAAGAAAAGGGATGAACAAAGAGCTGTCTTTGAGGAAATATCTGTTGTTTCTTTTCCTGTCAAATGAGAGAAAATTTCTATTATTTGAAGATACTTTAGAGTTCTTTTAGATTAGTTACAGGAGGCCAAGGCGGCCTTTATAATAAACAATACAATAATAACTAATTTTATAGACCCGAATGACATTGGGTTGTTACCGGGAAACTAGACACTAATACACATCAACAGCCAATAGAAGATCGTCTTCGTTTTAACTATACGATCACGAGTAATTTTGACGTGTACGTACTTGTTTTTAAAATTTATTATTTTAGTGGTGATTTTATTAAATCTTAATTGTTTTTGTGGAATAATTCACGGATAAAGCACGTTTTCTGGAAAATTTTCGTCAAAATACAACGGCAAACTTAGTGTAAAAAGACGAATTTTATTTTACAGTGGAATGATTGGTTATCTCCTAAAATTTCTCAAATGCTTCACACAGAAACTTCGACAAAGCCCAAGCTCCAGACTGTACTCCCTCTCCTGGCAACCCTCCCCTACCGGATCTATTACGCAAACTCAATGTTGACCATCGAAAGGAAGAGAGCATTTGTTGCATAAGGGGCAGGAGGAAGGGGCCCACAGGTGTGTGCGTCCGAATGATCAAATATTTTCCGGTTGTCCAGTTTCTTAAAGGAGTGACCGCACGCCCCCATTCTTTCCCGTGTTTGCACACTTCTTAGTAGAGATTAGTAGGTGAGAGGTGTGGAAAAGGTGATAAATGCCGGTCTTTGAACGTGATGGCTTTATTTGGATGCTGTCAATGGATTTGGCGTGGCTTGTTGAGAGGTCAATGGGTCGTAAAATGCTTTTTATGGAATATCAATACTGGGGTGCTAAATGTTAGGAGCTACTGAGGTGGTCTGGGATAGATATTCTGATGATGAATACCCGGTTGGGTGCCTCAAATCAAGTTTGAAATTTTTTACTTATGTTTTTCACGATGATTGAAAAATAAAAATTTTTAAACTTATGAAAATTTCTTCTGAAAGTTTTGAATTATTAAAAATGAAAACACAAATAGTAGGATAGAAATTTAGTTGTAATAGAAAATCGCATGTGTCTTAACTGGACGTTATAAAACCTACTGTTAAACCTTAAAATTTTATAAACTTTTACTTTTAAAAATAAACCTCACGAAATTTTAAATGTCCTCATAAAGATTTCTAAACCTTACTGTTAAATATTCACTTTTGCATCCCAGTATTTTTCTTACTTCATTATAATCTGAAGCTAAATTCTTAAACTAAATTTAGTTCTAGTTTTTATATATAATCTCCTAAGTTACAGTTGTATTTTGTTTTATTCTATTTCACCATGATAATATATTCCCAATGCACTTTTTTATCTATTTATCTATTATTTTATCTATTCTTTGTTTCCTGCTTTTCACCTTTAAAAATATAAGGGTCTATACATTAAACCTATCTTAATTCTTATGAATTTAGTACCTGCCATGATTAAGCGATGGTTGTTGAAAAGATATATCGTTACCACCACGCCAAAAACACGAATTTGCTATTCTTATACATAGCAGATTCGTGTTTTTGGCGTGGTGGTAACAATATGTTATTTTTTATTGTGAAGAAGACAAATTATATATAGTAAGCATAAAAATTTTAAGTGATACCTAAAATTATAAAAATTTGGTTTCAATTAAAAATCTACGACTACCAGTTTCTATATATAAATCAAGCGGGACCAGACTTTCTTTCCTTGAACTTTCACAAACTTAATAAAAAGAAAAAAAAATATATGTAAAGTTGATATTATCTACTCTTAAATTTCAAATACAAAAAGAAGTCATCCATAAAATTAAGTATTTTAAAATTGCATTTACGTTCTTCCGATTAACAATTAGGGACATTTTAGTCTTTTGCATTTTGAGTAAACACGCTTCATTCGTGTGTTTTTACTACTGCTATTTACTACTTTATTAAAATTTTTAAAAAAATTTCTCTTGAGATACCCTTTTTATGGAACTCCATGTATTTATAATAGGACTCACAACAACATGAAAGTATACTTTTGTTTTATTTACTTATGTTATTCCTATTCATTTCCAAACATTATAGAAAGCAACATAAAATAAGAAATTTTTAGTGAAAATACACGAAATGTAGTATGTATAGAGAAAATTGATTGATAAGCAACTAAATATTTTTTTGTTTCTGGTTTGTGTTTGATTGTGGAAGTGAGATGAATATCAATAATGATTTCTCAAATGTGATCTCTTACAAAATTTTCCAAGTGATATTAAGTGAATGTGCTCTTTATTCTCTAAATTTATTTCTAAAGAGACCTTCTTTTCCTAGAAACTTAGAGAAACATAGAAACGATTATATCCTTTCTGCAATTGAATGAGTAGCCGTAAAATCAACAGCCATAAACAGTAAAATTGGAGACACATCACACACATAACAGTTCCACTAAAGTCTGTCTTTTCATTTCAGTTCAATACCCCAACGTACCAGACTTAATGCCAACACACGAGCCTACCTCCTCTCCCACTATATATATACATTCCACGACACCGCCATCTTTGAAAGGGAAAAATAAAAGAAACCGAATTCCGTATAACGCCACGAAAATGAGCTTCGATGAGTGCTCCTCCACATAATCTCCTCGGTGCGATTTTTTAAAAAAGTACACCATAACCAACCCAATAATTACGAAGCCCAAAGGCATTTTTGAGGAAATCCGCCAGAGAAAAATGAAGCCTCATATAAGCCCGAGAGCGCGTCCTCAGGGTTACAGCAAACACTCGTCTCCTTGGTAACGGTGGGCGGGATGAAACAATCCCCGCCCCCTTTGATAGCCCCTCCCTATCTATCATAGAGGATATTATTAATGACAGGCGCTAGGGACGAGGGATATAGAGGAGTCTAGGGTTATTGAAACCAAGTAGTGTGTGTGGGGTAGGGTAGTCGTTTTCTTTTGTCTGCTTTTTTTGAATGGAGGGATTGATAACCTTTTTACGAGGTTCTTTTTGGATTGGTTTTGCGAATACGGAAATCTAGCATCGTCAGTATTCATGGCAGAACCCCAGAGAATTCGGGAAATAAAACGGGCATATTCGGGGAAGGTTCGTTCTTTTATCGATGCGTTGCTTCCTCTCTTTATTTATCGTGCTAATTTTTTGTTTGCTTCGCTCTTTACGTCTTTAGATAATTTCAGGGACTGAAACCTTGCTTTTCACACGACGATTCTTAGATCTTACGATCCCCTATTCATTTGGAAATAGGTTTTCTCGATGGAAAGTGTAACGAAATACATTTCAATGGTTTCAGTAAGTTATTCTGTCAAGAAAATTGCTGGCCATGTTTAGAAATTTGTCCACAGTTGAGAAATATCCTCTCTGAGTTTTTGTTACTTTTATTTTTAGATGTATTTTAGATATTTTTGCTTCAGTTCGTTTAGAATTTATCGTAAATTTTAGCGAATTTCGATGAAGGTTGTTGTTTTTTTTAAAAAATGGGAAAATTAAATCAATTTCGAAACGTAACCTTAAAATTTTTACCTATTTATTAGAAAATTTGTGTCCATCCAGGTTATAATGAAACTTTTATTCAATGTTGAGTCACCTTCTCTTTGTCTTCTCCTTGCATGAAACATTATTGGATTCCATGGTTGTTGTGTTTTTGTAATAAACAGTGATAATTTTAGTCATCTTCATGTGAATAAAAGTCGAGCCAAAGATGTTTTTCACAATGCAGTAGAAAATGTTTTCTTAAGTTATTTTTAAACATTTAAACGTTATTTTTTTTAATTTACTATACTATTTTTAACATACTTCCAAAACTATTCTTTTTTACCAATTATTTCTGTTTTCGTTTCTATTTTTTTTAATGTCAAATGTAAGCTTTTGTGAAAATGTCTGCATTTCTTGATCATGCCTTGAGATTGAAAACAGTTTGTTATTGAGTTTCAGTTAAATAACAGTAGGCTCAAAACAAACCACATTTTTCTTCCAACACTCCACTGAAAGAGTCCATTTAGATTATTTATCTTCCAAAACAGAACTTAAAAGCTATACTATGTTTAACTCTATAACGAATTCATTAGAAACCTTGCATTGCATTTTATTAAAACAGACGTACGTAATTCATTATTGATTTTCATCATTAGGTAAACATCCCCGTCTTCAACAAGCTATAAAAATATGATGAATATAAATATAATACTAAAAGTGTGCTTTCTAATAAGAAACATTAAAGCAGAAAATTACTTTGAGAGAAAACTTACAAATCTGCACTTTAGCAAAAAAAAAGTACTTTGAAAATATCTAATGCTTACCTTACAGCTACATGTTGTATTTGGGTCTCTAAAATGTTTCGTAAAACATTTTCTGATCAAATTTCCCGCAAACTATTTCAGTCCGTACTTTTATTTCGAAATTTTTAATTGCTTTCACACCATTGAACCTTCTCCCAGATTTCAAATAATTCATTAAAAAATTAGATATTATATGATGTAAGAGTATCGAACATTTTAAAAATACATCTTTTGTAAAAATTAAGGAAAAGGATTATAGCTTTATCCTCAAACAAAATTACAATGCGTTATTCTCTCTTGAAATCCACGCAAAACACCCAAAGCTTAATCTTCTCTCTGATAAGAAGAATTTAAAAAAAACGTTTACATTATAAACTGATAATTTTTTAATAACATAACTAAAACCTCTCAACACCTTTTTTTTTCCTTTTATGGTTTTAATGGCCATAGAAAATTTCGATCAAAATGTCTAATCTCGAGAGGTTTGACGTCTTATCCTAAATTTGTTGACAATTGTCATTATTAGACACGAAGAAGCTAACCACACCAAACAAAACTTGCAAAAACTACTTACCTTTTTCCGCTCCTCTCTATTTGTTTCACGGCAACGCTCGGGAGAATCGTTAGCTAAAGTTAGCTTTACCTGTACAGATGTGCTATCGCGGAAAAACAAGTTTTACAGGTAAAGGTGATATGGCGGGGAAACAAACTAATCTTCAGTGTAGGTCGAATCGGACGGGTATTTTTTCATTTGATTTCTTTTCTCAAGCTTAGAGCCTATTCACACGATACCAGTCGGCTTGACCGAAGATGTGTACAGTAAGTTCTGAAATCCTTCTTAGCCAATTAATTGCATAAATATTGTATTTTAAGCTTTATATTAACATCGATTAGAATCCTGTAATTTGGGTTTTAAAATTATTATCTGAGGTTGGTTAAATCATTCCATATTTTTACGCTTATCTTTGTAACCGTTATACTATTTATATTATTTTTTATATTTGTCTTATACACAAAGATTTAACTCATTTTTCATAATTTGTATAAACTTTCAAAGTAGGTAAATATATTTTTTTTATTTTTTTAACTATTGTTTTCTTTTTCACCTTTGTCTTTAATCTACGATTTTAATTGAATTGTAATATGCTCAGAAATGAAAAGGTGAATTTAAAAAATAATATAGTTTTAGACTTATGTTAGTTTTTATTCATAAAAAAAACCCAAAAGATTTCCATAAAAAAATCAATTACTTAAAGTACTACTTGTTTTCTTTAAATAACAAAATAAATAAATCCTAGTTATTTGTGGGTCAAAACCTGGATTTTCACTTAAAACTCCTTTAACATTTGTGACATAAAAAAGATCCTATATTTTCTTTTAAAGGAGTTATTGACCCCTTAAATTTTAAAATTTAATGCATTTAACACATTAACAATTTTTATCACTACTTCAATAAAAACTAGTGTTTTGGAACTGGAGTTGCAGCGACTATTTTTAAAATCAGCATAAAAACAAACTCACTAAATCAATTTTACTTTTTTGTGTAGGAAATAAAAAATAACAAATTCTTAAGTCAGTATTATTTATCTGGTCTTATGAAATGCGCAAATAGAAGTCTACCTAAAGCATTTTTTTTTAACATGAAGGCATTTATTACACGGTAAGCAAAACATTCTCATTCTATTTACCTGGAGCTTTACATTTATTTTCCACCCACCTCAATTCATCATCCACTTTACCTAGAAAGCCAAACAAAATAAATACACTGTACCTTTCCTCTACAAAAAAAAAAGAAAAGAAAAACTCCCTGCCAAACGATAATGAAGCTCGAATAAACCCCATTGTAAACACCAGTCGGGAAAAGAAGGAATAAAAAACGGTTACAAAATGATTTTTGATGATTCGAACGATCTGTGCCCCAATTACCATAACAATAACCCGCCTCCTCTGCTACGAGTTCATCGTAATCGCCGCTTTCGTTGGTGTTGCCATCCCGGGGGAAATAAAAATGGCCGACTTTAATCGCGGTGCTTATATACCTGGCGCCACATAGCCACATCGATCGCAAATGGCGCCCTGGAATTTAAAAGGCGACAACACTGGCTTAAGCCGACGACGCCTGGAGAGATAAGTTAGCGTCATTGCGATACTGTAATCCGCTCTTTCTTGTGAGTTAAGCCTAGAAAGCCATCATAACCAATAAGAGTTTTAATGCTAAACTCCACGGTTAGTTAGAGATGCAGAGATTCTATTTACCGTGTTTGGGGTTTGTTTTTTCATCGGAGGTGGGATTTTTGCTCTGGGAACAAAGGTGTTCATTATTGGTATACATGGTTGGGTGAGTTCTAATCCGAAAGAAGTCGAGATACGACCTTTTTGAGAATTGAGGGAATTACGGTTTAAAATAATTCGAACGAAAGAATAATCATGAGTCGTTTTCGAATCGATTGAGTGCAGTTTTGGAAAGAAAGATATCTTGTCCATTTTAAAATTTCCCTGGAATGGGAAAATTCATGGTGAGAATTTGAAAGAGTTTGGCAATAAGTGCTTACGGCTAGTGAATAGCCGTCTATTCATACATTGAATGTGATAAGTATGCATTAAGTGAAGTCATTTTTATTAGAGTATTTTTCGTTTTAATTTTTCCAAAGGAAGTATTAAATCCCCTTTTATTCAAGTCAAAATGTCCGTTTGAAACTCCAGTGTTTAAGAATGCATCTAGTGCATTTTCTGTAGAAAATTGAAGTATATTTGTATATTGAGGTACTCAAGGGGTTATTTTTAAGAGTAATTTATAGTAATTTGCGTTTCTCTTTAAAGTAGTTTTGCATTTAGTTCAAACTTTAAGAATTGAAAGCATTTGTTTAAATTTAGTTCTTACCATATTATTTTTACTCATATTAACTCGTGATTTCATACATAGTTTGCAAACTATAAATGTAAGGTATTTCAAAAATTGAACTTGATATATTCTTGAGGAATAAATATTCAAAACGTATCGTTGAAGCTATATTTTTATTGGATTTTGGTAAATTGACCAGTATTGATTACAAAGAGAATGAAATTGAAATTTTTATTTTAGTTTTTTCTGTTTATGAAGATGTACTTTTTTTTAGTTTGTTTAGTGGTATTTTTTCTTTTTCGACAGTGATCTTGTTGTATACTTGTTTGTTACAAATAATAAACCGAACAATTTTGACCAAATAACATTTACATTTTAATTGCATAAGTAAAACATATACAGAACAAAAGCAAAACAATTTGTTGAAAAACAAACAATTGTTTTCTACGTCGTTACAGTATAGCTAAACCTTTTTATTGATGGAATCCTTCTTTGACTAAGGATTTCACACCGACGCTGATGGCTGCTTAGAATATAGCTGTTAGACTTAAGTTTATTGTTTTGTTGTCTCAACAACTTCATGAATTTCAGATTGAGGAGTATTAATTTTTCATATTGTTTTAGTGATGAAATAAAGTCTTTCTACAACACCTACAAAATAAACCGAACCTTGAATTTATGAAAATGTGCAACTCTTTTCTCACTTTCCAGTAAGTGTAATTTCTTTGTATCGTTTTCATCATTACAACACACATTTCTATTTTATCCTCCTATACATTAATTACATTATACTTTATTAGTCATAAATAGCGTGTTTAACATGATGCAATTTATATGACTTCATAGAAAGTGAATTCCAATTTAAAGGTCAATCAATTTTTATAAAGTTATGTGACGAAAATGATTCAAAGAATTGTGTTATTAAATCACAGTAATACTTTTGTGTTCATCGGAACCATTTACATGATAATAAGAACTGTTTCGGGTATATAAAAAACAAGATGAATTTACTGTTATTCAATATACTATATACTTATATTAAGGAACCTGTTCCTACATAACAGAACGTATTTTTAAATTTACCGGATTAATTGACAGAGTTAGTAAAAATTGATACTTCATAGGTCTTTGAAATTCCCTTAATTCTCCTTTATATAAAACAATACAAATCTACTCCGTTCTCTTTTTAAAACAATTTTTGCATCAAACTAAAAGTTTCTTTTAATTATATGTTTGTTTATTAAAATTAATCAGCGTATCTCTTTAAGGAGGATTTCCTTAAAATAAACTAATAAATATTTATAAATCATTCTTTATTATTTCATTGAATACAAACGCCAAAGCCTGTACTAAGAATGGTACCCAAAAAATAATAAAACAATAATACGATTCTATCCTAATTAGTCGGAAAATTTTATGCTGGGAAAAAGAGAACCATGCTAACTATAATAAAATGAAGGAAAAACCACTTTGCTCAATATAAATTAGCTTTGGAGAACATATTGTTTTCACCAGAAACCTAATAATGTTTATAATTCCTTAAACAATACCACGGAAACTAAAAGAATTCGGCCGAAGAATGAATTGTTAGCATGCAAATGCAACCATAATTGCTTTTCTAGTTAATTCTGGGAAGCTTCAAAACACCGCAATGGCGTTATCGATAACATGGCACGACGTTCTAAAAATGAAAGTTAGCAGCTAAAATATCCCGGTCCTGAGAGAAGAAGAATAATTCTCCCCTTTTGGAAAAATTCCTCGCCTTAGATCCTGAATGAATAATGAATCTTCTTCGTTGAGCAAGAAATAATCTGAAAATAAAAAGGTGGCGAAATCCTCGCGCATAATGAACCGGCTCTGCGAAGATAATTTGGTTTTTCCCTCCTCCATTCCTCGCTTAATCCATAATTAGGAGACTTAACTAATTAATTAGACTCTTAATTAACCATGTCGTTAATGAGCAATTAAGGCCTCACTCTTCACTCATCTAATGCACGTCATTTTCTGGTAGCGCGGAGACGTTGCCACACGCTCCAAATTTATTCACTTCCGTCTTTTGTGATGGCAGACGATTTTGCGCCGAGAGGAGAGAAAATGTTCTTTTTATATCTCTTTTCACAGGGAGTTAATTTTTCTCTTACAAAAGCGAATGCATTTCAGCGCCCGTCGTTAGTACGTATTTTTCATGTTATTGGGATGTTCTTATGCATTATTCATAAATTGCTTTTCTGTTCGACAGTTTTTGTGTTTCGTCCTCTTTTGTCGTTTCTTTGTACTTTTCGAATAGCTCGCATAATTACCTTCTCATTATTCGAAATCCTTAATATAAAGACTTCATTAAAGAGCCAAAGACGATAAAAAAGAAAGTAAAATATTCCATTCGAGATTTACCCGCCTTTAGTTAATTTTCAAACGTTTTCTAATAAAGGAAAGATAAAAAGCGTTGCCATTCCTTTGGCATTTATTATGCATTTCTATTGGGATTCAAAGACGATATTATCGAATTATAATACTCTGGTATGTAAAAATTTGTTTCGTTTCTGAAATTTCAAAATGATAACTTTTATTCAAATTATGTATTCATTTTGATCACAATGACTAAAAACAAGTTTATAACTGAGTAGCTTTTTTAAGTTTTTGCAATTTATACGAAATATTTTCTACTTTCAAATTACCGATCCTTTGGGAAATACAAGTGTGATTATTTCCATAAATTATAATCTCAACTACCCACTATTTTTCTACCTAAATAATATTAATTTTCAAGACTATAACATTTTGATTTTCAAAATTGAAAAACTTTCATATTCTTTGGTTCTGAAATGAATTTAAGCCTATTCAAATGTTAATTAAGAAAATGTCGATATTTAGCTTAAATGTGAAAAGTTAATTTCTTATGTATTTTTTATTTCTTTGAATGGGACGAATTTTTAGCTACATTTTGTGTTTTAATACTTGGGAATTAAAGAACCAAATAGCGATTGAAGCAAATAAACACGTTTTTGTACACAGCTTTGAATGATTCTCAATTCCTGATCTCTAAAACGTCACGTTTTAATTAAGTTTTCGTAAATGACACGTAGTTTTCTGATTCATCTTTTGTGTGAATGTTAAAATATTTTTAAAAACTAATCTTTCAATGAATATGTTAAGGAAGAAAACTGATTTAGAGTTGATATTATTTTGTTTAATAACCAAAATTTAGTCTATTTTTTCTGTAATACAACGTTTTTAAGCAATAACGTAACCAATTACATTATACGTGTGTGTGTAAAAATTTATTGAATGTAAATAACACCTTCATTTTCCGTTGATATTATGTGAAAATAAATAAATATTCAACTAATGGAATGAAATACTAGAGATGTAAATTCTGAGGTCGTGACATTATGTGGTGAGTGACAAAATCAGTTATTGAAAATACGACAAAATTCCTCAAAGGGAAAAAAACAGTTTACTTCGGGTTTTTCATTGTTTTGTATCCGAATCATTTGTTGCTGAGTGCATTGTCATGTATTCGCTTTCTATTCTCCACAAGAAAGCTTTGGCTAGTGCTAGACCTTTATGAGGAATTTATATATGGGATAGACGACAAATGCGGCCACCAAGACAAAATCGTTATGCTACAAATAGCAGTATAAAATCACAAGACCATTTCGTTGACCAGTTTCATCGTATTTTCAAAAACCGATTTTGTGCCTGACCACATTTGTCCTACCACTTACGGAGCAAGTTGTAAAGAAAACAATAGACATTGCAATGGTGGAGAAAATTATCATAGTGAATACATTATAAGATATTGTTAATACATATATTGTATTTCCAAGTGTCCTTTCTTGTACCCCGTGGAATGAACAAATCCATTTGGCTTAAATTTCAGCACCATAGTAAAAACGATTGATAATGTTTGCTTAAACTTAAATAACTATAGTGAGTTCTTCAAACACTAAAGAACTAGTTCAGTGATAACTAGCAATAAATATTACATATACGAAAATATTATCATCACAAATCGAAACGAACTTGACATTTACAAATGCATCATCTTTGCATAATGATACCACATCATTCAACGCATAACTCTTGTCACTTCCTCAAAACTATTCAATAACAACCTACGTTTCCACGTTACGAGCACTCCTCTCACATCCAAAACAGATGATTCTACCTCATATATCCTCCCAACCATCCCAATAATAAACATATCCCTATCCTCTTCACAGCAACGTCATCCACAAGATAGTTAGCTATCCACTCCCTTGCAACACAGCGACGGAGCTGATGCTTCATCAACAGGATCCCTTTGTGTCCGGAATCTCAATATCCCGGATCCCGGATAATCCCGGGAAAATCTCCGTCCCTCCCGCGGGTCCCATTAAGGGGGCGGGAAATCCGGGACAAATTATTTAATGGGATTAAGGGCCAGTTTAGCGCTCGGACCCGGCCGGGGCCCCCCGGAAGATGAATAGATTAATAGAATATACGCGCAGTGGGGGAGGGGGACATTGAATATTTATTGGGGTGAGTCTCGGATATCCGAGTTCTTTTTAAAATTTTATTAACAGTAGCGGAGTGTTTGATAGGAGGTGATGACTTCGCTTTTGGTGTGTGCTTAAGTGGTGTTTAAAATTGTATCGGGTGTTTAGGGGGTGACTTCGGGGTGCGGGGTTATAGTGGATTACTTGTTGGAGTCAGGCTGAAAGGGGGTGTCCGCGGAGCAAGAAATCTGGTGATGCTGTGTTTGTTATTTAATGCGGTTTAAATTGGGTAAGGTGCAAGAAATGAATGACGTCGTTTGGTATTAGGGAAAAGTCGGGTATCGGTCATTGGATTGTATCGGACGAGTATCTATAGTATTTTAAATTTTGGGCGGTCTTAGCAACTATGATATTGTCTACTTAAGTATCTATCATGCAAGAAATTGTTGAGCTTGAATTGTGTGAGAATGGAAGATCTCTTTAATACATTGGACCGACCAAAGGGTCTGTGGGTTTGCGAGTAATTGTAATTTATTTGTGGGAGTTATTTTTTTTTGTGCAGGAAGATAATTTTAAGGTGTGTAAAAGTAAAATTGGCAACTATGAAGAGAATAGAAAGGTCAAAATGCAAGGCACAAATTCAATGAATACCCGTTTAAGATTATTCTAAGGACATTGTGCCTTTAAAGGGTTCAAATAGCGTTTCAAAGTTTTCAGTAGAGTGAAAAATATTTAAAAGTAACCACTGACTGGGGTTGGTGAGTGATAGCGAGCAGGGAGCAGTAGCTCCCTAGTATTCCAAGAAATACTTCAATACTAGATTTAAAATTAAAAAAGCTAGGAGAATCATCAGCAGTTTAATTATTAAAAAAACTACCGAGTAATATGTTATTATTTTCACAAAATATATTTGAATGGGCATTTGTTTACCTATATTTTTATTGGTACTTATATTTATAAGTTTTGTATTGGAAACAAGTTGCCCTCTAGCAAAGGAATCTTTAGAAATGCATATAGAGTACTACTAATAAATATGTTCAATGAGTCAATGTAATATTATTGGGATAGAAAAATTTTGTAAATAAGTATTCTATAGAATACATATAGAATATATATTCTTAAGAAAAACATACTTTACGTATAGTAAAAGGTTTAGGGCCGTATTCAGAAACTTTTAACACGATTATGAAACGAGTCGATAACGATTCGAGACCCAGAACGACATCGAAACGATCATTTTCGAACGAGTACTTCAGCTCTCTCGTTTCCTCAAAAACGAGTAATATAGCGAACTCTGATTGGTTGAAAAGAAATTCGCGTTCGCGAAAATGATCGTTTCGATATCATTTCGATGTCGTTCTAGGTCTCGAATCGTTATCGACTCGTTTCATAATCGTGTTAAAAGTTTCTGAATACGGCCCTTAAATGGTACTCTCAACAGCCTTCAGATGAACGAGAAATATGCGCTCATGAAACCATTTAATATTTTCCTATTACCTACTACTCAATCAATTATTATTTTTATTTCCTTAAAGTTATAGTATAAGTAAAACTTTAGAACTTGTATAAAAAGAAATATTCAAAGAAAACTATTATGTCAAGTAGAAAAGTTATTTTTTTATCTCGACTTTTAACTTTTTTTTAGTTTTCCATTTGAGTGGTCTATTTTAATTTTGTAAAGTAACTCTTAAAATGTGTTTGTCAACTGAGGCCTTTCCCGTATAGTCCCGTCCAGTAGGCTAATAAAACAATTGGAATTTACGCTTGATATGCCTCAATTAGGTTTTGCCTCAATTAGGTTGATACTTTCATCAACTTGCAATTATAATACTTTAGTGTCAAAAGATATTATCTAATCTTTGCGCAATATTTAACTACCGATGTTCACTGAAGCCCTTCCGAATTCATTGAGGAACTCAATCTGTAGGTCAAAAACATTTTATGCCATTCATATGAACACCCTTGAGTGAATCTAGATTTACAGTAGTTTTCATATTTTGAGATCACACTTCTTTCCCTCGGAAAAAATTATACTAATCTGGTAATTTTTTTTCTCTTAGGGGAAACTCAAACGTCAAGCGTATTTTTCTCAAAGTCATCTTTAGTTGATAAACAAAGAATAAAAACGTTTTAATCCACGATATTTTTAAAATGTTGATACATGCAGACAAATGTTTTGGAGATCACAGGATCCCCTCTGTCAGTGCTAAAAATTGTTGAAAAAATTTTTTCTGCATGTATCAACATTTCACACAAACATTGTGGATCAAAAAGTTGTTTTTATCAATTCTCCACAAGAATTTTTTTTGCCTTCATCTTTAGTTGAGTTTGTCCTTCGAATCAGGAAGGGCTCCTGAATGGGACTTATTTATTGGTTAAAAATGACGAGTGTATGCATTAGCTTCAAATTATTTTACTTAGCTCAAAAAATTTTAAAATTTCAAATGTTTCAAAATAAAATAAATGGGTTCATCATTTTAAAAAGGATTTGTATGGGTAATTTTCTTTGTAAGAAGTAGAAGTGTAAAATTACAATCTTATTATAAAGGTAGCAATTTATTCAAAGGTTTGTTTTACCTTTTTAAAACTTATAACTCCTTGAATAAAAAAATAAAAACAAACTAAAATTTGAGTAACTAAAAATTTTTTTCACTTAAATATGGAATTAAAATGTTTCAATATTTTTGTTACTACTATAGATTATCCATTTTATATTAAGTAGATTTTTTAATTTCTATTACATCCTTCACACTGATAGTGGTTGTGCTCCTCTGCCACAGCTTCGTTGTTCTATCATCTGGCTAAACAAGGTCGACTCGGCCTTGCATCCGTTCAGTGGGTCGATAATTTGAAACCAAGATATATTTAGCTTTTGCTTGACCCTTCTCGGTCACAAAAACGAAAAAAGCTCCCATAGCCCGCCGTTGAGCCAGTGAGTTTTTAAAATCCCTACTAAATTAAGCTGGATGGAAAGATTTGGGAAGTATATTCTCACTCATCAATTCTGCTTATAAAAAGTCCTCCCAAAAAGTGCTTCAAGAGCCCAACTGCTCTTACTACTGCTTGGAGATGCCATATCACACAAGCCAACAGGTAAAATTACATTCTTTTTGTTTATAGTACCATCAGGGATACCCCAAGGTTATCTCATTTAAATCTGCCCATGGTAACAAGGTATTAACCCACAGATGAATAATCTAACTAATGAAGTGAGATAACCTTGGGGGAAGCTGTCCCTAATGGTACTAAAAACAAAATTAACTCATACAAATAAGATTTTCTGAAAAAGTTGGGGAACATTGCCCCCCTCTAAATCCGCCCATGCCTGTTTTATGCAAAATACTCTATTATTTCGTTAAGGACAACTCTAAATTTAAAAACTGCTCACAAACGCAGCAACATTAATTTCCGTTCTAGATTCTATCATTTGAATTTTAAAGACTGCAATGACACTAACAAGTCAAAATAGATTCTTCAAGAGAATTTCAGTGAAAATTAACTTTTATGTAATTAATTGCATGTAACACAAGAGAGTTAAGATTAACTAGTACTATTCGAAAAAGTTATTCATCTGAGATCACACTAATTTTAATAGGAGTATAAAACTTAACTACTTGTGATCTAGTCAAGAGGTTCTCAAACTGGGTATTTCATAAAGGTTTTTAAAAATTTTATGTAGTAAATGTCTCTTAACGTGGGTAACCCATTACAAATTTCGGCAATTTTTCAAATAATGTTAGCTGCAAATCACCCTCAGATCACTAAAAAACGAGTTTTTAAACCCAGAAAAATCCTGTATTGAAATAGCCAAATTTCAAAAATCTTTCTGTGAGAGGACCTTTTTTGCATGTGAGACTCGGTGTTTCACACACATTTTAAAAATTTGAAGAGCTAGTGTTCAAATACTAATAATTTTCTAAAAAGCTACATTTGTGTAATTATAAGAAATAATAGAATAATGTAATAGAAATAATGGATAATATGGATACACTTGGGGGAGGCATTAAAAAAGGTTGAGTAACATTGATTTATTAAATAAAGGTTTTTCGTTAGTCAAGTTCGTTTTTGAAAAAAAAATTAAATACCTTAACTGAAGATTAGATGGGCCACGTTATAGATTCTGTTTATAAAAAGTGGGTCATGATGTTTAAAAGTTTGGGTTTCACATTTTATTAGAAACTAGCTGATATACCCGCCGTTGTTGGGGGGAAAAAGGCTTTTCAAATTGTGTGTTAAAATAAATAAGAATTATTTCTTCACTGTATTCCTTTCTAAGGCGTCATTCAGGTGCAATAAGATCAACTGCCTTCCCGCTAGGATTCTTTTTTGATGCGATGCTTTTCCTTAAGATCTAAAAAAAACTTTACAAATACCACCCCTGTTTAGATTTAATGTGTGAAATCCCCATCCCCTTTTTAAAGAGTAATGTTTTTCAAAGTAGAAAAAAGTCAGGGGGACCTTCTGAACCCCCTCTTATTTAGGGGTGTAATTTATTTTTTCTATTTAATGTCCTTAATGATGTTTGTGATCCATTTCTGCAATTGGTATAGTATAAGTTTTCATAAAAATAAAAACAATTAAAAATACATAATTTTTTAAGATGTTAAACATAGAAAAAGATTTAGAATTGAAGTGTTAATATCAAGTTTTTAAGAATGAGATTTAAAAAAAAAAGATCAGGGGGAGACCCCCTGAACCCCCCTTTGTCGATTTATCACCAACTCGTTCATTGAAAGAAATATCAAACATGAAATAAAAGTAAATATCATTTGAATCACAGAGTATAGAGCTTAACAGAGTGTCCAAAAGGCAGTTTTCCTCTTTTAGTTCCGTTGCCACTTCAGGCTGAAACTCCACCAGCCAATCACCTCTGCCAATCAGGAGAAGGCGAAACCTTGAAACTGATTCCTCATTGGATATGTAACTTATATAGGGCGTTGCATTTTAATTACGACAGAGCTGCTTTCTTTTCCCCAGATTGTAGACTTTTTCCCTAAAGTAGTGAAATTATCCCTGGCTAGAATTAAAATATCCCTCTCTTTTTAAACTTTGATTGTTTTTTTTGTTTTAATCTGGCATCTCCGATAATTTCACATCAGAGCGGATGAAATGGCAAAATTTCTACAAGAACGAATACAAATAATCGGCAAGTTTCGTAATTTATTTAAGTATATTTTCAACTCTTAATGTTAAGTTTTTAAATGAATGAACTCAGAAAACTTTTTAATGAACTTTCTTAAAAACTACAATAATATGATCATCTTTGGATTTTACATTCTCGTTTCCATGGAGACTGTTTTAACAACAATGCTATTCCATGAATCTTTTCATTTAAAAATTAAACTCTCAAATAAAATATTTTAAAGTAGTTATTTATTATTTTTTTAGATCATTAATATTAGTTTTAAATAGACTTAAACATCTAGTTTTTCTTTTAAAACTTGTTATTTTGCATTATGTTTATTTTTGAAACAATGGGGTAAGCAGATTTTGTTTATCATTTATCGTTATTGTGGTATCATTTTTAAAAATCTCCAAAATTATGTTATTTTTTGTAGTTAAAAGCTCTTGATTTGTCATCACTTCATTAATTTCATTGTTGAATTTATGTTAAACATGAATTTAATTTTGTGCCATGTTATAAGTTATAAATTAACTAATGTAAACAATCAGTTAATCCTAATTTATGTAAAGAGAATATGAGTGCGAAGTATTGTAATACAGTGTAACTTGGATAATTCAAAACTCTAGATACCAACAAAAAGAATCTAATAAAAATACTAAACTGATATAAAATAGAGTTCAAGGGATCAATAAAAATGCATGAATTAGAGATATTTGAGTTACTTAAGTCGCACTGTAAATAACACAAATTGTGAAATGCAAAATTCATAGTTTAAGTAAGTTTTGTAGAAAAACAAGTTATATGATGTGTAAAAGTTCAAATTGATGTGTGAAAATAATTTCTTTAATAAAAATGATTACTTGCTCTGAATGTTTTTGTACTTTTTGTTTCCTTAAAATTTAATATTTTCAAGCCTATTCAATTTTTAAATGTAGGCATAAAGTTTTAATATATGCATCAATAAATAAGCCATTTGGATGATAAAAAAAATCTCAGTCAGTGAACTAAAATGACATTAAAAACTTGTAATCTCTTTGGAAATGTTTTAGAAAATCGCTGTAGTGCTTTGAAAAACTGCGATTCAAAAACTCAAAGTCCAAGATTGAATTATGGCAAGAAGATCGACAAAACTATTTTAAATTTAGGGGAATTTAAGAAAGCTTTTTTTCCTTTTCCCCCTCTTCCGATTTGAGTGAAAGGCGAGCGGGAGAGGGTGGGCGGTGACGATGGAGCTAAGGAGGCGGAGCTTATTCAGCCAGTTGAGGGGGTGACACTTTCTATGGGAAAAACCATGCTTTAAAAGTTACCATTAGCGTCTATGGAGATGAGACCTCTGTTAAGCTCTATACTCTGTGATTTGAATCAACACCAACTATTGAAAACACATCTGATGAAATATTTTTTAATTTGAGAGCTTTGCAGAAAATACTTAAAAATGGATTAAAAAGAAAAAAAGTAAATATTTTCAGTAGAAGGGTTTTTGGTTACCATAAAAAAATTATTTAATCATCACAAATTATTTCTTTATCAGATTTTTAAAAAATTCACCTGTTATAAAACATTTTTCAATAAATATTTCCAACAATAGAGGTTTTGCATCACCTGGAAGGAGCAATAACCGTAATAAATTTAATATTGATGGCTAGCATAAGAATTTAGAAAAGGGGCAAAAAAGGATCCTTGGAATGCTTTGATTCTGATAATTCTTTTTTGCAAACCTTCCTGGTTGTGTGCGGACCAACATGCTAAAATTTCATTACAATCACATTAATAATGTGGGTGATAGAATCCAAAAACTAAAAACTTGAGTGAATATTCAAACCCCCGTGCACCCCCTCTAGAAGGGAATATCGAAAAATCCAGAAATTACTTTCTTTGAAATACTCTCAAGAAGGTATTACCAACAGTTCACTTCGTTATATTGATTTCTCGGTATTGTTTTCTTTGAAAATGTAAAACTTTGCTTATGCTCAGCAAAAATGGGGTTTTGGAATTTTCAGACCTCTTAAAATTCGAATATCCAAAATCTGAAAAATGCCTTTCTAGATATTGTTGCTAGGTACCTTCCTGCGAAATAACGAAGATCTGGGGTCATTTTGGACGCCGCTGGGCTCAAAAACGTCGAAAACGCTCCAAAACCCCCTGTGGGCCAGAAAAAAGAAATTTCGAAAAATCCCTTCTTAGTGCGCGTATATACACCGTAAGCTCTTCCATCCTACCAAGTTTCGAGTCTTTAGCCCCAGTAGATTTTGCTGTGCGTTGATGAGTGAGTGAGTGAGTGAGTGGTAAAGCTCTTTTATTATTATAGATAAAAACCACGACTTTTGTAAAGTTTTTATAACAAAACTTTTAATATAAACCAATATTATACACATGATAAAACATTATGAAATGAAGAATACGCATAAATGGAAATTCAAACAATACATAACTTGCATAACTTCACAGTCGTGCTGAAACCATTGTTATTTTGTATTGGGTACAGTTCATCATTGCAAAGAACCATTCTGTCTCGGCCAACAGCTCTACCATTGCTTTTTTTTTTGAAACTTTAAGTTGTTGAAAATTGGAACTGAAATACGAATAATGCATGCTTTGAGTTTGGAATTAGATAAAAAATACCATACATAGAATTATGTAGGTGAAAGAAATATGAAAATTGATTTACTAAGTTATCTAGTTTCGTAAAATCTAAAATTCATACCTTTTAACATCAATATATTTAAAAAATTATTCAATTCTTATTTCTCTATTTTGGACAGTTGTATATTGCAAAGTCTCAAAAACAGGTTGAAACGTTAACTTGTTTAGTGCCGCCCCATTTAAATTTTGACTCTTGAGCCTAAATCTAAGAAGCACACACCTAAATATATTTTAAAATTTGCTGATTTCAAGAAAATATTTTTTGTGAAGTTCACCTTCCATTAAAGATTTGAAGATTACTGATAAACTCCAGATAATTTCAGAAATGGTTAATCTTTTTAGTCTAACATGTTTTAACTTGATTAACCTCAGGTCACCGGGTTTTTCTTTTTAAAAATCCCGAAGCATTAAAATCAAGTATAAAACAAATGTCTGCTTTTAAAAAGTGTGGCACCAGATTATAGAGCACAATATAAAAGGCATTAGACTGACTTAAATGTCCAACTATTTTAATTTATTTAAAATTTTAATTATTTTAAAAGTTACCTTAAAAATTTGCTAAAACTCACAGCTCTTTCCCATATTATAAACATAAATATGTTTTTGTCCACAAATCATAACTTTGCTGTACAAATTCAGACATACTTTCAATACTAATCAAAGATTTTATAACTATATAAATTTTCTGCCTTTTTAAATATTTATTTGCTGCTATTTGAAAAAAAAAAATTAAATGAGCTAAAAGTAATCACCTAGTAGCCTTCATCAATATTTGTGCTGTTTTTTACTCTCTCCAAACTTATAACAACTCTTATCACTATTACTTCTAGAACAAAGTTACAACTAAATATAACTGATGCATGTAGTAATACATGCCAATAAAACAATAAAAAGTTTTTTAAGTAATAATGACTGTGCACAATACAATAACAATGACATCAAATCATTAAAACTTTTTAAAGAATTAATCTATCGCATTCGTAATTAAAACCCAGGATACTAATATTATTTACAAGAGATTCTTCTAAGGTCTAAAGCTAAAGAAATTCCTTCATATAAAAAGAAAAGTGGATGAATTTGTAAAGTGTTATTTTTTTTGCTTAGCACACTGCTAAAAAAATAAGTGTTTTATAAGACTTACCGAATGTAACTTGTGACAATCACTATTTACATATAGGAACACTAATCAAATAATAATTAATCAGTTTCTTTTGATTTAAAGATGTATGTAGGTTTAACCCATATTATAGAGAGACTAGGTGCATATTAATCTTTGAACCTAAAGAATGAATATTTTTTAAAACAAAGTTTTTAAATCAGCTGACTTAAACGTGTGCAATTTAAATAAAATTTACATATAGTATTTATTACAACAATTCTATCAAAATATTTGTAAAATATGAAAAGAGCAGGGATATAATTTGAATTTTTACACTGTCGTATGCCACAATTTTCAATGTTTTAACAGTCAAATAACACTTCACTAATCATCCATAGTTGCCAAAGAAATTATTTCAAACACCATTCGAGTAAATTTGTACTCTCGAGACCAAGTATCGAATATGAAAAAATCGAATTGACTAATTTTTATCACTAAATATGAAGTTAAATTGAACTCCAACATTCAATCTTTTCAAAATCGATTCTTTGATCTATGAATGAAGTACAGTTTCAAAACAAGAGTGCTACTCATATTTTAATTCTACACGGAGCCATGTTTAGGTATATCTTAACATAAATTTAATTCCCATTTAAAACAATTACCAATATTACAAGGAATTTGAAATATTTCTCAAAGACATTTCTTTTCTGAAAAACCTTTGCTTTTACTGTATATTTTGAGAAAAAGTTGTTTTTAAATTTATGTTTCGTTATCTAGTAATAAGAGAACGAAAATCTGCAATTTTTTTCTCATCCTATACCCAAAACACAGCTCTTTACCAGCTTACACGAGTAGGGCCTGAATCTTATTTATATATATTTTAATACTTCGTTGTTTGTCAAGATAGTTAATCCAACTTCAAATAAATAACAGGTAGACAATTATTCTTCAGACAAAAATTTACCATTGAAAATTGAAAAGAAAATTAAAATTCCATGTGAATTAACTTACATGGGCAATTTTTTAGTTGAATATAAAATTTTTAAAAGTGCCAATATCATAATACATAGTCAAAGATCAAAGAGCTTTCAGAAAAACTCTGAAAGCAAAAAAAAAAAATAATAATAATAATAATCTTTCACCATACCACATCAGGGTTGGTTGGTAGAATATTTGGTGTTTTATGGCACAAGGTTAGGACATTGGGCCAAACGAGATAAAATACACGACAAAGAAAAAGCAGGCAAAATGCCCTTGTTGAACGCAATCTATGCGTTACTCTAATACTTATTGGTATCCCTTTAAATTTAATAAGTCCTTTACATTATTCCTACTGGTGCTTCTCATAGAAGTGCTAAATTGCCTAATTGTACTCTGCACATTTTATACCTTTATCCATCAAATTAAGCCAGTATAAATAGTTGTAATTTTTATAAATAATCATCCTATTTCACACTGAACATATTTAAACTATAGAGATGGGAAAACCGAGTACTTCGAGTGTCCAGCAGTACTTTTGAGTATCGAATACTATAGAAAGCAGTGAATTGGTTGGGAACAACATTTTCGGAACGCATATTCAGTTCTACCGAGAAGTTCTCAAGAATTTCCATTTTACATTGAGAAAATGTAAATCAAAATCTAAAGTAGAAACACTCCTTTACATTTCAAATATGATTATAGAAAAATTCAATTTTCTAACAGTTACACTATAAGGAGTTACGTATGTAACTATTTTCTCATCCTAGCTTTCTTCCTTACCCTGTTTTTTATAAAATAATAGACAGAGAAAAGCTAAAAATGAGAAATTGATTTGAATATCTGGCGTAAGGTATCACACAGTAATAAAATGAGAGGGAGTTGTAAAGAATGAATAAGTGATAACAAAATAGAAGTGTATACAAAGAATGATAAATTTTACCTCCCAGAATAGGGGGAATTGTGCTTCCTTAAAGAATATAAAGGAAACCAACCAAAGTTTCTCGGAACACCGTTCCGGTTCGTTCTTGCCCAACTGAATCACAGCTTCAATGTATCTAGCAGTTATAGTAAATTGAACTCTTTGGCATATATCGCAGATAAGTATTCGATATCTCAAAGCACTCGATGCCTTGATATCTCACTCGATTTGCCCACAGAAGAAAAAAAAAAACACTCGGCGTTTCTATACAAAAGATCGAGGCCCTACTACACCACCGAAACAATATAATACACTTCTCTAATACCCTTCATCATATACACAACAACAAGTCCTATACGCGACTATATACAATTCATACACAACATCATCAGTGCCTGCTGTCCAAGTCCGTCTTGTATGGCTGGAAGAGCTTCTGCTGCGTCGGCTGTGGCGCAGGGACCGTCAGCCCGGCGGTTTCCTGCGGGGTCTGCGGCCGGGGCAGCAGCTGACAGCGGCAGGGGTCTGTGCAAGGGGGTCCGTACGGGGCGTAGGGGGTGAAGGGCGGCCGGGGCGGCGAAGGGGCGGCCGGGGAGAGGTAGGGCGCAGGGGGAGCCGTGTGGGGAGGCAGACTGGGGTAGCGCATGGTGTAGTATCCAGCGGCAAGGTGGGGTGGCAGGGGGTAGCCCGAGAAGGCCGCTGCGTTGATGATGTAGGCGGTGAGGTGGGGGTCGTAGGGCCATGCCAGGGCCATTTTTTGGCGCTTGTCCTTCATGCGCCGGTTTTGAAACCACACCTGAAAAAGAAAGAGGGGTTAACTATCATAGGGGGTAATTAGTCATGGATTGAGACATTGGATTAAGACATTGGATTGAGTGGAGCATGGATTGAGTGCGGGCTTATGAGTAGCAGAACAATGCAACTTGGATATTTCGAAGATGAAAAGAAGGTCCAAAATCGTTTGAACAATAAAATCCAAAGCTATAACGAAATAAAAGAGTAACATAAGTTTGAAAAGAAGTTCGAGGGACCGATAGAAATCGTCGAAATATTCGCGATTTTAAGTTAGAGATCTTCGAGTTATGCAAGTAGCACTGTAGCAATAATTAGGTATCTATAGTTTGAGGCAGCAATTGATCAACAATGTTGATGCAAATGCCTCACTTGTGCATCGACTACTTTACATAATTGTTTCCCAAAATTGAAGTTTATAATGCTGTCAAGTATCTTAAAAATTTTCAACATCCCCATTACTCCCCTTTGTTCTGTACACTTATTTCTACCATAAAGTAGAAAAGAGGTTAATAACAAACCCCCTTTTTTTATTTTTCACCCCCCAATGCATTCATATTGAACCAATTCGAAATTTGAAAACTGCAAGTTTGAGTTGAGATATTCCAATCGATGATGGGTCACTAAAATGTGAGATTGATAACAAACTTTGGACATGTTAGAAGGGTGTTTCTGTTTAATCCCTCAGAATTATGGAACATAATTTAAAAATTAAAAGGCTAGTTGGTTGATTGTATTTCATGGTGTTAGGCCCACATCAGAGTAATATAGAGCATCAACTTAATTTGAAGGAATGACAGTCCAATGAGCTAAAAATTCTAAAACTGGGATAACAACATAACTCAAAGGAATAAATACTCAAAAATAATACTCAAAAGGAATAAATAACTCAAAGGAATAGTTTTACCACATAAAAGAAATATTGTTTTCCCTCTTTTAAAAGTAGAGTTTTAAGAAATCAAAATTCTGAAATGTCTTTAATAGTCTTTAAAGAAGATTATCAACATAGAATTTGGGAATGTTCCATTGCAAGTTAGTTGGCGACACCATAACAAGAGTTATCAAACAGAAATAAGGAAGGAGAATGATAGAATTTCGTTAGAGAAATAAAATGATGAAAAGAGAATGAGAGTATGAGGAAAAGGAGAAAGTAATAGAAGAAAATATGACAGGAAAAGTCAGAATGAATAAGAAAAATACTGATATAATACAGCTTTGTTAAAACGGGGACAAAGGCAATTCGGAAAATTAAAAAATCTTGATAAGCACAGAGTAGCAAGAGAAATTAATTCTTTTCAGAATACCGTTTATTACGATAAAAATCTATATGTTCAATAACAAAATTGCATAGAATTTTTTAAGAATACTAAAATACGAAATATAAAAATTAAATTTCAGGTATTTCTTAACAAACAATTGGTCCCTTTTCAAAAAAGTGGGGCGATTAAATGAAGCACGGCCGTGTCTCATGCAAATCTCATCCAGATAATCCGGAGGTGGAGAGGTTTTTACCAAAATGCCGATCACAACTGAATGAATTTATTATTGAGAAAAGAGAGCGTGATTACCTTGATGGTGGACTCTGGTAGGTTGAGCGCGGCGGCCAGCTCGCATCGTCGCGGCCGGGAGACGTAGTTCTCCCGCACGAACTCCTTCTCGAGCCGCGACAGCTGCTCCCGGGTGAACGCCGTGCGGTACCTGCGGATGGAGCTGAGCTCCTCTGCAAAACAAAACACACGCGACTTTAGCATACAGCTTTAAAACTACTTTTAAGCATTGAATTGCTACTTTTAAGCAAATACATTGCAAATGCTCCACACAAAAAACACATTTAAGAACACTATTTTGTCCCCATATTCACAACACTTAAAACATGTTTAAAATCTGAAAGTGTTCTTACATTTAGATAGCAACACCATAAGAACACGTTTTCTTTTTTAGTAACACTTTCACAACACTATGTTTTCCTCACACAAAGCAATAGGAAATACAACCGAAACTCTTTTTAGGAGTGTTCATTATTATGTTTAGTTAGTGTTGAAAAAGTGTTTTACGCATTTGCAGTGTATTTAGATACACAAGTACAACTTAAAATTTGATGAAACAAATAACATTAAGAGCCTATCTGAAACTTAAGTTATGATTCCTAAAATATCGATTTCAACCATCACTATAATATGCGTATTACCCTGTAAAAGCTCACAACACATTTAAGAACACTTTTTTGTCCTCAAATTATAATAACACTTTAGTTTGTGATGTTAGCTAGAACACTTAAGCTATTTATTGTGTTCTGAATATGTTTGAAAACTGTTTCTGTTCAGAAATGTGTTCTAAAAAATTGCTGTTAAGTGTTGCTAAAAATTACAGAAACAAAAAATGTGTTCGATCTGAATTTAAGAACACTTTCAGATTCTTAACTATTTTGGGATATACCCTCTCGAAACTCGGAAAATATTTACTTCTTGACCATTGAAAACGACTAAAACTACCTCATATTCCCCTAAAATACTAATATCCCGCAACGAAATGTTTTCTCTGGCTACGCCACTAAAATTAAGCATTCATCAAAAATTAAATTTAAAAACTTAAATATAAAAACAAAGATTTCTATAAAGTTTCGACACAAATCAATAGATCCAAAACGATGGCTTTCATCGACCAAAAACATAAAAATAGGCATTTATGATTATAAACAATACGAAATAAAATGTGTGTGATCCACAAAACGAACTTTTACTAATCCCCAATAAACATTTCAAATAGATAAGAATTTAACGATGTATGAGTACGAATGCAAACATTCTATTCTAAGCACAACATAGGTAAAAAAAATATAGGTAAAAATACTTTGAAAATCATTCAAACAATCTAAAACTAAATAGGCATTTTAATTTCAAGCCTTACCTGTAGTTTTAATCCCATAAACCATAGTGAAAACGACTAAGCCAACCACACAAATCCAACCCAAGCTTCCAATGAATGAATGAGCAACTTACGACCTCTTTCTACAGAGACAGAGAACGCGTTTGACGAAAGACAAGGCTGCCCCCTGTGATGCAATTCACGCGAACGGCTAATCTTCCAATCACAGGAATCCTGGTGCCAACCAAGCCCCCTAGACCCTGAGGGGTGACTGCGGCCAAAGGGCAAGCCACAGTGACAAATTGCGGTGATAAGGGCAAGAAGACCACCAGTGTTCGAAACCGCTCAAATTACCCCCAATAAAACGGTGTTTGGTTCCATTGTCACGTCGGTGGTCTGGTGGGGGGTCACTCTAGATTTGACTTGGGGACGTTTGGAGGAAAAAAAACTTTATTCGTTTTGAATGGATTTGGAATGGGGTTTTCGGTCCCTTTTAACTCATTGTGCCTTGGGACCTGTGATTTTTCATGATAGATGCGTGTAGGTGTGTGTTCAGGAGGGATATGTTCGATTCTGATTAGTGTTTTTTAGATTCCGAATTTGTTTTCAATTTTGTTCGATTATAGGGTCGGGTGTGGCAAAATGGTTGTAGCGGAGTATAATGGATATGGGGATTTTAACAGTTTATATTTATATCGTTTAATATTTTTTGGCATGCCCTTTTATTCACCTCAATAAAGATCAGCAAGCCAAAAAACTAAAATTATTTAATTCTATAAATATAAACTGCTAAAATCTCTATATCCATTTTACCCCCATCTGACCCAATACACTTATGCTCTCAGATTTGTGAAGCACATTAGATTGATTAATTAATTATGTGGCTATGCAAATTAGGAAGTTTGTTTATGTTATTATAAGAGGGCGGGGTTTTGTGCTTGACAAAAAAACATGCTTGCGTAATATTTGAAAGGTCCCTAATCTGCTTTGGAGGGATGGCGGTTTCGGCTTCAATGTTTACTTCGCAAAATCCCTTCCCATAAGAGGAAAAGGGAAAGTGGGGCAACTCAACAGTCCTCACGGCCAAAACGAAATCACCACTCATTACAGAACCCCGACTTCGCTCTTCTCCCAAGAAACTTTCAGAACCAACCCCAAGGTCGACTGTCAGAAGAACATTCGACCTTGCGACGGAAGCGCTCATCGCCCCATAAACAACCCTCATAAAGCAACAGCAGCCGCGATTAATTCGGACGATATTTCACAGTCGCAAATGGAATGGAAAGGGCAGGTGGCGGAGGTTAAGTAGCCGATTAAGCGGAGGGCTCTCTTCAGATAAGAGGCCCACTTCAGCCGCCCCCACCCCGCCGGCTTCCGTTCCGCCTTCTTGGTGACAGTCGTGGGTGACACGGAGTAGAAAAGTGTAACTGTACTTTTGGTATTAACAGTCAGTTCAAATATTACGTAAGCAAGTTTTTGGTCATTTTTGACCCCCCCCCTTGTCAGCAAAAACAAGCAAACCGAAACCCCCCCTCTTATAATTACGTAAGAAAACTGACAGACACCCCCATTTTGATCTATTTTTGTACAAAATCTTTAGTAATGCTTAGTTTTCTGAAATTCATTGTTTTTTATGAACACTTAACCTAACGTTAAAATTTTCCTTGAGAAAAATGCTGAAATTTTATTTTTCTTCCTAGTTCAGTATTTTGTAAAATTTATTTTTCGTGGAATTTTGAAATTATTTATGCAAAAAAGAGATTTTTGAAAATCCAGTGTTTGTAACATCTTACGTAATCATCACTCATACTCCCCCTCCCCAGGAAAAATAAGCAAAGAGCAAACCCCCTTCCCCCCTTAGGGGTTTGCGTAATAATTGAACGGCCCCCTAAGTAAACAACGTAGTTTAACAGCCGAATTCAGCTTCAGAAAAACGAGTCGAAAACGTTTATCAGCCTCATAAACGATGGTTTCTCCCAAACGCATTCCAACCAAATAATAGTGTTAATAAATTTGAATTTAACTTATACATAAATATAAATTTATAAAACTCTACGGCATTGGTTACAAAGTGGTCCATATGGACCACCTGTGGCCCACAGCGACTTCCATGCGGTTCATGAACATGAAAATAAAAATTTGGGGTCCACAAAGGCTTCACGAGGGTTCACCAGACTCAATATCATAAATATTAAAAATTAATGAAATTTCAAAACTTGTTGTTTTCAATCTTTAAATAACCCAAAGGTTTTCAAAATGATTTTAAATACTACTTTTGAAGGTGAAATTACAAGAAGTGGTCCTCTTGGAGTGCAACCCAAAGAGTCTCAAAATGAGATAAAAAAAAAAGAGGTAATGATTTAAACTACTTTAAAGGGGGAAAATTTCTAAAATTCTAGAATTTGTGCAGAGGAGGACCACCAACCCCCCCTAAATTTCACAACGTCTATTTTCATACATATTTCCCTTGGAAAAATTCGGTAGTCTCTTTGGGTGTATCTTAAAAGGTCTCAAAATGAGCTAAAAGACTAAATTTAAGGTTCAAATTTACAAACATTTCTGCACATTGTATGCAAAGTTTCGAAATTAAGTGCATCAGTAAGTAATAAGTGGTATAAAATAAATATGACAAAGAAATAATGTTGTCCAACCTAACCCCTCGAAAAAAAAATGTCTGGCCTCTGGCAATCCTGATGTAGATAAAATTGATGCTTCCATTTTATGTCAAGCCCGTTTCAAACCATCTCAATATTTAAATTAAAATTTCATGTATTACATACTTGTAATTGTGTTCCAAAAAGTAAACAATTACAAAATGAAATTGTTAAATCAGTTCAAAAACTATTCCTATCAATTTTTCTTTGTACAAAAGCATATCTGCATTTAGAATGCTTCAGTTTTCTGTCTGAACAAGTTCTTAAGTTTTTTTACACGAGTCCGTTACAAAAACCTTTATGGTTTTAATAAAAATTTATATATGCTTTGAAATATTAGTGATATTTTGAAGGTACATTTATTTTAGTTTCACACAATTTGAAAGTCTGTTTTTATATTATAATTTTATTAAAGCGTCAATATTTAGTTATCTATGTAGTATTATAAGATAAGTAAAACCTGACAAAAATAAAAAAAGTATAAAATTGTATGAAATTATTTTCCCTGATTTACGCATGTAGTATAATCTAATCATAGCACACGTTGTCATTTCCTTCAAAAAATAAATTTAAAATATATGAATTCTATATGAATTCTGAAATTTAATAGTATTTGGTAAAGAATTTAACATTTTTATCTAGTTTTGGGGTCCATGGTAAAAAAAAAAGTCTGAAGTCTGGGAACCCCTGCTCTACGGTGCTATCATGCAATTTCGAGGTTTTTATCACGACGAATTTAAAATTAAAAAAAACAGAGCTCCAATTTTAAGGCTCTGAGAGAGCAAATTTCAATCCCAAATCCTCACTAGAACATTTATTTTATGAGACTTTCTTATCTGATTTTATTACTATATTGTACACATTTTTCTAATTGAACTTCTTGTTCTAACTTTAATTTTTAAGTAATTCTTTGACTTCTTTATTTTGTAGCTGGAAGCTTTCGTCTCAAAGGGTTCATCATATGGCTTTATATAGGCAACCCAACTGTCCTATTCTATCACTCTAAGTTGTTTCAATTCTAAAAGCGTGAAATGGACTTTCAATATCTAGAACTGGTAATTATGTAAATTTAATTATTCTACAATTTTCTTCGTATGAAGTTATAGATAAAAAATACGAGATGTAGTAGTAACCATTTTTTCTCAACAAATCCTGCTTTAGAGGAATAAATATTTTTAGTTTTATAAGAAATGAAGATCAGGAGGAAAGAATGGTTTTTGTCCATTTCCCATCAAATGGTTCCAACCAATATTTCTCCCTTCACTGCCCCAGAGCACAAATTCCCATAACTAATTACAGACAGTTTGTGATCTGACATTCTGTTCATTCAGCAGGGGTCGTTCCAGGGGGTGGCATAGAAGTATGTGCCCCCAGAGGAGGAATATTATATTGCAAAGCAGTTATAGAAATACATTTTTAAAAATATCCCTGATTTTATTGCGAAAGATGTTTCAAATCCTTATCCCCGAGAAACAAACCTTAATCTCACTTGTGCGAAGACATTGATGGATTCTTATAGGATCTATGTTTAGTTCAGAAGGCCTTGGCCCACCCTGGGCTGGCGATGATGATGATAAATTGATCTGTTTCGAAATTTAAGTGTGTTTAACCCTAAAAAAGAACATTTTCCTACACTGCAAACGCTCCACACAAAAATAAACTCGTGCTTGGGAGGGGGTCGTTAGACTGACCACCTAACCGGGACATATGCCGGGATATATGACCAGGGCCCCACGGTCAAGAGAACGAAGGTGGGCATCGTAGGCCTTGGGCCACTAGGGCTGTTGCGCCAATGAGTTTTTAAACACATTTAAGAACACTTTTTGTCCCCAAGTTAAGAACACTTCGATTGTGTTGTTAGGTAGAACACTTTATCTCCTTATTCTGTTGTGATAGTGTTCTGAATATTTTTAAAAAGTGTTACAAATGTTTCCAGGAATGTGTTCTAAAATAATGTTGTAAAATAAGTTAAGAATCTGAAATGTTTTTAAATTTTGATCGTAACACTATATAAGAACACATTTTCTGTCTTCAGCAACACTTTTACAACACTATTTTTCTCGCACAATACAATTGAAATGCTTTTGATTATAAGTGTTCATTATTGTGTTTACTTAGCGTAGCAAAAGCGTTTCATGCTTTTGCAGTGCAGCAGATTAAGTTCACAATAAAGTGTCTTTTGTACTCATGTAATTCCTTACAAAGGAAAATTAAAAAAAAAAGTGTTTCATAAATATTTCATGATAATACCAATAAATAAAACTTGATTCCAAGATATAAGAAAATATGCATCGGTTGATTACATTCAATTACGATTTCAAGAATAATAAATAATAGAAATAATTTAAATTTAATGCATTAGAGTCGAAAAGCTTGCTTAAAACTTAATAAAGACATCAAAAGTCCAAATAATGAATATAAGCATCTTAAGCATGATAAAGGAAAATCGAACATAATCATAAATTGAAAGAAGCTTAAATATTATGACACATCATAACGTTCAATTATCATTCATTGTGTTCTAATTCGCGATTAAGTTCCTTTCTTTTGTTCCGATATTTGCTAAAGGAAAACATCCCCATGGGAGCCTCTTCATTGGTTTCGAGTGATAAAAGGATATTAAGATTTAAATGGGGCACGATGCCATTTTTATGGTAGATGGATTTATGAAAGATGCCTCGTTATTGAAAAATAGAATTTCTTTGTTTAGTAACAAAGTGAATTTTACAAAGATCAAATAAGAATTCATTAAGGATTCTTATTCGTTTTAAAGCCTGATTTGTAACTTTTACATTGTTTTTGAGTATCACAAATGATATTTATCTATCATTAGGCTTTATTCAGTTCTAAGTTTAAATAGAAAGTATAATTGAACTTAAGAAAACCCTCTGTAGTATCTTGAATTTAATTCCCATCTTCCTTTTTGAAAAAAAGCACAGAAATTAATCTAAATTAACAATCCAGCCTCTTACAAATGCAGATTCCAGGTTCCAGGGGGTATATAAGGTCTAAGAAAAAGAAGCACTGATGGATAAAATTTCTAAGCTTTTTAATATGAAAAATATGTATTTATTTAATTACCTGTTAATTATATTCATTGAACAAAATATACAGCAACCAATTATTTAAGAATATTTCTTCAGAAACCCAATGACTTTGGAGAAAACCTGGATCCTCCCTCGATACAATTAGGATTACCCAAACTTTTAGATCATCAATAAAATCATAAAATTTATATAAATTAGCAGCTCAGAATGACAGTTAAGACCACCTAATTTATAGTTAAGAGTAATTAAAATTATTAAAACTTAGTTTAGTTTTAGTAGTTATGTTTTCTGTAACAACACCTGATGTGTTGTTGAGAAGGTACTTTTAAGGATGTTCTTTAAAAGCCCAATTACTCAGGCACTACAACTCTATAAATAAGAGATCTAAAAAGCCCAAATCCCTGATTACCCTGCTTATATCAAATTTTATAATGCTTGAATAAGGCTGATTCCAGGAGCACCCAGAAATAAATTTAGAGAGGTTGGTTGATTAGTTTTGTTTTTATTGCACAAGGTGCCAAAATGAGTTTAGAGAAGACATGGGCTTATTTTGATCTACTCACTTATAATTTTTGCTTAAATGAATGTTGATGGTAAACAAAATGGGGTTGAAAATATGGAGCACTCTTTGTAAAAATATCTTTCATTTCGATGAAAATTTCATACAGATAAAAAGGTTTTTATAATGAAAATTTCGCAGATTTTGAAAACTAACAAGAGGAAATTTCATTCAATGGTTTTCAAAATCACAATCGGAAGGGCTGCAAAGTTATTTCAACTTTTAGCATTCTTAATTTTCACCCGTTTACATTCAGGAGAAGATTTAAATTCATAGAAATAATATCAAATTCAAGGACTTTTAGAAGTTAAATTTAGCGATCATGTTGATTTCGTTGACTAACAAGGCGTTAGGTAAAGGCAAGATTTTAAATAGGGGGTTACTGATCAGATTTACTTAAATTTTTCAATTATTTTTATCGCAAAACATTCAGACACACATGCACTTAACCAAACACAACCTAATGGCATGATCAACATCAAAAGAAAACAACATTTTGAGTACTCAAAAACAAATTACGAGACGTACATATGAACTGAGAGCAAAACGTATGTATCAACGAGTTTACATTGCCTCTTTTCTTTGTATTTCTAAATACTTTGATAAACTTAAGATGCATTTGCACTAAACTTAAGATGCAAGACTACCTATCACATGCAGTGGCAAAGTACACAACAAAAACAAATTAACTAACTACATAAAACAGCTAACTATACTAAACACGTAAACAAGCACTAACTAAATTCCAATCAAACACCCCGAACCACCCATTCCAATCCAATTCAAAAACGAAGTACACAAGAAAACGCCTCACCTTTCTTATTTTTGTCCTCCTTCATGTCGTCTTTTTGGATCTTTCGGGTACCGTCGTCCATCGGTCGACAATTCTTGTCCGTTCTGTGTCGCATGGATTCGTATTTAATTTTGTCCATTTCGTCCTCCAGAATACACACGTCTTGCGGCCTCAACCCTTGCTGCATGATGACGATTTCCTTTTGCCTTTAGGAGAAATCAGTTCCGCACCGCGAAGACTATTTTAGGCAAGAATGAATCCCATCACCGAGTGGTGGACAATGAGGATTCGAGGCTCCGCCCCTCTGAGGAGAGAAAGCCACTCCCTCGTTCAGACGGAGGACATTTTGGTTGAGAGTTGGCGAGAATTGTAACTCGCCAAATAGGATGAAGGCGATTTTGTTTCATTGATAACTTTTAAAACCAAACGTGTAAAATGGTAACTTTTTAATGGTATTGAATTGAAATAACAGTTTATTAAGGTTAATTTTTTTAAAATATTAACGGCTGATTATTTTATAATCTATTAATGACTTCCATCCTCAAAGAGGTAATTTAATTGCTACAGGTTTTGTTTTTTCTTATTTTCTCAGCTTTTAATATTGGTAAGGGATAATCACTCGGCCTGGACACATTCTAAGTAATTAACACCCCAGGCCCAAAGGCTTTAGGCCTAATAGGCCACTAGGTCTGGTCAGGATTTGATTTTAATTGATTATTGTCAAAATATTATAAAGATAAACTTATAAAACGTTTTAACACTACTGCTTTGATATAGAAATGCATGCCTAAGATTTCGAAGATACAATAAAGGGAGATACTCAAACACCTAAAATTATACACACTCAAATTATATTTGAAATTTTAAAAGATAATGAAGTAATGATAATGAAGGGTAAATGAAGGAGTAAAGATAAATTAGGAGTAAAGGAAGGAGAAGGGAGAAATATAAGTTCGGCGCAGTGGCATATGTAGGAATTTATTTCGGGAGGGGCCCAAAATTACTCACCAGCCCCTCCCCCACATATTTAATAGGTCCAATGTAGCTTTTTAGGTGATAACTTATGTTCTAAAAACTTAATATAGAAAAAGTTGTTAGTAATAAAAATACAAGTACTAAAGGAGGGGGTCTGGGGGTCCTCCCCAGAAAATTTTTGGAAGTTTTGATTAAAAAAACAGGTTTTTAACTAGTTTCGGTACACTAAGTCCGAATTTTAGATGTACATTTTTATGAACTTAATATTTAAAAAGTTATTAAAATAGAGTTCCAAGTACAAAAGGGGATCTGGGATCCTTCCCCTGAAAATTTTTGGAACTTTACCCCTAAAAACAGGGTTTTATCTTGTTTTTGGAACACTTAGTCCGAATTTTGGACATATTTTTTGGTAGGATTTGGATTTTGATGAACTTATTATAATAAAGTTGTTAATAATAAAATTCCAAGTACAAAAGGGGGGCTTGGGGGTCCTCCCTCCAAAAATTTTTTGAAATTTGACCCTAAAATACAGTGTTTTAACTTGTTTTGGTACACCTAGTGTGCATTTCGGGGGGGGGGTCCCCCTCGGCCCCCCCTTATATACGCCACTGGTTCGGCGTGTTTGTAAAAACATCAAAATAAAGAGCAAGTTAAAAAAAAATTATTTTCATAAGTCATCATGACATATAAATCGATCTTTCAAATGCTTTTGCTTCTATTTTCTAATTACTTTTTAATCAAAGGATTATTCATCAATTCTGGATTGAAATCTTAAATTATTTCTATCATAAGGATCGGATTTAGGGCAATTCAACAGATTAATATTTTAAATAGATGAGATAACCTTAAGATTCTTATTTTTTTTCATGAAAATTTACAAATTTTTACCTTTTAGCAGATTACTTTTTATCTATGACTGAAATTAGGGCTTTGCGTTTACTAATAAAGTCCTGCTCTAGAATCCAAATCTTTTATTAAAGAAATTAGTACAATTTTCTTAAAATTACTAGACACGCAAATTTCTGATGTTTAAAGATGGAATAATCTAGTAATCAATATTTCTTGAAGATTTAAATACTTTTTCAACTCTCCAAGTTATTTTCCAGGGTTCTAATAATGTTAACAATTAATTATTATTAATGATAAAAAATATCTCAAATCAAACTTTTCAAATTCTTGTACAGGGGGAACCCTTATCTTTTTTTTTTTTTTTTTTTTTTTTAAGATTTTTATTAAAAGTCAATTTGCAGATTTACATTGAATTTACTGTTAAAATTATTTCAATATTTTATAAGTAAAATTGAAGCTTATTTTGCTTACTGAAATGAAAGGTTCGACCCTAAATACCTTGATATTCATTAGATTCTATTTAGAATCAATTCTATCAAAATTTGTTACCTTTATTTACAAAGAAAAAAAGGAAAAAATATGGTCGTGTGAGAGTGCTTTTCCCAAAAAATTTTATTTTTCCATAGCATTATCTGTTTAAATATTTGGGAACCAAAGCTAAAAAAACTATTTTGTCTTTAAATCCTTTGGTTTCTAACACGATTGTCCCGATCTTTGCAATTTTATCTCTTTTCTTTTTTATTTATTTAATTTTAAAATCGCTTAATCAATGAAGGAACACTCTGTTGTTTCTTATATCCCCTTATGTAGCTGTAAATGGCATCTTTATAAGTTTTCATTTGCAGTTATTCATCCTATTTTAATTTAGAAATAAATTTCGACCAGTTTGACGAAGCCAAATCAACTTTAACCGAAACCCTTCACTAACTATCGCCAAAAATAGCGATAAGTACATGGAAAAAGCGCCGTCAGCGTCAAAAGCGCTCTCTCTCCTCACCGATCCAATGGGCAACTCTCAAGCCCCACCTCTCCACCCACGCGATTGGCCGCTAGGTAATCGCCCTCCTCCCAATGGCGACGGGGCGACGCTGAAGAGCTTTGATGGACCCGTTATGTGCCGTAATAAGCCTCCGAGTCTTGCGCCCGCGATTAATTGAGATTTGCGGACGGGCTTTCGCTGGGCTTTTAATTCAGCCGAGGAATTATCTCGCTCAATGGCCGCCCTTTATGGCAGAGGAGGGACGCCCCGTTTATTATCTCCCGTAATGGAACGGGCGCGAATTTCGTTCGATTTATTAGTTGTCCCACCGTCCGATATGATCGTCAGTGAGAAGTATTGGGCACTGCTTGTACTTTCCATTGAGATAAACCTAGGGAGGGGGGGCGGTTTGACCCGGTTCTTGAATGGTATGATGGCTCTATTTGGTTGAAAACGGTGAATTTGGGTTTCGAAAGCTGGGTGAATTGAGGGAATTCGTAAGGTGTTGGAAAGTGCGGGATTTCAGTTGGGGTTTGATAGGAAGGTTTGAGAATTCATTGATCAACAGGCTTTTTCCTAAAGTTGAAAAATCCCTATGTTAACATAAATGGTTTTTAGTGAATCACCATAGAAAGTTATCATTGCTAAGAAATCCCAATCATAGTCCCTGATTTACCATTAGGCTCACTAGGCCCGGGCCCAAGGGCGCCCATACATCAGGCTCGGATCCAGCACTGCTCCAAGGGGGGGGGCACTTTTTCGGACCATCACCTTTACCTTTTCAGAAAAATGTAAAAATTTCGGGGATTTTCTAAAAAGTATCACTCAAGATCCCTTTTTGGTACCGCCGGGGGGTATGGGAGTCCTCCCCCAGAAAAAATTAGGGTAGGGGTAGGGTTTTAACACATTTTGAGTACTTTTTGGGACTTTTTTTTTGTATTTGTGAGGGATTTTTTGGGTCCAAGGGGGGCACTTTCCAGAGTGCCCCCCCCTGGATCCGCCACTGAGCTTCATACAGGTTTATGTAATAATTTCCCTCGAACATAAAAATTAGTTTTCGTTTGAACGTCTCCTTTAAAAAATTTAAATTTTGAACTCAAAAGTCCTTTTAAATTCATTTAAGCTAACCTTTAAAAAAAAATGTGATTTTTTCTAATTATTTCATACAGTGCCGTTGCCATGAGTAACCAAAAAGCATTCAAGCCCTCCTAAATGGAGACTTCTCGTTTCTGTAAAATTTCACTTGGTAACCAGATGTGTCCAGCAGTCCATTCTTCTGTAAACTTTGAAAGTAGTCTTAAGATAACAGTGGGGTCACAATAATAGGTTGAAAGGGCGTGGGGCAGGTAGGGGGAATTTTCATTTGGTCAGTATTGTTGTGTATGTGTCCACCTGGGTGTGTACTTCCTGTTCTCAAAGGGAGCGTTGTTTATAATAACAAACATTTCTCTGTTAAACTGTAGATTCGGTGAGGGTTCTTGACCAGAGAATTCCAGAAAATCAGGTCTACTTGGAGCGGGGGGGGGGGTAAGCCGGTCCGAAGGAGTGATTCGTAACTCATCTTCTTGAGCTCTTCATAAAAATCCAAACTTTTTAGCAAAGTGAAAACGTAAAAGATAACCAAGAACGTTTCTGACCCTGACTATCTCTGAAAATAATGAATTTTCAAACTAAGCAAACAATTACTTTTCACGCTTCTACATTCATATATAACTAGCTCCAAATGTGGCAACGGGGGGGGGCTTCCTGCATGTTGGGCCTAGAGTTCCAAATTTTCTAAATTGGGCTCTGCATAGAGTGGTTTAAAGTTATGACTCCCATTGTGGCTCAATACAGAGGTGTAACAACAACCAAGTTAGGAATTACGGGATTAATCCCGCACCCTGATATTAAGCAATTTTTCCTTTTTTTACTACTGAAAATGACTTAGACACTCCCAATGTCCACACAAAATATTGTCAATATATCCGCCTTTAGAGATGTGAGTCGAGAATATTCTCCGGAGAATATTCTCGGAGAACGAGAATATTCTCCAGGAGCGAGAATTTTGAGAATAATCGAGAATATTCTATTTTTTGATTCATAAATGGAAATAAATGTAAAAATTTTTGATAATATGAAATGGTCATGTAGTATTAGTGTTAGAAACCTGAAAATAATAACAAATTCAATGAAACTTACCATTTAAAAGTCACCCTACAGTTCAGAGAATATTCTCTGAACTGTAATTTCATTATTTCGCAAATTTTTTTTTTAAATAAGTTAATTTTATTTAATAGAATATAAAATATTTTTAAAAATATTAGAAGCAAGTTTTACTGGGAGAAAATACTCATACAATTAAAAGAGGAGTCTAAATTATTTTTATATAGTTGTTAAAAGCAAATGTAATAATACCAATAGTTGTCAAACTGAAGGACCTTTTGAACCTGACATTTAGTTAATTTTGATAGAACTTTGTAAAATTAGGAGACGAGAATATTCTTAAAAGAAGGAATATCACATTAGAATTATCTGTAATATTATCTGTAATAATTACTTTACCTATCAAACATGTTGTCTTATCAAATTAAGTAGTGATTTTAAAATATTTTTCAATTTAATTTGGCTTTCTTTTATTTATGACTAGCTGATTTGCCCGGCCTTGCACGGGTGTAGTGTATAAAATTATTTTTGATGCTCTCTCTCAAGTTGTCATGTCTAAATTTCTGTATCAGCTATTACCAATCATCCCGGTGTCTCTGGATCCTTTTTCCTCCCAGTGTTCCCAGTACTTTTCATTCCGGAGTTCCCGGCATCTTATCCATCCCGGTGTTCCCGGTACCTTTTCCCCATCCCGGTGTTCCCGGTACCTTTTTCATCCCGATGTCCCCGGTACCTTTTTCCTCCCGGTGTTCCCGGTACCTCTTTCATCGGCATAATACTTCATTATCAGGAAAAAATCCCGCAGAGGAATTTAGTCAACAACTCCAAAAAAAAATTGATAATGCTCCCATTTGGCTATTTTGACGAATTTCCCGATAAATAAATAAAAACAATCACATAAGGCATAAGTATTTAACATTCCTGCTGTTAAATTGAATAAAATTTCGTTACGCTATATCATGGAAAAAATAACGATGGAGAATGAAAATTGACCTAGTTTTTATTACCAACTTTCTTAAAACTACACTAAAATAATTCAAGTCAGTCTAAACATTCAGTTTCAACTTAAAGTTTCAAGGAAAACGAAGTTTTTAATAATAAAATACCGTCAAAAGTTTTTATAAGGAGAGTTTTCAATTTTTTAAATTATTAATAACCTTTTTATAACAATTTTAGTCCGGTTTTATCTTTAAAAACTTTGTTTTATGCATAAAATTGCTTTTGTTGGTTTCTTTGCAACAATGCGAGCTAAACAGTTCTTCTTTAACGGAGAAGTAAGGACATTTTTGATAAAAGGGTAAGAGGGGGTGAAGGGGTGATTTTAGAATTTTGAAACCGGTGCCATTGCCTTTCCCCCGTCCCCGTCCCCATTCGTCTGTGTACCATGTTTGGTCCGAATCGTTCGGGTAGTTTAGGAGTAATTACGCCACATCTGATCCGTACACAGCCACCCAGCCAGCCACCCAGATCTTCATTATATATATAGAGATAACTTCTCATTGTAAAACCTTTAATATTCTTCTAATTTGAAGTTGATATATCCCTTATAATTTTTTTTCAAAAAAAAAAAAAATAAATAAATAAATAAATAAATAAATAAATAAAAAAATAAATAAATAAATAAATAAAAAAATAAATAAATTAGTATTTAGTAGCTTCTAGGAGAATATTCTCCAAAAGATTATTACCGAGAATTTTACATCTCTATCCTCCTTCCTGAAATATTTCAGTAATTCAAGTGACTTGAGGCATTGAGGTATATATAAAAGGGGGGTTAATGGACCCCCCCTCGAAATTCAAACTAGGTGGGTAAAAACAAGTTTAAAGTACTAGGTTTTTAAGGATAAAATATCTAAATCCTTCTTGTATCCTTGAAAACCCAGCAGTTCGCCCCCAACTTCCAACTTCGTATATAACGTTCCTCCCTCCCAAGAATTAAGGCCTCGACTTCCTTAGTCCCTTTTAAATCTTTCGCTCCATTGGGATGATCAAGATACTTTCTCAAATTTGCCCTGGTGCGGGAAAAAGTTACAAAAACAATAACTAATGAAAGTCACTTTAAAAATGTTTTTTACTTTAAATTCGAGGGATTTTTTTTATTCAGTACATGACCGTAACAAAATAAAATATACCTCCGAAATTCTGTAAAATATCATCAATTTTTACAATTTTGGTTATAGTGAACTATTTTAAGTCCAGTGCGTTTCTCTACCACAAGATTCGATCGCAATCACAACATTATCCTCATACTAGTATTAATTACAGCAAAACAACTACAAAAATACCCTCACAAGTTCGCAGGTAGAAATCCATGACTATTTTCGCCACCTGGTTCACGCAATTTCCTTCGAAAACCACCACCTCCAAAAAGAGATAGAAATTATAGCTTCTGTGCGCATCCCAACCGTTTACGAGTCGTTAAGTGCTATATCAACAAGCATTGATCTCTGTGTAGTTACCGCCTAGAACCAATTGCTGATGGGAGTGGAAAAAAAAGGGAAGCCATCCGACAACAATCAAACACACCTGAGGCTATAAACCGAAAAGGTCTCGTGCTGACACTCTTCACGTGACTGGGGAGGGCAATGCTATTGAGTTGGTTTCGCTCCAACGCAACTGTTGTGCAACTCGGCGGATAGTGTAAGGAGTTTATTAGCCCGCATTCTTTTTGGTATGCCAGTAGTCAGTATGTCACTTGAAGTTTTAAAAAGATGCGTCAAAGCGCTTGAAGGGTCAAAGGAACCGCTGGGGAGCAAGCATCAGGTGGAGGAGTTGGGAATTTCGAAGAACCCCCGCATGTGTCAGGCGATGATAGTTTGGATGGATAGATTTATGATGGTCACACTAAGGTGGGATGAGGTGTGCAGTGTTTGCGCCCCACTTTGTTGACTCATGATTTCGGGAGCTATTAACATACCATAGGGCTCTGAGAATTGAAGTAGGTGAAATAATGAAATGTGTAAGAAACTTTCAAGTACTAGAATGACTTTTCAGGCTGATGGTGTTTTAAAATTTTAAACGCTACTTCTTTTTGTGTACACTGCAAATGGTGAAGCACTTTTGCAATCCCCCCTTTGTCAGCAAAAAAAAGCAAACTGCAACCCCCCCCTTTCATAATTACGTAAGAAATCTGACCAACACCCCTTTTTTGTTCAAAATCTTTACTAATGCTTAGTTTCTTCCTTGCGAAAAGTGCTTAATTTTTTTTCCTACTTCAGTTTTTTAGTGAAATTTATTTTTGGTTGAATTTTGAAACTTTATAAGCAAGACACAAGAAATTTTTTCGAAAATGCAGTGTTTTTAGCATCTTACGTAAGCATCACTCATACTCGCCCTCCCCCCTTGTCAGGAAAAATAAGTAAATAGCAAACCCCCTCCCCCCTTAGGGGCCATTCATTAATTACGTAAGGATGATTTTGGCAATTTTCGACCCCCCCCCTACCCCATGTAAGGGTACGTAAGATTTTTCAAACCCCTCCCCCCCTATTCTTACGGAAGATTCCATTTCGTTTTTCAAAGTAATAAAATGTTAGAAAAGGATCAATCGAATAAAAAAGATACATCTGATATACCTTCTTTTTTTTTAAATTTAAAGCTTTGATAATATACCGAGATGTTCAGCATTTTTAAGTTTTTCTGGGGTTATTCAATAGTAATTTGATTATAATAATTGGAATTTATTTACATTAACTTGGAAAATCTAACGTAAGAAGGGGTTTGACCCCCCACCCCCCAAGTAAGGGTATGTAGAGATTTTTCCAACCCTCCCCTCCCTCTCGGGACCCTTACGTAATTAATGAATGGCCCCTTAGGTGCTTACGTAATATTTGAACGGCCCCAAAGAAATTACCAGAGACAGTAAAAAATCTATTATTATAGTGTTTAAGAATACTTTCGGGTTTTAAACACACTTTACAATACTATTCCAAAACAACATTTCTAAATAGAATTCATTTTAACACTTTCCAAACATATTTCAGAACATTATCACAACACGATAAAGGTATTAAAGTGTTTTATACTTGACAACAACCAAGAGAAATATTGCTAATTTGGTGACAAAAAAGTCTTAATGAATTTTATAATGCGTTTATTTTTTTGTATTGAAATTGCATTGTGTGCAGTGTATTCAAACGCAAAACTTTCTCGACAAAAAAAATGCTGTCGACGAATGTTTTGAAGTGATTTTACTCGGTAAAAAAATTGTCTTGTAACGCATTCATTTCCGTGAATTTTTCACGTCTTGATTTCACGAATTTTCAAACTTGATGTTTCTAATTGGGAACATTGGCCGCCTGCAAAAGATTAAATCTTTTGTTGAGTTCCTCAAGGGAACCCCTAATATCTCTTCACTGCGCCCATTGAGCCAATAAATACAAAGAATACAATACAAAGAAAGAAATCCAAATATTTTTCGTAAGGTTGCTTTTCTGCCCAACATGATCTACTCAGCCCCACACCGGACGAAAATAGAAAAGAGGGGGTGATAAGTGGTATCTCTGACTTCAGAAAAGACAGGGATTAGAAGTGGGAGGTCTGCCGGTAAGGGGTCTGTTTACCCCTTTATCCAATGGAGTGATGCTTGCTCTAAAAGTAATGATAAATTACACGACTTCTCATGGATTGTAGTTGAAAAAAGCCAAATTTCTTAAATTTGGTTCCAAACGGCAACCCTGGCATACCAACCGAAATAGATTTCTGCTTCATCCCTTTACCTCGACCCTCAAAATCCGCCAGAACGGACGAGGACACACAGTACGTAATTACAGGAACGTCACGTGGCGACAAACCATCACAATCGCTAATCTTTCGGTCGGGGAAGGAAGGGGTCCGGTGTCCGCTGACCAGACCACCCAAGAACCGTCACCCCTCCCCTAATTGCGGTGCCATTAGTGGCTTTGATCTACAAAGACCCCAATAAAACCCCCAATGCCACCAGCGAAGCGGCACGCGGTGCCCGTGGCTTTTTTCGAGGGGGTCGTCGGTCATCATTTTTACGTCGGCTTCGATTACGTTTTGGCAAATTGTCGCGATTTTATCGCGGTTTTTGAGGAGTGGTTGGCGTGAGAAGGCGACGAGTGATTTGCATGCCCTTGGCGTATCAATTAACGATGATGTCTTCCAATAGATTTTTCCGTAGGTTTGTCGGTTTTCCAGTTCTTTTTTGGACCCCCAGTGGAGGGAATGGTGCTACAGGGAAAATAAGTACAATGGAAAATTGATTTGCTTTTTTTGATTGAATGGGTTTGGCTGTGAAGTGTTTTCACGCGGTTTTGTCGGCATGTTTGTTGTAAAGAACGGGCATGCAAAGTACCTTTTAAGTGGTTTGAAGGTGTGGTTAGTAGGGGTATGATTGCTAAAAGGGGCCATACAAAAATTACTATTTGGGAAGAGGGGCTTGCTGTTTGCTTATTTTTCTGATAAGGGGGATTGGAGAGATGTTTAATACGTATGACATTAGATTAAAAGCAGGTTTTTAAAAAAAAAATTCTTGAAACAGGCAAAATTAATCCAGTTATTTTAATTTTAATCAAATGATTTAAATTAAGTCTAATTAATTAATCTTTGATTAATTTAAATATTAAACATTATTTTTCCCCATTTCAATCCAGTTTACTTTTATTTGAATTTTGTTCTTAATTTTTTTTTAAATTACACTGAAAACGCTCTACACAAAAATAAACACATTATAAACACATTTAAGAACACATTTTTGTCCTCAAATTAACAACACTTTGATTGTGTTGTTAGGAAGAATACTTTTACTCCTTATTCTGTTGTGATAGTTGAACTGAATATGTCTGAAAAGTGTTAAAGTGTATTTTAAAAATATTATTGTAAAATAGATTTAGAAACTGAAAGTGTTCTTTAATTTGGATTGAAACACTATACAAGCGTATTTTATGTCTCACTAATTTTAACAACACTTTTTTCACACAATACAATCGCAACATAATCCGAATACCCATACTTCGCAATACAATATTTTTTTTTTATTAGAAGTGTTCATTACTGTGTTTATACAAAGCGTTGCAAACGTGTTGCAAACAGCATTTGCAGTTGATTTATGCATTTTTTTTAAATAAAAAATTATCTCGAGACTGAAACTATTAAAATTTAGATAAAAAAGAACAGACACCTTCCTTTCAAACGCTTCAAACAATCATTGTGACTGTACAAATAAAAATAAAATACCTAGCATCAGAATAAAACATTTGATGTGTAATTAGAGATTTGGAAGTGGAACAGAACTAAATAAATTCATCTTTTATGTAGATATTGGGGGACGTGGACGTCCATAAATTGTCAATAACGTGAAGTCAAAAAGGGGGTGGATGCGGGTCCAGCCAAATCTCACCAGGGGGAGTCAATTGAAATCTCACGTCAACTTTTAGTTTAGAGAAAATCTACGTTTTTCTTTCATCGTTTTTAGCACCCAGTTAAAGAAAAATGTCCACATTAGTCAGAAAAGGGAATCTTTTAGCCAGTCTTTCGTGATAACTGAAACGTTTATAAGGCAATGTTATTGATTTCAACATATTTGTATCAAAATTTTACAATGTGTAGGAGTGGCGGCTCGTCCGTAGGAGCACATGAGCAAGTGAACTATACCAATAAAAAAGAAAAAAGTCGAAATAAGTCAATAATAACATAAATGAAAAACTAATAAAAATCTATTCCAATTTGTTCCTATTCAGGGTGAGCTTCCACCCCCTCTTCTGTTCAAATTGTGATAATTTTACTTAGTTGTATTTTCAAAATTTAATTGTGAACTCCCATTTGAACTATCCATTAGCCGCCAATGATGTGTAGCATCATGCTGACAAGGCGAAACAAATGTGTCAAGAAAATGAAAGAATTTTATTTATATTTAAAAGTTGTAGAGAAAAATCTCACGTGAGAATTTGAGGAGGAGGAGGAGGGGCAAATCTCACCAAGAGGGAGGGAGATGGCCAAAGTTTGGAAAAAACACCTCACGTAAATTCATGGACGTCCCCCTTGTTGTGAAATTATCCGTAAAAAACGATGAATGAATCGATAAATTATTGAATAGAATTGGTATTACAGGTTTTACAACATTTTAACGGTAGTTTATTGGAATTTAAATAAAACGTAATCCACTATTTTTTTTCAGGTACGTTCTTTCTGCGTATGTGAACATCGAACATGACGTTAAGCCATGATTTTATAGCCTTAAACCAATAAATTTCTCTTTTCGTGGCATTATTTATGTTGTTTAGCAACGTATTTCTCCGGGAGTAAGCTTCCTTAGGCCTTAGGTGAGGAACACGAAGGATTACAGGATTCCAGCTGTCAGAGGATCAGTGAACGCTTATTGTGTCCAACACTTTTCCCAATAAGCTGGCGCGTGGAAGAAGAATTAGAATTTCAGTACAGTGAAAACAGTGTCGACAAGATTTTGTCTACGGGGCTTTTCTTGGTTGGACACGGGGTGCTTCTGCTTATTTTGAACAATTACTGTTAAATGATCCATAACTGAAGTCCGAGATAGGATAGTGGGCTAGGAATACACTGCAAAATGCGTGGAACACTTTTGCAACGCTTAGTAAACACAATATTGATTACTTCTAACCAAAAGCGTTTTGATTGTATTGGGATTGTATCGTGTGAGAAAAAGATAATGCTGTATAAGTGTTGCTAAAAAATTACAGAGATAGAAAATGTGCCTTTATATTATTTTTCGATACAAATTTAAAAACATTTTCAGATTCTAAACAAAATTTGCAACACTATATTTTTAGAATATGTTTCTGCATAGAACACAGTTTTCAAACATATTCAGAACCATGACCTATCAAGAAAGGGTTAGGAGTTCAACCGCCCGCGAAATTTTGACATCAATTCAATTTTTACACTGTTTTCCCCTCGAAAATTCTTTAACTTATTACAAGGTGAAATCCACTTCAGGTGGAAACCAAAGGGTCTCCAAAATGAGTAAACACTACTTTTGAGGGTAAAATTTCAAAGTTTTTTTTTTCTGAGGGAGAACCCCCAATCCCCAAACAAAATTTTGATGACATATATAGTCTTTTCCCTTGAAAATCTGCTGTTTACAAGAAACAGTCCCCTTTGGGTGGTACCCCAATTAGTTTAAAAAAACCCCACTAGTTTAAGGGGCAAATTTCAAGAATTTTTATATAGGAGAGAAACCCCAGTCCCCTTCGAAATTTTCACGTTTATTTATGACTTTTTTTCCCTTGAACATTCTGTGATTTACAAGAAGCTGTTATCTTCGGATGTCTCAAAGGGTCTCAAAAGGAGCTGAAACATTACTTTTAGGGGGTCTATATAGACCCCCTATTCTTACTTGGAGCTCACATTTTAAAATTTTGACATAGGGTGCGACATCATTCAAATAGTACTTTTAGGTTATCTAAAATGTACTGTACTCGTTAGGGAGTAAGAAATGACGTTGAGTCAATCCCCCCCCCCCCGAAATAAAAGGCTGGTTACGGCCCTGTTCAGAACACATACTAAATGAAAAAGTGTTGTGTTAACAATTTCTTTAATGTAAAAGGATGTTGTAATTAGGGATAGCATGTGTGTGTGCCCCTTACAAATATGAATCTAACTGACCCCCCCAGGGCAAGAGCGTAGCGCAAGGGAACATAAAATATTTAGTGATTTATACTCCCCGAAACCTTGAAGTTTTCCTTTTTTTAAATGGAAAAGGACTAAAACTATCTTAATTCTCCAAACATCAATATCCCCCTCCGAAATTTTTCTGGCTTATGCTATTGTCAAAAGGTCCTTCTTCCAACATGCTCCAGTTCTGCAAGAAACTTCTTCTTTAAGATTAAAAATGATTGTAAGTTGTGTTAATAATTTACATTCGGTAGAGTATATACAATTGGTACTTTTGAAACTTTGGTTTATATGAGATCATCATAGGAGTGTTAAATTCTTTTGCGTGTATATACTCAAAATATTTTAAATCGTCATGATTTGATTATCATCACAAAGTCATCAGATGGCTCTATTTCAAAGTTCCATTGTTTCCCATCATGATTTCCAACATTCGCCGGGTTTTAAAGAGCATTAGTTATACAAAAATCCCAAACAGAAGATTTTGATGCAAAATGGATGCTCTTCGCGTCCCTATAACTAAGGATACGCAGCATTAAAACTCTTAATTAACTCTTATAGTGGAGCATCACAAAAGCGGAAGATCAACCCACTTTGTAATTCACAGTTCATAAACGAGCAACTGCACTGAAAACGGGAGATTTAAAATATTCACTACATACGCGCGTAGTTTTACATTATAACTAGATCTCATAAGTATCCCCAACGTTAATTTGATTTCACTCGCCCAATTAAGTTGGTGAAAATTTTGATCCCGCTAATATGCAAACACGGCGCGAGGAATTACTCCATTCGATACATTCCGCGAAACGAGCGTCGAATGGAACGGGGGGATTACGCATATCTCAAAATTCACAGCCCCGACCCCGATTATTTCCATAATTAAATTCGTTCCCGTGGGGATTATATTCGGAGTCGGACTCCGCGAGGCAAACGATCTTTTAAGAAATCGTCCGTATCGCGGAGCTTCCTCTCATTACATTCGTAATTCCGCTCCGCCACCTCGCTTTAATTGCGAAGGGATCGTCTAATGACTGCACATAATTTCGCCCCCTCTCTTCGCCACACCTTTTGTTCCAAAGCCGGCTTTGTGCAAACAACTAAACTCGAGCTGGGTTGCCAAGTTTTGGCGGGAATCGGCAGGTTTGAAATGGAGGAGTTTTCGTATATTAGCTGCTCGGTTTTGATATTGTTTTAATTTTGTTCTTGGTGTTCTGTTTTTTTTTTCAGATTGATTTGAAATGATGGAAATTTAATGGTGATACACAATTTACTGTGTCCTTAAGGTCATTTTTTTTTTCTAAAAATATTTAATAATTTATTCCAGGGGCTATCAACTGCTCGATCTACAATAAATATCAAATAATGGGGATATGGGGTGAATTTAATCATTAATTTCTATAGTAAAAAAAAAGAAAAAATTGTCTTTAGGGGCGATACATCCCTGAATCCTCCCCTTGGTTACGCCCCAGACATTATAATTTTTTATTGTAGTCATACGTGGCTACTTTATTAGATGTTGCATAATATCTTTTCACCTATTAGTTCTGAATCTCATATAATTTAAAAACGCTATAAGCAAAAGATAATTTTAAGAAGTTCATTAAAAACACCTTTGTGTTCATTGCAGTATATTTGGAGTTATCCCGGTTGATAAAAAAGCTTTTCTTTATTCTCAGACCCCCATTGGCGCATATAGAAACTTATTTCGGGAGGGGCTCAAGTATCCTCTGAAAAATTTAGTCATAATCAGTCCCAAAGCTAAATCTTTGCACCATGGGAAAGGATTCAAAATTATATCTAAACCCCTCACGTGCATATTTAATAAGGTTCAATGTAGCTTTTCCATCGATTTTTAGGCAGAATTTGCATCTTGTTAAACTCTAATATGAAAAAGAAATATTGTGAATAATGGAATTCCAAGTACAAAAGGGAGTTCCTCTGCCTCCCCTTAGAAAGTTTTTCGAAATTTGTAGTACCCAGTCTGAATTTCAATTGGGCTCACCCCTCTTAACATATACACTACTGTTAGACCCTTAATACCAAAATCATAGTTTGCTATTAGTTTTAACTAATTAAAATTAATTTATTCTGGAACTCGGCCACCAAAGCTCTATTGTTTGTTTTCCATGCCAAAAAATTCGACTAAAACGATGTAGTAGTATAATTAACACTATTCAAATACAAGTGGATTTTGTTTGAGGGAAAGGGCAATATAAAAACTTTGCATATTTCCTTGACACCTGCAAAGTTTATAAAAGTACGATCAAATTAATTTTCCATAAATTCCTGAAATCCCGATTTAATATGGGGCTTGAGAACCCAGTAGATTCGCTACCACACGAACGTAATTATAAAATTATTAATTATGACATCGATGCCACACTGTCCGAATTTTTGGCGACACCCCCCTCCACCTTTTGGCGAAACACGGCAACCCTGGCGTAATCCTCGACTGGAGCGGCGGAAATTTTAATTAGGGCGCCCGCGGACTTTCCTTCTAAGCCCACCCGCTCGCCAAAAAGGGGCGGTAATCCCCGACAACAAGGGGCGCCGTCGCCCATAATCAAATTTTTATTGCGCCCCGGGATTTGGGGCGCCGCGTCCGATGAAAAGTTGTGATGCCCGCCGCCCCAAGACTATGATATATGCGCGCGGGGCTTTTGGACCCCGGGATCTAATAAAGACGGCCGCCCCAAAGCCCTTCTCGCCCGGATGATGCGAAGTTATTTTTCGGTGACAAATTCCTCCGGTTTATTATATTATTGGCTGCTGCCGGACTTGATCCGTTATGTAATAATAATAAGGAACGGTGCTGAAAATATGTCACGCCATAGGCGTTTTATTGCGGGGGTTTTGTGGAGGTAACCGTTTTTAAGGATTTGCTGGTGATGCGGTTATTGAAAAATAGGATACATAAGTTGTGCAGTAGAGACAGCTTGGCTGGGTGTTATCAACCGGGGCGGAAGATGTGATGTCATCTACGATGAATATTTTTTTGGAAAAAATTCCCTTATGTGAAAAGTAATGAACTTGTTCAAACAATGTACTACTACTACCACGTATGCAAATTATAAAGTGACGATCTAATCTAAAAAATTACATTGCCTCCCACCTAAAAGAATATCCCTGTTATGTTTACAGTTAACAATTTAGAACTCATGGTTGTCAAGAATAGTATCATAAAGTAAAATGTTAGAAGTTTTACATTTATCATTTGACACACAGATCACTGAATAAGAAAAAATTATTTTTTCTCTCTATAGAATTATTTTGATAGCTTGCTTAAACATTCATAACTATCAAACCATTTTTTATTTAATCCCTTTCTGCTTCTTAGCTCATCTGCAAAGCGAACCACGTACAAATCTTACATGATAGTCAAGGTAAAAAAAAAAAAAAAAACACGAAAATAATGACTCATCACAATCCCTCCATCCTTTAGGGAATAAATTGACCGGAAGTTGGAGAATTCCCAACACCCCGCATCTCAGAAGGGGTCCTATAGATTAAAGCAGAGAGACCTCCCTGATCTTGACTTTTCTAAACTGCATTCTTCTTTAGTGAGGAATGACCTGACTCCATAATGCCCCGACAGTGACAGATTACCTGGAGGTATTCAAACTACCTTTCTCCACAATACCTTGATCACTCGATCAGGTATAGGGTCAATCAGGTTTTTCATCAGTTCTTTCGTCACTTGTGTAGGATGAAAGAATTGTATTAGCGAACCATGATGGGCTTTTGGCAGGAGAATGGGAGGATATCATGATAGACCAGACGGACATCATTTTCCTCCCCTCGCTCTTCGTTCCAATTCTTCCCAATTTTCTCTCTCTCTCGTTCCCTCGCTAGATTTTTCTCATTTGATAGGGAGAGAATCCTTGGGATAGGGATTGTTCACATATATTATCCGGCTTTTGTGCTTGATCTCAAGGATCCGCTTATAAACCTTCGTCAATTAAGGCACAGACACAAACAGAACTTTTACTGGCACAAACAGAGAGAGAGAGAGAGAGAGAAAATACACCCACGACAAGGCCGAAAACTGTACTGGACACCAGGTATACAAGGCGCAGACTACTATTATTTAGCGTAGTGTTCTGCATGTAATCCCACTAGGCCACCCGGTCCCGGGACAGAATCCAATCCCTCTCGAAATTACAATTATGAATGTCGATTACGGTACAACATGGTTTTCAGATAAGAGGGTTTGAGGGTTTTAAGGAAATCTTGACCACAGAGTACAGTCCACACAAAGGAAAAGCCAAACAGAGGGTCAAAACTCTATTTCCAAATTCCATCCCATGGTGGAATCCCCTCTAGAAAATCTTATAGAAATTAATTAATGTCTATGTCTAAAGGTAAAGCTTAACAAAAAACGCGTGGGAATGGGAGACCAATCATTAAAAAATCGTGTTGGATCTGACAACCCATCAGTTCTTCAATTGGAATCACATCCCTTGAATTTTTCTATTTTCCTACTCTTTAATATAAGTTGGACTTGAACCATCTGCTCTTTTTATATAGGTAATCCAAACATACTAATTCCAAGCCCCAAATTTTCTTAAGTTCATTACGTCAGAGTTAGAAACTTATTTCGCATTTCAAAAATGGAGGAATGATTGAAATAGCATCACACTTTGAAATCATGCGCAGAATGAGCATTATTGAAAACTGAAAGATAAGGAGTAAACTGCTCCGCCCATTTTTTAACGAGCAATCGTTGTACTACAAAATTTTTATCAAAAGTCTGTGAAAATTCATACTGGTTACTTCGGTTGACAAGACAGAACGATCAAAATAGTTTTGGAGCGGCGGCTGGTATTTGGATTCAGATAAATCGTGTAGAATTTCTCCCTTGAACTTGTGATACCTTCAGCATGGATTACAACGAAAGTGTTATGCACAAGAGTAAGTACGATCCTATAAACTTTGAATTCGTAACATATTATTAATTTACCCTTAGTTAAATGTAATCCGATTGCCTAGTTTAAGAAGTCGGGAATAGTAATTAAAAAGGGGGTCTTTCATAAACAATAAGGCCCTTTCCCCAAAACTTGATGATTTTGGTCTTACCCCCAACCTTTGATTACCTTGGTATTGATTTATATTTTATGCAGTTTTGAGAAATTTCTGGGTATTTTTTTGTCCGAGTTTTAGAATAAGTTTTAATCAAATATATTTCTTAACATGTATCACGTTCACGTAGTTTGTTTTTAAGCATTAAAAATTCGAATAATACCTGGCTATATTACCTTAAACCCCTTAACGTTTCCAGGATTAAGGTTTAACTTTTTTATTTTTGGGAGGAGGAGGACATGCATTGTCAAACTAGATCAAATCCACCCTACAAAACAAAGAAAATGCCACCAGTTTTATTAATGAGTCATTCCACGTCAAATCAACAACTTTTTGGCACGAGCATCTGCGATTTTCTTGAAATTTGGTACACGTGTTCCACTTATAGAAACTCTGAAAAGTGCCAACTTTCACCAAAAAATATTAATTGGTTCTGGAATAACAGGTGCGTAAAGTGGTCAAAAATGGGCCAAAACCTTTCCTCTTTTGGGCCTTTTCAGAGTTTCTATAAGTAGAACATGTGCACTAAATTTAAAAAAAAAAATCAGATGGTCATGCCAAAAAGCGAGTTGATTTCATGAAGTGAAATTAGCATTTATTCATCTGAAAATGGAGTCATTACATCCTCTAGATTCCAATTAGTCAAAAACCATAGGTTACCCCAATCAATGTCAGGGGCGGGTCCAGGGGGGGGGCCTGGGGGCCATGGCCCCCCCCGAGAAACCCTAACAAATAGCTCAAAAAACACTTTCTTAATGTTAAAATTCAAAAAATTTTCTGGGGGAGAACCCCCAAACTCCCCTTTAATATTTGGACATCCATAGGCGCCAACTTTTATAAAATATTGGGGGGGGGGGAGGGCCAGTACAAGACATTAAAAAACATAAAATTAAAAGAAACAACCATTAAGTTTACGTGCCTAATTACCTAATTTTGTATCAGATGTATAGATTAAATTTCGTTACATGTCACTTTAAATATCGCCAAGGTGTAATATTTTAAGGTGCATTTAATGTAAAAGTTTTGTGTAATAATGCGAGCTCAAAATAAGATGGGGGTCTGGGCGATCTCTCCCAGAAAAATTTTAGAAATTTCTCTGTTAAAAGTAGCATTTCAGCTTAATTCCAAAGTTTGGGGGCTCTCTCCAAGAAATTTTTTAAAATTTGACCCTTAAAGAAATTTTTAACACATTCTGAGACCTTTTGTGGGTTACCCTCTCCCCAAATAACCGCTCTTGAAGTGGATTCCAAACCAGAAAATATCCAAACATCACAAAATATAGGGGGGGGGGCTTAGGCCCCCTTCAGCTAACATTGGATGGGGCTCAAGCCCTCTCAAACCGGTAATACTATAGTTTAAATGGGCGCATTTGCAAAAATTTTCAGAAGATGAGGACCCCCGGCCCTTTTCAAAATTGGGCATCTATTTATATTATTTCATCCTTGAAAATTCTGTGGTTTAAAAATGAGCTGAAACTTTATTTTTAGAGGCAAATTTTCAAAAATTTTCTAGGGGGCACCCCCCAGACCCCCTATTAATTTCTCATGGTTACTTATTTACTGTTTTCTCATTGAACTTGTTTCTCTCCTCTCCTTTTAGGAGTACAAGAAGTTACCCTCTTTAGGTGTTATCCAATGGATACCAAATGTACAAAAATGAGTAGAAAAACTTCTATTTGAAGCCAAATTTCACAAAATTTTCTGGGGGAGGACCCCCAGACCCCCCCACATTTGCTTTCGAGCTAGCATTATCTGAAGAAACCTTTAACTTTTACAAAGTTTCGCATTTTATTTATGTTATACTTGGAAATTCGGGAGCCATATTATGGCCTTACAAAAATGTTTCACCCCCCCTCCCACTTTCTAAAACAATGGCACGGGCCCTGGATATCCTCTAAGTTACTATAAACCCCTAAAAAGCTGCTTGAAAGCAAGCACTCTTCAAAAAATTTTCTGAGGCACTGAAAATTTCGAATGTAATACCCTCCGACTTTGACATGGCCCCCCCCCCGAAAATCTGGTCTGGAACCGCCCTTGATCAATGTCATACACAGTGGGCTTAAACTTTAAATTCAGAAAAAGCTTTAGCCGCTTCACATGGTACCTAAATTTCTCAATTAAAGTTATCTTTTTATTTTACACCGGAGTTTATTTTTATAAGTATTTATGGCACAGCTTCGATAAGAGTCCTCCAGCCGCCATGTTTATCTACAGCTCCCACAGCAAATATGCTTAAGTGTTGCCATCAATTGAGCTTATGGGTAAACATGGCGGCTGGAGGACTCTTATTGAAGCTGTGCTATTGTCCTTTAATTCATTAAAAACAACAGTTTTTCTCTGATTACAGAAATTGGTAAGCTGCAGCTGAAATTACTGGATTATGCATCAGAGAAGATCAGCCCCTCCAAGGACAAGAGGAGCTTGGAATCAAACGAGCGCGTGCAGGTGCACAAAATGCGCAAGGAGAAGAAACCGACAACCTATCTGAAGAAACTCCTATTTTCAACCTGCGTCATCGGCCCCTTTCTCTTCCCCGTCTTCGTGTACAACATCGAGGGGTACCGTCCGCTCTTCTGGCCAGCGACCGGCTTTTCCACGATGGCCAGCGTATTCCTACTCCTGTACATCACCTCCAGAATCCCCGTCGTGATGTCCGGCTTCCAGAAGATCTTCTACGGCGCTCACGGCAAGGTGAAAATCGTCGTCCAAGACACGGAATACTTCAGCAACAGGAGGCGGATCCAGTGCACCCTTCTGGTGGCGGTGATCCTGTTGATTTTGGGGGTCGGCCGCTGGGCCGACGATGGAAACAACCCGATCTTGTTCGACTTGTGTTTGGTGGCCGTTGGATACATAGCAGGGCTGCTGTCCGTGAATTTGTATGGGTTCTTCATGCAATCGAAGCGACTGCCTTATCACAGTCCATTGCACAAGAAAAGGGACGGACCCAGTCCAGCGAAACGAGAGCTGGACTTCTCGAGTGCTGGGTTGACGAGTTCGCCTTGCTTGAACCCTATGGACTGTTTTCGTCCATCTCCAGAACGGGATATGAAATGCAGTGAGCTGATTCACAGAGGTCCATTGCCTGTGCCCCCTCTGCCTCCACCTTTGAAATATTCGCCGAGTAAGCAAAAGAAGCCTTATTCACCTTTTTGATTAGTTCTTTTTATAAGTAAAAGGTTTTAGCACAATTTAGGTTGGGGAAGAGATGCAATGTGAGGAGGAACCATCTGTCATGTTGCTTGTTTTATGGTTATATGTCTAAATTGGAGTTGTAAATATTCACCTATAAGGAAATGTTGCTCATTTAAATTTTATACCAAGAATAAAATTTTTTTTAGAAAAATAAACAGATGTTTTCAGCCACAAAATGTTGATTTGGTAAACCAAAATTGTGGTAGTTAACAGAGAAAAAAATATTAAGTATATTTAAATATCCAAGAAAAATTTGAATTGAATGTAAAGTTTTTTAAATATTTCAAATAACTTTTCACACTTTATAGGTACTGTTTAAAGGCAAAAAGGTTTAAGTAAAAATAATTGCAGCCCTTTAACTCAATAAAAGAATTGGCAGCTCGTAATAAAAGCTTCTATAAATTTAAAATAATTATTTCATGCTCATATCAAGAAACTCATACACACAAGGCAATTATCAATTATCTCTACACTATTTTCTAATAACTACAAAATACACTATTTTTTCTCAGAAATCTGAGTTTGTTTTTTCATTTCCTCTTTTATGTATTCCACTCCTCTAGCTGCTAAATCTGCAGTATCGCAGGTAAGGAAGCTAATGCTAGGAGAAGCTAGGCACTTCGACTTTAACATCCATAATTTTTAACAAGATTAATTATGGCGGATACCTGACCATGGGCAGATTTATGAGGATCATGGGCTGAGTAATGTCCCCAATTATTTCAGTACATTCCATTTCTTCATATGTTGCTTTTAGGAAACCATCCCCAAAGTCTCCAAAATGCCCCTCCTAAATCTGCTTGCACTTGGCACAGGAGTTAACTTACATCCCAAGTCTGTTTGTTTAAGAAATTATATTAATACTTTTAGAATAACAAGCTTGGCAGACATAAAATTTAGAACATAATTTGGTAATTGTTTTTCTTCTTATTTAAAATAAAGTTTTATTCATGAAATATAAGTGAAAGTAGTAGTCATGGAGGCATGAATTTATTTTAAAGTAATTTTTAAAACAGAAATTTGGTAATCAAACCAAAATTATCATCACAAAGTTTATTTTCTTTAGTTAGGAAATTGCTTCTCATAAGATATATTAACTTTTTTAATCATTAGTGTGTGGGGTATTTGTATCTTATTTTCCCTTAAAAATGGAGTAATTATGAAAACATATTTTTAATCTTAAGATCATTGTTTTAGGATAGATGTTCAATTCTCAACGTTTGAAAAACAACATTTTAAAATGTTACCAAAAAAGTAAAAGTTATTAAAGATCCTATGAGACTAAAGAGAATTTCAAAGTAATTTTCATTTATCTGTAAGTTCTTTCCAAGTATGCTTCACTCATACAAGGCTGAGCATTTCAGTAGAAAAGAAATAACTCTGAAATTAAAAAAAATCCATATTTATAATTAAAATAATATTTAAGATGAAAAAATCTTTCTTGCAGCCCACAAAAAAAGATAATCAACTTTGTCAGTTATTAATCTTAATGAATAAGCTGGTGCAATATGATCTTGCTAGATTCTTGCATCATAAAGCTGACAACAAAACCAAACCAATCAGTGATTAAGAGGTGAAAAGTGCCCATAATTTTGTATACATAATAAAAGAAAATGATCTATAGCTCAAAACTGATTTTGAATTGAATGTAAAGTTTTTAAATATTTCAAATAACTTTTCAAACTTTATAGGTACTATTTTAAAGGCAAAAAAAGTTTAAGTAAAAATAATTGCAGCCATTTAACTCAATAAAAAAATTGGCTGCTAGTAATAAAGGCTTTGCTAAATTTAAAATAAATATTTAATGCTCACATCAAGAAACTCATACACACAAGGCAATTATCTCTACACTATTTCCTAATTACTACAAAATACATTATTTTTTCTCAGGAATCTGAGTTTGTTTTTTCATTTCCTCTTTTATGTATTCCACACCTCTAGCTGCTAAATCTGCAGTATCAGCAGGTAAGGAAGCTAATGCTCGAATGGTTGCTGTGACACCTAAAGAAAAAAAAAATTCATAAAACATCCAAAAATGATTTCTGAATAAAACTATTAATTAACCAATAGAGGAGACTGATGCATTTACAGACTGACCACAGGTACAACTGGGTCTGTCTGTAGGAGAACAGATTGTTGTATCTATAGACACAAATTTTATCAAGTTATTAAAAATGATTAAAAATCAAATTTTTAAAATTTGAGGTAGTAAAAAATTATCCCCCTATTTACTAAGGTTGTGACTAAGTTGTTTGTTTTACACTTAAAATGGTCAAAATGTGATTTTACATGTCTTAGAAAAATTAAAACATGTTTATCCAATGGTACAACAGTCTCCTCTATAATTAATTTCTAAATAAATATTTCAATATAACAATTGGAGAAATATGAAGTACAACTTAATTAAAGATAATCCAAATGTAACATTTAAAAAAGTAAGGCCTTGCAGCTTTTATTATTTAGTTAAATGATACTTTATTTAAATTTCAATGAAACTGTATAGCACCAAAAAAATTTGTAAATTTGTAGACAACTTCTTTTTTTAAAGTATGGAATAGTTTCCATTTCAAGCCCAAGTATACATGCCAGCCCAGCAGTAACCAACCTTTTTAGAAAGATTGCCACTATTTGGAAAAAAAAAATTAGTCATGCCACTTCCACTTTTTCCAATATATACCAAAAGGTATGAAGAATAACATGACAAATTTTATAATCATAGACTGATTATGAGAATTTTACAAAAGTCTTTTCTCATGAAAGTCTTCGTAATAGAGTTAAAAAATTAATTTGAAGGGCATTCCCTCGAGATAATTTTGTAGAAATTTCCTCTCAAGATAAACTTTTAACACATTTTGCCGAATCACCAGAATAAGTAACTTTAGGGAGTATCAAAAACCCAAAAGGTTATCTGCATGTTATACCTCAGTAAAAAGAGAATCATACCAATTTTTAAGTCATATAAAAAGTTGGTTTTAAATTAACAAACTGCAACATGCAACAAAGGTGGTGGATAAGCTACCTAAAAATTTAGGCACCTAAAAAATATTGGCCAAACAAGTTATTAAGAAATTTTATTTAAGAAAATTTAATTTTCATTTTACATTATTTATTATAATATTTATTTAAAAAATATTTCTGAGGTGGAAAATACAGCAGCTTAGTTAAAAATTTTAGTTTAACAGCATCAGCAGAAAAAAAATATTTCTTCAAAAAAATTTATTAATCTTGTCAGTTGCAGCTTGAAATTTAAAATATTTCTGCCTGCGGTATCTTAGCTATTCTATTAATTTGATTTTCATTATGACTAGAAATCAAGCCGAAAAAAAAAGAAAAGACCATAAAAGTTTCTTTTTAAATTTGGACATTTCTACAGATTTTGACTATAATTTAATATTTGTTCAAGAAAACATGCTCCGACCTCTTGTTTGGTGCTATCACAACTTAGAATATTTTCATGCATTTGAAATGGTTATAAAATCCCATAATAGATTTATGTAATTAAAATTTTAAGTTTTAAATTACTGAAAAAGCATGCAACTCTGAAATCAATGCAATTGGTTTGACGTTACTAAATCCCATGGTTTTATGCTTGTTAGCATGTGGCAAGTGCGAGCCACGGGTAGATACCAATCCGAAGGTCATACGACTCAAAAGTATACTCAGGAGTTATAATCGCTTCAGTCGGTATTTATAACCCATTTGAATTATCTGACTCTTATAGTGGTGAATAAGCTCGCTACAAGCACATGAATATCTCACACCCCCCTCGAACTTTCAATTTTTAAACAATCAATTGGGAAGAAAAAGGTTTCAATAACTGGTAATTTTGACAAAGAGAAATCACTGATAAGGTTTTCAAAAAGCTGTTTATCATGTTTTATGATTGTTCTTTGTTTGACAAAAAACAAACTATTTACAACACAAGATGCCAACAAGCAACGGTGTCTGTACGTTTTCAATGGATAGACATGCTGGAAAAATTAATTTTGAAAACAAAGAAGCACATAACAGGGTTTTTCCAGCAAAGTATTAAACCTAAATAATCAAACTTTTTCTATAAAAAAATATGATAAAAGGTTGTGGTTATTTGTAGTGTAGAATGTAATCATCAATTAATTAGTATTCAGTGGATCTGGAATTTTAAGTCTCAAATTATTATAGATGAATATAGAATCCTGACCAATTATCTAAATGACCAGAGCTGTATTTCACAGAAATGATGTCTGTAGACCTCCCATCATTCTTGTTTTTGCTCAAAAGTTTTAGCACATGCTTTCAAGCATGTCCGGAAACCTTCTATAAAAAAACAAGCATGCTCAAAGGCCTAGAGATGTTATCACTGTCATTTGAGTGCTCTGGCCATAGTTTTCCAGTGGTTATGCTAGAATTTTTGCAGCTGAAATATAATTAAGGAAGAATGAAAGAAGAATTTGAGAAACAAAACTTTCTTAATTCAAATTATTAGTTGTACCTTAAGCTTTGAACTATCAGAGTTGCACTGTATTTGAATGTTTCAAATATTGCATATATGAGATTGATTACTCATAATTTATACATTGATCTAGTGTTCCGAATTATAATGACACACTAAGGTTAGCTGTGTTTAACTCAATTGTTCTCTTCTGGTATTTTTATAATTTTATTTCCACACTTTAGCAAGTACAACATAATGCTCACCATGATTCCAAGTATGAGTAACATCCACTGAGGAAATTGAAGGAATCTGTAAAAACAAATCTTATTACAAAAAATAATGGATCAAATGTAATAAATAGCACCTTATATTTCAATTTATAATCCCATCCATGTACAAAGTAGAGGATACAGTTTTTCTACAAAAAATTTACCATAAATTCAAAACCTGTGTAGAAGTCATTTTAAAATTTTCCACCATTGTTCACATGTATTTTAAACTTTAAAGGCTTTAAAAAGTCGATTCAGTCTTACAATTTTATTTTAAAATTTTAGCATGCAAAAAAGTGTTTAAGCTACTTTTGGGGAGTTCCTGTCCTGTGGGGGCCTATCCCTCTTATTATGGTTAAAAATTCTTGAGAATAAAACTTTTAAATGAACTAATTTTGCAAACAAACAATATCGATTTTTTCGAATTCCTACAATTTCTCCCTTCTCCTTGTGCTATACTAGCACATGCCTAAATTTGATGGAGAGGTAAATATCTCAATGTGACATCTAATGCAGCAGGAAGGGCAAGTCAAGGACAAAATATTTTATTTAAGTGAACAACTCAAGAAAACACGTTAAATGTTTGCTTTAGGGAATTTTCATAAATTATATAAATTTCTTCATCAGATAATAAATAGCCAGTGTCTAAAATTTCAACAGAAAATAATAATATAATTTGTCTTGTTTGATGGGAAGGTTGACACAATAAGTAGAACAAAACCAATGATACTAAGATATGAACAATATCAGCTACTGCTATACTTACTAACAAATTAAGTACAAATCAGGCTTTACAAGCTAACAATTTCCCCAAAAAAAAATAGTAGAACACTATAAATTGTCTTCTACAAATTGTGAGTAGGATATTTTTTAAAAAATTAGAGGCTTACCTTTTCTAAGTATGAGTCTAGTCCAGGAATTGTTTTTGTCATGCTCTTCATAGACTCTATGGTACTCTTTTGACTGGCACTGAAAAGACCTTGATCAGCAGCAACATAAACAGCTCCCCCTCCAAGCCCAAACTTCAATAATGTCCTAAAATCAATATATTTCAAAATTTTAAATGTGGAAACTTGTAAATTATAGGCTATTTGAAAAAAAAAGTAATCAATTCATGCATGAAGTCATCAGAGTTGATAGATCTATGAAACCGGTTTACGAAGATCCATAAGAGCAAAAACTGCTTTCTTACTTAAGAATCTTCATGATGAATTTAAACCTTTTGAAATTGGTCAAATAAGAATTAATTCTTTCTTTTTATCACGAAATCCTGGTATCTCTAACTTTTAAACAATAATGTAAACAAAAAAAGATCAACAGGAGCAGTTCAGTTCAGTTCAAGCATTAAAAAATAAATAAAAAAAACCGAAACCGGAAGTAAAATATTAAAATGTGGCTGTTAGATGTTTTGTCGTTTAATGTTTGAATATCCTCAAAAATTAACAAACCTAAAAATGAGAAGCTATTGAAATTTATTTGAAGAATCAGATAGATTTGTAAATTTCTTCAACTGTGTCTTCAAGAAATGAAATGAAAATCGATCATAAACAAATGCACTAAAATCATCCATCAAGGTGATGATCAACTCTTCTTTTAATTATAACAACTGAACCGAAAACTAATACTGTGACCCTTGGAAGGTGTCTGCTTCTGCTCACTGAATTCGATTGTTTGATAATTCTTTGTCCTTAATAGTAGCGTAAAAGAATTGTCTTTCAACCGGTTTCTTGGGCTGGCTCCCAAAACTAGTCCAGCGGCCCACACGATAACAATATATTACGTTTAACAAGAGTTTGGTGCCGCTGCACTGTACGGAAACAGGGGACCAATATCATTAGGTAAATCGCAAAAACATGAAATGGTTTTGAATCGAGGGGTTTTGTACTTCGTGGATCCATGTAAGCTATGAGAGAAAAGTTCTAACACTTCTCTCGACTACGATATGTCTACAACTGAGTTGTATTCCAAGGTGAGTAACTTTCTGATGAATATATATCAGCTGTGTTATGTAAGATTGTGAAGATGTAATCGCATTCGCTGATTTATAACTTTTTTACTGACTAGTTTGTTTTTTCTGGCATGTGACTTTCTTCACGTGATAACATGTTGTTTTCCAAGACACGTTTCAAAAATATGCTGCTACGAGCCTTGATTTCTCTGTTGATTTATAAATAAAGTCTTTTAACTTTCTAAATTTCTATGTGATTAATCTAAATTCCGGGTAAAATCCAAAGTGCAGACTGTGTTTACATTTTGTTCAAATTGATCTGTGATCTACCTGTTTCTGACTGTCTTTCAACGTGGAAATAAAGTGTTATTTTAGTTGGCTATGCTGGAGAAATTGTATAAAGTGATCATGGTCTTCTAGCTGTTCACTCCTAAATTATGAATGTGGTACTGTTAATTTTCTTTCTATATTTCATGTGCTTATCAGATTTCCCTTTTTTTTTGAGTCATAAAATCCAAAGCATTTCTCTCAACCAGTTTTTCATAGTATTAATTTGCTTTGTTTACCTATTGTTGGCATTCTATATTGTGAATCATAATGATTGTTTTCATCTTATCTGTTGATCTGATAAGTATATATTTTTATCGGGTATCTCAAATTACATTATAAAACAATTATGCAGAAGTTTTTAAGTTAAGCGGATAAATTTTCTGCTCTCTATATATAGTTGCTTTATTTCTCCCCATTTCTTTTATACAATTTTCTCTATGATTTGGCATAACAAGCATTTTGAGTTGACTAAATTTTGCAAATTTGAAATATTACATTTAGATGACTCAGTTTTACAGATTTTAGTACAAAAACTTAGTAGGTAACTAATAATTTGGTCTTTTAAAATGTCACTGTACCACACATGTAAATTTTAATGCATTAAAATTGAATTAGATGTGGTTGTTTGTTAAAAGTTTATCTGATAGTCAGCACTTATATTTATGTTTCACTTTTATAAAATTATTGTTTAATGTTTAATATGCTTATTGATATCTATCTAAATGTGTTATAAACTAAACACTAAATGAAGTAAAGGTTTCATACTACTGTGGCGAGCTTACTCACCACTGTAAAAGTCAGATTATTCAGACTGAAACGAGTATTACTCTGAAGGTGATAATTAATTTTCTAGCAACACGTCAGATATATTGGATTAGTGGATTATGATGCCAAGAGTAGTGCCAAAAAAGCTGCCAAGAGTGGCACCCGGTTGTAATATACACCAAAGTAAATTACGTAATTTTAAAAATGATTTCGAAGCAACATGCATGCACGATGCACAACATTAAGATTTTTGCAAATTCTTAAGTGCTAGACAAAAAAGCAAAGGGGATACTGAGGGAGTACTCAGGTCTTTAGATCCTAGTAAAACCAGCCTACTGGCTCTAAGCAGTGCTGTTATAGAATGTTTAACTGAAAGTTAAAGTCAGCCAAGTGGCTAGCCTAATGCTAAGTCCCCTGTTTTCCATTTTCCTGTTTCTCCATCAACTTAGTAAAGGGCTGAGTCTACGTGGGAATCAAATCCAGGCTTATGTCACGGAAGCACGGAGCTCTACCATTATGCCACCAGGCTTCAATGTGCTTTATATGTTTCTATAATGTATTTGTATTTACCGTTCATAGTTTTATTAGACCAATTTTTGTTCCTGCCAGGGGGCACGTGTCTGGGTTCCAGATGCTGAGCATGTCTGGGTGGGTGCTGAAGTTGAGAAGTTTGAAAAAGAAGAGCTCCATGTAGAACTAGAAGATGGAAGGGTAAATATATTTATATAATTCTATTACACTGCTTAAACTTTGTATAATTTTGTTACCTTATAAAAAAATGATTTATATACAATCAGTGTCTAATACATTTTGCTGAGTTTAAACAGGATAGATAATGGAATTGTACTTTCTTTTTTTAATCATGGAAAATGTAATTTTCCTGTCAATCAAGCATGTCTGATATTGTGTTTGCTAGTAATCCTTTCTTTGCTAATAATTTAACGTTTTTATTTTACTTAATATTTAATTTTTGGAGCAACATCTTCTTTTGGTTCCTAGAAAAATGTTGATATTTTTCAATTTTATTGTTTTTACAGAAACAAGTAATTAAGGTAGCATCTAAGGATAAACTGCCACCCTTGAGAAATCCAGACATCTTAATAGGAGAGAATGACCTCACTTCCCTTTCCTATTTGCATGAACCTGCTGGTAAAAAAATTAATTTTGCATTAGATTCTTAAAATATACTATTTAAATGTTTAGTCTGATTATCTGTTTCTCATATTTCAGTTTTATACAACTTACAAGTTCGTTTCTGCAATCAAAATGCCATCTACACTTATTGTGGTAGGTATACCATAGTTTCTCTTGCTTAAAATGTGTCAAGTTTAAATTTTCACCGTAATACATGTAAGTGAAACTTAGAGAGAAAGTATACTCTTAATATAGTGTTGATGTATTACAAGTGCAGCATACTATGAAGTTTTTAATCCACAATAAATTTCTTCTATAATAAAAGAGATTTCTAACTCTTTCATTGTGTGTGGAAGAAGTTTTCCAAACTAACAAAGCAGATTTGAAGCACTTGAAAGTTTCTCGCAATTGTGTGTGAAAAATATATATTCTTATTTATATATAGGTATATGAAGATTTTAATGTAGCTCAGAATTAACTTTTCAATTTTACCTTCAGGAATTGTTCTGGTGGCCATCAATCCATATGAAGAACTGCCCATCTATGGAAACGACACAATCATGGCTTACAGAGGGCAGTCGATGGGAGATCTGGACCCACATATCTTTGCTGTTTCTGAAGAGGCTTACACACAAATGGAGAGGTGAAACTTATAGTTGTATTATTTTACTTTTCTGTCACAAACTGTCAAAAACAGTTTGTTATGAAATCCCTATTTCTTATTTTAAAAGAAACAAAATAATCCCTTTTTTATTGCTCATACTGTTCATTCATTTTAGAGAGAGTCAGAATCAGTCCATTATTGTTAGTGGAGAATCTGGAGCTGGAAAGACAGTTTCTGCCAAATATGCCATGAGATATTTTGCAACTGTTGGGGGATCTTCTTCCGAGACCCAAGTAGAGAAAAAAGTCTTGGCCTCCAATCCAATCATGGAGGTTTGTACTAATGTTCATTTTTTGGTTATTTCATTGTTACCTATTTCTCTTTATTTTATTTTTTTAATGTTTTATCCATTTCTCCTTATTTCAGCTGTGTAGGTATTTTCTATCATTTGTTATTTTGTTACCCATCATTTGTTTCATTAAATGTGGATATTTTTCGTTAAATTCCACTCTTGCTTGAATGTTTTAATTAAAAAAAAAAATATCAAATGTTTTGTTTTGCAGGCTATTGGAAATGCCAAAACCACAAGAAATGATAACAGCTCCAGGTTTGGAAAATACATAGAAATAGACTTTAATACCAGGTATCATATAATAGGAGCTAACATGAGAACTTATCTTCTTGAGAAATCTCGAGTCACATTCCAAGCACCAGAAGAAAGAAACTATCATATTTTCTATCAGCTCTGTGCCTCTTCTGATCAAGAAGAGTTACAAGAATTGCAATTAGGCAAGTTCACTCTTAAATGTTTTATTTTAGGGATATCTCACAGAAATCTAGATTTTTTTAATTGCCCAAATCCTGGAATTCCAGATTTTTCCAAAATGTTTCTTGCAGTTCATGGCTGTTTTTGGCAAAATAAAACTTAATTTCAGAAATGTTTTTGATTATACTGATTGACCTGTATTGGTAATATGTAACTTCCATTGATGTAATCGTCATAGATTTTATCTAATGCATTGTCAAGTTTTTTCCTTTTGGTTTACATTTAAGTTGTAGTAATTTGGAAAGTTTTAAATTTTGAATTGCTGTAATTTGCCACACACTCCCGATAATTCGGAATGAAGTGAATTGGCCAGTTTCCTTGTTTTTTTGTTGCTGATCAATTTTTTTTTATTTATAGGGGACCAAAAGGATTTTCACTACACTAATTTAGGAGATTCACCTGATATTCCAGGAGTAGATGATGCCAAGAATTTTCAAGATACAAGAACTGCTTTTTCACTTCTTGGTAATATTTTTTTGTCAGCTCTTATTTATTTCTTCTAGGATAGATAACATTAGTTTCATAGACTTTGATGGTATTTTGAATTATCTTTGTATATTAAAGCATTTTAATGTTCTCTTGCAGGATTTTCAGATGCACAGCAAATGACCATTTTTCGCATTCTGTCTGCCATTTTACACTTGGGGAATATTACAATAATGAAAGGAGGCCAACATCATGATGATGTGGAAAGTTGTATCATTCCTGTAAGCTCTTTTCTCAAGCAAAGTTGTCTTTCCCTTAAGTTTAAATGTAGCAAGATTATGTTAATCTTTTAACTTGATTAAGTTGAAAAGATTAAGATCAATGATTTTTTTTATGTATTGTAACTGGGGCCCATAACAAAATAATTATTTACCCTTGAATTTTAATCTTACTTGAAAGAATCCTGAGAAAGAAGTTTTATTGAAAAAAAATTGTGTGCATTTGTTGGCTAAACAGTAGTAGTCTACTAAACCTACCAACAAAATCTTAATATTGTTTATAATTAACATTGGCTAGATATAAATCAACATTTGAAGTTATTAGAAAACAAATTGCAATGCTTGTGTTGCAACAATGAACTAACAATCTTGCTGCAAAAGCATCTCAATTCTAAGTTTTAAGTACAAGTTATATGATAGCAAATTAATAAATGAAAGGTACTGCTTCAAGATACAGGGTTGAGATTTTGAAAGAGCACTTTAAAAACGGATCTGATTTTAAGGTTTCTTGTTTTAAGATCAGGAGTAAATAGTTTCTTTTATTTCAGGAAAGTGATCCTCATCTAGTCATTATGTGCGATCTTTTGGGAGTTGAATGTGATCAATTAAATACATGGTTGTGCAATAGAAAAATCCAGAGCATGCGAGAAATCATCACCATGCAACTCACACATTCACAGGTAACCAATTGAAAAGAAATTTTGGGTTTATATGAATTATGGGGTCTTTTTTGTGTGTTTTAATTCTGTTAAACTAAAACCTAAACTTGGTATACTTTGCAATATATGATGCTTACTAATGGACTAATTTTATTCCAGGCTATGTTTGCACGAGATGCTTTAGCCAAGCACATTTATTCTCAGTTGTTTGAATGGATAGTTAAGCAAATAAACAAATCATTAGCATCAAATAAAAAAATTCATAAATTTATAGGAGTTCTAGATATATACGGGTAAGTAGAATTTTTATGGTAAAATCATGGTTAATTCTTTTGATATTAACACAGATAAAATAAAAGACGATTTTACACCTTAATTTTTTTTATTAGGTTTGAAACATTTGAAATCAACAGTTTTGAACAATTTTGTATTAATTATGCAAATGAAAAGTTGCAACAGCAATTCAATATGGTAAGTGTGGTATTCAATATTGCTTATTGAACTTTGTTATTATTTACTTTGTAAGCATATATATGTGAAAATGTGCAATGAAGTGTTTTGTTTCACATTAAAATTTTACTTTTACTAAACAATTCACCGTTGGTAAAATTCAAAATTTGATGGAGCATTCATATCATAAATGATATATGGATTTCATTTTTAGTTTTTTTTTTATCTGACATAAAAGCTTTTTGTTTTATGTATCCAAACCTTTTAGTCCTTGAATTCTTTAAAACTTTGCAGTGTTTTTGTAATAAATTTACTTAAAATTCTTGTTCACAGCATGTATTCAAGTTAGAGCAAGAAGAATATGTAAGAGAACAAATTGAATGGAAGTTTATCGACTTCTATGACAATCAACCATGTATTGATCTCATTGAAAGCAAACTTGGTATTCTTGATCTTTTAGATGAAGAGTGCAAGGTATATATTTGAAATCATTCCCTAACCAAATATGAGAATATTGTTAAAAACTCATTTGAAATGTCTTCGTTACAGATGCCAAAAGGCACAGACGACACTTGGTGCCAGAAAATCTTTGTGCAGTGCAAAAAGTGGAAGCATTTTGAAAAGCCTCGTCTTTCAAACACAGCTTTCATAATTCATCATTTTGCAGACAAGGTAAAATACGAAGTAGCTGGATTCCTTGTAAAGAACAGAGACACTGTAATGGAAGAACATATCAATATACTCAAGGCTAGTCAGGTAGGAGGTGGTTTTCTTACATTTTAAGTGTCTGAAAGTATTAAAACGTAATCTAAGTTTTAAAGTCTTAATGAAATAATCTTTTTAACTTCCTAAAATGATTTGATATCTTGTTATTTATGTTTTGTAAAATAAATTTTAAGTTTTCTCTGCTTTCTTCTAAGTGCTTTTTGACTTTTTTTCCCACTTCCAAAACGAGTATTCATTTTATAGCATTAAAATTTTAGTGTTATAAAAATAGGAAATACAAGACTACTTTAGTTCTAGTGTTAAATTTTCTCTTCATCTCAGTATCTTTAAAAGTTAAAAGAAGTTTTTAGTATGCATTTAATTTTTAAATTGTTATTGCATTCTTACTTACGTTACTGAGCTACTTTCAAAACAGTGCACTTTTTTGTAGTTTGAACTTGTGGCTGAACTGTTTGAGGAAGAGAAAAATGCTGATAAACTAAAACCAGTGGCTAAAATTAGGTCTGCTGCACCTCCAATCAAAGGAGGGCAAAAGCAACATAAGAAAACTGTAGGATCTCAGGTAAAGTAAATTTGAGAATTCAATGAAACTCCTGATATTTTTATCATTAAATTAGATATTTTTACTTTCCAGTTACATTAATGTGTAATTTTAAAGACAAATTTTACATAAATTTAGATCATAATATTGGTCTCAATTCATTCAAAACTATAAATTTTCTACTTGTTTCTATACATCGAAAAACAACATTTTTTACTCATTAAGCTTGTTTTAATTTATGATGATGACATAAGTTCTGAATCTAATATTTACACAGTTTTAAATTAATCTACACTATCATTTTACTGTAGCCAAAAATAAGTTTAGAATAAATTGTTACTTTTATATTTAGTTTAGAGAATCTCTATGCTTACTGATGTCGACTCTTAATGCTACGACTCCTCACTATGTTCGCTGTATCAAACCCAACGACCAAAAGGTGGCCTTTCTGTTTGAGCCCCACCGTGCAGTACAGCAGCTGAGAGCTTGTGGTGTTCTTGAAACTATTCGTATCAGTGCTGCTGGTTACCCATCCAGGTATTTGTCTAGTTTTACACAGAAATTTCTAATGGCTCAAGGAGTATAAATCTGTAATCTCACAACCCAAATCTTTGTCATAAACTTGCAGTTAATCTACTACATGTTAAGGTTTCTATGATAGTATAGTAGCACTTATTTTGGGGGGTTGTAAATGAGAATTGTTTTTACTTTATTTTTAAAATGAAAAGATGAGTAAGTATTGAACAATTTTCTGCTAATGTGCATATTTGGATAATTTTGACTTTACAAATTGTTTTATTTTTTAAATCTAGTAAAAAATTAGATAATGATATTTCTGCTTTGACCAATAGCTAACCCATGCTTAATTATTTTGCATCATGAACATTTGAGAGAAAGAGTTGTTAAGGGTTCAAGCATTACTATAAATTTAATGTCCTTTTTCGTTGCTTATTTAATTTACTGGAGTTGTCTGTTTAATAGATATTTCCATACCTTTTAAAATTATTAACATCTTTTATTTTCTTTTTCAGATGGGCTTATCAAGACTTCCTAAATAGATACAGAGTTCTGACATGCTCTAAAGATATAAAACGATCAGATTTGAAAACTACTTGTCAAAAGATATTGGAAAATTTAGTCCGGGTAAGTTATTGACTATGAAAGGACAATTTCTATGTTTTAAATAAAAATTAATAAATTAATGTTATAACTTTTTTGCATTTAATTAAACCTATTATTTTTCAAATCAACACTGAATTATTATTTCAAAAATAACTGAAAACACTTTGCTTTATTTAATTATGAATTTGTTTGCAAGCTGAAAACTTTTAGGATAAATGTGTTAATCTTTAACCACATAAATTTTGAATTCTTTCTATATCAGTTACACTTATTAAAAAGCATTTCCATTGTTAATGTGACATTAAACCAACAACACATTTGACAATTTAAATTAGAAATGATCAACAGAAATAGTTTGTTCAGATAGGTAAAAGATTATCAATAGATAATTGAATTGAAAATAATATCGAAAAAAAAACCTGTACTCAGAGGGAGTTATGGTAGTAAGTACTGCTTTGAAGTTTCTACTGAAGTCATGGCACTAAAAAATACTTAATTAAATGGTTGCTATATTAAAAAATATTGGTTGTTAGGTTTCTATTTTTGTTGATGTAATTGTAATTATACTGTAAATTTTTTATTAACCACTTTGTTTAATCATTTAATTTCATGAAATGTTCTTGTTCATGTGGGGAACTCAAAATTCTGTTTTCTTTCCATCTTCATCTTCAGCTACATTCCTTTTTTGGAAAAGGCGTAAGTCTGCTTTCCTAAGGTGTTAGATGTGCTAGAAATATAGACTTTCACGTAGAGTAGAATATTTGTTTCCTTCCCTAGTAGATTTATAATTGCAACTAATGGGAAATTAACTTCAGCTATCAGTAACACACTTATATGATGGGAGTTTAAATATTAGTAATGTTTGTAGGTTCTTTTAAATTGATATGAATACATTCTGGGGAGTAGCTAATCAGAAGTTATATATGAACTAAACAGTTTAGTTTATATACTTCATTCATCATCACATAGTACTACTTGCTAAATATTGTAAAAAGTTTTAATTTGATGTTGTAAAACTAGTGAAGTTAATCTTGCATACTGAAAAATAATTTGCAAGTTGACAATATTTCTTTTTCAATTCATACTAATGTTTACATTGTTATTAAAATTTAAATAGAAAAGTTTTGAACAGTAATGAACTCAAAGGTTTGTTAAAGTATAGAAAAGTATTATTAACCTAATCTATCTTGAAGTTTTAAGTTTAGGATTATATTGAAAGTTTTAATTTCTATAACTATACTACAAAAAAAGTCCGAAATATGCCAGTATGTTATATGCATACACAATTTTGTTCAATAAGAATTTTGTTTGCATTAAAATAATTCACTTTACTTATTGGTTTGTAAAACCTGAAACATCAAAGCCCCACTTTACTTGCATATTTTTCTCTGGTTATGTGGACAGCTTTTTTATCATTCACCTCCTTAATTTATCATACTTAACTGTAATCTGTTTTCTTATCTAGGAGGAAGACAAGTTCCAGTTTGGCAAAACCAAAATATTTTTCCGTGCTGGCCAGGTAGCCTATCTAGAAAAACTCAGAGCTGATAAGCTAAGAGCATGTGCTGTGATGGTCCAGAAACACATTCGGGGTTGGCTTTGCAAGAGGAAATATGGCCAAATCAAGAAGACTATCCTCCTTATTCAAAAATACTCCAGAGGAATACTGGCTAGGAGGTATGCTCTTTCAATCTGTTCCAGATGACATTGCTAACGAAAAATTTTTCACTTGTTATAACATCATTTTTTATTTCAATTAACTTCAATGTATGATGTACTCGGGATTGCAAAGATAAGTTCATTAGTTTTATTAGAAAACCAAAATATAACATTTCCTTCTTTTTTTAACTCTTTTTTTTTGTAAAGCAATATTCAATTGTTTTGTTTGAAAAAAAAATTGGAAACAGTTCCAACTTTTTATAATATAAGGTAAAAATAAGGGACTGTTTTATTAGTTACATTTTTTCAAACTTTGTTATTAAATCAAACTTCAAGTTTCATTATTTATTTGGAAAGATATTTTGCTAAATCATACTTCCTTTACCTTACCTCCCTTATAACATCACCTAAAACTTCCTATAAAAGCTTGTAAACGTTTTTTACAGTTTAACTTTAATTTATGAGTTTGAATTTCTCCATCCAAATGCTACCTTTACTACAACTGCTAAAAAAAAAGGAGTATTCACTTAGAAGTCAAATATTGTAAAATACTATCTTTGCTAAAAATTTGGTGTGGGATATATGATAACTTTTTCAATGGTAATTTTTTTTTATTTCAGACATACTCTCTTCTTACGAAGAACCAGAGCAGCCATCAAAATTCAGAAGAATGTTCGCATGTTCGTGCAACGTAAAAAGTTCCAGCGAACCAACAAAGTTGTGCTCAGATTGCAGTCTCGTATTCGAGGAATGTGGGCAAGGCGGAAATTTCAAGATCTTCGCAAAAATGCAGCTGCTACTATCATCCAAGTTAGCTCTGTTTTTATTTCGGAAATAAAAAATCTTAAATGATATGTTCCTGGTTTAAATATCCCAATTTATTTAAACAATATCATAATTGATAGAGAATGGAGTATAATCGGGTAATTTTGTGATTTTAGAAACATGTTCGTGGGTTTGTTGCTCGCAAGAAGTACCAGAGAAGTCTCAAACGTATTGTCATGGCTCAATCTGCTGTTCGTAGGTATTTTGCCCGAAAGGAGTTCAAGAAGCTCAAGGTACTGAAAATTTTAAAGTCTCGTTACCTTTCTTGTAGCATTTTTATCAAAGTGTTCTTGATTAGTATGTTTAGAACCAAAGAATTTTGCATGTAGTGAAATGCTTTTATTTTTAATATTTATAGGTGGCCTTTTAAAGATACAAAATTAGTTGAAAAATATATTGTTAATTCAAAGTTTTACATTTAAAATAATCAAAGAAACATGTTTATTAATTTAAACATAACTTAATTTTTTACCTGTTTGTGTATAATGTAATTTTAAGCTCTACCATTTTTTCCATTTCTAGAGCTAAAAGCTAACTTTTAAGTATAAGTAAAAACACACAGCCTAAAATGCATTTGGTAGTTTTAAAATAACTTTACAGCAATGTAAAACTACTTGATAAACTAAAAATGAATTTTTTCAGATTGAAGCTAAATCAGTGGAGCATGTTAAGAAACTTAACAAAGGTTTAGAAAACAAGATTATATCTCTACAGCAGAAGATTGATGAGATGGTATGGCATTTTAATTTTCTTAACAGAGGTTATATATTTATATGCTGTTATTTAAAATCTGTAAATTTTGGTGTAAAATTGAAACTATAATGTTAGTTAATTGCTTAAAGATGCTTGAAAATATTTGGGCCTAAAAAATATCATTACTATAAATTAAAAATATCACCATAAATATTTTTGCCCCTTTTTCAATTTAAATGTTTTTATTAATTGTTATTTTAATTTAAAGGGTTATCTGGCTAGATTGTTGTTTTTTAGACCCCTTTGTGTTAATAGGGGTTTCACAAAATTTATTTTCACTTTTTGTACTTCTTTTCTTCCTAATGTATCTGAAATTGTGTTATTCATATCAGGTACTAAAATCTAAATTGAATAGAAATGAAGGTGTGTAAAACCATGCATGTCCAAGGTCAAATCTGGTTTTGAGCTTTTACAATACTATAACTTATTTTTAACTAAATTTTATGTTTCTCACATGTATAGTCGACAACACTTCTAAAATTAGTTAGTTGTGTGCATCTAATAGAACTCTTCCTCTGATTCCTTATTGAGGTTCAATTTGTTTCTTTCAGTTGACTCAAAACAAAAGCCTTCAAACGAAACAAGTGGACACAAAAGAGGTGCATGCTCAGTTGGAACATGTGAAGCAGCTTGAAGGCACCATCAAGGCCTATGACAACCGGGTAGCAGAACTGGTGCAGACTGTGGCTGCTCTCAAGGCTGAGAATGAGCAACTCAGAAATGAGAAGGATGACATCAAGACTGAAAAAGACCTCCTCAAACTTGAGAAGGATGAGGTAAATGTCCTATTTCTTGGTGTTTGCTTTGTAGTCAGATCAAAGGCAAATCTGACTGACTTAAATGATTTTCTAGATTTTATCCAAATTTCTTTGCTAATTTGAACATAATCTCCTTATTTCATATAAAAATTACTCAATAATAAAGAATCTACCATTATAATTGAAGAAGAAAACTTTACTTTACAATCATTTTAAAATTTTAAAACTAGTGAAGTAACAAACTTTTTGACATCTGACAATAATCCATAATTTGCTAACAAGTGAGATTAGTTAGTAAAGAAAAGTTATATGAATTTTCTCTTGGGTCATATTTATCACATGATATAGTTTGCATTTAAAGCATGTAGAAAGTTTTAGATCACAACTCTTTCCATGATAAGCTAAAATCAAACTATTGTTTGAAAAACTCACACTCATATACTTTAAAAATACTGTTTTGTAAATAACTTATATATGATTAAAAATTGAATTCATATATGATTGAAAAGAAAGTTTGCAGCAATTTTTAAATTAAATTTTTATGATAAAAGAAATGTTAAATGAGGAATAGTTTATATCCTTGTGCAATTTTTAATGTAGCTAAAAAGTAAATATGTTTTTTTATTATTGCTTTTTTTAATCTGCTTATTTATTTCAGATTGTTGAACATTTGAACAAGGATAATATCAGACTAAAAGAAGACTTGGACAAGATGAACGAAGCTATTAAAGCCAAGGAAAAAGGAGCAATCGGTAAGTTTTGCTTCCTTAATCGAAAATTGCATATATTTAAATCTATACCCGATTCTGTCAGTTCATATCAGCCCTTGAAGTCATAAAAAAATTCACCAAAACCTCCCCAATTTTGCAGAGGTGCTGGAAAATGAAAAAAGGCTCCTGCTTGAGGAATTTTCTGCCGAGCGCGCTGCCTACCAGAAGTTACTGAAAGAGAATGCGCGACTCGAGCAGCGGTACGAGAACCTGCAGAGCGAGATGAGTCGGGTCAGAGGCTCTGGGATGGGTCATAACCGCACTCCTTCCAATGTCAGTTTGGGCAGTGTCAGGAGTGACGCTACTGAGATAGTCAGGGATGACATGTCAGATATTCACGATGAGGTAAGAACACTTAACTGTTTTTGTTGTCTTGCATGATTAAATTGGAATCTTGATTTATTAATGCTGCAAATTGCTACAAAATAGATGACAGTTCATTTAGTCATCCTTTTAATTTTTATTAACTTAAGATTACATTGTGATTTATGTAACTCTAGATTATATTTGAATAACTAGGAGGGGCAGAAAGCCAGACACTTTGACCAGAGGTTTCTGCCACCTTAAAAATGTAACTTTATAATGTTTTTTTTTTGTAAAGATAATGTATCCTTTATCCCCTCTAAACAAACCCAGAAAAAGAAATGTTCAATTAACTTTAGTCATTAGTGTTCATTTAAGTAATTAAAGTAGTGATCATTTCATTAACCTTTTCACTGGCTAATTTTTATTGAAAGAAATACAATTACAAAGCTTGATGGCATAAAAACACTTCTGCTCTGTGAAAAAGTTAATTAAGATAATAGAACGAATAAAATCTTTTCAGGATATTGGCTATGGCTCGATTAGAACAAAAGATAAAGAATCTGGTCACTTGAAACTGGATGATGTCAAATGGGACGACCATTCTTCTATCAGTAAGGATGGAAGCCCTGACTCAGAAAATAGAGTAAGAAAATCCTGTCTTTTAGTGACTTATGAGCATTTTGTAGTAGACATAACATATTGTATGATTTTAAACACATCTAATCAAAAAATGTTTTAAGAGTACCCTTTGAACTTAAATAGTAGTGAAAGTTTTGTACTCAGAGTAGAATTTAGATATGTGAACTATAAAGCTTCTTTTATTAATTAGGTGGATTCCGAGGATTCTGGCAAAGATTTAGTAGATGTGACCTTAGTTCTGAAGTTGCAACAGAAACTCAAAGCTTTAGAATCTGAAAAAACACGGCTTGAGAAGAAACTGGAAAATCTGGAAGCTAAAGAGGAAGAATCTCCCAAAGAAGAAAGGTTGATCAAAGATGCCATCAGAGTATGCATTGATTGTTTCTTATTAGTATAAGTTTCATTATTCTTTTATACATAATTTAGTTTCATATCAAATTTTTCACTGTGAATCTTAACTCTTGTGTTGTTTATTTCATTAAATCTAGTGCAAAAAATTAAGATAAAATGTGTCATAAAACATTTTGTATTGTATCTATTGATGTGGAGGTCAGGCAGTACTTGAGTCAAGAACTCACTTTCACCTGATTGTATTGCATCACAAGATTATCTTTCCATTGTTCTCTTTGACATTCTTTTTAATTTGGCTTATCTAGGAGTAGATTTACACGAACTTAAAATGGGATTTTGTTATCTTTTAACTTATATCCTTGTTTTGTTAATTTTATTTTGAAAAGGTATGATTTTTGTGGGGGGGGGGAATCAATTCATATTTCAAATATACAAAATCAACCTTGAAAAGATCTCATAACTTGAAGTGTTTATAGAAGAAAGCAATATTTTAAATACAAAAGTAATTAATGTATAATTTAAAAATGGCTGTATAATTAAGATGAATTCTATGCAGTTGCAAGATTTGGAAATGGAAAATTCTAAGCTGAAAGATGACATAGTAAGAATGAGGGAATCGCTTGCAAAAGAAGATCCTTCTCATAAAGCCCAAGATTTACTAGGTAATGTATCTAAGCTCTTACAGTTTATGAGGCTTGAGTGTTATCTAAAAACTAAAATGCAATTTTAATTTCAGTATTTTCTAAAGTTATTTAATTTTTTATATCTTTCTGTGTTTGATATGGGTCTAAGAAATTACTGACAATAAGTGATTTTCAGTTGGAAGGGAATAATTCCTAGTATTTATTCATTTCTAAAATGCAAGTTTTTCTAGTTTGACTTTTAAGAACTTTCCAACTTGAAGCTGGGTACATTGAGCTTTCAGAGTTATAAAAGTTTAATGTTTTCAAATACTCCAATTAGTATACAATCCTGGTATGATATAACCTAGTGTTTTTTGTTGTAATCAAGGAAGCTAATATGAAGCATCTATTTTTTTTGTGCTGCAGACCAGTTTGAGGCAATGCAAGAGGAACTGGAGCGTAGGCGGGAAGAGTGCATCCAGCTACGGACCATCCTGGCTGACCGCAACCTTCCCATGCATCCTCCCTCTGACCACAGCCATATGGAGCTCATCAATGAAGATGGGGAGCTGCTTATGGCTTTTGAGACCCAAAAAGTGCTCATCAGGTGGGGCCTCTATTGCTTTGGTTGTTGAGACAAGGGAATTTGGGAAGTTTAGAGTTTTGAAATGATTATGCTTTCTTTTTTTTAATGTTCAGCTGAGCTCAATAGTTCTAAATAAAACTAATGTTTCAATCTTCAATTAAAATAATGAGGATTCAATTCATCAAATATTTCTCATCATTTACCAATAATAAGTATTACTTTTTATGGTTTCTGCATCTTTAACTTTCATAATGATTAGTTTTTGAATCCCTTTTTTGGTATTTGTTGTTTAAAAATACTCTCGTGGAGTACTTAATTCTTTGTGGCTATAGTGGAGTAGTGGTCAGCATGTCTGGCTGCGAGCATTACAGACCCAGGATTGATTCTTTGTATCTTGCTTGTGTTCTGGGGTCTTTCAGCCCTTCTTTCCTCAGAGGTTGTTAAATGAGCAGTTTGCTTGATAAGTTGACTGTAGTCCATCATCATACTAGCCATTTAGCTTAGACACTGACTAAAAATAAAACACATCTAGCCAAAAAGCAAATGAAATAGATAAATGGGCAAATTTCACTTGGGCAGAATTTGACTGACGTTTAATTTCCAATTTTAGTTTTGTTGTCTTTTTTTAGATGTAAAAAAGTAATTTTGCCATGTTAGTTTAGTTGAATTGAAGATATATGGTATAACACTTAATCTATTAGTTCTGTAAGTAAATAGAATATTGTAAAAACCTCATCAAATTGAGTTTCAACAGAACTTTTTAAAAACAAGATAAGCAGTTGTACATAAGAAAGGGCCTCAGTTTTTTAAGTTGCTAATGTAAAATTTTGTATATTGGAAAATGTATTATATTAATAAAATATGGGATCTCTAATTGCCTGCTTTAAAACACATTGAAAAGTTTATGTAGTTAAACTTCACATGACCAGGATACTGATAACTTCTGCCTTTCATAACTATTAAGATTTGATAAAAGAGTTGTATCAGATAAGCTGTGTATCTGATAAAATAATACCAAAATATGGACTAGCTTTGTTGTTTTGCCATGTGATTCTCATTCTATTGTTTTCATGTTCAGGCAACTAGAATCAGAAATCCAGGGTGAGAAAAGCAATGCGGAGAAGATGGAGAATGAACTGAGACACGAGTTGCAGAAGCTCCAAGAAGACAACGAAAGGCAACAGAAGCTTTTGAGTCAGGTAAGTCTTGCTATTTTTCTACATGTTTTTAAAATCCTGATATCATTTACATAAGTTATAAAAGCTTATAGTATGATGTTAGCATGTTCCTTGGAATTTTTTGGTTAACAAAATATTTGAACTTTTTTACTTATGGGTATATTTTTTTTCTAAAGAATTTGAAGAAAACACCCCAGGCCCAGACTGAAGCAATATTACAGCATGAAATAAATCGCCTGACTGGAGAAAACGTGGTATGTTGTCTGATCTGCACTTTCAATTTCAGTAAATATCATTAAAGTTATAGTGGTATTATTTTACTTTACAAAGAGTAATATAAATTATTTACCATTGAGAAGTGCTGTACTGATTTACCAACATAAATTAAATCTTAACAATTTAAAGTTATTTGTATCTTTACATTTGAACACCCCTCATACATAGTAGCATAAAATAAATAAAGTAGCAAAACACTAAACACAGTAGTGCAAAGTTGAAAAAGGAAATAAATTTTGTAAAAATAGTGTAATTTACAAACTTGTTTACAGATCCAACAATTCAAAAGAAAACAAATCACTAACTTAATCTTCTAGTTCAAGTTTCATTATTTTGAATAACTCTCTTTATCTCCTAGTAAAAGAATAAATCTTCAACAGTTCCTAATTTTTTTGCTGACTTTTAGGATCTGAGGGAAAGGATTGACAACTTAGCTGATCAAATTAAAAAGTATAAGAAACAGTTGAAAATCTATGCTAAGAAAGTCAAAGATACTGGTAAGTCATTCTTTTTTGAAAATCTTGATTTAGAATGTAGAATTTGACATTTTAACTTTGGAATAAATAATCACATAGTAGACTTAACCCTTTCTTAATGCAATTAATCAAATATGTTTTGCGTGATACCTAAGAATTTTCTCTATTGCCCTCTTTTCTGTGTGGCGGTTTTCTATGCTTCTGGTGGTTGGTCTTTCATTTTTGTGCCTTTGCTTCTCTCTTCTATTTTAGGCCTTTCATCTAAACGTGCCTCTGTTATTCTTGGTCCTTCTGGTAAGTCAAAGTAATCCTGGTATTTGCTCTGTGGGTTGTATTCCTAACATTTAAAACTAATGCTCAAATTTCTTTTGAATAAGCATTTGGTTCAATTCACACTTAAACGGGGACATAAATTAGAGCTAAGCAAAGAAGAGAAACAGCTACGAAAGCTTCTATGTGCTTGGATGAGTTTGAGTTTCCTTGAAACATCAGAGGAAGCAAGATTTACATGTGCACCACCAAGAAACCAGTGCTAAACCAGTTTGCTGTTTAGCTCTAATTTATGCCCACCTTAAGATAAATGATTTCTCTAGCCTTTAGTTCATTATTAATGAAGTTGCCTTCTTAGGTAAGATTGTAATATGTTTAAGACATTATTTTAAATACGTACTGTACTATTAGCTATGTGTATGTAAATTTTCTGGGAATTTATATCAAAATGTAGGAGGTTATTCAAAGATTCTTAAAGGGAAAAGTTACAGTTTAGTTAAAAAAAATTATTAGTATGTTAAACCTACAAGAATGCCTTAATACAACCAAACAGAAGACCTTATTTACAACATCTTATGATTTAGAATTTTTCTTAAAAAATCATTTTATTGCTACATTATAGGTGAACCTGTTGTCTTGGATCAGGAAATACAAAAGCCAAATGACATGCCTTTGGTGAGGCACAAAGAAGTTGAATATCTTGGAATGTTTGAATACAAGAGAGAAGATGAACCAGTCATTATTAAGAATCTCATTTATGGTAAGCTGTCAAAGACAATTTGAAATAAAATCTCAGACTGTTAATTTGTTTGTAAAAAACTAAATTTAAATTAAATTTTGTTTCAGATCTGAAGCCAAAATTAGCTGTGAATCTGTTGCCTGGATTACCGGCATACATATTGTTTATGTGTATCAGGCACACTGATTATGTAAATGATGATGAAAAAGTGAGATGTTTGCTCAATAACACAATCCATGGCATCAAACGTCTTATAAAGGTACATTTTTTTTTTTTTGTTCTCATCAAGCTTTTTCATTGTACCCAACAAACAGTTTAAGTGTAAAAATAAAAACTAATGTTTTTTTCTAATATTCTAATATTGGAATCATTTCCAGAAACGCCATGAAGAGCTGGATTATACTATTTTGTGGTTAGCCAATACTTGCCGGTTATTGCACAACCTCAAACAATACAGTGGTGATAAGGTATGATTTTTTTTTGCCATTTTTATATTAGGAATTGACAAAACAATACTCAAGATATACTTAATTTTTTCCCTTATGTTCTTGTACTTAACTGATATTATTTCATCCTGTTTATACAATTGAACTTGTTTTGGCCTCTAGGCATTCCAAGCAGAAAATACTCCAAAACAGAATGAACAGTGCCTCAGAAATTTTGATCTCTCCGAGTATCGTCAATTGCTTAGTGATGTCGCTGTTTGGATATATCAAGCTGTGATTAAGCTAATGGAAGAAAGAGTTCAACCCTTTATAGGTATGCATTGCTATGAATTTTATGTATTTATTTCTTTGCAACATCAATTGCCTTCAAATATTCGATTGTCCTATTCTTCTCAAGCTATTTGTACATCAATTTTTTTTAAATGTAGCATTATAGGTTTTATTTTGTTAAAAAAAAATATACAGTGTTGTTTGGATAACTTAAATGCTTCTAATTCAAAATTGTGGATAGTTCAAAGATTTCTTTTTGTCCTTTAAACTTCTTATGAAATAAATTAATCATTTTTAAACCAAACTTTAAGACAATTCAACCATATTTGGTTTAAAAGATCCTGAAAAGATATTAAGTACTACATTTTCTCGCATTTCTTTCAGTTCCTGCGATCCTTGAACACGAAGCCATTCCTGGCATCTCTGGCAACAAACCCTCTGGCATGAGGGGTCGGTCTTCCAGCATCGCTCGCGAGGTGGAGTCTCCTATGGACCCCCAAGCAGCCCTCGACAGCCTCATGCGAGAAGTAAGTCGTTGTTGCCTTGACTCATATATTGATTTAGGCTTATGTTGGGGAGAAATTTAAGTTTTAATACTGTATCTTTAAAATTAATTCTGATTTTATTTACTTTTAGCTTGCAGCTTTCTTTAAAGTACTCAGTATACATGGTGTAGATCCTGAACTCATCACTCAAGTCTACAAACAGGTAAATTAAATAGACTGGGTTTTTTTCCAGATGTAGCCTTTTCTTTGCATCTTCTCGATTTAATATTTGTTTCTCTCTTTCAGCTATTCTATTTCATCTGCGCTGGTGCTCTCAATAATTTACTTCTGCGCAAGGATATGTGTCATTGGACTAAGGGCATGCAAATCAGGTATAAGATACTCTAGTTTTATTTTGGTTTCTTTTAAATGTACTCATTCAAAACAATGCTTTTGAGTTATCTACAGTGCATAACAGCATTTGATTCTTAGTTATTTCTAAGATACCTAGCAAAAACAACATAAGTTTTAGATCACTTAAAAAAAAATAGAATTTGAATTTTGTTGTACAAAGTGTCAAAATTTTATAATGTGAGCTCCAAGTAATAATGGGAGGTATGGGATAGACACCCGGAATATTGTTGTAAATTTGTCTCTAAAAGTGATGTCAAAATTTGGTGGGGGGGGGGGTTGAACCCTTAAACCCCCCTTTGGATATGGTCCTGGTGCATAATTCAAAACTGAATTCTAATGACGAATTCTGTTTCAGGTACAATCTGAGCCACTTGGAACAGTGGTGTCGAGATCTTCGCATCCAGTGTGCAGAGGTAGTTGAAACTCTTCAACCCATCATTCAAGCATCGCAATTACTACAAGCTCGAAAGACTGATGAAGATGTTCAAAACGTTTCAGATATGTGTGACAAGCTTACCACTTCTCAAGTAAGTTGTTTTTCTGAACTGCACTTTAATTTAACCATAAAAAAATCATTTGGTTCTATATAGATGTAGATTTTAGATGGATGTAGTTTCTGTATGAACTCAGCTGGCAAATGGTATTAAATTTTAACGGTCTGAATTTCAATGCTATTTTACCAGGGTAATGAAACCAATATTAGAAATTGTAGCTACATTTCATGTGATTGAAACTATAATAGTATTAAAAAATAATTGGAAACTAGATTTTAACTAATTTGATTTCAACAACCCATTGTTGTAAGAACCTAGATACAGGAAACTAAATTATAAAACATCTAAAACTGGTGGACTTTTCTCTGAAGTAAATCTTGTCTTTCTCTATTGCAGTGTGTTGCAAACAGTAGAACTGAAAAAGACTAGTGTTGAAAACAGTAAATTATTTTTGAGAAATACTTTAATACCTCAACTTACAGTAACCCTAAACTGTATGATTTTCTAAATTTCACAAAACTCTTTGAGATGGCCCTGGTAAAAATTTAAAAAAATTAAAAATTGGTCCTTTTTAAACATAATTTGTATACATTCAAATGCAAAAATTATATCCAACTTATGCAGTTGTCTCTCAGTCCATCTATCACATAAGTCTGGGGTATTACTGTATCAGGGTTCCCACAGGCCTTAGAAAGCCTTGAAAAGTACTTGATTTTCATTTTCAAAGGCAGTAGAAAATACTTAAATTTAGGGCAATGTCCTTGAAAGTCCTTAAATTTTATTTGAAACATTTTAATCTGGAAATCTTTTCAGTTTGAATATGGAGAAGTTCATTTTTGATTCAAATAATTCAATTCCTGGCAGCTTCTTACACATGAATAGGATTATTTAAATTGCTGAACAGAAGTGTAATACTTGGCTACTTTAATTTTTCTGTTTAAGACTCCTATAACATGAGTAAATAATAGTAATATGTTTGAAATAGTTAAATATATGGTAATATAAAGTAGTTTTTCTTCACTATGAAAGGAAGTATCTTTTTAACGAAGTTGTCATCTGAGACAGTGGTACTACTAAAGAAAGCCAATTTCTTCGCATGTTTGTAAATGGCTTTTCCTCCTTTCTATGTTAGACCTTGAATAACTTAAAATAAGCTTAGAAAAGTGCTTGATTTTTCCCCCTATTAGAGAGTAGTAACTATGTGTATGTAAACACGAACTCTCATTTCCAGATTGTGAAGATCCTCAACCTGTATACCCCGGCCGATGACTACGAGGAGCGCGTGCCCGTCTCCTTCATCCGCAAGATGCAGGCGTGCCTTGCCAAGAGGGACGAGGCGCGATTGGAGGCCGCCGCTTCTGGTCAAGGCCCGCCCATCTCAACTCTCCTCATGGACACCAAGTACGCCTTCCCCATCCGCTTCCCGTTCAACCCCTCCAACATCCAGCTCGAGGACATCGTCATTCCCGAGGTGCTGGACCTCCACCACGTGCTTAGGAAGGTGTGAGGGGGATGTTACAGTGGGACCCGGGGAATGCTGTAGTTCGTTGTTTTGTTTTTTTGCCGGTACTGTACATTCATTTTTGAGATGTGTTGTAGATATTTGTTGTGAGGGATGCTTGGTTTTTTTTTTGTTGTGGGCTGTTGGAGGCTTTTTGGCAGTTTGCGTTTGTTTGTTGTTATGAATGTTTTTTTTTTTTTTGCTTTTGATTGGAGGGCACCGGGAACTCTCGATTCAAAAATCTTTGGGGTTTGTTTTTTGTTATGCTGAAGTTTTATCTGCTTTGTGCTGTAAATTGCTTCGCTTGTTAAAAAATTGTAAACGGTACCAGAAATATTATTATAAATAATCAGTTTTCTTTTGAAAGAAAGTTTTTCAGTTTGTATAGAAATTATCTATGGAGCATTTTATTTGCTTAGAGAAAATGTGGAATATTTAAAGGTTCCTTTTTTTAAAACTATTTTCTAACCAGGGTTTAAGTATGCAATGTTTATTAGCACCTTAATACCTTTTACATTATGTTAAATAATTTTAGTAAGATAATTGGAAAATAATACATAATAATATAGCTAAAATTCATTGGTTTCCAAAACTTTTGGTACTACTGCCCACTTCCATGTAGAAACTTTTATACTGCCACAGTTTCTTTTAAGTAATGCAAAGGCTAGCTATTGTTAAAAATATTTTTCAATTGTTAAATATGTGGTGAAGTACTCCTAGAACCGCTAGATGCTTTTTAAAGGTATAGATGAGTTTTTATTATTTATATAAAGAGAAAATATGTTCATGATGGTATATTTTTGGATTGTACAGTACCAATTAATACCTATAATTAAGTTTTTAAAAATTAATGTCAGTTTTAAAATTTTATTTTATGCAGCAAGGCAATCAAAAGAATGAATGATAAAGTTTCTAAAAGTCCCTTTTAATTAGTTATTTTCAATACCAAAAATGTGTTTATTTGTGTGTACACTGTTGGGATTGGTATTGTGTAAAATGTGTTGTCTTAAAAGTCAATATCCTGAAATGCAATTTTGTTTCTTAAAATGCTCTCCGGGTCCCACCGAATATGTGACTTACATTTCTCTAGAGGTCTTGCCATCAATAGAGATGCCTCGGCATTTACAGTGTAGAATTTTTTTATTTATTTCCCTGTTGCATATATCCATATATATTATATAAATATAAATATGTATTTAAAGAGCTATTAGAGAGAAATTATTGTGATACTCTGTATATTCATCTTGACGCTGTTTTGTGAGCACATTTTATGAGATGAGATTAACTTATTGTTATTTTGGATATAGCTGAGGAAAACAAAACAAATAGTTACAGAAGCAGGGAAATTACTGAAGAAAATTTAATTTAGTAACAACCTACAAAATTTTATATAAATAGCTTTACTCTTCATGTCCATGCTGTGTGTTGAACTGTGCCATACTTTTATCCAGATAAATAGCTAATTTTTCCCCACAACCGTGTTACTTAATTTCTGTTTTGTTTAAAGTAACTGTATGTACTTGTAGCTGCGTTCGACTGAACATGTACATTGTAGCCATTTTAGATATGCCATTTTCTAATTTAAGTATTGAAGCTTCTTATTTATAAAGGTTGACATTTTTTTATTGTTTTTAAAGATATGATACATGGTGAATCTTTGATTCCTGTTAGGAATGACCTCTTCTAACGATTTCGTGATACGTTGGTTTTTATGTACCTCATGCTAGTTATGAGATTTTGATTAAATCAGACTAAAATTTCGTTGATTAATATTTTAATGGGTTTTGAAGTTATGAAAATACTTATTATTTACATGTGTGAGTGCAAAACATTTGGATTAAATTTTATTGTGAAGCTTGAACCTAATCATTGTCAAACCAAATTTTAATTTGCAAATCTTGGGTTATAGCTTGGAAATTTTGTAGTATATTAATTATTTTTGCTAATGATATTCAATCTATTGGTTAATTTTTTTTCTCTATAGTTATGTTTGCACTGTATCTAGATCCAGTATTTGTATGAAAAATACTCTAAGATATACCATACAAATGCTGATACTCATAAGTTGTACTAAAATTTTACAACTTCAATTTTCCAAATACTGGTATCAAGAAAATTCTTGATTTGTGTACCTTTAGCAATAACAATTATGCACTCGATAATTTTTACCTAAAAAGATACTCAACTAAATCACTAAATATTTATTTTTATTTTACCATTTTATGAGTTTCTAAAATGCCTTTTATTTTTAGGCATATTTTATGTCTGTATATATGGGTGGTTTTCTAATTGCTTTGGAGTTTGAATTGGAGTTTTTTTAAAGTGTAAAATTTTTATTTCTAGCAATTTAGTTGATAGTTTCTTTCAATGTGTCAATGACACATTTCTAATGTTCAAGTCTGAAAAAAATATGTACATACATAATAACTTTTTTTGTAGTTGTTATAGCATGGATACTTAAGGTTTTTTTACAAAAATGTTTTAACTAGAAAGATAGCAAAGGCTATTAAACTTTCAAAATTAAGATATTTTTATGAATTAAAGTCAACTTGATTTACACATTCCATTCACAGCATTTATTTTTTAAAAATAAAAATGAATTTTAAACTAACTTAAATAGTTGTGTGATCAGCAACAGTCTGATAAAATACAATAATATGCATGTTGCTGTAACCAATTTTCAATTTTAGTGTGCCATTATATTTTACAATTACCAATGTAGCATGAGTACTATATGAATGTGTTACCTTGTTTCAAGAAAAGAAATCAATGTTGTTAAGGGTTACTGTTATGACTTATTACTTTAAGGAATTATCAACTTTTAGTGTGATATTTTTGTACTTATTTAATGAAATCTTAAATACAAAAAATTGAGAAATTATTTAATTTTATATTATTCCAATTTTATTACATTTTGTTTGAGTTTCCTAATTAGAAAGCATTCCATTTTCAATGAGGTTTTTGTTATTTATTCTGTTGGCCATACTGAGCTTTCAGTGTTAAGTAGGTAAATTATGTTTTACAATTCCTAATTAACATTCCTGGTTTATATTTTATTTGACTTGTGCTATAATATGCATTAAAGATTTTATTTATTGATGTTAGACCACTGACAGCGATTGAAATCCTACATACCTATGAAATATGAAAGTTTTTTAATACTCATCACAGTTATATTTTGTTAGTACAAATAAGATTTGTTTTTATTGGTGGACTTTAAACCTGCTTTTTTGTGTTTTCTTTGTAATTTTTGATGGAAAAATATCTGGTGACATGTTATCTAACTTCGTGACATTTTTGAAGAAAAATGTGTTCTTCGACTTACTCTAGTTTATTTATTGGTGAATATCAGTCAATAGGCCATTTAGCCCAATTTTTGTAATATTTATTTCCCATTTTGTTGGCACACAGGAAAAAGGCACTAACTCATTTTTGGAGAATAATTTGAAAGCTATTGAACAGGATCAAAGAAAGATTGAGTTCCCAAAATCACGCCAAAGTGTAAAAGCTATCTGTGTGGGTGAGATTTCATGGTGCAAGAGAAAGCAGTTGAATATTGCCAAATTGGGCATAACCTATAGAGTAGTTGATCCTAAAGGGACTTATTACTTTTCTCCTGCGAGCCGGCAATTTATAATTTAAATCCTTTAGGAAGTTATAATCTAATATGATGAGCGGGTTAAAAACTTACGGTTTTACTTGACAGTGAGGGATAACATCTGTATATTAGGTGGGTTGGTATACTCTTTGATTGGCTTTCATTGGTTTAAGTAGCTTTGAACAATACAGAATATTAATGCCCGCCCAAAATTTGATAAATTAAAATTTCAGTCCATCCCATTTCAGTCCCATGCATAATAAACTCATTACATGTTGTCACTTAAAAACCCATTGGGTTCTTACCCATTCGAAAGATAATGTTCATGTGTAAGTTGAAAATTTATTAAATAGTACTCAATACTTTACATTTTCATTTTGTTAGAATACAAATGTTTGTGAAAATTTAATTCCTAGAAACGTTTTAAAACTTTGATTTATATAGAATTTGTAAATATTTTCTAAGTTTTTAATTATGAATTTATTTAAACACTAATCTACATTAATTTCACAATATTTTCATGTAGTCTTTTGTTTGATTGAGTTTAAATCTTTTGCTAACATGTGAAGCAAAAGTAAGTTATTCATTTTTTACAACTTCTAAATGTGATACACATATTCTTTGCAATATGTACTCTTTGGAGATTAGGTATCACTTGAAGATGAACGAATTTTTATTTTTCAGCCTCAATTTTTAATTTCTATTTGATCAACATACATTTATTGTATGTTTTATGTTTATTTTCCTAAATTTTTCTATTTAGCAACATTTGTGTATTGAATAATTTGAATGTGTTGTTATTGAGCAATATTTTTCAGAGATTTATGAGAATGTTTGAGTTTTTGAGCTGAAGTATATGAAAAGATTAATGCTATTTTATTACACCAATAATTTAAATTTTTTTTGTGGCCTATTGATTGTTATTTTCTGTTTGAGCTTAGATTTTCTTTCATACGTGCCTACTTACAATTCTACAGACGTTTAGAAAAGTTTTACCATTTGTAAAAGGTTTTGTAGAGATGTACATTTGTGTATGTTGTATAATTTTGCATTTATATTGCAAATAATCTGTACACTAAGACTAAACATTCCCTTTAATGCATTTAATTAGGGAAACCTGTTTTCATAGATGCGCATGAGTGGCATGTGTTGATGTGACCTCCAGTGTGCACCGACTCCTTTGTTTGAAAGTTTATTGCTTGTTAATTATTTTTAAATTTTATATTTTTTTTTCGTTCTTCTGGCATTTGACTTCTTGTCTAGAAATATATTTAATTTCTATGTGAACAAATGCATTAAAAATGTCGTTTCTTATATCCAGTCTTTTTATTCTGTGGTTTGACTATCATTCTTTTATCTACTTGCGAATTTGGATCAATTGGTGTGAGGCGAATTTGAATTGTTGGATTAATTTGATATGAGGTTGCTGATCAATTTTGTTTAATTTATTATAACACAGTTCGAAAAGGCTATTTAAAAGTTTTTATCAAATTCCCATTGATAAAACGAAATGATGAGCTGATAACGAAAAAATTCTTAAAAAAGTTTGAGTTTAAAAATAATTACTTTATCTAAATATGCTTTCATTTTTCTTGAAAAATTGCCTTATTTACTTAAATTGTCAAGAAAAGTGAAAAAACCATGATAGTTTTAGATTCATCACACCAAAAAGCATGTAAAAATATCTTGCGGAAAAATGAGTTAGTAATATTGTATAAGGAGTCCCTTTTTCAAAATTTTGATGTATTTCCCAACAAATATTTTTAAATTGTCAAAAAATGTGACGTCCCAGGAAAAAAAAAAAAAACGAAGGATATTTTCGGATTCAGCTCATCGAAACATATAAAAATCAGATGGAATAACCCAAACAGCTTTCAGAAATTTTTTTCCGACCTGTGTTATTTGTCTTATTCACTCCCAAGAAGAGTTTTTTTTAACGATATTGAATCCAGTGAAAGTAAAGCTTTTGTAATATAAAAAAGGTACTTAAAAACACGATCTTTAAAAATGAAAACATTTTTCTTTATGCACTACGTACGTTAAGCAGGGGTGCTACTTTTCCGGGTAGCCCGAAAATCCGGTTTTTTAACAGCAAGAATTCTAGTATTTCGGGTTTTATCGAAATTTTCGAAAATCTCGAGTTTAACAAGAAAGTGAAAAATTAGATCCAATTAAAAATTAGAATAGTACTGGGCTGTAGCATTAACAACGTTTTTGTCTCATGGGGCGTGCCAGACGCAACGTAAGTTTTGTAGAAAAAATACCTTAAGAACAAGAAATTTTTTAAATCTGTTAACGTTCTAGATCAGGGATGGCCAACCCAAATGATCTTGAGGGCCACTTTGAAAAACCACAATACTTCCGTGGGCCGCATATAAAATTTTAGGGTATGAGCTGCTCAGAATGACAGTGACATAAGTTGAAAAGTATAAAATGAGTATTTAGATTAGGGAGTTTAGGAATTAAACAGGTGCCGTTAAAAAAACATTCTGAATTACTCGAAACTATAAAATAAGTTAGGTGGATACGCACTACTGTCATTTTAATAATCTCTCAAGTCTGAAGACGAAGGGCCACCGTAGACTTTCTGGATGTAATAAAACTTGGATGTAATAAAACAATTATCTCTAGGAAGAAACCTGAGTTTATGGCGCCGGTGTCTTCATGTGGTGAATTTTCGACAGCTCTCAGGCGTGAGTGCGAGGGGAGATACAAAGAGATTGAGGGAGATAGGGGAGATAAACTGCTGGTGGTCCGGCCGCAAATTGTTTTATTACATCCAAGCACTGGATGTAATAAAACTTTACGGTGGTCCGAAGTCCCAAAACAAAAATTTTTAGTGAAAAATAAAAACAAAATTAATTGATACTTTATTTCTTCGTCTAAATTACTACATTTATGAATGCAAGTATGGTGTGATATAGTGACAGTAATTAAGATATTGAATATGTATTGATGAGATCAGGGGCTTATGTAGAAATTTATTTCGGGAGGGGTCCAAAATTACTCCTCAGCCTCTCCCACGCATTTTTAATAGATCCAATGTAACTTTTTAATAAATTTTTAAGTAGAATTTGTGTTCTAATTTTCTAAACAACTAAATGTTAGAAAAGTTGTGAGTAATAAAGGTACAAGTACCAAAGGGGGGTCTGGGGGTCCTCCCCCGGAAAATTTTTGGAAATTTGACTAAAAATACCCAAGATTTTAACTAGTTTTGGTACACCTAGTCCGAATTTTGGAGATACATTTAAGGTGGGCAATTTTGGGACATTTTTGCAACGAAACATTGTTCTTAAAGGAAAATTATAGCTCGAAGAGTAAAGTTTTTTTTTTTAAACTTACGAAAATTCTCGCGGGCCGCAAAATTATATCAAGCGGGCCGCATGCGGCCCGCGGGCCGCGGGTTGGCCATGCCTGTATCTAGATTTTGAGGGATTCCGGATAAAAGGTTCGTTACTAGCATAATAGTTTTCCGGTATTTTTAGTTGAAGTCAGTAGCATCCCTGATTTCAGCCAATTCTTGAAATTACGAAATCATAAAATTTAAAGTAGGTGTCTCACAAAGCATTGCACAGGTAGCGAATGACGCTGAAGCTTATCTTAACACGTTTTTGCGTTGTCACCTACACGGTTTTTTTCGCTGCAATACACGAGTTGAAATTAGGCCGCCGTAACTCGCTTTCCTGCCTTGAATGACGAATTGCGGAGAAAGTAGTTCTACAGATCGCTCTCGAGCGGCATGTGGGTTGATTAGTTTACACAAGATTGGGAATGTTCGAGTAATTTTTTTTAATGTGCGTAAACCATCAGTGATATTTTCAGAAGTGAATTGGTGTTGAAGTAAATATTTTTAAAGGGTAAAACTTTGACACGCGAGGAAAAATTTACCTTTGACTGTGTTTTGAAAGGGTTCCGTAGCCTAGAGTGAATTATTAATATGGATTGAAAATATATTTTGTATGTTAGATGATATTTGTGTTGGACATTAATAAAAATGTTAGGTAATTGTTAAGCTTCCTTTTCGTTTCAAAGATAGAGGCCCTTCCCTTTTTATTTTGAAAAGTATGATAATTATAAACTGGCTTTAGGCAAATTTTTTAAATTGACAATTTGGAAATTTTTTAAATTATTAAAGGTTGTTGGTTGGTTTAGGTTTAGGGTTTTATGGCACTGTTTATTGGAGGTTAATAGGTTTATGTGGGCCTCCACATAAATCTATTAACCTCATAAACCACATATTGTAAGGGCATAATGGCGCCAAGAAATTGTTAAAGGATTTGATATTATTTAAGGCTGTTTACAACGCTCTATAATTCCATCCATGTTAGAGGTATCACTTTCGCTTATTTTAGGTACCCATATATTACAATCAGTTTTCAAACAGTATTATAGTTGGAATTTCCCCGGCTCCTGATGTACCAGATAAGGAATATAAGAAATAATTAGCTGTTTTCAGTCATTAAAAAATGTATGATATTTCTCCTTTAAAAAAAAAACAAGAGGATTTTCATTAGCTACAGTAAGCTGCATACCTATAAATAGGTTGTTGGTTCCAAACATAGCTAACTACCTAATCACAACTCCCATCCATAACCTAACACACCTCTCTGACGCAATCCGATCGCAACCCTAATCGATGTTCCACCCGTGACCACTCCTTTCCAAAATCAATCCTGGAGTAGCACGTGAGAGACACGAGATCTGAGGCAATCCGACGCACCCTCCCATCCCACCCCCTCCAGAGGATCGATGGCACCGCTGAGCGCATGCGCACCACCAGGAAAAGGTCGAAGGATCTCTAGGAAAGAAGCTGGAGAAGCTGCCGTTGACACGTTAAAGCTAGCTCTCTTTTGAGTTAATATTTGCAGTTAACTAACTATTCGGGGCACACGTGGGAATTCGTGCGTGGGTGGGTGGGAAGGTGGGTTGAGGGGGTTTGTTCTAGCGTGGTTGAGGTTTGGTGGGCAGTTTGGTTGAAAGGTGGGACCGTAAGATAGTGGATTTATAAGGTATTATGAGGAGGGCTCAGAATGGACCAAGTCCACTTTTTGTCATTTTTGAGTTAGCAACTCTGTAACATGCACCAACTATGTAAAATTTCAGTGCAATAATGAACCAAGTCCTAGTTCTGATAATATCCGCTAAAAATGTTAATTTTAAAAAATGTTAACATTGGTTTTCCTATGAATCTTTAACTTTAAACCTCTGTAGCTCAAAAGTAGCTAAAGTGGACTTGGTTCACTTCTATTCTGAACCCTCCATGTATCTTCCTTATTAAAGGACATTAAAAATCACTAATGCCCACGGATTTAGCTCGCCAAAAGCACGATTCTGAAGTTATTTGGGTTCCCCGCTGTCTTTCTGAAATGCTTCTTTATTCTTTCTTTCCCATTATCTTTAGTTTATTCACAATGTTTCTCATTTTCATTCTATCCTTCTCATTCGTCCATTATCTCTTTCCCCTCTTTTTAATTCTTCTTAGTTTTCATTCACTATTCCTCACTTTCATTTTCTTTAGTTTACTTCATTTTCTGTATTCCCCCCTTATTTCTCTTAGTCTATCTTTCTCATTCTTTTACTCTCTTATTTTTCTTTACCCCTTTCTCATTCTCTTTACAGTTTCCTTTCATTCTATTCTTTCTTTTTCATTTTATTTTTTTGCATTATCTTTCTTCTACGATTGAGGATAATTAGGTTTTAATCCGTTGTGGTGGTTTAAATTAGGGTGGATCTTATGATTTTGGATTTCGCCAACAGCATACCTAATAAAGGGTTGGAAGGGTTTTGCCTCAATTAAAAAACAGATAAAACAAAAAAGTCCTGGCAATAATGATTAAAACAGACTTCTAACATTTAAATGCACTTTATATTTCTTAAATTAAAAATAACAGAATAGCCCTATAAAGTATGAAGATGATGCCATATTATACTCATCTCAATAAATCCAAACTAATCAATAAGTGCTGAAATATATTGAAAATATTTTAGCAATTAAAAAGACTTTCATTTCAATTCTCATGTGATTAGTTAAAGTTTAAACCTATGTTATTAAATAAATCTATATCTATAAAAGCCAAATACCACTGACTGACTGACTGACTCACTGGTAAGTGACAAACACTCAACACGGAATCTCCGAAACTACTGGACCCAGAGGCTTGAAATTTGACAGAGACGTTCCTCTCAGCTATACGACGCGCACTAAGAAACGATTTTAAAATCCAACGACTCCTTCCCTGTTTTTCGGAGCTTTTTCTACTCCGTTTTTCCCATTGAAATAGCATTATGCATTGTTGAAATGCGTAAATTGCAGTAGGTTTATTTCTCTCTTGAGGTTTCGTCTGGCCTCATGTGATAAAATATAATTTCAAAAATTTCATAATTTATAACAAATTAAGACGAAAAACACAGTGTAAATTTCTTTTTCAAAATTATAACAATTTTCAGGAAACATATAAATTCAAATAATTAATTTTGAAACAACATTTTCCTTTATTTGTAATTTTAATTTTTTTCTAAAATAAATATATTTATGGAAAGGCTAAAATAAATGGTTTCCATGGAAACAGAGCTGAAATTATTTCATTGTTTCATGGGGCATGGTTTACTAGACTTATACATTCACTAATTTTTTATTTTTAAGTACTAGAAAACCGTTTTTACTAAGAAGTTGGGCTATCATGATAAAAAGAAAATGAGATTTATCAAGCATTTTATTATTTTGATAAAAATGTTTTTATTTTTGGAGATGTAGGATCATACAAATAAAAAATGGATTCTTAATAATTTTTGAATATAGATTAAATTAGGTATAGTTAAATATTTTGCTTTAGCGGCGGGAGTTGTTGACTGAATTACACATCGGGATTATTTTTTGATTAAATTAATATCATTTTTCGAAAACGATAGAAATTTCATATAATAGAGCATTTTCAATCACATGACTCGGACCTAACAACGGCCTTAGCAACAGAAGATGCTACAGTTTTTTGCCCTACAGAGGTTAACAGTTACAGAAAATGACTAGCCGTGGAATTCTTCTATTGGAGCATTTGCAATCACGTGATCCCATACCTAAAAATAACCTTAGCAACAGATAAACAACGGCCTTAGCAACAGTTAAAAGCCCTACAGAAGGAACACAGTTAAAAGAAAATAACCGGTTGTGACGTCACCTGAAAACACTCTATACGGTTTGTAACATCCTGTAGGAAATTATTCCCAAGGGGCTCAAAGAGAGTTGTGATTTTTACTTCCTGAGTTTTTTAAAGTGATTTATAAAAAGGTATATAAAGGTTTTTTAAAGTGATTGTTCTTTTACAGCCGTAGTTAAATGCGGGACGGGGTGAGTTAGGGTATATTTTCACAGTAAGGAACCGGGATGAAAAAGACGACGGGGGTGACGGGATGATTAAGTGACTGCTAATCCAGAAAAAGAAAAGACATATAACTTGATAAACCTGATGATTTCAATTTGATTGTTCTTTACAGCGAAGGTAACAGCCAAATTTAAATGCGGGACGGGATGAGTTAGGGTGTATTTTCACAGTTAGGAACTGGGATGAAAAAGACGACGGGATGATAAGTGACTGCTAATCCAGAAAAAGGAAAGACATAACTTGAAAAACTTTTTAAAATATTTATGAATTAACTCAACCCGTGCAAGGCCGGGTAAGTCAGCTAGTATCTTATATATTAAAATAATTTGGTTTTTCTTTCGGCCGGCCGCCAGGCCGCAACCCCGTTCCGATTTGGACAAACTCGGTCTTGATCGAAAGCTCTCCACCCCTAGATGAGCCAATAATATAACACGTTCCTCCAAATCATTCCATTTTTTAAATTATGCGGTTTTTTCGTTTTGCACCCATGTTAACTCTATGGGGAGGTTCCGTTCGGCCGGCCGCCAGCCCGAACTCCTGAACCGATTTTGACAAACTCTGTTTTGATCGAAAGATTTCCAACCCTAGAATTGCCAAAAATGTGTCACGTTCCTTCAAAGCATTCCATTTTTAAATTAGAAACTTTTTTCAATTTGCCCCATTGTTTTCAGTTAATATTTTTACCAACACAGGCAAAACGTCTTTTAAAGAGCGTGAAGAAAATCTACTTTGAAATTATCCAACTTCAATGTTTTGACGTTTTATTAGATTTATCGCAACAAGATACGTGACATATTGGATTTATAAAAAAAATCTGGTACAGGTTTAATTGAAGTATTACTTCTTTCTCTTCAGATGACGCATAAGAATAAATTAGTTGTGGTTAGAAAAAACTATAACTTGATTAAAAATATTGAACAGTTTAGTGCTGACGATGCAGCTTAAAAAAAGTAATTGTAAAAAATTTAACTGCGCCGCAAGCGTGAAATAGTAACGAGCGAAGCTCGCATCAGCGCCAAAGGCGCGTAATCTAGCTGGTAAGACGCGGCTTTGCCGGGTCAAACCAGCTAGTTACAGTATTAAAACACAGTGTTTTGAAACTATGGTAGGCTATAACTTGAGAATTTTTCTTTAAAAAAGGATATTTTAGTAACTACAATTAGTACATGTGAATAATTTTTTTGAAACGGGTTGAGCGTTGTTTAGAAAGAATTATTTTCATTAATTATTTATAGTTAAAATATGTTAGGAACAATACATTGTTTGTAGTAAAGTGGTATCTAGGTAATCTATTTTGAAGTAGACTCTTCGTACTTTACAAGGACACTGTAAAAAACATTTAGAGGCCAATGGTTTGCTGTAGTACATTAAAATAACCAAGGTACTACAACGTTCAAGGAAATACAAACAACCTCTATTCACAAACTTTCCTTTATTACCAATACCATCTCTCACTATTGCAACAAAAACTCTATGACAACGGCGACTCGGTAATAGCCTCCCTTACCTTGGCAAAGTCCAGGGTCAAAAGTTCGAGAACACCGGAACCATTTGATCTATGGACCGGACACTCAAAACGATCGACATCCCCACGGAACATGCGCAGTCGGACGGTCCGGGAAAAAATTTCCCAAAAATTCCTCAAAAACCATCTTGACCTTGAACAAAGTTACACTGGACCAGTGCCATGCTAATGGAGTTGCCTGGAAACGGGCTTCGCTGCCGAACGCCGGAGTTCCGCCGGGCAGTCTGCCACGTTGTTTTGGTTTTCTTGCGCCCCTTAGTGACTATTCTGGTGGACCTGTTGATGTTTTGGTGTGTTGATGAGTACCGGTACGAAAGGGGAATCAATTTGGCGGAAATGGTCGAGCTGATTGGACTGGAGAATTGGGTGAAGGTCTGGGTCTTATGGCTCTGCTGTAAAAGTATTTAGGAAATCGATGGTGACATATGTCTTCCGTGTGGCAATGTAAATACACCAAATCTGGACCGTAACCAGATTTTTGTTTAATATCCTATCCTGTTACTATTTACATGCTTGTGAATTTAGCTTGGAGAATATTTTTTTAAATCTAGTCACCACGAAGAAAATTAGGGAAAATATTTTAAATTCAGTATCCTTCAGTAGTCATTTTGCTTGTTTGTGTTTTCTGTCCGAACAAGCTCTTAAAACGGAGTATTCTTTCCTGTTGGAATACTAAAACCTTTGTTATTAAAAATATAAATTTATGTGTTTAAAATAATTTTAAGTAGTAATATTTTTTGAAGGTAGATTTATTTTTGTTTCAAACTATTAGAATAATTTTAATTTATAAATTTATTAAAATGTCAAATTTAAGTTAATCTTATGTATATAAGTACAAATTTACACACTTTTTTATATTTTTGTAGAGTTAGAGACAAAAATAAAAAAGTGTATAAAAGTGCATGATCAAATGCTTTTCCATGTTTGACGCACATATAATCAGCACACTTTGTCATTTCTTTCAAAAAAAAAAATATAAAGATAAAATATTAATAATTGAAATTTAAGTGTACTTGATAAAGATAGCTTTGTTTGACTGGTTTGGGGGTCTATGAAAAAGATGAAGTCAACAGAGTACGAATAAAGTCACTAAGGAGTCCACGGTGAAAAAAAAGTTTGGGAGCCCCTGCTCTAAAACCAATTAAGCAGTTATGGATGGTGATGTGCCAACTCGTCCGGTGTCAACTGATCCGGTTGTCAAAAATTGTGCCAACTCATCCGGTGTGATGATTTATGATGGTTTGTTACTCCCAACTGATCCGGTGAGTTATTGTTTGGCGGTACAAACTAAGTTTGGCGTTAAAATAAATTTGTTGGCTCTTAGTCGGGTATACCATACCACCCAATTTCGCTGAAAAAACTGTTCATCAAATACTTTTATTTTTAAGATTTTAACCTTTAGGTTCCTTAATTTTAAGTTTAATAAACTTATTTTACTGTTAAAAATAAAATCCTTGTCTCTGACTTTACAAATTTATGATTTTTTTGTAAGATAAATGTGCATATTTTTTGATTTGTACAATTGGCTACTACAATTGATATGTTTTACAATTATAGAAACAACAATAATTTTTTTGTTTTTAGTTTTAAAATGTGTGTTAAGGTTTGGGCTAAGGGGGGGGGGTCTGGCCCCTTAAACCCCCCCCCCTTATATACGTCCATTTATAATTTCTAAAAATCCACATTTTTGGGGGGCTTAAAGGGAGATTAAATCGCCGTCGAACGCGCTTTTAAGCCAATTGGGGTAACTTGGGAACCCACCGGATGAGTTGACACAAGATAAGAATTCATATAACCCTCACCGGGTGAGTTGGGAGAATATTTCATTAACGGATCAGTTGAGAACGGATGAATCGGCACTAAACCAAATATTTTTATTTCCCTTTCGGTTTCGGATTGGAGTTACCTCAAAGTGAATTGTTTTAAACAATTCGCTGTCACCACTTAAAAAATTAAGGAAAAGATTTCAAGTTCAGCATCTTTTCCAACACACCCAACGGTTTCTCGATTCTCAACTACAGTGAAGAAGCTCTTATAAAAAAAAACAGATTTCTCAACTTTTGAAATAGTTCGCTTCGTTGAAAGTCACTAGTCGCCATTTGAGCATTGTTTTATAGCAATGAGTATTTCAGATTTGTTTCGTTTGAACATCATCGGCTAAGAAATAGCACCAACTTGATTTCGTTAAAGACAATTTTGCCAAAATTAACTCTTTCAAAAAGACGAGACAGCTGGTTTTTATAAGAGCTTCTACTTTAATTTGAAACCGTTTTGCTTAGTAGTTAATATTACTGACGAGAGGGATAACATGTTATCGATTTAGATAAAAAAAAATTTAAAGCTTTTTATAGTCACCATTAAAAGTATTATGAAAAGTGTTATAAGAGTGCAACATCCTCCCATCTGACCGCTTTTTGACCTGTCAAAACATTCTGGGCGGGAAATAGTGCTATAACTCGTTTGATGTCTAGATGATTTGTTATCAAAACTTCGAGGGGATTAATCATTAACTTCTCCCTTGATAGGGCCCTGCAGTATTTGTAGGTCACTTATGCATTTTTCAAAAGCTAATGTGGTTTTTAAAGGCGTGAAAGAAATTTTCTTCTTCAGGAAAATTCTAAATTACTTTTTAATTCTGTAAATACTTTTAATTAAATTTCTGCTATTCTAAGCACATTTACTCTGATCGTTAAGCATTGTAACTGACTCAAATAATCGTTTCTAACTGAGGGATAAACAATATTTATTTAATTTCAAATGAATTGAGGCTATACTTATTAAATTAGTTAACTGACAGTTGCGTCAATATTATTCATCCAATGTGTGGCGGATGCTCCAAGTTTTGGCCACTCCTGTGTTAGAAGCATTTTTCCATTCAAAAAATGAAGATAGATGAAGTATAAGTAAACAGTAAGGGGTTGGAAGTATGAAGGTAGTGTTTTAATTTAATCGCAAAAAGCAATCGATAAATTTTATCCTTAAACAAGCCAATCGAAGTTTCTCAATAAATTTTCTCCCATAAGCACGCCAAGATTTTTGAATTCATATATTAATTTCCGTCGTAGACAAAATGAAAAGAGACTTGGATTATACAAACAAAATAAACTTGAAAGCCTTAAAAAGTGGTATTACTTCAAGGAATCTGATTTACATGGTTACAGTTAGCTAAAAAACAGTTTAGACACCGACACCCTAAGCAAAAACTAAATTTATAAATGCCAACCAGCATATATGTCCAAGTACTATACTAGTTAGTCACCATCTTTAAGAACTTAATGGTCACCACTTAAAGAATCAGGAAATTTATCTTAAGTCAAGCATCTTTCTAATTCATCTGCGGTGCCTGTGCTTGTCATGTAACTGATCTTCCCTCGGGGCAATGGTCTCCTATCTGAGCCTTTATCTGTATTTATCGTCGGGAGTCCTTTTTGGGTGTCCTACTTGAGAACCCCAAATGTAGCTACTGAATACTTTTTAGCAAGCTAAACTTCAAAATTAATTTGAAAGCTAAAATCAATTGACAAACCTACATTTTTTTTAAAAATTTTCATAGTCACCACTTAAACAATTGGGTAAAATATCTTAAGTCGAGCATTTTTTCATCTCATCTAACGGTACCTGTGCTTCTCAGTCACCACTTATAAAATAAGAAAAAATATATGAAGACAAATGAAATCGCGGGGGCGGCTGGTCGGGGTTAGGGATGGTTCAACCGTACCTCAATTATAACGATTAAAAGTTTCTCAAATTTTTCAGTTTCCGTCGAAGACAGGAAGGATAGAGACTTGGATTAAAAAACATAAAATTCTTAGCAAAAATAGTACTATTTTGTAAGAATTTGACTGTTACGGTTACAGTTAAGGGTTAAAGAGAAAAACAATAAAACCCCCCTTGAATAAGCAGGAACTAAATTTATAAATACCCAACTGTATTTATTTCCGAGTGCTATACCCGCTGAGAAGGCTCAGATTCGATCTGAGGGCCTTTTGGATGGGATACTGGCGGGCGAACCCACCAAGCCATCCGTTCCTGCAACCGGTCAAGTTCTCTAATTAATTTAAAGTTGATACTACATCATTTAAAAAAAGAAAATATTCCGAGGATTGAACTCGCAACCTTCTGGATGGGATACCAGTGCATTAACCAACCATGCCATAATATCCCTGCAATCACTAGTTTAAGTCTTCAATTTAAAGTTAATATACAAATTCAGGAATGGGAAAAATACCACTCAGTCTATGACGGGGTTCGATCCACGGTCCTTTCGACTCCAAGCATTACGTTCCATCACTGATGCACTAACACACCAAGCCAACCGTTCTAGCAACCACCCTAGTTCTCTAGTTAATTTGAAGTTGATATTTCACCATTTAAAAAGAATTAAACATCCGAGGATCGAACCCGCAACCTTCAGGGCGAGAGGGCAGTGCATTAACCAACCATGCCATATATCCCTACCTACAACCACTAGTTTACGTCTTTAATTTAAAGTTAATATACAAATTCAAGAATAAGAAAAAATATAAGTTTATTTAATGAAATAATAACCGGGGACCGAACCCAGGAACTGCCGCATGCTAAGCAAGCATCCTACCACTACTCCAGTGGAGATTCGCTCATTAACCTTTAAACTTATTATCAGTAGTTGCCCTTTATTAGGTTAACTAGGTAAGGTGTTTAACTTAAAATCATTTTCTTATTTCTTTTAGTGGTGACTATGGATTGTTCGAAAAAAAACCCTTGTACTAACTACTCTATATAAAATGCTTATTTGGAGAAAACATATATTGTTTTGATTTAAGTACTGTTGAGAGAGTAAATTAATTCTCAAAGCTAGAATAGTCCACCATCATATCATGATACTCTGTCAACATGCAACAGTCTCTAGAAACTGAGCTATTCGGGAACAGTCCCATTTGATTTAATTTTTTACGTTATATAATTTTAATTTTAACAATTAAGATTTGGATTCGAAGTGAATGAATTTTCGAAGCTGTAGAGCCTAAAACCGTCATCATGATCACCAGATACTAGGTTTCTATTTAATTCACCCTATTATGTTTTGACACTAGCACTAGACAAATAAAGAGAAGACAAACATTGTTCTCAGCAAATATTTGACGAATAAAACTCATTCCCGACTTTTCCACAATCTTTTAACTATTGATGCGATAAGACCTTTAAAGATGAAGTTATGAGCTGTAAAAGAAATTGCTTTATTTTTCTCTTTATTTTATTTCCACAGAAGGAAAGCCTGGAAAAAAGTAGAATCAGCATTTAATTTGAGGGAAATATTTTTCTATACTAGGTGGTTGAGAAAAGTTCAATAATAATTGTTTCATATAGACAAAAACTCTTTATTCACAGTCCAAAATAATTACAAACACATCTTTTTCCATGTACACTTAATTGAAAGACTTAATCATCGCTGTTTAAAATTGCTTTTTCAGTCTACAACATTAAATAAAAGCAATTTAAGTACAACAAATATTCAGAGTGAAATCAGGAAATACTATGAAAAGTAAAGGTAAATTTCCTACCTTAATATTTTAACAAAGCATCAATCTTAAAGAACAGTTATTTCAGTTACATTATAATTACGGAGTCGAATCTTGGCTGTCATTTTAGAGGAACTAAACGTTGCCAAAAGTAAAGCGTAACGAAGAAAAAGTGATTAGAGTACCAATAAGGAATATAGTTTTGTAAACCATTTAACGTACTAACTTTTACAGAAACATTATTAGATTCTACTCATAAATGATTTGGAATGAATTTTAAATACAGAATGAATATGAATGATTAACAAAAGAATGAATATTCTAATTGTACTAGTATAGTATCTAATTTTGATGAACTAATAGTTTTTGAATTCTGAATAACGATTTCTATAAAATTTACAACAGTTCAAATATCAAAGGATAGTTTCATTTGATATCAAGCGTGATTCAACGAATTGTGCTCTAATGTTAGAATTTGGTACATTAGCGATAAAAAACATATATTGGAATTGCCAATTACTGAAAAATTTTCCACTTCATAATATCATTTTATGAAAGACATGTAATTTTTTATACGCTTCAATTGGCAACAGTTTAGAAATATCAAATATTTTAAGATAAAGAGCACGATTTCAGATTTGAGCTTTTTATAAAGTAAAAGCACCAATATCCGACTGCAAGACCGACCATTTTAATTTACACCCATACAAATTTTTATGCTTATTTGCATATCTGTATGTGATACAATGTATATGGCGACATATCGATAAATTTTAGATAATTTATAGTACATTTTCAAAATTGTAAATTTGAGGTGGTCGAATATTAGTGCACTTACCCTGGTATAAGAATAAGAACTTCTAATTTTATTCAACCCGCCTAAAGGGAATTAAAATTAGTTGGATGATTTAAAAATGTTTTTAATAAAGGCTTTTTAATAATTTTAATGCTTGTCGTAAAGTGCAGAGTTAAAACAAAATTTTGTTAATAATTTATAAGCAGGCTAATTCGGGGTATGTTTTGGGCATTTTGATAGATAATCTTCAAAAATCAGAAAACTTTAGAAATTTTAGTACAATATGTGACAGATCATCACAGTTTCAACAAATCTTGTGCAGTCCATTTTATAATTTAATAGAATAATCTATTCTAAACGTGCTCTTTCTCGATAATATTTTTAAATATAATCTAATTAATTAAAGCAACTTTTAACATTAACCGTTTTTATAACACTAAACAAGTCAATTTCTTGACAAATAAGTATGTTTAAAGACAATCTCACATTCAGTTTCATTGCTTACAAAAACACTTCTGTACACACACACAATTTAAAAAAAATACAGACACTTTTAGTACAGAATATACTTAAAAAATTATTTACAGTCATATTTTCCATTAATGTGAACATGGGGAAATACATTATTATTATTCCCTTAAATTGATCGTTTTTTAAACAACAAAACTTTTTGACCTATCCTCACTTTGATTTAAAAAGAAAATAACACAAACACTTGACGCCAAAATGGAAAAAGTGCTATGATAGGTTCTTTAAGCTTTTTTTCTCAGAAACTTGACAAAAATGGCAATGATAGTAGAGAATTTTTTTAACTTAAAGAATTTGTAGCGGTTTGAGACAGAAGTGGGAATATACTTTAGTAAGATACTCTGATGGGAGTATGGAATTTTTATCTAAAACAATTACAAAGTGTAACCCCACTTTACATGTGCGAATACCAATCAAAATGCATTATTAACTGAATATTTGCAAATAAATTGTGCTGTAGTTGGAACATTCAGCTGCCTATAAAATATTGTTAAGAAAGTACCGTCTGTAAGCTCTGGCGGCTATCTAAAACTCTCAAATTTTTAAACGAATTGAAAACAATTAGAACAATTCTTAAGAACTAAAACAGCATTTTCAAACGAATCTCATTTGGAACTTTGATCTAAACATTCAAAACAGCTTCCATAAGTGTACAGTTCTCGAACGGTAGACATATTCGAGACTGCTGCCACCAAATCTCCCAAACTCTTGAAATTATCCATCGTTTGTATGAAAGACAATGTAAGGAATGATCTACACAAAATGGATTGTCTACCTGGTAAACATGGCACCCGAAAAGTACTATAGTGAGGTTTTAAAAGTACATTCAATAAATAAGTTAAGATATAATAGCAAGCTCTAAGTTCTTTTTCTAAAAGCATATCCACGTTATCTTTTTATTTTCCTGATACATTATTGGGAGCACTCACTTGAATATGAGATCACAACCTTATCGATAAAGCTTGCTATGTGGTTTATGTTCTTACTAGGTTTGAAAATTTGCTTGTAACTGACAGCAAATGGCCATTTTAAACTTTTAAAACGAAAGAGAGTCAATGACTACTTTGTTGATTAATGAATGGAATTAAGTTCATAACAAAATTATACTGTTTCAAGTAGTAGTTTGTCTTAAACATACATTTTCTTGAAACATATTCTGTCATCAAAGATAGTTTCAGTAAACGCTTCTAATGTAAAGCTTACAATGTTACACATTTGCATGTGTTGTTTCGTTACTTTCCATTAAAAATACAGTTCTTTTTTTTTCAAATATGTCCCTATTCACCTAGTTTACAGTTAGGGGGGTTTGAGAAGTCGAAGAGCGACCGGTAGGTATGGAAGACTATTTTGCAAAGAGTAGGGAAACATTACATAATTTTAAAAGGATAAATATTCAACAAAAAACACAATAGTTAGCCTTGTTATATTTCAGTCATGCGAAAAGAGAGTACGCCTAAATAGTCTTTAAAGATATACTTTATAATCGAGTCTTATTGCTATAATATCCTATTAAGAGTTTTCTTGGAAACTATTGGCACAGAGATATGTGGATGTAAGCCAAGTTTAACATTATTTTTCAGCACTGACCTTCCTTGCAAGGTACAAGAATAGAATAAAAGTAATTATCTTGGTCGAAAGGATAAAATTCTACTTCGTTTGCGTTGAAATGTAAAGTGGTGCAAGTAATACATAGGAATGAAGCTTTTAATTTCCATCTTATTGTGACTGTATACGCAAGCCCTCATAATAAATACTTAGAACTGTTAATTTCTCTCTCCAAAAATGTGACAAACCCATAAAAAACTGCATTAGAGCATGGAACAATCAACGATATATCTTCGTTACAGAACGAAAAGTCCGTTTTGCACTTGACATATCCGCACAACGCTCTATGATAATGTCTTGAAAAGTCGTTTTCAGAGAATAATATTAAGAAACAAAAAAAAAGTAAACTGTTTTTTTTTCAAGCTTGGATTCCCTTCAATGCCTTCGTCGCTCATCGACTTCAGTGGAATTACCGAAACCATTTTGAAAAAAATTCCTTTTTTTAAAATAATTCTCTCAGTTTTATAATACAGAACCACATTTTGTACAACCAGATAAAAGTACGTTTGGCGCAGCGTTTCCCAATCTGTGCATGACAAAAAAAAAATCTACATGCATGCAAAATGAATGTTTAAATTAAAAGAGACCGCAAATTCAATGCTTCATTCAAATTTAAATTCATTTGATCTATAGGAAAATACCTCAGAGATAAATCAAAATATTCTACACCACATAAAAAAAGAAGAGACATCACATATAAAAATAGTTAATGTACTCAAATTCTTATTTCTTCGATTTATTACTGCAAATCCATAACTACTACATTAAATGAATACTTTAAGTTACACAAAAAATTATCTTGATTATGAAGAAAAACATTCTGAATGTCAAAAAAACCTGTATTTTTACACACAAAAAAAAAAGAGATCAATGGTTTTTCTACCAGCGAAAAACACAGAAATTTGGCTACAATTTGGCCATCTTTGCATTTTTGCCAAATATAAATAAAAGCTTAAAACTTTTACTCAAATACACCAGTTTACTTGATTCTTCCCACCGTCCATAGCATTAAAAAGTTCAAGGAATGATTGAAAATTGTTATTTAATTACACACAACCATACGTAAATAATAAGCACCTGGCAATGAAATCCTGAGACAAGTTTGCAACGTGTAGGCCTGTCCACGGTGAAGTGGTGGATTTACATGATGGCTTGGCAAAGCGAATCTGGCCATTCCATTGGTTCTTGACGTGCTACGTCATCAGCGATAGGAAATTTTCCGGTACGATCTCGTCGCGTATACCGAGCCATGTAAACCCACCGAAAGTGCTACTTCACCATCGACTTACTACGTCGAGTTTGGGAAACGCTGCAACATGGAATGAAAACATGGTGGTCAGAACTCTCAGACACATTGATTTGTGTAGCTGAAGTTCTTTCGTTTCGCCACCCGCCTCTTTGTAATAAGGAGGTAGCTGTTTCAAAAACCTTCAGCGCGGCTCTTAGTTAGCTTACAGGGTCGGAATGAGACCCAGGCACTTTCTGTGGCAGCTGAAGATTTTGGAAATATGAGGATTCTTTGAACTGAATGGTCAACTGAGGTGTTCCTTTTCATTGAATCATTTGAGCTTTACAATCGTTAACAGGATCTACTAATTCTTCAAAGTAGTAACATTGTTTCTTAATAATTAATTTGAGCAAAAAGTATACTGATGAAATTTCGTTTGAAGAAATTAGTACCCTATGTTATCTGAAATATAATCTTTACATAAATTATAAATTAAAAATTCCTATATTTAACCATCATTAAAAGAATAGCTTTAGGCGCAACATATAAAGTAGTGCTTCCTCAGCAAGTAGTTAGAAATAAAAAAAAATCTATTTATGATCATATTCGTATGTGCACCGAAAATTGTCATGCCAAATAGCTAAAATACCGCAAACTTAATGTTTCATAAGGACAAATGAATTTCCTAAAAAAACCTTCAAGACGCAGTATCTTAAAACTCCATGAGTGGCTAAAATTTTCAGTTATGGTATAAAATGTCTTGTTAAAAAAGTATATTCCCTGGGATAACACCATCAGTTTACCATTCAGTTCAATGAATCCTGCACGCAGAAGCAACTCTGGAAGTATGCGATAGGTGATCATTGCGCTTAAGCTTTAAGTATTCAAGCTATTGTCGAATGTATGCAAATGTAGAATTTATGTAAAAAACAACACAAGATTGTTAATGTAGGTTTAGCTGCCGTTTTGATTTATAAAAACTATTTTTAGTATGCCTTTGTATATCATGAAATGAAGAGTTAACCTGAGTTAAGAGAATTGAGTTCATGAAAATTGAGAAAATTGAAATAGAAAATTGTTATCTTTAGGAATGATTTTCCATTTCAATGGTATCAGGTAATTGATTAATATTACAGTGATTATATTACAATAATCAATAATTGATTATATTACAATTTATCAGTACTGTTGTTATTGTTTTGATTCCTACTGTAAAGGTACCAAAACTTATAGGATTAGCCAATAGAAAAAAAGCTTTGCACCTTAAATTGGAATGCGATGTAAAAACTTGGAACAGCTGTAGGTGGCTTCATTTTTAAGCAATCTCGTGAATTTTTACCAACTTTCATCTAAAGCAAATGGTTGCATCTGCGTGCCCTATAAGTAACAACACGAATAATAAAGTTTAAAAATAAGTCTTTCAAAGTCCATAAAGCTAGAGACCAAGACATACTTCGTTCATGTTCCTCCTTCTAGAATCGAAAAGTGTTTTTAAAACGGAAGGATTTGCGCCACGGTCTTCATCAGGAATTGAATCATCACAGGTTGGTTGCTCCTCACCAATTAGTGAACACCCAGACATCGAGATAAATACGAGTGATTCGATGCACATGATCTCTACGATTCAAAAATCATCACAGAAGGGCATCAGCTGTTGTTCTTCCACTATGAATTAAGGAGAGAAGAAGAACGCAAATAGAGACCAAGACGCATATTTGAAGACTTGCTTTATATGAGGAGGGATTCGACGCAGTCTCAATACGATACGAGTTCGTCATTAATCACAGCTTTGATCCGAGCCGGGGTTCAGTTGTTCCTTTGGTCATCACAGCGAGGTGGTCGTGCCCCCGAAGTCCCACGAGTCGATGGTGTTGTTGTTGTTGTTGCTCGAGGACTTCCTCTTGGGCGGCATCTGGCCGAAAGCGACGTTCTCGAAGCCGTTCATGGTATGGTACTCGGTGCCGCAGGTGGAGTTCAGCGTGAGCACCGAGGAGGAGGTGGAGCAAGGCTGGAGGATGTTCATCTGCGATTGGTTGGGGATCATGCCGAGGGCGGGGGCGTCCCGCCTACCTTCCTGCAGGGACTTGCAGCAGCAGCAGCTGCGCGTCACCAGGCGGTCCAGCGGGTCCAGTGAGTGCATCCACATGGGGAGGAAGCTCCAGTCGCGCAGCTTCAGCGGCAGCAGCGACGGCCGCTTGTGCTGGAGCACGTTGACGAACACCACCGCCATCAGGCAGAGCACGATAGGGCCGCCGACGGCGGCGAACGCCACGGGGCCGGCCATGCTGAGCGCGAACACCGCCAAGGGCAGCAGCAGGAACATGACCAGCAGGTAGAGGATGGAGAACCACCTGTACTGGGAGGTGATCGAGCCCAGCATCTTCGCCAGCGGGATGGGCAGTCTGGTGGCGGGGATGGGGTAGTAGAGGATGATCCCCGCCAGGTTGAAGAACAGGTGGCAGAAGGCGATCTGGAGGGTGTGCTGCAGGTTGGCGGGGGGAGCGGCGAAAGCTGCCAGCAGCCCCGTAGTGGTGGTGCCGATGTTCGCCCCCAAAGTCAAGGGGTACATGCGCTCCAGGGAGACGATTCCAACTCCCGCCAAGGGGGTGAGGGCAGAGGTGAAGACGGAGCTGCTCTGCACTATGACGGTCATGACGCAGCCCATGGCCATGGCCACGTAGCCCGTGAAGAGGCTGTAGGGGAAGGGGGGCTCGACGTTGATGGCGCGGCGCAGCAGAGAGGCGATGGGCCCCCCGAGCATCGAGTGCAGCAGCTTCACCAGGAACACCAGGCAGGAGCACAGGAGCACGAGGGACACCACCAGGAGCCCGATGCCTAGGAAGAAGTCCGACAGTGGGATCTTTTCGAGGAGGAAGCCGCCTAGGAGAAAAGGAGGGAGTGAGTTATGATGGAGATGAGATCTGGATTAACTATGCTTCTCATTAACAAATGTGTTCATGTGTAGAAGTGGATCTCTAGTATTTGGTTCAACACTTCCATAAAGAAATTCGTGAGGACCAATGAGTAGCATTTCTTCCCATGATTTCGAGAAGTTGTTGGTAAAAAAAAATGAGGTTTATATTATAGCTATGGCTGCTTGGGAAAGTTTATTTTGTTACAAGAAGCTAAATGATTGGGTCTACAACTCATTACTAACTTTTTTAATTACATTCTCCAATAAGTTATCAATTTTAGTGACCGGTAAAGCTCATAAACTGTAGACCGTTTAACAGGAAAATTGCATTGTTTTGTTGCTTCTTGGGAGTGGAGGATAAATTATAAGAATGAAAGTGTAAAAATAAATTTCCACCCAAGCTCCACCCGCAAAGCGTACAGTTTTGGAAACAAAAAGTGTTACAGTGGACATAATCTTTCTGACCCCAGCCGTTCACCTACAATGTCCACTGTAACTTTTATTGCTTCCAAGACTGTACAATACATCTTGATGTACTATTTTTCTTAATAGAGACAACTAAGTCTCAAAAATGGCAATTCTAAAAAAATTATTAATAGTTTTTTAACTTTAAACTTATGATATACTAACACCTCTGTAATAAAGGTCGAGTTCCATAACACATAATTCAACTCAAATGAAAGTTCCATTGTACGAGTATTAAATGAAGGTTAAATAGGAAAATTCCAACGTGTTTACAAGACCTAACTGTCCATCCAAACAAAAACTTTCACATTCACACAGCACAAATGCAACAGTGTTTCAATAGCGCGAAACAGCATGCTGTTCCATCATTGTCAACAAGAACACACAACATGGGAAAGCCATTCAACCGATGTTGACGCATGAATGAATTTAATATACTCACAGGGATGCTCCGTTCCATTGTTGAAGCACTTTTTCAGCAAGGACATGTCTTCTGTTTCGTTTATCTGACCGACGGCCATTCGTTCCAGCAGTTTCTTGTCCAGCTGTAAACGCACCATTGAGTTAGATAGATTTGAGGAGGAAACATTGATGCAACAGCACAAGTATGCGGAAATGGTTTATTCAACAGTTCGATTTATGTGAAATATGGTAGTGAGTGTGACAGTCGGAATTTTTCAAAGGAGTGAAATGAAGATTACTGATTTCTGGAGGTATGAGAAAGGAAATGTATAATGGGGTACCCTTATATTTGGATGTGCCTGCTCACTGGTTCAAATGATAGAGCTTTGGAACCATTTTACATTAAACATGCTATGTATGCTTGTTACGGCCATATTTACAACTAACCTGACCTAAGGTTCACCTGGAATCGAGCTTTTTCGCCAACTCTGATTGGCTCAAAATTTGTTTTCCTTCTTCAACAGGTAAACCTTAGGTTAGATTAGTAGTGAGTATACGGCCTTTAGTATGGTAGTATGGAATAATTTTACTTCTAATATAAGATAAATAAAATAAACTAGAAAATATTCTAATATGTGGGGAAAATGTTGGACTTACGCCTCTCCGATTAATTCGGATTTTGTTACTCTTATCTTGTAAAATTTAATGTAGCTACTCCATGCATTTTTTTCTAGAATTCATGATGGAAATTGAGAGCTTTTATTTTGAAACTACCCTTCTAGATATTATTATCGATCAAATCGAATTTTTTATGTTTTTATTCTTTGTCATATTTGCAAACTTTTGTAACGGCCTGCGTTGAATTCTGTTTAAAAAATGTTCATAAAAATATTTGACTGGCGATAAGGACGATGGACGCATAGGATAGATAAGTATGTACTGTCTTCACTGTTTCAGAACATGTTCAATTATTATGGGTTAAAAGATTAATGTGGGAGTTAAATGTTAATTCTTTTGTGACTTTAAAAATAAATTGACAACTAAAATATGAAATAAAAAAATTGAAAAAAAAAATCTCACTGAATTTACTGTTATGAAACTATGAATTTTTCCCCAGGTAGAAACTATCAAACTATACAGCAATAAACCACAATTGAATCACTTATTTCAGAAACGCCACTTTTCTTGTTTTGAGATAAACGAGAAAAACTGTATAGAAGCTCAGTACATATTTATGAAGGTGTTTAGTAATTATTTTCTTAAAGTGGACCTCATTTGGGTATTTTATAGACAAAAATAATTTTTTTAACATTTTTATTCTTTGCATAAAAAATTATTGACATTTTTGCATTTGACAGGTTTCTGCAATAAACAGAGTATTCAGGTCTATTTTCATAGCTTAACTCAAATTCTTTTAAGGATTTGGTAATAAAAGTGGGAATATTAGTTGAAAATAGCATTTCCATATTAAATACTAGCCCATAAAATTATTATAGAGTTCTTATTTTTTTCCTCTTTTGGTTATTAGATGTACAAATACTTAGTTTTATAAATTATTTCAACTCTAGGCTCAAAAATAGTGGTCAGCCAATTCAAAATGTTAATATAGACATATTTGAAGTCAATTAGATAGTTGTTTAGAAGTAACTTTGTGGAAAGTAAAACAATTTTGCTTTAAAAGCCTACAAAATTAGTTAATTAGTTCAATATTATGATCTGGGGTATAGATTTGATGTCCACTTTTAATAAAGTGAATCATAAATCCAAAATATCAATCACATGGATGTAATAAATGGCCACAAGCATGACAATTTTAAATATATAAGAATATAAGTACCAAAACGTCCTTAGTCTTGAGATTCGTACAAAAACTTTAAAAATATGGGTTTTACTATGGCTTGATGGATCTAACCTCTAAAGAATGACTTTTCCCAATAGCATATAGTTTTTGTATGCGATTAAATAACAAACTGCAGTCCCAAACAAGCGGTAGACGAGACGGCATGAACGAAATTCCCCGCAATTTAAGTGCAGAAACCAGTCAAGCGACGTCGTTTGACATGTTTCTGCACTAAAGCTGAAATTTAACATGCTGGGAAAACTATTTTAAAATCCCGTTATTTTTATTATTCTTACACTAAAATATGCGTTTACTCCTACAGAATCATATGACACCAATAACTCATTTTTGAAAAAATTGGCGTTTGACATGTTTCTGAAATAAGTGATTCAATTACTTCAAAAGCAGACCTAAATGTCTTTTATGAAGACACAGTTAGAGATTTCTCTGATCCTAAAACCCTTCAAAAACTTAAACGGAGAGAATCTTCAACTATAATTGCCTAGATAAAGATATAAATCTCGATAGCAATTCTTCAAGTTATCTATGCTCGATTCCATGACGGTGCTCGCCGCAATGTCACGGCAAATTGACTTATCGTCATTGACTTGCGACACTAGACTGGCACGCTTCTATTTGGTCTACCGGCTAATGACATCAGCCTTGGCGTGCTGCAAGGGAAATGTCACACACACAGACCCACTGCTCTATTGATTCACTGCCACACTGGACAATAATGCCTCTCTTTTCCGCATTTACAAAAACAGCTGATCATATACTGGTGGCATTGTAATTAGAGAGAAAAGATGGATTTTGAAAAAAATAAATATCTGATGACAGGCCAGATAGGGTATGAAATAATGAGGCTTTTACTTTCTTTCTATTCAAAAAGAGGGGAAAGATTGGATGGATGTCAAATAGACGATTTGGTAATGGGGAAGATGTGAACAACATACTTAACCGGTTCAAAATGCAAGAACATTCCAAGTCTAAGAAAATTGATTTATGTTAATTTTTTTAGAGCATAATCTTGTATTTGCAAACAGAGAATTAGAGATCTTGGTGAAAAAACAGAGATTGGCTTGGTTGGGTCACATTGAAAGATCTGATGACAAAAACAGAGTTAAAAGGACGTTAAATTGGAAGCCAATGGGCAACAGACCTAGAGGACGACCCAAAATGAGATGGTTGGACGATGTTCTTAAAGATCTTAGAACGAAGAAAATAACGAACTGGAGGAAAAAGGCGTCTAATAGAGTTGCCTGGAGTAGATTGGTGCAGCAGGCCAAGGCCCATCAAGGGCTATAGAGCCGAAGAAGAAGAATCTTGTACTTGAATAAATATTTTCTTAGGATTATTAGTTATCAGAAGGTTTTCTTTCCAATTTATTCCTAGGCATACGTAATTCCAATATCATTCGATATATTTCTCTGGAATAGCATCATTTGCCACAAAATCTCTCAAAAACAGTACTGGCCTCTAAGTGGAAAATTATGTTTTAGAGATTCAGATTAAAAACTTTTATTGTATTTCAATTGACCTATCCATATCTAGTATAGCATAAATTGCTCAGTAAGTTAAATACATATGGTATTCTCATGCCATATATTGACTTCTGACCTGTCTCCAAAGGACTCTGGAAGTATAATAACCCTTAGAATTGAATCGCAACTTCCAAGGGAATTCCATACAAAAATCAATATTAAAACATCGGGTGATCAAAACTTCCTCAATTTAAATTTTAATAATATTCCACTTTCAATAGACGTGTCTCCATTAGGCAATCTTAAATACACATACTAGTTAGTGACAGAAAAATACCGCCTTAAACCAAACATCAATTAATCGAACAACTTTAACCTATCATTTGTATTTTATAATACCGCCTACTCTCTTATGATATAAGACCCATAATGCACACCCCGCCTATATTCTAATTAAATCCATCCATCTACTGTCAAACACGTACGAATGCCATCCTCTTTGATTTTAAATGAAAGCTCAAAGGGAACTCCCTTAAGTTCGAATTGATTAAAAAGTCCAATCGATAGCCCGGACAGATTTAGAAGCAAAGAGTGGAAAGTATGGGTGGCGGTTCAGGGACGATTGGTACATTTTTGCTGTTTTGGCAAACTTTTGGAATGGCTCTATTCTGATTTGATTAATGCCCACGAAATGGACTGAATGTACTTTTGTTTCTCGATTCTGCCATCACTTTTCCCAGAAAATTGGTCATTTTCTCATTGAGTTGCGAACGATATGTCTAGGTTTTCTCGGAAATGAAAAATTCTAGCATTTTCAGAAAACAGACAAAAAAATGCATTTTCCCAATAAACTAGTTTTGAATCACCCAGAACTTTGAACAAGTAAAATTTTAATATATTTTAGTAAATTTTATTTACTTAGAAGTTCAAGGACCCAAAGAAATCTTCGAATTATTCATGACTTCTAAATAAGTCCACTCTACGTCAATTATCCACGAATCAACGACCGTCCAAAACGTGTTTGAAAGAAAATAGAGGGAAAGGGGTATATGTTCTATTTGTTCGAAACTAGACATCTTTATGCTGATAGGTGTTATGTAAACTACTTGTTACTCCTTAAGAAGTACTCTATGCCTGTGGATTACAAATCGATAGAACAGTCTGGAAAAATGAATTGATAAACAAATTAAATGGCAATGCCAGCGCAATGGAAAAAATAATTTCTGCCCATGCTCCTAATAACTTATTTAATAAACACACTTGAAAGTCAAACACACAAGCGTCATAAAAATAATGGAGAAAATCCAAGAAATCTTCCATCAAAAGAACCACTGGAACGAAGCCAGACCAAGGAAACTAATGGCTGCAGTAGTTGGAACTAATGGGCACTCAATGCTTATGCACCAATGACATAACTTGGGGGTTGCAGTGACAGAGGAATTATGATATCGCTTAAAATACATCAATGTATAATTCCCTTCATGGAAACATTAAAGCTGGAGTAAGGAGGGGCAAAAAGGATAAAAGATTTTGGAATAAATAAGCTTGTTTATCGTTTAAAGTTTGGCCTTGACCAGATACTTATTAAAAAGAATAGCGACCTCAATAAAATAGGTATTGCGTCCAAAATTTATAGAAACTAGGTTTTGGATCTTTAAATAGTAAACAAACAAGTGATCTGTGGATGTTTTTTTTAACGAAAAGATGTAAGAAATGATTGAAAAATTAACTTTTTGTCTTATGAGTTATTAAACCCTGTTATATTTAACTCTCAAAATACCAGCATACAGTAGTAATATTACAGTTATAGAACAGTATTTATTACACTTATCCGTGCTTAGCATTAAGAATTATTTTTGAAAAGAATCAAATTTACAAATTGTGACACTTTGTAAATTCAAAATATAAAAGCATGTTATGTAATAGTAACAGTGTAGCGTTTGTCTGGACATAAAACTTACTAAAATTTAGTGAAGAAATTAATCTTTCACCTGCCAATATACCCTTTAAACTCTTTTCTTTGTAAGAGCGTTACCAGAAAAGAATGGATAGCATAAAGTACTTACCTGTACTATTAAGGTGGTAAAAGGCTTTGTTATCTTCTGCAGAAAAGCTTGTTTCTGAGCACCTTCCACGTGCTGCCATGATCCTGACGCCATTATAGCACCAGTCGTCTTCTCAAGGAATCCTAGAACGTAAAAAAAACGTTTATAAAGCCCCCGTTCTGGGAGTCATATAATTTTATAATAAAAATTCTCATGCTTAGGAAACAATAGTAACAACAGTCGCAAATAATTTCAACTACTTAAAATGTCTCTTCATGGGCGCATGCATTGTAAACCTTTAAATTCACAATGTATGCACCCCTGCAAATAAGTAAGACAATGTAACATAAACTTTATGATAAGGTTTATTAGTATAAGATATGTAACATTAACATACAGGGTGTTTCAGAACTTCTAGGAGAGGATTTGGACGACTCAGAATCATATCGGAATGGGGGGTCGGAAGTGCACCCCTTACGACCTAAGGGTTTTTATAAACGGGCATGGGAGGTTGTAAAATCTCCAATAAAAATCCCCAGTGTTGACAAGCTACCTTTTAAGATTGGATTCAAACCAGCAAAATCAATCATAATCAATTTAAGAACTGAAATTTCAGTAGTACACACTTATCCAGATCTATCGGTTTTATGTATTAAATGCTGAAAACGAACGATTTTGCTGGTGTTAACCCAATCTTAAAAGGTTGCGAGTCAATTTCCACTGGGGACAACCACCCATTCTCGTTTATAAAAACTCCTAGGTCCTTAGGGGTGCACTTCCGACTCCCCTAATCCTATATGTGATTCTGAGTCGCCCATGTCTGCTCTACCCCTCCAAGAAGTTCTGAAACATTTATCTGAAACACCCTGTTAGTCCAATACATTCAAATTCAATCTAGATGAAGTGGGGGAGTGCAGAATAAAAGTAGTATATACCGGTGAAGACTTCGAGAGGGAGTAGCGTGATGACGGCCAGCCAGTTGAACATGTCGTGGATGGTGGCGGCGGCAAAGGCCCTGCGGAATTCCCTGCGGTCGGACACCTGCCCCAGAGACACCACCGTGTTGGTCACCGAGGTGCCGATGTTGGCGCCCATCACGATGGGGACGGCGTGCTTCACCGTCAGCACTGCAAAGAAAGGAAGATTTAGGGACGTATTCAGAAACTCAAGAAACGACACTGGAAACGAGAGATTTGACACGGCTGGTCCAGAGCTGCCGTTTCTTTTTCCCGTGTGCTCTTACCTCCACCTGTCACCCACTCTTACAAGTAATTATTCACTGATAATACAAATGCCGCTATACTCGACAGCAATGTTTCCTGACCCTTTGACGTCACTACGCGGAAGCAGAAACTGCGTAAACAGAAAGTCTGTTGGGTTGCTAGGAGGAGTTTCGGTACGCAAATCGTGATAAAAAGACGCTATATGTATATATATATGGGTTTAACAAAATAATCATATTTTTAAATTGACGTTCTTCATTTCACTCAAAATTCAGGCACCGCGTAGGGAACTACTTTGTTTGTTAGTGACGTCATAGGGTCAGGAAACGTTGCTGTCGAGTATAACACTAGATGTCCATTACTTTCGTAACATAATGTGTGAAGACTTTTTTGGTAATAAGTAGCTAGCTGTTCTGACGAAAGTCACGAAAATTTTTAAATAGAAGTTGATTTTATGGACGTATTCTAGAGGCAGAAACTGAGGGGTAAGCTAGATATTTTGAGTGGGTATATTGAATGGCTCTGTAAATATCACTGACCACCATAAAAGCCAAACATCATGCCAAGGATCCCATGTCCTTGGTATGATATTTGATTCTCCATTGCTCTCCATGACTTTTCCAAATCTGCCCACGACTGGGCTTTAAGACTGAGCTTTAAGAACAAAGACATATTTAATAACTAACTACACGCCAGTGGTTTCTAACCTTTCTGAATCTAAATGTTAGAGACTAAAATGTTTTTGCCTTCAAGACAAATTCATGAATAGAAAGGTCAGTATATAAATGTAAAGGGAGCCTTACAAAATGTTTGAAAGTACTTCCATGCTTGGTTTTGGAAAAGATTAGTTTAGTAATGAAAAAAAAACTAAGTCTTTGATAAAGACCTGATGCTCGAGGCTAAAATGGAAAACTTTCATTCATGAAAGAAAATGCACTTTTTATAATGCTTTGTTGTACGAAGCCTTTCTCTACAATTTGAGAGAATTTTAAAAAATGATAAATTTATAAAAATGAAAAAAAATCGGAAATTATTTGGCCGACAAGAGCTTATCTGGTGTAGAGAAGAAAAGCTGCAATGGCCGTATTCACTGCTAACCTGACCGGCGGTTAACAGGTAGTCAAACTTCTGATTGGCAGTTAAAGAAAGAACAAGTTTTACGCCAATCAGAGGAGGGGTGGAGTGACTGCAACCCTCCTTAGCAAGTTTATCCGTCAAATGTTCACATGTGAAGGGATCCACTGAAAATGGATATCAGAATACTTATATCAGGATATCAGGATATCCTGAACATGGGTATCAGGATACTGAAATGGATTCAGAGACAGTGTTAGTTCTTTAGTTTTAGATTAAGACAGAATAGAGGTACTGGTACCGTCACCAATAAGCATCCTAATCAGAGGTTTGACACCCGGTGAACCGCAGGTCAGATAGCGGTGAATACGGCCGTAAGTGTAAGAAAGAGACCATAGAGGAGAAATAGAAGCGGAGTGAGCATTTCCATTGAATCAACTTCGTAAAAGAGTACCCAACATTAAAAGGGCGTCTCATGTGAGTTGGCGCGTTATCGCTTGCTCAGCAATTTCATAACTATGTATTACAGGCATGTGCTAAAGCTTGGTAAATGCTAAAGCTAAAATAATTAATGGGGATAGAAACCAGGAATTGCCGCATGCTACGCAAGCATCCTACCACTGCTCCAGCGGGGATTCGTTAACTTTAAAACTTATTATAAAATATTCTTTCTTTTGACGCATGCGCATGACGAGACCAAAATATTTCGTTTCTAAGCGCTATAGACCGCCCTTATGTGACGGTGATCACGTGACTGCGGTCCTTCTGGAAACTATCTCAGTCACTCTTTAGGGTTACCATTGCTCATGCTCACTCAACCTTTATCTCTCCTCTATGAGAAATACAACATGGCAACTTCTAAGCTACACATCAGAAAACAAACAAGTTTAGTACTCACATCCAGTGCCGACCATGGTGACCACAATGGAGGTCGACGTGGACGAGCTCTGAACGAGCACCGTCGCGAGCACTCCGATCATGAGTCCCACGACAGGGTTCTGCAGCAACTGGCTCTCCCTGAACACCCTGCCGGCCTGTCTGCCCCCCACCAGTCGGAAGGAGGTGCTCAGCAGGTCCAAGGAGCAGACGAACATCCACAGCAGGCCCAGCAGGGCGCACAGCTTCAGCAGGCCCATGCCCACGCGTCGCAGCTTGTGAGCGCCGGACAGCTCTGCAATGGGAAAAAGAAGGGATTTGTAATGACAGCAAACAAAGTAATATAGTATTCATATACAGAGTAGTGTTTCAACAAGTCTGCCCAAACTCTGATGCACAGAGAGATTCCTAGCGTGGAGTAGATAAAAAATGCCCAGAGAATTATACCTCTACGACAACTCTTATTTTTCGAGAAATGTGACGTCATATCCGATGAAAACTTGATTATTTCACTCCACGGTGCGCGCATGCACATTTTTAACATCGTAGTGTGCAAACATATCCAAATAACACATTCACGTTTTCCGTAAACCTTTTTGTTAGCCTAAACCGGACGTAACGTCACGTCTTTTTCTGTCGCGATTTTCTCGAAAACTATGGGTCGTAGGGGTACAGTTCTAGGACATTTTTTATGTACTTCCAAAGAATCTGGCTATGTGCAGGGTTTGGGCGTGTAGATAAGAACTTTATGTAATTTGAGTTCTCGTTATAACTGGGTTTTGGAAACTCAGTTTGATACCAGCCTTTGTGCGAAATCATTTGATTTTTCTCTACCCGCTGAAATTTGCTTATTGGAAAAACTATGGTGGATGGTGGTTATCATCCATTTAGTTTACGAAATATTTATCTTAGGTAGCACAAAAACACTCTCCAGTATTGGTTTTTGCAGGACAATATCGTTTAGTGGACTCACGTTATTTATTCGTATTCAAAACCCTTAAATAGTAAAAGAAACACGCAAGTATTTAAAAACACATCTTCCCAAGTAAAAAAAAACAGAGGCCGTTTGAAACACTTCGTCGGAATGAGTTGTTTTCCCCACATCACCTCCTAGAGGGGTGATGATCCCTGTAAAACGTTCTTCTTTGCGAGGGTCATCTTTCGGCAGGAGAGCGAACCACTGGGTGTGAAGTTGACTCTCGAATAGAACATTTTCCGTTGCGTCCGTTTCTATGACATTTAATTAATTGAAAACTAGGAAATATGAAGAGAGTAATAGGAAACTATCCGACTACATTTCAATGGGGTGTAGCACAAACTCAAAGACAATCAGAATTCGGTGAGGCCGAGGTCACCAATACAGACGTGACTAAAGTTACCAGGAGCAGTGAAATTCGGGTTGTTGTGGATGTGGAATAAAATTTCAGTGCCAATATTACGTTTTATTTGTTTATAAAAATTGTGCAAGGCTTTTTTCTTAAGAGGTCGTCTTAAAATGCAACGTACGCCCCCAGGAAAAAAACATCTGCAAAATTGCTTCAAAAAGTGAAGGGAATTGAAACATTCTTAGTCTGCAGTTTTCCCTACAAAATCTGCAGTTTTTTATGACCGCTGAAATGTCTTTAGAATGGTTTCAAAATTGGTGTAGAAAAACTGCGGACTTTCATACTGAAAGCCTTCAAAATACTATAGCTACAAAGTATAGTCTGGCTTTTTTACGGCGCAAGACGCAAATGACACTATCCCTCGCCACAGCTTAGCAAAAAAAAAAATATGTTAATTTTCCCGACGAAACACAGCCGCATAAAATTTGCAACCCCGTTATCTTTCCCAGGTCATTGCACCAGCTTCATAAAAATGCCGAGAGAACACCCCATTACGAAACTTCATACCAGTCCATCATACTACTATAAACCTCCCATAAGCATCACAGCCCCGCATAACACCGCATATCCTCCGCATACCACCGCCGCCGTCGCTAATCTCGCAGTACATGAGGATAATACATCTCCCTCGGATCGAAGAAGGCTGGGATCGATCCGCAGACTGGGGAAAGGCCGCCAGACGGGCCGGCCCTTGACCGTGAACGCCCGCCCGGCATTCGGCCAAACCGCGAATAGATGCGGAGGGATTGTCTAGCAGCTGGCGGATTCCAAACCAAGACCCCCCTCTTAAGGCTCATTTAGACTTTTTACCCCTTTCTATCTTCATTTTGGAGCAATCATCCAAAGTGTAAATTGCCGTTTCACTCTTTTTTTTTCCTCTTTTCTCCTTCGATTTCCAAAAGCAAATGTGTTATTCCTCGGTGTGGATCCCTCTTGATTAACAAAGTGAAGCAGTGTAGTAAATGTGCCTTTAGTCTTAATTGGATTAGTAGTAGGATTGACAAAGTGGTCGATAACGACCCTCAAGGGTCTTCAAAGAGGATATAATGGGGGTGCGGGGTATATAACGAGTATGGTGGGACGTATGTTAAGGGGCCGTTCAATTATTTCGTAAGCACCTAAGGGGGTTTGTTATTTCCTTATTTTTTTCTGACAAGAGACGACATTAGTCATGACGTCACTTGCTTGTTTGGAAACGTTGATTCCATCCGTGATTGGATCCGTACGGATTTACTTCCAATCACGGAACCAATCACATTGAAATCAAAACGTTTCCAAACAAGCGAGTGACGTCACACTAATGCCGTCTAGTGGGGAGTATGAGTGATGCTTACGTAAGATGTTACACACAAGCACTGTTTTTTCGAAAATCTCTTGTTTTTTGCATAAATACTTTCAAAATTCAACCAAAAATAAATTTCACAAAAAAACTGAACTAGGAAAAATATTACAAACATTTTTTTCAAAGAAAGTTTTAACGATAGGTTAAGTATTCATGGAGAGCAATGAATTATAGAAATCTAAGCATTCTAAAGATTTTGTACAAAAAAAACTCAAAGGGGGGTTGGACAGTTTTATTTTGTAATTATGAGAGGGGGGTTGCGGATTGCTTATTTTTGCGCTGACAAGGGGGGAGGAGGGGTCAGAAATGACCAAAAACTTGTAATATTTGAACGGCCCCTAAACCTATCCTCGTTATGACCGGGCTTCTAGAAGTACATATTTAATACAAGTTTTTGTGTGAACCAAACATTTGATTTTTCTCTACCCGCTGAAGCCTGGAGGTGGGTGAAACTATGGTTGAGAAGGCCGTTAATTTAAAGGTTCATGGTGCCATTAAATTTCTAGTCTAGACATATGAATGCCTAATAAAAAATTTTACTTTAAAAAATTATAAACTTTTCTTACATTAAATACCTTATTGTGATTCTGTCCAAATAACTTTGTAGATAAAAAAAGAATTATAGAGGGGTTTTTTTGCGAAGAAAAGGATTAATTACTAAACGGAAAATTTGTGACTCTAAAACGTTATTTTTTAAAAGAATGGTTAGTTAGTTGTATTACATTGGGAGCCATTGAAAAAAGATAATATTTGCATAAAGGGTCAATGCTAAGAAAATTTTCGGAAACCCTGACTTGGAACCTCAGTAAACCCAAGCGGTCAGACTTCAAAAGAACCGAATGACAACACAACACCTACACCACACTAATTTACATCAAGGTTTGTTGAACTTAAAAATAACCCAAAACATTCTATAATTACGCTTCTCCTCATAAAAACCCTTTCGAGATATAAATAATTAACGAGTTGCAACTTTTTCCCGTCATTGAATGCTTGCCCGCCCTATCTCGCGCTCTTCAAACCGTTTTTCCGTCGACAACGGTGACGTCGAAAACGTCACTAGTCTTTCCGAGAGAGGGTGAAACAGAGCAGAGGTGCCAAGACGGGGGAACATCACAAGGCTCATTAGAGAAATTGGCAGGAAGAAACATGTGCTTAACTTAAGAGAGAGTTTTACGAGGATTGCTAACAGGGGATGGTTACCGCAGAGAGGAGGTATTCATTGAAATTACGTAGGAATCGACGTGATTAGATATTGCGTTATTTTTCCTTTTGTCACGCTTGTTTGAACAGGTTGATTTCACTTATTTGAAGATTCGTTAGTGAAAAATTGAAAAAATTGCGCAACTAATCACAATTGCATTTTTTTTTCAGGGAAATATTCGTTTTTAGCTTTCTGTGCATATGCGAAAAAATAAAGGCACATTTATGCTGTTTCACTTTCGGTGTTCATCAAAAGGGATGCTCCTCAATGAATCGCTCAATGGTTAAAGGCTCATTTACACTATTTCCCTTTCAATGTTCATCATGAATGTTCCTGCATTATGCATCATGAATGCATAGGAAATCGAAGGAGTGAAGAGTGAATGGCAATTTGCACTTGTCATTCTGGATAATTCCTCCAAAATGAATATCAAAAGTGATGTCTGAATGATAAGTGTAAATTGTCCTTTCACTCTTCACTCCTCCGATTTCCTATTATGCAAATGTGTGATTTCCGTGAGGAACATTGAAAGTGAAACAATGTGAATGAGCCTTTACACTTGTCATTTTGGATAATTCCTCCAAATACTCCAAAATGAAGATCGAAAGTGAAAAGTCTAAATGAGCCTTAAGATTCGTAATATAATTCTCTCTTTCTCCCTCAAGTATAGAACTCTTCTTTAAACGTATAGAACAACATTTTTCTTCTCCATGTGAAAGGAAAATATTCTTCGAAAGTGAAGTAGTTGGACTAGTGTTTTTCAAGTTTGAAAATTCTATTTTTCTCTTTAATAAATCTTTAAAAATTCTGTAATAAAAAAGGGTTTGATGATTTATCGTTGTGTGTTATACCACGGCTTACTAGATACTTATACAGACTAGGCAAGTACGGAAATCATTGCAAATCCAGATGGCATTATTGGACAAACTGGCAAAGCATATTCACAGTGTTGAAGGCGGTGGGTGATATAGGTAGGTCTTGTAGCGCTCCAAGCGGGAAAAGTTGTCAAATGGTTTTCATTGTTTAAAACTCGGCTAGCCTGTATAAGCAAAAAGCAAACCTTGCTGTATAAGCACGGCTTACTAGATAATTATACAGGCTAGCCGAGTTTTAAACAATGAAAACCATTTGACAACTTTTCCCGCTTGGAGCGCTACAAGACCTACCTATATCACCCACCGCCTTCAACACTGTGAATATGCTTTGCCAGTTTGTCCAATAATGCCATCTGGATTTGCAATGATTTCCGTACTCGCCTAGCCTGTATAGTATCTAGTAAGCCGTGATTGAACACTTCCTATGAAAAGCGAGAAAAATGAAGAGTGTGAGAAAAATATAGTGTTGTAAGAGTAAGTATCTAGTAAGCCGGTGGTATAAGTATCTAGTAAGCCGTGGTTATACCGCACAAAAGCTAGGATTATCTTTGGAAGAATCTTCCTTGAGAAACTTAACAATTTATTCAGAAGTTATAAATTATTCAATTAAAAAATTTCTTTAATAATTCTTCGTTAATGTTATTGAATTGCAGGCGAGGTTTAGGATATCTAAAATTATACGATTCAGATATTGAAACACATAATGAAAATTTAACATTCCAATTCTTGTCGCTTCGAATATATCTATCTAGCTGACATAGATTTTATGGTATTAAATTCCCTAAAAATTTGTTGGGTTTGGAAATATCTACCTTTATCAAATTTAAGTGCTTTTATATTCATGAGCGTTAATTAAATGAGATAATTTAGCTTACAATTTTCATATAACTATGAATTTCGAAGAATTCTAATTAATTATTGGCAAGAGTTATGATGGGGAAAGCCAGGTAGAAAAATGGTGGGGATATGAAAATTTGGGGAACGTAGAGTAGTTTTTAATTGGTAAAAAAAAATGACCAATCGAATGAATGTTCTGGAAGGTTGTATTAAATTAATACTCTGCTTCTATGTTGATAGCTATTTCAACCAAAAATATATAATTAGGAATGTTTTTAAATTTCTACAGCTTTTATGGTACGACATAATTTCCCCATTGCACAAAACTAGAAAACAATTGCGAAGAAAAATCCCGGGAACTCTCTTTCAAACCCAAACATCACATTCTACATATAAATAAACCAAATTATCTCATCTATTAAGACATCTCAGTAATCTCTACGCCACCGAAGAATAACTGCCAAAAGTTGCATCAGAGCAGGAGACGCAAATATACACATTTCTCATGAACAAAACGAACAATTCAAGAAGCAACTTAAGCCTAACGCCGAGGTTCTAATAAACGCCTCGGCAATTACGAAGGAACAATCAAAAAGGAAGAGAAATTATTCCTGTATAAATATCATAGAAGTGCGTGTTGAGAGATGATGACGATCTTTTCCCGCATTTGTGAAAAATTCCTTCGATTCGTGACATTCTCCTTGAAGAAAATTACTAGCGACATCTTTTGGAATCTTGATCGCATGTCGCTTTATTTCTGCGTTTTAGTGGAGTTTTTTTGTTCAGTATTGTTCGTAATTGGGTTTCCATAGGAGAGCAGGAACTGAATGTTGAGTGAATGGAATCTATGATGACGATTCCTTTGAGCATTGCGTGACAAATAGAATAACGTAATGTTTATGGCTTGTATTGTTGGCCGCAAATAGTTTGAGTATTAATACCAGAGTTGTTATGACGGGTTGGCATAGCATTTAAGATAAACGAAGAGGTACTGATGGGAAAGATTTGTGTATTGTTGTAGTAGCTTCTCAATCATTAGAGCTAGATTTAATCGATGATGCATTTATTTTTCTCTTTTAGATTTTTTAAAATTCTTTAATAGTATTATTAGAGTAACCAAGGATTTTTCCTTAATGAAATACATTATCTACCCCGCTAAATATAGCCTAGTATGTAGTTTTAAAAAGAAAATCTACAGAGGAAAAATAGAGGGTAAGAGGAAGATCGGACGTCCTAGAAAGAGATGGCTGGACGAGGTTGAAGAAGATTTGAGGAAATTAAGGGTGAGAAATTGGAAGACAAGGGCCAGGGATCAAGGGCCAGGAAGAGGGCATTATTAATAATGCCCGAAGTGGAAACGGGCAATGTGATAAATTCAATGGCATTTATCAATGAAATTTATCACTTTGCCCGCCTTCACTCCACGTCACGTAACATATACACAACATTACATTTACGAAAACATTAAAATCTTGGCGATATTTGAATATTTGGCGTCCAAAATACATTCGAAATTTAAAGTAGGATTAATAAAGGAATTGTACAAAAAAAAATCTTGAGTAAAGAATGAATAAAAACCCTTAATTAAAAAAGTGCCTAAACTTTCATTTAGCTATGATGTGTAACATAACCAGGCCTGCACAACATGAGTATATTTTCTAATCATACGTGGTAAGATCCCCTCCCACTTAAGGACCAATCAGAGCGACTGACAATCCCAAATTGGGAACAACATCGTTCAGACCAACCTATCAGAACTCGTTCTCCAAACCTTACCACGTAGGATCAGAAAATAGGCAGCCAACTCGGAGCAAGGGCAACGAATCCCAAAACTCTTGGTAACGATCCCACAACCCTTCGAGTCACCAACCTGAAGACCCTGACCCCCCTTCCGAACATCCGTCGAGCGTTCGAAACGAAATTGGACTGTCCTCCAGGTCGTGACAGACGACAGTCGCTTCTTGTTCCGTTCCCAAGAACAGTTCCTCAAAGGAACAAAGGGGTGGATATATAGAAGAACGTTCTTTCGCTCAAGTGGAACACGCTGTTCCACATACCGCAGTGACAAAAAGAATGCAAATGTTCTCCGGTCATCCTTTGAAGATGCGGGGTGGTGCACGGTCAGATACACCCGAAAAAGAACTTTTTTTTTGTGCGTTGCGTGAGGTTTGGTGGTAGAAATTCCACTTTTGGCGTTGATCCCGGATGGGTTTTGATTTCGAAGAATTGGTGAGCAAGTAACCACTGTCAGCTTAGTTCAAATAAGGTAACGAAGGATAACCGTCAACGTGCAACATGCCTGGGGACATTTGAGACTTGTTAGGATCTTCTACCAAGCAAAAGCTGACAAAAGTTAGTCTTTTACTAATAATATATTTCACCATGTGTTTCGTTCGAAGGATGAAAAAAAGAGTCTAAAAAGTAATTTTCTATCTTTATTCTCTCTACATCTCTTGATCTCAGAAAATCTTTATCTCCAATCTTTATCTTTATCTCTACATTTATGCTTCTTTCCTCTTTTTTTTATCTTTGAATATATTTACATATCTAGTTCTTGAATTAACTCTATCGCTTTTTAGTCTATCTCTATCTTTCCCTTCACTCTTATGCTCTATCTAAATTTTTTACTCTTTTCTATTTCCAGTTATCACTCTCTTTTCTCTACACTTATCTTTTATCTCTTTTACGTTCGCCTTCTCGTTATTCTTTACTTTATTCCTTATTCCTTTCTTCTCCTTCACTCTCACACAAATTAACTTTATTTGTTATACTCTATATCTACTTTTATTTCCTTTTTTTCCTTACCTTTATATCTCATTATCTATCAATCTATCCGTATGTCTCCAACTTTATGTGTCATCCTCTCTCTACCTTTATCTATTCTTTCTCTTTGCCTGTATCTCTTTACTCTTACATTATCTACTCATATTTTACCTCTTCCTTTATCTCATTCTCCAAGGGCGGTTCCAGACCAGATTTTCGGGGGGGGGGCCATGTCAAAGTCGGAGGGTATTACATTCGAAATTTTCAGTGCCTCAGAAAATTTTTTGAAGAGTGCTTGCTTTCAAGCAGCTTTTTAGGGGTTTATAGTAACTTAGAGGATATCCAGGGTCCGTGCCATTGTTTTAGAAAGTGGGGGGGGGTTGAAACATTTAATTAAGGCCATAATAATACTTGTGTTCGCGAGGTGTTTGGCTCCCAAATTTCCAAGTATAACATAAATGAAATGCGAAACTTTGTTAAAGTTATAAAGTTTTCTTCAGATAATGCTAGCTCGAAAGCAAATGTGGGGGGGTCTGGGGGTCCACCCCCAAATTCTACTATCCCACTACTCATTTTTGTACATTTGGTATCCATTGGATAACACCTAAAGAGGGTAACTTCTTGTACTCCTAAAAGGAGAGGAGAGAAACAAGTTCAAGGAGAAAACAGTAAATAAGTAACCATGAGAAATTAATAGGGGGTCTGGGGGGTGCCCCCTAGAAAATTTTTGAAAATTTGCCTCTAAAAATAAAGTTTCAGCTCATTTTAAAAGCTTCTGAAAATTTTTGCAAATACGCCCATTTAAACAATAGTATTACCGGTTTGAGAGGGCTTGAGCCCCATCCAATGTTAGCTGAAGGGGGGCTAAGCCCCCCCCCCAATATTTTGTGATGTTTGGATATTTTCTGGTTTGGAATCCCCTTCAAGAGCGGTTATTTGGGGAGAGGGTAACCCACAAAAGGTCTCAGAATGTGTTAAAAAATTCTTTTAAGGGTCAAATTTTAAAAATTTTCTTGGGGAGAGCCCCCAAACTTTGGAATTAAGCTGAAATGCTACTTTTAACAGAGAAATTTCTAAAATTTTTCCGGGAGAGATCGCCCAGACCCCCATCTTATTTCGAGCTCGCATTATTACACAAAACTTTTACATTAAATGCACCTCAAAATATTACACCTTGGCGATATTTAAAGGGACATGTAACGAAATTTAATCTATACATCTGATACAAAATTAGGTAATTAGGCAAGTAAACTTAATGGTTGTTTCTTTTAATATTATGTTTTTTAATGTCTTGCACTGGCCCTCCCCCCCCAATATTTTATAAAAGTTGGCGCCTATGGATGCCAAAATATTAAAGGGTTACAAAATATTAAAGGGTATTAAAGGGTTTGGGGGTTCTCCCCCAGAAATTTTTTTGAATTTTAACATTAAGAAAGTGTTTTTTAAGCTATTTGTTAGGGTTTCTCGGGGGGGGGGGGGCCATGGCCCCCAGGGCCCCCCCCCCTGGACCCGCCCCTGTCATTCTCTCTTCTTTTACCTGTCCCTTCTCTCTTTCTTGGTTTTTCGCACACATTATCTCTCAACCTGTAGTGTGTCTCCGGTTCCTCCGGTAGTAAAGCTCAAAAGACGTTTAGGAATCAAACTAGTGGAAGTTAACATTAATAAAACAACCATCAACTACTCTACACAATACAGATCCACAAGAAAACATCCAAACCAAAAATATGTTCTCCACAATGCATTTTTCCACCCAAATCCCCACTCCTGATACACCCACGCTTCACAAATCCACAGATTTGAAAAAAAAAAAAACCCCAGGAATTTCTCGCGAAACAACACCTATCCCAAAACCCAAAATATTTTCCCTTTCTACTTCCGCGCTCCTAAACTACCTTCCGTCATACGACAAAAAAAAACGCTGTTTCCAAAAAGAACATTCCCTCCGCTTCCGACAAACCACTGGCACAGTGAGACATCGCCGATAGGTGGCGCTGTATGCCGACCATGGAAGGGTTCCCCAGGAGTCTCTGACCTCTTTCCCTTTCGATTCGAAGGACGGTGGAAGCTAGATCGCTGTCCTGGGGAGATAACCTCCATTCCCGATCGACGGGAGTTGGGGATTCCCTGCCGAGTTCTGTGTTTTGGTCGTACTCTATGCGTCACTGTGGGTGATGTAGTTAATCAAATGGGGTTTGTTTGTCATTGGGTTCTCTGAATGTTAGTATGTGTAAGGATATGAGAGAGAAGTAAAAATTACAGCGTTAAATTTAAGAGAAATTTTAATATTAATATTGGACTTATTAGTTATAAATAAGCAAGAGAATTGAAATTTTAAATTGGAAATATTTTTAGAATCTAAACCATATTTAAAAAACTCTGCATTTCTATATCCAAGCGAAGGAAATGTCAAGGAAAAATACAAATTGATCGAAGTTAAAAACTAAAGTAAATGAAATGTCAATTCTCCACTGTATTAAACCTTTTTAATATTCTAAATCGTGATTACTTAACATTCTGTTACTAAGTTAGCTCAATAATATTGATAGTAAATAAAAATATCAATGGCATACGTTTTGTAAGCATAGATTAGGTGAATAGTATACCCAGCAGCTTGAGGTTTTTCCTAATAACAGCTCTGCCCATGCTAATATTTTAATTAGCAAGTTGGTAGGGCTTAATCGGACCCATATTCACAAGTATTATGCAGTAAATGTACCCAAAATTGCATCATAAAAACATAACAAAATAAAAAGAAAATTGTAGAGAAGGTAAGAATATATATTTTACGTATGTGAAACTTCTAGAAAACAGAAAATACCAATTGATATAAAATAGGAGCAGTCATATTAATTTAGAACTGAATTGATTGGATGGATTGAATCGTTTAGGATCCAGTGAGAAAGGCAAGTAAGGAATAATTAAATTTTAACTCAAAGAAAAATTCAATTAATTCAAAACGATAGCTTCAAAATTCGTCAATAAAATAGAATACTCGAAAGGGGGGATGAATGAACCGATGTGACTCTTCTTTGATACGTTTCATAGAAAAACATGTTTACTCCAAACTGAAACCTTGCTAAACAATTAATTATTCCCTGGTAATGAGAAAAACACATTACGAGCTGCCGTAAGGTTACTCCAGTTGAGAAACGGTGTTACTCTCAAGGTGATGCGAGGTTATGAGAGAAAGGTTAGGTGACTGCCCTTCGCTGAATCCTTCTATCCCACTGGGGTGCCAAAGGTCAGGTGCCAGTCATTGATATAACAAATTGGAAGAAGAAGTATTCATTATTTTATAAACATGGATTTTTTTTCGTTTTAGTTCTATGTTGCTGCTGTTATTGTTGTTTATTAGTTGGAATTAGAATTGGGTGTATTGAAGTTTTGAGAATATGATTTGTAGGGTTTCCTCCCTTTTTTATTTTAAGGGAGAATCGATAAATCAACTTGTATGTCTTAAAAATAACACTAGTTTGTTTTTAACTTACTTAGTTGAATTTTCAATTGGTTCTTTCAAACTAATATATTTATTTGAGTGAATTAAACCATCCATTATCCTTAAAAATAGTCACTCTCATCCATTCTCTTCTCTCTTTCTCTCTCTTGCATCCCTTTTATTTTCTCTCTCCTCCTTTATTATCTCTTTCTTCCATTCCTTCCATAATCTTTCCCTCTCATGCTTTTTCATCTGCTTTACCTTTTCCCTTTTATTCTCTTCCACTTTCTCCTTTCGTCATCACACATAATATATATTTCTCTCTCACTCTTCTCTTTTTCTTTCCCCCCCATCTATCTATTTTATTCTCTTATTTTTTTATTTTTGTTGACGTTTCTACTCTTTTCCCTTCTTTCCCTTTTTCTCCTCTCGTTTTAACTGTATCCCCTATTTCTTTCTTACTCTAATTCAGGCTAACAAGAAGATTAGAATTTTAAATAACCTAATCTTAACAATGTAAACAGTGAAGATTTAAGGAATCCTACTAAGTAAAATCTAAGGAGTGCTTTGTGGAAAACATTTCTTCCAAAACATTTCTGGAAAACATTTCTTTCAACTAAACCTCTTATACAACATCCAGTGCATCACAATAAAACGATGTGACGTAATTTTCAAAGAATCCCTTTGAACTAAGAGGGGATAGCACCCGAACTCTATATTGATCCGAATCTGCTCCGAGCCGGTTGCCACCGGATTTCTCTAAATGTTATTTATGTCCTTCATTCCAGAGGCTTTCCCCAAGTATTCTTAGAACGCTCTCTCTCTCTCCGCCTACGTTCGATTCGCCTTCGTTGGGGGGGAGGAGGCTCCAGGGGTTTGAGAGTGTGGGAACAAGTGTCGGATTCCGGTAGTGGTCGAGGCTAATCAGATTGTTGTTAGGACGGATTTGTTTTAAGTGACGAGGATTTATACTCCTGTGTAAGAATAGAATTACGTAGTTTTTCTGACAATAATCATCTCTCCTAATTAATGCTATAACTTTAAGTCAGGTACAGAAAAGAGAAAAAGGAACACCCCATTGATCTAATTTTTTTACTATTGACAAGGAAATCCAAATAAATAACTAAAAAACCAAAGCCCATTTTACACAATACTACCAATTGGCACGATTATGCTTCCAGAAGGCTCTAAAATGTTTGTCACCCAATAAATTACAGGATATCGTGTTTCATTCTTCTATCAACAATAATTTGCATCTCCATTTAGTACCTACACGTTTTAATTCGTTGACGTTCCGGTACTAAAAAGCGCTACTGGAACAATTTTGAATTAAAAAACTAGGATTGAAAAATAGGTAACTTACATAAGAAGGTAACAACTATGCTAAATTATACTCAGAAAGATCTAGATGAGATCTGGTGTCAAAAATTGTTCTGTATATTGTGAATATTAATGAACTCCTACAGTATTCATTACTAGATACTTTCTATATTTTAAAGTAGTACATTTCCATCCCAATATTATTAGGTACACAAAAAATGCCCGTCTTCATTCTAAAATTCTCAATTCGAAGTATGGAGTTCACAAGCATATTGCATTCTTAGAGAAGAACAACAATTTAGAACCCCAAATATGTTTATGAAAAACATAATACAATGATCCGATGTAATCAATTCAGACAAATACCAATTCACATCCATTTCATTTGAATAATTCTTAGCTTCACGAACAGCTTGAATCAAACATTACATCCGATTTCGATACAAACGACTCAGACGCACGAATCAAATCCACAGGAACTGATGGATAAAAGAGACGAATCAGACACAACACTCCGAGACAGGCTGCCGAAGGAAAACTATCATCCTCGCTAATCGTTCAAACTCAACACAGACAAAACAGACACAAAAACTCTTTCCAAACGGATGATATAACCTCAATAACGATGAGGTAACTCCGATTTTGTAATAAAGGCATAAATAACTCGGTGATCATTCTTTATATCTAAGCTTCCCTTCTATTTTTAGCATAGGCTCTATCTTCAAAATTTACGCCTGCCCGTGATGAAAAATAGATACAATCGCAGATTAAACCGTCAAAAAACCTGCTTTTCGTGAAATATGACACACCACCTTTAGACAGGTGTGCAATATGCAGTAATTTCCACAGTGTGCTGACCCCGTATTTATTATAGCTTGAAAGCACCGTTATTAATGTTATCGTTATGATAAGTTATTCAATTCATTAAAAGATAGAGAGTAATATACAGTGGAAGTGAATTTTGATATGAATGCATTTTCACGAAAATAAGAGAAGAAGACGTCAAAAGGAAGTAAATAGGTCCAAGCCAATGGAATCACCTGAGGATAGCGGAAGAGTAGTTCGTATATTAAAGGAGTCTTATTACTCAATCTGTTTTAAAAGACAATCACGTAGAGGTTTTCGTAATTATTAAAGGCCGTCATAACGGTCTTAAATTTATTCTATTCATGATATAAAATGATTTCGTTACACTTTTCTGTGTTGTGCTTCGTAAATTTCTTTCAAAACTTTTCTTGAAGGTTCTTTTGGGTTAAGGGTTTTCTTACGCAGGGGCTATAACTGAGAAAATACATGTGAGAAGTCATAAAAAAGGTCTGACGAAAAAGTTATTTTTTGTTTAAAAAAATGTCCTTAAGATTTTGTTTCATAAAGCTGTTTCGTTATAATTTCGAAAAGATAACATTTATTTCGCAAAATTTCAAAATACTTTATTCAAAAGAGGTTTTTTACTATTACGAAGTAAGTTGTTTTTCAAAAAGATTCTCGACACTTCTCTGATAAAATAAATCTTAGTGCTTTTCACTCTTGCTGCATTAATTACATGAAAATAAAACTAATTATTCCTTTTAAAATAATTTAAAACAAGTAAACTTAATGCTCATCAAAGAATACCTGCTATCTACATTACTTCTAACTACGAAATTATTTTCTCTTTAAAAAAAAAAACAAGTTTGGCATAAAGTTATTCATTATGCTACACTGCATTCGTTTATTTTGTACCCCAACCTGCTTTTGCTGCCGTTTAAATAAAAATATTATAATTCTAATAGATCTAAAACTTTAAAGCGTGAAGTTGCATGAATGAGCAATTTCATAGTTTTTTGTCTTTATTATTTAAACTATCTAATAACATCAATAGTTTTTGCGTATCTACGTAAAATAATTTATAGATCTTTTGAGCATGAATATTACTTAAAAAATTTCAAATGATGTCAAAATGTCACTAATACTAATCATAATCAATGTTACTAAAATCTTAAAGAAATACGACAATGCGAATCAAATTAATCAATGTCAATGTTATTCCATACTTACATACTACACCGTGATGTATGTAAATGCATAACAGTGACAAATTAATTATTTCAATTATAAGAAACAAAATGCATTAAGAAAAGTTAAAAAGCAATGAAAAGTAATGGACCTGTTTATGTAAACATGTTTAAATGTTGACACAATAAAACAACGCGATTATAATAACTGGAATACAATTAGATCACAGTAATTCAGGTTTTGTTTTGTTTTCTTAAGGGATTATTTTGTTTCTTCATATTAGGCGGAAGTCTTTGTGGCTTACATTAAACTTTTAAAGAAAAGTGCTATCAACTTAGCACGTTTTTAAAAGTTGATTTAAAAGCAGATAATTTTTCTTACAAAATCTACGATCTTTTTTAAACAACAGTAGAATGTAAAATAAATATGTCACCTGTTCCCAATATTTAGTTTGTTGAATGTAAATTTTGCGGTTTCTTGACCCCTTTTATACAATGTTAGGAAGTTTTGTCAAAGCTATTTGGTCTCAATTTAAAGTGACTTCTAGGTCACTTAGCCATAACAAGTTTTAAGCGGCCCCCTTTGTGATACATAATATATATATATATATATATATATATATATATATATATATATATATATATATATATATTTGTTTACATCAGTCTATTTAATTTTTTATACCTTTGTGTACTATGATAGCTTTAAAGACACTTAAAACATACAAATATTAATTAGAATTGTGTTTCTTACAATTTTAACTCACATTAAAGTATAATTCATATGATCAATGGAATGGATTAGAAATATGCAAATTTTTATAACACATATTTTTATTAAGTAAGTATGCTTTAACTTTAAAAAAAAAGTACTTTTTAGCATTTGACAAATAAAATAGGTTGTTTATGTAAATGCTAAAAACAAAAGAATCGATAATTGTGAAGACTAGTTAAAGAAGATCCTTTATACTTTTTAATACTTCTAAAAGTGTATTTTATATAATTGAAGCCCTAAATATAAGATTACTTTTGAAATAGTTATAGTTTATAATCAATCAATGAACTGAATTTACTTTTGAAACATTGATAGAAATAGAGGAAATCGTTTTAAAGAGTTACCATTGATATCGCTAAGAATTTGTCTCTAAAACTAAATTATACCCGCCTGTTTAATGATTTTTTTAAGATTAATTAGAAGTTAACAGTTGAGGACCGGGATGAATAAACTAAGAAACGCTGTAGAAAAAGTGCAACTTCATTTTCAAGTGCTTCATTCATACTACCAGAAAAAAGTAGCTTGATTGACATGGGAAAGTGAATCGAATGATTAAATCTTAAACAATACTACCGGAGGGGTATAAAGTAAAAGAGCTGGGACTCAAATGGGCGGTCACCTTACAACATCCGGAATATAAACCGAAAAGGAAAAAGTGCTGTAACTATAACCACAACCTCCAACAATGGCCAAAGGAGAAGCCGAAACGCACCCAAAGGTAGATCATAATATAACTGCACGTGCGTGCGAGAGACGAAGCAAAAGAAAACGATCATACGGTAGGGAAAAAGGGCGCGTTACAAAAACTGAAAAAAAGAAAACGAGTGAGAGTGGCAGTAATTTGGAATGGATATTCCTTCTGCTGGCGAGGTTCAAAAAACCGGACGGCCCTCGGGGGGTGTAGTGTGCATCTACATATTTACGGCGGAACAAAAAAAAATTGGAATAAAAAAGAAGGAAAAGAACAACTCTGAAAGGAAGGGGTTAACAGACGAAAAAGCGCTCTTCGGGAACGAAAAAAACAAGGTCTGTAATGCGCTTTGGGGGTGAAATGACCCTAGAAAAAATGGCGGGAAGGATTGGAGATGAAAGTGGGCTTCTACGTTGTAATTTGACAGGTAATTTAGATTTCTCTGATAGGTGATGGAAATCGTCCCTTAGGACGTCTTATTTATAAAGGTTTTCTTTTCGATGCTGAAAGATTTCGCTGTCATTCTAAATTTCAAATAACAGGTTTTCCATCCTCGTCGAATGGGGCTATTTAATCTCTTGGTAGAATATAAAATGGGGATTTGCAAACATGGTACTTAATATATTTATATTCGCTACATAATAGCGTATTTCAGTTTTAAAAAGACAAAATGATACAGTGAGTTAAAGGAGGACCTGGGGTTAACAGGTACTTTCATAGTATAATAAATATTATATTAATATTAAAGATTTATGTAAATTAAATAAAGTAAAAGGGAAAGAAATAACTATAATCACAAGGAAGAAGTATAAAAAAATAGCAAACAAACTATCCAAATTCAAAATTTTCATATAGCATTGGAAATGTAAAATCCAAAATGCTTTTAGTTACGTTGAAATCCCATGTAGATGTAAGAACTACAGAATTTCTTCAGAAACTTTCATGACTGCATTTTCAGTGTTACATTTCCTAGAAAGTACCAAATAGCCTTGTGGAATTTAATGATTGAAAAAATTGTTTTTGTTTCCTTGATGTTAGATGAAAACGTTATCAACAAAAAATATTGAATATTTTTATATATAATTCATTATAATAGTTACCGAGTCTAATCTATAATGTCTTCAGTTAGTACATTCAAATCCATGTAAACGAAGGTTGTCAAAACGAATTATTTTCTTGCGAAATGTTCAAAACTGCATTTTAGTGTTCAATTTGCACTAAGAGAGAACGGAAATTTGAGTGTAAACTGTGATAATAGAGATAATTTTTTTAGCTTGATAATTAAATGACCTAGTGTATTTTAAGCCCAACCTTTTTAATATAGTACAAAAGATCAGTTTAGGTCGAAGTTTAGAGAGCACGCAGTATTGATAAGTTTTCTTGCGAAGTGGAATAGAACAATACATTGTGTAATTAATAAATATAAATTTAATTCATTTTAAAGCGAATTCATTATAGTTACTTTACTATAATAACCTTAATTCAAAGAGATTAAAAGAAGTATTCTTACTAACCTTGATGTTCTTTTTTTACTTTCAATTTATCAAAATTTTTTATGAAAGTATACGCATACAAAACATTAAATTTGTGTTAAACAATTCACTGAACAAGAAATTATGGTAAGAAAGGTATCATTACTTGTTGAAACCATTCACAGAAACAATTACGAAATTGCAAAACAGTGACTGGTATGTAATTTTACTCAATGCCAATCAACCAAATAAATAAATATTCAAGGAAATGATTCTGAACTATTTCCTTGTTATGGTTAATCAGAGTAATTTCTGGAAACTTAATAATAGAGTTCTGTTTAATTGAGTTAGTAATTTGGTACAAATCCCTAAAATACAACGATGAAAACTCAAATTTCTGGGAAAGACTTCATAGCATTATGTAAAATATTTAAGGGATATGTTACGGCTTGAAATTATTTAAGTCAAAACTAAGTACCTGAAATGTTCATTAAATGCAAATTAAACAAAAATAAATACGAAACAGCAATTAAATTTACACTCTGTATAGTTAAAAACTATTTCCTGTAATTTTCAGAAGTATGTATTCAAAATACTTAATACTCCTAAAATTAACTCTACCAGTTTTCAGTAAATTACACTTTTTTCTTATGTTTTAAAACTACTTATCTTTATGAGAATGACATTTTAATAAAAGGGTTGTATGTAATTTTCATATTATAGTCAAAGAATAAAACATCGCAGAAGAATAAAGGACGTTTAGACATAAATGAATACACAGGACAAGCAAATTAGTTAATATGAAGGGCAAACATAAAACCTTTATAAAAAAAAACCAGACTCGAAAACCTCGAGTCAAGAGGAGAAAAACAGGAGGAGATGATAAGATGAGGAGAAAGACTGACACAATATTAAAACTGTTTTCTCCGCAATAGTTAATAGCTTGAAAAGAAAGCTGAAGCAATCATCACGTCGCAATCGTCCAATTTGGGGGTTCTCGAAGAGTTTAGACCGACCGGATGGAATGAATGTAGGAAACTGTTGTTTGTATAATGGGATTTTAAACCTTTTTTTTATTTGGAATTAAGTGCTTTAAAAAACGTAATAACTCCACAGGGTTATTTGTTTTAAATTCCTTATCAAAATTAGCACTTTTGAGAAAATCAAAGCATAGAATTTAAAAGTAATGTTTATAATACTAAGAAGTTAATATATTCTCTATTTTATCTTTTTAAATTATAAAATTTAAACTATTAAAAAGAAAAAATGCAGAAGGTATGACAGTACATTCAAATTACAAAACAAATTATTATGATATTAAATTTTCACTTCAAAGAATATTTGTTATTTAGAATTAAGGGCCTCCGCACAGTAGAACTGAAAAATCTTTCAGTGTGAAACTCGATCCAAAACAGGTGCCCGGCACGCGACTCCTCGCAGCCTTCGCAATACAAGAGAGGGGGTTGAGAACGTTAATTATCCTCTTGGACAGTCGTGTGACGCTCTCGACCCCTGGTCGACCCCCTCTCTTTGCATTGGGAAGGCTGAGAGGGGAACGCGTGGGAACAACCCTGCTTCATGGGAGGTATTTTCAACAAGATTTTTCAGTTTTAGGGTCACCGTAAAGTTTTATTACATCCAGTGCCTGGATGTAATAAAACAATTTGCGGCCGGACCACCAGCAGTTTATCTCCCCTATCTCCCTCAATCTCTTCGTATCTCCCCTCGCACTCGCGCCTGAGAGCTGTCGAAAATTGACACATGAAGACACCGGCGCCATAAACTCAGGTTTCTTCCTGGAGATAATTGTTTTATTACATCCAAGTTTTATTACATCCAGAAAGTCTACGGTGGCCCTTAGGGCCACCGTAGACTTTTCCGCTGGATGTAATAAAACACTTATCTCCAGGAAGAAACCTGAGTTTATGGCGGCGGTGTCTTGGAGTGGTCAATTTTCGACAGATCTCAGGCGCGAGTGCGAGGGGAGATACGAAGAGATTGAGGGAGATAGGGGAGATAAACTGCTGGTGGTCCGGCCGCAAATTGTTTTATTACATCCAGGCACTGGATGTAATAAAACTTTACGGTGACCCTTACCCCCCTTCACGGTGACCCCTTCACGCTGACAGATTTTTCAAGGGGATATTATGAAAACCATATAAAAAAACTCAATATTATAAAAATTAAAAAAAAAAATGCTCTTAGTAGATATTTTAACGAAATAAAGTTAAAAGTTTTCAATAAAGTAATTAAATTACTATGAGCTGATCATTAGATCTTACATTATAATTTCAATTGAGTTGTTTAATATAATGACGGATTTACTACTGAATAATGATTTTTTAAACGCACAGTTATTTAATTTGCAAAAATTTCAGTGATTAAGAAAACAATTAACGCAATCATCTTAGTATAAAAAGATTCAGTTGTTTCTAAATATTTTAAGAGGTTATTAAGTTTTTCAACCAAATAAAGTAATTTTAAAAATATTTTTCCCGTGGACTTTAAATCTACCTCGCTTTCTTATCAGGAGTAAGAAAAATCGTGTAAAATAACATTAAAAAGAAAACCTTCACTTTCAAATCAATAAATACAGATTAACCTGAAATGCTAAACCAAAAAGTTAAAACAAAAGGGGGAATTGAGATCATAACTGAGAGTGAAGTCTCGGTCAACTGATCAAGCGATTCTTCTTTTACTTCAGTTTTCCAATCGATTCTATATTTCCGCTCATTTTTCTATGTGCCGCATTTGTACAATTCTAAGATCGATTCGATTTAATTTCCTTTCATTTCACACTTCAGTTGATATGATGTGATATCTGAGTTATTAAAAGTTCTTAAAGTAGTTATTAAAAGTCTTGAGAAGTTTCAGAACTTTAGTGCTAAAAAGTTCCATCTTTATCAAATTTGCGATCATGGGAAATAATTTAGTTTATTGAGAGAATACTGTTCTTGAAATTTATATAAAAAGGCACTAACGATACAGTTGAATTTTTTTTAGAAACTTAATTAACATTTTATAATAAAATTTGTAACTTAAAGTTCCAAATTTTTAAATACAAAAAAACCTTTTCTAGATTTCGCTCTGTAATCCCATGAATGTATTGCAAATGTAATAGTACAAAATTGCTTTAAGAATAAGAATAAAATATTTTTGAGAACTAATATCTTTTCCTAAATAAAGATATAAATTTAAGATCTTAGGTTCAAAATAGATGGGTAATATTTGGTTTACACATATTTTTAGATATGAATAGTATTTGTTACTGTAAGACAACTATTTCTTTTTCGTTCTACTCAATATATGGTATTTTACAAAAAGTATACTGATTAAACTCCTAATATATTAATACTAGTACTAATAGTTTATTTTACATAAATAAGCCGTTACATATAAGTAAAACATAAAAAAAAGTTTAAAATGAACCATAATAAAATGTTAAATTGAAGTTTAATCACGATCTTAAGCGTAAATGAAAAATATATTTTTTCGCTTCGCACGAAGGGTTGTTGAAATCAACGTAAAAGTTAAACTGCATACAATTTTCAAAGTAATTTATGTTTATTATATTCTATCAAATGTATAGGAAAACATTTTTAGCCTTCCTTTCAGGCTTTTCCTTTGAAAAAGTTTAGCAGTTTACATTACTCGAACTTTTACACCTATTGCTCTACCAAACAGAGAGGTCCCATTTACTATGTTTCTCGGAACACACAGACTCTTTCTACAAAACTATCATTCTATCAACCAATGACCATGTGCTAAGAATTACCCTCTGCCACCTTCGTTCTTATCTCGTGGTCTACCACATGAGTTCTTTTGGATCCACTCCAAAATGACGTCTCAGGGACTTGCTAAGAATGGTGACTGGAAAACCAATACAAACAAAGAGTGCGTTTTTACTACGGAAAAAGACGCTAAGAACGAATTCCAAGAATTATATTAATTTAACGAGTTTCGATGCTTAGTACAAGTTGTACTTATGAATATTGACTTTATTTAATCCATGCAACTTGTACTAATTTACTTCAACGTGTATAATTTAATGCATTTTATTGAATATACAAGCTCTTTAATGCTCATTCTGAAGAATTTTAATGCTCTTGCTGTATGTATATAGGATATAGGTTACAACTTGAGTTTGGTTACTATAAAAGTACATTAGTTATAATAAAAATTCACGTTTTAATAACTAATTACACAGATTTTAAAGTTTCAAAAAATGTCCTGCCGAATTATTTAATAAAGATAAAAAAGTCAGTGTAACGGGTAACTGAAATTTTAAGGAACTATATTTAATGGGCTTTGTACGACTAGATAGAACCCATTTTGTTTCATGGGGAAAAATATATCTTTGGTACAGTAATCATAATGTATTCAAAATTATTTACTGCGGTATTATTTGAAAACAAGAACCTAAAATAATATCCAAAGTATTGTGTACATTCGCAATAAAAAATTATGCATAAAAGGTACTTTATTACGTCATAATGTTTACTATTGCCGTTGCTGTTAAGTATTTTGTAGAATGTATTTCACGTTTTAAGTTAATTTAAAATACAGTCATGCATATTTTTAACCGAAATATTTCTTTTTTTTTTATCATAACTCGATGGAGGTATAACACTTTTCAAATGTATTGATTGAACTTCCTGGACGGAAAAAAGATAATAATACGCCAAAATGTAGCTAACTTATTTTTTGGGCACGAAGCTCACCATTAAAGAAGGATCTAATCACTTTCTTCCTTACGTTTGTTGTGATTACTCAAACAGTATTTTAAATTTAAGAACGAATAAAGCAAGACGTAGAACAAAAGAGAATGCAATTGAACCAAAATTAACATTAAAGACAGATTTCTTTTGGAATTTCATACAATAAATCAACCAAAAACTTAAAAGGGCAAGCATTTAAAGGTTGCTGTGCAAACCAATGCGCAAATTAAATACATTAAACCAATTAAAGTAACTAAACAAGATTAAACAGCTTTTTTTAATATTAAAGAACAATGTTGTTGAAACTACAAATAAATCCAATATTAAATTAGATAAAGTTAAATTGCTATATGCTCATTTTAACAAAGCGTCAAATCTACACTTCATTCAAGTTAAGAGTAAACGCGAAAGGTATTGGATACAAAAATTATGATAGACTAGCTGAACAGCAACCCGATGCGTTGCGCCGAGTGTAGTTTTAGTTCTACAGTTTTTACGATGTATACTTTAATATTATATTTTTAGAGAAGAAAACTATGTAAAAAAGAAAAATTCAATAATTTTCTTACATAACATTCTATCTTTCCAACGTAATTAAATCTATGTTTTGACTTAGTTTTATCTGCTGTAGCCACTTGTCCCACATTTCCAGCCTTGCACGGTTGGAGTATAGAGTCTTTTCAGGTGACGTCACAAGCGGTTATTTTCTTTTAACTGTGTACCTTCTGTAGGGCTTTTAACTGTTGCTAAGGCCGTTGTTTATCTGTTGCTAAGGCGATTTTTAGGTATGGGGTCACGTGATTGCAAATGCTCCAATAGAAGAATTCCACGGCCAGTCATTTTCTGTAACTGTTAACCTCTGTAGGGCAAAAAACTGTAACAACTTTTGTTGCTAAGGCTGTTGTTAAGTCCGAGTCATGTGACTGAAAATGCTCTATATATATGTTACGGGCAAAGTGATAAATCGGGCATTATTAATAATGCCCGGAGTGGAGGCTGGCAAAGGGATAAATTTCATTGATAAATGGCACTGAATTTATTGCATTGCCCGCCTACTCTTCGGACATTATTAATAATGCCCGATTTATCACATTGCCCGTAACATATATATTTTTAAAAAGGGTTTCTCAAAATACATTTCTAATTTTGTATATCAGCAATTACCACAATCGTTCAGGTATCCCATGCTTCTTTTTCGTATTCCAGTGTTCCCGGTAATTTTTCCTATCACAGTTTTACAATATTTTACCTTTTTTGGTGTTCCCGGTAATCTTTCCTATCCCAGTGTTCCTTGTAATTTTTCCTATCCCGGTGGCCGTTGTTTTTATTTTTCATCTTAATAAAGCAATTAATTTGAAACCTTTTCATAAATATATTATAATCTTAAAATAAAGGAAAATAATGTTTAAACAGTAATAATTTTAATTTATTTTGGTGTTTTCATAACTGAAATTAGTTTTAATACCTAGATATTTATAGGATTTTTACCCATTAAAATATTTAATTTTGAGGTTTTCATCTCATTTACAATAGTGAGTGGGTGAAGCAGATCTACTCTAGTAGAGAAAAATTTTAAAAACGTAATACAAATCCTAGTAAATTTGTAAGTCTAGTGAACCGTGTCTTATGAGTTATTCCATAAATATTTTTATTTTAAAGGAAAAAATCTTAAAATTAAGGAAAATAACGCTTGAAAATAAATTATTTGACTTTATTTTGGCGTTTTCATAGCTGATGGAGTTTTTAAATCGACAATTATCGAGTTTTTCCTGTCAAAAATATTTAATTTAGTGGTTTTCATCTCATTTTTACAACAGTGAGTCAAGCAGATCTACTCTAGTAGAGAAATGGAGAAATAAGCGTAAAAGAGCAGAAAAACGCAAATATCTCGAAAAGTATTTCGAATTTCGGAATGAAAATGGGCGACTCGGCGTCCCTGGGTCATTTGCCATCTTTTGGTACCTCGGGCGCCCTTCTGCGTTCAGTGGTTTCGGAGGAGATAGAGGGACATACGGACAAACATACGTTTGTTTACTCTCGGATTTTAATAGTATAGATAAGAGAATTACAAATGACATTTGTAATACTTTGACAAAAACATAAGCAAACAATTTAACAAAAGGTTCGTGTAAGTTAATCGTGTAAGTTAAACACAAAGCATTAAAACACCATTCATCGTTATGGAGTTTTCTAGACCAAAAAATCGAACATAACTTGGCAAGGTGTATTGTTATTGCGCAGATGAGATACAAAAGTAACCATTCACAACAACTTTATTTCATTTAGCAACAAAATAATCCCCATTTCGTCAATAATTCTGTGAGAATTGATAAAATGAACAAAATGGAGGATTTTTCTTAAATCATGAAATATTCTCGAAGATCATTTAATAACTGATTGTGAGGTATACTAGTAATGTTATTTTGTATTCGTCATTATATTATAATTTAAGGGAATTCGGTAACGTGTAAGGAGTTGTAAATGCAAGCAAAACCTGGTTTATGAGGCAAAACGTAAATGTAAACATAGAAAATTCTCTAGCACACGAACTTAAATGGCGTGCGGCGTTCTGAAATCGATCTTGCTCCTCACCTCGAAAACCTACACACGCAAACTAAGTAATTTCCGTACATATTTAAAACACTAGATATCACAGAAAAAGAACGTCATCATAAACCCAAATAAGCTCATTTTCCAGAGCCTTCCACCTACTAGTGGATCGATTTCGACTTCTGACCCCCACTAACAAATCCAATTTCGTTCGAACTAAATCCACACTGCGGACGATAAATTTGGAATAACTAAACTCCACTCCACAAACTGTCACGACGACGACGCAACGCGGTAAAGAGCACCGAGATGAGGAGGAGAAGAGAAAAAGCCGGCGCAAAAAAAGAATTTGAACGAATTGGCTTACCTGACCACCGCGGTCCCTGTTCGCATATGTCCGTCGGGGCCCAAGGGTCCTCCTCGTCGATCTCGGGGACCACCTTGGTACTCCCGTTCATGTCCACCACAGCGGGTAGGGAGGAGGTATCCTCCGAACTCTTCATTTGGTCTGTGAGGTCTAGCATGGACTGGGAGAGCATGCGAGCGATCCCTTTCTAGCCGGCGACTGACTCCGGCGGAGAGGGCTGACGTCACGGGTGGATATCCCACGGAGCATGCGCAAGCCGACTTCCGTGCGGTAATGCTTTTCTACTAGCGCTTTTTTCCCGCCAGATTTTGCGTAGGTATCATCCATCCATCGGAGAGATTATTATTGTTATTAGTGTTTCGCTTTGAGTCAAGGACGGATATCCCATGGGTGAATAAATATCAATATGGGGTGATTAGAGGAATTAAGGTGTGCGTAACAAAGGATATCGATTAATAATGATTTTTTTGGGGTGGATAGTGATTTGTCAATGTCTGTCGGTTTAGTGTTATTCTAGCCCTTGAAAATAGAATGTGGGTTTGGTTGGGTTTGGATTAAAAGGGGAAGAATAAAACGGTTTCTCTTGGAAGAGATTTGCATAGTTTTTTTTAAAGGGCGTTTGTAAGTGTTAAGTGTATAATTTAAAATTATTTACAAGATGATAGTGCTTAAGAATAGAGATCTAATACCTATGTGGATGGAGTAATTTTTTTTCTTAACAGACAATGACATTAGGTGGGATTATCTTTTTAAAAAACAATTAATCTTATACGCCTTTTACTTCGGTCAAAAAAAAATATTAAATTTATGTTTTACTCTTTACAGCACATTAATAAGTTAAATGCGATATAAATTATCAATATTAAACGTTTAAAATAAATATATTTAAAAATACATAAAATTGTTTATAACAAATGAATTAAATGGATTTCTTAATGAACTACTCTAAACATATTTTGAAAACTGTATTCTCTATTCCTAAGACATTTTTGGCAGACCGTGCTAAACAACATTTTAATTACCGTTCTTAACTATGATATCAAAAATACACTTTTGTTACTTAAATACTACATAGATTATATTAAAGATTTCTAATAAGATGAAGAATTAAATGAAAAACTCCTATAGAAAAACATAAGATGCAATTCTAAAAACAAAAGTAATAGGTTTTTAGTTTAAAATAGTACAGAAAATCTTTCTTACAACTAAATTATATAAAACAGCCTAAATTAAAAAGTATTGAAACAGATTATGAGTAGGACCTAATGTTTATGATTATTAACATAATCTTTTAATGTTTAAACTAATATCTATTCTATAGAAATGACAAATATATAATAGTTAAACTAATAAATTACACTTTTTTTTTAAATCCAGAAAAAGTGTTATAAAATTATAAAAATATTAAATTCTGAAAATAAGAACAATTGATTTTGTTAGTGTATGCGGGAACTTTCAGAAATTCTTTCTTACTAAGAAATTATATGAAACAAATTACATTCGAAAGTAAAATATACTATAACTGTAATGCTTTATGTCAAGTTACACTTGTAATATTTAATTCTAATTAATTATCACACATGATCTTTTAATGTTAAACCAATAATTATTCTAGAGCAATGTAAAAAAATAGCTTAAATAATAGAATTAAAAGTATTTTTTGAAGAGAGCTTTTAGAGTTTAGCTAAATTATTTAATGAAATCCTAATAAAAGCCAAGGGCCACACGAGGCCATCAAGCCATTCGAAAAGAATCCAGTCTACCACTGAAAAATCTATTTTTAAACTGAAATGAATTAGCTAATGAAGCATCGTTACACATTCTAACCATCTCCAATAAATGGAAAGGAAGTCATCATAGAGTCGTTGGGTGAATTGATTTTAGATTAGAACGATTGAGATATTGCAAATGACTGGAGGAAAATTTTAACTTGATACAACCAGGGTTATTGTGAGTCAAAAATTGACACAGTGGTATAAGTGTTAATGTTTGAAAATAAAGATTCTTTTAAATAAAGTTACCTATTTGTTAAAAATCAACAGCTATTTTTGTTGTTGATCAGTTAAAATTGTTTCTTGGTTAATTTATAATTTAAACTTGGATTGGAGTTTCAATTATTCGAAAGTATAAGGATTAACCAAAGTTAACCTTTTTTTTTTCAATTTACTTTTTATAAAAATTGCACATTTGAGGTGGAATTTGTGTCAAAACCAATTTAAATCTTTAAAAATCTTCTAATCTTTAAAAAAAATATTCGTTTTTCAAACTTGGCTGTAATTTATTATTTAAAGGTTTTAGGTGAACCAGTGGGGGTTTAAATTCATTATTCTTCATTTTGAATCATAATATACTAGTGTTTAATTGTATTTTAAAGGTATTATTATTTTCAGAACTCAAAAATTTGATTACAAACGTTACTTTTGCTAATTTACAATAAATTAATTAACAAATTAAACAAACAAGAAGCTATTTAAAAAGAAATTTTAATAAATCACTACGTTCAAAACTTTATTGTTTACGAAATAGACTCCACATTTTTATCACAATATAATGTCATTCTTAATCAAGAATGCTTTGGGACAAGGTAATCGAAGAATATTCTAGAAAAACAACCTGAGAACAACAATCTTTATTACGAATATTCATATCCATAAAAATGTCATTCTTTCAAGACGTTAATGTAAGCTAGGAAAGAAAATACACCCGATGGGTACTTTCTTTGTCCAAAAAGAGGTTATCAGGAATTTATATCTTTCATCATCATATTAGGCCCATCTAATGGTAACTGATGTTGTAATTAATATATAAATGATTAACCAGCGTTTAATGAAAACGATATTGTACGAGATGCGACAATTCAATTTTAATTTGAAAGCTTATATGATAGAGAAAAACATTGTAGCACTGAGATTTATTTCAATTTTCAAAATAAGTCATTATATTTCATATTTTCTTTATGTATTGAGATTTGTGTTTATAAAAAGAACGCTTTTAATTAATTATCATATGAACATATGAATAGAAGCATAACATCTTAGCGCGTATTTTTTAGCATTTAAAACTTTTTAGTTAATATTATTTGTATTTATCTATTGCACATTTGTATTTTTGTATTTAACATTAATGTTTTATGTATCTCTCATTTACATTTTATGGAATTAGTTATACTGTCAACATTTTCTTATAACTTAACTAGGAATACATACACAAGTTATTTTTACATTTGATAAATAATTAGATACTGAAAAAGACATTAGAAGAATATTTAGAAAGTAATGCAATTTGTATTACTTGAAATGAATCAAAGCTTCGAAAGATGTGTTGTCACAAATTGAAACATTCCCACATCTTAAGTCCTATTTTAAATTTTATATCCTTATTCCTTGTAATGTGACCTAATGCATAACACCCAGATGATGGTGATTTTTTTAAGTTTAAACAACACATTATACATGAAAATCTAGAGAACCTCTAAAAATGATCCACCAAACAAAGCAAGAAAGAGTTGTGTTGCTAGAAGTTTCAAGTAAGACTTTTCAGGGAAAACTGTTTATCAACATTAAAATGTATCACTTGAAAACAGTCCAATTTTTTCAGATTTCTTTGTGGCACTATTTCTAGTTTGATAGAGAGAGGGGCCCATAATATTTTTATAACTTCTAATTCTTAATACATTTTAAAGTTTAGTTTTGCCATCTAAACATGTTAAAAACACAAATAGAAATAAATATGGGAGTAAATTCGAATTTATATGTAACTTATTTTAAATAGAAGAGTATGAAACCCCTGCTCTCTTTGGATTTTTTTAAAATTAAAAAGTAAACGTCCAAAATAATTGTGCATCTGGTGCAGTTACATTTTTATACTTGTGTTTAAAATATTGTTTTAATGGGTTATGTTTTAACTGTAATTATTTTTTCAGTTTGTTAAATTGTAAAGCTAGAGTTCTTCATTATGTGTGAATAAAAGAGTACACAGTGATTAGTATCTACTAAAATTAATGTAAATAAATATTTTTTTTATGAAATTCAAAATTTAAATGGAAATTATTTATACATCCAGGTTTTAAATATTTATTATCCTTTACAGCATATTTATATTATGTTATGTTATATTTTTGTATACTGTAGTATTAAAAGAAATTACATTTAAACACTAATATACATATTGTGGTTACATAGATGCATTGTTTTCTAATAAGAAATATTTTATTATCTTAAGTAAGACTTAAGTTTAAGAAGTTAACAAACTGTTTATAAAACCTTCCACAAAAACAAATACAAAATTTTAAATTTGTTAGAAATTTCGATATTATATTCCATTTTTAAAAGAAAAAGTATCAATTATTTCTTTAAAATTTTTGGATTTATATATAAATAAGAAATGTTTTAAAAAAACTAAAATGAATATTTCAAAGTAAGTTAGTAGAAAACAAAAAAAAAATCCCGTTCTACTATCGTTTGAATTTTGTATTGTTATTTGAATTGTATTTGACACTAAAGTTAATTTTAATACCTCAATATTAAAACTCTCTTCTATTTCCTTTTTCTCTACACTCAAGTTACACACATCCGAAAAACAAACACAGGAAAGCGGAAACACCTCACAAACAAACAATAGGATGAATTCAAACAACGTCACGTGGAAGAACACGACGTCACTTATAAGCGAAATTCGCTATTTTCTCATTGTTTCACACCTTTACTGTCGGTTTATTTAGGAAATTAATATCAAGTTTAAGCAATTCAGTTGAAAGGGATGGAAGATGATTAATTTTATGGGTGAGCAATAAAAACTAATTTAGCTTGGAAGTGAAGTTTCTTTCAGACCCGCACTTGGGAAATACACTATTGTATGAAGTGTTAATGTCAGAAATGCATCATAGATGCGTTTTGACCTTGAATTGCAACAATATTGCGTATTAGAAGATATTATTACACCTCAGAGAATATTCTACCCCGTATTTATGGTACCATCTGATTAATATTGTCCATGGAAGAAGCTCTCTATCATGTACAAAAATATATTGAAAACACATGTGTAAAGACTATTCAGGACTGTTAAAAGTAGATGCACTTCCTTTTGCACCTTCTTTTGAATTTATAGAATAAATCTAAGCCTGCGTTGGTTCTCGTGACTCAAGTAAGACGTTTTTAAAACAAGTCTCGTAAAATAAAAAGAAAAGAGTTACCTATAAAAAATAAACTTTCCAATACCATATGTTTAAGTGTTCAGATAAATTTTGTATTTAACTATGGAAGTTAAACTCGAGAGAATTTATAAATCGATTGATAAAAATTGTACATTAATTTCTAAGTTTATTTCAAAAAACTTTTTATTCAAACTACCGAAAAGAACATTGAAAATACGCATTAAAATTTGCGATGCAATAGGTTTGAATGAAATTTTTATTGCACACTGCATCAAAAATAGTTATTAATTTTGTTGCTAAATGAAGTCTAGAAGGGTGTAAATCTGTATATAATGCTACATATCCATCAATGAAATATTCGTGAAAATGCAATTGAAGTAGAAAAAAAAAATTAAATCAGAAAGTGAAATTTAGAGAAAATTTCATTTTTCCAACTTTTACTCTGATAAAGTAAGTTATCATTAAACAAATACCCCCAACTAAGAACTTTATTCCTCAGCACATACTTTTACGCACATCATTATATGCTTTATTATTGTCCATTTTAATATTTCATCCGCCTCATTTAATACCTTATCTTGAGAAACCCAATATCAGTTCAACCCAGCAGCGATATCGAGTAAATTCCGCCATTTTCAATATTAGCTGTAATATTTTTCATATTTCTCTTTCAGATCAAACAATCGAATCCGCGTAAAGTGTAAACGAACTGATAAATCTCCGTTGTTGAACTATTGGGGAAATGAGACAGAGAGTTTGTTTTCATGAATAAATAATGCATTTGTAATAGGATACACCTGCGTCACGAACATGGGACTCTTTCAATCCAAAATAGAATCCGATGAATCTAAATTCTTTCCGTTTCTGTTTACGATAAGTGGGATGAACCGCTTAGTGTGGGACAATTTTTCATTCCGTGGGGAAGTCTTGAAGAAATTGCGAATGATATGGCTTTCTATAGAGAAATGTTCCCTTCGATATTTTTTCGGATGTTAAGTTCAAATTCGACCGTGTTTCAATGGTAGCAATCGAAAAGACGCTGAAGCAGATATTTTCCTCCTATGGAATGCTTTTATGTACAGGGAAGATGTCATCAAAACTAAGTGAATTTAAAAAAAAAAGCAGAAAATTTAGTTACATTTATTCTATTGAAAATAATAAAGCATATAAGCATTTTATTTCATTACAAAGCTTCTAGCAGGAAAATGTTTATTTTTGTTTTAAAATTTAAAGGAACAAAAAGAAGTTGTAAGTTGATGAACTTATTTCCTTTTTCAAACTTATGAAATTAAAAAAAAAATCCCACTGAAATTGACAAATAAATTACAGTTTACAGCAGAAAAGTGAGAAATAGAAAGACTAAGACAAATAATATTCAAAAGCATTTTGAAACTGAATCATTAATGCAATTATATGAATTCAATGGAGTGTATCATGTATCAAGGGAGTCTAACACTCACTGGATGAAAAAGGAAAATAAGAAAAGAAGAACAAATTAACTTATATTCCAAATTTTATCAAAACATACAATGAAATGATATTGACTTTGCCAAATTCAAAGGGCTATACCTGCCTATAAGAGATAGTTATTTTTTACCTCTTACTTGGAGAATTTTTTGAGCACAAAAATTCCATTTGTGGACTTTTCCCTTTTCAAACTGACGATTCAAATGTAATTTATATATTTCTCTTGAAGGAAATGATTGAATTTGATATTTTCTAAGATATGCCAAAAGAAATAAACGATCGACTATTTATAGTCGCTTCCCAAACTGCGCTACAACAGAAAGTATTTTTAAAGCAACAAAGAAGATATTTTTCTGGACAGTAGAAACTCCATCTCGTGACTCGAAAATTTATCAATGCGCCTCTGGACTCAAAATAATTTGATCCGCCTGTGGGATTTCATTTCTTTCTAAACAGGAGGAAATGCACAACGTGGTGGAATTCCATAATTTTTGAGAGTTCCCGTCCTTTTTACTGAAGAATGCGGGTTTCTTCGGCAAGTACGGGCAGTATAATGATCTCGAGAAGTAAGGGAGGTGTAGAAGATGATCAGTGGAAACTAGAGAGAGGAAGAGAAAAGATGGAAACTGGAGAGGGGAAACGTGACCAGGTTTTTAAAGAAGTTGCAATAAATGTGAAAGAGTTTTTCAGTAAAGAAAATTAAAAGAATGTGTTGAATAAAACCCAAGATGTTGTAAGTTTTCTCATGGTTGGAACTGGTTAAACATGAAACTAAAAGTAGTGTGTTCAGTTCGTTTGAATGGGATTTTGGCTGTTTCTATGCAGCTGAATTAGGGGGGAAAGAAGATGTATAAATTGAGATGAGATGGTTTAATAATTGTTAGAATGTAACAAATGTAAGAGGCTTTCTTATTAAGTTCACAATTACCCAAGCGTATGTTCCTAACGGTATTAAAATGAAACTTAGGTTTATTTTTTAAAGTTAAAATGCATTTATTAGGAATGAACACAAGCGTTGATCCCGGGGGGACATGCGGGACGCTCCCCCTTAATAATTAGGAACATTGTTTAAAAAACTTAATTTTTAACGTCAGGGGGAGATGTAAAGTTTGCTGAATGTAATACACATATCTCAATAGTAAAAGAAAGTGTCAATTTTCCAATGACACCGAAAATAAGAGGCGTATAAGGGTGGGGTAAGGGGGACGCTCCCGATGTCGGACCCGATTTAATTTAGAAGTCAGTGCTAAGATTGAGAGGACGGACTCCAGAATATTTGGACCGTCCCAACAAAATAATTAGTTTCGAGCCAAAAAAAAGGCGAGTCTTCCAAGCATTTTTTTATAACTACATCACTGGTTAAAGAACAGAAAATGTGTATTCATATAACACTGAAAATGAGTTTAATCCTGTGTTTACTAGTCAAAGATCTTAAAGTTTTCTGAAGGGACCCCTCAGACCCCCTCTTTTTAATGTAAAGTTATAGGCATTTCAGAAAACCTTCGGACAAAGTTGATTAGATGGTTCAGAAACTTTTACATCATTTAGAAGAGGGTGCTTTAAAGCAAAAAGGTTTTTTTTTGTGTAGTTAATAATGTATTAGTTTTTTAAAATCCTTTTGGGTAGGAATCCGTTATCCGTCTCCCCAATATTCAGGTACTGATGACGACGCCAATGGGAATGAGAGAGAAAGAGAAATTGGAAGAATGAGAGTAATAAACGTGTACCTGAAAGACAGGACATAAAAGAAAATGAAAAGAAGGAGATAAATGGAAAATAAAAAAGAGGATGAGACGAAGATTATAAAATGATTAATTAAACAAAGAGAGTGAATAAGAAGAATGAGAGAAACCCAATTATTTTTCCGAATCTCCCCATCATTCCAGTTAATTTCAGCTCCCGGTATCGCTTTATTTTGTGTAATAAGTATGCATACTTTAAAACAGGAGTATTTAATATCTCGTAGTTATCGATTTCCCGTACTCCTACCTCATTTAACGCCAATCAACATAGATTCTCCAGCAATTACAGTTTAGGACAACATGCCGCCATTCTCCCAGTGATTAAGGACGGATGAAAACATCTTTTGGGATGGGAAAAAGGGTGCAGACGACACTGGTTCGTTCACCCCCGATCGTGCCGGGAATTTCTTAAGTTGTGGGTGGCAACAATCGCCTTCAAGGCCTCGGACGATGACCATTGGATGGTAATCAGCTTAGGCTGGGTGGCTCTTCGTTCTCAAACCGGCTGATGACAGTTTAGTTTACCGAGATAGAATATGGATGGATGTTATGGTTTTTGTTGGGGTAGGTTGTTTTTGATTGGGTTAGATGCTATTGGTGGGATTCTGTATCTTAGTCTTATGACGTAAGTGGTTGGTTAATAAGGTGATTAGAGGATCTGGAATGTTTTAGTAGTAGCTTTAGAGGCTCTTATGATAAGGAAAGAGTTTACGTTGAGTTTTCTAAAACTATGGTGGGTTATATAATTGCTAAGAACGAAAAGAATAATTCGAGGAATTTATACGAGAATTAGATATTAAGTACTTCTATAAATCAAATACTTTGATCTAGTGCTTATAATTACTTAACCAGTTTCCAATTAATTTTTTAAGAGGCTGTATCAATGTGAAGCTTATAAAAACTTCGTACTTGCGTAAAATTTACTTCCAAAAAGCTTCTTAAATCTCAAAAATTCGTGATCATGTATTAACGGTATCAAAAGCATATCTAATTCTATATTTTAAATATATTTTTAACATCATGGAAAACCTCCTGAAGCTCTCAAAAACGATTTTTCCAAAAAATTGTCACTCTATCGACGTAAATTATCCAAAGCTATCTTTTGATAAAAACATTTCCCATAATATATTCCGCGTAGGCGACATTTTACGAGGCTTCCACCTGTTACAGAAATTAGTTTAGTTACTTAGTCCCGATATTACACACATTTCTCTGCGATCGTGCGTATTACTACCTAATTAGGCATTCTAATATCAGCACGAATCCAAAAAAAAACCGTCGAGAATACGCAAAGATCTCTCCCTTTACGAGCCAAATTGACGCATTCAGTGAAACTCGCGACCCTTCCACATCGAAAACATGTTGACGGTCGTATTTTGAGCATTGTCACGGCACAGGTGTGTCCACACAGAAGAGGATGTCAAAGAAGAGTCCGATTGTCACGCCGACACCTCTTTCTTTGTTCGACACCTCTTCCCATATGTGCGAGGGCACGTTTGAGAATGGGAGGATTTACTGGGGGATGTTTTCGAGGAAAGGATTACGGAGGATGGCTTGACCTTCCACTTTGTGGGACTATCTCCTTTCCCGGACCTACCGCAGATTTACCCCGTGTAGATTCCTGTACAGTTTATGGTACTCGATCTTTTCAGCCTTTCTTTTCAGGGTAGCGATGTGTGAATGGGAAAAATTCTTAGTGGATGGACTTCAGTTCCTCCCAGATCTACTTCGGAATGTTTCTAAGGCACACTCTGAAAAGTAAAGCATGCTATTTATCTTGTCTCAACAACTGTTGACCTTTGGAGGACAGCGGGGGCAAGAAGGATCTAAAAGACTTCAATGGAAAAGCTAGTATACCTACTATACAAATAAGCAGCAAAATTCGGGGGATGAACCCAGTAACCGCCATTGGATAAGGCTTTTTGCGGACGACTGCAGACCCTTGGGGGGACAACGGGGACAAAAGGACTTTTCAAGGGAAAAGCCATTACCTACTATACAAATAATCATCAAAATTTCGTGGGATGAACCAAATAACCGCCATTGGATAATACCTTTTGCGAGTCATATATCCGACAATAAAGATGGGTCAAACTATTTTTTACTCAACACAATAAATGTTCAAAAACCCAGTATTAACCCGTTTTGTTTGCGAGGAGGATATCATACAAATAATTTTGAAGCAACTGCCTCATTAAACAAAAGACTGCTTGTTATTTGGGCTTGACGATTTCTTTAGTTAATGCACCATACACACTTGTGTCTAAAAGTTATAATTGGTGAATTTGTGAACAGTGACACAAATCCTTTTTTTCTCATGAAAGACCTTTATGCCATATGATCTTTTAATGGTCACATATTCTCACTCTTAAAAGTTCCTATGGCATGAATGTTTTTGCGTTTGTGTCAGGATTCACAAAATCATCAATAAATTAAGCTTAACTTTTAGACACCGGTGTATTTTCAAACACTTCCCAAAAATTTTATATACACTACTGCTTAACCAATTGAAACGAAGCAAGAATTTTGAATGTACAAATTACGTATTAGAATTCAAGTTTACCACGATGTATAGAATTTTCAGTCAAACCAGTTTTTTTTTAACAATAAAAAAATGAATGCAGTGCTCCCCTCCCATTTCTTCAGAATTTCACGTGTTCCAAACGCTTTATTGCACAAGTTGCACTAGCTATCACATTCGAATAATAAAAAAGGAACATGCGTATCAGGGAAACACAAGGTTTAAAATTTTCTCTTTAAAGAAATTGCGAAAGTATCATCCTGCGGTTTAGTTTTTCCATGCCGTTCTCTAATGATGATTAAAGCAATTTTGAAACGAGTACAGAAGATTAATGAATAAATCTCGCATCATCATTTTTTAAAAGGATCGTTTTTGGAGATAATTTGTTTTTTTTAAATATCAAATTTGAATGCAAAACAAATGTCAAACATCCGTGTTTTTCACAAATGAATTATAGGTAAATTCGCGTACTGTGTACTAAGTAGAATTTTTTCTTGAATCTTTTACCCCTTTTTTAAAAATTCTATTTGTTTGATTTTAATTCCCCTCCCAAAAAGAACCTAACCTATGGGTATAATGTTTTAAGTAAAACAGTGCTTATAAAATACAACTGCTTTTGATTAAATTTTCTTAGATATCAAGAGAGGTTCCAAACTATGTGGGTTTAAATATTTTCAGAGAATGGGAGGAAAATATAATGATGTATTTATAAATAACTTCTAGCTATACTGTGAGTAAGTTTGTTTTCTCTTTATAAGTAAAGGGTTTCCTAAGGGTCTAATTAATTTTAAGCCACAAACCTTGGTTATATTATTAGAATGGTATTTTCAAATTTAATGAAGTAATGATATTTAGGGTTTTTACGGACTTAGTAATTTTGTAAGTCTTAATCACTTTATAAAAAATGAAATAAACTATAGAATCAATATACTATTCGACAAATAAAGCTAAAAAAATCGAACTAATTGAAAAAAAGATAACAGAGGGTCTAAAGAAACGAGTGATAGGGATAGAGAAATTATTCAGGTACTCTTTTTAACTTAGGGAAAAGAAGGGTAAGAGTGCTCAGTTGGGTAAGAGTAAGCAGAGGTTTTTTTCCCTGTTGAAACAGTCTCTAAACGGAAGCTAGGGTGTTATATGAACACATGTATTATAAGCTAATTTAAATATTTAAATGACTGTCATTGTTATTTTCACACCTTCTGTATTTCATTTATCATGTAAAGTATGGTTCCTTTGAGGAAGCATCTAATTTTTTTTATGAAAGGATATTAATTTTTTTGTAAAAAAAAAGAACTAGTAATTACTTTTATAGTAAATATTATTGTGAGGTGTAGTTCCTTCAGAAAGACTTAGAATCGTTAGAATTAAACAGCAGTAATTTCAGGGTTAATTTTTGGACGTTTTAGAGAAATAATACATCAGCGGCCAAGAGTTCGCATAGAAAAGATAGTTGATAGTTTTGTGGAGAGAATCATATAACTCATTTTACTCTTCACCGTATGAGTTGTATACTACAACTGTTGAATAATGTTTATTTTTTTTCCTTTGAAAACTTAAAAACCATCTGAAACTGAAAAGTAGCTTATGTAAAATCCCGGTAAAGTAACTGTGCGATTTCTCATGATAATTGAATCCAGTAGGAATCATAATTAAAGAGTGGTTACATGAGGGAGAAATCTTCCAATTTCCAATTAAGAAGGCAGTGGAGCATTTTTGCAATTTCTGCGAAGTTTTCAGGGCGCGTAGTTTTGGCCTCACGTCTTACGTACTTTTACCAACGACGGGTTACTTTCCTTTTTTATGCTAATTTCTGAGTCAATAAACTTACGTTAAAAAAATTTTTAATTCTCAATTATATATCCCAAAATCATTTTTTGCGAATTGTTAGCCTCCTTTCCCTTACTTAGTAAAATATAGGTTTTTTTTTTTACTTAGAACAGAAAGTTAGATGTCTAATTATTTTTGGAACACTATAAACTTCAGTTATTAATTTTCAAAAAACTCTTAGCTAGAGAAATAATTATCTTTGTAACGAAGTTTTAAGAAAAAAAAGTGGTGAGGTCAATCATCCTTCAAAGTCAGACAAAAGAACTATGGTTGACAGGTTTCAGACATAAACATTGGTGAACGGAGCATAAAGCTAGACAAGCAATTACACATTTAACACCCCTATTACGACTTAATTTCTTCTTCCAACTGTCCTTCTCTTCCTCTAATCCCAACGTAAGTGGGACTACACCCTTGCAGTTTATCGATCACCTTCAGTATCACAATAAAATCCAAAACCACTTAAATCCAACGAAGCAAAATTAACGACTTCTGAAACAAACCACGGATTAGATTTAAAATCAGCTTTGGAAAAAAAAACCAGAAACATAACCAACTTATTAGCAAAAACATATCCCTAAATCCCGTCAAATAAATCTCAAAAAAGAACATCCATGGTTATATTTTCTATTTAAAAACTAGATTTTAAAATACAAATTGGCAACGAAAAAGCTAATTATTCAAGTTCTTGACCTTCGCAGAAAGCAGCCGGGTATTGCAAGCCAGCTTCGAAAGTGAAACTCTCTTTTACGGCTCATTTGGCAATGCTCATTGGATGGATAATAATTCATAAGAGCACCTTTCGCGGGAAACCCTTGAGTTACTTCGCGTGTGTGTGAGGTGCTGAGATTGTTGCCCAAGACGTTGGTAAATAAAGTTATCTCTGGGGTTTATTTATATAGGAGGAGTCCTCAAATATTCGTTTTGTTGTAGTATTTGTCTGTGGTCATTAATGGAGAGAGAGAGAGTTATGGGTGAGGGAAAAATAGGAACTTTTATTTGGTTGACATTGTGGTTATATTTGTTCAGAGAGTTTTTTTTAAGGAAAAGACCAAGGTAAAGAATGACACTTAACAAATCCACAAGAAGATGTGTTCAAGTTTTCAATGATGGGTTGTGATACGTTAAAATATTTTTGACCTCACATTTAAATTCATTGATTTAAATTCATATTTCTTTCTTTTTCTTTTGGGAGTTTTCTCAATTTCTGTAGCTTGTTCAATAGTTGCGCTATTTGAAGGACATATATATAGTTACGATTTTGAACAAAGAATAAATTTTCTACCATTATTGTTATAAGTTATATTTTTTTATAAACTTTGAATCCATCTATAAATTTCTTAAAACAATTTGTAGCTTCAGTTTGAGTTTGTGTATTATCTACTTCATGAAATTTTATGTTACTATATTTTTAAGTGTTTTTATGTCTTATTTTCGCACAAATCAATACAAATTTAAAAAGTATGAATTTAATTAATTAAATTTATTTAAATAACTTATTTCAATTTCATGAAAGAAATTCATTCCTTCATTCAAAGAAATTTCATATATGAAATTTATTTCATTATAATTTCTTGTCATAAAGTTAAGAAATTATAAAAAAAAAGTTTCATAACTTTATAAAATAAGATTCTGTAAAAAGTAAAACTTTTGCTCCGATGTTTGAAAAAACATTTAAGAGTAGGAATTGGAATGATATGCAGGAGAAAGCCGATTCCCTAGGTCTAAAAGTTCCTTCATACTATACCCATAAATAAAACATTTAAATTTTTCATATCCAAAATTTCAATTAAATTTATTCCTTCTCTGTACAATCCTGTTATTTATCCCTTTTAAATCCACTGAAATATCTTCATCTTCAAATATTAACAATTTTTTTTCATCAATATAATTGTACATATTTTAAATACGTTTGCAAATTTTGGTAAAATTTATAATATTTTTCTTTAATATTTGGTACCTCTTATTCAAAACATCTTGATTTTTAACGGTAAAGCACATCCTTCCTTAGACCAAACTCCTTTTGAGTTTGTGATAGGATGAAGGATGTCAACAGCATGATAATTTAACAAATCTGCGCACAGTATTCAAAATTTTAAAACTGAACTAAAAATTATCTTTTTTTTACGGCGAATGTCTTCTTAGATCGTTTAATATGACACACATAATTTATTCGTGAACCAAACACGTAGGGATCTCCCAAGTTAGAAGCCAATTAATCACAACATTAGTGAAATAACTTATTTCAATCTGAAATGCAATCCAGGTATTTTACATCGCTTGAGAAGCGCATCATGCATAACCTGATACATCCTGACCCCTTTTCTGACCTTGAGGCTCAAGATTACAACAAATAATTGCCAACATTATCTGAAATTACATGTTATGAGGAGGGGGAATCAAAAATAGGTTTTCTTCATCTTTTGTTTACTTTTTTGCATTGGATGAAAAACTCTTTGTTCTTTTAAAAAAATTTTGATAGAGGTAGAAAAGTTATATTCTTAATTTAATTTTAAAACAGTTTAGTTCTTCAACTACATTTGAAAGCGAAATTATCATTGATTAAAGAAAAAGAGGAAAAGTTTTATAGAACTCAAAGTAACAATTCAGGAGAACTAACATTCAAACAGTGGTGTCCAAATTATTTCACTTATACTTAAATGACAATGTTACCCTACTATACTTACATTTAAAATAAATGTTAATTGTAAATAAAATAAGCTATCAATGTTTAAAAGTTTTGAATTTTGGAGTTACGGTTTTTGTAGGTATTAGAGATGGCTAAATGGAAAGATGTACCCTTAGTTAGTCATTTAGTGGTATCCTATTAAATATACCAATTTATGGGGAACTTTTGAATAAATACAATGCAACTTCGATAATTTGAAAAGGTGAAGTGACAGCTACTATGACCCTACAATCACCTACAATCTTAGATATGTAGAACTTTTATACGTTTAGTTGGAATTCACGAACGGGTAATCAACAAAAGTGATTTTTCAGATAGTAGCAAAAGATGTTAGTGGATATTTCTCATACTCATAGAGAGAATATCAATTAATATCATGTATGGAAATATTTGCATTTGTAGAAAACTTATAGGAACCGGGAATCCCCCAAAATATGAACAACAAACGAGTAGGGCTTTTTGTACTAAACACTCCCCAACAAAAACTATACATTCCCCACTTCCGCTTTCAAAAACCTATTTTTTAGCCACTCGCTTGAATTGAAAGCCTTCGATTGTGATTTGCGAGACTCCATGGAAACCAGAATGTCTGTTACGGACTGTCCCCGAACATAGATTTTTTTATTGATTGTATCCGAAGGAGAGGTGAGAAAGGCCTCATTAAATTAAGAGAGATGCTGCCCCTCGGTTGGGTCAGTTTCTTGACCCTGCTGGTGACCCCTGTCCACTCTATGTACTTCTTTTTGAAGGAGGGTGACGAGAGGTGCTTCGTAAAGGAGTTGCCTATTTCGACCTTGTTTACAGGTAGGATGTCTCCTTTTTTGCATGCTACATTCTCAGTGGCGAATCCAGTAGGGGGGGCTGTGGGGCTGCAGCCCCCCCCAGAACCAAGACATCCCAGTTTTCAGTTTTGGTATAGTTAAAAATTGCAATAACGTTTTTTTTTTTTTTTAATTTTGGTAGTAAATATGATTATTCCCTGACTTACTTTTCCGTGATATTTTTTTAGCAGAATCATTACTCTTCAGGGTCTGTAACCCTAGTCATTAGGTAGGTTTTGAATTTTTTGAAAACATTTTCGTAGGTAGGTATTTGGAATTTTTTTTCAAAACAATTATATAGAAGGTTTTTTCGCCGGTTTTATGTTTTTGAAGGCGCTGATTACGAATATCATATTTGCTCCCATTTGGAAGGTCGTCTGCATATTCAAAAATCACAAAAATTTTCGATTTTTTGCTTATATTTCAAAAACTACAAGTTTCTCGATCATAATCTCAATTCACATAATTTCAAGAAAACAAAATTTCACTACTTAAATTTAATTTTCTGAAGAGTGGTTCTGCCGCTAGAGTGTGCTGAAAAACGGCGATTTTTTGGTCCTTACGCAAAAAAAAGTGAAAAACGTGCGCTTCTAGCGTCTAAAAAATGAAAAATATTCACGTTCTCAACACAAATTTTATCTAATGCGAAAGAGAATTTAATTGTCTATTCATAATGTACCCTACATTATTATTTTTTGTAAAGGGGGAGAATAAAACTTTCGCGTCTTACATCCAAAACGAACTCTTCCCAGATGTTAATCAATCGGAAATTCAATCATTTTTTTAAATTCATAAATTAAATAATGGAAGTGCTTTAATGACTGAATTTATATGTTTTTTACATTGCTGAATCCGAATTTTAAGTTTAAAAACCCATAAAAAGGCAAAAATTTAAAATTTATTTTGCATTTTTTGATGTGAAGGTGACCTTTTAAATAAAAAAAACTCGAAATTTCCATAATTTAATTTATAAATTTAAAAATTGATTAAATTTCCGAATATTTTATTATGGTGTTGATAAAAATATTAATGAAGTGCTACATCTGTTCTTAAACTGTGGTCCGCAGCGTCTTCCTAGGGGGTCCGAGAGTAACCCTGGGGAACACTCAAGACTCAAGTTACCTTTGATTTGAGTGCGTCCCAAAGATTTTAATATGAGGTAAAACACCACTTGAAGGGGGCAAATTTTCAAAAACATTTCTGGGGGAGGACCCCCATCAATCCCCCTGAGAGTTTTGACTTTGATTTAAATTTTTTTCCTTGAAAATTCTGTGGTTTACAAGGAGCTGCTTTCTTTAGGTGTAACAAAAAATGTCAAAAATTAATTAAAATAGTAGCTTTTTGAAGCAAATTTTCAAAATTTTTCGGGGGAAGACCCCCGACCCCCCCCCCCATTACTGCTTCAAGTAGATGTAAAATTTTAATGTGGAACATTAGGGGGTACCTCAGGAATAACGTTGAGTCAACCCCCCCTGAACTCAAATCTGGTTACTGCTCTGGGTGTTTAAATCTTGGGGAGACGTGAGGTCTAGCTGGAGTTAGACATAATAGGAGTTAAGACATTTGAAACTCAGCCCCTCCCAGACAAAAATCCTGGATTCGCCACTGTACATTCTCATTAGGGTTTGTGATGTAATCTTATAAAAAGTGAGAGCTTACATTGGTTCAGAACATGCAGCACACCACATTTTCAAAAAATTTAACTATACTCGACAGCAACGTATCCTGGCCCTATGACGTCAGTAAAAAACAAAGTAGTCCCCAGCGCGGTGTTTAATTTTGAGTGAAATGAAGAACGTCGATTTAAAAATACGATTAGTTTGTTAAACCCATGTATAGATATAGCGTCTTTTTACTTACCGAAACGCCTTCTAGCAACCCAACAGGCTTTCGGTTTACACAGTTTCTGCTTCCGCGTAGTGACGTCATTGGGTCAGGAAACGTTGCTGTCGAGTATAGAAATTTGCTCTTTAAGAATACTAGCAGACATGGTGAGTTCAGGACGGAAGTTTTCAAAATTTTAGTTCAATAAATGGAAGTTGAAATTATTATTACCTATAGACCTACCATCAGGGCATTTCAGTTCATAAAAAATAACGATAAGACGAGCATCGACTTGGCAGAAGTTTAAGTTTTCAATACGTACAACTATGATAATGTTACTTTAGTTATGCACTAAAAGATTTAAAAAATAAATTGGCATGATTTTCTAAAATTTACGACAAATTATCAGACTGGAGGTAAACCTCGTTTTGTGATCAAAGCTAAAAAATGCTAAATGGTTATTTAAAAGCGTTTTAAATAACTTAATTGGAATTTATTTTTTTAATGGTTGATTCCTTTAATTTGAATATCAAATTAAATAAGTACACAATACTTTTAACTTGATTAAGCTATTTCTGTTTACTATAAGTTCATAGAACATTATTGATTAATGATTACAATTCATTCCCAGAAAAAAAAATGGTTTGTTCCAAATAATATCCAATGAATTCCAATAAATACTATCCCTATTAACCTCCAATAAAATGCCTTAATTTTTGGAGGCCACTACAAATGCCAGCTTGCGTCACCTTCCACGACCCAGGACCATCTACCAGGCATGATGGTGGACGTGAAAGACCCCAAAGGGAGAGTTGTTCTGTCCCGAGAGTACCGCAGCGAAGGCCGCTTCAGCTTCACGTCGCACCACCCCGGCGAACACACCCTCTGCCTTCACACCAAGCAGAGAAAGGACGCTCACATGGTGGTAAGAAAGGAGGTTTGGTCCAAACATCATTCTCTTTTAAAAAATTAGTCATTACCAGGTCTAAAAAACTAGATTTTTAGACCTGGGGAGAGGACCCAAAATTATTTCTCAGCCCCTCCAATGCATATTTAGTAGGTCCAATGTAGCATTTTAATATACATTTTTAGGTAGAATTCGCATTTTTAGGAACTTAATAGTATAAGAAAAGTTGGGAGTAATAGAGTTCAAAGTATCAAAGGGGGGTCTAGGTGCTAGGGGATCCTCCCCCAGAAAAGTTTTGGATTTTGACTCTAAAAACAGGGGGTTTAACTTGTTATGGTACATCTAGTCCGAATTTCGGATTTAAAATTTAATTTAAAAGAAGTTTAATGTTTTTTTTGACATGTTGATATTTATATTGAGGCTCAAGAAAAATCAGCATGTCAAAAAGCATCAAATTTCATAAATATAAACTGTTAAAATCTCTATATCCATTTTATCCCACCTGACCCTTGGAGTTTAACTTAAAAGTCACCATTCAAAATAAAAAATAAAAAACTATGATTTTAATACACTATTTGCCTTGTTTTAAAGATGTATATAAATTATAAGAATTTTCTTTGTGGTGATATTGGCTTAAATCTTTTTTTCAGAAAGTGTCCATAGCCTTTCAATCAGGAGAGCATGCCATAAACTATACAAAAGTAGCCAAGAAAGAAAATTTGACTAACATGCAGACGACTTATAGAAAACTTAAGGAGAAAGCCAACGAGATTGTAAAGGAACTAGATTACCAAAGGGTAATTTGATTTTTTACATCAATAAATTAGGATAATTTTGATTCGATAAGCAGGAGATGAGAAAAGGCGTTTCAACCGATTTAAGATCACAAAATCCACTTTATGTTTTAACAAGATATGTCTGTAGAAACTACTGTCAAAATTAAAGTCGCTGAATTATTAACCAAGCTTTAAATTATTAATCAGATCTTATGTTTGATGCGGTTGAAAATATTATTATTAGTTAGATCAATAATGGTAAATGTAAACGTATGTAAATGTATATCCTACAACCTATAATTTAAAAAACGCATAAAGATAAGAAGCGCATTTCAATATAATTCGGTTTTGACAATTTTGGGTTTTTCGTCAATCTCTGTTAAAAACTCGACATTGGATCACCTGAAATAAACATTTTTGAGAAAAAAAAATCGGATCACGGTAGTACGCATATAACGTTTTATGTCTGATTTGTTGTTTTGAAAAATGTCATGATGCGCCAAAAGCGACGATTTGTACTACTGTCCCGACTCAACACAGTCAACGCTATTCAAAATTTCCTTGTGAAGAAAACTTAAAGCAGTGCAGCTGATTTGAATATGCAAAACCAGGGGATTTCTGTAAAGATTGCAAAACTGAAAGGAAACCATAGAGGGAAGCATGTAACGAAGAAACTTAGATTTATAGTGCGAACCTATTAGGCTTCTAAGGTCACTTATACCTTATATGTTTAAAATACAACTCGAATACTTGTTAGGAAGAAGTCAGAGTGCGTCAGTACTCAGTGGGGGTTGTAGAGAAAGCTTAGCAATTTACAATTCCAAATATGCTGTAAATCAGGAGAAACAACCACGAATAAGGGGCTTTCAATGATCCGTGTAATATTCTTTAACTTGCCAAAGCAATTTTAGAGGCACATGTGATATTATGGCACTTAAGAAAGTTTCTTATTGAGTCCAAGTTAATTCCTAATTTAAAAAATAACGCTATTCAGTGTTTGTAAAAAATTGAAGCATTATTTTTTATTATTACGCTTATTAAAAATCCCTTTTAAAGTTTGAGACTAGTTTATTTTAAACTAATTCCAAAATTAAAACCATAACAAATTTTGACAGTTCCACATTGAGCAATTTGTGTAATTAATGCAATTAACAGCTTTTAATCAATGAATAACACCCAGGATTTCAATGAAAGTTATTTTTTAAAATAGTAAATGTACCCAAATGCAAAGGGTGCTCAATGTACCAATACACATTCAAACCATCTTATTACGCTTTTTAAACATCCATTAAAAAGTTTGACTAGTTTATTACGTTTGGCTTGCATATATCCATTAATTCAATTATAGTTATCAGATTCTTTAAAATAAAACTATTCTAGGATAAACTATTTTCCCCCAATAAATCGAAATAGTTGAAGATTAGAGAAAGGCTTTATTGGAACAATGAAAGAAAATATTTTTAGACACCTCCAGTTCAAAAAATATAAAGTTTATGTTCAAAACAATTTAAGAATTTTATAAAAGAAAATAACTAATTCCAAAATGCATAACTAATGAAAAGATTGTAAACTGTTAAAGATGAGCGTTAAGTTTCTTAAATAATGAATAAAAAATATATTTTAAATAGAAACACAAGTGATACCTTCCTTTGCAGTACCGTGAAGAGATGTTCCGCACATCCACCGAGACCATCAGTAGAAGAGTCTTGATGTGGTCAGTTGGACAAACTTTGATCTTGGTACTCCTTGGTGTGTGGCAAGTGCAGAACTTGAGGTTGTTCTTTGAAAGGAAGAAGCTTGTATAGTTTCAGCCCATTTAATGGAATTAATGATTTGTGAATTGCCAGTTTGCAAAAGGAAATAAGTAAAAAAAAAATGGCAAACTGACTTTTTGTCTGCAAATAAAATCTCCAGGCTTCGCTCTACACTTGAGCATAAAAAGGAAAAAAAATAACTACCCCATTTCGGCAGATATAGCCCCTTGAATTTGGCTACAATTAAAATGGTTTTTAAGATTTTTTTCACCTGAAATTTCATAAGGTTGAAAAAGGGAATAAGTCCATCAACTTTTTTCAACTGTAAAATATTTTTTAATATAATACTTATATTTTTTCAATGACTATTCTGTACACTAAAATAGGGCCCTCAATTTCCAGTACAAATTTTATGGTTAGGCAATAAAATTCCATTACTTATACAGTTTTTATTTTTATTTTCTCAAAACTTGGTTTTTGGATTTATTCTCTTTTTCAAACTGTGTGATTCAATGTATAAAATTTTAGGAAACAAAACTTTTTAAAAACAGGTCTGCGATGATTTTTTCTCAGATGGTTATTATTTCCCCCATAGCTGTCCTATATTCAAATGAGTGTTAAACCATGAAGACAAGAAATAAAATAATTTAAAATGAGATTGCCTATTTTCTCACAGAATAAATAAGAGAAATTTCAGATGACTAATCAACTCATCCAGATTAGAAATAGAAATAAATACAACCAGCAGTGGCGTAGACAGGGGGGGTGCAACGGGTCTTTTGCACCCCCTAAACTTTTTCTTTCGTATTTCGCTTTTCGTAAGCTTTTTTTATTTCCCTAACATAATTGTAATACATATTTTTTAAATCTAAGAATGGGATTGTACCAGCGCGGCGGTACTGTCTCCCAGCTGCGTGACTTTCATTAACACCCTCCTAAACCTGTCAAAAACTGAGGGAAACCTTTCGGTCGGTGGGACATCCACACAAATGGCGGGAACTTTTTATGTTTTCTGCCCCCTCGCATCTTGAGTGATATAAACAAGAACGCTATTCGAGAAGAGGGAGAGAAGAGAATGGAATTAGAACCGTTTACCGAGGCGACCACACCAGACTTTAGAGCTCTGCTCCCTCAGATATCAAAAATAATTTTAAATTTCTTATTTTAGTAGTTGTGATGTAGTTCTTAAATTCTGGAAGGGGTCAGCAGAAGGTATCAGTTTAATCTTCGTAGTCGCATTTTTTATCCGTCTTCTCTGTGTCCGATAGACTTGAGATAAAATTGCCCTCTTATTAAAATGAATCGCAAACGAACAATTAATGATTTTTTTCTAAAAAGTTATCTGTGATTGACAACAGCTTAAGTGAAAGACCCACCTGATCCAAAAAGGACGTCATGGATGCGTTATTAATTCTTCTACAGAGTTGGTAAGAGGTATTTTAATTACCAATAATTTTATTTAATGACTTAACGCAATTTTGATTTTGGTTAATTTAATGGTGATTTCTATTCAGGGAAAAGACGCAATTTTATTTAAAAATAAAAAAAATTATTGAATTTTTAGCTGTATATAGGACCATTATTTTTAAACATGAAAGAGTTTTTTGTTTATACTTTTTGAAGGTAGCTATGTAGTGTTTGTGCCGGCCTATGCTTCATCCTTCTGCTTTTTCAGTTTCTTATTTTCTCATTATTCCCTCTCCATTTTTCGTTTTTTAAAAGAAATATTAACTTCTGATATAGAATTTTTTACTTGTCTATTATGACACAAATATGTAAATCTGTACCACTTTTACGAGTTATAATTATAGGTAGTATGTTAATCCAACACCTGTGAAAGAATTCAAACTTTAATCACTTTAAACATTCAGTTTTTGTTGGAGTGTGTTTGAATATGAATATTTATTTCTGTTTAAAAGATAATTTTTTTGATAATTTTAGAAATGGAATAACACTTTTTAGAGCTACTAGTATTAACAAGTAGTATCATGTCCAATATATAAATAACTAGCTGATATGCCCGGCTTTGCACGGGTGGAGTGTATCAATTTATTTTTTTAAAGTTTTCTCAAGTTACATGTCTAATTTTCTGTAACCGTAATTACCAATCATCCCGGTATTCCCGGTAGTTTTTCATATCCAGGTGTACCCAGTATTTTTTCATATCTTGGTTCTCCTGGTAATTTTTCACATCCCGATGTTCCCGGTAATTTTTCACATCCCGATGTACCCGGTATTTTTTCACATCCCGGTGTTCCCGGTATTTTTTCATATCCCAGTGTTCCCGGTTACTTTTTCATATCCCGGTGCCTTTTCCCTCCGGTTCAAACTGTGTAAATCTAACCTAACCCATCCAGTTCCCGTGTTGCACATTTAATTACGACAGTTACCAAATTATCCATTCTAAGTGAAAAAAAAATCAATTAAAATTATTACAGACATTTGAAATCCCAAAATTTGTAAATACCCCCTGTTTAAATTGAAAAAAAATCCCACTAAACTACCCCAAGGAAACACATTATAAGGTTAAATAACAATTGATCTAGTGTTTCTAACATCAACTTTCTAAAAAAAAAACTGCATTATGCAAACTTTACTTTCATTATTACTTTAACCAGTCTAATTCTTAAAAATTTCTGTTTCAACTTAAAGTTTCATGGAAAATGAAGTTTTTAATAATAAAATACTGTTAAAAAGTTTTTTGTAAGGACAGTTTTCAATTTTTTAAATTATTAATAACTTTTTATAACAATTTTAGCCAAGTTTTATCTTTAAATACTTTGTTTTATGCGTAAAATTGTTTTTGTTGTATTATTTGCAACAATGCGAGTGAAACAGATCTTCTTCAGCGGAGAAGTAAGGGGATTTTTGAAAAAAGGCCCAAAAGGGGGTGAAGGGGTGGTTTTAGGAATTTGAAACTGGTGCCATTACCTTTCCCCCGTTCGGATACGTATGTGTACCAAGTTTTGTTCTATTCGGACGGGTAGTTTCGGTGTAATTGTGCCACATATGATCCGTACCCAGCCACCCACCCAGGCACACCTTGATTATATATATGGAGATACTTAATTCAATTCGGAAACACTTATTTGTAGTTTAATTGCAATTGATTTTTAAATGTATGAGAGTAGTATAGGTACTAGAATAAGAATAAATGTCTATATCTCCTGGATGCAATGTGTAAATATTTCATGCAAATTTCGTAAGAGAGTTACATAAACATTCGGGGTAAAAAATTTTACTCATCAAATTCAGGATGAGTTTAAGAATCTATAATATAAATTGTCAAAATTTGATTTTACATAATTTGAAACAAATTTTTCTTGCTGTTAAACTATTAATATTCTTTTAATATTAATAGTTTGATTATAAATAACGATACCGCGTGAAAAAAATCATTGTAAGTCCGTTTAGATCAAATAGTTAAACTTCACTCAAGAAAACTAAAAATCAAAAAATAATGTGAAATAAATGTCAAAAAAATTGTAACTCCTTGTAAAACGAAAAAGATGGGGCTTAATATTCATTAGATAATTCCTCAGCTACTGAAACTGTCCCTAATGAAAGGGATAAAGATAAAGAATAAATACTACGAGAAGCAGGTGAATTTAAATACGTAATGCATGAGCCCCTCATTTTTCGTTTTACAAAGAGTTATAAAATTTATTTTATACTGATATTTTCCTAAGATTAATTTAATAATTTATTTATTGTTATTGTATTTTTTTGGTATAATTATTTTTTTACTACGATCAAAAAAGTTTGATTTTATTACATGGCTAGTTTTTTCCTAATGGTAATATAAAACCTAAATTTTTCTTCTTTCTTTCGATATCATCGTGCACCCCCCAAAAATAATTTCTGGCTACGCCACTGACTACCAGCATAAGAAGATTATCTGAATTAGAAAAATAGCCAATAGTGATAACAAAACTATTATATAGCATCGAAAAAAATTCTTAGTAATGCCAAATTTTATAGCAAAATATCATTAAAAAAAATTATAATAAATTTCTGGATTAACTTCTATGGAAGGACACAGAATTTACACTCACCAACTCACTATAAAGAAACAATTACTTAAGGCTGGCAAATAAATTTGGCTTTTAAAATGTGTTTCAAGTCAAACTATTTAGCCCACAATATGTTTCAGAATCCAATGATGAGCAAAAATTTCAGTCTGACTAAAATGTTTACTCGTTCTGTGGTTAGTATTTTTATAATTGAATCCTGGTTAGTATTTTTGTAATTGAATCCTGGTTAGTATTTTTAGAATTGAAATTTTATGTCTTGTTCTATGGCATGAAATACTAACACTTGTTTGGGGAAATTAGATAAGATTTAATACAAAGTAAATGGAGAAAGAACACCAAAATTCTTTCATCAAGCTTTATTTAAAAATCATGGTATTGATTGTAGTTTTACAATTGGCAGTTTCAACTATTTACATTATTAAGTGTCTAGAAGGCACAACAAAAAATGGCACACTGAAAGTCAGGTCTAGTCAAGAGATGTTGTACAAAAATGGTTCAGGTAACCATTGTTTAATGGTTCAGGTTGCCATAGAACATGACAGTAACAATTCTGTGTGAACCACTTCTAAATGAACACAGTGTTTTCATGTTAGTTTAGAATATGTTAGTTTTTATCTAATTAACTCATAGTTATCAAGTGATTTGCATTTTAAAACTGATTGTATGGAAATTAACACATTAAGCTAAATTCTTAGAACTAATTTTTATAATTTTAATTATAAACCTAATACATTAATTTAATTGGGTAACTAACAAAAGATCTAGTCAATTAAAACTAAGCAACAGGAAATTGAAATTAAATTAATATATTTCAATTCTATAAAAACAAAAAAATATAAAATATTTCAAGGATGATCAATGGATATTGGGTTATGTTATAATACATTACTTGCAAAAGAAAACAATAAAATATTAAACTTTTTTATGATTGGCTATATTGTCTAAATATAAATTACTAATTTAAACACTCAGATGCCTTTTATGTCAAGATTTTTACATAGATGAAACTAAGTAGATTTAAAAATCTTGATTGATATCAAAGTAAGAAATTGATAGCTTTAAGAATTCCAGTATAAAAAAAATCTAACAAAATCCGTTTTCACACAATACACTTCTCATAAACAGGCTTTCGCTCTATGAACCGATCAAAAGCAAGCCTTTGCAATTGAAAAGTAACATGCTCTTTGTCTATCAACAGCTCCATCATGGCATGTCCAATAGCAGGTGCCATTTGAATCCCATGACCACTGAATCCCGTGGCAAAGTGCACATTTTCCATGACTGGATGGCATCCAAATATCATATTCTGATCATATGTGTTATAGTCGTAGTACCCTGCCCATGCACTTGAGACCTGGAATATATAAAAGAAAGTTGTAGATTGAGTATGTTGTTGTAATATATTTTTGTAATCACAGAAGAATCAGTGTGATAACTTGTTTTAATATGAAAATTGAATTTTTGGAATTGAATAATACAGGGTGATTCTAAAGTAACTTCACCTATTCAAGAGCCCTCTAGCTACCATACTGTTTATAAGAACTGAAGGAAATTTTCCACGTGACTTTCTTCACCTACACGATCTTCATCTCTAACCACCATTTCTCATATACTAAGTGTCAACATGGGCAAAGGAAGAATTTTTTAAAAACTATAAAATGTTTGGCTCTGTTGCTTTTCTGTCATTATTAATGGTTTCCACTTTTCTAAGTCTTTTTAGAACCAATAACTACTTTCTACTGCTGAATTCCATAGCCGTTTTCATTTGTCTCTTTAGGGGCAGGTTTACAACTTACAGATACCCTTCCAAAGCTATTTGTGTTTTTCCAATTCATTAATAACATTAGAATAAAAAGGGGGTTAGATTAGAAATTTTTATTTTTTTTCACTTTAATAACAACTGATAGAGGATAACTGCGCTACTCCTTATCGTTCTAGTCTGCATCCCTCAAAATATCTTTCAGTTCCTATGAACGGCATGATAGCTAAAGGCTCTTGAGTAGGTGAAGTAGTTATAGCTGTGAGATATATATTTACATTGTAATAGTCCAATTTAAGTAAAAAATATACAAGGATGCTTACACCCTGGCCTGTGTGTATGTATGACCAAAATAAACAAAAAATTTCTAAGGAAAAAATAATTTAACTGATACATTAGTTTTAAAATTGGATTGTTAATATTTTTTTTATATAAATAAAAGTTCATCACTATTTCTTTAAGATTTGATGCCTTTGTTTTGTAAAATTAAGTATTATCTCACAGCAAATTTTCATAAAGAAAATTTATAATAAAGAGTTTTTAATAGATGACAAAATATATGGTTAATTAGAAAATTTAACACAAATGGACAAACTTTGGGAAGTTTACATTTTTTAAATTTTTTGTTTTGATTAAGTCAAAATTTAAAAAGTCAAGACATAGCTATAAAAAGTTTGAAAGTTATTCACAAATGGAAAAAGTTTTGCAATTTTAGTGAATATTACTGTAAATATTGTGACCCTGTTTTTTCAGAAAAAAAATTACTTATACCAATGACTTCTCATTAACAATTTTTTTCATGATTTCCTATTGCATTGTAAAGTTATTTAAAGATTAAAGCAATAATCTATTAATTCATTCTTAGCAAAACAGTGAAATAATAAACTAAATTTGTATTTAACTGATAGTAAATCTCAATAACATTAGACTTTAACTGTTATAATAGATTATCTAGTTCTTTTGTAAGAATTAAATTATTGATACCTTTTTAAATAATAATTTTGCTTTCCCCACCAAATTTCATAAATTTTATTAATCAGGATAAGGTGTTTCAGTTAACCTGCTATAAAATTCTTAAGAATTGATAACACAATACCAAAGAAAAACTTAATTAAAGAAAATGATAATATTTATGATTAGTTGTAAAATGAGTTGGATTTTTGTTGGGCTATTTAAATATCTTTCAACACTTAAAAATTAGTTGGAAATTCAATCAGTTTTGATTGAAACACATTTTCTTTTAATACTAATTTAACCCTTTTAATCCTAATGTGCCCGAGATTAACATTGAGTTCTATTGAGAATTTGGGGCAGCTAGGACTGAAAGGGTTAAACATCAAAACAATAGGTAATTCTAAGCTAATGTTAATTCTGTTTCTGTTATATTATTATAATAATGAATTGAATTCTTCCCTGATTGATAGGAATTAAATAAGGAATGATATAAAAAGTTAAATTTTACCTGACTTAACAAAAATTTTAAGTAAGGGGAAAAACAGCAGCCAGTTGAAAAGGATTAATTAAGAGAGTCAAATTACATTCTTTTTTTAAATTTGGAATTTCAGAAAAAATGAAATAGAAAAAACCCTTTGACATACTTAAAAAACCTAATAAAAGACATTTTCAAAAGGAAACTTACCTTTAGTGTATTGAATGCTGGGATTCGCTTGCACAAAACAGGCCATATGGAATTTTCAAAGTAATTATAATCCACCTCCAGGTTGCTTATATCAGGTTCCTCTTCCTAATAAGAAACACAGAGGACAAATTATGACACATCATTAGCAGTCAAGAGAAGCTATTTATATGGACATCTCAACAAAATGAAAAAACACAATTGTGATAACAACAGAAGATTTTTAAAAATCTTTGCTACAACTTACAGGACAAGGTGACCTTCCACAAATGTATTTGCCTCCCAATCCTTCCCGTCTGATGTATGTGCCGGAAGGATCAATTGTAAGAGGCATGTTAAGACCGGGTCCATCTTCACAATGAACCACATACACATATCTTTTCCTATTTGTAATAAAGTAAAATGTAGGAGTACGTTACCAAAAGATTGTTTAAATTTTATTTCGAAATACAAAAAGTGTTCAGTTGTTGAATAATCACAAAGAAATTGTGAACAATTTTTTCAAACATTCATATTTTTGCAAAACTTTGGATTAAAAAAAAAAGACATGAAAACAAATTTGCTTGCATTTCTAGAGTAAATTTAGCTTTTTTAAACAACTATAAAGGAACAATTAAAAGGTGTGTTATTATAAAAAACTGACATTTTAAAATTAAAATCACTCAGTCCATAAATTTACTTGGTAATAAAAATAAACAGATAAATAGGAAATGAAGAATAGAACTAACCTAGGTTCAACTGGTAATGGATAACTCATTAATCCTGGGCCATAACCAATACCCAGCATTTTAGCAATATCTGCTGAATAGGCACCAGCAGCAATAACTAAAGTAGAAAACTCGATGCAATGGATTTCACCCTCATCATCTTTAACCTAAAAAAAACAGTGAACAAGCTAAGTTAATAAGAATTGTGGAGCAAAGTTGTATTGAAGCTGGATGTAAATGTAAAACATTCTTAAAATAAATTATTTTCTTCAGATTTTTCTAAAACTGTGATTTAGAAAACACAAGTTTTGTACCATTCACAACATTTTTAACATACAAGGATTGAAGGTTGAAGATTAAATTGAAAGGTACGAAACGTCGTCACAACCAAACTGGTCGAAATTTGAATATGCTGCTTTGGGTTGGTTGGTTGTTTTGGGTTTTATGGCGCAAGGTCCCTATATCGGACATTCCGCGCCAAACATATGCTGCTTTGGGATAGCTAAGTTTTGAACATGACTGATGAGAATGAGAATTCCATGCAATTAATGTGACAGTGCAGCACTCTGCAGCCTCCCCAAGTTCATTAAGAGTGAGATTGATCTGAGTGATCATTAAGATTGATCTGAGTGCTCCTGCTTACGGAGTGTCTGCTCCATAATAATGCACATCCACACATCTCCAGGATCAAATGTACTACTGGCTACAGCTTGAGCATCTATCCTACAGTCCAAACATGTTGCCCTGCAATTTCCATTTGTTTTCTCAACTAAGAAATATCTCAAAGGGAAATGCTTTAACTCGGATGACGAATTGAAACACACTGTGAAAGACTGGCTCTTGTACAGCCTCATGAATTCTAAGATTAGGGAATCTTTCAGCTCATCTAACAGTGGTATACTTGGGCTCAGGCCTCTGGTGATTACTTTTAGAAAAGATGACCAATTCTACTCACAGTGTTGTTTTGTACCTTTTCACTTGTACATGTACAGTACACACATTATATTTAGCTCTTGAAATCTTGATGAAGAACTTTACAAGAAAACTTAATAATTATTATGCAACTATACATAAGTTGTTCCAAAATACAAAAGAAAGATTTTAAAGAGCCAGGTATACAGGTCTGCAAAATTGTTAAAGTCATAAATGTTAGGTTGTCGATTGAAAATTCATCTCCAAACATTAATCCTACAGAGAACCTGTTTCTCCTTCCATTATTCATGGAATACAATATGCGCCTTTACAGTCCATGACTTTCTTAAGATCTTGTGGACCAGTATTCCATGTCCCTAACAAAAGTCAGCATAGAGATCAAGGGAGATATTCAAATAAGAGAAAAGAACAAAAGGAATGATCTAGAAAAAAAAGGAAAAGACAAATTCCAATGCAAATTTTAACTTTTAGCAGTTATAGAGAAGAATATAAATTACATGAAATAGGTATCCCTGGCACATAGGCCACCCCAAACTATGGCAAAAAAAAATTCTTTAGTTACCACAAAATTATTTCAATCCTTGAAATAGACTTGTTGTTATTTACAAGAATAGCTAGATTAGTACTCACATACATAAAATTGGTGTGAGGTCGGGGATATCCACGCTCTTCTCCTAGGATATCATTCCTATCCTCAAAGTCAAAATGAATAACTTCTCCATTAACATATTCAGTACCAAGGGATACAGCCTTTTTCTTAAATGCAGAAAGAAGAGACCAAGGGTCGAACCAGCCTTCATTCTCCACACCTGCCACCGGGTTATGAAAAACATATACAGGGTGCATAGGATAGTCCCTTTAACCTAAAAATACTTGCAAATGTGGAGAGCTACAGTTATGTAAGTGAGGTAATTGTATAATAAAGCGATTTTGCTTGACCTAATACAAACGACAACAGCGCCCCCAGTAGCAAAATTTGGAAGATAGCCATTGCAAATGGAAAATGAAAAGAGATAGAGCGTGAAAATTGTTGGCAGTATCATAAAGAACCCTCAGAAGAAAATTTCTTGAAAATATCTCTAATATTTGAGGAGATTTTAGCAAGTGAAAATAGCCCTTTTTCAGGCCTCTAAGAAGAAAAATCTCACAAATTTGCAAGTATTTTCAGTGTTATCATGTATTTTTGAGGTTTTTTAGATAAATAAAGACAAATTTTTACTAAAATATCTAAGAAATTTGCAAGACTACCAACTTTTTCTTTTTTGAGGCCTGAAAAGGTGCTATTTTTTCACTTGCTAATATCTCCTTTAAACTCTATCGCTTTTTGTTTTCGATTTGTAATGGTTATCTTGTCATTTTCATTAGGTCGGGAGTAGTTACTTTACTATACTGTTATATCACTTGCATAGCTGTAGATCTGTCCGTTCGCAAGTATTTTCAAGTTAAAGGGACTTTCCAATGCACCCTGTATATAGTTAAAACTATTTCCTATCATAGCACAGAACAGCGTTTTCTTTTTCAAATGACGATAGACATTGTGATTGTTAGAGATGTAGCATAGATGTAAACATGAGTATGTAAATAGAAAAGTTTTTTGAGATGGTTTCATGGCTGAGAGCTAGAAAACCTACCAGGACAGAACTTGAGAAATAATTTTCATTTAATACAGTTTTTTTTTCTTTAATAACCTTCAGGTTATTTTTTCATCTAGAAGAAAATTGATAGAATAGATTTCAGTCTTTAGAAGGAAAACTTTCACCCATGGATGAGTCATTAAAATACATCACTTTTATGCATAATTAAATTAAAATGATTATATTGTAGAGTAAAAAAACTATAAAAAGTTGTCTAAAAATGCAACAGAATTTTTGTTGAAGAGAAACATTTCTTATTATGTTAACTTCGAAAAGAATTCAAATAACACTTTCTATTATTAAGCTTTTTTGACAAAAAATAATGAAAAAGAATTTCCATAACATTACAAAATTTTATGATTTGAATTAAAACAAATAAAAAATAAATATAAATACTACTTATGTTGCAGTATTACATAAGTAGTATGTTTAAAATTTTTTATGTTAACTGAAGAAAATTGTGAAATTTCCGTATTTAAAATCAGATTAATTGTAATTAAAATTTTTACTTATTATTTGATAACAAACTGTCTAATCCTTTATTAAATTTATGTTAAGAACCAATTTAGTTATCTTACTACCTTTTACTTTTTCCTGAAACTACATTTAAATTTTTGTTAGTATCAATTTGAGATCTAATATCATGATTATAGCCTTTTAATAAAAATATTTATTAATTTACATCCGCATCTTCAGCAGCAGCTGAATTTAAATAAGCTTGAGTCCAGGAGAAGCCAACTTAACCACCAGTAACCTGCTAATTAAAGTTGCAGGCACATCGTAAAAAAAGCATGAAAAAAGCGTTTACATATCTTTTTTATCATATTTTTTAAAAGTCAACTTAAAATGTTCCTCCCAAATGGGATGATAGTGAGTAAGATTACTGGCCAAATCAAGTAAAGTGGTTTTCCCGCATTACGATCTGATTGCGCAAAAAAATCCGCTTTTACCGCTAGTAACCCGATACGTATAGTCCCGGGCAAAGCCAAAAGCATCGCAAGAAAAATCAGAATAAAGTGAGATAATATTTTATTAGTTTTTAAAATCTTCTTTTTATTAGTTAAGTATTTCTGCATAAACAAGCTTTATGAACATCAACATGATTTGAGAGGGACATGATGATGAGAGTGAATGACAGGTCAAATATCTGTAAAGTTGTTTTCCTGCATTGTGATCAGAAAACAAGAAGAAGCAGACTTTAATCTCATGGGCTAATTTGAAAAACTCTACAAAAGAAGACCGAAATTCACTCAATATGAGGACTAAAATTGGGAACACAAAAGGACAGGGGATAATAGAATAACTTGATTTTGGAGAAAAAAAGATAAGAGAAAATCAATCATGTCACAAAATGTTTATTGCTTTTGAGGATGGTTAAGTTAAAAGGAATGTAATAGTATCCAGGAAATTTTCGGATCCATTCGTAAGGCCATAAAGCTAAACGAAAATCAATATCCGAACATTCCGTAAAAGTTGACAGCTACGATTATATAATTATTTTAACACAATAACATTGACCTTAATTATGCTTATGATTACAGGAAATATTACCATAAGATCCAAGCATTATTCCTTCCAGGTTAAGCCAAGGGAATTTATCTTTCAACTGCATAGGATTGTAGAGTTTAACTCTTGCCCCAAGTTCACTGAAAGAAAAGGACATCAAAATGATAATTTAGCGTACAGAAAACAATAAATAGTAAAAAAAGTAGGGGAGATTGGGAATACTTGAGTCACATTTTACAGTTTATTTTTTTTTTATTATTATATTTAAAATAAATATAAAGCCAAAAGAAATATTGTGTTTAAAAGTTTGATATTTTTTCTTTAAAATTTAGTGGCAATTTTTATTTGGATTATTTTTCTATGTATAAAAGCTATTTACATCTTCCATTTCACTGTGGCTCAAATACCCATATGAGGAGGATACATGAGCCATGATGGTGGGGGTGCTTGAAACAACTCTTTATATGACTTTTAAGGCAAAATTTTTAAAACATTTTAAAGATAACATTTAAAAAACTATAAATTGATAATTTAACATCATATTTAATAAAAAAATATTGCATCAGTCGTCAATTACGTATGATATTATTTAAACTTTGAAAAATAGTTTTAAATAGAATAATAGAAAAAGCATTTTAAAAAGTAAAATGACAAGTAATAGCCTTGTTTAATAAGTTACTTTTTTACTTGCATATAATTTTTATCACAAGATGGCTCAAGTATTTCCACCAGCACCATTTTCATTTAAGTGGTGTTTACTAAATAATGCATGCATATTTTTTTTTAATGAACTTAGATTCAAAATAAACCTGATATTATAAACATTAATTTTATCTATGTTGATCCAGCTTAAAATAAAACTTTAATTACAAAAAATGTAAAAAACACACTTTTAAATATTTATAGGTACTTCAGATGGGTAAAAAGCAACTATTGGTCACTGTGTTTTCATAATGGTACTGAGGCATGATATTTTTTATCACACTTTATATATGTTCAGATGTCACCAGTTGAGTTGTGGAACGGAAAATTACTATACAATGGAGAAAATAGGGGTTGCTCAAGTATCCCCACTCTCCCCTTTTAAATGATTATGGGAATTAAGAAGAGCAAGGAACAATCAAATGTGTCTTAAAAGTTGACACAATGTGAGATTATTTAAGCACAAACTATTTCCAAATTTTATCAAAACACGAAAAAGCGCTTAGGCTTTTATGTCTAATTAAATGAATCAAATACTTAAGTTTGTGTAAAGAAAAGGGAGCCTTATAAAAAAATCACAACATTCTTTCAATAGAATTTAAATAAAAAAGTTTAAAATTTTTTTTGTAGAATAATTTTAAAAAACATTAAAAAGTAAAAGATTACTTCATACAGTTGTTTTTTATAGTTTTCTCTCATATGATCCACTCCAGCTTCAGTGGCAAGGAAAAGATAACCATGCGGCTGAAATTGTATATCAGGCGGATCATCATCTAAAAAAATAAATTGCAGATTTTGAAAAACGGAAAATATTATAGTTTTCTTTTAAAATAGATATTGAATGAAAGTATGGGCAAAAATCAGGGATGATATTCACAAAAAAGCAAAAAGTCTGAAAACTGCAAGAACAACATTTTGATTTAATAATATAACAAATCAGAAAAACCAATAGTAAGTAATGATCAATATTATTAATTATTACAATAAATTCTTGCACCTAAAAAGGACTGAAGCAAATAAAAACTAACCTTCAGAAGTCATGATTTAATTATAGAAAATAATAACTAAGTTAAATGATCTCAAAAGTAAAGACCAATTTACAAGTTCTATTAAAATCACTGACAAAATGTAGATTGTCTTTCCACTACATATAGAGAGAAAAACTAAAAATTTACATTTAGGATCTTTGAATATGATGGCAAAAATCAGAAATTAGATTAAATTCCCCATTGCCTTCTTATTTATTTCAGGTAGCAAACTACCAAACCTAATAAAATAATTTAACTGCCCCAATTATAAAAATTTACTGTAGGAAAGAGTTGAGAACATTCACACAAAATGAGAAAGATGTAATTTTTTGTTGAAAATTCCAGTTAAATTTGAAATTTTTGTTCAAAAACTCAAAAAAAGTCTGAAAATCCTTCAAAAGTGAGTCAATGTTTTATTCCAAAATTTTATGGTAAAATGTTTTGTTTGTTTAATGTTTATTTTACATGATACTTTATTTTTTTCATACCTATTTGGTTGTTTTATTTATATCCTTTTTATGAAATTTTTAGATGTAAATCATAAATGAATATACAGGAAGTTCTTAAAGCAATTTTAATTCATTCAACAATTTTGGTCTCAATAAAAACCCAAATTATAGAATGGATTAAAATTGATGCAAATCCCTGAAACCCAATCTTTAAGTTGTTTAATATAAAGACAAAGAGCACTTCACTCAATATTTAAAATCAGCTTAATCACTGTAAAATACCCAGTACCATGACCACAAAGTGGCAACTACTGTATTTGTGTGTAGTACCTTAGCCAGAAAAAAAATTCAGAAGGGGTATATTGCAAGAATTTTTTTGTGGGGAGGATATGCAATAAATTTTGTCCATTTCTATGGTGGGGAATGAAATAATTTTGAATTTAGGGGGGAATTCCTCCTTCTGCCTACAGAGCATTTTTTTGTGTGTATCATTTAACAGCAAGTTTGTACAGTAAACTAGATAGATATCACTCTTGCAAGGTTGGGTTTCTTCCAGGACAGTGGAAGAAACTGGGGAAAAACGGAAGAAACTGGAAAAAATGGAAGAAAGTGGAAGAAACCAAATAAAAGCTAAACAAATGCTCCAAATTTTTAAATTTATACTGACTACATAAATAAATAATTTAAACCATAATCTAAAAAGTAAAAGTTAGTTTAATGACTATAATTAATTAAAATAATTAATTTTTGAAAAATAAGTTACTTTAAACACTAAATTTCAGGTTATTTAGTTTTTAAAGGTGATGTTGGCTAGAAGGGTTTCTGCTATTTCTGTATAAATGTTACAAAACCATTCTTTATTTAAATATTATTAGAAGATTAAATTTTGCAACACATCAAATAACTATAATTAAATTACCAATTATACTAGCATAGTGATTTTATAGAAACTCAATTACCTGAATTTTTGTAACTTCAGTGGTCTATATTTAATGAGGTTTCTTCCACTGAAAGAATCCTATTTAAAATACTAGTGTAATTTTTAAATAACTTAGTACTCGTGTAATAACAAATTAAATTTTTAAAGGTTTAAACAAATTTTGACCAAAATAATAGAATATATTATATAAAGCTTATTTGGTAAAATTCTTTAGCAAAAATTGGTTTCTTCTGGGCACTTTTTTTACACTATGATAGAAACTCGCCAACTCTAGCTAGAATGCATACTTTATCCGATTCTACAAAAACTTAATATTTTGAAATATTTTACACTCATTTCCTTCTTTATGCAATACAACCAAAACAAGCATCACTAATTTTTTAATAAAACAATTATTTTCATAATCTGGTAAAAAAATATTTCCCTTTTCCTATCCGTCCTTTTGTTTAAGCAATATCTTCTTTTACTATTTTGAAATAATGGTAGAATTAAATTAATACAAGTATATAGTTAATTTATTTTGAAGATTTAGTTTAATTTAAGATTTAAGATTGAAAAAATAAAATTACTTATTTGTCAAGTTCTTTGAAGAAAAAAAAGTTTCTTCCACTGGAAGAAACCTCCTATTCCATTGTTATAATTATTAACTCAGTACAGTACTTGCATATAATTATATTTTTAATAGTCTAATTTTATTTGTAAAACATTATTACTTATAAATTAAAGCATATTTGTCAATTTTTTTTAATAAAAAAGGTTTCTTCCACTTGGAAGAAACCTATTTCTTCCGGCCGTTTTTTTCTGCGGTTTTTTCCACTTCGGAAGAAACTTGCCAACCATGACTCTTAATATGACCATTTTGGACTTGATACAGTAGTTTGGCCATTTTTTATACATCAATGTTAGTATAAGATCAATATTAAACACAGTAAAATATATACCTAAAACACTTAGATGTTGCTTGACGTTTCTTAAGAATTCAGCACTATAGAGTGAAAGTTGAATGTTTTCTTCTAGTGAAAACTGCTGTCTAATGCCTCCTACTGACAGAGCTGAAGAAGATCTGATGTACTGATAAAAAATAAATAAGAACTAGAAGCAACCAAACATAACAACATTAATAGGAAATAAAGAAATACTATTTAAATTTCATGTATAAGGCATCATCAAAGCTATGATTAAAATAAGGATTTCAGACCAAAAACAAAAGAACCAGCTTTATGTGCAAAACAGTAAAACCGTAATCCCTTCTGGGGGTTTTTGGTCTTTACCAGGGGACGTGGGGTCTCACAGACCGCACAACATTATATTTTTTAAAAAAATTTCTAATTAAGATATGATTCTGATATTTCAGTACATTGTTCTTGGAACATTTATCTCTTCATAGAAAACCATTTGTTAACTTTATGATAAAATAAAAGTTTTCACAGACAATTTTCCAAGAGCCTTAAATTTTTCGATAGAAACCACATGGTGCAGTAAATTTTTTATAATTTAAAATAAAACGCATCTATTATGAATTACTAAATGTTTTGTTTTTATTACTTAATATGTAATGCAAGTTTTAATTGAAAAAAATTCATTTTAAAACAATACAAGAAAATTTTGACACTACCTGAAGTATCAGTTTTTCACCAGTGTTTTAGAAGCAAAAAATGTAGAATTTTTCACAGAAATCTTACTGACAGCTACCTTTACCACTCTAAAATCACTCCCAACTTCATATAATTTTTTTCAACTCTTCCGCATAACCAGGATCAGAAGGTTAAATTAATCTCCGCGGACCGAGCTTCAGAGCCATGCGTACTAACTCTGGACAAAAACCGTTACACTGAGTGGGACCTGAGGTCTGCTGGACCGCGTGGGAAAGAATTTGTGGAATTTCGAACGGATGCACTTGGAAAAACTTGCTGATAAGAAGGGGCCAGTCTCAAGGTCACGTAAGGGGAAGGTAGGAAAAAATTCTATTCAATTCGACCCAGCATGTAGTAGGGGGAAGGGGAGGAAAATGTTGTGCGGTCTGTGAGACGTCACGTCCCCTGCTACGGGTTAAATATTGCCAAGCTGTTTTAAATGATAAATTAGACAAAAATTGCTAACCAACTGAATAATTCAGCTGCAGGCTGGATTTGCTTCATTTACCCAAAACAATATGGCAATGTTTAATTGGATGGATGACAGAATTAAACAATAAAAACATTAAAATATACATCAATTAGTACAGATTCTTGAAAAATTTTTTATATTTTTACATGTAATTTGTGAAACATCACCAATAGTCAGATTGGCAAGATTTGTACAACCTGGTTAATCCTAAAGTACCAAAAGGAAAATTACAATACGGAATAAAAAAAAAAAGTTTACCTTAGGATCTCTTTCTATGACTGTTACTTCATAGCTTTCAGGAGCTCTATTTTTGAGAGAATATGCAATAGAAGATCCAATGACTCCACCCCCAATAATAACATAGTCTGAGTATTTCGGAACTTTGGGCTTTGGGATAGTAAACTGACCTTTCAAATACATTGCAAATTCATCTTTCAGCATATTACCAGTTTTCCTTACAGCATCATCATCCACTCTTTCCTTATTTTCCTTGAACAGTTTAATTTTATCCATATCATCAGAACTTATGTTTCTAGCAAATATCCTTGGTGTAAAATGTTTATAGGAAGTCACCAGATTTAATCTCAGTTTATTCATTTTGACAAATTTTGAATAAAACAGACAAAATTTGTTAAAAAAGGGGAGGTTTTCCAAAAACGAACTGAAAGGGTGAAGAGATGCCCAAGCAAACAGATAAAAAACTTTTCTTATCTAGTTTGAAATCTGCTCTGACAAAGGCAGAAATTCAAAAATACCCTACTTCCATGATAAATACCAAAAACTATACACAAACAAAAACGAAGAATTTTCCAATCTCGAGTCGGAGAGCGTGAGTTTTCCGAATGTAAATAAATAAGTTAAGGGTTGAGATGTTTCTTTTCTTCCAAAGTGGTTTCACCATAGTTTGATACCATGATAAAATACCAAATTAAAATAAATTGCTCTTCAGAATGAGTTTTTGGGTACAGGTGTAAGTTAATTTTATTATTAAAGAAACAAATTAAGTATCGGCATTTTTATTTTCTTGAGTTTATACAATTTATGAACTTGTGTAAACTCTGGAATGGCAACATACTAAAGGAAAACAAATTTCTGTGTTTTTTTTTTTGTCTGTGTTTATAAACTGCTCTTGGTTTTAAGACGTTAAACTTTGCAGTTCCCTCGGAAAAAATAAAGAAAAATACGCCATGCCTTTCGGTATGAAACCCCGATGCATCATGTGCAAGACGACGTCATCCTCAATGTGGCGGAAGAACGAGGAGGATGACCTGGTCTGTAACTCCTGCTCCGTTCGAAATGTCACCATGAATAGTAACAGCAACAGTGGAGGAAGCGGTAAAAATGGCTCAGGAGCTTGCCCTTTCACCCTTCGCAAAAGCACCCGGGCAAAGAGTTCGAAATTCAAACAGCAGGTCCCGTCTAAGGGTAATAATCCAAAGGGTAAAAGCCGACGCTCTCTCTTCAAGAAAAGTTGCACCAAAGCCCCTACTTCCGTGGCTACCCCGGTGACTTCCAGAAGCGTGTTCTACAAAGGAACATACTACCAGGTGGGGGACATTGTCTCTGTTGTGGACGTTAGTGGCGATGTTTATTACTGCCAGATAAGAGGTCTGCTCCAAGACCAATACTGTGAAAAGAGTGCTGTCATAACCTGGCTTTTACCTACTCAATCCAGTCCAAAAGGGCGTTTTGATCCAGCTACATACATTATTGGACCTGAAGAGGACATTCCAAGGAAACTTGAAGTTTTTGAGTTTGTGTGTCATGCACCTTCTGAGTATTACCTATCTAAAGACTCTCCATATCCTACTGTACCCCAAAAACCAGAGAGTGGCTTTGTCTGGACAAGAGTTGGTCCTCGTATCATACCACTCCCCACTCAAGAGGAAGTTTTTGGAACAAGTTAATGTGATTCAAAACTATGAGTTTTAATGTTTGCTACATCTACTAGATAGAAGTCATTTTGAGTTTTTATTCCTCAGTTTAACATTAATTTTTGTTAACTCATAAATTAACCTTCTCACTTTTGTTTAAAAAATGATAAAAAAAAATAAGGTAGCTGTCATATAAAGAATGTTACTTACTATATATTTGAAATTTATCTTTTTTGAATGAATAGCAATGACCTACCTAAATGCTCTTATAAAGTAAAATTTAAAGGATCCACTTGGTAGAACTATTTGGGTTTCTAATCAATTTTGGGTTTAGATCTTCTGTTAAAAACTAAACTGCATTTATGAATACTATTAGGTCATTAGAACATCTTTAGAATTAATAACTGAGGAGATACATTTATGTATTCAATGTTTGTTATAGCTTTCAGAAAAATAAATGTGTGTTACTAATTGATCTTATTCTATTTAATTTTACAAAAACCAGTATGTGCTTGGGAGTTCTTGATATTTTCCTGAGGTTTTTACATGTGGTAAGTTAAGTTTCCACAAGTCTTGATATTTTCCTGAGGTTTATGATGAAAAAAACCTTGGAAAGTGCCAATTTTCATCAAAAAATCAATTCTTTTAAAGAATATCTTATTAAGTATTAGTGAGGAATATTGAACATCAGTTATGATACTTTCATGAGCATTTTTGTAAAGGTAGAAACAAACTAGGGGCCATATTCTGGAAGACAAACTTGTAGAAAAGACAGACCTGTGTCCAGTGGCGTATATAGGAATTTATTTCGGGAGGGGCCCAAAATTACTCGCCAGTCCCTCCCCCACATATTTAATACGTCCAATGTAGCTTCTTAGGTGATAATTTAGGGCCTAAAAAACTTAATATAGGAAAAGTTGTTATTAATAAAAATACAAGTACCAAAGGGGGGTCTGGGTGTCCTCCCCCAGAAAATTTTTGGAAATTTGGCTAAAAAAACCAGGTTAACTAGTTTTGATATACTAAGTCCGAATTTTGGATGTACATTTTTATGAACTTAATATTTAAAAAGTTATTAAAATGGAGTTCCAAGTACAAAAAAGGATCTGGAGGTCCATCCCCAGAAAGTTTTTGGAACTTTACCCCTAAAAACAGGTTTTTATCTTGTTTTTGGTACACTTAGTCTGAATTTTGGACACATATTTTTTGGTAGGATTTGAATTTTGATAAACTTATAACAATAAAAGTTGTTCATAATAAAATTCCAAGTACAAAAGGGGGGTTTGGAGGTCCTCCCCCAGAAAATTTTTTGAATTTTGACCCTAAAATACAGGGTTTTAACTAGTTTTGGTACACCTAGTCCGAATTTCGGGGGGGGGGGGCCAGGGCCCCCTCGCCCCCCCCCTTATATACGCCACTGCCTGTGTCAAACCACGGCTTACTAGATAGTACAGGCTAGCCAAGTTTTGAACAATGAAAACTATTAGACAACTTTTCTCGCTTTGACGCCACAAGTCCTACCTATATCACCCACCGCCTTCAACACTGTGGATATGCTTTGCCAGTTTGTCAAGTATTGCCATCTGGATTTTTAATGATTTCCGTACTCGGCTAGCCTGTATAATATCTAGTAAGCCGTGGTCTAACCTATCGTTTCTGCATAGTTTCTTCTACATGTTTTAAGTTTCTGAATACAGTCCTAGAATTCTTCTATTTGGCTGAATCCTAATTCTTGGATTATTTAAGCATAAACCTGATTTGTGACTTTTTAATGAAATATAAAATAGAGGAAATTTGTCCTTAAAAATCAAATTATAGTTATTATCTGAAAAATGCTCATACCTAAAGATTTCCAAAAGTTTTTGAAAGGTCCAGGATGAATAAGACGTTAAATACCCACAAAACTATTTGATAATGATGGATCCTCTAAAATGCTTTTGTTTGGTCAACTAGCGAGTAGGTATGATTAAATTTCTTTTAATAGGGAAACTCCCCTTAGTTCATCTCTAGATTCATCTATTGGGTAGATTTTTAATTTCTATTTTTCTGTTTAAAATTTAACTAATACTCCGTACATAAATCAGGGTTTTCGGTCAGGGTCCTGTTTTGAAATTTTGTGAAAATAAGGGGGTCCCATAATTACCATGCGATCAATGGCCTGTAGTACAACTACCACATTCATAACTTTCAGAATTGACCCAAAATCCACCAAATTTCATTTCAAAGAGACAAACACTGAAAACAAGTTTCAAACTACTGATATTTGCACTTAGATTGCAATTTTGTGCAGGGTCCTAATTTGAAGATTAGAATTAAATGAACCCATTTTCTTTCTAGATAAACTCCTGTAGATATAGTATTTTAGTTTTAAAAATTTTGTAGCCCCTCAACCATTTCGCTGAATTCGAAAACATTATCAAAGCCTGTTAAGTGTGTATAGATGTGCTGCTGAATGGTCAACGGGCTAAATATGTAAATTCCAAAAGTTCTATACAAAATTATATTTAATTCTTAACATATAAGTATTTTTGATAAGAAATCTAATAAAAACACTTCACCAATACTTTCCTCAGTTAATGATGTGAAGAAGTATTAAGTATTAAAGTACAAATATTGGTTACTTTCGTATTATCCTGTCAACTGTGCTGCTGAAAACGAAAGGGCATAGCTTAAGTTCATGGATCAGACTCCAAATAAAAAATATAAACCTGTGCTACTGACGTTTGATGGGATTATACATAAAAACCAATATCACATTTATCAAATATTCAGGGGTAGGAGCAACTATTTCACTAAATATAGGACATTCTATACAAAAAATATAGGACAAATATAGGACCCTCCGGAAAAGGGTTAACTATATTTATTTACATTTTTCCAGATTATAACTTTAAAAACTGATACCTCTCAGTGAATTTAGACTTGATAAACAATAAAGATATGATTTTTTTTAGATAAAACTAAAAACATTTATAAATGTTCTGAAATGCAGATTGAAACATAACACAGGGGGATTCAAAACTCATGGGCAAAAATGATAGAGGGATAAAGACGGCAGATCAGATCGAAATCAAATTCTGCCCAGGCCTAGTGGCCCAACAGGCGGTTTCTATCTCCGTTTCATTGGCCTTTGGGCCTGGGGTGCTAATTACTTAGCTTGTGTCCAGGCTGAGTGGCTAGCCTGACGCTGGACCCCCAGTTGGGCTGAGTTGACCCATGACCAGCTACCCAAGCAGAAGGCATCGAACCTGGGTCGGTAATGCTCGTAGCCAGGCACGCTGACCACTACACCACTGCAGCCATGATCAGATCGAAACTACTCGAATATAATTCAGAATTATCCTTGAAAATGGACCCTGAAGCAATTCTAAGGTGCTAAAGTACTGATGAAAATTGCCAGAACCAATGTAAAATGAGTTATTGCGGGGGCAAACAATTGGAGGCAGAAATAAAATTATGATGTTTTAACTTATATTTATAAAAACTGTGTGAAGTTTTTGATCTTAAGAGATTGTCTTCTTTGTTGTTAAACTTTGAAGATGACCTCTTTACAAGAACTTTACACAGTTTTTATAAATAAGTTAAAACATGATAATTGTCACTGGAATTTTATTTTTCTACTACTATCAACCATTTGCCCACTTTTCCATTTCACCCATTTTTCATTACTTTTGTACACAATTTATTTTAATGCCTCAGAATAGCTTCAACTTTGGGTCTGAGATGAGAAATATAGGACATATAGGGCATTTGCAAAAATATAGGACAATATAGGACGTTTTTTAAGGTTTTTGGAAAAATATAGGATATATAGGACAACTCTGACCCCTGAATATTGGGTTCATACCCCAGCGATTTTTATATTTCAGTTTTTCTCTGAAGGAAAAATTGTAGTATATTTAAAAATATTTCGGAATTTAAATGTTACTCAGTTCTAAGTGAATAAGTCTGTCTTAATATTATTGTTGCACAAATACTTTTCTACAAGTTTTTCTAACGAAATGAACTGCTTTAACGATCAAATTCTAACAATTGACACAACTGCTTTTGGACTTTAAAACAGTAATAATTTAGTATTGAATACTATTCCAAGTTTGTGAAATGATTAAGGAATTTCACTGAAATCTCATTATTCTTTGATAATTTTTGGTCTTATAAAATCTTGGTTTATATTTAAAAATGTTTCAAAATAAAAAAAGGATAATTTTTTTCTTATACTTCTAAAAAATTTGGAATACCTCCACCCCAAACAAGTTTAGTACTGATCCAGCAGCTCTTTTTACAATGTTTGTTTTAGGTCGCTTTCAATCTTTTCTGTCTGTCCAGGTGGAATTTAGAAATCAATTTTAAGCTAACTTTCTGATGAGCTAGACTTGAAATTTTAAACATAGTTCAGATCTGGATGACAATGCGATTTTATCTCATTGGTTCGATTAAATTTGCTTTCCCTGATCCCCAGGGGGACTAAAAGTTTAGAAGTACAACGATAGGACTTTATAGTTAAAAAATCATAGTTGTGCAGTTTGCCTCTCCTTAGATGTTATTATTAGGAGGGCTTTAGAAGTGTTGTGTTTAAAACATTAGTAAAATGAAAATTTGTAAGAATAAAAGTAACAAACATTACATTATTTAAAGTAAGTTTTGTAAATGTTGTACATGTAACGGACTTACTCTCATTAATTAAATGTCAAGTTCGTTGCTGATATTTAAAAAAAAATGGATTTTTTCTTATTACTAGTGTTTAAGAAAACTTCCAAAGCCATCTGAATAACCAGAGGCAAAAACTGTAGACCAATGATTTTAACAAAAAATTACAGCCACATGTTCAGTTAAATTTGTTCAGAAGAGTGTTTTTAGTTTATTAAAAAGAGAAAGGAATCAAATCCCTTGGAAGTCGTACAGGCCGAATTCGAAACTTTACACGAACAAAACTAAAAAGCAGAAAATAATTAATGAAATAAAAAACTTTTGAAAATGGACTAAAAAATAAATTTTTGTAACTCCTTGTAAAACGAAAAACATAGGGCTCATGCAAGGATATTTACAGCTACTACTCTTGGCCCTCTTTTTACCAATTTATCCACAATAAAAAATAAGAAATGTAAAGAGTGCTAAGAGAAGCTGATGAATTAAATACCTAATGCATGAGCTCCACGTTTTCTGTTTTACAAGGAGTTACAAAAATTACATTATACTTTTTAGTCCATTTTAAAAAGCTTTTTGATTTCATTAATTATTAGAAATTCAGCCCTGGTGCTCATTAACCAGTGGGTTCAACCACTGCTTACTAGATACTATACAGGCTAGCTGAGATACAGAAATTATTAAAAATCTAGATGGCAATATCTGACAAAGCAAATCCACTAAGTTGAAGGCAGGGCTTAATGGCTCAAAAATGATTTGGGCAAGAAAGTAGAACAGGAGATCTATTAAAAAAAAGTACTTACTGTTACCCAGATGTAATAGGTTGTCATGGTAACAAAGTTTGCCAAGATAGGATGACAACTGCCAACAGTTGTCATGAAAACACGCCTTTATTTTTCCTTATTTGTCAGTGTGTTATGCTATTGGTTGGTCATAGGTAGGACTTGTGGCGATCCTAGCGGAAAAAGTTGTCAAATGGTTTTCATTATTCAAAACTCAGCTAGCCTGTATAGTATCTAGTAAGCTGTGGTTCGACTAGGTTGCAAATAACTAGTATTCTTACACAATCAAGATTATATCTCTTTTAAAAAATGATGAATATTTTTTTAAAATATTGCATTTGTCTTGTTAACCTCTTTGGTAATCGGAAATATTTAGAGTTACATGTAACCAGACTTCCTATTTAAAAAGCACAAGCCATTTAAAGCTTATTTTGAAGTAGAAACTAACTATGCATAAGATGAATGGTTAAAATGTAGTTAGAAGAATATTACAAGATTAATGGAACAGAGATTGATACAATAAATTGAATCTATATTTTTGTTTAAAAAAATCCTGATTAAAAATAAATTTTAACTTATTACTCTATCTTTGTAAACACTAAAAGATAATACTTTTTGAAATGAAAGAATCAATTTAAAAGTTATATTATCATTTTGATGAGGTTTCAATCAATAAGTTAAATTGAGTAGGTATAATTGTAGGTGTAGGTAGAAATTAATTGAGTAGGTATAATTGTAGGTGTAGGTAGGAATTAATTGAGTAGGTATAATTGTAGATGTAGATAGGAATTAATTGAGTAGGTATTCTTTTGATAAAATTAGTATTTCACAGCAATTATTTAAACTTCTAGCTTTAATAGGCTTCTTCCTTAGACTTATTCACCTATGAATTGGGTAATGTAGTAGCTGAAAATAGGATGTTAAAATATTTCATACATTCCCTCAAGACTGAAAAAGTACGATTATGCTGGTTTATAGTTCATTATCAAAGGGATAAATTATAAATAGTATTTACTGTTTGATTGTTTTTCAAGAAAACATTAAAAGATACAATCTTAATTTTGTAAGAAAAAACAGTTAAGTTAATATTTAATTAAATTATCAAAGAAGAGTAGCAAGTCTTAGATTTAAAACTAATACTGTGTTGACATAAGAAAATCGGGTACTTACATATTATCCTGTCGACCTTTTAGCAACCATTAAATTCAGCGGCACATGTATAGAACAGTCAATGGGCTGTGATAACGTTTACGGATTCAGCTGCACGGTCGACGGAATAATATACAAGAACCGAAAATCATAACATAGGAAAATACTGTTTAAATTTGAAAGGTAAACTCTTTCTTTTACTGATGTCAACCATTTCTTTTTTTTCCACTAACACTGGCATTATAAAAACAAATAGTAAAGAAAAAGTAGAATGGTTGTAATAAATGTAAGCAGACTTGCTGCTGCTTGCATAAAATGCTCTCAGAAAACCAGAGATTAGACAAAAGAGTTGAAAGGTCTGCCATAATAAACATCAATTTCTTTGTAAAAGTTTGTTTAACCACTAATTAATTTCATTGACAAAAGGTTAAACTATTACTGAGTACATAGAATCTGAACCTAGACCGAAAAAAATCAAAGAAACTGAAAATACACAAATGAAACACTTAAACATATAACTTTATTAATAACCCGAAGCACTAATGATTATTTGAAAGAAATATTTACAACCACTAGCTATAAATGATGAACAAACTATATCTGCGAAAAAAGTACATGAACCCAACACAAATTTAAAAATGGAGCATAAACGGTGGGATACTTTTTAAGTATTTAAAGTGAGAGAAAGACATCAGTTATGAATAACTATTGAAAATTGAGGGAAACATTCTAAGGTTGACTTAAAAAGTGAAATGGGGTATCACACTGTTCATGATTTTTAACGTGCTATACTTACAATAAAGAGGTGGAACTGGTTGAAATGCCATGCATTTTCAGTACCCTTTACTGGATAGCTGAAACAATTATAGAACCAATTAATAAGCAAAACAACCCGGGATAAGAACATATCCACACAAAAGAGCAATAAAGATGAGATCAAACAGTATCTCAGTAGTTATAAATACTTGCTTCATAAATGTTGTACTTCAAATCAAAGTAGCAGTATATGCTTAGATTTGTGCCCCTATTTAGAGGCAAGTAAATATTTTAGACTTGACAAACTAAAATTTTAAGCTTGGTTTTAAACTGTCTATTTCAAGAAGGTTTTTAAAAACAAGGGAGTTTTGTAAATGACTAGAAAGTGTGTGGTTAAAATCATTTGAAAAGTCAGAAAAGGGAACTGACAAATGATAATGCAGAATAGCCCAAAATATATAATTATATCTACAATAAATTTTTATAAGCATTGATGAGTATGAAAACTACTAACAGAAACCCCAGTGCTTATCTATCAGACAGGCACATCATCGGATCTTTTCATCTAGATGAAAGTCACAGCTCTCCTGATGACAGATTTTGATGCAACTGAAACCTATGTTTCAGTTTTCCAAGCTATAATAGATACTCTAATTGCCCTTTGATTGATCTCATTTTTATTGCAAATTTACAGGTAGCATATGTATTGCATAAGTGTGTAAAGTTTTAAGACAACAAAATTTAATTTAGCCTTTCTTTTTAGTCAATACTCAGTTCTTGCATAAAATATCATAGATAATAAATTATACTGGCTACACAACAAGTTTTTAGGTTCTATACAGAAAACTAAGCAGTTTTTTTAATAAGTTAAGCTATAAATCAAACTTTGAGAATTCTGCAGATTCTGTTAAACAACTGCATAAAAATTGTCTTATATCAACATTGTATCATGGGATTATAACAAAACACCAACATTATACTATGGGATTCAATGAGTATACATTTCTTTATGCCATAAATAAGTCATGAAATGTGGAGAAGTGAATTTACATGCTAGTAGGCAACCAATCATTACACATTCATAGGTCTTGATATTAACTAGACTTCAGTTAAAACCTTTTTGCTCCTTTTCCAACTAAACAGAATTAAATGAACAATTTGAGCAAAATTGAGTTAAGATAATATATTGGATTTATTACAACCATTAAGTCTGAAATTTATAAAATTCCAAGCTCATGAGTAAAATTATGAGGTATATGGAATGCAAAAACTTCTCACCCAGAAATTTTATTTTGTTCTTAATTTCAAGATTAACTATTAGTATATTTACTACATTCCTTATAATCTGGAATTAAAACTTAGAGATCCAGATTAAGGTTTGCATATCTATGCTTTCTTAAAACTGATAAAATAAAACGACAATGAATATGAAATTAATAATTGACAGTCGAAAAATGTTGAAAAAAATATCAAACAAAAAATTAAGAGTATAATATTTTTATGACTTAACCTCCAAAAATGGAGACAGAAATCCTAAACATTAACATACAGGCTTCTTTATGAGCAAAAAAATTTGGTACCTATGTATAATTTGGTTGACCAAGCTGCTCAATCTGAAGAGCCTTACCAAATATCATAGACTGTGCCGCTGAATCTGATGGTCAATAGGATACTACGTAAAAACCAAAATTTTAAGCAAAAACAATAGATATAAAACTACATTCTTACATGTTAAAAAATCTTGACAAAAAACTTCCATTACTAATTAAAAGGAGCAAAAGAATTTAACTCTTGCTAAGGAGCAAGACAAATATGGTATGATAAAATTACACAATGACTAACACATAACCTATCATTGCTAACACACAGAGCATTAATTACCTAACTCTAAGAGTAACAATAATAGAAATTTTTTTACAACAAAGATGTATGAAAACCTTTTTTCCAACTTATCAGTTCCATTGTAACAGGCAGAACCAAAGAGTTAACATTCTTATCATGGTATTTCTTTTGAAAAAAAACCCCCCAGCTATACAACTTAAAACAAATAAATGAACATATAAAATTTAAATAAGATATTTTTCAAATATTAGCAATCTGAGTTCAATTATATTTTAGAGTAAGATGAAAAACAGATTACGACACTGCCACTTTTAATACTTCCAGACTATGAGTTAAGTCAAAAAATGATTTTGTTTGAAGGAGCAAGTTATGTGGAAAAAACCTCATGCTTTTATTAAGCTTAATAATCTTTAATTGTAAAAATTTGAAAACACTTGAACTTGATACAAAATAATATTACAGACTCCAACCTCCATTGAAAACTTTCCGTAATACCGTAATAAACCTTTCATCCAGAAATCTAAAATCCCCCCCCCCCCCAGGTTTTCTGATTTTTTTTAAAGTAGCTTAGTTTTTGTCTAGAAAATATATTTCTTTTTCTCAAAGATGGGGGTTGTATGATGGCCTGAGAGTTCATAACACATCATAAGAGGTTGTTGAGATGGGGGGCCCGGTGAGTTCATAACGCCGTGAGTGTCTAATATTGTGCAATACAATCTGAAAATAGATGATTTATTACATATGGTTTTTGAGAATGAGAGTTAATAATGGGGAAAAAGCTTTTAATTTTACAGGATTTTAAGCAGACCCAGTCATTAGCCACGATGTGCTTGCACATTAATGCAGAGCTATGTTAAATTTGCATTTTCCCCTGCTGCATTGGCATTGGTGTTAGGAGGGTTCTGTAGTTTTTCAATGATTTTCGTAATCTGTAGTATGAAAACAACCGTAGGAACTACGGAGAATCCAATATACTTGGAGTCTATGATATTATAAATTTTTTTGTTAGTTTTGCATAACAAAGATAAAACTATACTAAGAAATAAAAAAAAAATAGAAATATAAACTATAGAAATTTAACCTTTAAAAACCATACAAGATTGACAGTAAAACAAAATTTATGCTATGTTTGAGAAATTTGTAAGTAAATTTTTAAAGGTTTGGAGGTTTAGTTCCAAAAACTAGATATATACACCTTTTATTCCATAGGGTAAAACCTGCTCGAGAAATATTGTAGTAGATCCAAGACATTTATTCTTCCTTAAACTTCAAAATAAGCAAATTATTCTTTTTTTGCATTCCTTTTTAAAATGGCTACAAATCAATATGCGACAAAAGTAAGACAAGTACTCTTCCATTACTCATTATGTCCATCAGCAAGTTGTTTTAGACTATTTAAGATTTGAATAATATATACACTATAGAGGGAGGCAATAATTAGGTAACTTAATATATCCCATTCAAAAAGGCACGATGAGTTATCATAGAATGATGGAAGAGTGTCATCAGATATTCCACACAAGAGAATCCCTGGAAGCAATATAGTCATTCAATAAAGTCGTTTGACTGACATTTCTTTAATTTTGGATATGCCAGTAAAATGACTGATGGGCAGTTTCCAAATATTTTCCGTTAAAAATGCAAACAAATAAATTTGAATGAATTGAGAGAATCAATTAGTTCTATTAATCTTTGCAAAATCCCATAAAAGAAATTCAGTAAATTAATTACAATTCGTCCAACATTTGCATTTTGAAAGAGGAATATCGAGAAACTTTACATTGATCAATACAATTATTAACAATTCAAATCTGTTAGAATTTAAAAATCAAATGCAATGAATCAATCAAAACACATTAAACAAGCAAATTTACCCTAATAACGCAAAAGAAATTCCTCTAACATAACCAAAAGAATCCATCCTCCTTGCACTAAAAATGACACAGAAACTTTAAAAGTCGAGAGAGCAGACAAACCTCACACCGAATTATTATTATTGTTGGCACTGGCAATGACAGCGTTGTGGTCCATCTCGTCCTTCAAGTACCTGAGTTCAGAATCGGTCAGGTTCTGCCCGTGGGCACTGCCTGCGTGAGCCAGGAAGAGATCTTTGAGGAAACTCAGTTCCTTAGTGAGGATTTTTATTTTGGCTTCAAGCATTTCATTTTCCTCGCGTAACTGGTTCACTCGCTCCACTGTCTGCTGCGTTTTGAGTTTCGTTTTGGAGCGAGACTTCTTGACGGCTAGGTTGTTCCTTTCCCTACGTTTCTTGTACTCCTCGCTGTCTTTGTCCAAGGAGCTGAGTCTCTTAGACTTGCCCCCTGAGCTGCGCCGGAAAGAATCAGAGGAGCAGTCAGATGACAGGTCATCCATTTCCCGTTTGGCTGGATTTCTAGGAGCCATTGCTAACAAATGGGCATTCAACAAAAAGGTTTCTGGAAAGACAATGAATGTAATGAATATACTTTTAGGTAAAGGTGCATGAAATTTTAAAAAAAGAGTAAAGATGGCACTTTTTAGGAATAAGTTTTACCACATATTACTTTAATTACTTTATAACTTGATCATTTAAAAGCTAAACCAAAAACTGTTTAAATTGTTCCAGTATCAAATATTGAATACAGAATAATGGATAACTTAAAATGGCTAAAAATTGAGTTTATGTCATGCTACACCCTAAAAGACAATACTATGTTTCAAATGTTAGATTGCATTGTAGCTTCTTGACTCAACTTTTTCGACTTAGCCACCTCCTTTTTTAATTTATGCTAAAATTGTATTTGAACCAACTGAAATCAAAAGTACGAGGGTTGTTTTTTTTTCAACTTCCGTTTTGCTCCTGAAAAAAAAGTAGTAGGAATTTCGAAATAATTTTGTTACTGGTAGTTAGGTACATCCTTCAGGATCAATTTGCATCTTTACTGCATGAAAATCGGACATTTTTTCTGTTAGTTATCGAATTTACAAGCGCGCTCCTCGAACTTATTTCCCGCCAGCCCATAGAGAATTTCGCTTTCCCCTCCTGCAATTTTCACCTGCTCACCTTTTGTTTAATGTTAAATGCTGGGCAAACGGAGCGGTCGCGCGAAGAAGAAAGCGAAATTCTCTATGGGTTGGCGGGAAAAAAGTTCGAGGAGCGCGCTTGTAAATTCGATAACTAATAGAAAAAATGTCCGATTTTTATGCAGTAAAGATGCAAATTAATCCTGAAGGATGTACCTAACTACCAGTACCAAAATTATTTCGAAATTCCTACTACTTTTTTTTCAGGAGCAAAACGGAAGTTGAAAAAAAAACAACCCTCGTATTTAATTCCTCTGCTGAAGCCACTTTGCTTGTGCTTTTTTGAGAGTTTCAATTCAAATTACATCAAAATTCAGCAATGACTCAACGTTTAGAATAGGGGTCAGCAAGTAATTTTGCTTGGGGTGCAAATAATTTTGAAATTTTTTTTATCGAGGTCTGAAGAAAAAAAGGTACATATTACTTTTTCATATCTTCTTTTTTGGCACTACAGCCTAGGACAGGACAAGGCCGTCTCAACAAGTCTTAGCCATCTCGCAAAAACCTGTTGATAATTAGGGGAGAGTGGGGCACCTTGGGACACTCAAATTTTCGGACGCAATTTTATAGTTATGAACTCGTGCTTCTAGGTACTAATAAATTAGACTAAAATCTACTCCTCAACGTGTTTTGGAACATTTGGCGCATCTACAAAATTATTTACTTCACTTTTCTTGTTTTTTGTGGTCTGAAGTAAGATTTACCTGTACTTTGAAAGCCTTTTTGAAATAAAAAAAATATATTTATGTTATTATAATTATGCTTAAGACTAAAGTACGTGTATCAATTGATATTTTAGAAAAGAAAAAGAAAATTTATTGTTAAACTCAAAAGAGTAAGTAACTAAGATTAATTCCCAAACTGTCAAGGTGGGGCACCTTGGGACATGTTAAAAGATACCAAAAAAATTTTCAAGAATAAAAAAAATTTGTTTTTTTATTAAAAAATTAAATAATTTAAGAAGTAAGAGGGTTATAATTTAGAAATTGGTGCAAAAAAGTTTCTGGAAGGAAACAAAAAATTGTCATGTCCTTGAGTTTTCCGCCATGACAGCCTTCTCCTTGGGGAAGAAGCTCCTCCCCCCTTTCCCGCCTAAATCGGCAATTGAACGGAGTTGAGTGACGGAGTGGATGTCTTTGCTTCGGCTGGGAATGCTTCGTATTATTGGTTCGATTGACGCCTGCTAACGCTGATCCGAGCCCTTGGAACTGGCCAGCCACCTGATTCAACGGAGAATTCATTGCCGGGGAGCACGCAACGAGTGTTCCCACCTCCCAGTCCAGCCTCGGACCTTCCGGAGATGATCCAGGGGGGAAAAGCGATCCTCCCCACCCCCAGTATCCTGCCCAGGCAGTGCGGAGAGGAGTGAGCGCTGACACGTACTACCATCGTCCCCCTGGCCTCCAGTGTTACTGCCGATGATCTTCCCGATATCCATCCAGATATATGCTGTGGTCCTGATGTCCGATTGCACTCCTGTCACTCCTCACTCTATAGAAATCATAGACTCTAGACTCGATAGCTAAGAAGAATATCTGTCTGTATATTTTGTGGTTGTGTGTTGTGTTTGGTATTTTTATTTTCTTTAAAAAAATATTATAATATTTTTCCCCCTGAATGTGGTGGAGTGTTATGTCCTCGAGTTTTCCGCCATGACAGCCTTCTCCTTGGGGAAGAAGCTCCTCCCCCCTTTCCCGCCTAAATCGGCAATTGAACGGAGTTGAGTGACGGAGTGGATGTCTTTGCTTCGGCTGGGAATGCTTCGTATTATTGGTTCGATTGACGCCTGCTAACGCTGATCCGAGCCCTTGGAACTGGCCAGCCACCTGATTCAACGGAGAATTCATTGCCGGGGAGCACGCAACGAGTGTTCCCACCTCCCAGTCCAGCCTCGGACCTTCCGGAGATGATCCAGGGGGGAAAAGCGATCCTCCCCACCCCCAGTATCCTGCCCAGGCGGTGCGGAGAGGAGTGAGCGCTGCCTCGTACTACCATCGTCCCTCTGGCCTCCAGTGTTACTGCCGATGATCTTCCCGATATCCATCCTGATATATGCTGTGGTCCTGATGTCTGATTGCACTCCTGTCACTCCTCACTCTATAGAAATCATAGACTCTAGACTCGATAGCTAAGAAGAATATCTGTCTGTATATTTTGTGGTTGTGTGTTGTGTTTGGTATTTTTATTTTCTTTAAAAAAAATATTATAATATTTTTCCCCCTGAATGTGGTGGAGTGTTATGTCCTCGAGTTTTCCGCCATGACAGCCTTCTCCTTGGAAGAAGAAGAAGGACAGAAGCTCCTCCCCCCTTTCCCGCCTAAATCGGCAATTGGACGGAGGACCCATAAATTGCTGTCATGGTGGTCCCATATATACCCAATGATACCGACCCCTCTTCAGAACCTGTTTTGTAGCTGTTCCAAAAAAACCACGGCTACTCGTCCCCCCTAAGAAGCGGGTGATTTTTTTAACGGGGTCCGCCATTGCTCCGCCCGTCCATCCTCAGTCCCTTTAATTTATCCTCCTCAATGTCCTTGATCCTTTTTTTGTCTAAATAGTATTATTGGTTGAGATGCGGCCACATCAAATTTTAATTGGTATGTACTTTTATAACTAGTGGAGGTTTTTTTTATTATGACTTGTACCATTGCCAACTTGATCATTGATTAAATGTTTGATTCTTCTCTATTGTTATTGTGTTTGAATTCACAGCTTGTCAGGGATCTCAAGCGTGCCTGGTCCATTTTTCATGTCTAAAAAATTCAAAAATTGAAATTAAAATATTTGGCCCTTGATTTTTAATGTTATTAAAAAGGGGCACACAACAAAATCAGTGATTTACGTCATGACAAAAATGAGGAAATCAGTGAAAATTTTGAATGTAACTTATTATTGATAGCCAATTTAAGATTTTTAAGCATAGCTTTATCATAATTTAATGTGTTCTTTTTTTATTTTTCAAAATAACATAAGTTTTTATGTTATTATTGGAAGTGTCCCAAGGTGGGCCACTAGTGGGGCACCTTGGGACATTAAAAGAGGTTTTATAAAATTGTTATTATGAATTCCCTAAAAGAGATAATTGGTCGGGAAAAAACTTATTAGATGCGCAAAGGACTATATTTAATATATTAGCTTTGCTTGAATGAATATAACGGTATAAAAAAACTAGAAAAATAGTTAAGTAAAAAGTGTCCCAAGGTGCCCCACTCTCCCCTACTAATAAATCCGCTTCAAATTGCAAAATCACTATTTAAAAATCAAGTTACTCATGAAATATTTTAGAAAACATTGGTAAGGCTATGGCTCAAACGAATGGCCGACTGCTAACAAGAAAATGTTGAGAGTGATGGTCAAGGAATTTAGTATTCCTCCACGAAAAAATTTGGAAAACCTTGATTTATTGACTGCTTATAGGTACTAAGATCATACTAATATTTCAGCACTCGTCTTAAATTTTAAGATTCAAAATCATCGAATGAACTTTTTTTTTTATAAGAAAGTGTATGTTATTATTAAAGAGCTTTATATTAAAAAAGGGAGTCAGGGGATTTCCCCCAGTAAATTTTTTAGTTTGACTATTAAAATCCAAGTGAAACTAATTTTTATTGTGTAAGAATATTAATATTAATAATTTTCAAAATTTTTTGACAGTTCAGGGAATACCCTCAAGCGGTCCGGATGTGGACCGCGAGTTGTCGACCCTTGGTTTAGAATTACTATATATAATCAATTTCTAAAAAAGTTTGAGCTTGGTAAAGAAATTGGCAATCCCTGCCAATTTTAAAACTCAAGTTACCCACAGGATTTTAACTAAATTAAGCCACATATTAAGTCAATAAGGCTAATGACCATGCTCTACCTAAGTCCCCCAATAAATGTTATAAAATGGATATCTTTCAGTAAAAAAAATAAGAAAAATATACATTTTTAATAAAACACATATTTTTTGCCTTGCACATTCCTCACTCTTGGCAATTTTGAAGTCTGAGGCAGAGTGGCAAATAATGATCAATTATGAAAGCTGTGAATAAACATTCTGCATTGGTAACTTTCTCATGAGATTCATTACTTTTAACAAAGAGATCTAGCTTTTTATTTTCAAATATCACCAAATTCTTTATTGTGGCATTGGAGTAATTATGTTTAAAAGGAACTTTTTCCAGGCTTGATGGCCGTAGTCTCGTAGATGTAAAAGAAGTACAATACGTTTCCAACAAGCCCGGAAAAAGCTCCTCTTAATCATCATAACTCCGGCCGTATAAGCCTTCACAGTTTAATTGGAGTAATTGTTTAAAATTTTTATCAGTTGGTTTGCTATGTTTGGCAATATTCATAATTTTTGGTGTCTAAAACAGCTTGGTGATATGTAAGTAATGGGACAGATGTCAAAATTGAACCCAAATATTATACAGCCATGTAATTAGCTCTCAATCCAAGTTCTGTGTAATAGATATACAGAGAAAAAAATAGTTTCAATTAGGAGCGTGTAGCTAAAGGGATTGTACTGTAGATATTATATTAATATACCCCCTGAAACTCTGAAATTTACCTTTTAGAAACATACAAAATGATTAAAATAACCCATATTCCTCCAAAATACCAATATCCCTCACTGAAATTTTTTTTTCTGCCAACCCCTCTAGTTTCAATGTTGCATAATACTAGTTACACTAATTATAGGGAGTGCAAATTTAAAATTAAGGCGCATAATTATACAATTACAAAAGAACACAGTATGTTTTAAGACTTAAAAACGGTATGCAACAAAAAAAAAACAGTATGATCTTAAAAAAACCCAACGGTTATAAAGAATATCAAAATAACATGTGTACTTAACAGCTAACAAAGAACTGCCGTGACAATAAATTTTTTTAGTTCATATTATTTACAAAAATGAACGAGTTGTACATCTTTTTATAGATTTAAACTTACTACGGAGTTTATAAACTAACAGAAATGTGAACGTCTTCAGTAAACAATTCAGTGAAATTCATAGAAAAGACGCTATTCATACAATTGCGTCACCGATCAAGATGTCAACAAAAAGTAAGAACAACTGCACTTTTAGCGAAAGAAACATTAAATATCTAATCTTTTACCTGGGAATACACACAATGATTACAGAATGCGTAATTCTTAGTAATTTAAATCAAGATACAATGAATTGTGACAGCTAATTCGATATTTTCAGAGTATTTTCGTTATAGAAAAGGCCAAAATTGATTGCATCAACACAGAAGAGAACAGCGAATCAGAATTCAGAAAAGAGAGGATGAGAAAAAAAACATTACACGTGCGGTCGAAGTGAATGACCGGCCATGTTTGTTTTATTTTTTTACTTTTTCATGGAATGAAAAGGAAATCAAAAAAGGAAAATGAAAAACTGGAAATGAAAATTAGGAAAATTACAATGTGAGACACTTATTGTTAATCTATGTTGTATTTTGTTATTATTTGCTGCTTTCTCTCAACAGTTTAGATACATGTGTCACGTGTCAAGTCAATGAAAATTGCGTCATCTTTAAAAGAAATCGTAGAGAATATTTTTAAGATCTTAAAATATTGTATCAATTTGTCCATGTGTAAATATTCATAGTAGTTTTGATGCGTTTTATGTTTTGAATGGGAAAATGGATAGCTCGGCTCAGGTGGCGCTGCTGTCGATGGACCAGTGGACCAGCCACCCAGCATAAGTCCCCCCCCCCGTTTCATTTATATAAAATTAACTTAAGTAAGTAATAACATTACTAAAATTTGGAAAAAGTACGAGTTAAAAATTACGAAAAATCAATTTTTTTTTCGAATAACTGCCCAAAAACAGGCTTTTGAAAAGGTCATTTTTCTATGCATATTGTTCACAGAAAGATATAATGGAAAGCTGAAGGAATTTACTCTTAATTAATTAGTTAATTAATTTAATAAATTAAAATAGGTTAAATGAAGGTCTAACTTCCAAACAAATAACAAAAGATAAATGTTTGGCATTCTTTTACTAAATTTTTAAAAAATATTAAATAAATTTTCTTTATGAAATTATGTATATCATTAGTTAATTAATTAATTTTTTAAAATGAAAATTAAAAATACAGGTTAAATCATTCAATCAAATAAAACAGAAAATACTTAAGGGGACTTGGTACCAAAATTTGGTCAAAATATCGAATTTGAGATTTTGCAATAAAAGTGAAGATGCCCTAAGATAAAGTTTTTAATGTTTAAAATCTAAAGGCTTTTTTTCTAATCATCCAAAGCACTTCAAACTTTGTAGTCATTATCAGTAACACCTGTTTAACATCTTCAGGCATCAGTGGCGGATCCAAGGGGGGCGCAACAGGCCTTTTGCCCCCCCTTGGGCCCAGGCACTTTTTTAAAAATTAAAATTAAGTTTTTTTTTTTTTTTTTTTTTTTTTTATATTTCCAATGGCAGGGAATACATAAAGATAACAAGAACATAAAACACCAAAAGGTGAATTAAACAAAGAGACCGAGGTCATCTTCCCATAAGCTCTCTCGCACGCCAATATCTTGCGGTCTCGGACTTAAGAGTGTGGAGCATCTTGCAGCGATGAAGATGCTTTCTGTTCATTGGTTCCTTTGCGTCACATATTCTACAGTCAGGATGGTCATAAATGTGTAGTCGATACAAGTGTTCGCCCAGGCAGTCGTGGCCTACCAGGAGACGAAAGAGGGCTACAGCATCTCGACGGGGCTTATCTGGTATTGCCACAAGCTCCACCTCACTCCAATTCTTATTCTTTATACTTTCCTGAAGCCAAGAATAGGTTCTTAATTTCATTATGTTTTTTATATATAGTTTTATGGAGTGGTAGGATAGGCCAGAGCAGTTTGGTTGGACTAACTGCGTTCCCTTTCGAGCGAGGAAGTCAGCCTGCTCGTTACCGTAAATGCCACAATGGCTGGGAATCCACACTGTATGACCACACTTTTTTCCTTCTGTACCAAAAGCGTGATGAGCTCCCGACATTGCAGAACCGTATCAGATAGTGCTTTTCCCGGTGAGTCAACAGCTTGAATTGCAGCCTGGGAGTCTGAGAGTAGAACAACTCTTTCATTAAAAATTAAGGTAAGAAAAGGAAAAAATTGTAAATGGGAAGAGAAGATTAAAATATTGAACACTAAATAGGAAGCATGAAAATGCTAGTCAATATGGGAGGGCACCATAGAGCTGAGGGCACTCTCAAGCGCAGATTCAGGGGGGGCTACTGGTCAATTGCACCCCCATGAGCTCGGGCTAGGTGTACCAAAACGAGTTAAAAACCCTGTGTTTGTGGTCAAATTTCCAGAAATTTTCTGGGGGAGAACCCCTAAACCACCTTTTGTATTTATATCATTATTATTTAGAATTAGTTCTTCAAGATGCAAATACTATCTTAAAACGTATCAAAAAGCTTTATTGAACCCATTAGGGGCCATCCATAAATGACGCCACGCTCGGAGGGGGGAGGTATTTAATTTGTGACAAGGGGGAGGAGGGGCAAAAGTAATGACATCACATCCTGCAGCTGAAAACCAACAAAAAAAAAACCACGATTTATTTTTTCTAAACAAACCAATTTAAACCCTATGAATGAAAAATAGAAATAAAACTATATGGTGGGGTAAAATTAAACTTATATAAAACAGTTGGTTTTGGTTGGGCATTTTCAAAACGTGTATTAGGACATATTGTGGGTTTAGCGTGGCATGTGACATAGGGGGTGGGGAGGGGTTCGAAAATTGGCAAAAAAAAAAAGTGACATCATTTATGGTTGGTCCCAAATTTTAAATATTTATGCGTGGGATATTTTACCCGGTGCAAAAATCTAGATTTTGGCTTGATAATGACTAAATCTTTTAGACTTTAAAAGGATATTTGGGCTCCTATACCCAAATAAATTTCTATATGCGCCACTGGAGTAATGAAAAGAGAGGGAGACCTGTGGGGCAATCAGCCCCGTGTCAACCCCTTGACCATCTAGAACAGAGATGACCGCTCATCTCTAGGATCTCTCTAGAGGATGGGACCTTAAATTCCGTCTTAAAAGTTCAAAAATAAGTCGAGAGACTACATTTTAAGGTATAATTTTTAAAAAATTTCTGGGGGAGGACCCCCCAGACCCCCTTCATTCTCTGGGGCGTCAATCAAATAATCGGGCGGAGAGACCTTGGGAAAAATATGGGAATCTAAACCCTTCCCGAAAAACAAAAGTCTAGTTGTACGGCTCTGTAGACGACCTCAAATAGGTTTTTAGGGTAAAATTTTCAAAATTCTTCTGGGGGAGAACCACCAACCTTCCTAAAATGTGGTTGCCCCCCCCCTTAGGATCAGGCTGGATCCGCCACTGTCAGGCATGGATTTTATAATATATTTTTTACAATTTTTTTTTCGGATCATTAAAGTGGAAACTTAGGGCATTTTTTCGAAAAAGATGCCAAATTTCAGTTTTTTTATTTTTCAGAAACTTTTATAGATAATCCAATTTCCATGCCTACAATATATGTTTGATTTATGTTAAGAAAAATAATCAAGTCCAAATAACATGTATTAAGGAAGGAGTATCAATTTCAATTTAGGGTAATTTCGGGCATTTTTTTGAAGTTTTTTGTAATTTTTTATCTCGCTTTTTTTGGGCTAAATATGAATTAGTGTGAAGTAAATACATAATTTAACATCTTCACAGATGATAAAATCCTGTTATTAGAGAAAACATTTTTTTCGTACCAAGTCCCCTTAAACTATATTCAGTGATAAATCATCTAAAAAATAATTAAATTTGAAAGAGACGAAATATCTTTTAAAAAATTTGAATTATTATTAACAAATTTAAAAATTTTAAATTTATTTTTAGTATGCTATTATTGAGGTCATTCCCAAGTGAAAACCGTTAAAAAACTGAATGTAGCAATTTGTTACCGGTTTGACCCTTTTTTTCAGTAGATTTACTGGACACTGGACTATCCCAGAAACTTTCCCCCTCCATAATTTATAACGGCAAAAGCTGATTGCTATATTCAGCATCTTAAATACTATGCTTTTGAAAAAAAAAAAACTGTTCCACTGAAATCATGTGAAAAAGAAAAGTTTTAATTTCTGACCTTACCATACCCCTTATTCTGTAGGGGTTGGGGGAAATCTTCTATCTGTTTACTGAATTATTCTCTCTGTGGTCTTACCCTACTGACACTAGATGGCAGCATCACAATATTTCAGCGGGGCCATCAAGACCGGAAGGAATCTTTTCGGATTCAATGAGGTTTGGAATAAAAGCTTCTTGTAATTATTTCCTAAAGCTTTCTTTCTTTTTTCATAGGTAGTTATTTAGTTACTTTCGTATACTAATCAGGCAGAATTAAATCGATGAGTGAAATGAATTAAATAATTTATTTAATTGAGTCACTTCACACTATTAAAATTGAATAGAAATCCACATTATCAAAGAAACAAATTCGAAGAAATTAAAAAAAAGAATAATTAATTGAACTCAAAAGGTATTTTACATGGAAACATTGACTCTAAGCAACTTTTTAAACTTTTGTACTGAAATAAAGGTTATTTAAAAATAATCAGTGAGTCAATTAAATCTTATATATTAAAATAATTTGGTTTTTCTTTCGGCCGGCCGCCAGGCCGAACCCCTGAACAGATTTGGATAAACTCGGTCTTGATCTAAAGCTTTCCACCCCTAGATGAGCCAGTAATATATCACGTTCCTCCAAAACCTTCCATTTTTAAATTATGCGTTCTTTTCGTTTTGCCCCCATGTTAACTCTATGGGGAGGTTCCGTTCGGCCGGCCGCCAGCTCGAACCCCTGAACCGATTTGGACAAACTCGGTCTTGATCGAAAGATTTCCAACCCTAGATGAGCCAATAATATGTCACGTTCCTTCAAAGCATTCCATTTTCAAATTAGAAATTTATTTCAATTTGCCCCATTGTTTTCAGATAATATTTTTACCAACACAGGCAAAACGTCTTTTAAAGAGCGTGAAGAAAATCTACTTTGAAATTATCAAACTTCAATGTTTTGATGTGTTTTGATGTTTTACTAGATTTATCGCAACAGGATATCGCACATTGGATTTATAAAAAAATACTGGTACAGGTTTAATTGAAGTATTACTTCTTTCTGTTCAGATGACGCATAACTGCGCTGCAAGCGTGTGGTAGTAACGAGCGAAGCTCGCATCAGCGCCAAAGGCGCGTAATCTAGCTGGTAAGACGCGGCTTTGCCGGGTCAAAACAGCTAGTAAATTATTAAATTCATTTAAAACTGCCAACGACATTCAAAAAAACTTTTTACATGCGTTATTTTCATAAAAATAAAAAAATGTTAAAGTCATTCGAATATTGGTACAAATTCAACTACGAAACCCCCCCCCAAAAAAAAATTTATTATCATCTCTACATTTATAAATTTTTTAAAAATTAAACCTTCAAATAATGTGAGCCTGACCTTTCCAAATACCTCTGAGGTTGGAATTTATGAGTGCAAAAATCCGTATGAAATATATCATATGTATTGCTACTTAGTTATTAAATATTTACAAATCTAGATGTCGCCACAAAAGTTAAAAGGACTGGGGGATGAACACCAAAAGTCTTACTATTTTTTTCTTCGTCCAGCGATTTACCAGCGAATCATTAGTCTAGTCTGGATAAATGTAATCTGATTATATTTTTGTTTTGAATTTTTTAAAAACATTTTATGAAATATGTTCAATGGAATTATAATATGACAATACCTTTAAAGGTGAAAATTGATTGGTTCATGGATAACATTATTATTAGATATGAAAACCAATTTAACAAAAATTAAATAAATTTTTAAAGATAATTTTCTCAAAAAGGTATTGAAAATAATTTTACATACAGGAAACTGTGACTAAACTACAACAATCAGAAATTTTAAGAATGATGTAAAGATAATTTAATGATATGGAGAGATGTCATTAGACATATTAGTAGTTGGCCTAATAAAAGGTCAACTTATCAATATTCATTAAAATGTAAACACAGGTGTAAACTTTAAATATATGCAGTTCCCTGTACATTTTCAAACAAAGAATGTCGATGGGGTAATTTCATTTCATTTTACCCTTCTGAATTACTTGGGAATTTTAACCAAATCAATCGTACTATTTAAAGATCTAATTTAAATTTTTTAAATTAATAAAGTTTTCATTGAAAAAAGTCACTTTTATTACACAAAAAATTCCTTCTTTATTATACTCTTTATCCTTTTTTCTATTTTAAACGTCAATTTAAAAAAAAAGTGAATATTTTGAGTTTATGCTGCGTATTGCAATATTTTCTTACTTTAAAATCTGATACATTTCCGTAACTAAGGGAAAATAACTATATTTATTCGTTTCTTATGATCATGGAAAGAAGCTAGAGTGAGTTCATAAAATAACACGTCGAGTATTTTTTTATTTTCCTTGAAAAATTATATCGCATCTACTGACCAAGTTTTATAACTGCTAAAAAGCGTAAAATTTTGTACTCAGGGAAATAAACCTCAACTCTTTATTCCCCTTAAACAAATTGTTATCCCACTTTGTGTCATCACTCAATATAGCATGTTTAGTTTATCCAAAGTAAAACTGTCAGAAAGCAAAATACATCCACCCACACCACCTAGAAATGAGAGGGAAGCGCTCCGAAAAACTCAAGCAGCAGACCCCTGGCCGAGTCACGTGCACGGCTGCACGTGAAGCCAAGGAAGGCACACGCTTGGCGAGCGCCAACGCCAGCCAAGGCACCCGGAGAGGATGCAAGATCCGTCATCCCCTCAGTTTCACGTTGCGCTCTTGAGCGTGCGGATCCGGAGAGGAGAAAAATCCCTTGGGAAAGTGGGAAGGGAAAGTGGGGTTTTCCGTTTGTTGGTTTAAGTGCGTTGTTTTCCGTTTTTTTTTTTTTTTTTTGACGGGTTCTCCCTCGTTTTTGTTGAGTAATTTAGAGGAATGCTTGAAGCATTTATAGGAATAGATCGACGACATGACTTGTTAGTTGTATTGCAAAAAGGGATAGTTTTTCGAGAAATTTCATAGGGAAGCTTATTTTACCAAATGAAAAATGTTGCGAAGTATGCATACAATTTTTTTGTGAATATCGCTAAAAAGCATTTATCTTGCAGTTATAACTTGCAAATTTTTTTTCCTGCATTCAATCAAATCCTTCGAAACATGCTCACGAAAAAGCTCACAATTTTTCTTCAAGAAATAAGAGATGTAACTTGTTTTAGAAGTATTATACAGATTTTTCCTCTCTTTAAAAAATAATTTACATTACTTTAAAATTTTTTACATAATAAAAACTAAAAGAATTTTTTTTTGAAATCACCATAAACACACTTTAAAAATATGGTATGAATAAGAAGATAATGAAAAAGTTAATGGATTATTTATATATGGAGTCGTTTTAAGGAAATAATGTACGCTTTTTTCACGTGAACTTTTTATTTACTGAATAATTTATTATTTTGAACTCACAAATAAAAAAGGATGTTTGAAATACATTTAATAAAATGTGTTCAATTTTTCATCGAAAAATGAAAATGTTTATAAATAACTCCTAATAAAAGATATTTAAACAAAATAGGACCTATGCAGGACTCTTCCACAATGGAAAGAAAAATCTACTTTCTTTAAAAAATGTTTTAGATATGAAAAGTGATAAATTTATAATTTAACTGAAATGAAAAATTATACAAGTTGAAAATGCCAAAAGCGACAAAGCAGCATATATTTTAGGACTAAAAATACATTTTAAAAACTTAAAAAATGGTAAATGAAGTTTCCCCCTTATTATATCCATGAAAATTAACTGATTTAACAGTTTAAAACAGTGTAGTAAAAAGTTCTTTTGTCGGATTATATCCTTAAAATATTTGTCTCATACATCCCAATACTCCTAAAACATTATGAATTCTGTTTTTTTTTTAGTTTAGTTTATTAAATGAACGTAATTAAATAAGTATCTTGTTGAGTTTTCTCTTTAATAAAATAGTATTTTGTCTGTGTGGTAATTTTTTTAGCACAGTAAAAGATTTAATAGCTAAAAGAAAACGTAATAATTTTCAAAGCACAGATGCCGTTTTTTCCTACGTCCACTGCAAAGTGAAAAGGGGAGTAGAATTATCGATACTGAAAAAAAAATTACTTTTCTGAGTTAACGGCAGAAAGAGAAAGTGCTTTTCGAAGCAAAGCAAACGCAGGTTTTCCCCGCCTCCAGATAGGGAAAGGAGGAAAAAGGGGAGTTTCTATCAATAATCGGCAATGAAACATTTTCTTTTTTAACGGGTCGGAATGGTTCGACAGGGGGGTAAGAAGGGGTCAGCAGAGAAGAGGGGGATTCCGACAGGTCGCTATCTCTCCCGGCGCGCGTCGCCAAGCCGCAGCCAATCACGGGCGCGGGAAGTGACGTCTTGACCTATATTTAGCCAGCGCAAAACTCCGCGCTCGCCGCACGCACTGCAAAACTCTCTCCCTCCTCCGTCGGCCGCTCAGAGCGCTCCCTTCCTCCGAGCGAGACAGATACACACACGAGCGCGTGCGCCGAAAGAGAACCCTGGATCGCACCCGCTCGCCATGCTACGCGCAGAGCATGAGCTCGCCGCACATGTATGACCCGGCCTACCCGGCGGCGGCGGACGAGACGCTCAAAGGCGGCGGCGGGAAGCTCCCCAAGCACCGAGCCCCCGCGACGCTGGACCTCTGCGAGGGCTCCGTGCCGGACCTGTCCGACCTGAACGCGCCGGAGCTCTCCTTCGACCTGCAGAACTACATCGGGCCGGACTCCGGCCACCCCGTCGTCTCCCTGGACGACTCCTCGTCGCTGTTCACCGACATCCTCGCCGAGCAGCACAAGCCGCGCTTCGTCCCGCAGCCCTATCGGTACCCCATGCCGCAGCAGGGGCAGATCAACTCCGACCACTACGGCACAGACGCGCAAGGGCTGGTCATCAAGCGGGAGCCCGTCGACCACATCGATCTCAGCAGCTGCAGCCAGCGCGCGGGCTACACCAACGGGGCGAGCATCTACTCCTACCCGCCCATCACGGACCGACAGGGCCCGCTCGGGGCCTACCTGCCGGGGCTGGGGCGCCTCCCGGGCAAGCCCTCCCTCCCCAAGGCCTCGTCCTCGTCCTCGTCGTCCTCCTCCTCGTCCAAGCACAAGAAGAACGTGGACAAGGGCTCGGACGAGTACCGGCGGCGGCGGGAGCGCAACAACATCGCCGTCAGGAAGTCGCGGGAGAAGGCCAAGATCCGCTCCCGAGAGACGGAGCGCAAGGTGTCCGAACTGGTCCGCGAGAACGAATACCTCCGCAAGAAGGTGGAAATGCTCACCAAAGAACTCAACGTCCTCAAAACCGTCATGTCCAACGTGGGAATGCCCCCGGAGAGCGTGGACAGCGAGCTGGTCAAGTCCATGCACATGGATTCCTACGGAATGCACCAGGAACTCTAATGAAAAAGACTCCACTCATGGATTACTCACTACCACCATCTCAATTCCGACATCGGGATTGTGTTGTTTGTGTGGCTGTCGTATCGGACACTGTGTGTCTCACGGTCACGAACTGAAACTATTCCGTCATATCGGTGCTTCGAAAAAAAAAACTCTATCTCCCATCTTCTCCCCCGTCCGGGAAAGGAACAGTTTCGAAAAGGAATATTTCTGTTTCGGCGAACTCTCTCCACAGTGTTCAATATAATTTATTGTTAAACCGACGTGCAATGAAAAGGATTCTAAAGACTCCGATCCAGCACTCTTGTGTGTTTTCTATTTTCTCTCTTTTTTAAAGGAACCCTTTTCCTCCCCGTGGAGATACTGGATATTTTGTAAAGGAACAACCTGTTGCTATTGAGTGTGTGTGTGTGCTATCCCTCAACGTTGCGCGGTTCGTTGAAAGTGTTCGTGCCGATTCATAAAATCCTAACACTAACGGTAAAGTATTTATTTCTGTAAATTTTTTCACGAGCTTGACGAAAGGGTAAAGCAAGCGTAACAAATTAACAATTAGTTATTTAATTTATCTTATAGCAGAAAAAAGGGCTAAATATATTTTCGGAAAAACTATATCAGTAGGATAATTAAAATACCTTTAGTTAGAAATATTTTAAAAAAGAGTTTTTCACTTTTTTAGAACTCTATACCTCATTTTAACGTTTGTAAGAATTGCTATTTAATACAACGGAAGTAGTTTTTGTAATTTTTAAGGTTTTATCCATAGTTCTAAAGATTAATTCAAAAGATTGGATTAGAGAACAGTCTGTAAAACGATTTATTAATGGAATCAGCAAAAACATAGTTTAATGAGTCAGTGAAAGTCAATTAAGTTCCACTTCAGCTGGTAACCCATTTCTCTTCAGCTCTCTGAATGCTTTTGCTATTGTTTGCGCTAAGAGAACAGCGTGGGTAATTTTTATTATACGAGTTCAACTCGGAATTCAGCGCAAAAACAATTCGTCCAACGTTCTCCGGATTTGTTTTACTTTCAAATCTGTAAACTTTTAAAACAGTGGGTCCACTCCCAACATAGTCATCCCGTGGCATTAGAAAGCAACTGGTTCATAGTTCCGCCAAAGTGTTTGTACTTCTCTCCTATTCTACTTTTTCCTCGTACAATAGTGTTTATATGTTTGTAAAATAATGGTAACGATAGCTGAAAAAAAAGTCCTTCTGAGAAAACGTGATGCTTTATTTTTGGAAGCCAAGTGAGAGGATTTAACTGCATTTGTAATTTATTTTTCATTTTTTGGGTAAGGTGTAGGGGCATGCAGGAACTTGAAGTTTTTGAGGGTTGGTGTTTAAAGGTCGCATGCACACATGTATATATTTTGTAAAAATGTTGAGAACTTTTTCTGTTTGTTGAGTTTGAAGAAATTTGTACATATGTATCCTTCGCACAATTCCACGAAATTTTCTATTTCATGAAATACAGGAGTGTATATTTATGTTTATATTATCCTTCGTTGATGTACATTTTCTTTACGATTCTGAAGGTTAAATTTGATTGCATATGATGCATAGATTAACTATATTTTGTTACAACATTTGTTTATTTATTTGAGAATGTTTGTCTTGAAATTCTCTCATAATTGAGTTTGTGTTTCAATTTCAAAAATCGAAAACTGGCAATTTTGCAATTTCTTAAATCAAAAACCGCTTATATATTTATGAATGAAAAACAATTGGGAATTGTTGATTAAACTTGTTTAAATTAATATTTTAGAAATTATTTCCTTTAGTTGATATTGAAATCAAATTCATAGCTCTTTGGAATTTTCTTATCTTTCTTCCGAAACGGGTACCTGATAAACGAGAGAATTTATACAAATGTTAAGTTTTTCAGAACAATATTACACTATTATTTTAGGATATGTTAGTTATCAAAGCTGTATAATTTTATATTTTCTTCAGAGTTTGTTAACTTGAGAACCTTACACTTATTTATTGCAAAATCTCATTTGGTCAACATGAACATCGTTAGAGGGATTTTAAATTTCTGCATGCCCCTTTACTATCCGGGTCCCTCTTCAAATAAAGCCATCATTGAGAGAATTTGACCTTAAGAGAGAATCTTTTAATATGTATTGTAAAAAAAAATTATATACAATATACAGTTTATCTATATACATATATATTTATCATTAATAGACAATTAAAAAAAGGATACATTGGAAAGTATTTTGTTGTTGTCGTTTTATATATGTGATGCTCGTGTCGTTTTTCACAGTTGTTCATTGTTGAGAAAAAATGTTTAAAAAAAAACTGGCAAAGTGTTACGGAGAAATTTGTGAAAGTTTCTTCCGCTCTGCATCATATTTACAAAAAAAAATCACTGTTTTAACATTTTACATGTGAACTGTGTTTTTGTTTTAAAATAAAGAGTGATCATCATTTTAAAATACCTTGTTGTCACATTTTATTTCATTGCTTTGAATTATTTGTTGCATCTAGGATTCTTTAACTAGAAATTTTCTAATTAAAAAATAGTCAATAACTGCAACTTTTGTCTGCAGTTCAATTGGAGTTTTTCAAAAGTTTAAGTTAAAGGTCTGTAGTTCAAAAGTTTGAACTGCAACTTTATATGTTGCTCAAATTTCGTATTTTTAATAATTTTCAACTTATAAATTTCCAGATAACAGTTCAAAAGTCTACAGTTAATTTATGTTTCAGATTAAGATGAAAGTCAATTATTAGTTACTTAGGATTACTTTCAAGAAAGAAAAACTTCAAAGGATAAGGTGTAAGTTAAGGTAAGGTTAATGATAACATTTTGCTAGTATAGCCTAGCAAAAACATTCTTGAAACCAAGACTGCTTCTATACAGCTTATTGCTTTTATTAGCCTTGAAGAACTTCGTTGATAGAGATAATGTGACGTCACACACAAAAAAGACCTTAGTTCCTTTGTTGTTTAACAGACAGAAGTTTTACTGCTGTTTTTATGTTGCTTCCAATTCTTATTTTTAATATTTTTTTCCTTGTCTAACCAAAAGCTAATTTTTATGTCGCAAGTTAAGTTTTTTCATATAAAAAATCTGAAAAAGGTTTAAACTTTTAAAAGTACTGAAACAGCATTTTTAACTTCAGTGATAAATTTCTTTTCAATAGTTGCTAAAAAACCCATTAATGTACATTTTTTTAAAATTACAAAAATAATATTTTGTACAAAGATTTTCATTCCTTCATTACCTAAATATTTTTTTTCTGCAAATGCAAGAGCCGTCTTTGAAATTGGTTCGCCTCTTATCTAATCAAATTCATTCTTTGGTAGATAAATTATGTAATATTTTCATTTTTGTGAAGCGATAACTTATGGTGTTTGCGCAAAAATAAATCGAATATTGCGATGTTAAAGTACTGCTAAATCAAATGTTGATAAAATAGGTAATTTTTGACATAAAAACAATTTTTCTTTCACCTGGTACACAAATATTTATCTTTTATATATAATTTGCATAACTCATTAAAAAAAAAGATGTTTTTGAACTCCAAAGTTTTCTGTAACACATCAAAATTTTAAAAAAACATAGCAATTATAGATGCGTCATAATTTTTTCATACCTCTTATGCATTTTTTAATAAAATCCTTTTCTTCACCCAAAAATGTGTGTATGCACAATTTACATCAAATATTTTTTCAAACTCAAACTATAACATTACTACTGAATTTGATGGAAGCCAATATCAAATATTGATATTTAAAAGGATAAAGGAATCGTAAAAATTTACTTAAAACATGGTAAATTTGCTAAAAACTTGTAATATAACAAATTATAAACAAAAACTTATAACAAGTATAATTTAAGAACAATTAAAACAGCATTTTCAAAGTCATTGGTAGAAAAATAGAGTTATACATTGGTATTGCATTTAATTTATATCAAATCCAATCAACAAAATGATCAATAATACGAATTAAATTCAATAAGAAACATTAATCTTATATCAATAAAATATCATAAGGTAATTCAATTTTATGAAACATCTAAAACACTTTTAAAATCAATCGTCACTTTAAATTTCTTCCTTTTCTACCATTTACGGATCTTTTTCTTACAATCCACATTATCTCATAGTAGAAGTGCGTACCCCAATTTACTTCAAGTAAACCTACCTCTTTAACTCATCTCAAGTGAACGTGTAAGAACTCTCATTGAAAAAGAGTTTAGTTCCATTCGACCCCCAACGATGCGAACTAAATGTGCACTCCCCTGCCGAAAAACGACCGTCGCAAAGAAGAACGTTTTACAGGGATTCTCCTCGCTCCCCGCTCAGTTTTTTTATTAGGGGGAGGTTAAGTAAATAGGCAATGCGGGAAAAACAAGCCATACGGACGACATGTTATAAAGTTATTGGAGTTTTTTTTTAAATTTGGGGAGAGCCGTTTTGAAATGCAGGTGTTTTTATAACTCGATGTAAAGATTTAAAATCACGGGTCTCGGCTAAAATAAAGCTCCTAAAAGATTTTTTAGGTTGTCACTTCATAATGACTGAAGCCGTTAATAATAATGCATTGTTATAAAGAAGTTTATTATACTCGCTTGTATTAAACTCGTATATTTAACTGTAGCGACTACCATCAGGATTTTGCAAGTAGAGAAGAATCAAATGTTTAGTTCCTAAACTTAAGTCAAATAGTTTTTAAAACCCGTTTATAACGAAAACTTTTTAATATAGCGAGAAAAAGATGGTGGTTCCATCGTGGTCATTATAAGCGCTTTCGAATGAATTAAAAAAATTTAAATTATAACATCCTAAGTATTAAAATTTGGCTGTAAATATGGGAAAGCGTAGATGACGGCGACTGTAAACATAGCTTTCCTAATGACAATCAAAGAGGGTAATTTAAAATATGTATTTTAATAACTCAATCTTATATGAATGACCGGGATCCAAATCTTTAGAAGTACCTCAATGGATATTATGGATAATAATAAGGTAAGTAAAATTTTAACTCTGAAACTGTTATCTCGTTAAAAACTTTTCATTCCTAAGAATTAAAAAAAAAATGAATTCATCAAGATTAATGAATAAAAATTTCGTTTGTTCCGAGAGATGGAGCTATTTTATTATTTCCAAAAATAAGTCAAGTAACATAACCGTTGAAAAGCAAATGATTAGGGAAAAACTTTACTTCGTTCGTAAGTTTTACGACCCCTAGAGATTTATGGAGCCTGACATGACAACATTTACTGCTATAATATCCTGTTTTTTACTACCAAAGGTATTGCTTACCGAAAAGATCGTGATAGAATAAGAGTTTTAAAGTTAATTTTACTCGGTGAATTGTACCTAATAAAATGTCCCTTTTGAAACTTATTAGTCAGGTTTAAATTTTAATTTTAAATTAACAACGATAATAGGGGGAAAACTTGTTTTTTTGAAGGTAGTAACACATAACTGTAAAATCTATACATTTTCTGGTTCTTTAAGAAACTTTGAATAAAACTTCATGAACACAGTTTTACTCTCATAATTCATCATGGACAGTAAGAACATGATAATAAATAAGTTCTTCTTTTAGTCAAGTAATTGAATTGTTTAATATATTGTTCAGGTATGATAGAATAATCTTAACAAAACTTGTAAACATATGCCATTAAAATAATTTCTATCGATACAATGTAGTTTAATTCTGAGATCAGATAAGGTTAGATTGGTGTCTTGGTTTAAGAATAGGTTCTTTTAAAAATCTTGATAGTAAAACCAGCATTACCGGTTTGTTTTCTGTTATTGATTTCCGACTTCTTCAGAATTTCAGTGAAAGGAAGAACCACAAGGCCAGATCAGCATGTTAAACAGTTAGGTATAGAACTTTTTTCACAATAAACTCTAGTGTAGGTATACTGGTTAACACAATTAATCAGGTGCCTGAGAACGTTCTATTAGAATATTTCAAAAATAAGTATCTGAGATTCACGTAATATTCTGTACTTTTCAGGAATATACCTATAATTCGGAACTTTCTATATCACATAGATTCCAACTTCTAGTAGCGATTTTGATTGCAAATCTCTTCACATCTCATCCATCCATCTGAATATGAAATATTCTCCGCTTCCCTCTGACACCCGAAATAATAAAAAAAAACTATCTAGAAAATGATGACAAGCAGCGTCGAACACGTTCCGTTCGAAAAGAAAACGATAAAAAAAACTGGCAACGGGAATATAATGGGGCGAGTTGGACGCCGGCCAACAAATTTGCGGCCAGCGCTATTGTGAGTGAAAACAATCGCCTTCTTAAATACCTGAATCCCCCTCTCTCTTTCTGCCGTTCTTTCGTGTCTTTTTTGCAAAGTCGAATGTGTTTAACCTTGAAGCTCTCCCTTCCTTTCAGCAGTGGACAGACACCTGCTAACTGCGACCGTGGGCGGAAATGAGGAGTGGAGTTGAGAGAGCATCCCTCTCGCTTCTTCTTCTCGGAACTCTCTGCTGGCTGCAGACGATTTTTAGTTCCTGGTATTTTTTGAAAAATGAAAAATCCGATTAGCCGAAATTATAAAATCATCGGCTGCGGTCAAGCTTATCTTTTTTTTTTCGAATTAACTAGCGATTATAGGAGCGAATGGAGTCATCAGTTATCTTTTCGTTTCGTTGTTTTTCTTCTTCGATGGAATATTAATGAAGGGAAGAGCGATTTATTGTTTTAAAGGTGGCTTTCTAGTTTTCCTCTTAAATAGTTCTTTTTCTTTTACCATAGTACTCGTACCTTAACCAAGAGTTGTTATGGTACGCGTATGAAGTTGGATTATTTAGTTCATTTCAGAGAGAAAAAGAAAAATGATAGCTTCTCTAGTTTTAAATTGTTTTCCTGTCTTCTATATCCACACAATAAAATACATATTTGAAACCGTTTGTATTAGAGTAAAATTTAAATTCTCCAAAATCAGGCCATTTAAGCTTAATAAATATTTTTTTTACTTCCAATGGGCGGGTACTACTGGACATTATCCTTGACCACTGAATTGCTCTAAGAAGTACCTAACTTAGCGTTACCCAGCGAGCACCTGTGGACCGGAGCCGAGGTACTGTTACCCGCGCCACACATGCCATTCACTCGCACGGCCCCTTTTTACAGGGGGGCCACATTCATTCATCACACAAGGACAGAAACTAACATCCATACCAAATGGGGATTCGAACCCCCAGACGTACGGCTTCGCAGTCAGATACTCTAACCACTAGGCCAGTACGTCGGCATAAAAATTCTTTAAAAAAAAAAAATCTTTTATCATAATATATGCAACAAGTTTTTTATGGTAATCCTCTTGGAAAAAATTGTAAACTTACATATACTAAGAAAATTAATATAATCTTTTTTCTGGCATTGTATCTTTGTATCCAAAATTGAAATAAGAATCCAACTTAATTTAAATGGTAGAAATTATTAGTAAATGTTGGGTAGGTACTTAAGTTTTAAGACTATGTCTTTGAAATAAATATTTCCTATAAGTAAAGGTAGCTATAGCTTTAAAGGTAGAAAATAAAAACTATTGTTTTTGGACATATACAAGAAGTTATAGGATTTTTTTCATGAACTTTTTATCCATACGCCTATTAACTGTTTTTCCATTAATTCATTGTTGTAAGTTAACGGTTAAAATGTTTTTCAAATGTGAGTAAAATATTTTTCATGTGAATTGATTAGCAATAACGTAACCTTAAGACATATGGTCAGGGAGCTTAAATTTTTATCGAACATATTTTATCCTATTTCCATGTATATTCTATTTTTAGATATCTGTCTTTAACAAACAATGCAAGAATGACAGCTTACCAATAAATAATCCGAGAAAAATGAACTTTTTTCTACAAGTAATAACCTCAAAAAAATTATAGATCGTGATTTTTTAATTCGGAGAGTTTGCCCAAAATCTTCCGCTTTAATAATAGATATAAAAAAGAAGCCAACTTTTCTCCACTGAAAATAAAATGTACATCCGCTTGCGTGGGTGGCAACAAGCGAGATGAAGATATCGAGTATGCTTATTTATTTTTTTCCGATTGAAGGTCTGGGTAATTTTGACGGTAATCAAAGTCAGTTTGACTCAGAAAGAATTTAAAATGTTTTTAGAAATCCCTTTCATTTGTTTCTGTACTTAGTTGTCGTATGAAATGATCAATAAAATAAAAAGTAGTTTTTATTAACGATTTGTAACAGATTTTATGTAATTTTATTTCCCTCTTGAGACAGGGGATTTAAGTGGTAAAAGTTTAAGAAAAATAGTTTCTAAGGTATAAAACGTGAAAATAAAGAGATTGAAATGGAACCAAAAACTTAAAAAATTAGTATTTATTTATCTTTAAAAGGTTTTAAAGGGGGAAAATCATCGATCCTGATAGAAAACCCTGTCGAAAATTTACAGGGAGAATTAAAATGTGTAGGGAGAGAAAGTAAGAGAGAGAACAAAGGAGAAAGAGAGAAATAAATAAAAAAAATAAGGAAAGAGGAAAAGAGAAATCGACTGTATTTAAACCATCGAATTTCTTAGATATTGAGTAGTTTTCAAAATAATACTAGTTAAAGTTGAAATACTGATGGATTTATATTCAATATTTCCAATATTTAAAAAGTACTAGATACCTAAATATTTTGTAAATAACAGTATTCGATACCTGGAAGTATCGCGTTTTAGCACATACCCAAGAAATTCACTAAATCGTGAATCAAACGAAATTGTGACCCATATCGAGCAACAATCGTCGAGGAGCTTTCCAAGGCAGGACCGTATCTCACGTCAGTGTATCTTATCGTCTTCTTTCGCTCGTCAGTGTGACGTCGACCAATAAACAGACAGATAAGCAATTTAAGGAGAAACAAGCTTTTTGGAAAATATGATGTTGGTCGTGTAATGGGCTGGGTATGATAAAGGAAATGGCTTTGTTCTAGGTCTTTTTGCTCTGTGATTGAATGGTTTGTTGTGTAGAGAAATCGTAGAGTAAATAAAAAAACCGGTCAACGTACGGTGATGATGATATGTTTGTTTAAGAATGGATGCTGGGCATTGATAGAAGTTATGTAAGGTTTAAAATGATTGTTAATTCCAATTTTTATTAAAAATTGAGTTTAAATTTTAATGCATAGATATTTAAATTAGAACATCTATTTCAAGAAATAAATTATTTAAAAAAAGAATGTCTTCAAAATAAAGCTAAACATGGAAGAATCTTTTTTATACCTATTTCAAATTATCATAATTTTATTTCTATTTATATCAATCAATTTAAATGTTTATTTTATTTATTTTTATCAAGTTTAAATTACTTTATATACATTAAAATTTTATTTTAATTATTATTTTTATTCAGATTTTACAAAAGGGATTTACATCTATTAGGTATATAAAATTAAAACTATGAATTGATATTAAAGTTAAATCTTGAAGAAAGGCACTGAATAGAAAAAAATATATAATTTTTAAGAGTTAACTTTGAATTTTTAAAACTAAGGGAAAAAGAGGTTACCAGTTTTAAGTGTTTAATTCTAATAGAAAATAAGGTTGAATTTCTGCAAGTTCAGATTTTATTAAAAGGTTTATGAAAAACAATTTAATTAAAATTTAATAACTTTTTATAAATTACTTTACATTTTATTCTTTGATTTAACTTAAATTCGAATCAGGATAACAAACCATTAGAACCTTGAGGGTTAACCATTCCACGGTTTTATAAATGCGTCCCTCAAGAAATTAAGGATAATAAAATTTAAAATAATACATTTCATCTTTAAGGTCTCATAGAGATAAGGTTTCTTTAATGCAGAAGAGGCAATAAAGTTTATCAGTCTTATGTAACTTCGTATTATCTCGGTCAAATTTCTATTTCTCTTGAAAACAAAACAGAACGATAGCAAAACCTAAAATTCTTTAGCCTCGTAAGAGGCAAAACAGAGATTAAATCAGAATCAAAATCACAATTACCTACTGTTATACTTTCACACCTTCATCTTATTAATTTTCCTCGTCTTTACAAACCTACAAAACTAAAAACAATGAAAACAATTCATTAGCTTGGATTCGCTGCACTGTTTATTTCCTTAGTGTTCGTGATATATTGAACCCTAATATCACTTATCTAATGATCAAGGATTAGAAACAGCACAATGGCATCGACATTTGAAGTGATATCTGTCTACTCGCATAAGAACTTACTTCTAAATCACGATTTTATGTTGGAAAAATAAAGAAATGAGACAGCTAGTGTCAAGATTAAGAACTTACTGTTTCACCTTTTGATTAAAATTTTCGTTGGGATAGTTATGGTAGAGGTTACCCTTCTGTTGTCCTTTTTTAAGCATGACGGATTTCATTCCATTGAACCTAATGTGCGATTAAAATAAGACGTATTAAAAAGTGAGTACATAGTTAAAAAATTATAATTTATTGAAGAAAACATAAAAATTAAAAAATTTTTTTTACAATAGTATGTAGTATAATTATATAACCATTTATAAAAAAATTCCATAGAAACAGGTTTTATAAAAACAGGCATACATAGTCATTTTTCAGGGGGAAATAAACACTTCATATATATATATTTGAGTATTTTTTTTCACATCATAGAAAATAAATTAAAAATTACTCAAAATATGTAACCCCCCCTTCATTTTAAGTATTTTAATGTAACTTAATTTAAGATTAAAATCATACAGGAGATACTGTCAAAAAGTACTTTGTAGTAACAAAAATGTACTTATAAATTTTAAGAAAAATGCAAGATAGAATTGTTTCTTAAAAAAAAAGATATTTCATTGATGTTCGATAAATATACCTTATCTAGTGATATTCGTTAGAATGCTGTTAGTGGGATAATTTTGCAAATCAAAGTCTTGATATATCATTTTATTTCCAACGCAGAAAAAACTAAAAGTCAACGGAAGTATACTCTTCAAGTTTTCATCCCAAAATATATTTCCGAGTGTTATGATTAATTAACATCCGGTATTACTGGATGCACAAGTAGACAGTAGATTTGTTTACACGCAAAACTATCTCTTCTTTTTATTTTAATAATCCATTGTGAAGAAGCCTCCACAAAACTTTGGGTTTTCGTGTAAGAAAAATGTGTCTCATCATCGGGTAGACTTTTTATCTATAAAAAAGAGTTTTCAGAACTAGGTGAAATTTCATTCGCATGCCGTGCCATTGTTATGGAAAGCTTCATATCAACCTTTTTTTAAGGAAAAACATCGTTATCAGCTGTTTGACACGTTTTGGGATATCAGTGTGACATTGAGAGACATCAGAGTGAACTCTCTGAATGCTAATATGCGTCTTTTTTTGCGTTGCAGAAATTGAAAAGGATATTTTCCGGAACTCTTATTTGAATATGTTTCTTAGAAATAATTAGAGAAGTGACTTTTTTTTAACTGAAATAATCTTAAATGACTCTTATTATAAAATTTATGAGAATAATTTTTTTTCATTCATTAAGTTTAAATAATTAGGTAATGGAAATGTTTAGTTATTCTTCGTTTGTAGATAGATTTCAGCATTTCACGAAAAGCTTATAAGAATCCCATATGGGTTTTTGACATTTAATTGGAAGTAATAAAATTTTACTCATATCATCCGTTACCGTTTAGGTTGCATTTTATAAAAATAAAATTGTTTAATGAGTGTTCTGAGTTGTAAAACAGGGGATTTCAAATTGCAGTTATTTTGCAAGATTTAGGACTTCTGTCTAGTATACTAGTACCCCATAGTCTTCAATTATATATTATTTTGCAAAAAAAAACCCCAAAGTTAATTGTGAGTATTTTGTAATGGCATGGCAAAGACTTCTTCTATACTACTTTATTTTCACTAAAAGATAATACAATTTTCGACATATATGGTTTCTATGTCATCATTAATTATTCTATCTGTCGCTTTTTAATACACATTTTAATTTATTAGTAAAGTTTCTAAATTTTAAGACCCAAATAACTTAAATTCTTATAGTTCTAAAACTTACATTAAAATTTGTTTTAACGTTTCTTCCTTTTCGCAAAAATTTATAAAGTATCCAGTAAATATGTATATTTAATTTCTAATGTAGGGTATTTTAGTGGATTTTCATAATTTACCTCAAACCTCAAGCAATAATTTTAGAAACAGAATAAAAGCTATTTTAAACACCAGGTTTATCGTTTAGTCTTTTATAAATTGTATAATAATATAATTAAATGGTTGAAAAGGTTTCTAAAAAATAGTATAACCAGTTAGGGTATTTCTAAAGACCCATCTGACCTGTTCTCTTTATTTGCATCTTTCACACGTTAGTTCCCAAACAATGTTCGATTCTACTCGACAAGATCGAAAAAAGAGCCTTTCATAGCATTGTACTGTTTGTGTTTGCGAGCGCAAATATGTTATCGGTACTCTCGACGCCTAAGGTTCTCGGAATTTAGGGAATGTGCAGGTAGGAGGCTAATCTGTCGACCAAGGAGAACTTGACCCCCTCCAGTACCAATCATTCTCGACCCCTTATATATTCCTTTTATTATTTAAGTATCATCCCCTTCACAATAAGGGATAAGGATAGCATTATTTCTCTTTTTGTAAGTTGGTCGAACTGAGTAGGTGAGATCAAAGAGGAAGAGATAATCCACTGGTGTGGGGAGCTTTAGGTTTTCCGCATGGGGATTATCTACCATTTCAAATTGCGCCGCGAATATCCCCATTGCGTATGCACAATGTACTGCACACCCCCAAAACCTTTCCCGAACTGTCAATTGCTTCAAAAATGTCCAAAGTGCAGTTTTCATAAAGAAGTATGCAGTTATTTTGTAGCAGAGGACTTAGAAGCTTTTCATCATGAACTCATCAGGGATGAATGATGAGCAACTTTATAATGAACTTTACATACATAGTAATTAAATTATAAACTTTTCATATGATGTTCTTCCATGCAAAAATGCACAGTTAAAAATTAAAACTCACTTTCAATGTTTTAAAATAAAATGAAAAAAACCCTTTATAAGTTTTTGATAGGAATTTTAGATGATCCTAATATTATACAGTTTAAATGATAAAAATATTGTACTCTATTTTATATTTAAAATATCACCTTATGTATGCTGCTCATAGCTTCATAAAATCATGAATAGCAATATATAAAAAACTATGAGATTTACAAGCTAGTTTACGGTTATTGTCAGTCTAAGAAAGAAGGCAACATTGCGGTTTTACTGAAAGTATTGATAAATGTAACTCTCTAAATCTTTAAAGTAATCTTTAGTAAGATGTACCATTAAACAGAAACAAATAGAATAGCCAGGATGATATGCACAGTTTGCGTATGTTAGTAAATATATAAGAGTTAGCGGAAACAAGCTCCTCTTCATGCTTCATTGCAAACAATACAGGAAAATGCAATTTGATTTCACTTTTGCACACACATAAATTTGCATATGTATAAGACTTTCGTCCTTTTTCTCTTCCTGTATTAGATTTGAATTGTAAAGTATGAAAAGTCATGGTTATATTATAAAGGTTCGTTTAATATTACCAGTGAATAACTCTTTCTTGCGACACGGGTTTTTTTTGGAGGGGGGAGTGGGTCCAGAAATCCTTTACAACAGATTTCGCATGTCAAGTTAAACCCATAATTGCCGAAATATAAAGGGTGTTTAATAAATAATTAAATAAGTCTCAAAATTAAATTAAAATAATGTTCTACATTCAGTAGTGTAAGAGTTGAACTCTCACCAATGGGTCTGCCCTAACCAGTTTGAACTATATATTTTTAATTTTTACTCTTGCTTTACATAACATTAGTTCATTAAAATGTCATAATTTATTTGTACTTTCATTAGAGGTGCAGAAGAACTTCCTGTAATTTGAAGAAACTTCGGAGTTTTTTTTAGCTCAATAAATAGGAGGCAGCCCGTTAAGACCGGAATGACATTGGGACGTCAACAGCATACATATTACATGCAGCACCCAGATAGCCGAAGATTGGATTCGTTTTAACTTGACGATTACGAAACATTACGACTTGTACTACATGCTTGTTTTTAAATTTTTGGTGGGGATTTTATTGAATTCTAAATTCTTTTTTGGAAGAATTCACGGAAAAACAGGTTTTCTAGGCTTACGGAAATATAACGGAAAATTCAATATGAAAAGACCAATTTTTTTTACAGTGCGTCTCCTGCTGTTCACCCGGAGATCCACCACCCACTCTTGTCAGACTCCACCACCCACTATGAGAGACCAGGGTGGTGCGACGAGCGAGACAAACGACTCAGTCTCGTCTCTCATCAGGTATACAGCAGCGATCCATCCAAAACCCGGAAGGACGTCCCAAGGTCAAGTTCAAGGAAGGCGCTCTCTCCCGCTGTTCAAACGATATTATTATGCGAATTTTAAAATGGGGGTAAAAGTTCCAAAAATGCGTCTGTCGCGTGGATTCCGAACGATTATCCCCGGTTCGATCCCTTTCTTGTCTTTGGTGGTGGATTTGAAGCGGATTTGCACAGTTTGAGTGCGTTGGAAGGGTTTTTTTTACGGCAGTAAAGTTTTTATAGTTTGAAGGTTGTGGCGTAGCGAGACGGGGTATCTCTGGAATTAAAAGGAATACTCTTTTGAAGGCCGAAAGATGTTGATGATTTTTGTATCATTATTCTCTTTTAATAACATTTTCATTAGGGGTTTTATAAAAGGTGTATTTAAGTGTAATGATTTATCGACTTTATTAAGTTTTAAATAGTCATAAAAGTCAGAAAGTATTGGGTTTTTTTTATTACTTAACCAGAAAAAGTTAAAGTCATTGTTTTGAAATTAATTTTTCAATTAAAAAATTACATATTTCAATCCAAACAATTGTCATAAGAAAAAGTACCCCCTACATGAATCTTGTGTAACAAGGTTTCGCTGGTATAAGAAGTAAAGCCTTTGATGCCATTCATTTGCTTAAAAGCCATTCAAGTTATGCAAAAAGAGCAACATTTTCATGAAAAATATATGTATATGGATGAAATAGAGTAAAATACGGTTTGAGTGAAAATAAATAATGTTTAACCAAACTTTACAATATATGACTTAATTAAAGTAACATATTCATATATTAAGGCAGTCGTAGACAGATGATAGTAGATTACAAATTACCCATTACAAATTATAAAACGAATAATAACATTAAACACACATATTTCAGGAGCTATTTTAAATACCTTGGTAAAAATAAACTATAATTTAATTAAATTTCTTACTTATAGTGAAACTTGAAACTTAAGCAATACGTATCGGCAAATGGATTACATTTTTACAAGAATATAAAAAGTGAAGCTGTGCTTACAATACAAAAAATCTTAAAGAAAAATATTCTTTACTCTCCAACCATTGAAAAAAATGCATTCTTTGAAAATGTTTTATTTCTTTAAACTTGAAAATCCGTAACCTTTTTGAATATGTTTATAAAGAACAAAATTTTGATTCAGTATTTTATTATTATTTTTTAATGCACATTTAATTATATTATATTTTAGGTTTCATTATATTTGAATAATCATAATTTTAAGATTTTTAGCTCAAATTTGGAGAAATTAAAAACTTTTATCGAATAGAAAAATAAAAAAGAGGAAAATTTACTCTTTTAATTTAAACACAGATATATTTTAGATTAGTAGTGCGTTCTAAATGCCAAGGCTATTTCTATTGATGTCAATTTAATTCAATAGAGATTTAGCAGAAATTCAGGCTCAAGTTAAACCACATTGAAGAGACAAAATTGGGAAGAATTGGCAGTTACTAACACGATCAAAACCGTTGAATTCATATTTCCAAAAACAACAGTTTTCTTCTTTCATTAGGTATGATTTTTGGAATAAGTTCTCAGAATATGTAAAGGTAAAACGAATTTTGTTTTCTTTCGAAGGAAATTTTGACATGTTTTTAATTAAAAAATCAGGAAAATAAACTCAATCGTTGAACGTTGGCGTTTGCTTTTCTTAAAATTATGGATGCTTCCCAGAAATTTTTCTATTTTTTTTTCAGGTAACATTTCTCAGTAATTTAAAAATGTTCTAGTAATGCGTATTCAAATAGAAAAATACATTTAACAAAGAAAAAAACTGTAAAAAAGTTTTTGAAACTGAAAAATGCCTTTTTAGAAGTATAACAGTGGTGAACAGCAATTATTAGATTTTAAAGTAATTATCAATGAGGTATTTACATAAGTGAGGGATTTGCTTAATTTTACACTTTTTTTGATACGTTATAGTTTAAAACTCTCAAATATCAGATTTTTAAGTTCAAAAATATGTTTTAAATAATTTAAAATTCAATTTTATTTTTTCGAAAACACTCGTAAAATCACGTGATAAAAAAAGGGATTTGACGTCACAGAGCACTCGAAACTAGCGTTTTTACTGTTTTTCAATGATCGGAAAATGGGATTCTATTGGATGTTACGTCACAGCGCATAACAACAGTGTTTCCGTTTTCGTGCCAAAACACAAAATAAAATTTCAAAAATTTATATCTCAGAAAGTAGGCTACGAAAATACTTAATTTAAACGTCATTCTTCATGGTTTTTTGTCTACTATTTTAATAAAATTTAATCTCAAAACGTGAAAATATCTCATTATTATAAAAACCTCTTTAAAAACTAACAAACCGGTTTTAGAGTCCACAACAGTTAAATGTTTGTATTCAAGCTTACACATTTCTAAAAAACATTATTGCTGACTTTTTAGTGGTGATGGAGATCTTCTCAGTTCTACAGCCCTTCTGTTTGTGAGATAATCATTTTTCTTAAAACACCAGTGTCCCGAATGAAAGTCAAAACATCGAAATTTCCCATTTGCATTTATACCCTACCAATACACATTTATGACTTTTAGTAGGTTCCAATGGTTTCCTCAACTAAGTAGTCCAACTTCCATACACAGTATCACTTAATGATGCCCTGGGATTTGAGACTAAAATGCCATCAATGCTCCTAATTACCCAAACCATTACGGATTGAGCCGAAACAATGCTTATTTATAATTTCAAATGCCTGTAAACTGGCATTTTGCCCATCTGGCCTCTTCAATCTCCAAATTCGCAATTCTAGTTTCTTCTTTGGGCTGATTTCAGTGGTTATGGTCAAGGTGACGGTTGTGAATAATATGCTCCTTTAAAGGCCATGCATCAGGGATGTTCAGTTTCGTGACCAGTTAGGGGATGGTAAATTAATGGAGTACTATTTAAAGATTAGTTAGAGGAAATTCAGACTAGAATATCTGCTTGTTGTATTTCTAGTTTTATGTGAAAATGAAGGAAATTGAATCATCTGTAGCCCTGGGGGAAGGGAAATTATATACTGTCGTCCGGAAAGTTCTGTTGTTTTCGCTAGGATGCCTATTTAAATATAATTTTACTAAAACTCGTAATACGTAGAGATTTTAAATAGAAATTTGATTTTAATATTTATGAGTATCATGTATGATTTTGACCGGTCATGTGAGATTATTTTTCCTCTTTTTATTGTGTTTTAAGCCGGGATGCTGGCCAAGTGGTAAGAGTATCTATCCGACTACGAAGCCGGCCGTCTGGTGTTGGAATACCCGCTCGGGCATGTATGTTTGTGTGGGATGGATAAATGTGCTTTAAATGGGGTTGTGCATGCGAATGTGTGTGTGGCGTGAGGAACAGTACTATCACTCCGTGACTTTAGTCCACAGGTACCCACTGGATAACCGGAAGTAAGTACTGATTTCGGCATGTCTGGAGGGAATTGAAACATTTGAATAGGGAATTCAAACAGGGAATTTTGAAACATTTCCATTGGTTCTTCAGGATGCTGTGCGGGTTTCAATCTTCTTTAGACTTGAAATAACTTTCATATTCCAACTTGTTTAGTAACAAGGCCGAAGTTCTGGTAGTTTTTTTTATAAACGCCTAGAATGACTCTTTATGTGTAAAAGTATCAAAAATCTTAATTTAGAAGGTCTTGTTTGAAATTTTACCATTTGAGAGTTCTCTAAAATAAAGAAAATATTGGAGACATAAGAAAGTTGAATTTCATGTTGTTTTAATACAAATAAAAAAAATACATACTTTTTTTCTCAAAGTATCTTAAACACTGAATATCCAATAAAGATTTTACTAAAAAGAAATTGCATTTCCATTTCTTTAGTTTGAAAATTATTTCTTTATATAAAACAACTAAGAAATTAAGTTCTTCATTTTAGGACAATTATAATGCTATGAGCAAAAGCCAAAGATCAATACGAAACCAAAAACAAGTCATACCCAGGAACTCTACAGTGCCTACACCAGATAGGAATCTACCTTATTCTATACAAACGTATCTAGTAGCGTGTAAAGTGATTTCTTGGAAATCGGAGAGTAAAAAATAAGTACCAACTTTTCTGAATGAAGTGACCTCGAGAAACCATGGCGAATCGTTACACTTTGAGTCGGAGAATCTCTGTTGTCACAGCGGTCCAACCATGTTTGAGCATACTGCTGGACAAAAAGCAAAGACATAAAACATTCTTTGCCCTTTCAGGCGACAGCGAACGCATCTTTTAATGACGATTTTCAGTTGTGTGAGTTGAGTTGGAAAGGGGAAACTTCTTGTTTGGAGCAGACGATTTAGGGGTTAATCTAACATTTTGTAGTGGAACCCACAAGTAGAAAGATTCTCTAAAATTTGGAGATTTTAACTTTTAGGCTCTTTTTTATGCATATCCACGTTTCTTGGGAAGTAGAATTGGGTGCAATTAATTGCATATAACTTTTTTGAATTAATTTTATTTTTTTTTGTGATTAATTTATACCACAGTTGTGAGAAATATAATCTACATCACATAACTTGTCGAAAAATCAGGCATGGGCCGATCTAAAATTTGAATTTATCTCTTTGTTTCTCAACCTGCATTCTTACTATTACCGTAAAGGGAAGAAGGAATTGTGTTTTAAAATTACAATTTTAAAATTATTTCTAAGAAAGTATGTAAATTAATTGTCTTATTTGCAATTCTAATTATATAATATTAATATTAGGTAACTCCAATGGTTTTCCCTGTATCCAGGTATTCAAATAGGGAAAGGTGGGTAAGAGAGCGTAGTCGGGTTAAAGTACGCAGCGGTTTTTTCCCCTGTTGGGAACAGTATAAGGGGGAGCAATTATGAACACATGGACACATGTATCATAAGCTATCCTAAAAGGCTGTCATTATTATTTTCATACATTCTGAATTTTATTTGTAAAATATGGTTTCTTTGAGTTTGCATTTATTTTTTTTCTGGAGGGAATTTTAATTTTTTTGTAAATGAAGAACTACTGATTGCTTTCTAAGTTTTATTTCCTTCTGAAGAACTTGGTATCGTTAGATTTTTACTGCAGGGAATTTTAGGGTTGATTCAAGGACTTTTAGAGAATTAATACATTGGCGTCTAAGAGTACTCACAAACAAGATAGTTGGAATTTTTGTAGCGAGAATCATATAATGCATCTTACTCTTCACCACATGAGAGTTATGTGCTACAATGGATGAAAAAATGTTTAAATTAACCTTTCAAGGCTCCCCTCAGAAGCTGAAAACTAGCTCTTGTAAAATCCTGGAAAAGTAAAAGTCTGTTTTTTCATGGATTTTTTTTAAAAGATTGAATCCTGTTTGGATCATACTTAAAGAGAGGTGACATGAGGGAGGAATCTTCCAAATACGAAGGCAGTAGTGCATTTTTTTTTTGCACTTTATGCAAAGTTTTCAGGGCGCGTAACTTTTAGCCTCACGTCCTGCGTACTTTTAGCCGTCACGCAGGGTAAAAGTACGCATCAAATTTTTTTATTTTTAACATAGTTTCTTTATTTTTTGAAGGTTGATTTGTGAGTCAATAAACTTACTTTCAGTAAATTTTTGAGGCTCTAGCTTTTAAGTTCTTGATTTTATAGCCCAAAATAATTTTTGTGCTTGCTCTTACCCTCCTTTCCCCTACTGATAAAATTAATTATCTTAAAATAAATAGCCTTAAAAATAATTTAAAAAATTTTTCTTCTCATTAATTTTAGTCTCATAAAAAATCATTTCAAGTGTTTTTCTAAAAGAAATTCGGATGCTAAGCAGTCATTTAAAGTAGTCAACACCCCTGCAAAGGCCCCTAATTTTCTTTGAACTCCCCATCGTTCCCTTGATGGTGATATTGCCTACTTTGGGAAGCACTGAGTCAGATAATCGATCTTAAAGTTAAGAGATGAATGCATTTCGATAAACAAGATCGATTAGATTGTTATCGAAAAGTCGGGAAGATAGAGATAGAAGGTTCTACTGACGTTGAAAGTTTCTATTTGGAAAATAAATAAGTTGATGATAATATATAATTCTTTTTATGATAGTTCAACACTTTGAAGATGATCATTTAATAAATATGATTGCATTCAATTAATATAGCTGAGCACCTTAAGGTGATTGGGATACATTGCTAACTTTTCAGCTGGCACCGAATGATCTAATTCCATTTTTCCATAAAACCCCAACAAACCAGCCTAACCGAATGACCTATTCATTAACTAGCGATATTTTGCACACATCTGAGGAAGGTTTTTTTCTGGATTATCAAAGTAAATTTAACACTATGGGACCTATCAAATGAGATCATTTCTCAACACCTTATCATATACAATCTTTATGTAAATTTAACATAATTTGGTACACTTCCGTTTTTAAAAATAGTGGTTCGAAATCAGCAAAAGATTAGGAATAAAGCCAAAAATAGCCAACCAATCCATGCAACTTGTTGCCATCACTAATAATTTGGTGATAGTACTATTCGAATCTTTGAATTTCAACTACTAGTTTGGCGATTTTTGGGTTTGGATTACGGAATACTACCAACGATTCAATAACAAATTAGTCTTCTAAATGAAGTTATAATCACTGTAACATTACATTAAGGGATGGTATTTGGTTGAATAAGTTATCCCTATCCTTACCGAAGTGCAAAACACATTTAATAACTGTTCGATTGTCAGAGTATAGCTAATGGGGAACGAAAAGTAGTTGTCTAGACAGATTTCCCTGCTACGAAATTCCATAATAACGTCTGAACTCGAAACTTTCCAAGTCTTGTTTGAGGAGTTAACCACACCAAAACGGTGTAGGTGATTGTGCTGTTAGACATGTCTCGTTAAAAGTAGGAAACTAGTAATGAGTGTTAGTAAGCAGTTTTCTGAAATGTTTTCCCTGATAAACTTCCTTTGTCGTTTCTAAATTTGCAATAGACCTTGATAATATGTATCAGAAATTGGCATGTATTGGTATTGCCAAAGAGTAGTTAGGTTAACCGTGATTGAATCGATAACTGGCAAGTTGTTTTTATTATTTAGCGAAATATCAAAATCTAAGATGGACGAGGGACAGGTCTCTTCTACCCTTAAGTTGCTGTTATTAAAAATCAAATTTTCGATCAGCAAATAGAATGCATGCTGTTTTAAAAAAGTATCAAGATAAAATGAAAAAGGATCACCTATCTTCCCTGATAGGTATTATTGAGTTCTTTAAATCATAAAATTATAATAGTACTTTAAAATACTTAGAATTACACTGATACATACATAAAATTCCAAAAGACCGACATTAAAGACTAACATTAAAGGAAGATACAATATTAATGAAAATATTGGGATAAGTAAAAAAACTAATATAATTAACAATTATCTAATTCATTATGATTTATAATTGCTAATATTAATAACTATTATAAATTTATAGTTTTTAGTAAATATACTAAATATCATGATTTATAATTAGTAATTTTCATAACAATAATAAATATTAATAATTTATAATTATTTATATTGTAAGTAATTTATTATAGTAATTTAGTAGGTGTAAATATAAAAACCAACACAGGCAATTTTAATGGCTCTAAATTACACAAATTTTAAGCAATTACTACAAGAAATTAAAATTGTAACAAAAGGGTCTTCCCTAACCTATGCGATGCGTAATAAATAAACTTATTTGTTTCAAAATTCGAGTAAATAATAAATATAAATAAGACTTAGGATTGACATAGTTAGAAGCTGTTGGAGGATTATCTCATTGGTATGAAGGAAACGGGTTAATGTGAAGATTTCTTAGTTTTAAAACCAGTTTCGTCCTTAAAAAAACAGTGTCAAGCTGAACGAATTAGCATGGCTCAGTTAAAAAAGAGATACATAGTTTTGAAAATATGGAGATTGTTGTTTTACAAGGCAGACAATAAAATAGGCACAATTTCTTTTTAAAGCAGTTGAGTTAGAGGTAAATAGAGACATTTTGTTCCCAGACAAATCCAATTTAAAGTCTGAGATGCCAAAATATTTACTTCCTTATTACTGTACTGAAAAATGTTAGAGAAAGGATACAACGTGCCGCACAGTTTTCAGTCAGACTGAATTTTTTACAATGTTTCGTACAAAATAAAGAAAAATAAAAGCTTAAAAGTATTTAATACAAGATGTTTTTTTGGTTTCATAGATCTAAGAGAAAAATAGGAATTTTGTTTAAAAAAATTATGATTTGTTTTAGAGAAATTTATAGTATAAATATGCCGTATATCCAGTTACAGATTTTTGACCAAAATTTTGTTGTATCTTCTGTGTATTTTTAAACTTTCTTACTGCACCTCTAGTTCTATAAGTTGTCTCAATAAATTCAGCATGGTCGCTGTTATATGAGTAGACCTTACTTCCATGACTCTTCAAGGTGCTGCTTCAAATCTGAAGCCGAGAAAGGACATTTGAACTACGAATCCCTGTGCATATGGTGTGATACGTATATACGGTACTGATACGTTTCTTTAAGTGAAATAACTTTCTTTAAAGAGACATCCTCATCACATAACTCAATTTCCCCAACTTTCCAGGAGACGGTAAAAAACTTTAACCCGCTTTAACGTGCATTTCTATGGATAACAAAGCTGAGTATAGCAGCTTGCATCTTGGGCATTTTCTCAAAACCGTTAACCAATTTTGAGTGTAAATTGATAGAAAATAAAATCAATATACTCGATTTTGGTCAAATTTTGACCACTTAGAGTTGTTACACCATTGTAAGAAAGAAAAGAAGTGAAAGTTCTATAAATTATGCATGACATAATGGCCTGTAAAACACACTAACATTCAATATCCGTAATTTCCTACTCGTCATATAACAATCTTATCATACGAAAAAAACTGTCCATAGATCTTAACAAACAATCATCCGGTAACAAACCAAAAGTAAGCGAAAGTGTTCCTTCCATTAGTATGTGAAACGGATTTTCCTTTTTCAGTGAATAATGACCTATGTGACATATCAGTTCTGTGATCGCGATACGACGCACCACTGTTAGCAGCCACGTCACTTGGAAGGCATCACGCATTCAAAAGAGTCTTGTCGCTACTCGCTGTGTCGAGTAAAGGTTTCATGACTGTATTTTACTTATTTCCACTGAGGGAGGCAATGAGTATATTGACTTTCTTTTATGATCCTAAATCGAGTGTTATAATGAGGAAGAAAGAAAAAAAAGCTGTACCTATTATTAAAGGAATAGTGGTATTAGTGTCATAATTGTTTTTTGATGTGATGGAGGTGACACCGACCTTGTAGGGGATGTGGTTAGTTGCGGACCTAGTTAATAAGTTAGGGGTTAATAAAATTTATCAGTTTGGGATATGAGTTATTGCAATAGATTTGAATAACAATGAGGACGGATAGTTTGACATGTTTGTAAAAAGAAAAATATAGATTATAACATAATATTATTAGAATAAAAAATTACTTTATGTAGGGAAAGTTTGATAGAATCAAAACATCTTTAAAAATTTATGTGAAGTGACCTTTAGTCGTCTTTGGGCCTCGAAACATTCGTTGTAATAATGAGAAGAGAAATTATTATTGTAGGTGCATATTTACATTTTTAACCTTAAAACAGACATACTACTAGATTTTAATTCAGTTACAAGCTGTTAAAGTAATAAGTAACTATTAATGTTAATGTGATATTAAAAATATTCAACAAGTAAGAAAAATTCTAGAGCGTCTGAGTGAGCCTCTGAGGTTTAGAGCCATAAATTATTTATCATACTACTCTAATTAAAGCTAACAGAATCTCAAACACCAAAAATGGCATCATCTTTTTGAATTTTTACTCAACTGAATTTTAAGTGATTTGAACAAATTTATGTCATAAAAGATAATTTTTACGAATGCAAGAGTAACGCTTGTTGTGTGATCTACATGCGTACAAGGTTTAAAAATTTACTACAGATCCAGATGCTTACCTTGTGACTTCTCACGTGATCGACTTCAGAGAGTAAAAATAACTCATAGCCATCGCTATTATTTGTCGTCAAATAAATCCTTAGTGTACTTCTACTATATCCTACCAAAATGATGAAGAATTGAAAGCTCTTTAATTTATTCAGCCGCTGAAAGATAAGCAATGAGAGGGTGAAGATTAATACGTGTTAAGGATGGCAGCAGAAACAAGATGAGAGTTTTTTAGACTTACTCTCTCCAAAAAATCGTCTGAATATTATCTCAGAGATGTATATGATATATGTATTTTTAGATCACATGCATGAGCTGTTTTAATTTGGTGATACTCGTCATGATAATCTGTATGATCTTAATATCACGATTTTCATATCAGTTTTCTCGCTCGTTCAAAGTATGTTAAGGTTGGACACTATTACGACTTTCTATTCCAAAAACATAATTTATATCACCTTTTGCTTTTTATTTTAAAAATTTTTGCCTTCATTCAATAAAATAAACCGGTTTGGAGAGCATTTTTCTTTATTTAAACAATATATCTGATGTTATGCTCTATGTTAATTTTCTTTAGTTGTTATGCGTAAAGCCCTGGATGAAGACGTTACTTAAGTAGCGACATGAGTTCAATCGTCCGCCATTGTGGTGAAATGCGCTTTTCTCTCATAAAGTCCGCTATGAGGGAAAGGAGTTGCAATAGTTGAAAAAAAATTGTTTCTTTTCCAACCTCTGCGAGAAGTTGGTTATTTTGAAAGAAATAATAATTATTACTCAGGCTGTTTTATAACTTTAACTTTATTAGGGAAAACGATTTTAAGCATTGTTTATAGCTTTGATTTTAAAATACTGGATGGATATTATTGTTAAATTTGTATTTTTAAAGATATTTTGAATTAGTTTTTTGAGGCCACGACATGCATATCAAATCTGCTACATATGTAAGTTAAAAAGTTAATCAAAAACGATTAATGAAAACTGTGTTGTTTTTTTATAATGACCTGATCACTTTACAAAATCAATACGGGTTGATTAATTAAACGAGGGAGCATGATAAATGCAATACATAATTTGCGCATCATTACAAATATAATTCCGTAAAACTTGATGAGGATAAATGTAATTAAATTATTTTAAACTTACCTCACAAGGTGTATTAGTAAGAAAATCTATCGCACTGGCTCTGGGCTTAAATACCATTTCACCACAATGGCGGCTGTTTACATGCGTGACTGTTAAACGTCCAATCAAAATCAAAAGCGGCAAGATCAGCAAGATCAAAGTATGTCGCTACTTAAGTAACGTCTTCATCCAGGGCTTTAGTTATGCGAACAGTTGTTAACGTGTAGATGATCCTACTGTATCCTCGTAGATCTTCATTGTTACTCTGTTCTCTTCAACATTGTACAAAACGCACAAAGGCATAATTTTTCCAAGGTATTTTCTCCAAACGAAGAATCTTCAATTCTGTATCTCAGAGGTCCTAGTTTCGTTAGTTTTTAAGGAGTGAAGAGAAAAATGTAAAATAATAGATTTTTACTCGAATGTTTGAATTTATAAAAGTTTGAAGTTACTTAAATTAAATTAATTTAATTTAAGTTTAATTTAAATAAATAATTTTATTAAATTGAATCTTTTTGTTTAATTAAATATTTAATTTCAAAGTTCGAATTTAAAACTTAAGCTATAGTTTTTGTTCTCTTCTGAAAAACTGGCAAAAAAAGAAACCTTTAGGTACACAATTAAGGAATGTAAGACAACTTTCCTAAAAATCATTTAATTCCCAAACAAAATTATTAAGACAAAACAAATTATAAGTGATTACTCGTTGCATTTTAAACGCATTTTAGAGGGCATTTTGCCAATACCTCTCACAAAGCACGCATTAGAAGACACAGATGTGTGCGTTTCAGTTGAACCCCCAATTCTTCCAATTGAATTGTCACCCACAACTAACTCCCCTCACACGCACCGATCCCTACCCCGATTCCAGCACGTGGAAGTGAGCTCTTATCACTTTCACGTGCAGAGGGCGAAATGCCTCATCAGCCACGTGCACTGGAGATAAGCCATCGATCTGACGAGAGAAGTCCCATAGGAAGGGCTATTCACATTTTAATCTAATGTCACTACTTGTGTCTTTTTGAAAGCGCTAACTTTGTTCGAAGCGAGTATTATAGAGGAAACAGGTGTTATTCGAAGAGCAAGAAAGGCACATAGGGATAATTAAATGCTTTTTTTAAATGTTGATAATTAATTGCTTAAACAAACCACTTAATATATTCCTTAATTAATAATGTGTTTAGACATTATATATTTTCACCAACATTTCTTGAGCTAAAACAAAAAGACTGAAAAAAAGTGTTGGTAGTTTTTGTGTACAAGTATAACTTTAAAATGTAGCTAGGTATCAAAGCTCTACTAATTGATTTTGTTATATTTTTTGCTAAAGGATAAAGTATCCCTATTCTCCCCTATCATCCAGTGGTGTGTTAAGGATTTTATTTCTGTTAGGCCCATAACTATTTCGGAACAGATTTTTGACGCTGTAAGATAAATGTTAGGAAAAGTTTCACTTTAAATTAGTAATAACTTTTGAAATAAAACAAAAAATACTATCAATTGTTTTATCTATCACTAATTTTGTAGGTGGTCGATCGCTCCCATTAGCACCCCTGCCTTCTGGTGTCATACTCAATATCGGACTTGTTGAATTTATCTTATTAGAGAAATTAAGTTTCTAAACTTTTATTTCTCAAAGGAATATTATTTTGTCTGATAAAATAAGAAATTTTTCTTTTTGGAGAAGTTGTTAACTTCTTTCATTAATGAAATTTCATTTTCATTTCATTTCGTATGTTTATTACTCTAGTTTAACTGTGATTGCAACCTTTCTAGTATTTTAAATATTGGATTGGTTTTGTTTCCATCTGGGTGTTGGGGCTTGATATTATCTGCCGATTTTGGCGGATGATATTCAGAAACACCCCCTCTGTCTGTGTCCAAGCCCCCTGATGAAGAGACATGGACGGAGTTGTGAGTTTGAATTTTGTGGATCTTTATTATGGAATTTTTGCTTACTTGCAGCATTTTGCGCAGTTTGCACTATTCTATGGTATTTTCTGGTATGTTTAAACTTAAAATTCAAAATTAAAGTTCAGATTTTTTGGCTTTATTATTACTACGCACATTTTGGTGATTAGCTGCATTCGCGCAATCCCACTTGTCGTATGTTTATTACTCTAGTTTAACTGTGATTGCAACCTTTCTAGTATTTTAAATATTGGATTGGTTTTGTTTCCATCTGGGTGTTGGGGCTTGATATTATCTGCCGATTTTGGCGGATGATATTCAGAAACACCCCCTCTGTCTGTGTCCAAGCCCCCTGATGAAGAGACATGGACGGAGTTGTGAGTTTGAATTTTGTGGATCTTTCATTAAATCTTACACTTCTTCCATACATGAAGTGAAACTTATAGAAGTACTCAACATGGAAAGAAAAAAAAATGTACGTATTTGTTCAACTTTTAGAGATGAAACTGTTACAATGGGAACTATCTGAATCACTTGTCCAGTTTTAATAAATGAATCACTTGTCAGTTTTCTCCAAATAAGTTTTAATAAAAATTCACAGCCCAAAAAATTCATTGAGGTGAGAAATATGATGAATATTTAACAGATTTCTATTCTGTGGTATTACACTGTGTGTTTCTGTCACATTGTGAAATAGTTGTTTATTAATTTTTTCACCTCGTAATTCTTAATAAGATAAATGCCACATCATTCTAAAAAATACCTACTACGCATGATGCCTCTGCTTTAAATAAGGATCACCAAGACCACACAAAACAACGCAAACAAAACCGTCTCAAAGTTCAGTAGCTCAAGGTACAAGTACAGTGTTCATATAGCTAAGCACACATCCTGATGACGGACTCATAGCTGTCGGCGGGTGGATGACACCGCAGTAACACATCCTGCGACACGTCGCGTCGCCCAGAACAATACGGCCGTGACGCCAAGAAGGGCAAGTGTCGCAACGGGGTCCTCCTGATCAAAGAACACGGGCTCCTAATTAATCCCGACAACGTCGCAAAGCCTCTCATTTGCATGATATCCACCTGCGCGGGGTCGTTAGTCTCTCTCTTTGGTAATTACGCAATTTTTCATCTGTTCTGTAGTTCCATCCAATTTTTTTTTCTTCAACAAATGGTGCAGGACAGTCTGGAGGCATTTTCTGCAGGGTTCTGCAATAGAAAAACACACTTGGGTGAGTCAAGGGGTGAGTGGCTTTGCAGGTTGGTGGCGACGTCATTTAATTCTAGGCTGGGGGTTGGTCAGTTATGTTTATGTGGTATCTGTCGCAATGTTGAGCCTTATGACTGCCTTCACAAGCTCCATTAACGTATCAATGCCACTCCTGACTCTCTTTGCCCCTTATGCAATCTAAAGGAAGATGTGGACTTGTCACATCCCAAGCGGCACAGACGTTCAAGATTCGTCCAATTTTTGTCATGTATGGCCAAATTTCGTTTACTTTTAGTTGCAGTTACGTAAACTTGATATAATTCGTATGAGCTGTGCTAATAGATATCTCCGCACAGACACTACTGGGTGGCTAGAAGCTCCCTGAGTTAATATAAATATATTAACTTATATCAATTTTCTTGTTTTTGTTACACGTCTATTTGATGCTGTCTTTGAAAGTACCATTAGAAGTGAAAAAAAAACCCATGAGTTGTTGAGAAAGACGGTGGTCCGCATTTAGAAAATTAGATAATTTTGAATATGTATTTTTTCAATCCTTCATTTTATATGGTAGTTGTCTAAGTCGAAAGTTTATAACTTTTCCTGTAGAGACGTCCGAAAATGCCTCAAGAATTTTACCTCCATTAGAACATCACAGATGCTTTAATAGAAACAACTTCAATAACTCAAAACTAAGTTAGATGGTTCTGAGTAGCTCAATAATATGGTCAAAATTACAAAAGAATAAGGTAACAATTGAATAAGTAGTACAGCGGTTCCCAAACTGTGCTACACTGAAAAAAGCCTAATATTTTCGTTCTCAGAAGATATTTAATGTTTCTAAAATTTTTTCCTAAAAGCTTTCCGTGACTTAATAAAGCTTTTTGCTGCATCGTTTGAATTAATAAAACTGAAACACTTAGGTTCAGTACATTTGGAATTCTATTGATACATAGATAAGTTCTATTCATTTAAAATTTTTAACTTAGGTGGTCCAAGTTTCAAAACAGAAGAAAATACAGGAGAAAAGTTCTTAATAATCATCTATATTTGAGAAACTTAATTAAATAATTAATAATTTATTAACAAGTTATTTTACACCTTTGCAATCAAGTTGATTGATAAAATAATAGATATTTAAGTTAAAAAAGAACTAAAAATTATTTTCTGATTTTTGAATTGTCTCTTCAAATTAACTACTTTATTGAAATAGTTTTTATGAAAAAATCATTTTATTTATAAATTTTTCTTGATCTTTTTCTTTTGATAATTTATCTGTAAGTATTCAGTTCAAAATATTTTAAAAGGAAAACATAACTTCAAACTTCTAATCTTGAAAATTATGTTAAACATTATTACTCTTATTTATCTACAGTCTTTAAATGTATGCTTGAATTTTATGAGTATCATGCAAGAGAAAAGGGGTCTTATTTGTGGAGGGTCTAAAGGGTCTTATTTGTGGAACTTATTAATGCTTATCACTATTGTTGCTATAAATTCGAACCTGGCAACATGCAGTTTAATTATAACTTTGCCATATAATCTACCAATTCAATTTTTTTTTTGTGTAGAAAGAAAATTTAGTTTGAAAATAATTAAAATTAAAACCCAATCAGATTCCATTGCACAAGAATGAATACTAATTTTTCAAAGGATATTTCGCAAGTTACTATTGTTGAAAAATCAACTTTTTTACTTTCCTGTGAGCGTTTCGTAGAAAAACGAAAATTTTTAGAAAAGAGATTCAATCGAGTTTCTGATAATTAAAATGCTAAAACTAAACAAATTAGAGAACCATGAATCCTTTAAGTAAGATAAAAGTGTTACGGTATTTGAACCAAGGTTTATACCTACCTCATGATAAATTGAATTTTCATTGTTTAAATTTTCTAAAGGCATTGTTCACAACTTTTTAAGAATTCAATACTGAATGATATTGTTCGTTCTTCCCATCACTTCTGCTATTTTTCTCTAGTAGCTAGATATTTTTCTTTCCTTTATCGTAAGATTTTCTACAAACATTTTGTTTTATGAGACATTTTAATGCAGTTTTTTTCAAGTTGGTTCCTGAATTTTTAAGGAATAATATAAAACTAAATTGCAGAATACATACTATTGAATGACAGATGTTTAATTTTTTGTGTACCTATGTCCTCCACAAGAAAACAAGAACTCTAGAATATTTACGTCAATAACCTATCAACACTTTGCATACTACACAATTTTTCATTAATAAAAATTTCAGAATTGCACAAATTTCAAAAATGAATGAAGCAGTGATTTAAAAAGAATAGACAACCTTTAAAATTTATGATGAACACTAATAAAACAAAACTACTACAAATTGGGTAAAAACATTACATCAGAATAACGAATATTATTATGTAGTTCTTTTGTCCTTTTTTGGAAATTAACTACCAAATAATGAATATATTTGTTTCATAAAAACTACTGAAAACATTTAAGAATCCTGCTTATTTTCGAATATTATTTGATGAGAATAACTTTAAATACATAGTAAAATTAAATTACTAGATAAATTGAAATGAATGACACTGTAAAATCGAAATGGTTCATACATATACTCCATTTAACATTCTAACTTTAAAGAAAACCATTATAATTCAAAAAGATTTCCCGGAAAGAATTACTAATTTGAAATTAAGAAGAACAATTTAAAGAACGGTACTTTATGCAAAATATTTCCTAGGAGATATATCCGTATGTTTAATACTAGATATGAGCCGATCATTTACACAAACGAAATTTCTGAATAACAATATTCTCAATTTTAAATGACTTTTTTTATGAATTTAAGTCGCTTTATAATTCCTTTTAAATTTTGTCAAACTATTATATAATTAACTTCAGTAGTAATAATATGTAAATATTTCTACTGCTTTATTGCGAATTTATCAGTTTTATTATTAATTTTAAATTGTACCTATATTATTTACCTCAAAACTTAAAAATACTTTATATGTGGCTTGACAACGTCAGAAATTCATATTACCGATGTTAACAAAAATAATGGCTACACACAAAAAATTGCGAAACTTTTGAGGGTTGGTGACCTTAATCGAGCTGAGTGCGAAGCCCTCCAATTAAATAAAAAAAAATCATCATTAAGATTCATAATTATAATTTAAAGGTTGTAACCAGTAGTCATCGTGGGAAGGATTGGGAGAAATTTTCATATCAGTCAGAAAATTTCCTTTTTTTTACCATAGAATAGGACTAAATTTACAATTTACCCCTTATCCCCTCTTAATTTTTTTTATCTACGCTACTGGTTGTATCTGTTTCTGAAGAAATTTATTTCGAAAAAATATAACTTTGGGAAAAATAATTTATGAATAGTATAATGAAAATAAATAAGTTTATCAGTTTACTATAAATATAGCTGAATTACTTTATTCCTCATTTTTGAGGATGAGTACTATTACTCACACGGACAGATAAAATTTTTTAGTTCAATTTGAATTCGACACAGATAAAAGTTTTATCACAGTTTTAAAACAGTTTTTGAGGATTTTTTGAGGAGTTCAGCTGATTTAAAAATCGCTCACAGAGAACGACTGATTAGAAATTCCTTCAAGTTAAGCATAGTTTTTGAGATAAGATTCGAGCACTTGATTCCTTTTCACCTAGACAACATAAAATTCTTACAGTCCTGATGGTCACCGTATGGTAAATAAAATAAAATGGGGTCCGGTTTTGGGACGAACAGTCATAACCTAAATTGATTAACCTTGACACGTGCCCTTTAAAAAAAAAAAATCCACCGTCCATCAGGTTAGAATACGAAGGCATTCTCGTATGTTAAAATTCCTCGCCAAGGAAAAACACCTCATTGGCTTATCCTTATCACTCTCTTCAACCCTTTCGGATCAGATTCAGATACTCGATAAGGAAAGCATGGGGAAAATCCTCTGATGTTGATACGCTATCAGTATAGTTCGAGGGAGCCCTTGGTAACCCGACTTCTCGTAATAAAAAATAATAATAAAAAGAGTGAGAGAGCGGGAAGATGGTAGCAAGTGTGAGTTCCGTGTTGCTATGGCAACAGACCTTGGCAGGACATCTGTGAAGGAGGAGGAGTCTGGCGCGTTGTCTGAAACGGACCGACGGCGGGTGGTCAGTCGGGGGACACGCAGAGGTAATTCACCTGAGTGGGGCTGAAAATGACTGGGGAACGGTGGACAAATTATACTTATATGTTGCTATTTTTATGGTCTCTTACACACAGAAGATAGGGAGCTGAATGAGTGATGTGAAAGAGAAACGTGTGTAAAACTTAAGATGGAATTTCTTACAATTTTAAGATTTCTAATGTAGTTATGAACAGTGTTATTCCTAGGATTTTTTTGGTGGATAAAAATACTCCTTGACTTTTTTTAGGAGGAGTGAAGTTCAATGATGAGGAGTGAAATGCGGAAATAGTATAAACTACATAGTATACAGAGACAAAATTTCTATTAAAAACACTTACTTTTTAATGGACAAAATGAAAGTGAAAAAAAAATGAGGTTGCTATTTTGGGACTCCAATAAAACTATCTAAGCATCAGAACAATAAATGAAAAAAGGAATACTATTGCTAAATGAAAACAAAATTAAAAAGTATGATAGTTAGGATGCCATGGCTGAAACCTTTGCATGGCTGAAACCTTTGTGAGAAATTCAAAGAGTGAAAATACTCCTGTCTAGTTTTTTAAAGAGTAATTCCAATTTTCAAGGAGTGAAATACTCTCTCAGAGGAGTTAAAATATCTTTGGTTATGAAGCTATGAAATTCCAACCTTTGATGTTGCTTATCATCACTACCCCAAAATGCCTGATATTTCCTGGAAATTTAAATCTATAATTTTATATGTATTGTGGTGTTTTTAGCTTGTCAAATTTGGTTACTTAAACCTGTAAGCCCCGTGTGATACCGAGTGGTACACGGGCAGATTTTACTTGTTTTAATAAAAAAAAATACCCAAAATGTTTTACAATGTTTGTAACCTTAAAAAGAGGAAGTATAAAAAGAACAAAGTTAAGAAATGTGTTTTGTAACTTCCAGATGAAATTTCAGTTTTTCACTCCCAGAATCGCAAGTTTATCAAACTGCAGTATACTGATTATCTATTTATGAAACATTATCTTCAATTAACTTTGGAATAATACTCAAGAATATAAATATTCTTGATGTAACCAATGCATATGTAAGAGAGGTCTTTTACAATTTAAACGTAAATAATTTTAAATAAATATTACACATATATGAATAAAGGGAAAAATTTAACATTTATAGAATCTTTCTGCAAAATACCACAAAATTAGGGAATTGGATATATAGTTTCTTATAGTTAAAATTAGGTAAAAGCCAGTTATTATTCACAAAATTTTATTGAACCTTCAAAATTGATTTTGCCCTTTATATTTAGGAAGATTTTATGTTTAGGTTAACGTAGAATAGAAAAATATACTTGTTTAAAAAATTTCTCTTGTTTAAGGGTTTACATACAGCAGTGACACATTCAGTAAAGAAAAATGCCTGAAAAATCCTTTCAATTAATTCTAAGGGCTTATATTCAGTAAGTATATTCAAAGAGTCAATATTCAGATATTATGTACAAAAAGATGAAATTCATTGAACATCATTCAACAAGTTCAATGTACTACAAATAATACTGCGTACTATGTGGTTACATTTCAACCCATAAGAAGATCTAAAAATAAAACCTTAATGAGGTCGAATATCCCACACACAAACAAATCTGATGTAACACGACGTAACATTTCAGCACACACCACATCCCCTGCACCAAAAACATCTCCCAAAAACAAAACTTCCGTATTTCCCTCGAAGTCAGCTTTCCCATAAAATGACACAAGACCATCACCTGTTGCAACTTCTTCGTATTATAAACAACGGGCCACAGCTTCCCCTCTTGGAAATCGGTCGACTCTATTGGGACCCCGTAAAAAGGTTCCGATTTCCGAGTCGGAGGAGTCTATTTCCAGATCGGAAATCGGACGTTGCGTGAATCAGAAAATACACCTTGATGACAAAGGTGTGACATCAGCACAACATCCGATCGTTCGATTGGTGGTCGTTGACACTTTTGTCGCAACGGGAGACGGTGGGGCATTCTTGGAAAAAAGCAGCGGGGCACAGAAATGGGATGATTTGTGGGTATTGTTGGCAACAGTAATTAAATGTGGGAAATACCTTCCTTAGGCGTCATTTTCATCAGATAAATGATACTAAGATTTTTATTCTTGGTGAATAACCTTTCATTGTGTGATGCAATTTTGTTGCCTTATTTCAAATTTTGATCCTTCCATGAACAATTAGAGACAACTAAGTTTTGTATAACTAGGGAGCTACCGCCCCCTTCTCGCCATACTAGACAGCAGCGTTAGTTTACTCTATGACGTCACTAACAAACAAAGTAGTTCCCATCGCGGTGTTTGAATTTTGAGTGAAATGAAGAACGTCAATTTAAAAATATGATTTTTTTTGTTAAACCCATGTATATAATGTCTTTTTATCTCGATTTTCTTACTGAAACTCCTCCTAGCAGCTCATCAGGCTTTGTTTTCACCCATTTTCTCCTTCCGCGTAGTGATGTACTGGGTTCAGGAAACGTTGTTGTCGAGTATAGCGCTCACCAACTATTTTGTTGTGGTTGCCCATCCCCGAGATCTAGCAGAGCTAGATCAATTTAATCAAGTCAAACACTTAGCCTTTTGTAAAATATACAGATAACCTGGTGATACATCTAAATGTAATTTGTAGAGAAGGATATGGAAAAGAAGTATCTTCCCTAAAATTAAATAATGTTAATTGTAAAACGGCATTGTTAATAACGACTAACTAGCCTATTACGACATCTTTTATGGGAATTCTTGAAATGGAACGATTCATTGAGGGACTTTCTTTACGATCTGTATGGCAATAGTTTTTTGGTCTATGAAGTTCTGTATAAATAAACCGTTATTTTAGTTAATCATGTAAGAAACAATCACAGAACATAAAAGACCACAAAAGATTAGCTAATAATTAAATATTTTTACATGAAAATATGATAGAAATATTCAATAACCCTATGCCTAAAAATGCATTGCTATTCTACAGGGTTTTTTTTTGTATTATTCATATTTTAAATTACATCTTCTTATGAGTAGGGGAAGTATTTGGTGCCATTAGGTTGAGTTAAATAGTATCTTTACCACATTTTTACCCGTCTATAGATGGCCCATACAACAACCAGCAACATCCACATAGTGCTCTTAGTTAGATGAAATAAATGATAACTTCATGTAACTTGAATGAAATAATTGAACTGCAATTTATTACGACAGTAAAAAAAGTAACTCGTGTTTTAAACTAGATTATCAAACATAAAAGTTTTGGATACGACAATGAAAAGTAAAAGTACCGCAGTAAAATGCTTTAAAAGATATATTTGAGATAAATTTGATCCCTCAAAACTAGTCAGTAAAGATAAAATACCCTAGATTGGATGAAAAGGATTTTTAATTCTAGGAAATCTTTGACGACGCTTGTTTATTCTGAAATTTATCGAAATAGTTGTAATGTCTCGACTAAGGTCTTCTGAGTAAAACACAGGAAAAATTATTGAGTTGTATTAATAAACGTTAGCATATTTTTTTTAATAATTATTTAAATAAACAGTAATTTGAACTCGTTTCTAGTGAGTGCAGATATTATGTGAACTCTGTTTCGTAAGCAGAAAAGAAATAAATGGTTGGTATAAGAACTTGCATAATGGTCTGAAAAGTTTTTTTAGTCTAGTAAAAAACATTCGTGAGCCTTTAATGCTCGTTATAACAGGTTTGATTTATCTACTATTGAATCGAATTTCTTGTAAAATATGATTTATTTGTTTCAGTCAATACAGTATATTTTCTCAATACTTTCAGCGATTCAGTTACTACGAATTTTTTTTACAAATACCGAATTTTTATAAAAACAACAGAATTTTTACCATTGCGAGTAAATAGATTTATGAGAAAATATATTTGTGTTGAGATTTAACAAATAAAACATATCAATTTGGAAAAAAAAGTGTTTTGTTAACAAACAATTGTTTGTTCGGTAACGGTTTTAGAGAAAGGAGATTATTTTTTTTGAATCAAAAGCAAAATTATACCAAATTTTAAATTACTCATTGCTTTTTAAAATTTGATTAACTAATGCAATTGTGTGAACTCCTTCTTCAATCAAGAATAAGAGAAAAACAACGGAATAAAACGTAACTGACTTTCAAACAAATAATCATAACGTTTGTTTTAAAAAAAACCTATCTGCCTTCTTAAATTAACTATTATTCTACCCGAATAAAAACCCCAAGAAACAGGATTCATGATGATAAAGATGCATTTACGACCAAGCCTCACAACGAAAAAAAAAAGACTTCGATATTCATTCCGTATCCATGGAAACGACACACGGCCAGCTCCATCAAAGTTTATTAGCTAACCAAAGCTTTAAATCCAGATGATTTTTTTTCTAAACACGATATCATTAGCCACAATTGAGATTGGGTGATTCACTAATGAATGAAACTTGCATGGATGTATGTGTGCGTATTTACTACTACTACTACGTCCCTTTTCCATTGATGGAGCGAGCGCTTCATTGATAAGAGAGGAAGCGAGCTCTTCCGTGGCAGGAGGAAGAGGGGAGGAGGAGGGGAGGGTAGATCCTTTCTCCAACAGGTTGCTCCTCACGCATCTCCTGTGAGCGATATGTTAAGGTCAGGGTCTAGGCGATATGAGTCAACAACGATATTTTTTCAGGGGTGAATTTATGTTGCAATTTGAGGCGTTTTTCAGTAAATAACTTCATTAAATGGTTCGCTATCTATCTTAGGAACTATTTTTAAGGATCTGATTTATTATAATTTTCTCAATAAAAAGGGGTACGATTCCGTTAAAAATTGCCAAGCTTGTTCTCTGACGAGAAATATTAAAATATCGCCCTATTTGCGTTGCTTTTATCAATACAAGCGTATGTTTTTAATTGGTTGAGTTGCAATTTTTGGCTATGCTTCTAATATTTGCCGATTAAAATTCTTTGGTGATTTTTAGAGGGATGGGTAACGGAAAAGCCCGAAAAAGTCCTTTGTAATTTAAGAGACCACTCGGCATAGATCTTGGTGTAAAGGCTCTTGTTTCTGGAATAACACAATAACTTTTAGAAAATTAAAAATATGAATTATTGATTCAGGAAATTTTCTTTTACTGAAAAAAAAATTCAAGTGTTCTATTTTTGAAGTGCACATTTAATCAAAAATGAAATGAAAGATACTTTTAGGAACTTCATTGATTATAATTCATAAAATTTTAACTCTGTTGTTTAACCCTTTCACTCTAACTATTTTATTTTTCATCAAAAAAATTTAAAATTTTGAAAACATGCTTATTTACCAGTCAGAACAACAGGGTTCAAAGGAAAAAAATTAATTTTAATTTTTTCATTAAAATCTTTGATGAGTCCAAATGGCATCATTGGGAGTTAAGGGGTATAAAAGTGGTATTGAATCTAATGCCATATTTATCCTCAGAGAATTCATAAATGATAATATAGGTAAATATTGATATAAACTATTGTTATAAGACTATTTTTTAACATTTTTATCCATTTTTTTAAAAAATGATACAAAATTAGCGAAAATAATTTTTCGAAATAACGAGGTTTTCGAGATAACGAATTTCGAAGTATCGAGGATATACTGTAAATAGATATGCTCTATTTTTAAGATAAAAACAGTCATTTTCTATAACATAATTGGTCGATGGGGCAAAATATTTTTCGAAATAACGAAGTTTTGGTTATAACGAATTTCGAGATATCGAGAGTATAACGTAATTATCTTATTTTTTTTATTTCTATGGTTGCATTTAACTAATATATAAAGTAATTTATCAGAAATATATCTTTACATTTGATTTATAGCATTTCTTAACATATTATCTACAGGAAAGTAAGGGATGCTGATTGACCTTGAACTCCCAATGATGCCATTTGGAATCATGACTTTTCAATAAATTCTAAAACCAAAATTTTTAGAGGAATATTATTTTAAAAGATCAATATACTCTCTACAATCATTAGTTTACAAAATAAAACAGTATTATTTTACTTTAATTTATTTAAATTGCTTCAAAATTAAAATTGTTTTACACAGATTTAGCAAAAAAAATTTTTTCCAAAAAGCTCTATTTTGATCATTTATTGTGAAATGAAAATTTAATGGTAAGAAAAAAAATAAAATATTTTTTAAAGGAGAGTTGGATGAAGATTCTAATAGTATTCATTTGGAGTCTTTGGTATTTCTAGGAAAGACGAAAAAAAATCCCAAATACCATGATTCCAATTGGCATCACTGGGAGTGAAAGGGTGCAACCCAATTTTGATTCTAGTATTTTATGTAGTATTAAAGACTATTAATAGTATTAACGACTTTTTAATAGATTTTCATAGGCAGGAGAATAATTTTCTGCAGAGTCTATTTGAATATAGTACCTACTTTTAAATTAATTTTATGTAGTAAATTTTGGGTTGATTTCTTTCATGTAAATGGATACACTTTAAGTACGAAACCAGAACCAACTGATAAAATCAAAGACGGTCCCTAGGTTAACTTTTATGCCGTATGAAGGTCATGTGTTATTAAATATGACATGCATACTTGAATTTAAAATAGAATAATTCGATGAATAAACACTTTCACATTTAAATTTATCAAATTTTAAAAGTACGGGAATATTCTGAATTACAGTAGTGTAGTAAGTTAAACGTATGTTTTGAAGTGGTATACTAAATGAATATTTTTTAAAAGATCACAATAAATACACATGCAATTAATAAAGCTAGATTTATTTTTGCATTCCAGTTGAATGCATAAACTATTTCAATTATTTTGAGTTTATGAAATACTTTACCTTGAGTGAATAGTCCTAGTATTCCTCGCTACAAGATTTGAGTGAATTTGAGACTTTAAATAATTATTTATAGAAGGTATTTGCTAATATTCCTTTAGTAGAGGATTTTTCGAGAATACTCCTCTATCACATTCAATAGTGACAATTTCATTATCTTTAAATACCATGATAATAAAATGAAGATATGATGACTAAAAATAAAATCCTAAAAAGAAAATATTAGTTCTTCCATAAAAATGATAAAAAACGAAGTGTGAGAACTTTTCTTCACTTTTCCTAGTGTTTACTGGTAGCACTAAACTTGGTGCTGAAACATAAAATTGAACAAGGGACAAAATTTATTATGTAGTAAAATAAGAGTGGAAAAACATTTCTACAATGTCACAACTATAGTATAGGGGTATCTACATCTATAACTTTAGAGCTATAGTTTTTATTCAGGTTATTTTATTTGTTGAATTTAATATTCTTTAAAAAGAGAGAGATATAAAATAAAAAGAGAAGAACAAGAAAAAGAGAAGAAAGAAAAAAAAGAGGAAAAAAGAAGGAGAGAAAAATAGAGGATTTTTAAAGAAATGTGGAGAGAAAGAAAGGTAAGCAAATGTGAAATAAAAGAAAGAAAGAGAATGTGATATAAATGAAAGAAAGAGAACGAGGGAAGAAAGAGAAAGAAATATGAAAGCGCGAAAATTAATGAGAGATAAATGGGAAATATAAAAGAAACAGAATAGGATAAGAAGAGAAAGTGAATGAGAAAAGAGAGAAGAGAATGAAAGGTATAATAGATGGGAAAGAGGGATGAAAGAAAATCAACGAGAAGAAAGGTAGAGATGAAAGAAAGTGAATGAGAAAAGAAAGAAGAGAATGAAAGGTATAATAGATGGGAAAGAGGGATGAAAGAAAATCAATGAGAGAAGAAAGGTAAAGATGAAAGAAAGTGAATGAGAAAAGAAAGAAGAGAATGAAAGGTATAATAGATGGGAAAGAGGGATGAAAGAAAATCAATGAGAGAAGAAAGGTAAAGATGAGAGAAAGTGAATTAGAAAAGAAAGAGTTATGAACATTACAGAATACAGAGATGGAATACTTCTTTATAACATTTTAAATTAAACAAATTAAGTCAACTTAATTGAAACCGCACCTCTAAATTAAAATAGCTCAAAATACCCCTACTCAAAAATTCTACTGGTATGTCTTCAGAGCCTGCCTCAAACCAGGATCAGTAATCAGGGAACCCATTTTCAGATATGTGCGGTGAACAAGGAACTCATTCTTTTTTTTAAAGAGGGCTTCATTAGAATGCCCGTTAATGATGGGTAAGAGGAAAACCCTCCGTCTGGCACACAGCAAACGATTGCCTTGAAAAGTGAATCCCGACCTTGGAGCTCTCTCTCTGCACACCTGCTGGCAAAGTCCCTGCTTCATTAGGAGAGTGTTCCGCTGAATCATACCCCTCGAAATTTGTGACGAATTTCAGGCCTAGTTATCTGTTGTTGAGTGGTTACTAGTTATGTTAGGGTTAGTTGAGGGTTTATTAAAAAAATTGTTTAGTTTCAGAGAATTTGTGATACGTTAGAAGTGAGTTTACAAAAAAAAGTTGAAGAGAAAACGTGGATTTAAGGAAATTTGTAACAATATCTGGTTCTTTTGGAAATGATATCCGAGAAAAATATTTGATAAGGCATGTGTGATACAGCACTTTCCTATACTGCCGTCCTTAGCAAGAAGGGCGTATCTCGGATTTTGGCGATTTTCAGGTTTTTGCATATCTAGAATCTTTTGAGTCTTCTGCACCTTATGATACCTCATTCATGTACCTATGGGTACGAAAAGGTACACAAAAACGCTAGTGAAAAAGGGCGTATCTATGAAATTTCTTGAAATCCTTAGGCGAAAAGTGCTTGTACTGAAAATCTTGATTTTCGGAGATGCGCCCTTCTTGCTAAGGACGGCAGTATAGTACAAAGATCCTTATTAGTAAATTTTGTTTTACAGAAGCTTGTGTGATTATGGAAATTCACTTTAATTAACAACCATGATCCCTTTATGGAAACTCTTGCAAAAGTTGTTAGAAACTGAGAAACTTTCATTTCCTTCCTCTCTGATATAAAATGACCTTTCTCTGATTATAATAATGATTCTCTACATCCGATAGCGTAACGGCATTTTCCTATTTGTTAGAGAGATACTTTTACATAAAAGTAATATTTAAATACAAAGATTTTTACATAATACCCTTTAGAGTAAACTTTAGAACTTAGAGTAATTTAGAGTAGTATTCAAGAACAATTTTGTTGATATAAAACTACAAATTTCTAACCAGCAATAAATGTCACTATAGAATTTAAGTACATAGTCAGGAAATTTTTTTAAGTAATAGCTCTTATTCTTTTTAACTTTACAAATTAAACACTCAAATATGTTTGCTCCTAACTCCTTATGCCAAAGAAATTATTACCCTCTTTCTTGGATTTGTTAAATGTTCAGCCAAATCTTTAAGTTAAAACTCAGTTTAGAAACTTTACTCTGAATTCTAAATATATCGTACTTTTACCAAAAAAACCATAACGTTAAACACAAACTGATATACAGAAGACCGTATAAAGCAATCTTCTAAAGTTGAAATATCTGAGGAAACCTTATAAGACCGAAAATTGATGCAATAGCAATCGTAAGATGATAGAAATAAGTGATTGAGAATGCAAAAATATTCATACAAATTAATAACACTGTAAACTGAAACACAACATCGCAATAGAGTACCATTTCAGACAACATATTATAGTTTCGAAATTCTAAATTTCCATCATTAAGCATCCTTTTAGTCTGGCGGCAGTAGTTAAAACTATCTACCGTTGCCCAGACTTCAAGAACCAGACGCTTGAAGGAAAATTATGATGGAAATTCTTGAAACGTGGAGATGCTAAGAGAGTAAACATTCTGAGTCACTGAAATACTTTTAGAAACAGTCTCTTGAGAATCCGGTATTAAACTGCATACATCCAAATTTGGAGGTTATCTATTAAACTCATTTTTCTATTAAACTCATCAGTTATTGAAATTGTATAATTATTACCATTTTAAAGATATTTAAGAAACGCTAAGTGGATGTATTTTTTTAGGAATAAAGTATTAGGGGTCGGTTAAATTTTGTTTGATGGTGAACAAAAAAACCTATTTAAACCTTATCAATTTAAGTTAACATAAAAATAAATAACATTCCTACGTATAAAACTTTAGGAAATATTGCGTAAAATTGCAAAAAAAACCTTAGAACTTTAATAAGCTTTGTTCTTTGAATCACTTAACTTTTGAAATTTTTCATCTTGTATTGTTATTGTTTTTGAGACAGGTGTCTTTGTATGAGACGGGTGTATACATTTTCTAGTGATATCTAAAGGTATAAAACAAAATTTTACTTTCTAAATGTTTGAATTTGCTTGCTAAGTAATGCCATTGGCCAGTGTTAGTTTTTTTCAATTCTACATTTTAACTAAGATTGGTGTATGAGGTTCGTTTCAAATGCCTCCAAATGCGACAATAATTAAATTTTTACTACTAGCATTATTTGATATGGAATATTTGATCCGGACAGGCTACTATGAAGGTTATAAAAACTAATTAGGTTGTGAACTAGCTTTTTAGCGAGTTACCTATACTTCTATAAGGTATAAACCTACACATCTTCGAAGTTAGATAAGAAAAATGTCAAAACTTTTAAACAGGACCCTGTCCTTTTATGGAGTTCTGTCCCTTACCAAATCTATGATATCCTTCAAAGATGATTTTTTACGATGCTTTCTCCCCAAACCTAGTTGCACCAACCCTTACCTAAAATTTAGATCTGTAAGGTCACCATAACTGACAAAAAACAATCGAAAACCACACAACTCAAGTAATTAACGAGACTGTAGAATGACAAACGGGGGACCGACTGTCTCTCGCGCCAAAATGAGACGGCGGAGCACCCCCTAATCGAAGGGGAGGTCCTCTCTCGAAAAATCAATGCCACCGGTTGAATTTCCGTCAACAAAGTAGCATTCGTCGAGACATTGTCGCTGGTTATTATTCCAGCGTCGTCGGCTGCGGGAATTTCCAGACGACGCGATATTCGCTCGCTCTCTCATTAAGTGCGGGCAGACGATAAAAGTTCCAGACGTCCCCCCACCTCCTTCTCCCGAAAGTTCCGGAAAAGAACCGGGAATAGATCCCTCTTTTGAGGGTTCAGGAGGGGGAATGTAGTGAACGCGACGGCTGAATTGGAGGTGGCGGCGTTCTTTTTCTTGGAAAGATTTGTTACGCGTCTTAAATGTTTAGTGGAGTCACACTTTTTACCACCTCTAGATTACTCTCTAAGAATTTTCTTACTCACTTAGCCCAGTGGTTGACGAATTTGTTCTATTTGCGCTCTATTACACCCGTAATAACCCCTCAACTTTAAAATGCAAAAGAAATTGCTTGAATCCTTCCTAAAAAAAGGAGTTCGCTTATTTCTTTTGCACAGTTTATTTTTGAATAATATGAACAGTGAATTAAATTTATGTATGTTATATTAATTATTCCGAAAATTTTCTTACATTTACATTTTAATTTCAAATTTACAATATTATTTTCGTAAACCCCTTTATGCACCTCGTGAACCCCTAGTGGTTCACAAACCACAGGCTGGGAAACAATGACGTAGGCTATGATTTTACCTTGTTTTTTGTTAAGATAATTTTTCACTGTTATATCGCTCACTCCTTTCAACTAAAGCCCTGGATGAAGACGTAAGTAACGACTTCATCCAGGGCTTTACTTTCAACAACGTCATATCTCAAAAAACCTAATTTTTCAGGAGAGTATTTTAAAGTTTAAAAGTAGATTGAGAAATGCATTGATAATAAATACTAAAGCATCCGATTGAACTTTTTTCTATGCAGCATAAAGATATGACGATCTTGTAGGGTAATGCTAATCTTTCTTTAGGGTTTTCTGAAAACAGTCATAACTAAAAATCACTTATTTTTGAGATATGACGTTCTTAAAAGGAGTGAGCGATATATCTTGCCAGACCTTACCTTAATACCTTATATAAAATAATATGTAGTGTTCTACATACATACGAAGTTACGCTATTACTTAAAAAATATGCTATTACTTAAATTATGCTATTACTTAAAAAATAAATTCTTAAAATTAAACATGCTTTAGTTAATAAGTTAACTAACTATTTTGAGTGCAAAATTTTTATATTCTAAATAAGAACTGAGAAACGGGAATTAAAAAAGGTATATATTGTTTTCTTTTAAAATTCAGAGAATTTGTTTGGTTGAGAATGTTTTAAAAAAACTTTCGATCACTTCTCTTATTTAATAAAAATAAAACGTGAAAATGAACACAAATCCTATGTTTCATAAGTATAAGAGTAATAAGTATCAGTCATAGTATAGACTAGAGTCATAAGTATAAGACTAAGTTCATAAGTATAAAAGTGTATATTATTTCAAAATGCTTTAACTTTACTATAATAAACTTAAATTGTAATAAATATACTTAGTAACACAATGAATTTTACTAAAGTCGATAAACTAAATACTAAATATGAAAAGTTTAAAAGGAATTCTATAAATGATTCAAAACACATATTCTAGGTTTTCATTGCGTTATTTTAAAAGTTCTATAAAAAGATCTCCTTCACAGTGCATTAAATATAGTGTAACGTCTTAAAAGTATTAGTAAATCTAAATTCTAATGATGATAAATTCAACTTTTAAATTAATTCTAGTTATACATAAAAATTATTCTAAGATTAGTAAATTATAAAAGAGTTAAATATGTATTACATTTATAATAAATTTAACTTAGAAATTAATTATAGTTATACATTAAAAGTACTCTAAGATCAGTAAATTTTATGACGTTTTTTATTATGCTAAATGGATTATTTTCAGTTTTTGGTTGGAATTAATCAATTGAGATTTATATTTTTGAACTACCTTTCAAAGAGAATTCCCCCCCCCCTAGCCTCACCGTAAGTACCTACATAGAGTAGTACTAGTGTATTCCTATATTCCTACTATATGGTGAGAACAGGTGTTACTAATCACGTTAAAGTATTTTAATTTTGTAATTAATAATCACAGTAGTATAATGTATTATTTAATAAATAGTAATTAAAATCGGTTCTGTTACTTTTAGTAAAATTCAATTTCAAATTTTTAATTTTATTTGGAGTTTGCATAGGGTTTTTCGAAAATAAACTGTAAACAAGAATCTGGTTTTGAAATTTATTACGAGATTTTTGAGTTTTCACTGTATTTTCTGATTCCCGGTTGCATGCGTTAATTGACATTTACACATAAAATGTTTCATTGGTAAGTTGCCTTCAATGATACATTAAAAGCATAAAATAGAGTATTAGAATGTGAAATTTTTTACATTTAGAGTATGTAAATAAAATAACGAAACGATATTTGCAGAAAATATTTAATGAAATATAATTTTTGTGTTTTTATAAGTTGTACATGTTCTTTAAGGTTTTCTTAAGAATATCATTATCAATAAAAAATACAAACGCAGAAAAAATTTAATACTGCACTCAAAATTTCTCAACAACCCTGTTATATTTTTTCAAAACTAACTCATCACCTTTTTCCTACCTATTATCTTTTCCTTTTTTTCTATTCCTTAACGATACAAAAATACTATCGGTGTTTTAATAGCAAGACTTTTACTTATATAAATAAAAATATAATAAGTGAGAAAATTAAATGAAGTTATACAACTGAATGTTCTTTGACTAAATTTTAAATTAAAATTTGTTATTACCTACAGTTTTATGTATTCATCAAAGTGAAGTTAATTCTTTTCGTCCTAAACAATATTTCTTAATTACTTTATTCCACACTATAGTAAATAAGTTTGGCACATTATCTTCATTATTTATTATACAGGGAAACTTGATTAGGTATGGCAGATCAAAATACATATTTTTAGTATTTCTTCTGTAAACATTAGATATATTTTTCACTGTCCGAAAATTATTGAAAGTGTTGATGAGTTATTATTACAACTGCAATCTTTCAATCTTTAAGGTACCGAAATCAAAAGATCTAACTAGAATTTTTAACTCGCATTAAGAGAAAAATCGCAAATTACTTCAGAAACTTTAAGCAACGAAGTTAGTTTCAATAATTTGATTTTCTACCCTTGTCTGGTATGCTCCAATGCAGCAGCACCGAAGGAAAATCAAGCACAATTCGTAGAAGTTGTTGATTTTGATACTAGTGCGTTCGTTTTAAGTGTCTTATAGCGTACCAATGTGTTTTAATTGTGAGGAATGCATTTTAATAGTCTATACGCTTACTGAATAGCTCGTCTAGACTACAGTCTGTCCGACTTAAGAGAAATTTTTAGTTCCTTGATATGCTACTTATTTAGGACTCTAATCATGCTCGATATGCTTTTTGGTGTTTGTTTCAAAATTTGAGGAGTCCCCTGAGCAAATATACCGCCTACCAAAGATTTCGTTGCGCATTAATGTTTGATATTGGGCAATATGTATTGAAATTCTTTGAAATCGTGGATTTTGCTTCCACATAAAGGGTTGATTTTTGATTATCTTTTGAACTAAGCTTTAATATCAGTTGATCGTAACTGTTTGGAATCAATCATGCAAAAATTCATCAGGATTAAGTGGTTTTCATTTCTTTGTGGAAGTATTAAATTAGTAGTTGAAATTTCTTATATTGACATATATTTTAAAATACTCAATAAACTGGTTCATTGGATTTAAATACCCACTAAGGAAATGGAGGTTTTGTAATTCTGTCCATTTGCAAGACAAGTTTTAAAAAATTCGATGAATCTTCTGGAGTTTGCAGTCAAAGTGTTTTGAACACTTAAAATATTTAATTGAAAGAGTGTTTTTAATTTATAAATTGTGTTATAAAGGCCCCAAGAATAGCTTAAGTATGTCCAATTATTCAACAAATCATTTTCCTTTTTTAAATTCGTTTTCACCCTAAGTTTAGGTAGTTGGATTTCTTCTAACCTAAAAAAAAACCAACAAAAATGTGATAAAAAGCATGAAATATATTTACTTGTCAACCCACGGAACATTTTTCAAAAATCATTTGTTAGGTTTTTAAGGTTTGTATGCTGAAAATCCACAGCAATTTTCTGGTCCATTCATAAATTTATCCTAAAACATCTAGTTCTCCGGGTGTTGCCACAAATGATGTTAACGATTCAATTACAGTTAATACATGATAATAAGAACAATAAAACAGTATATATGAATAGAGACATTTCTACACTGCAACATTCAAACCGCTAGAAAATTTCTTATGATATAATCTTCTTATGATATAAATTAATTAATTAAAGAGATTAAACTAAATGAAAAGATGAAAGAATTCCAGTGCAATTTTAACATTCACTCCTTTCTTTTAACATCAACTTAAGGCATTTTACGATGGCATCCGCAAGTGCTATCACTCCACATTGAAGGGCACGTTATCTTGGCTGGTATGAGAAGGAAAGTTTCTTAATCGTTTTACACATATCCAAAGGCCTCTCGTTATATTTCTGAACAATTTAAAGAGGGAAGGCTGTGTTGCTAGGGTGAAATTCAAGCATTTTTTTTTCAAATAATATATAGATGTTTTTTGACTATGTTCGTTCGTTTTCAACTCTACAGCGTAATTCCTCTATGAGAGGTTTTAAAAAATATTGTAGCGGTTTTCTTTATATTAATTACTAAGTATATACTACTCAAGGCACAAAATAAAAATTATGTTTTAAAGATCAGTGTGTAAATAAAATTTTTGTAAATTAATTTTATTCTTAATTCAAATTATGTAAACTGTCCTCCAAATTAATAAATATAACAAAAGTATAAAAATATGAAATAATAAAAAAAAACAAAGAAACATTTTTTTCCTAATGTCGGTGAAAGTTACAGTTATGTTAAAAGAATTTATATTTTAAGAAGAATATGGATAAAAGAATTTTTATAATGAACAAGTTAACTAAAATTACTAATATTGTTTTTAGCTAAGATGATTTAAAAGTTTCTAATTACAGAATAACAGTCCTGGAGCAAACCATGGAACGAAAAATATATTTAAAGGTTTATAAGCCGTAGTTTGCTTTTATGGAAGGACGAAGGAATTTTGCCTAAAAATCTAAGACTTTGTTTCGAAAATTTTTTACACCTCAAATTATCCTGTAAATTAAATAATAATGACTAAATGTTAACTAAAATATTCTCAATGATTTACGTTGATTGTAGAATTTAGTTATGAATTCTAAAAGAGTGTTTAATCTCTTGATATAGTAGTACATACTGAAAATTCTGGTTCAATTACGTTATCTGTCTCGTTGAATATTGTCAAGCTGTTTTGAACACCAAGTATTCTTATATCGCCAACTTTTTATGGTTGTCATTGATAAAACAATTAGTTCAACAGTTATAATTAAGTTAGTTTGGCTATATGTTTCTAGTTTTGACATTCAAAACAGCTTGGAGATATTAAACGGGCAGTCAACGGAATTGAACCAAAATTCAACCTAACGGTCAGAACGAAAAATTATCTCAAACATGATACATCTGAATTCACCTCTTGTCCTTCAATACTCCTAAAAACCGACCTGTTTCCTTCATCCTGTGCAATCCTGATTTGTTCTCAATCGGATTATGCACGTAGATAAATGGTTTCTCTCACCAGATAGAGTTATAGAGTCAGTGTAATCCCCAATTTTGCCAATTGACGTTGCACAGAGGGCGGGTCGTAAGGACGTCATCGTTACTTGATTTACTCCACGGCGAACGTTTAACTAATAGTTCTGACCGTGACGTCGCTTACCCACTTTAAGTTGATATAGTTTCAGGATATATCAACTAACTTGTTTTCATCGGTCGTCTTTACTAGTATTTGGGATTTCGAATTTCGATGGAAACGTAGGTTAAGTGCCGTGATGAGGAAGCGAATTTCGTTTCTCCCACGTACATCCGTATACAGCACAAACTGTATCTTCTTTTGACTGCTTAATTAATTTTTGGGGGGCCCTTTGCTAGACTGACGTCAATATTTATTAGACGACCCGCCGTCTGGGGACGGTTCAATGCGACTGACGTAAATTGCAACAGGAGATCGTTCAAGTCGTTTGAAAGAAAAAAAGTGCTCATTTCGAAAGCTGCTATAGAGTTATTTTTAAAGATTTTGTTACAATGTATATGATGAGTCCCAGATACGAAGGGTGAACACAATATTGGGTCCAAAAGTTTTTTCACCAAAAAATACACAGAGCATTTTTGGGCAATTTTCAAACGATTTTCTTTCAAATATTACTTTTCTTGTGTTCACCTTATTTTTATCCTGAACTTCTCTTAAGGAAGAATTCAATCAACTTCCGCCCGAATAGCCTGTATTAAAGTATATAAATAATAAGCTGTAGCATTTGCTTCTACTCTGGATCCAGTACGGTTCTGAATCTGAAATAGTACTAGTTTTGAATTGTTTAAAACTTTTATTGTCTATCCGTAGCAAAACGAATTATACAAAATGTTTAAAGATCCATATGTTGTTCATTACGTAAGAACAATTTGCCGAAATTGTGTGTGGCTTGTTACCAGAATGGAAATTTTAGTAACATAATACTAAAAGAAAGTTTTTCACAGATATCTGGACAAGAAGAGCAAGACCTTAACTTGTTGAATAGATGCAGTTGAGAAGAACTGCCCTAACTAAAAATTGGAGGAGTTTGGATGCTAATAGAGGTGGTTGGAAATAAAGTGCTGAAGGCCTTGGCTCACTCCGGGTTTTCGGGGGCAAGAATGATTATGATGATCCGTAGCAAATATAATTGCCACTTTTTGGTCTCTCTCTCTCTCTGTGACATAAAGAATCAATAAAGTGTGTTCCATCTCAAATACCTTTTCAAGGACAATGATGGTCAGCTATTGCCGTGGCCATTAAGTTTAAAAATTCTTCCCCATTGCAAAACCTTAACTACTACTGACTATTAGTTTGTGTTTTATGTGCTGGCCCCCTTAACCACAGAGGTTGAGAAATAATGGGTCCTTAGCTATGTTTACGCCCCTGATTGTGTCAGAAACCGCTTCCTGCTGAGTAGTGCAACATAAATTCGGAATCTCTCCAACAAAATAATAGCACTAGTTGTATGGTCACGAACGTATACTATACAATGACACTGTCTATAAGGTTAAACATATGTCTATAACGATATTTTTCAAGGTCTTGGCGAGGTTAAACCTAGCTATGGGAAAACTGTCTATACCGTTAATCTGTCCATAAGATTTTTTTTCTAGGTCATACACTATCCCTATCGTAATAGACAGTTTCACTGTATTAACCTGATTGGGTCATTGTAGATGTTACATTCTAACATTCAAATGGTCTACATATATCCCTTTTAAAATTTCAAAAATAATCATTCGTATCTAACGAGATCTAGATTTATAATAAGCCTCAAAAGTAACTTAAAAACTATATCCTTCGCTTCATAACATAAGAAAACTTAATGAATGTAAAATTAAGTTAGTTAATACAGAGGGATATTAACCATAACTATCCATTTTTATTCCTTTCAACAGTTTTCAATCACAGCAATATTGAATCATAATAACAATACCCTCCAGAAATCTGACGTAACGTTCTCTTAAATCCTACGCCCGGATATTTAATTACCCAGCATTCCATTTCCATTCCTACTATATGTAGTATGTAAGGAAAGACTTAAAAAACACAGCAGATTTTCAATCAGGAGACCCGAAGACTCCTCCTTGGAAATATTCCAGGAAGGTAATAATCAGAAATTCCTTCCCCAAAACCAGACAGAAATAACCGATATGGAGACAACAGACACCTGGAAAGAATACTAGTACCATCCTGAGACATCATAATGTGTCTGAAACGACTCCCAATAATTCGTGTCTGATTTTCTCCAAATAAATAAATAAAAAAAAGGTTGAAGTTCAGTTTCGGAAGCATAACTACTAAGGTTATATTATTATTTGAAAGGGACAAATCACAACCACTAATAATGTAATATTCCACACAATTTGCAACAAAAAGGACCACCGGAAACATTCAGTCTCATAACTAGTAACCAGTATTTATTCTTGCCTCTCTTTATTGTTTGTAGTGGTGGTTTATTTCTCCCTATTCAGACGGCGAGACGGTCGCTTGTTTACGAAAAAAAGCCCGCCCGTTTCGGGCGCGCAACAGTTTTCGCTCTTTTTTTCATATTAATAAAGCATCTCTCCACTCTCTCTCTGTTACTAGGTGACAATGTCAGCGAGCAAGGTCGGGCTCTTCCGGGGGAGATGCACAAAGTGAGTACGAGCAGCGTCCCTGGCGGCGAGTTTCGGGAAAACGCGGAAGTGATTCGCTGCAGACGAGATGGCGACGAAGGGTTTTTTTTTTCATTTCGACTCTCTCTATTTGGTCGCTCTGTCTTTTCATAAATTGAACTTGGCGGGGTGTGACTGAGTGCTTCTTAGCGGCAGGGTTGTGAAGTTGTTGGGTTTTTTTTGGGGACTATTTACGGATTGGTTGGTTGCACGTGCGATGGAAATTCGGAGTTAGTTAAAAGTGAAGTTTTCAGTGGGAAAACTTAGTTTGCAGAAGTTATTTAAACGAAAATAGACTTACACGCATTTAGTTTTCGTTAAAAACTTTGTTTTCAAATTTTCTTTTACATTAGTTTTAACTTTAAATCGCTCTATTCAAAGGAATACAATTTTGGGAGGTCAGTTTTGAATGAAATGCATGTTAATTTCAAGTCAAAATGACACTCTTTTAGTTTTAAAATGTCCAGATTTTTTTGAGGATACGTAACAGGATTTAATTTTAAACAATTAAAAAACTCCTCTATTTAAAAATACTTGTATTTGAAAAAAAACCTACATGGATACGGATGTAATGGTTAGCAGTTAGTAAAATTGACAATCCTCATTATTATTATAATTAATTAAATTTTGTCAAAATATACAAATTAGTTTCAGGTGTCTTATTTCCAAGAATTTTAATCATTTTAATTTTATTCATTGTAAATTATAATGTATTTATTCTACTTTATTAATTTTTAATTGTATTTACTTTTGTAGTTTTAGAAAACACAAATTTATCCGACCCGATGTAATTTACTGATGTGGAAAAAAATTACATGGAAATAAAATTTTGCTAAAAGATTTCTATTTTAGTGTAAGAAAGGAAACGAAATTCTGCTTTCGATATTTCTCTTAATTAATTTTATCTGTATAAAATGTTTTCAACTGTAATGTTAAAATGTGTTAAATAAATAATTGTGTTAATATAATAATGTGTAAATAATAAGTGTGTTAAAATAAATGTTAAAACTGTAAATGTACAAAGTTTATTATTGCAAACGTAAAGAAATTAGTTTACTCATTGCATTCAACTTTCATTTTAAATATTCTAAAATTAATCTTTTTCACTGCTTATCTCGCTTGTAATAACAAAATTACTTGAACTATACTAAAGTGAAGACTCATAATTGACAAACATTCACATAACACAATATTATCTTAAAATGGAAGAGTTTTTTAAGTTTCCCAAGGAACCGTAGATGTCCAAGGCGACGTTCTTCCAAAGAAGGGACAGGGCGTCACTCTTCTCCCAAAGTCCTTCCTGTTCCCTTCCCTCCCAGAACCTACAACTTTTACTACCTGAATATTTTAATGCACCTACCACCAGTGAGTGTTCAAATTTTAGGGTAAATAGAAGAGCCGCTTGCTGTGTGTGTTTGCATGTCAGCCGGTAGCCAGCACGTAGTGTCCTTGGGTCTCGCCATCAAGGTCAGTGGTTGCTTTTATGAAAAATTCTAATTGCAGGAAATGGACAGTGAACGCGGAACTGGAGAAAACGTTGAAGTTTGAGCGCTTTTGTTTTAAAAGTGATGATGGTTTGTTTAAGTTACTGGACTTGGTTAGAATTTATTTTATGCGATTCCAGCTTCATGTTGGAAGAATCAATACCTTTCCGTGATGCTAAAACACTGCATGGATTTTGCAGAAGGTTTCTTTTTGATGAGTGGTGACAAAATGATACCTTATGTTTATGTTAAGTGCTGTTCAAGGTTATTAAAAATCCACTGTTATTGAAGTATCAGTTTCACAAAAAGATCCCTAAAAATTCAGATATAGTGAGCTACTGAAGCTTATACTTTTCAAATGACGTTTTCCTCAATGAGTTTATGATGCTGGATATTTTTAAAAATATGGAACCACCAATAAGGAATCTATGGAAAAGTGTGATAGGTATTTTCTTCAGCAGAGAAAAATATGTGAATAATATATAATTGAACCTTGAATTGTACTTATACATTAGGGTGGTCCTCATTTATGGTATTTTTTTTTGGAATTCAATTGGCAACGCCCCCTAGTTTTGTGCCACTATAGAAAAAATAATGTATGCAAAATTAAACTCATTCGGACAATAATACCACGTGCCTGTGAAAGGCCCAGAAGTGCTGATGTTTTTACAAAACTAAAAAACCAAAGACACAGGAACTAATATTATTATAGATAAAATATTCCAAGTTTTATTCTTTTGTCACCCCCTCTTTTGGTAGTAATAATTTTTTAATGTCTAAGAACTTTTGTAAGTTGTTTTTATGCATTTTTAAACAACCAATAGCTAATAAACAACTAGAACTATACAACTTATAAACCTGAAATTAGTCACATTACGAACAAAATGTGAGACTAATTTCAGGTTTATAAGTTGTATAGTTCTAGTTGTTTATTAGCTGTTTAAAAATTGAAAAAAAAAACCTTTACAAAAGTTCTTAGACATGTTGCAAGAAACAAGTGATTTTTAAAAATACAGTGTTTGTTACTATCTTAAGTAAGCATCACTAATAGCCCCTCCCGCTTAACAGGAAAAACATGCAAAGAGCAAACCTCTTCCCCCTTAGGTGCTTACATAATATTTGAACGGCCCATACTACCTTTAAACTATATTACTTTTGAACACTTGTTTCTTTATCATAAAAAAGTAGCAGTATTTGAAAAACAATATCAATCTACGTATATTATCAAACGTGAATTTTTTAAACCGACATCCTGACTATCAAAATCATCAGTTCAAAAAGCTAACCTATAAAAGGAATGAGCGCTGTTTCTGCATTGAAAATTCGGTCATTAGAGCATCCCCTCCTACACTTAAAATAATTGACGGTCACGCCAGCTAAAGAAGCGATCAAAGCCACCCGAAGCACACACAATTTGCATTTCTAATAATACTATGTGTCGAACGCAAAAGACAAGTTCCGGGGGGCGCAATTCGGAACAAAATTGATACTCTTCGGGAAAAGGCGAAAGTGAAGCGACTTTGCATAGTAAACAGGGGAGGGTGGCTGGAGGAGAAGGGTAGGCAGGGGGTGGCGTAGACGTCGCGAGCGACCGAAAAACCAGACAACGTCTGATCATTGTCTCGCCTCCCCACGTGATTTCCGTCTGCGAACGCTTCGACGCGGAAGGGAGCGCGAGAGAGATTCCACCGCAAACGATTACGAACTGCGCACCCCCTTTTAGAACCAACCCCTTTTTTTATTATGTATTCATTAACAAACGATATATATCAGGTGGAGATATCTCTCTTTTGACCAAACGATAATTATTATTATTTTTACGCGGGGCTCCGAGAAACGCTCGGTGTGTGACGTCACGTCGACCCTGATTTTTCCTCTCTCCGTTTGTTTGCGGAAGCGGCAGAGGCATTTCCGGCAGCGAAGGGTTTGGGTTTTTCAGGGTCGGTATTTTTGTTTTGGCATAGCGCCTCTTTCTCTCTCCGTGACGTAACGCGACGGTCCCAGGTGCTTCTTTTGAATGAAGTGCAAACGAATACGAAGGACGGCTCTCTGGGTTTAATTTTTGATTCCCTGTTGTTGTTTTATTTTGCGCTCGTATGCTAATGCGAAGTGGAAAAATATTAGCAGACTCTTTTATGTCTGTATGCACCACGCAATGTATTATGTCAGTGGTTACTAAAAATAAGAATGAGGAAGGGATATAATGACAAAAGCTTCTCCTAAAAATATTTTAGTCTCGTTCACTTCAACTACAAATATAGTTTTATCTATATCTCCTTCTTTTAAATCAGTCGTGATAACATGGGTGTCATGTTTAAGCTACAGAAAGTAAAGTAAAATCAATTGATTTCCCAGTTTGAAAAGGGGAAAAGTCCAAAAAATGGCAAACTGATATTTTGTTCTAAAAAAATTTAAGCTTTCCTCTACACAAAAGTGGGAAGAGGGAAAAATATAACTACTATCTGTAGAGCAGATATGGCCCCTTGTGGATTTTGGTAAAATTGACGTTCATTCATCGTACTTTTTTTATTTAATTTTAAAAATTTAAGTTAATTTGTCTTTATTTTCTTATTCTTTGTTGAGTAAACTAAGCCAAAACTAAATTTATTATTAATTTAAAAATGTTTTTACCTTTTATTTTATCATCCATTGAATATTTGACTCTATTGATATCTATTAAACTGCTTTAATGACTCAGTTTCATAATAGTTTTTAATTTCATTTGTCTTGGTCTTTCTATTTTTCACTTTTATGCTATGAACCAAGCAGACACATAATTTAATTGTCAATTTAAGTAGTTTTTTTCAGCTGAAATTTCATAAATTTGTAAAAGGAAATAAGTCCATCAATATTTTTCAACTTTACAGTATTTTTGAATACCTATTCTTATCTTTTTTTCGATGACTGTTCTGTATTCTAAATAGGACCCTGAATTTCCAATAAAAACTTGGTAGTTATTCACTGAAAGTTCCATTACTTTTACAGGTTTTTTTCTTCGATTTTCACAAAACTTCTTGCAATAAAAAACTATGCTTTACATTTTAAAACAAATTAATTGGATGTGAGGATGAGAATATTGTTTAGATCGATGAGACTAAGGAGAATTAAATTTCCAAAATTAGAAGAAATTGATAAATAGTTAGCTCCCCCACTTTCAAAGATTTTAAAGATAAAACAAATTACTAAACAGAACAATAACAAATATTGCTATCTAAAAACAATTTGAATAGTTAAAGTGTGTTAAAATTTGATTAATGTGATTCCGAAACTAACTTATGTATAATTTATCAGGTAATTTTTATATTTTAATTAAGTACATGGAAAATCTTTATTTTCCTCTTGAATTTTTTGTTTGAAACTTAAAATTTTATACTTTTTAATTTCACTACATGATAAATGTTTTTACGCATCTCAGCACAATTTTCAAATGAAAAATTAATTAAACTTAGTTAAGTATTCATTATAAAGAGGATTGTAATAGAACAGTAATAAAATATGCATTTTTTACTGAAAATAAACTATTTAGTGCTGAAAATTGAAACTGTATAACTTTTTAAAACTTTAAACAAGACAACTTTAAAAATATACACTAGTATTTTTTAACCATCATTGATATTATTTTGAATCTTGAGTTTTCTATTTTATTCGAATATTTTTACTTTAGTATATGAATTAAACCTTGTGAATCTATCTTAAAGTAGTACTTTGCATAATATTACGTTTTCTATTTTATACTTCAAAATCAGCGGTTCCCAAAGTGGTCCCTATGGACCCCCAGGGGTCCACAGCAACTTTCAGAGGTCCACGGGAAAAACTTTATTAAAATGAAACTTTTGATATGTTTCAAAAATTTTGTCTTTTGTTTTGATGGCCAAAAAGTAGCTTTAGAACATTTTTTAGCATACTAAAATTCAAAAATTTTTCGGGGGAGGACCCCCGAACCCCCCTTAAATCATGGAGTAGCTTCGGTTGATCTCCCTAGAGTGTAGCAAGGGGCTATAGGGGCAGCTGCCCCTCCCCTAAATTCTCAGTCTGTTAATTATTTTTAAAAAACTTTATTCAAGCAATAGTACATTTAATAATTTTCCTTGAAAATTGTGCGGCTTACAAGAAGCGGTACTGTTTGGCCCAAAAAGTCTCAAAATGAGCTAAAACACTACTTTGAGGTGCGAATTTTAAAAAATTTTCTGGGGGAGGACCCCCAGACCCCACACTTTTTAGCTCACAAACTATTTTTAGGGAAATTTAGTTTTTTTATCTTAAAATGTACTGATATTACAAATTTAGATTTGTTTTTATTTCAAACTTTTTAAATGTTTGATTGTTATAATTTCCTTAAAAATATTGTGTAACCATATGAATCAATGGCAAAAATATGTTTGTTTTTTTTAAATATGTAAATCAATGCACTAAAAAACACTTAAAAAATTACAAAATTTATGAGTGGTTTAGAAATATACGATATCATAAACATTAGAATTTTAGCTACTTTTTAAACGGTCCCTAAGAGAGGGGGTCCACGGGGTACGAAAAATGTCGTCAGGGGGTCCACGGGCCAAAAAAGTTTGGGAACCCCTGTTCTAAATTTTCACTGAAGTACAGAAAATTATCCAATGCATAAGTATGTTACCTGTTGTTCTAGAAAATTACAAGCACATATGTGTTATATCATGTATCAAATTATGTGTCGCGCACTTACGTAAATACAGCTATGAAAAAGCGCGTTAAATACCTACAGCATCACGGATTCCTGATTCATTGTACAAACATCCAGACTGCGGTAAAATAAAGAAAATATATTCTCAGTGGGACGGACATTGCTGCAGTTTGAGTCAATTTGGATTGACTTTAATACCGAATAATAATTCCAAAAGATATTTCTTTGTTTTTTATCATGTGGCATTGCAAGATCAGACTATGGCTACACTAAAATTAGTAAATTTTAATACAATTTTAAAAATGTATTTTCCATTAAGACTAAGCACAATTCAACATTTCGTGTTTATTTTCGTTATTTTTCGTTTATTTTATTTATAGTTAAAGGATAATTTAACTATCTCTCTCATATTGAAAAATAAAAGAATACTTTTAAAATGTTAAACTATGAAATCTGTAGATCTTCGGAGAAGGAATAGAAAGATTTGAGAAAATTTTGCCACTAAAATTGACGGAAATATATTTACTTTGATTACGAGTTTACTTATTAAAAAACAAAATACCTTTAAAATGTTAAATTATGAAATCTGTAGATCTTCGGAGAATATATAGAATTGAGAAAATTTTGCGACTATAATTGGCGGAAATAGTTACTTTGATTGAAGAAAAACTTAAAAATGTTTTGAAAAAGTATCTAAATTCCTTTACATTGTCTTCTTTTAGCCTATAACACCTCTCTCAGCGAGGTTCCATAGGTTACTGCCTGTTTAATCTCTTTCACCCAGTATTTAATGGTTGTAAACTAAGGGACAGAGTCCCCAAGACTCAAATCTAGCTTTTTCTTTAATATTGGTAGAAGTTAAGCCCTTCAAATCGAAGAATTAGAATGATTTGTTAGAATGATTTTTTTCTCATAATGTTTTCTTTCTACAAATTTCGATTTTTAAAATGTTAAAACTAGCTAACTATTTCATTATCGTATCTTTGGGTTGAAAAGGTGAAAATATCAAAGTTTGTTTCATTATTTCCTTACTATATATGAATTCTTAGCTTTCTAAACCAGTTTGCAGTTTGTTTCTATGGTAAATAGAATTATATTTTTAATGATTAAGTGAAGCATTCAAAACATCCAGAAGGGTCAACTTAGAATTATTTTTTTTCATACTGTTCTTTTTCTACAAATTTAGATTTTTAAAATATTAAAACTAGCTTATTATATCAACAATTTGGTTGAAACTTGCTCTATTTATACTTTGTAATGTTACTGAGAGGCCGAACTATTATTTTTTTTAAATACCATACAAAACTATTTATATATTAGTATATTTGATTATCAAAAGTATCTTGACTTTTTTTCAAAATTCAAGTGGTTAATTTTTTTATAAGCTGTATATAATTAAAGTTTTTTTTAAACCTTATCAGGCTCTCAATACGTGTATTAGTGTATCATGAATTTAAAAAAAAAACCCTGATAATTTTTAACTTTTAAAAATTGTACAGCATTTTAAAAAATGTTCTTTTTTATTTTTTTATGCTAAAAATAACCTTTAAATCTTACCCCAACAATTATTTTCATAATAAAAACATTATATTTAGCAATGTTTTAATATAAAACCCAAAGTAAAATTTAAAAAAAAAAATGAATTTAAAGCCTTTTTCTTGTAAAGTTGTCAAACCCATTCTCTTACTAACTTTAAAAAAAAAAGTAACTTTTAATGAACTGTTTAAGAAAGTCAGCAAAATAGTTTAATACAAATATATCTCTTTGAGTACCTATACTTGTAAACACGATTTTAAGTTTGGATTCGCATTGAGTTAATTAGTTAAGAGTTAATTGAGTTAAAGAGTTAATTGATAGGTACCTACTGCTTAGAGATTTAAACTAGATATTATAAATTAAAATAAGGAGAACATTTGTGATACTGTTATAAAAATATCTTTAACTGAACTAATTTTTGATTATTTCTTTGTAAATGGAACTAACTTTTGAATATTTTACATAAAGAATTTATTTAAACTTCCTCTTCACGATACGATTTATAGTTAGAGACAGTTTTCAGTTTAAAATTAGATTTCAAGGTTTCTCATTTAAATTTTGACATTTTAAAAATAGTGAATATTTTTCCTTATAAAAATCCATTGTATTAAATCCTTTCCTTTAGTGATTGATATTCCAAGTCAGTTTAATTTAGTTCATTTTATAAAAAAAAAATCATTTTGGTGAACTTAAAGCATTGAATCAGTTTTCAATTAGTATATACAATAATTACTTTTTTTTAAATTGATGCGTATTACATAATTTGTTATTACACATCGCTTTAATTTATATTAGTCTAGATAAAATTCATTGAAAAAATATTGTTTCAATCTGTATACAATTTTACATATTCGTGTATTTCGAGTAAATAGTTTTGAAAATCATAAAACATAAATAAACTTATAATTTATCCCCTACAAATGCAATTCTTTTATAAGCTCGGTAAGAAATTTAGAAAATACAAGTACTTACCTATACCTTTTTCTCTAAACATTAAGATTTTTGACAATATTTGTAGGGGAAAGCGGTGCCATTTGATACATCAAAATTCAAATCCATTTTTTAAGTAGAAAAAATGACTTTAAAATGAAAAAATTATCTAAGAATGACTCAATTTTATGAAACCAATCAGACGAAAATATAAGTTAGATAAAATTTAAAATATAACGACTTTCTTGGGACACATTGATACAGTAATGAATCATCGCAAAAACAGGAATTAATAATAACAAAAATTTAGGAAAATAATAAACGTTATTGCATTCAGAAAGATACTAAAGTCCGTTTACAACCGTTTTTCGAATATAAATCACAAATTTTCCTTTCAACCATTCAAGGATAAAAAAAAAATTAAAATTAAAAATTTAACGAATGGTCATTTTTAACAAATATCTAATTAGGGAAATAAGATGCAATTTTCATTGAGATAATTGCTCCTGAATTAGTTGAATAAAATTCAAAAGTTTCTGTGTCGAAAATCATCCAGAAATTAAAAAAAAAATGCTAATCTAATTAACTGGTTAGTTTTTGACCATTTTACTATTTTGACACTGGTTTTAACTACTATATTTGAAAATGCAGTTCTTTGATACCTATAAAAGTGCTAAGAACTTCTCAGATTTTTCAAAGTCCTTGATTCTATCGTTTGGTCATGGTTTTATAAACTGCCTTTTCTTTTACAACATTTAGAAATACACATAGCTACAATACAATCAGTTTCCAATCTAAAAACACTTGATAAAACTCAAAGATTCTAAAATCGACATAAATATCCTTCATTGTAGATCTAACTTACTCACAACTGATTTTTTAAAAATTATTTACCGAGAGATATTCTTCTTCCATTACAAAATATGGGAACTTTGATATGTATGAATGTGCCCCAGGAGTGTATCAAAGTAAATCAAAGTGTATCAATTTGCCCCAACGGTTATTTTTAAACAAAAACCTTCATTTAAAAAATAGGTAAAGGTTATTTAAAATTTAAGTATATCCCCTATTGGTAACAGGAATGAACTTGCTTTTAAAATTTACAGATATTTGTATCCAAAGTACTAGAGTAGCGTCAGGAATAGTATTTTACATTTACTTTTGGAAATTTGTGTCGGAAAAACTTAGTTTCGTTCATTAAAATTTATAGACTTAATGCAGAGTTTAGCGGTTTCAGATGTAATGTTTATGCATGTAAAGGCAACTTTTAGAAAAAAAAATAACTACTATTATAGTTTTGAGGTAATTGAAAGTGTATCAATTTGTCCCTTGTATCAAATCAACCCGATTTGAAAAGTATGTATGTTTACCTAGTACCAGTGAAGCCACAGAAACGAACTGGTTCTTAACATACCAGCTTTATGACACATTGGTATACCGCAAAATTTTTAAAACATTTCTTAAAATTTTGACTTAAGGTACCTATGTTGTTTAATTTAAAGTTTCTAAGATCATGATTCATTTTCTATCCGCGTAAGGTTTTAGAAAACACTTCAGATCCAATTTTTACTTAAGGTATCCCTGTTATTTAAAGTTTCTAAAATCACGATTCATGTTCTGTCTCCGTTAGGTTGTAGAAAACACTAAGATACAATTTTAGTACTATGAAAATTGACTCATCAATAACTAAATCTTCAATAAGGACATAATAGGTAAGAATTATGTGTTGTAGTGTAGCATATAGATGGAAGAGTATGTTAGTGGTTAGTGCTTATATTCCCATCGACAATAAGAAAACAACCTAAGACCATAGGAAAGGCATTTTATCTAGCCTACAACTCTTTTCTTTCAAGACAATTGAATTGTTAGGTGCTTGATAATTACTGAGATATTCCTTTTGGATTATTTACACACGTATGCGGAGATGACAATCCATAGCTCATACCCATCGATTGTAATATGTGAGTCTTTTGTTGTCATGTTTTTTTGAAATCATTTCTCATGATAGCAATATAAACTTATATGCTTAGACAGCTATGTGTTGATTTAGGTTCTTTTACATTTGAAAAGCTGTCTAAACACTCGACGTGGAGTCTAACTCTTATTCATTTTAAAGAATCGTGCAAAGATTTCAAGTACTATCGAACCAAGTGACCACACTTTTGCATATCCTTCTATGAATACTTCTCCCTGTTGTTAGTCAAAATAATTTTACATAAATTTATTATTTAGCTGATTTAAAAATCAAATGTGATCTTTAAGTTAAAGAAACTTTACTGAATAACTAATTAGACATCTTTCTTTCTCAGTGGGTTACGTAGATGTTTTCATGTCATTTAGGTTTTGTGGTTAGAGACCTCCTACTACATTTTAAACCTCAGGTATTCCGTTTGAAAATTATTTCTCTCAGTTGGGAGACGAGCCTTAAGAATATGGTTTATTACGAATTTTAAATTGAAATTTTTTACATGAACTATCTGCTTATAGTTAACAAGAATTTTAACATAACAAACAATGGAAAATGCAGAAGTAACAATGAGTGATAACATTTACTTATGAGGTAGGTTGACAACTTGGTTAGTTTTTGTTACCATGCGTGTTGATAAAAAGTTTCACCTTCTCTAGGCTTTTTAAGGTAGAGTATAAATAATATTTGTAGAGTAACAAAACCCTTACTCGACAGCAACGTTTCCTGACCCTATGACGTTAATATGAGGAAGCAGAAACTGCGTAAACAGAAAGCCTGTTGGGTTGCTAGGAGGAAAAAGAGGAAAAAGACGCTATATTATATATACATAGGTTTAAAAAAATAATCATATTTTTAAATTGTCGTTCTTCATTTCACTCAAAATTTAGACACCTCGTAGGAACTACTTTGTTTGTTAATGACGTCATAGGGTCAGGAAAGTTGCTGTCGAGTATAGAAAGAAATTTGTTACATTAAAGTTTTCAAGAACAATTTAAACACTTTTTATTAATGCATAATTTTATAATAAATAATTTCATAGTCTGCATAAATTTATCCCTCATCGTCACTCCCCCCATTCAATTAAGAATTCTTATCATTCAATTAATTTTTAAGCGGTCAGACTTTTTCCCCAAATAAAATTATAGAGACGTATATCATCTGTTTACATGCATCAACGTTTTAAGTAACGGAGAAAAAAACAACAGGGAAATGTCGATTTTTTCCCCGCGAGGTCTTTGGGTTTTTACGTTTCCCTCACCATGAAAACCCTCACGGTCGTGCTCTCGCGTGCAGAGAGCGAATCAAAAGCGATTGGAACGTTCGTGCGCGCATTATTTAGGAATAAATCTTCCGAACGCAAACACAACTTTCCGAGTGTCTCCCCGCCATCGATACGGCACCGCGGGTAACGATTAGCAACAAGAAAGCGCAAGCATTCATTATATTTCTACTCTAGACACGACTGTTCGACCAGGTGAATTACGTACGCCCCATCGAATATATTTGCGAGAGGTCAGTCCGTCTCGAAATTGGGCCTGTTGTTCTAAGATTCCGCTACTCCTCCCCCTGAGACACAGTCTGACACTACAATGTATCCGTTCCCGCTTGACAGACGACTCATTAAAAAGGAACGTTGTTGATTCGAGAACCGCGAGTTAGCAGACGATTTTAATGGGAAATCGGCTTCCGTCTACACCTTTACGCGCAGACGAGAGAGAAAAACAGCAGCAGCAGCACGCGAACCTCTCCACTCGTCTCGTCTGATGCTGTTTACAGGCGGGGTCTGTTTGGGAGTCTGCGGTGAGTATTTTTGCAGGGGGTGGGGGAGGGGAGAAATATCGTTTGCAAAACTGTTTCGTCTGTCGAGAAGTCATAGAGACGTGGAATGTTTCAGAAACAAATTTTTTTTAGAGGGGGCGAGACAAATATTCTGGGGGATGAAGAAATGAGCGACACGATACTTCTCAGAATACAGGCTGTTTCAAAAGTCAGCCTAAACTCGGCACAAATAGATTCCTTTCATGAACTGTAAACTTACTTTTACGAGACATATATTTTTTTCTCCAAAAACGTGACTTCATATCCTATAAAAAGTTTATTATTTTATTCCACGGCGCGCGCACGCGTTCGCAGAGGCTATTTAGCACTTTGTAGTCAGCAAACATATCCAAATAACTACAGGGGAAAGGAGGGTAAGAGTACGCACAAAAATAATTTTGGACCATAAAATTGAGAATTTAAAAAAGCCAGAGCTTAATTAAATTTACTTAACGTAATAATGATAGTCTTTTAAGATGGTTTATGAAACATGTGTTCACATTCGATCCTCATACAAAAGGGTCCTTACAACGGGGTTATACCCTTAACAACAGGGTTTGCCAACAAAGACAAAAAAGTCAGCGTACTTTTACTCGAATGCGCACTCTTGCCTTTCTTTCCCCTATTTATATGATTAGGTTTTTCATGAACCGTTTTTAGTGTAAAGCGAATATGATGTCATACATTTTTCCGTCGCAATTTACTCCAAAAATATGAGTTGTAGAGGTATGGTTCTCTAGGCAATTTTTAAATACTACGTCACGCGAGAAATCTGGCTGTGGAAAGTTTGAGTTGACTTGTTGAAGCACCCTGTAAATAAAACAGTTTAAAAAAACTGTTTTAATCTTTCTGTCTAGGATTCTTTTGAATATTCAATACAGTTCAAAGTTAGAATGGGGTGAATATAATATTTCCTACGAGGAAATAATATTCTATTTTGAGAAATTAAAAGGAAAACAAGGTTATCATAGTCGTTGTATAGACAGCTATAGTGCTATAAATACGCGTTAAGAGAATTAATGGTCTCTCATCCATTCACTTTAATTGTGACTATATATCCTCTAATAGAGCAAGGTCATTCTATTATTTAAGGAGTAACTACTGAAACAACGTATCATTTTGAAGTAAATAGTTGTTTCTTGCATTATAAAATTAATGACACAAGCGAAACGTAAAAATAACTTTCGTTTGTAGACTTCCTCCTTTTCTTTTAACTATAAAACTTATGAAAATAATTAAAATTAAGTGTATACAAGGGTGTTTCAAAACTCCGTTTCATGGCTTTTATTTGGAATCATGGAAGTAAGGTGTCATGGAAGTAAGGTGTACCCCAGAAAGGGACCATGTTGAATCTATTGGCTCACAGCGCCTCTGGCGCCAAAAAAAAGAATGTTTATGAAATTAATTTAAAAACTAAAGAAGATAGAACGAAAACTTGCATGAGAAACAAAAAATGAGATCATAGTGTTATTATGTAGTTTTGAACTTTTTTTTAGTTAAATAAAGACCAATTTTAACTAGAAATTTTAAAATACTTACAAATTTGAGAACTTTTTCTTTTTTAAGGCCTGAAAAGGTGTTATTCTCACTTGCTAATATCTCGGCAAACATATCAGTTTCCTTTAGTTTTTTAATAATTTTTTTTTTAAACTTTCTTATTCCGCTGCTAGTGGCGCTTTAAGCCGCCTCGATGGATTTAGCATGGTCACTTGCCTAGGTGTATACCTTACTTCCATGCTTCGAAAGACGTTGGTTCCAAATAAAAGCCGTGAAACGGATTTTTGAAACACCTTGTACAGTTAGGTACCTTAATTTCATTAAAATTACAAGGAATGCTCCTAAAAATTCAGTTTTCAAAACATTAAGCGTATAAAGAGAAAAAAATTATGATTTTAAACTGTAAAAAATTTGCATGATAAATTGAATTCAAGAACAATAAAATAAAAATGATAAAATTAAGAAAGATTGAAATTCAGAAAATATTTTTATAAATTGAAAAAGTGTATTTTACATACTCAGAACAGAAAACAAAATAAATTACATACTTGTAATTGATCAGATTTAATGTGATGAGACATACTTTAAGAGAATCTATTCTTTAATTAACTAAAATTTAAACATTAGAATTTTATGTATAAATAATGAAAAATTAGAGCTTTCGGTACTTGCAAAAGTGTTTTTTAAATTTTAGAATTAGTATGCATAAAAATATTAATTGTTTGCAAAGCCTAAAATATCTTAACCAAAGTATGGAAATTATAAAAGCTAAAATCGCAAATGAGTTTATACAAGTTACTCAACATAGAAAATAAAAATTTTTATAATGAGGAAGGATTAATTGTTTTAAAGTAGGCTTTTCAATGGAGAGTTTTCTTGATTCTTACAGAACTTGAATTTGTGACTAAAGCAACCTGGTACCTTAACGAAGTAGTCCTCAATGCTGGCAAGATTTCAAAACAAGTTTTATACCAATTAATTAATAAAAATAAAACTTCAATAAGGGATATGATTGAAAATCAGTTCAAAATTCTTGGAACTGAATTTCATCTTGATTAAGAAGTTAAAGAAATTTATGTGGAAGTAATCCATTAATGCTTGCATTCATTACATAATGTCTATGAATATTAAAATTATAAAGATAAATTTGAAACTTGCGAGGGAAGTTTTTAACATTAAAAGATATCGAATTCAACCATTATTCTTAAATTGAATTTTGGAAGTGCATTTTATGGAAGTGCATAATGAATAGATAGATTCAGAGGTAGATGATTTTGTCTATGCACAGATTAAAGGTACTTCATTTTAAAATTTGTATTTACTTTTGTTCTTTTAAACAATATTCCATTCATTATACGTAACTTTAAATGGCATTTCAGTTTTATGGTAAAAAGGGTTTATCAAAAGTTTCCTCCTAATTGTGTCTAAAAATCATGTGAAATAAAAGATTTTAAACTTCTATAAAACCGTTATGTAACAGTAAACATTATTATGAAACTTTAAAAGGAAGTTTATTATATTTACTGAATAACATGAAAGATAGGAATTAATTTAACTTTAAAATTATTTAAAATCTACTGTCATTCACTGAACTGATAACTATTCTGTGTGTTTCAAGACTGAATACTTTTTCCTTCCATTGTTTTAGAGTAGCTTTAAAACGGATTAATATTGATATGAAATAAGAATATAATAAATAAATGGATTTTAAAACATTAACCTTTAACAACATTTTATAAAGTCGGAGTACTTTTATTTACCCAATCTCTTTAAACTAAAAAAAAACTCCGTAAATCTACTTTACAAAGCCTAAAATATAAATTTAATATTTACAAAAGCTTTCGTGTCAAGCACACGTTTAACAATAATTACGTACTTGGAAACATTTAGAAAAAAAAAACATAATAAATATTTACCTAAACGATAAAGGTTAAGTACAATCAATAAAACCATATTATTAAAAGCTAATATACAATAAACATACTATAGTTACTGCAATCGTTTCGTGTGAAATAGTATCGTTAAAAAAGCAAGCGTTTCTGTATAGCTTTTCTCAGGATTTCAGCTGATTAAGCATAAAAAAAATACATTTATGGTAAAATTCTAAAAAGAAAAGACTATTGCGTTTTTTTTGAGGGAACATATGCTTAATATACTCTAAATATTTGATAAAATTATATATTTATTTCCTCTGATTTTCAATGTATAATTTAAATCTATGACAATGCATTAGAAAGAAAAATATTATAAAGTCTTGACCGGAAATACCAAAATAGCATAGCTATTGAGATTAAAATTGTACTAATGTCAAAATTGTAATTAATATTTTTTAATTATGTTAGCAAGCTATAAGAACAATACTTGTAAATATGTAGAATTGTATTTACTATAAACTCACAAGAGTTATGAAAACGAATTTATTTTACACAAAATTTAGTAACTACTGAAAACTTGGTTCAGCTGTTAGAATTTCCGTAACTTTTTTTCTTAAAATAAAACCACAGATTTGTCTAATTTCTAGCGAGTACTTCCTATAACCTGAAAGATTCTGCAGCAGTTTTGAAATATAAAAAAAAAACGAGAATCCTTAATTTCAGGAAGTTTTAATAAAATAATCAAGGAGTTTCTCCAGAACGCTTCCATGTAACTTACTAAGCAGTTTTCAAGGAAATAATACGCTTTTACCCCCCCCTTCAAACCCACCTCTTTCGCCAGACACTCTTGTGCAAAACAACCCTATCTCTTCCTGGTTTGACCCCCTCCCCCCATAATAATTCAAACGAAAGTGAATCTCAGCCCAAGGCTCTCCGATGATTTTCACAACCCTAGATTCAAACTGAATTTCCACAGCACCTTCCTTACACATATAAAATAAAAGAAAAATCGTCCCCAAATCCACCTGTTTCGCAAAAGCCCCGCATTCCAACCCCCTAACTCTACCCTCTCGATGCCAACTTTCCTCCGAAGAAAAACCCACACGACGAGGAAGCAAGCGATAATCTACAGGGAGGGAGAAGGGCTCGAAGTAGGCCAGCGCCTCTCCTAAAGGAGGGCTTCGGAGGAAAAAGTATCTAGATTAGAAATCGAACCAGGAAGCTGCAGCCCCTTTTTCGAACTTTTTCCTCCTTGGGGCCCCCATGCCGAGGAAAAGGGAGTAGCGAATTTTTTTCGTGAAGGAAAGTGTGTGGCGGCGGTTGATTTATCTCCCCGATTAGCTCTGCCCTGCGAGATACTTTCGTTGAGATGCAGTAACCTCTATATTAATTTGGGATGGTCCAGGTGAATCAGTGTGGGAATGTGGTCGGAAAGTGCAATTATGGAGGACGGGGGGGGGAGTAGGGAAAGTTTTGATGAGTCTTTTTTTTTTATTAATCATTTTCTTCAGTCTGCTGCAGCTTGTTAGGTGTTCGTTAACTAGTTTAATCGCATGAGTGGTTTTATGAATCTGGAAGAATGCCGCTTTGCAAGATATTATGTGGATTGTGTTTATCCATTATTTGAACTTCTTATTAAACATAAATTATGCAACAAGTTTAATTGGAAGTGGATCAGAAGAACACACAATTTACCAAGTTTCAGGAAGACGACTGCAAAGTTTTTTGGTTGTTACCTATAGAGCATTCGCACATGACGTCACACTTGACGACGTGGAGAACAAAAACAACGTTGCTAAGGCTGTTGTTAGGTACGGGAAATAGAAGCATCCAATAGAAGCATTCGCATATGACGTCACTGGAAACAAAAACAACGTTGCTGAGGCCGTTGTTAAGTCCGAGTCATGTGATTGAAAATGCTCTATTCTTTATGAATGTGTTTGTTGTCCTGCAGTTTTAAGAATGTAACGGTAGTTTGTGGGATATACAGCTAAAGTATATGATTCAGTTGGTAATTTAACATCTATATTGTTATAAGCTGATTTTTTTCGGAAATTGTCACACATAACCTTCACATATTTGTCTATTAATTCAAATGTTAAGGCTGATGAAAGATAGCTTCTTTTAATTTAGTTTTTCAATGATGTTAAAACTTAAACTCATAAAAACATTAATAAAATTGATTTAGAGATGAAAAGAAAGATAATAAAGTAAACTACAACTTCAGGTATATTAAGAATGTTTATTTTGATAAAAGAAAGTTTAGGTTTTATTAAATTAAATTTATATCCATGTAAAGAAGCCAAAATTTTAAGTTTTCATGATTGGTACCAAATTTATCAAAAGTAAACACTTTATAACACTGCTAATTAACATTTATTTTTAAGTTTACTTATTAATCATGTGTATTCATGTGTAGAGGTACGTACTAAATCCAGAACTTGATGTGGAATGATCTAATTTTGAACTGGTTATGGTTGAGCTTGCATGTTCAGTTTTTATTGATTTGTGTGTCTTAAGTTGCCACCCAAATTTACACTTTTCTTTAACTCTACTGAAAGGCGCACCTAAGTGGTGCTAATTAAATTGGGTGTGTCGACATCAAAGTCTTCAGTAAATATATTAATCCAAAATAGATTGTCTAAATCTGGTCATTAAGGAACTTTGATATTATTGAGTTGATTCACATTAAAGCGACTTACATTTTTATATTGTGGGTGAAATAAAGATAGTAACTTGCACTTCCAGTTGCGTAAGAAATTTTTTATCAAAGTATTAGGATTTAAAAATAGATATAACTCCATCATTTAATTAGAATTTTAATTAGAATTCCTAACCGATAGTTTTGAAACACCCAAAGTAGGTTTGTGATTTGGGTAAAAATGTTTCGCCAAAATTATACAACAACGAGGAAATTTGAAAATTTATGTAAAAAAATATTGATTGAATAAACTTAAAGACACGAAAGCGTGCATCTAAGGTAATTTAAAAATAAGAGATTATGTTATTAACGACTAATTACAGGACTCGTCAATATCTGTTAGAATTTGAAAGTTTTTTGCAGAAGGAGAAAATGGTTAGAAACCACTGAATAGAACACAAATTATTTTTTTTTAATCCAAAAATTTACTTTTTTAATAATATCTAAATATTATATATATATTTTTTTATAAAAGAATAACCTAATATTTAAATTCTCAATCTCGTTTTTCTTGCAAGATTATATAAAATACTTTTAGTTACGCTTCACCTTATTTGATACATAGTTACTAATAAATAAGCATAATAGTTTTAAGTAACATAGCTTAAACTATATAATCATTAGTCAAACCTACAAAATATTTACAATGCTATTAAATATCCCCTTAATATTCACCTGTACATGATTACTAAAAGGTGTTAACATTATTGTAAATAATGAGGGTGAAACTTTTCCTATAATTTGTGAATAAATAATAAGCACCTAAATAAAAAATACACTTTATTCCCGAGTTAAAACCCAATGTGTGAATCGAATATGTCATAATAAAAGTAATTTTGATCTAATTTACGAGATTTTTTTTGAACAAAGAATAATTCTTTTATTAAAACAATGGCTATAATAAAGGAAGTAAACTTCCCAACAATCTACTTTATGGCATTTCTTCCTCAAACTAGGCCAATACTTCAGCTCGTTCACATTCAAGAACATTGTCATTGTGTCTCTGCACTCTTTTTGTTTTAATACATATTTTCACAAAGATTGTTTAAATTAAATTTTTGATCTAATATTAGTTTTGTTTTTCATAACAATTTCTAAATTCTAATTTATAACGTTTTAATAAAAATAAATAAGTATTAACAAAATAAACTATAACTTTAATAAAATATGTTATCTTGTCTTGATAAAGTTTTTCCCACATTGATGAAATCTTTAAAAATAATGAAAATGTATTTGAGTCTGAGAATAAACATAAAACATGGATTCGTCCATATGAATTGAAAATTTAAACTCTCTTATACTCTTTTTTATACACTACAAGTTACTTAATAAAAATTTTGTAAAATAACCAACAGAATAATAATAAAAATTTTTAACCTGGAAAGTTTGGTTAAACTTCTAGAGACGTACATTAAAATACATTGAATGTTAATGTCAAACATTTTATGTGCGATGCCTTTTATTTTTACAGGGATTGCCAAAATGAAGTGTTATTATCAAATGGATAAGTGTTGAAATGTAAACAAGTGGAAAAATGAACTTTTGAATGATATTTAAGTTGAAATATTATAAGAGGAACAACTTTCACTACTTTAATTAGAATCTGGACTGAAAAAAAACACACAATATTTAACAATTTACACAATTTTAAATTAAAAGTTTTATTATAACCTTTACGTGATTATGTTCGTATATTATATTCGATTTCACTAATAGCTTATTAACAAATACGATGCATTTATATTTAAAATATCATGATGCAATGCCATATAAACTATCATTGTTGTTGTTGTTGACTTATGCCACTTGGAATATCCAAGGTCCATCCGCAAAGCGTAGGATTCAAGGCATAGGGGGTTTATAATTTAATGTTTATAATTTGAAGTCACGTTATAATTTCATAATGTGAGAAACTATTAGTGATGTATTTTCACCCCCCCCTTAAGCTACATTTGCGTTCCTATAACTTTTAGTAGCGCAAAAAGTGCGTAACGACATGAAAAGACATCTCACAAACATGACCTTACCATACATTTCTCTTTCATAACCCCACCATCAAAACAATCACTTTACACACAAGTATTTTTAAACCTCATTCAAAAACTCCACGAAAAAAAAAACCGCAGCACCTTGAGATTGTTTTCATTTCATCCCCACAGAAAAAAAGATCATTTCCTCCACCACCACCAAAAAAAAAAAAAAAAAAAAAGAGTTTTTCCAACACCCGACGATTGAAGTGTAAATATACTTTCCAAAAGAGAAAAAAAGTTTTTTTCAAACGAGAGGGGAAAAAAGGCTGGAAAAAAGCCGTAAGACAGAGAGAGAGAAGAAAATGCGGGCGGTGAAAGTAGAAGGGAAAGTGGGGCAGCAGCAAGCAACAAGTGGTGGCCCGCTTTCGTTTCCTTCGGAAGTAGTTCATAGGCCATTGGCGCTCGCGGCGCCTCACGTGACCGTCGATCCTCCGCGGGATGGGGGTCAAACAGGTGTTCCGGTTCGGAGGATTTTTTTTTGGGTGGACCGTGGATGGTGATGGTTAAGGGAGGTTAAGGTTTATATAATACACTTGAAGACTTAATTTTTAATTTCAATTGATAGTAAAATATACAAAAAGGGTTTTTTCTCACAGTATGTTTGTAGATGTAAGCTTAAATCCATAGCAGTAAAGAAGAGTGATGTAGTGCTAGGCATTAGTTATACAGTTGAGAAAAAATGAGCAAATTTAGGCATGATTTTTAAGCAGTTTCTAAATTAAGTTCCACGGAGAGTCTTTTTTGAAACTAACTACCTTAAAAAATAATTTGAGTTTTAAAATAACCTTAGAAAACTTTAATACAATTTTTATTTCCTAATGCCTACAAAATCATATTTTCTGCGACATCAACATTTGAAAACTCCTTAAAGTTTTAGAACATTCATTGTACTATTATCCAGATTGAATTACAAAAATATTATCCCCTCCCATATCAAATTCTCATAATCCTCAACGTAGTATTTATTATATGTAAGAAAGAATTTTCAAAAAATTTCGAGTTTTATAAACTTGTTTTCATAACAAAAATTAACTTAAAAAATTAAAATGCAAAGAAATGGGAGTATAGAAACACAAGCCAATGGATACATAGAAAAAAAATGAAAATAAAATTCATGATTTCTTTGCACTCTTCGTGATTTTGAAGCGTGCATCTTAATCATAATTTTAGTTAAGAATGTTCTTTATTCTATAGGTTTCCAGTGAGTGAGGCTTGTTTCCTTTTCAAGGAGAAAGAATGAGACGGTATAGGAAGAATTTGAGGGAGAAAAAGGGAAGGCATACTCAAATAAGAAACCGGAACGCGAAATTCCTGTTCGTTTTGGCCCAATTAAATAACTGGGGTTATTGAGGTCGAAGATACCTATTCTAATTCCTTGATAGTGTTAAACGAATTACCATAATTAGAAGCTACTATAACTTATGAAGTGAGTCTTAAGAAAGGTTTGGAATTCATTGAGGGAAGAGTCATAACTTTTTAAAGGAAATTTATTGGTTTTAATGTACCTAAAGATCACATAATATTTTATAACGAGGTCAATGTCGAATACGCTGTTTTGCAATTCAGGTGGATAATAGAGTATTGTAATAAGAAAAAAAGGCAATAAATTTTCTTCAAAAGAACTAAAATACAATCCAGTATGGAACTTAATGATGCAGTTTTCTTATATTTTCAATTTTTTTACCATCTTAAGCCCAATCGATAAAAAGTCATTAAAAATATTCTCAATATTATTTTATAAAATATGCAGTAAAATTGTTCTTAGTTGGAACATGGATGGAAACGAAGCATCTTTTATTGACTCTCACTAGCTTCCAGGTAAAATAGTAATGAAATAGGGACACTGAATGCTCTACAACTGACGAATTCCGAGAAAACATCATATTATTTGTATTTCTCAGTTTTTGGGGTACATACTGATTGAAACCTTCCCTATCACAGATATCGTTTTATACTGGATGTTTCAACAAGTTTGCCTAAACACTGTACAGCCAGATTGTTTGCTTGTAGTAATTTAAAAATGCTTGGTGAACTAATACCTCTATGACCCATAATTTTTGAGAAAATTGGCACAAAAAAGGCATGACGTCATATCCGGTTTACGCGAAAAATATTTAATGAAAAACGGGAACATATTATTTGGACAAGTTCGTTGAGTAAAAGATCTTAAAGATATCCTCTATACATGCATGCGCACACCGTGGAACGTATGACGTCACATTTTTCAAAAAATAAAAGTTGTAAATATATTTGTACATTTAAAATTTACAAGTTAGTTCACTTCAATTAACATCAAGAATAATTATTTATGTCTTTCATGAGCATAAATATTGTGGAGTTATAATTAAATTCAACGCATTTAGCCAACAACTAATAGTTAACCGCCAAAATGAAATCAGTTACTAAAGAAAGGAGCAAGATTCACAACTGATGAAACCTTAGTTGACCACATCCTCTTTTTGATTTGTCTCTTTTTTCTAGCGCAGTGCGGGGGACACTTTTTATTTCGTGCCCAGCCTTTTCACAATTTGTTTTCACGGTTGCGGTAGGATCTGCGTTTCTTTACTTAACCTTGTTCATAGTTATGGAGGCGCGACTTTTGTTATGAACCATTGAGATCGAGGAGGATGTTTGTAGAGTAAATAAAGTTGTGTGTTTCAGGGTAAAAAAGACGCTGTTGCTTATGACATTTAATGTACAACATGGGAAATCCATTCGGAAATTTTCTTTCTAATGTATAAATGCGGTTTAGAAGCATAGAAACTCTATAAACGTTTTTATACCCCCTTTAAATTACGTGATTTGTGTTTCTACGTTACTACAAATTAAAAACAACTTTAAGGAAATTAATTTTACCACTTAAAGTTTCTCCTAAATACCACATTTAGTTCATCAATCATCATTTTGCTTCGAAACAAAACATTATAGTTTTAAAAATGCATTCTAAATGTTAAAACAAGCGTAGAAAATCAGCTTCTTTGCACTCAAATATCATAACAGTTCAGTAACTGTTTAAAAGAATAAAATAAGTCAAATAATGTTATTTTTAGTACATTTTTTTAAAGTTATCTACAAAAAAATAGTTGTCTCCAGTAGATTGATTAGTAAAAAAATTTCCTCTGCAGAGCACCAATTTTCAGAAAAACTAGATTTTTTAAAAATAATTACTAACTATAGATGTGGGTTTAAATTTAATTTTAAAGTTATTTTAGCCTCAAGTTAAGTTTTTATCGCCTTCAGTCTATTAAGGAACAGTAACAAAAAATTAGATCAAAACTTTGAAAGGCTGAATGTAGAAGAAGCTGCTTATGTGACAGATACATCACGTAAGTTCTTCTCTAATATTAATATTCTGAATGAAGTGTTAAGATAAAAACTTAACCACTCTTCAAATTATGTTATTTGTATGCTGATATTGCCGTGGTAGAATATGGTTTGGGAGATGGTGGAACGAAGATAAAGTCTAAAGAGTCCGACAAGTAAAGTATTCATTTTAATTTGCTGGTTAAAAATCTATGAATATTTATTTTATAACTCGATTATATTTGAGTGGGTCAAGACGACAATGCAATATAACTTAATTATATAATAATTATAGATTATAGATTATAGACGATTATAGATATAGATTTTCTACCATTTTCATAAGAAGTTTTACCTTCCTTTACTTAAAAAGGAAGTTTATAAATTAGAACGGTAAATACCAAACTGCTAATCAAATTTTTTAGTATATTTGCAACACCACACACATATAGTAATCATATCACACGTCATCACTTGTACCCGTTAACATCACATTTGTCAATTCATCTATTTCAACACAACAAAACAAATGTACGAAACCAACTTTCCCTCAGTCGGAATTCCGTCCAAAATGCCACCGAAGACAGGAGGATCGTTCTAAACATTCTTGACCCACAGAGCGCCCGACCTACCCAAAGGGTGTATGGTCTGGCATGCATATTCGCTTTGAATAGCAGCACACTTCATTTATCATTCGGTCGGCATGCAGCCGCTATCTGGGCCCGCATCGCAGCTGACCTAGAAGGCGTCCAAAAAAGCAAAAACCTGTTCAACCTTTCACTGATTACCGCTTTTACGACGATAATGGCTGTGACCGTTGAGGAGGCTATGTGCTGTTGGTATGGGGAATTGATAGGCTTGTATTGATAAATTTGTTTGAGGATATTGGTAGGTAAAATATTTGTTTAGGGTTGTGATGAATTTTAACGTAGGTTAACCCTTTCATTCCCAACTTTTTAATTTTCATCAAAAAAATTTGAAATTTTCAGAATAGGCTTATTTATCACTCAGAAGAACATGGTGTAAAGGAAAAAAATTAATTTTAATATCTTCATAAAAATTTTTGATGAGTCCAAATGGCATCATTGGGAGTTAAAGGGTAAAATATGGAGAAAAAGGATTTGTGTCATTTGGATTCATTTTGAGTTGGATATTGTTTATTTATCACAAATATTGTTTAAATTTATGATGAAATATTAATTGTTGTTAATATATTTATGATTTAAAAAAAAATTACTTATTTAAATAAATTATTGCTCATTTTTTTTTTTGCTTGATAACACTTAAAAACTACTTTTTTCTTGCAAAATATCACTTTTATTGCACAAAATTCTTGACTAAAACATAATAAATAGGTCAACAAATTAATTAGATAGCTAATCAAGTGATTAATTAACTAGTATAATTTTAAATCAGTTATAGCTTATTTTTTTGCAAAGCAATACTTCCGTTCAACCTATTTATTTTGCAAATATCTTTTTCAACAATACTCTAGAATAAAATACATAATACTTCAGTCAAAAAATTAGTTAGATGTTGTTACTGCCTGTATTTTTTTGCTAAGCAATACTTTAAATCATCCATATCTTACAAAACATTACTTTCTCTACATTTCTTCAATAAAAAATAAGTTAATTAAATAACTTATTAATCATAATATTAAAAAACATCACATTTATTGCATAATATTGATATAGTTAATTTAACTATAAACTAGAATGATTTTAATTTAGTAATTGCTTATTTATCAGAAATATAAAATACTTAAAATGCATGTAAATTAAGAAATAATTAACTTAATAACTCAATAAGCTTTAAAATTAGAGAGCTTTACTTTTATGAATTGTTAATTATAAAATGACATATTTCCTACTTTAAATGGAATATTTTAAAACAATTTTTTTTTTTAGTAAAGCACAAGTGTACGTTACATTTTTCACACATAACTCTGGAATAAGATACTATGCATAATTTGCAACGTTTCTTGTCATCCGTTGTAAGGGGCCAATGAGCTATGGTATCATACCGGACATCTAGAATGGGCCTTAGTTCCATGGGTAATTTTGTTTCTTTCAGAGAGTAGTCCGAACTTTTTATGGGACGCCCAACAGGACGAGGGTATTTATTACACATTAGTAATGATTTAGAAATTGATGATTTGAAGTTATATAATGACATATATTTTGTTTTTTTATCAATCTGCTCTACATGTCTTCGATAAAGCAGCCAAGCATTTACCACACAAATGTCTATCAAATGAAATATTATTCTCAGATAGAACCTTTTGCCTCTTATATCCACACGATAAAGTTCTACAAGCATGTCCATAAGGTCAACACCCCCCATTCCATTATTGTACACATCAATGATGTTGGGTTTTTTAACATCAATGTATTCTTTTGATGACACTGACCATCTTTTAACATCTTTCACTGGTTCAATTCCACAAAATGTGGAAATCACTGTCACACATTTATTATCGAGCCATTTTACGACGGTTACATTTTTTTCGTCAGAAGCATAATCAAAACTTCCCCGTCCAGAAGACTTTAACTCATTTTCTGTTTTAGAAAACACGTTTCCCTTACTACTTGGTCTGAGAATTCGATTTTCTCTTATAGTCCCAGCCATCAACAAGTTCATGTCCTGCAGATGGACAGCCAGATGGTAGGAAGTGAACCAATTGTCCATATAAATTTTATGGTTCATGCTCGCTGGAACAGTATCTACTAATCTCACTACAATATCACCACTTATACCGAGTTTGGTTTTATCTACTATGGTATCCTTCCCCGTGTAAATTTCGAAGTCATATAGAATACCACTTTTCCCACACAAGGCAAAAACTTTTATTCCCCACTTGTGAGGTTTGTTTTTGTTATATTGCTTCAAACGGCTTCTACCTTTGAATGGGACGATGAACTCATCAATGCTGAGATGTTCTTCTTTTTCAACCTTTGCGAAGTTTTCCCTCAAGGCATCGACTAGTGGTCTAATTTTGAAGAGTCGGTCATGACCAGGTTGTTTGTAAGGTATGTTTTGACTGTTGTCATTCACATGAAGAAACTGTCTTAAAGTTTGAAAACGATTTCTACTCATATTGTCAGCTATTAGGGGAAACCGAGTTGATCCACTCCAATAATTGTTCATTGATGGCATTGACACTATACCCATCATTAGGTGAATGCCCAAGAAAACTTCCATTTCAGCTTTGTTTGTGTCAATGGTATTTGCATTTTTTTGGCAGGAGTAGATATTTGTCTGATCAGTAAGGTTCTGGATAATATCATCAGAGCAAAACATTTTGAAATATGAATAGGGAGAAGGTATTTCCTCTGGAGGCCTTGAAAACTGCTCTTTATAGCTAGTATCACACACCACATGATCTGTCGTTTTCCACTGAACATATTCTTTGAGTTTCTTTTCAACGAGTTTCTTCGAGATGTTTTTCACACCTTGATGTTTCTCAAGCGAAGGTCCAGCCTCTGAATCCTCACCTTGATGCTGCTGTAGCAAAGGTCCAATCTCAATATTCTCAATCTTGTTTTCTTTGTCATCATTGGTTTCTTCGTTTTCAATGTCACTTTCAAGTTCAATTTCTAAATTATTTTTTTCAATTAATGGATGAGTTTGTATTATCTCATCATTATTAGAGTTATTAAGATTTTCTAGATCCTCATCAGAGTCCTCCAATTCTGATAAATCTCCATGCATTAGCAGAAACACTGCTTGCTCAGCAGTCAAGCTTTGTGATTTTCGTTTATACATTTACCATATGAATATAAGAAAAATATAATTTAAAATCAATTTTAATTAATAATATAGATTAATAATTCAAATAAACTCCGAAAAATGTTTCACCGCATTGGCGAGGAGGATTGAAAAATCTAAACATATAAACACTGAATCAAAACAATCTGCCAAGTTGAAACGTTGAGTTGCACCCGGACTCCCAATGATTCCAATTGGACTCATGACTTTTGAAAAAAATATTACACTTAATATTCAAAATATTTTTTCCTCAAAAATGTGCGGAATCATTTTTATAAATCTTTATCTTTGAAATAAAAGAGAATCTGTATAGAAATTTTCCTTTGAATTTCTTTAAAATAAAAATAAAAAAGCACTGATTCAGCAACTTTGAAAAAACTTCAACTACTACCTTTTAATCGATAAATATAGAATATGCTGCCATCTACACGCAATCAGAAAAAATATTTTTAAAAAGGAAAAAGAATGGTAATTCTGATAGCATAATTTAAATATAACTGGGAGTCACAGGAAAGGAGAAAAAAAATTCTAAAAGTCATGATTCCAATTGGAATCATTGGGAATGAAAGGGTTAAAGTGGGTCAATTTGATATGCCTCCTGTGCATTGATATGGCATGGCATGTATCTTAAAAATATTAAATATAGAGATATTTTTAAAATAAATTTTGATTATATTATCGACATTTTTTAAAGAAATTAGCTATAGAAGAGTTATATTTTTAAGTGCCTGGTCGATCTCAAAACAACTCACTATCCCCTACATTTTGAGTGAAGCTTTCAGAGACAGAACATATCTTTTTTAATTTCCGGTGGATTTTTCCTCTAATGGGGGGGGGGGCAGCATCCCAAAACTAATAAGTGTACAGTATACATATTTTGAATATTTTAACTGATGAATATTGTAGCATTAGTACCTAAATTATTTTATTTAAATTGGAATATGGGCTCATTATAAGTTTCTGGTTTGTAATTATAAAACGGTAAGAAGTTTGAACAAGTTTTTTAAGGAGGAAGTTCTTAATGGTGAATTCTAATGGTTCTTTAGAAAACTATTCCTATTAAAATATCTTAAATTAAAGAAGTGATCTGCTTAAACAGTTTTAGTTAACTGACATCTTTGATATTAATGAGACCATTAAATCGTATCCGACAATGGGCTATTAATTTTAAAATATTAAATTTTTCAGATATTAAATAATGTTTTCAAAATATTTCAAGAAAAATTGTCTTTCTCCACTATAATAACCCTTTCTGTAATTTAAATAGGTGGATATAAAAATCTAAATATTGAGATAAAAGCTGATATAATAATAAAAATTATTTCTTTAATCGGTCTATTACATCAGAAATAAAAAAAATAGAAACAATGTCTTTATTCGGAATGTTACACAAAAATATCCACTTTCTTAAATAGCGGCACACATTTGTTTCTCCCCTCATAAGAAAAAAAAGTGTCGAAATCTAATCCAATCCAACTTGACATAAAAACCCGCCAAGAAAACAATACATCCCGACTTTGAATCGATTTCCACGGGTCACCGACAAAAAACACTAGTACTCCTTCTCTCACATGCGACCTTTTTTTCTGCTGCAGAAAGAGAAAGGCATAATACCTCCGCGTAATTGGTTTCATTTCATGAACATGCCTCGGAAGAAAGGGAAATCTGCTGACCCCATGTTTCACTCCTTCGAGATGGACTGACCCGAAGATGACCCCTTTTGCCCACATTTGCACACAATGCGGACGATCCGCTTCTCACGTTGGAGGATCGAATCTTGGCACTCGATTCAGTCGGAGGAGATCGATTGCGTCATTTTGGATGAGTTGTTTTTGATGGATGGATGGAGTTTTGAGATTGTATGTGAGGGCAGGGGAAGGGTGTGATGCCATTTAGATTAATGGAAAAATATTAATAGGGGTCAATAATTATGACAAAAGCTGATAAAAAGGGGTCAGTCAGTTAAATAAATGTCTAAATTAAGCAAAATTTCAATTATAAGTAATTGAAATAATTTTACGATTAATCATATAAGTTAACTTAAAATGAGGAAACTTTGGCGAGTGTTTTTTGTTTCACATTAAAAGCAAATAAAAGTTGTTACCAAAAAAATTTGACATAGCCAGTGGTTTCATTATTTTTAACATGTTCAACTACAATATAAAAGTTTAAAATATTTTTGAAATTTTGGGCCAAAGTTACCATGAATTTGGTAACTTTGCCCCAGATCTCAAAAACCAAAAATTTAAGTAGTTGAGTTCGCTTTAGCCAATGCATGTGTTGCATGTCATGTGTTGCTAAATTATCTATAAATAATAATAATATATTCAAGTTCATTTCAAGCTTTATTCGTAAAAAAAATCAATAAATCAACAAGTTTTCTTATACAATTTCATTTAAAAGTTATTTTGTGAAATTTTCAAAGAAAAGATACTTTAATGCTACCTAAGTTGGAATCCCCCTTGTGATCTTTTTTTAGGAATTTCAAAACACCACTTTCAGAATGTCCTGACAACAATGCCACCTGTTCACCCTATCATTAAATAACTATGAGTAATAACTACGTTCTTTTAAGATACTGCACGTAGATCTCTTTCCGATGGTTGGGCCATAGTTTCCCTTAAAGGCCAAAGTTACCCCCATTGTACGGTATGAAGTAATGAAGCCATTTTCAAAAATTGTTGATTAATATCTTCTGATCCTGTTCTATAAAGTTGTGCATCTAAATAAAATTGTAAAGGTAATAAGGTACCCTCTTGGCTAATATCTCCTTACATTTCAATTAAGTAGTTAAATGGTAGCGTTATATTGACTTTAGGTTTTAAAAACTTTTCCAAAAGGCATAGTATCATGATAAAGTAATTTCACAGTTTTAATTAATAGGGAGTAAGCGTGATTGAGTGTCAAAGGAATTAGCGTGGAATTTAAAGTGACAAAGAATTTTTTCTACTTGAAATTTTATATCGTTAATATTAAAAGAATAATCGCAAATGTGGAAGATTTTTTCCTACTACTATAGTATATTACAATTAGTACTTGATTAAAGCAGTTTGTCATGTTCCAATGATAGACTAGTGTTAGGGTGTTCGCTCATCCAAAATAACAATAGAATCCTGACTGAAATCAAACATTATTCAAATTCCAAACTCACAATGTCAAACCCTCCTCCAAAAGGGCTTACATTGTCGAACGCACTAACAAATTGCCATTACTTATTTACCCATAACTCAAGAAACCCTTGAGAAATTTCCGAATAGCCCTTCAACAAACCTGCCAATCTGCAGCTTATGCCGGACAACGAAGCAAAAGCTGAGGGGGGGGGTCCGTGTTTTAGAAACTGCAAAGTGTGATAAATCCTCCAATTAGTGCGGACTTTCATGATAGGCCTAGCTTAATTATTTGAGACTTAGGCGGCCCACTTTTAAATCCCCGGTAACGAGGGGGTCTAGGCCGAGGAAAGGCCGCTAATTAGCTCGATTTGGACAGTCGGGAGATTTTCGAATCGGAATTATGAAAGTTGCTTTCCACTGTCCATTTGTGAGGGAAAAATGTCGCAGATTAGAAAATGCTTCAGAAGATGAAGGGTGTTTACGGGAATATCCACTAGCAGTGAAACATGTTAGGAATATTTAGAGATTAATATTGTGTATAAACTCGTGTCTTCCTTTTATTGTTTTAAAGTCCCTTCTACAATGAAAACTCTAATTCTTTTTGAAAATTGAATAAAGAAATGATGTAATGTTTTTCTAATTATGATGTTTGTTTATTCCACGACAACTAGGCGTCTTTTAGGTTTAACAAAAAGATAGTTTTTATTTCTTTAATACAGCTTAAGAGGATTGAGAAGATTCACATTTTTATGGCGAGAGAATAAACGTGCTCTTTTCATGAGAGAGAGTTCCAGAAGTCTTAAGCACTTCACTTCATTGGAGAAGCCGAGAAACTTGTTTTAAGGAATAATACAGATAATTTTTCCCACTCCGAGCCAGGGGTGATAATCCCCAAATGGGTTGACTCAGAGCGGGAGTGACGGAGACGAACAATGTTAATTTAGTGTTATGTGCACAAATATTATAACCTTTATACCCCGTTGTTTACGATTTTAAAAAATAAAGTAGATTTAGGCTAGCTATATGATATCCCTCAACTGTTTTTTTTTAATAGAAATGTCTTGTTGCTATCATTACTGTAATTAAAAATTATTTTCTTTGGAATGAAAATTTTAAAGAGTATGGAGAAAATAGAAAATAGGATCATACATATATTAACTATGAATAAATCTTTATTACCATATATTGTATAAAAATATCACGGTAATATTAAATTGCTCCAAAAATCACCGAAATGTTTGTTTAAATGTTAAACCTTTTATTCGTATTGATATGGTAATAAAAATTTAATTCACAAATCAAATATATTATGTTATTTTATACAAATAAATTCTCTAGAAGTTTTCCAACTTCTCTTACTGATGTAAAATTAAAAATTTAATTATAAATTAGAAGTGCTCAGATTTTAGAACCAAGGATATCAATAATGCATGTGAGTAAAAAGCAATGAATGGGAATAAGAAACAAGACAATTGTCTGGGAATACCGTTTAAGCAGTAAAACATTTCCAGAAAAGAAAGTTTTGAGATCCAAAAGAAAAAAATTTAAATTATGTAATAATAAAATTTCAGTTATTACAGGAACATTTTTAGAGTGTTTGCAATGAACAACATGAAACAAAAATTTTAAAAAGGAAAAATTTGAGCTTATGATTTGCTTATAATTCATCAAAACAACAAATTTTACAGTTTTAACTAATTATTCTGTTTGCTTCTGAAACAATAAAACTCAATCTCCCAAGTCTTTTCCCCAAATCATTACTTTCTCTAACAAAAACAATATGTTTGTAACAACTGGTCAAACTAGACTCGTTTTCGATGTCTCGAAAAAGAGAAATTTGTGTCTGGAGTAACGTTACCACATTTCAGTATTTGAAAAATCAATTGTACAAAACGCATGTTTTCTTTCCAGGAAAATATTGTTAGCAAATAAAACTGAAATACAATATGGTTTGGTTCTGGGACATTATTTACCTACATCTTTACAAAAAAAATTGAAGTAATACTAAACGAATAAGAGTAACTCAATATTTTTCACCGTCAATTTGTGGACAGTCTTTTTGAATTCTGTTTGGAGGTCTCTTTGCTTTTGTAGTCTAATTAACTTCTGCTTCTTGGAAAATCAAAGATGTTAGAAACTTACTTGGGTGGTACTGTAAGTATATGGTCAAACCTAGTCCTCAAACTTTAATTCTACAGCTTTAACACGCTATTTTTTTTGGTTCGAGGTTTGTTATACTCAGAAGGGGCAAAATATTTGCAGGAGTAAATTTAAAAAATGAAGAAGTTAAAATTTTTGAAATTAAAATTAGTTTAAATTATTTATTTGTCAAAATTTAAAAAATTATTGATATTAAATAAAAATCAAAAATACTCCTATGCAAAAAAAAAATGCAGATTTTTCTATTTACAGTTTCTAAAAATGTTTCTGCTGGCCAAAAATGAATGCTCTTATTTAACTCTTTCCATACGGGGGCTCTGAAAACCACTTCTCGAGCATCATACGGGAACGGCATTTTAACGGTTGGGAAAGCAGTCGTCCGAGACCTGACCCGGCCCGACACTCCCCCTTTTGAGCGGGAGCTCCCCTTCGGATTTATGGCGCCCCTAATGACTTTTTTATCTTGACTCCTCCGGCTTGGGTGGGCAGCGGTCGGTGTGGGCTTCTGGTGTTTATGTTTTGCTCGGCCACATGGTTTTGTCAAGTTTCGTTCACGTTCACACTTTTACTTTGCAAATTGATAATTATAATTTATTTAGTATTAGTACTTATGAAATAGAAAAATTCATGTGAAAAATACAAGTTTACTCGACTAATTTGAACTTTTCGACTAACTTTATCACAGTTTGAAAGACAACGAATTTGAAATGATATAAAAAAAATTATGTATTGCTTTGAAGTACTAAAAATTTTCCGATTGAAAAATCTTTTTTTAAATTAAAATCTTTTTTTAGATTAAAATTTGATTAATTTAGATTTTTAAAATTTACAGAAAGAAAGTTCAAATAGCGAGCGAGAAGGACTTTTGAATATAAACGATGAATGGTAACTTGTTTGTGGCAATTTAAAACAAATAAAATTATAACGCGTTTAAAAAAAAAACTCAAGAGCTTTCTAAAAGTACATTTCGTAAATAATGTTTTTAAGAAATTAATTATAATTTTATTTTTAATAGTTTTTATAATAAATACGAATATATTTGTAGAATATTTATAGAATATATTAGCCATTAACCAAAGTAGATAAAGAAAGTTTTATTAAGACCTAAAAAAATCGGATTTTTAAAAACCTGATAAAAAATTCTTTACAAAGTATTAAAAACTGTAAGGAAAGTTTTAGATGATTTTAGAACAAAAGTTTATGTAATTATGTTCCCAAAACCTTGTTTAGGTAATGGGTAATTGGGTTAATAATGATTCTAAGTGAAAACAATTGTAGTTTGTTGCTAATAAAAATCATTTACTCTTTTAACATGTAGAAATAATTTTAATCGATTTTAATTTTTTTGTTGTATTATTATCCATTTAAAAATCTGATTAAAACGATTGCTTTGATTTTATTCTTAGAGGTTTTATTGATTTCTTCTTTTTTTGTTGTATTTTGAAATAAACTAATTTCCTGCAATAAAATAAGATCACTATAATTTCTTAAGTTTTATGAAATTAAAATCTTCATAAACGATCTCATCTTACTATAGAATCCGAAAACACTCCACAGTCAAAACAGAGCCAACTGGCCCACCCCACGGGGAAAAGTGATCCCGTTCTGAGATAGTGACCACCGCGACAAAAAGGGTAATAAAAGAAGGAGGGTTTGAACCGGGGGGCGAGAAAAGCCCGGCCGACCAGGAGTTTGGAGAACAGGTTTTCGGAAGGGCCCCGTAAGGAACGGTGGTGCATTTGCTGTACGGTTGCTGCCGTTCCCGTATGGAAAGAGTTAATAGTAAAGAAATGGTCAAAACTCTTCAAGGCTTCGGTTGATTATTCCAAAAGAAAAAAAAAACATTACTATAACTAAAAAAACCGTATTTATAACTTAAGACTACTTTGCAATAACAAAAAAAAGAAAGAAAAGAAGAATGTAATGTATAACAATATTACAATTGAACTTATGGTTATTTTTCATCAAATTTATCAAAAATTGTCTGAAAAATAATTTTTGCTCTTTTGCTCAATTTCCAAGACCCGGATTAGCAGTAACTCCAAACAAAATAGCTCTTCTCACTTCGTAAAACCACTACACCTACTTGCATGATTTTAATTATCTGCTCCCAATACGTCATCAATTCAACCCAAAACAATCGAAACAGCTTCTTTACACAAGTCTTTTTCTGAAAAATTTAAGTAGACAAAAACCATTTTTTTCCAGACCACCTCATCTTTTGTACTGTCCCACCAACTGCTCGGGCGGCACGCTGCGATCGTGACGTCAACGTGACGTCACGGCTGAAGTCACCTGTTTACCGTGGCTGAGTTTGTTTGTTGACGACGACACCGGCAGATGCCCCTCGGACGGGGGTCTCTTCTTTTTTTTTCCCACTTCAGTTCTTTCCCTAGGCGAGGTTTCGTGTAGGTAGACGATCAAAAGATATTTTTCATGTTATGCGGCTTTGACGATGAGGTATTGTGCGTGAGTAGTTTTAAGGAGGTATTTGTTCTGGGTGTGTGGAATGTCCTTTGGGTTTTGGAATTAAAGCTGAAAGCTGTATTTAACGGGGAGAAATTAAGAAAAAACTTAAGGATGCATCACATGTGAGCGTATAAGTGAAAATTTCGTCGTTTGCATCCTTTTTTATGTTAGCCATTGTTTGAAAACCTTTTGCTTCGTGACCCCATCTATTAAAAATAACATATAGCATAACATGAACTGAGTTTCAAATCGTAAAATGTACTACACATAAACCCAGTGTGTTACAGTGTTAATAATTTTAACATACATTATAACTGTAAAAGTAAGAAATTATGCACCACAAGTGTTTGATGATATATTTAATTTAGTTATAAAAGAAATTTAAATAATAATAATAATACATTAGAGTAAAGCACAAGTGCACCTCGTCATCAGGGGACTCAGATATTTGGATTTGAGTTATTTTTTAATTTTGGAATTTATGTTACAAAAATATTTTTAATTCTTAACAAATAAAGTTTTGGAAAAAAAACCATCAAATGACAACTCCCTGTTGAACAGGGCATACTAAGTATATATAGGTCTTACTAAGTGTTGAAATATATTTTTAAAATATAAAAATGTACCCTAGTTTTAAATATTTCACTTGTTTTATAAACATACGTAAAATATATTCGTGTAGTTAGTCCTATTATCACCACTTTCTTTCCTCTCCTTATTTATCAACAGTCGTAAAAAGCACAAACTTCCAATTTAAAAGCAAACCAGTACCTAAACAGCTCAAATTCAACTGCCACAAACCGCAAACCCGATACTCAATTAATGGCCTTATAACAACGACATCCGATTCGAACTTGGGCAAGGACGCTAATTGAGACAGTGACCACTGACTGGCCAGTATTGTTCTCCCTCGGCATTAATTGGACCGCGTGACGATTCATTCCAAAGACACCGCAACGGGGTCAGAGAGAGAAATTCGAAAAGGAGAAGTGGTGGTGGTGGTTTCCTTTCTAAACCGGTCACCTGAACGTCGTAAAAGTTTTGGACGTTCTTCCTCGTATAGTTGAATTCGGGTTCCCGATTCCCACATGCTGAGAGTGGAGTGATTCAAACGGTCTTTAAGAGTGAAATGGGGGGATATGTGTGTTTATGAGACCGAGGAAGAGATGCATTTGAAATTTCATAGCTTTTAAAGGAAGGCAGGGATTTATTGCTTGAGTCTGGTAGTTTAAAACTTTTGGAATAATATGTGAACTGCATTTGCAAGTTTGAAAGATTTAAGCAGGGCACTGCAAATAAGGCTGTGGGTTTTAACTTCTGTGATGTTTAAAAGTATTTTAATGTTTGAAATTAATGTTAAGTTGCAAAAAAACGTGCTTTTCCGTACTCAATCTTTGAAAACAAACAACTTAAACCCAAAAAAATTTTCACATTCTTTGGGATTTTTCGCATTTTGAAAGTAAAAATTGGATTTAACCACAAATTTTTGCAATGTTTTACAAAACACAGGTTCAGATACTACATGAAAAGTTGAATGGTTTATTATAATTATTCTTTGATCAAGTTTGGATATTTGGTTCCCAGAAAAGGGTAACAACTTTAAGAAACTCTATAATATGAAAACATCTAATAAAAAACTAGAAAAAATTTGAATCATTAATCAATGATTTAATGAATCAGAAATCATTAAATATTTTTTAGAACTTGATGTGTTGAACAATTCATTGGAGGAACAACTTTTACTTTCTTATGTCTAGCAATTGAACTTACTTAAGTAAACAAGAGTTTTAATTCCCAATAAAACATTTTGCATTGATTTCTTAGAAGAGATGCACTAAATAAATTAACTATACTTACATTGACATTCCTTTTTACTTTAATATTGAAACATTGAAGAATACTACATAAATTGTCTTAATTAATCTTCTTATATCATATGTTAAAACATCTTGTAGTCCTTATTCCCCTAGAAATAAAAAAAAAATATATTTTATGTTATGAACCAGATGTAATAAAGCCAAAATAAACGAATACAATCATAATGACTGAAGGAACAACCATAAGTAGTGTTATGCTAAACTGTTCTCTGGCAATACTCCAAAAGGATTTCAAACAGGTAAGAAATCATACATGCATTAAAATAAAAATAACATTAACACTACTTTATACCATTAAACGCATATTTGGTGTGTAGGGTTTGGAAAATGACCTAAAAGTTCGCTGCTTGTTCATTGTCTAGAATTAATGGGGAATTTGTATTTCTCTATATTAGGTACGCTCAACAGGTTTTTTGAAGTTCCAGTTCCTCTTGGCAAAGTGCCACTTAGACTCTAGAGGCGGACCATTTGTAGATTGTTGTACTATTATAAATGGGTAGTAGCGTGTCAAATTTGAAACGTCAATTCCGACGTGAATTGTGTGTTATTGTCAGAGATTTGTAATATTTTTATAAGTATAAATTGCTTTGCACAAAATAGTTTTAAAAATAAAAGCTAATACTCAATGATTTTAGTAAAATTGACTTGTCAAGTGTTCTATAGAAGAATAAGAAAATCTTTTAAGAATCAACATATTGTCACTTTTGTTAAATCTTCTGAGAGAGAAAAATCTTGAAGGTATATAACGACTAACAAGAAAATTGGGAATATTTTAACACTACTTTGGTATTTCCAAAGTAACCTTTTTAAGAGTATAAAGGTTATTTTATAAACTTTTCTTTGTATTTAAGATAATTTAAAGTGTTAAATGAAAACAGTTTATTTTAAATGTCATAGTGATTACTATTATAATAACTTACTTATACTAAGGTTTTTATTTTTTAAGGAAAAGTGACTATCTCTGAACAGCAACAATACAACGTTCTAGTTTGACTTTTTGGGTTACCAAAATATAGATTGAATGCCATGTAACTATAAAACTAAAAATAAACCTCTTTCAAAATTTTGAAAAATTAAAAAGCTTTTTTTTATCCAAAAAAAATTATCCCTTAATGTGAAAAATGTAAAAAGGAATACATATTTAAAAATGATATCTGAAAAACGAAAACACAGAGAATTTAATTTACCCTTGGGTATGTTCTTCTGGCCCCTCACCCTAGAACGTGCTACCAGAGTGACATAACGGGAGCCATCATTTAGGGATATCATCACATGCTCTTTTTCGTATATTCAAAGATACTTTCTCTCATTTCCAAGTAAGATGCAAGAAGTTTAAGGCACTAAGCAAACAAGGAAGTTGATCGGCAAGTAGCCATTTGTGAAAACACTAGTTACTTTCTCTTCACAAATTAGACTGAGTGCTATTTACTTAACCCTTGAACTGGACAGAATAGCCCAGTTCCTTCCCTGGTATTTTTTAGAAACAGATAATAAGTTTTATCTCCCAGCACTACTGCGATTTTACAGAGCAACCTTGATAGTTCAAAAGCTTTTTAATTCGAAGTAGTGGACAGATTGAATATATCAAAAAAATAATTTATCTTATTTAATTCTACGGTTTATGGGTAATTTTATTTTTTTGGTGGTCTTCAGTTTTGAATTATTTATCCAAGTTGTTCAATGTGCTATTTTTCTGTTGTTTATTTGTTAACTGGTATGAGAAATATTGATCTAACGAAACCATGGACGTTGGTGAGGGAAAACACCTTTTCTAACTAAATAACTCGCTAAATGAAATTGAAAAAAAAAGCATGATGAGGACTGCTATCGTTTGTGCGACGTTAATCATTTTATTTCCCGAAGAGAAAAATATTTTTTTACGAATACGACCAACAGGTATCTTCTCCTCCACAGAAAAGAACGGCACCAGGAATTCGGCCCACCCGGGGGTGTCCGACGGCGAATGACGTCACAGGGCACGTGCTCACGAGTGCGTCCCACAGCGGGACTCAGTAATAATAATAATAATAATAAAAAAGAGTCGAACAAGACGAAAGAAAAAAAAGCGAATCGGAAAAAAGGAACATAATTCGTTCCGGACGATCGAAGCGACGAGGAAATAAACAGAAGGAACACGAAAAAGAGAAAGAGAACGCACTCGTTTCGGCCACGCCCCCTAACCTTGGAGATGACGTCACGAGCACTTTCTCTCTCTCGGCAACTGGGTTAGAGAGAGGTACGGGTACAGTTACGGCGTCGTCTTCGAGCGGAAAGGAAGGCGAGCGAATGTAAATAAACAGGTGATGCGTTCGACTCGAACGTTCGATCGTGCTCGGATAGCGGCGTTCGGTCGGAAAAACACTTGTTGAATGTCGTAGAAAGGAAATATATGCCTTCGAATGGCAAATTTTGATGGTGTGTCATGATAAGTTTATGGCGGAGTGTGTGTCTTCAGAGTGAAGGTGAACTTTGTGAATTTCACTCAAGATATTTTGTAAATTTTACTGTTATGAATAAAATCAAGCGTATATAGTCTAATATGCTTTATCTCATATTATCTAAAAAATTATATGCGTCCTTTTTTTTAATTTGACTCATACATATGCTAAGTTAAACACGCATAGAATATTAATTTATTTGTCACAAATCCAAAACTAAACCTTACAATTCTTAATGATTGATCTACTTATAAACTTCAAACTATCGTCCTAATACTACAGATAATTCTTTCAGAATTTGTACAGGCGATGATTTTAATGATATAGGCAAAATAATGAAGGTTAATGAGGTTATTCTTCTCCAGACGTTAAACTTAATTTGATCTGGAATATATAAATCAAAGCAAAAAAGAACATAGGAATCACCCTTTTCGTATGATAAAATCTCTTGGGACTACTCTGGTGTTTCAGCTTAACACTTAAAAATACAATATCACAAAACGTAAACCCTACAAGGTGACAAACACATCAAAGCCGTTTGAATAAAATGACAAGTTAATAAAAACGGAAACTGATCGGCGAGCCAGTGGGTGGAATGGAGTCCACCCCTCAAGGGAAGGGGGAGAAGCTTTGTTCACATACACCGAACTCTGTAAAACCCTCTTTTCCGCACCCCTACTGTTCATGCAAGGAAGCAATTTTCGGTTCCGAAATCGGTTGTGTGGACATTGTCACAGCTTTTTCTTCAGTTTAAAATAAAATTAACCATTGGTTATAGAGAGAAAAATTGCGGGTGTGTTCTTTATAAAATATCTATCTGCATTTTACCCATATAAATAAAAGCAATCCTTTAAAAATTTTCTTCGTTATGATGCTTAGATATTTTTTTGTGAATTGTGACACTCGCATAAGCCATTGAATTGTGAAGTATCCGCAGCCAGTTGCTGTGCTGTATAAAATATCCGGATTTATTACATTTGTTCAATTTTCTTAAAATTCTAAAGAAAACTTCAAATATTGTAAAAAAATAACTTTTACACCTACCTAAGCACTTAATGAAGTTTATTATAAAATCAATTTCAGAACACATTTTTTGCCCTTTCAAGTACCTTTAAAGATATTTTAATCGAAAATTATGTAAAAATTAAGAAAAAAAACGCTGAAAATTTTAATTTTGTTGTATCTGTTTAAATTTTCTCCCACGGGCTTTCTGCCGGTGAGGTGCTTGAAACGAGATATCTCGCTGATAATGGAAATGCCTGGTTTAATAAGTCAAACCTGATTATTTGTTAAACTTTCTATGGAATTAAATTTTCATCTAAAGGGAATATGAATTCATTAACAAGCTCCTCTCTGACACTGCCTGTGTATCGCTATCTTTTATGTCTCTCTAATTAATTTCAAAGCAGAACTATCTCTCATCTGAACCTATTACAGGAAAGAAGACATTACCTCGCCAAGATCCCCAAGTTTCCGTCCCGATTAAGAAGGGATTACGTCACTGCCCCCACCCACAGTTACGCAAAGCATGCAAAACAAGCCCCGGCTGTGAAGAAAGTGTCCCGGATCGGCCGCGACCTGTGACGGGCCCCTTTGTCTCGGTTCCGTTCCCTTGTTTTCGCTTGACATTCATCAGGCGAGGGGTCAGCCCAATTAGCGCCACCACTGGGTTTGTGTGTCGAGAAGATGGACACTTTCACTGCACCGATTCTTCTTTCGTTCGTGGGTGGGATTGTGCGCCGTTGATAGGAATAAGGCTCGGAAAAGATTGATTGTTTTTTTTTCATCTATGAGACAGCATATGTATAGTAAGTGTATAACAATACCGTAACTAGACTTCTGTTTTGGAGGAAGGTTTGGTGCTCTCACGTGTATAACTTAGGTTAAATGTAGCTTTTCACCATACTTAACGTTAAAATCTTGCGCTACATATCATTGTGTTTGTACTCATTTTCGAACATTTGGAACACTTTGGAGGACACCCGGAGAGGACTTCTCCTTGTAAGACGCATGAATTTCGAGGAAAAAACACAGTACATGTATGTATAAATCGTTAGGAAAATTTCGGGGATGAGGGGTTGAACTTCTAACCTTTATTCGCTCTTTGGTTATGACCTTCTTGATTTAAAAATTTGACAAATTGACAAATTTGCCCCTTTTATAAATTTTGTATGTTGTAAAGATACCCTGTAAAGATGCATGTTGTATTTATAAAAGTATCATTATTTATAAAATAAATAGAAATCAAGCCATGTACTAATAAACAGAGTTTCTTGAATGATGACGCAGAACGTTTGGTTGTATTACTTACAATTGAAGCACTCTGAAGTACTCTCTTACTTTACAATTGAAATACTCTTGTAGCGAATGCAAGGGCTAATGTAGTATTTAATACGCTTATTTAGTTTTTTTTACAATAAAGTCTCCAAATTTTACTACCTTACTTTAATTGGGTTAATCTTTCTAGCTTCTAAACAGCTCAAGTATAAGTCTGGCCTAAAAACATTCTGAAAAACAAGCGAATGCGACGTGCCTACCTAACCTAAGATACTTGTTGTTCACGTGATCCCACGTAGTAAAAATATTTTTAGTTTCACGCGTGTGAATGAAATAAATATCAACTTCCACTTTCCTTTTCTTGTAGTTGGAGGGAAACCGATTGAGTAACAGTGACCCAGACAAAACAGCTAAATAAATCTGCCCTTTAGCTAGAAGTAACATATTTTGAAGTCTTCAAGGAAGCATTACCGGGTTTCTATTAGGAAACACTTCTGGGTAAACTAAATTGAACACTCGTAAGAAATACACATCTTTTCTCCCTCATCGTATTTCTTTCATGTTAAATGCCTTTAAATAGTAACATTAAATCAATTGAATAATTTTTGGGATAAATACATATTTGTTTGTCTAAAAAGGTGAAGTATTTTTTTCTTCATTACTATTTTAGAAACGAAGATGACTTCTGATTCCAATTATGCAATGGTTGGTTTGATGATTTTTGAGTACCTTTTACACTTTTTACAGACTTTTTTTACAAAGAAATATATCTACAGTTGATAGAGAAATAATTTCGTTTTTAAAAAAAAATATGAAGAATCAGTTTATTACAGAGAAACAAGGGAACACGCAGGTATTTTTGAGCTGTTTTACAATTATTTGGAGGGAAAATTCTTGTTACTATGAATTTATAAAACAGATTCAAGTACTAGATAAGATATTAGATATCATTATCATATCAATCGTTATCAAGCTAGATATCAATCTTTCCAGAACGATTTTAAATGAATCCATGTGTTCAATTGAAGTTTTTTAGTCAAACAGATTAGATTTCCAGATACAAAGTGAACTCGTGTTGTCGAATTTCAAGCGTTGATGAACTTTTAAATATTTTCTTATATATGATTTATAAAATTTGAAATAAGTTAACAAATTTATTTGGCGCTATAACTCTTAATTACAAAAAGGAGTATTTTTTCAAACCCACTTTAATTACTATTCTACCTACAGTTTATTATTTTTTTTTCGTTGTATTTCTCATAACCTGCTTATGCCCTGCCCCATTCAGGCCAATCAAGAGGGAGTCTTCCATAAGTTGCATATCATTATATTTTCTGGGAAGCCACCCTTCCTTCCACCAATACTTCACCGCCAAGGTAAAACACTCCTTCATTAACGATAAGAAGGGGGTGGAAAGAGAATGAATAAGAATGGAATTAGCACGCATCTCATAAGGGACACGGCAACGCGTAAGACACGAGCGATTATTATTCCATTTGGTGACCCGCTGACGACTTCCTTTGTTCTAGAGTCCGCAACAATGGACAAGGGGGTGGAACTGGCCCAAGGACGGGTCCAAAACCACCATGAATAAGAATGCCCTGCTGCTGGACACGGCTCCGTCGTGGGAATGACGCCGAGGTGTCACCGATAGAGAAAGTGACACATGAAGTGAATGGATTGTTGACTTTTCTTCTTTTGAAGAGTCGAAGTTATGGATTGATTTTGAGGTTTATTAGGAGCTTCGTCGTTTGTTGCCTGTCAAGGTATTGAATGGGTTATGGAGAGTGATGTGTATCGTACACGGAAGACTACACATTGAGGGACGGAACGGTTATGTCAATTTTAGTGAAAAGAAAAAGTATGTGATGGGTTTGAAAGGAATAAAGCTGAGGCGTTTCGAGTTCAGTGAAAGATACTTTAAAAGTGAAACATTGAAGATTAAACTTAATATTTTTGTGCAACACTTTGAAAAGAACATAACTATCATTTTCATTCATTTGAAATTTAGGGATGGATAACAAGCTGTCTTATTTATAATGTTACCATTAACGGACATGAATATCGGCTCATAAAGGTGATTTTTAACATTTTCTCTATCAATATCTAACTTTGGTTTTCGCGTTTATTTTTCCTTTCACTCTTGTCTTTCTTATTCTCTCTAGTCTCATTGGTCCATTGGTCTTTTTTTCTCCTTCTCACTCTATTGATCTTTAATTTTCTTACTTTTTTTCTTTCTCTCTATCTCATTCTCTTACTTTTTTATACCCTTTTTTCTCCCTTTTATTGTGATGCCTCGTTCTCTAACTCTCTGTGCTAATCTCTCATTACCTTACTCTCTCTCTCTCACTCTTTCTTTGCTACATCTTTTAGTTCTCTCTCTCTCTTTCTCTTCCTCTCTAGTGATCTCTCATCTTCCTTCTCTCCCTTGCAAAACATTCATTTTCTCTATCTCTCAGATTCTCCTTCTCCCACCTTTCTCTTTCACCGCAATGGTTGAGAGATATTAAAAATGAAAAAAGCAAACACACGTAAGTTTAGGACAACACTAGTTACCTAAATCTTTTAAACTAAATAGACGCAACAAAAAAGCATCTTCCAACCAAATTACTTTGATACACAACATTTTCCCTGCCATTTCCCTCATCCGATTCTCTCAATAAAACAACCACCTGATGTCAAACCGGACCGAGTCCGTTGCCCAACCCGCAGGCTTGCCCAACAACGCCGTTTGTTTTGATCAACCACGAGAGAGAGAGGTTGAGCACCCCGAACATTGCGAGATCCCCGCCAGAGGTGCCGTCGAACCCAGGCCTCACCTTGAAGCCAGCAGAACACGATGCGGAAACATCACCGTAACGGAAACGATCCGAGCCGCCATGTTTTCAACGGGTGTTTTTTGGGGGAGTTTGCGTAAGGATGGGGGGATTGGGTAAGAAGAATGTTCTGTTGGACAAGGAACGGAAATATTTTTCCTGGTTGTGATCTGGTTTTGAGGATGGGTGGATTTGGAGGAGAGGCCTTGATGGAGAGGGCAATTACTCTTATCCCTTTCAGTACTACATCAATGATACTTCCTTTAAATCTATTGAAATTGAAGCCGGTTTAGAAGAGAAAGCTGTTCTGGAGTATGGGATAACCGCAATAAGGACTTGTAAGGACTTTATTTCACAGCATAAAATTTTGAGTATCTGTTATCATACCTGTATATTTAAGTGGACCAATAAATCGTCTTTGGGGTGCAATATGACATAACTCAATTTCCCTACTTTTCAGGAGAGGGGAAAAAACTTAAATCTCTTTGACGTTTCCCGCCGAAAACCGAAAAACCGTTTATTTTAGAGATTCGGCTTCAAAATTTGAATAAAGATCTCAAAATGGCACAAAATTGAGTTATTACATGCTAAACAACGAAATCTTTTAATTCATGTTTTTATAGAAAAATACCAGCTTTTGTTAGTAAGTTATCTTCCAAGTTTTAAAATAGCTATTTAGAGAGATAGTACACAAAGGGTATACAAATAAAATTAACATTGCAAAAAATAGGGAAAGATGATGAAATTTCTGAATTTTTAGGTATATTTTTTTGTTAACATCATTGAATTAATTAAATGTTAGCGATATTGGTCGCTGTGTAATCATTGTAATGGGTGATAAAATAATCGTAAGATGTTGGAAATTTTTCCCCCAAGAAGCCCTATATTTTCTATATTCGTAGAATCTAAATCCGCCTTCAAATAAGATTAAAATATTCTTAAAAACGTACAAAATAAAATCCATAACAGTAGTTAATACTTTCTATGGGTTCTTGTGAAAACAAACTTGGCTTTTTTTCTGTTTCACAAAAACCTATCAAGGCAGATATTCCATTTTCGCAAATGTTTTCTAAAACTTTTACCAATCAGTGATGTCTTTACTAAAACATTGATAATATGGGAAAAAAATCAATTTTTCCCATTAGTCCTGCGTCCCATAAGCCCCCACTTTCCCCTATGTATCTGCTTCTCCGTAACTTTTTTTAATTTACATCTTTTGCTTTGTGCTCTACCCTACTGTATGTTATTGTAATGAGTAATATGTTACTTTCTAATATCGTTATTATTCTTCGAGAGTTCTTTAATGTAGTGTTATTGAGCAAAGTAACTAAATAACGGTTTCTCCTAAATCTCTTCATATATATCAGCCATCATATTTCTACAAGTTTACATACATTAGTATCAAAAGGAAGACGAAGTTCGCTGTTTAAATAACTCATAAATCAATTTAAATTTAAGGAAACTCAACCTTTCCTTTTACAGTGAATACGTTGGAATGAACTATGAATGCATAAAACATTAGAATTCTTTGAAAAGTGGGAGTTTCTTTGGAGTTTGGGAGGTTTGCACCTGTCAAATTAGTTAAAGCATTCATTTTAAACATAAATCAAATCTACAGGTTTTTAGACACACCCCTTTAATAATTGGCAAAAGTAGTTATAACGCGTTATTACCTAATTAACTTAAAAATGAAGTGAGTTTTCAAGATTGAAGGTCACTGTGAGTGAATTGAAGGCTGGTTATTATATTATTAGATTAAGGCTAATCGGAAAAGGTATAATTAAAATTATAGTCTATTGATAATTTTTGATTCAAGGTACACCAGACCTACAAAAACACACTGACAGGAGTAAGTACAATAAAAGCATGAAATTTCAAAGCTTAAGGGTTTTAAGGGGTTCTCTGTCCCAATAAAAAGCTTATCCTAAGGTAGTGCTATCCAATTACGTTCAGATTTTTTAATGTATAACTATAGAGAATTTTTGGATAATGGTGTTTTTGTTGAACATTTACTTATGGTGGAAGGCATTTCATGAGTACTTCTAACAGAGCAAAACATGACTTTTTCAAGTTTAAAAAAAACTATTACAGTAATTTGGTTATGTTTTAGATTTTTATGCTAAGATTATATTATTACTAATTGAATGACCCAAAATGATTTCTTTTATTTATTATAAGACGGAGCGAACTGTTATATCCAGCAAAATTAGGGCACTTTCAACTAAAAATTGAGCAGCCATTTCAATAGGTTGAGGCACGGCTTACTAGATACTTATACAGGCTAGCCGAGTACGGAAATCATTGCAAATCCAGATGGCATTATTGGACAAACTGGCAAAGCATATTCACAGTGTTGAAGGCGGTGGGTGATATAGGTAGGACTTGTGGCGCTCCAAGCGGGAAAAGTTGTCAAATGGTTTTCATTGTTCAAAACTCGGCTAGCCTGTATAAGTATCTAGTAAGCCGTGGTTGAGGCATCTTGCTTAAAATATTTATCCTTTTTAAAATTGAATTTTCATGCAATTCTTAATCGATAAATTTCTATTTAAAACTATAGTTTTGTATACATCCACATCAAAGAAAGGGAAATTATTCATAAAACTATTACCATATACGTCTCCCATACATCTCTAGTGAAAGTAGAATAGTCGTATAGCGTATAGGATTGATGCCTGATATGCCCCAAAAGAAGAACCGTAAAAATTTCTCGTAAATAACGTTATATCATTGTTCGCTTTGGTCAGATAGTTCTCAGGGTACTTCGCTCACAAAGATCGCAGTTTATTGTCCGAGTCTGGTTGTGTGAAGGCTTTACGGCTCAAATCAAGCTTAAAGCGATGGTAAACTGGAAAGAGAAGTGATATGATTTTTTAGGGGGAAAATGGAATGGAATGGATTGAAAACGTCGAATCAATTTTGAGTTTAGTGGATGGCAATAGGCTTAGAATTAAATAGTAATGACGAGAAGGTGGATAATTAATGTCGGGAATAAAATTGAAAAACTAGTTTTCGATAATTAGACAATAGAATTTTGGAAACGTGCTTCGTCGCCTTTTCCACAGGATTTCACTGTTTTGTTAGCTGGGTCCGGGAGGGACTGATGTAAAAAACATTCTACAGCAATTTAGTTATATCTTTCTTAATTTTTGGAACCTAGCGAATTTTTTTTAAAAGAAAAAAGTCTTTGTGGGTGAAATTACTTTTGCATATAAAGTTTAATTTAGAGAGAAAAATTAGATTGATGATAGTAGAATTTATCTTTTATTAAATAGATTTTTTAATACTCACAAACTAACAAATTTAAAAACTTCTTGAATCATTTTACCTTACAAGGTGTTCCAATCAAATTTTGATCTGGTCATAACTAATAACTAAATTGACCTACATATTTAAACCCATAATTTGACAAGGATAATACACACAAAAAGTGCTTTTAATTAAAATGTTGAAACTAATTACTACGCATTTCAAAACTTCAACCTCCTCTATAATTTACCTATTAACGTCGATAATAATCATTTCCCTAAAAATACATGGTTTCTTACTCATTCAATTGCAGGGTTTAAAACAAGTCATCGAGTGTGACCACCGCCAGTGACCCGTTCTGTTACCACTTTCAGAATTTTTCTAATCTTAGGAAACCTAGTCGGAACGCTCCAGTTGCACCGAGAGACGACCTTGCCCCTTTCCCCAAAACACTTTCTTTCCCTGGTCTTAATCCCCTTCCGACGACTATTTTTTGTTCCGTCGATTAAGGTAGATAGATCAATGGGTGAAGTTTACCAGGCCATGCGATGATGGAATTTTGTGAAGTTTTTCGGGTAAAGCGGGGAATTCATTTATTCGGTTTTATTTTGGTTGATGAGTGGTGTTTTGCTTGAGTCGGTTTGTGTGTTACCGGGGCATAGGATTCCCGCCGGTTGTTGTTGTTAGATCATTAGGGGCTTGTTTTGATGAAATTGCGAAATATGAATGGACCGAGAAGGAAACCGCCAAGTTGATAAACACGGGAAAGTGAAAGTGATTTTTTTTCTCTCTCTTTGACCTGATGATTGAATCCATTTCAAGCAAGATAAGTCGGTTTGTAAGAAAAACTGTTTGTTTCAATCTGGTGTCATATGCTATGAGTAAATAATCAAAAATTGAGATATGTCAATTTGCGCCTCAAGCGGCGATTTATCGTATAAGCTTTGAACTAAAACCTCGTAAGTGAAGAAAATTTGGTAATGATATTTTGATATTGATGGAATCAGAAATAAAAAGCCTCGTCAAACTTTCATTAACTTGTGACGGATTCAAATTTAGATGGTACTATTTAAAAAGGAATGAAGAGACGCCTCGTATCAATTGATTTAAGTAGTCATTAAATTTTTTTTTGCTTCACCTTTAAAGTTTGGTTTTTCTACTCATACGAGGTATTATTTCCAGTTATTGAAAAGGTGCATTTGCTGCTATACTAATAGCTCATGAAACAGTTATAAGTAAAACCCAAGATGGACTTTTCCGCGCATCTTGTATAGTTGGATGTAATAGTAGCAGTTGGTATACCAGTTGTCCTTTAAGGACTTATTATCTAGTTCTTTAAGAATAAAGGGGCGTATGGTGTATAGAGGTGTAGGCCCCCCCCCAATATTAGCACAATATTTTACCAAAACGAGTAAACCCCTACTCTTTAGTCCAAAACTTTTCTGGGGGAGGACCAGACCTCCCTTTTTGTACTTGAAACTCTACTTTTCACAATTTTTCCTCAATAATCAAATCCTACCTAAAATATATTAAAAAGCTACATAGAACATATTAAATATGCATAGGGGGCTTAGGAGATAATCTTGGGTTCTATCTCCCGGTGTAAAAATCTAGTTTGGGGCCTTATAATAACTCATTTTTAGAAGATACTTGGGCACCTCTCGAAATAAATTTCTATTCCCGCCACAGAAAGAATATGATGACTGTACCTTTACTTCAAGTTAAGAGATTAATGTTTAAAATGAATAAAAATTCATAACAACTTCTCTTGGCTGTAATTCATTTTCTGACGATAGGAAAGGCATTAAAGCAGCGGAAATTCGCATCAGGAGTTGCCCAAGGGGATTTCCACCCTCGCGTATATCCAGCTAATATTAGCCTGCTTAATCCCCTGAAGGAAAGCGGTGCCCACCTTGAAACGCTTTCTTTGGGTCAGTTCACCACTGCCCCGGCTCATTGGGCATGTGGGTCCCTCGCTGATGACGCAACCATTGTCTCAGGAACCGGAGCGAGTCACGTGAACGTCGCGTGCGACGATGCGCACGTGCGATGCATGTGCGACGCGACCAAGATGAAGAAGCGGAGGTTCCATAATGTCAACAGTGTGATTGTCGGTTTTGATATGAAAGTTCACTTGTGTTAGTTGGACATTCAATCTTTGGATTGATATGGGCTGCTTCAAGCTGAACGTTTAATATTATTTTAATTACTAGTGTTTCATAGATGGGATTATCTCAGGTTTCCAGATAGGGAAAATTTAAGAAGTATTAAATTTAACAAGTTGCTCCTTGCAGAAGAAATTTAAAAGATCCAACTGGTATTTCCCATACACATGTGAAACGTTTAACATTTTTTAGGACATTTTTCAGTCTTTTTAGAAAAGATAGGCAGAAGTCGTTTAAAGGCAAAATTATAAAGACTATTTTATAAGACCTCTATTACAAATCAATATATGGATACGTCTCATCCATATTCAATAATTGAACTTAATTGTGTAATACTACTGCCTTTTAAGGCAAGTTAAAGAGAAGTTATAAAAAAATACTTAAACTCGACAAAAAAAAAATTCAACCAAAATCTTATTTTTTAAAGTACAATAGATTATGGTGTATTCTGTAAAGTAGAATAAAGTTCGGTTTACGTACATTAAAATTCCGGTTATTAAGCATTTTTGTTATGCATTTTGTTATTATGCTTTTTCTCCATGTGCTTATGACGGTGAAAAACAGAATAGAATTGAGTCTGTTTTAAATTTTTAAGGTCTTATTTCCAGGTAGTAAGGTTTTCGGGATCTAATATAATTTTTTCCACCGCATCATAAGTAATACAAAAAAAAAGAACTTTTTAAAGATGCCTTTGTTAAGTTTCATTGGATGTTAAATGTCATTTATCCAATGAATTTTAGATGAATAAAAACAAAAAAGCATAAAATTTTTTAAATTTTTTTTTTATATTTATTTTTAAAACTTCATATTTACTAATTTTCCAACAAATTGTCTTTGTTTATCACCAAACAAAATATTTTCTTCAAAATATTCCTAAATATATCAGCGTTTAAAAAAAAAACTAGCAATATATAGTTAAACTTTTGGTGGTTCTGCAACTAATCACAGTTGCATCCAGCAAAACCTGAACCAAATTTTTCGCACCTCCTAACATCACAATTTTAACACTCGGTGACTTCAAAAATCGTACAGATGAATCATTTTTGCATTGAATCGAATTCTTTTTTTTTTTAATTGGGGGAGAGCGAAACGGCAAACAGTCCGAGAAAGTGAAAAAGGCCTTCAAGCAGAACAGGGGCAGATCTGATAATGGAATGTGCCTTTCGAATGTGTGTCAGAGAGAGAAAATTGGACAATTTCGCTTATTAACGGATGCATTCTGTTGCCGTATCTGGTGCACTGTCACAGGTAGTTAATTAACTGAAGGTTTTTTTGTGTGTTGTTTCCATCAGTAAAGCACGAAAGGAGAGAGTACGTGTAGTAGTAGGGAAATTGGAAAAGTTGTGTTTTATTTGAAAATAAAGTGTGTGAATATTTTTTTCCCCCTGGGTAAAGAAAAGTGTGAAAGAGTATTTGTAAAGTTTGTTAAAGATTTAATTAAGGATGTGTTATTATTATGAGTTAATTTTTTATTTCATAATGAACAGAGCTCAAATTTAATTCCATCATGCAGTTGATTGAATTAATGAATTAAAATGTGTTTAAAAAGAGTGTAACAATACGATATTACACATTCATACTACTTGATGAAAGTGGCAAAAGTACAAAATTTGAGATTAGTAAGGATTTGGATTTCTTTTAAGGTCCTTTTCCTAGTTTGGTAGTTGTTTAAGTGAAAAATTTAAAAAGCAGTCCGTTAAGGCTGCCTAAAAAATGCCTTCTCCATAGGTACAACACAAGTGCCGTTAGAGAAAACAGTCAATTACTCAAAACTACGTTCAGTGGACTTATACCACTTTCATTTTAACCAGTTCATCTTTGGAAGGTTAAACTTATTTATTAAGCAAACTACCAAATAAGCTTTCTTCCGTTATTGGGCTTATTTGGTTAGTTCTTAAATGTTAAAAATGTATGTGTAGTGTGAAAATGATTCCTTAACTCACAGTTAAGAATCTCCTTAATGATTTGAAATTAACATCGTGTATATCAGGTAATTCATGCTTATAACTATTACGCATACTTCCTTACTTTCCTCTTTAACCTTCTTGCATTCTCTTCGTTGTAAAGGTAGAGAAAGATAGTCAGAATCAATGAAAAAGGTGATGATGGAAAAATTGGAACGCATGAGATGAGAAAGAATATGAAAGAAAGCAAATTTATGAAAGAAGAAGAAAAGGAAAGAGTAAAGGGGATGAATGAATAGAAAAGAAAAGAGAAAGAATTTGACAGAATGCGAAAAAAGGAGAGATAGTAACTGGATAAAAAGAAGAGAAAGGATCAGGGAGAAATGAAGTGGGACTGAGAGAGAAAGTGTGAGAGGCAGTTGTGCATATAGAAATTTATTTCGGGAGGGGCCTAAAATTATTCCTCGTCCATCCCATGCAAATAGTATAATATGTTCAATATAGCTTTTTAATACATTTTAGGTAGAATTTGTGTCTTAAGAACTTAATAAAGAAAAGCTTTCAGTCATAAATTGACTCTATAAAACAAGTTTCTAAATAGTTTTGATATATCTAGAGTCAAAATTTTGGATATATATTTATAGGTAGGATTTGCATTTTGTTGAATTTAATATAAAAAAGTTGCAAATAATAGAGTTCGAAGTATCAAAGGGTGGTTTAAAGGTCCTCCCCCAGAAAATGTTTTGGTAATTTGACCCTAAAAAACAGGGTTTTAACTTGTTTAGGCACACCAAGTCCGAATTTCGGGGGGGGGGGCAGGGCCCTCTCACCCCCCTTACGTACGTCCCTGATGAGAGGAAAAGAAAGTTAAAAATACATAAAATGAATGAGAGAAAGTGAGAGTGAATGGTAAGATAGTGAGAATTAAAAAGAGAGAAGGGGGAAAAGGAAAAAGGGGGAAATGTATAGGGATCATAACTGAGAGAGTGGATGAAAAAGGGGAGATTTGTAAAATAAATTTTAAAAGAGAAGGGATTAAGAAAGAAAGGAGCTGCGAAAGAATGAGATAGAGAATAAAAGATCAAATGAAAAGAGAATAAGAGAGGATGATACATGGAGAGAGTTGGGAAGTAAAATCCCCCATGAATTCACTCATTTAAAAAAAACACTTTCTCTCCAAACCGTTTTGCATGTGCGCCTCTGAGCGCACTTTCTCAGGTGAATCGTTCCGGGCCGGCGACAGCACCCTCCTGTAGCTTCTCCCCTAAGGTGAGGTAACGGGGTAAGTGGCACGCGAGGCTCTAATTGCCATCGGAGGAAGCGCGCATTCCGAATCGAACGGATGGAATGGGGTCATTCCAAACGAAAGCGACAGTGTTTTTCCCATAAACGAGCCCGTTTTTATTTATGGCCGTGGCTTGTTAGCCGCTTCAATAAGTACACTCTCTGAGGGGTGTTTTTTAGGGTGACATTATTCGTTCGAATTATTATTATTTATTGGGTTCTGTTACGCGGGTGAAAGGGTTTTAGTGAGGTGTGATTTTGGGGGTATTGGGGAAGAATTTATATAATGAAGACCAGTTTTATTCAGAGAATCTAAAAATTATGATTTTTTTTGTCATTGTTGTTATTATAAATGAAACCCAAATCTTTTCATGTGTGAAGGGCCGTTCAGATATTACGTAAGCATCCAAAGCGGCACAAAGGTACAAGATTCGTCCAATTTTTGTCATGTATGGCCAAACTTCGTTAACTTCTAATTGCAGTTACGTAAACTAAACTTGACATATTTGGTTTGAGCAGTGCTACTAAATACCAAAGGGAGAGAGGGAATATGAATGATGCTTGGAAATAAGACATTACAAACTCTGTTTTCAAAAATATCCTTCAACTTTCAAATATTATTTAATTTAAAAATTAACTTATCATTAATTAAGAAAGTAAATTTAGATTTTTACTAAAATTAAGTTTTAAACTCTTAAAATTATGTCATTAGTGAGAGTTTTGTAAGAAAAAATGGGGTGATAAGAGTTATTGAGGGAAAAATATTTGTTCATTTTGGTTGTCAAGGAGAAAGGGACTAAAAATCACCTAAAACATGTTTACATTATATTAGAACGGCCCAGGAGTTCTCAAATTTTACTTAGCTTAAATAGTACCTTTATATTTAACTAATCAAACCCTTAATTGGTACTTTTCATTCATCATACACTAAATAACAAATATTTCATAATACTACTATTTAAGATAGGATAGTTAATCATACCAACCACATCTTAATAAGAAAATAAAAAGTGTACGCTCTGTCAAACATCCTAAATAAGACAATTACGAAACATAAAAAAGATGAACCTAGCGTGACTAGTTAAAACAGAACCCATTTTGAGTATTGTATGGGAATGCCATCATTTTACAATGCTTTCAAAAGCCCGATTATTTTCGTAAGGAACTTTGACACGGCGTGTGAGCTCTCGTGTTTGAACTTTGGCATTTGACCACCGGTTTGTTATTGTGCAACTGGTGCATAAAGAAGCCACTTGTTTTAGTTAGATATGCATGCCACGTTGATTTATTTACAAGTTACTCGGAATAAAGACATATAAATAAAACTTAAATTCTAATAAGTAGCAGAATGTAAGAAGAGTGAGTCTTTTTTTATTAAAGCGTATTGGTTTTAATCAGCTCTAAAATTTAAGTTAAAGGAATTTATAATTATAGAAGTTAATTTTTTTTTCAATGAAATTACTCCCACTGTTCCTTTTAATTAAACAAAATATAGTCAAACAATGAATTGGTAGAAAGAAAAATTGATATGGTAGTATACTGTAAACGTTGATGATGGAATCTATCTAAAATCAGATTGAAGAGAAAAAGGGAATAACTTTAAAAAGTGCATTAAAGTTAATACAAAAATAGTATTATGTTGTAAAAATACGACAAACAACTTGTTAATGATTCTGGGAGGTTCTGGGGTTTTTCCTTTTTATTTATTATTTTCTAGAATATCAATACATATTCTCGAATACCTCTCTACAAATGATACATCCACAAGAAGACATCAAAAATTCATAGAAGTAAAAAAATATTCCTCATACTTTTTTCAAGATAAAGTCTGCTGTTTTTTCAAAGTTTTTGCCACAAAACCATGATACAATGTACAATCTTCAAACAAATTGTTGGGGCCACTGCAATTCGCTTCTTATTCTGTTCCCTTTAATAGTCTTTTGGAATTGAAGTCTATTGGTATAGTGAAGAAGTTGTATATAAAGTGTTGTGTGAAAATAAAGATCTTGTTTTATCGTTATAGTCTACTCCCTCTGGGTTTGTGTTCCCTGCAACACAAATACGGGTCCATTGAATTTCATTTACAAAATCAAAATTGAACTTCTTCTTGAAAATTCTCATAATAAGAGAAAATTCACATGACATCAAATGTTTGTTGTGTGTGAAAGAGATCTCAGTCAATTTACTCTTTCACACACAACGCTTTAAGTTTCGATAATTTACTCCATTCTTTTTACCTCGTGAAAGACCCCTCGCTATCTCGAACTTTTGCCCAATCCCTTTAATACGAGAGATATTGCGAACATATACCGTGTAAAACTAAGCTATAGCTTCGTCCCAAAAAACCATAAGGCGGACCTCTTTCTTCATTGTTCTCTGGCGGCGATACTATCCACCCACCCCCAAAAACGGCCCGGTCGTGAATCCCTCTCGTTTTCACTACCAATGTTACTTGACCGGAAATTCCCCTCAAGTGTGTCGCCGGGTCAGTTGGACGCCGAGTGTGACCGCTTCCTTAGCCTACTTCGCCCCCATTGTGAGCGCGCGGGGAAGAAAGCGCTCGCGCGGACAAAGGACACTTTGATTGGGGACAGGTAAGGGACTCACGAGTGATCGAGAGTGAATATAATAACAATAATATGGCAATAACAGCAGCACTAAATAATGATAAAAATACAATAACATTAATAAAAATAATTTAATCCCGAAATTACGTTCCCAAGGGTAAACTAAGTAATAGTAACCGTTGTCATTTTTGTATCACGAATAAATAATTCAAGATAAATTTTTAACACCTGGCTAACCAGACTATTTTTTTGTAAATTTATGAACTAATTAATTACTTTATTAAATTAAACAAAGATATATTTTGAATTTTCCTCGAGTTTTTAGGCATGTATATATTTTCAGTAAAAACTGAAAACAAACGTCAGTAAAATTTTACTTGAAAAGTTAAATTTATAAGACAGAAAAGTTTCAAACGAACTTATTTTTGAAGGATTTTGTTCCATTTTGGATATGATAATTTGTAGGATATATTTACGAAAAGGTTTAAAAATACTTGATGCTTTTTTGTTTAGTTTTTAATATTTTAAAGGATCCATTAATCAATTCAATTTTTTGAATAAATAAAGGTAATCATGACTTGAAATTTAATCATTTTTGTCATAATCATTTATTTAAATATAAAACATCGGAGTTATGTATCTCCTTATTAAAAGGCAGATTAAATTGAAGCCATTCCAATACTTTAATATTATGCAGGAGCCTTTTTTGTGTATTTTAATATTTTTTCTGGCCAAAATAACCAAACAGTCAGTTCCCTTCAAGCAGTGTAGCCAGGATGGCCGAGTGGTTATGGCACCAGGCTCTGAGCACCTGTGGTTCAAACGTCTTCACCTGCATCAGTCTTGCCCGTATTCGCGGCTATCTTGCACTATGGTGCTAATGAAACTAGTACTTGAATTTGTGCTAAAATGTTCATCCAATAAATCTGATTTGCCTGAAGATCGTGCGAACTACGGGTGTGGTGTGATCTGGGATTACGTGGGTTCGAATCCCACTCCTGGCTGTCATTTTGTATTAAATAAAATAATCATGTTTTTTTTTAAGGTACAACTTTTACAAAGTACTTTCGTCGTGTTTTTCCACTATTTATAAAAGTTATGGTTTCAATAGAGAAATTAATTTAGTCCACTAAATGTGTGGGAGAGAAATGCATTGTACCCTAGATAAATATACTGCTAGTGGGGTAATATCCAAAATTTTTTTAATTGAAAAAAAAAAATCAGAATTTGAATTGTCTAAATTGTAAATTTTTTATGTACTTTACGGAACATAAATGTGTCAAATAAATGATCAATTATAATTAAGTGGTTCACAAAATTCAGTGAAGAATATTAAATATATTTTTTCCACAAAGAAGCCATCCAACGAATACCCCCTGAGCAGCGTAGCCAGGATGGCCGAGTGGTTATAGATCGGTATCTGAGCCCCTGTGTTCCAATCGTTTATCCTGAAGCTATTCTAAACTTTAAAATCTAAACCATGGGGAGAACAAAGTAATCAAATGAATTTAAACGCAAGGAAAATTTAAAAAAAAATTGCATTTATATATTTTTGTATATTTCAATTTAAACTTGAAAGGAGGTATTGGGTAATTGGTTATATTTATATTTTTTTTGTTATAAATTAATCATTTTTATCACAATAACAGTTATAAACTCAAAATTTAAAATAATATTTGACTTATATTAGCTTTAATTTAGATTTATATAAAACATTTATCAGAAAATTTTTAACTGTCACCTTTTAAGAGGCATGATAAATAACTTAATTAATTATTTCTTCATCTCGTATGTTAAGCAATTTTAAAATTGAAATCAAAATATACTGCAAAAAAAGCAATACAAATACTTGATGCTTTTTTGTTCAGTTTTTAATATTTTAAAGGATCCATTAATCAATTCAATTTTTTGAATAAATAAAGGTAATCATGACTTGAAATTTAATCATTTTTAAATAGTTGAAAAAAAAATTTCTGCATCTTATTTGAATATAAAACATCGGAGTTATGTATCTCTTATTAAAAGGCAGATTAAATTGAAGCCATTCCAATACCTAAATATTATGCAGGAGCCTTTTTTGTGTATTTTAATATTTTTTCTGGCCAAAATAACCAAACAGTCAGTTTCCTTCAAGCAGTGTAGCCAGGATGGCCGAGTGGTTATGGCACCAGGCTCTGAGCACCTGTGGTTCAAACGTCTTCACCTGCATCAGTCTAGCCCGTATTCGCGGCTATCTTGAACTATGGTGCTAATGAAACTAGTACCTGAATGTGTGCTAAAATGTTCATCCAGTAAATCTGATTTGCCTGAAGATCGTGCGAACTACGGGTGTGGTGTGATCTGGGATTACGTGGGTTCGAATCCCACTCCTGGCTGTCATTTTGGATTAAATAAAGTAATCATGTTTTTTTTTTAAGGTACAACTTTTACCAAGTACTTTCGTCGTGTTTTTCCACTATTTATAAAAGTTATGGTTTTAATAGAGAAATTAATTTAGTCCACTAAATGTGTGACAGAGAAATGCATTGTACCCTAGTTAAATATACTGCTAGTGGGGTAATATCCAAAATTTTTTTAATTGAAAAAAAAATCAGAATTTGAATTGTCTAAATTGTAAATTTTTTATGTACTTTACGGAACATAAATGTGTCAAATAAATGATCAATTATAATTAAGTGGTTCTTAAAATTCAGTGAAGAATATTAAATATATTTTTTCCACAAAGAAGCCATCCAACGTATACCCACTGAGCAGCGTGGCCAGGATGGCCGAGTGGTTAGAGATCGGTATCTGAGTCCCTGTGCTCCAATCGTTTATCCTGAAGCTATTCTAAACTTTAAAATCTAAACCATGGGGAGAAAAAAGTAATCAAATGAATTTAAACGCAAGGAAAGTTTTAAAAAAATTTGCATTTATATATTCTTGTATATATTTCAATTTAAACTTGAAAGGAGGTATTGGGTAATTGGTTATATTTATATTTTTTTTGTTATAAATTAATCATTTTTATCACAATAACAGTTATAAACTCAAAATTTAAAATAATATTTGACTTATATTAGCTTTAATTTAGATTTATATAAAACATTTATCAGTAAATTTTTAACTGTCACCTTTTAAGAGGCATGATAAATAACTTAATTAATTATTTCTTCATCTATGTTAAGCAATTTTAAAATTGAAATCAAAATATACTGCAAAAAAAGCAATACAAATACTTGATGCTTTTTTGTTTAGTTTTTAATATTTTAAAGGATCCATTAATCAATTCAATTTTTTGAATAAATAAAGGTAATCATGACTTGAAATTTAATCATTTTTAAATAGTTGAAAAAAAAATTTCTGCATCTTATTTGAATATAAAACATCGGAGTTATGTATCTCTTATTAAAAGGCAGATTAAATTGAAGCCATTCCAATACCTAAATATTATGCAGGAGCCTTTTTTGTGTATTTTAATATTTTTTCTGGCCAAAATAACCAAACAGTCAGTTCCCTTCAAGCAGTGTAGCCAGGATGGCCGAGTGGTTATGGCACCAGGCTCTGAGCACCTGTGGTTCAAACGTCTTCACCTGCATCAGTCTTGCCCGTATTCGCGGCTATCTTGCACTATGGTGCTAATGAAACTAGTACTTGAATGTGCCAAAATGTTCATCCAGTAATCTCGGTGTGGTGTGATTACTGGTACAAAAGTCTGATTTGCCTGAAGATCGTGCGAACTACGGGTGTGGTGTGATCTGGGATTACGTGGGTTCGAATCCCACTCCTGGCTGTCATTTTGGATTAAATAAAGTAATCATGTTTTTTTTTTTTAAGGTACAACTTTTACAAAGTACTTTCGTCGTGTTTTTCCACTATTTATAAAAGTTATGGTTTCAATAGAGAAATTAATTTAGTCCACTAAATGTGTAAGAGAGAAATGCATTGTACCCTAGATAAATATACTGCTAGTGGGGTAATATCCAAAATTTTTTTAATTGAAAAAAAAAAAAATCAGAATTTGAATTGTCTAAATTGTAAATTTTTTATGTACTTTACGGAACATAAATGTGTCAAATAAATGATCAATTATAATTAAGTGGTTCTCAAAATTCAGTGAAGAATATTAAATATATTTTTTTCCACAAATGAAGCCATCCAACGAATACCCACTGAGCAGCGTAGCCAGGATGGCCGAGTGGTTATAGATCGGTATCTGAGTCCCTGTGTTCCAATCGTTTATCCTGAAGCTATTCTAAACTTTAAAATCTAAACCATGGGGAGAAAAAAGTAATCAAATGAATTTAAACGCAAGGAAAGTTTTAAAAAAATTTGCATTTATATATTCTTGTATATATTTCAATTTAAACTTGAAAGGAGGTATTGGGTAATTGGTTATATTTATATTTTTTTTTGTTATAAATTAATCATTTTTATCACAATAACAGTTATAAACTCAAAATTTAAAATAATATTTGACTTATATTAGCTTTAATTTAGATTTATATAAAACATTTATCAGTAAATTTTTAACTGTCACCTTTTAAGAGGCATGATAAATAACTTAATTAATTATTTCTTCATCTATGTTAAGCAATTTTAAAATTGAAATCAAAATATACTGCAAAAAATACTGCGCGGACAAAGGACACTTTGATTGGGGACAGGTAAGGGACTCACGAGTGATCTAGAGTGAATATAATAACAATAATATGGCAATAACAGCAGCACTTAAATAATGATAAAAATACAATAACATTAATAAAAACAATTTAATCCCGAAATTACGTTCCCAAGGGTAAACTAAGTAATTGTAACCGTTGTCATTTTTGTATCACGAATAAATAATTCAAGATAAATTTTTAACACCTGGCTAACCAGACTATTTTTTTGTAAATTTATGAATTAATTACTTTATTAAATTAAACAAAGATATATTTTGAATTTTCCTCGAGTTTTTAAGCATGTATATTTTCAGTAAAAACTGAAAACAAGCGTCAGTAAAATTTTACTTGAAAAGTTAAATTTATAAGACAGAAAAGTTTCAAACGAACTTATTTTTGAAGGATTTTGTTCCATTTTGGATATGATAATTTGTAGGATATATTTATGAAAAGGTTTAAAAATACTTGATGCTTTTTTGTTTAGTTTTTAATATTTTAAAGGATACATTAATCAATTCAGTTTTTTGAATAAATAAAGGTAATCATGACTTGAAATTTAATCATTTTTGTCATAATCATTTATTTGAATATAAAACATCGGAGTTATGTATCTCCTTATTAAAAGGCAGATTAAATTGAAGCCATTCCAATACTTTAATATTATGCAGGAGCCTTTTTTGTGTATTTTAATATTTTTTCTGGCCAAAATAACCAAACAGTCAGTTCCCTTCAAGCAGTGTAGCCAGGATGGCCGAGTGGTTATGGCACCAGGCTCTGAGCACCTGTGGTTCAAACGTCTTCACCTGCATCAGTCTTGCCCGTATTCGCGGCTATCTTGCACTATGGTGCTAATGAAACTAGTACTTGAATTTGTGCTAAAATGTTCATCCAATAAATCTGATTTGCCTGAAGATCGTGCGAACTACGGGTGTGGTGTGATCTGGGATTACGTGGGTTCGAATCCCACTCCTGGCTGTCATTTTGTATTAAATAAAATAATCATGTTTTTTTTAAGGTACAACTTTTACAAAGTACTTTCGTCGTGTTTTTCCACTATTTATAAAAGTTATGGTTTCAATAGAGAAATTAATTTAGTCCACTAAATGTGTGACAGAGAAATGCATTGTACCCTAGATAAATATACTGCTAGTGGGGTAATATCCAAAAATTTTTTAATTGAAAAAAAAAATCAGAATTTGAATTGTCTAAATTGTAAATTTTTTATGTACTTTACGGAACATAAATGTGTCAAATAAATGATCAATTATAATTAAGTGGTTCTCAAAATTCAGTGAAGAATATTAAATATATTTTTTCCACAAAGAAGCCACCCAACGTATACCCACAGAGCAGCGTGGCTAGGATGGCCAGGATGGCCGAGTGGTTATAGATCGGTATCTGAGTCCCTGTGTTCCAATCGTTTATCCTGAAGCTATTCTAAACTTTAAAATCTAAACCATGGGGAGAAAAAAGTAATCAAATGAATTTAAACGCAAGGAAAGTTTTAATAAAAAATTGCATTTATATATTCTTGTATATATTTCAATTTAAACTTGAAAGGAGGTATTGGGTAATTGGTTATATTTATATTTTTTTGTTATAAATTAATCATTTTTATCACAATAACAGTTATAAACTCAAAATTTAAAATATTTGACTTATACTAGCGAAAATTTAGATTTATATAAAACCAGTAAATTTTTAACTGTCACCTTTTCAGAGGCATGATAAATAACTTAATTAATTATTTCTTCATCTATGTTAAGCAATTTTAAAATTGAAATCAAAATATACTGCAAAAAAGCAATAATAGTAATAACTTATTTCATTCATTTGATACCCAAAATTACTAAATCTACCAAGTACCATAAAGGTCCATTCATAATTTAAGCATTTCTTTTTTACTCCTTCACTTATCGGCATTTTATTTCAGTCTAAATGATCTTTTCATGTATCTAATCCCATAGGTTTTTGTCTCAAGATTCAATTTCATACAGCTACAAGGTTTGAGATACAATTATTTATCGAAGAGCTTCATTGTAGCTATATTAGGTATCCCAGGAAGTCGAAGCTCATGTTTAGATATAAGACGCGTGTACATGTAAATGCATGTTGCACGCATAAGTGGTAAGAATTGAGCTGAGGAGCTATTTCCCGCCACTAGTGACATATTGCCCTTTTCGATGTCCACTTCATTACAAAGGAAACTCTGATAAGCGATTGGTTGATTTGGCTCTTAGACACGCGTTCATGGGCACTTTAATTGGAAGCCGTAGGTTAAAACAATATATCTATCTTATTGGATGAATACTAAACGAACGAGTGATCAGAAAGATAGTATTTTAAGTGTAGAAGTTGTACCTCAAGAATAGCAACGCATTATCTCTAATGCGAACTCGAATGCGCCTAAGTTCAGTGGTCAACTGTAGTTGATTTAAAAGAATGGATCTGGTTTTCTCAAGATATATTTGAATTGGAAAATGAGAACGAAATCATAGATAAAAATTTCGTAAGTAATGTAAATTGAATATGAAATAACTTTTAAATGGTAAAATTTATTCATCCTACTATGTATGTTTAAAAAGTTTGACCAAAGTAGACGTTTTGCTCTACCATAACCTCTGTGATAGTTATTTCACTAAAATAATACAATTTTAAGTAAATTACATTTAATTTTTTACCAATTTTAGTAGAGGGCATAGTATCATAATGTAAGCATGTGAAACATACTTTTAACACATTTCATATCGTAAAAGTCTCAATAATTCTAGTCTCGACTGTTCGATTTCCTATAAATCAGAGGTAGTGAACAGAATTAGTTTCTTTCCCAAATAATGATCATCACACGAAATAATAATTTTCAGATTAATTAACCTGTTGGTATCAGCAGTAAAGCAACACATAGCTTTGTAATATATTTTTAATTTAACTATTAAACTAAAATTTAAAAATTGATTTATTTCCGTTTTTGTTTCATTAAACATGAATTCGATTATTCGAATTTTTGATAGTTCGAAGTAGGCCCCGTCCAATCCATCTTGAACAGTTGATACTCAACTGTATTTTTATATTTTTGAATAAATGTATTTTTTTATTTAAAAAATCTCTACAACATCCCCTGTACACCTGAAGAAAGTCAATAATACGATAACATAAATTAGAATATTTATATTTTCCAATCTTATCCAAAGCAAGTTCTTCCCTGCAATTTTTACTAACACATAAACACCAACATGCATTCCTTTCTTAACTATCACCATCCTTCAAGCTTCATTATTAAGTTTTGAAAAAAAATGTGACTAACAATCATTCAACAACTTCAGCAGCACAACATAAGAAATGAAGGGCACTCCAAGGTTTGTGAATCCGGAAATAAAAGGCTCTATGTAATCTTCCTGAACGCGTAATAGGATATTCCTCTCTATCCATGAATAAAAAGAAAACTATGATGATGGAGTCCATTCAATTTTACTTTCCGGTAGTGGAATAATCCCTTTATCAGTTGCTGCTTTTGTTAATTTAGTTAGGTTGTTTTGTTTATACTATTTTCATTATTATTTAAATGCACAATCACTTGTCTACCTTCCGAGTTGTGTTATCACAATCCAATAATACCCTTGAGAATTGAACAGGATTATTGGCGCCTCGTATCGTATTCAATTCAATTGATTGTAATTTTCGGTATTGATCTCAAACAATTAAATCTCCATTTTAGTCAAGTTTAAGGAAGTTTATGAAAGTAAATTACAAGATGTGGTTTAACCTAAATTGTTTTAGACAAGTTTAAATTAAATGTTCCGGAAAAAGTCTATAAACGTCTCTCAGTACAAATCACTAATTATTATAGTTTGGTTACCAGATGTATACGGTATTAATTTTTAAGAAGCATTGAGATACATTAAAATCTTTTATAGAAATTTTTGACAGATTTGAAAGTGCATGTAAGTATATTTTAAAACTTGTTTCAATCTCTTTGAAAATCTTAGCGAAGATGAAGACATCTTTCAGAGAAGAAATTCAAGACACTATTATCTCCATAAACGACCACAGTCTAAACTGATTTTTTCCTCTTGAATTTTTCCTCTTGAATTTCGTTGCTCCGAAAGCAAATTAGTTTTCTCTGTCAATCTCCAGCAATAGTTTCAAAAAACGAACAATACAAATAAAAGCGCACTATCAAATAATTGTAAATTTAAAAGTAAAATTTAAAAGTAAATTTAAAAGCAAAAAGCAGAGACAGTAAATATTCATGCAGTTGCGGTTTAAAATTGAAATTACAGTAAATGCACTATAATATACTATAGTAATTCCTAAAAGTAAAGAATAGTAACTTAAACACTGCTTAGTCTTTTAAAAAAGAAAGCTCGACTATTCTAGAACACTGATTCTCATCCTTTGGTCTACGGACCACATGTGGCCCGTGGGAGGATTACAAGTTTTATTGATTTTCTAAGGCATCTAGTGATCTTTTCATATGAAAAGATTAAATTATGTTATGTGTCACTTCGACATGTGGTCTGTGGGAGGATTTCAGGTTTTATCGATTTGGGAAAGCGTTTTGTGCATCTTGGGTATGAAAAGGTTGAGAATCACTGTTCTAGAAAAAGACAGTCATCTGAAAATCATGAATCACCACTTCTTCCGTCTTCAGAACTAATATCTAATATCTTCATTTTAATCTGTGTAATTGGGCATATTTAACTCCAAACCACAAGATAAAAGCTCGCTACAGTTCTACACGATTCCTTCTATCACACCTTCAACCCCAAACGATTTCAATAGCGAACATTCGAGGAGAAGAAGAACACCCATCCATTCCTGGGATTCCCGGCGTCATCTCCCAAAGTCGTCCGACAACAAACAATCATCTCCTCTGGGTCACCTCTCTTTTTCCTTCCGATCCATTCTCAAAAAAGCACTTTCACTTTCACTCTCCCTTAATCTGCCTTTTGTTTCCCTTTCATTAGAGGCGGACGAGGTCCACTTGTGAGCTGGGTCAGTGGGACGGTTTCTTCTTATTTGCATGGATGGACGAGCTCCCCTCTCTCTTCTGGATGGTGGATGGAGTTACTGGAACGAGACGGACGGTCTCTCTCTCTCTAACTCTCTCTCTTTTTTCCATATCAAGGGGATTGATTCAACGGAGGGGTCAGGTGGGAGGTGGTTTTTGTGGGGACCTGTCTGTTGGGCGGTGACCTGTTTTGATTTTTGAGTTTCTTTTGGGTGTGAAATGTGGGGAAGTTGGAGCGTGAATATGGAGCTTTCTTCTGGCGTGAACTGCCTTTTATTCTCCTTTTTTAAACTTTCACTTTCTGTTTTATCTGGCTATCTCAATTTTAGAAAACCTTTCCTTTCTGAGGTTTTGTTTTATGAGAAGAAAAGTGTTAGGCTTTTTAAAATTCAGTAGGATCCTTCGATTTTAAAATCGAAGGGGATATGCACAAGTTTCAAAAGTGTTCAGGTATATGTGTTATGGGCAAAGTGATTAATCGGGCATTATTAATAATGCCCGAAGTGGAGGCGGGTAAAGTGATAAATTTCATTCATAAATTCCACTGAATTTATCACATTGCCCGGGCATTATTAATAATGCCCGGATTTATCACTTTGCCCGTAACATATACATTATACTATTATGTGGTAATTATTTTCTCTTGAAATGAAAAGCGGTACAGCAATTTGTAGTAGGGGTAGAGAAGAAGAAAAAAAGAAAGGAAAATAAAGAAAAGAGAGAATTATGAGGACTAGAATTGAGAAATGCTTTCTCTATAGCGTACAAAACTATTTTCACCGTTATCGTTACTAAATGTCCCAATAGAAATCACTATACTTAGCTTTTAATAATGTTACTCGTATTTTACGAATAAGTAAGTCTTTTAAGAGATTTCCATTTTTAACATTTACAATATTAATTTTTTACGATTCATTGTGAAATAAATCAATACCATTAATCAAAAGAGAATTATTATGCTTCTAAGGGGGGGGGATGAAGTTGCTCTTTCAATAACCCTTCAAAGAAATAATTAGAGAGGTTAATGTCAGGATTTCTAATATAATTCATGACTGGAAAGGTAAATTTCCCCAACAAATAGAAACTACAAAACAAGAAAAAAAATTCTCAGCAAAGCAGCAAACAAACGACTAAAAAATAAACCCCGACATTTGACCTCCTCTGACACAAATAAAAAGCCAAAGAAATCACGACTTCAAAAAAAACATCAAACAACAAGTAGTGAAAGTGGAAATTAATGTTCGACGCCCCTTCGTGCAAGAAAAAAAAACCGCCAAGAAAAACGTCGCCAAAACCGGTCCAACAAACACAGAACTCCCAGCAAAGAATCGGGAAGTACACACATCAACATCAACAACACAAGCACCTCCAGACGCGTCTCCATGACGACGGAGCACGTGTTGGGTTGCCATGGCAACCCATCCTTGAATCGGACGCTGTTAAAGGTGTCCTCGCCGTACTGTGTAACGGATGATGTCACGTTGTGAGGAGTGTAGGATGCACAGTGCTTTGTGCAACGTGAACCCTGTTGTATGTGGGAAAGGACGTTGTTGTTGTTTCAAGATCATGATCTGGCGGATGGGGACTTGAATGCAAGTTTCCGTTGTTTATTTTTTGAAAAAGGGAAGGTAACTTGTTGTTGTGAGGGTAACTGCTTGGGCTTTTGTGGAGAGAAGGTTGACCTTTTTTTTTTGTGAGATAGTACATGGCTATTTGAAAATGCAAACGTAATAAGGTTACAGGTGAGGTGAATGTTTTGGGAGGGTTGCATAAAAGTACTCTTTTGAATCTATAAGAAGGTGTTTATTCCTGTTTTGAATTCTTAGAGTACAAGTAAATTTGTTTTATTGTTGTAATCATACAGAAATCTTTAATGGAATATCTTTTGGTTATAAACCACAAAGAAAGAAAACTAATGTATTTTGAATAAATATAATGTGTTTTTTTTAATTTAAATATTACTTCTAATAAACCATTTTATAAGAAAGAGACATTTATTAGAAAATAATTACTTTTGATGAAAAAGTCTAGCTACTAAAATGCATACTTTATATCGCTATATAAAGGGAACTTCTTCTCTAAACGTATGTTAATACAAACTCAAAAGAGCATTCTTTTATATGTTTTAACAACAACTTTTTTAAATATAGATATTTATAGATGGGCGTAAATTTATATTCTTCTAAGAATCAAAGATATTAGAAAGATATAAAATTGATATAAATACTACATTACCAACTTAACCTACTGTTCAAAAAACAAACTTGAATCGTGTCATAATACTCCGAAAAAAACCTTAAAACTCTATTTTTATTCTTACAATTTCAGATATATTGCTTGCATCAAAAATAAGTTTATTATAATACTAAATGTTAAAAAACAACAAATTTTCATCCTCTCGGTCTATTTTCAAAGAATTCAGTATTTGCTCTGATAAAATTTCTCACTGAAACAATTAATACTGCGTCTGCGTCATAAAACAAACTTCTCAAACAAACGTTACATCTCAAAAACTTGTTTGACTGCATATGCATGATTTTAAAAGCAGGCAATTCTTCATTAAAATTCCTAAAAAACACAAATTCCCCAGGAAACTGATGCGCCAACCCCTATCCCCCCACTATCAACAGCAACATTTACTCCTCACGAGTCCAACTCATCATCCTTAACATAAAAAAAAATCAAAAACACGCAGAAAAACCTCCTCCCACCACAAAGGCAAAGAAAAATAAAACAGAACACACTGAATGCATGACAAAACAGACATGACGAAGAACGCACTCGAAAGTGAACTGTCCCCGCTGCTATTTTGTTTCCCGTGAATGGCAACGGGCCCCCCTGCGTCCAGCTTTCCGCTCGGGTTCTCTAGGTCAGTCCTTTGTGCGCAGTAATTAACGCGACCACAATGGACGATGCGGATGTCAAAGGAAGGGAGGAAGTTCCGCTGGATGAAGAGAAGTCGAATTTTTGGTGTATTCAAAGTGTTGTCAAGATTAAAGGACGTTTTTTTTTTTTTTTGTGGATTCCTTGAGTATGTTGCTTTAAATCAATGGTTCCCAACAAGTAGAAGTCCGCAGACCACTTTATCTAATATTGATTCATGTACGGATCACCTCTACCTCTTATCATTTACAACTGTTATTGGAAATCATTTTTCTCATTTGAAGACTGGACTTCAAATACGAGCTAAAAGCCAAAGTAAAAATAACGAGTTATACCCGAAAAGCCAATATAAGTACCTTTGCTGATGCCGACTATCTATAAAGCCGGCTTAGTGCCACAAACATTCTTCTTCTAACGCGTTAGATTTTTACTTATTTTGGGGTCACTAAAAACCCCAGTGTGTAAAGTTCCTTAAGTCCGAAAAACAGTAAAAACACTACTTTTAAGGGACAAAAATAAAAAAAAACTTACCCAATGAAATAATTACAAGTTTAAAATTTGATTATTTGCCATATTAAAGTGCAAGATACAAATCGTATTTTAAGTTTGTCCCTTATCATAGATAGTAGGTAGTAATCACATACGCTACTCAATTTTGCTTTATGCATCTAAGAATGATTTTACTTTGCAATGACAGCTTAAAAAAACTACTCATCAAGTGTTTAGAGTTATTATTAAAAATTTAGAGTTGATTATTGTCTCAATAAAACTGGCAAAGAACTTCTTTTCAAAGACCTTTTGTCTCTGTCTAACAGCAGACGACTTGTTGTGAATCACTGATTTAAAGTGAGGTTTTTTTTTTACCATTTTTATTATCCCCATGTTTTATTAAGCTTCATACATGACTTAACCTATCATATTCACGTTAAAATTTAGAATTCCATATTTTTACTCCACACTTACACATTATCAAACAATAGACTTCTGTGTTTGAAGTTCCAGTTTTTCTACATACCAGTGTTGTCATAAAAATTTATGTAGGTTAGACTGTGTATATTTATGTTTGTTTACATTAAATCGTGAATACTAATTACAGCAGTTGATGTCAACTAAACCGGTTGTTCCTCGCAAAACCAACTTTTAAAGAAAACTATAAACTATTTTAAACATGTCAACCGTAAAATGCAAGTCACGTAAAATACGTTTCTCTGAAGCAGAATAACTATAAAAATTGTGTATAAATTTAAAGATAACCGGTAAACAACTCTCACTGTGTTTAACTCCATCTTTAAGTAGTTTCGTGTTTAAAAAAATACAGAAAAACCAGTTGGTTGAATTCAAAAATGTTTGTAAGTTTTACTCTAATCTAATGTTACAGTGAAAGACCGAAATTGGAAAATGTCGACATTCACCGGTGAATGTCAACAAACACCAAACCAAATACGTCGGTGAAAGATCGAATATTTCATTACATTCTTGTACATTCGGACCCTCACCAGTGTATGTCGACAATCACAGATATGTTCTGGTGGAGGTCGAAAATAACAATAAATAAATAATAATAAATAATAAAATATAAATAATAAATAAATAAGATTTGAGTCACATAATTTAGTAAGTTTTTTATTACTGTTATTATATTTTCTCATTTAGAATGTATTGCATAATTAAGTAAGTTTTTAACTTCTATTATTTTCCTTTCTCATTTTGAATGTAGGGGAGAGTGGGGCACCTTGTGACACTTTTTACTAAAGTATTTTTCTAATTTATTTATACAGTTATATTCATTCAAACATAGCTAATATATTAAATATAGTACTTTGCGCATCTATTAAAAATTTTTACAACCAATTATCTCTTTTAAGGAATTCATAATAACAAATTTAAAAAACCTCTTTTAATGTCACAAGGTGCCCCACCAGTGGCCCACCTTGGGACACTTCCAAAAAAACATAAAAAAACTGGTGTTATTTTGAAAAATAAAAAAATAATACATTAAATTATGATAAAGTAAAGCTATATATGCTTAAGAATCTTAAATTGGTCATCGATATTATTTCTAACATATTTAAAGTGGTTTTGAACTATCATGGTTTGTTTATACTCGTACTTTTGGTAAGGGGAATTAATTGGTAACATAAAAAATACGTTCTTACTTTTTTAATAAATATAATTGAAATTGTTTTGATTTCAACATAAAATTTTCAAACTAAAACTTATTTACCATGGATAAAAAAATAATGAAAGGAAGTTATTTTCTTATGCTTTTGAAATCGAATAATTTACTGAATTTTCTGATTAAATGTTTTTTAATAAAATGTAGTAATATTGAAATAAAATCATTAAACTAAATAGTACTTTGTAAAAGTTGTATCTTAAATATTTTTTTTTTATCCTTAACTGTATATTATTTTCCTGTCAAAACCACATTTATCAAATTGCTCTATATCACTTTGGAGATTATCAGATTGTTGTTTTTGTATGGATTATAATTAAACTAGTATAGTATAAAGTATTTTATGTATTCATTAATTGCGTTAAAGGCAAAGCGTACTAGGGATATCATTGGGGGATATCATCTGTGTACAGAGTGGAATTGGCCACGAGTTCCTAATAAGGAATTCTCAGCTTACAAAGCTTTTCGATGTTTCCATTCTGTAGTTTTAGAATCGCATCGTATACTAGACATCAACTTTTCTTGATCCTATGACGTCACTACGCGGAAGGAAAAACTGAGTAAACAGAAAGCGTGATGGGTTTCTAGGAAGAGATTCGGTACGCAAAACGTGATAAAAAGACGCTACATACACATAAAGACGCTACATATCATATTTCTAAATTGAAGTCCTTAATTTCTCTCAAAATTCAAACACCGAGCTTGGAACTACTTTCTTTGTTTTGTTTCTCTAGGGTCAAGTAACATTGCAGTCTAGTATAGTACTAGTTTCACAAACAAAAACAACTGTTCATGCCTTTTTCCCATCACAAATCCACTCTCTGATGCTACCGACAGCGAACAAAATTCTTTGTTAAGCGGTTATTTCAACGATTCGCCTCCGAAACAAAAGAATGAAGTTCCTCAAAAAGACCGTGAGAATGAAGAGGTGCTATCTTTTGGGGTCCTCTGACCCGATTGATATCGCGGATGGAGGCATTGGGTGCGGAGGCACTCTGTCCGGTGCAGTCACGATTTTCTCCCAATGCGCTACTCTCTAAGTAAGTGAGAGTGATAGTAAGAGCCGATGAGGCTGATTGCTGACAAACAATAACATCTTTATGTGGGAAAAGATAGAAAAGAGGAAGCGATGGTATTATAGTAGACTGAAAGTATTTAAAATACAGTAGAGAGCCCCGATTATCCGTGAGTGCCACGAAAAAAATTTTTAATTATGAACCGAAAAGAAAAGGTGTCTCGACCTGGACACAAGCTAAGTAATTTGCACCCCAGGCCCGAAGGCTATTGGTACGGAGATAAGGACCTTCAAATCCCATCTAGATCTAGTGGTCTACCAGGTCTGGGCAGAATTTATCTGATTTAGGAAATGTCCTTCTTTTCACTTTTAAGGGCCTTAAAATACCCAAATTAACTTAAAAAAAAGTGGTTTGATTTATACAAGGATTGATGACTTTAAAAACAGTCTTGGGAAATATTAAGAAGATTATTTCCATTTGATATGTTAAAAATCATAAATTTAAATATTATAATTAAGTACTATTACATCTATAGGGATGTTTTGAATAATCCGTAGAATCGCCACTATATTTGATGTCAGAATTACGAGAATTATTTTAATACCAATAGAATAAATATTAATATCCATGAACTACTTTTTACAGTTATTCTCTATGATATATTTTAAAATATTTTAATAACTTATAATAGTTTCCTAAATTGTTGCCAAAAAAACGAAAAGAAGTATGTACAAAATGGTTCAACATGGAAAGGGAACTGGTGACAAGAACTTAACATGAGCTGGAATTATTAAACTTTTGACAGAAAAAAGAAACTAAATTCATTCATTTATTTAGATAGAACAAAATTCAAATCGCGTTTAAGCCAAACACAAGGAAGAATCAATCATTTCAGCAAAACACGTTTAGGTGAAATTCATCCGAAAAGGTTAAAGGGTTAGTCCTCATCGTGACTATCAGTCTGGTTATGACTATCATCCCGTGTCCTTAGTCATGAAAGATAACCGTGAAGAGGCCAGACTTAACCAGTAATCTAATCCCTAGAACTCACTCTGCTGAAGGCCAGACGGTGATAGGCTCTGAAAGGCTTTGGTTGTATTGGAGTCTTGTGACTGTTAGGATATCTTCGACAGCTTTTGATTGACTGTTTTAAATAGTTTAAGAGTGAAAAAATAAAAGGAGTGAAGAGATATATTCTTTGTATTAACTTTTGCAAGCCAACAAATAAATGGAAATTGCAATGATCAATGAATAAAAAAGTGCTTAATGGTGTAGACGTGGTAGTCTTGGTAAATCAGTGATATGACATATTTTCATGATTTTTAGCTCAGAAAACACTCATGTAATACAAAAAAAAGTCAACATGGTTCTATCTATATTTGATGCGTTTGTAGAATACCAGCCAATACGTTTTTCAGACATTTGTCATCAAAAATGGCGTGAAAAAAGTCAAATTTAATTTTTTTATGTTTGTTTCATTCGAATAGGTTTTTAATTATTAAAAATCCCATGAAATGTCGCTAATATTGTTACAATTCTGATAGATGCCAATATCGAAATTTAACTCCCCATAACTAAATTTACACAAAAATACGAACATAAATATCTATTCTCTTTGAGTAGTAATATAAATTATTTATTACTACCCACAGAAAATTAAACTTTTTTGGTGTGAAGAAAAGAAAACAAATTTTAGGGGGCTTTCTTCTGTGTTCAAAACTAATTATTCGAAATTGAAGCTAACAGTAGGTACTTTATTTCTTTAACAGATGGTAAAATTGTCAAAGCTTTTCAATGAGGGCTGATACTGATATCACGATTGTTCATTAAAGGGTTTTAGAGTTTTCCCGAGGCGGGCAAAATAGTCAAAAGACACCACTAATTTCTCTCCTACAACATATCAAATTCCCCACATTCAGCGTTCTTCAAATATTACAGCTTCCCATATTTACCCTCTCCACAAAACTATAACTTTCCAGTGACATCATGACATTAACACAAGGCGATACCACCTTCCCGGATCAAAATAATCAAGATCGCCGAAGAAGATGGCACCCTGACCCCCAAACACACTTTCGAAGACCAAACTCGTGATAGGTCTCCGAGGGCCTCCCCGGGAAATCCGCTTCGCCTTGCACAGTCCTGCGGCAAATTTTTCCGGGAACTCAGAAACCGCAAGTAACCACTGCGATGGACGGAGGAGTAACAACAGGTAAAAGCCAAGGTCAGATGGACTTGGGCTGGGGCCAACCTTTCGGGAGAGGTGTCGTTGGATTGAGACAAATGGTGGGACTAGTGAAGAAAGGTTTTTGATGTTGTTTTTGCACTTGTTGAAGGATTGAAGGACTTCACGCAAAGTGAAGGAAGAGTGGAGAAGAGACGAGATGCAGACAAAATTGTTATCGTTAATTGGTTGTTGTGGTGCTGTTGGTGGTGACAACCACAATTATATAAGTCGGACATTATTCTACTGATGTTAAACGTACTTTCAAATATGACCATTTCTTTTTTGAATAAATTTATACAAATACTGCCCTTTTGAAACAAAAAGCATCTTTCAAAGTATAATTGTTGAAGTAGATTAACTACTTTTTTTACGTTTTATGCACCCAAGTTCAAAAATACCTAGCACTTTAAAAATATTCCATTTAGTAAACATATATCGTATAAACACTAAAATTTAGAACATGTGAATTACTTCAGACAGTAAACTGATGTAAATAAATTTAAACTAATGTTACGAATATTTTATAAACATTTTTTACTTATATATCATTTAAGATCCAGGTACGAATAAGTAAAAAAAAGGCGAAACACAAAATTTATTTTTCAGTTACCCCAAAATAAATTTTTATAAAAAAAAATTATTATTTAGTTCCACAATACTTGACCTTTCTACACCTACTCACTTAAAATGACAATGTAAGCACCAAATTTGATACGAGTTTAAAAAGTGTTTAACATGTTAGTACAGTGTGAATTTTTTGAAGTCAATGAATACCCATTAAAATTACCTGTAAGAAATCATTAAAAGAATTCAGAAATTATCTTTAAAAGTACCAATCCTATTCAACATTTAATATTAAACAGTTTTTATGTTGTTTTCGTTTTTCATCCTTTTTTGCATTAACTGTCCGAACATTTATTATTACAATTTATTTTTTAATCTTGAAGGGCCAGGATCCCTTGGTAAGCAAATTGTATTCTTTATATATTTTGTTAATAAATTATTATTATTATTATTATTATTTTAATGCGAGGTAAGAAAAATTATTGAAAAGTGATCCCACAAATTCTAGGCATTTTAAACAGATATTAGGATGTGGTTCATTTATTTTTATACATAAACTCCTTTTTAATAAGTTTTCTTAGTATTACCAGGATATAAATAACAACTAACTTTAACAACATTTTAAGTAATAATCTTGGGTTGAAATTCTGTTAAATTGGGGAAAAATGCGTATATGCGTTTAAGTTGTTTGTTAGATGTTGGTAAGTAGTTAAAAATTTAGTTTTGAAGATATCTAAAAAGCGGATTTAGACTTATCTTAAAAACTTCCACAAACCTTTACATTCATGGAGAGAACTAGTTACTCAGTACAACCTCAATAAATCAAGTTTAACTTCTGTATCTAAGGATTGACCCTAACTTGTAAAAATAAAAATCTTAACACCATTTTTACGTTATGAAAACACACTGGCATTGTTCCCCTGAACACCGACTAAAGCACTCTCCAAACAGAAAAAAAAAAGACATGACTAATGAAGCTCATCTGGCATCACTTTTCTACGGCGCAGGGGATGTAAGAACATTCGAATCTGCTTCCGAAAAAAAAAAAATCGGGAGGTGCAGAACTTTCCATTGCGGCGCCTCTGTAAACAAAAACAACAAACGATTCCGTTGCTCCGGGAGCTCGAGAGAACACGAGAGAAGAAAAAATACAACAAATAAAAAGAGGGAAGGAGAAAGAAAACCGTGAACAAGTGGTCACGTGGAATGAGGGAACGTGGAGGAGATAAGTGGGGCTTGGCTGAATCGTTTATAATGGATGACAGTGCAGCTAATAATTTAGTTATAATATAAAAGCTAATGTTTTGCTTTTTAGTATAAAATTTAATATTTATTAAAAATAATAACAATATTAATGAATTTTTAATAAGTTCTTTTTGTTTATAGCTAAATAAATCATATACAACATTTTGAACCATCTGTATTATTTGGTGATTTGTAATAAAATATTTAATGTTTTTCATCTCAAGTATTTGGATGTGCTTATAATTTTAGAATTTATTTGACAGTGATTTTATTCAAATTTTAAAAGTAAAAATAACTATGAGCTTATTATTATTATTATTATTATTATTATTATTATTATTATTATTATTATTATTATTATTATTATTATTATTACTATTATTATTATTATTATTATTATTATTATTATTATTATTATTATTATTATTATTATTATTATTATTATTATTATTATTTAATTTTTTAAGTAAGAAACTATTAAATCACCGAAAATCTTAAATTTTGAGGAGTATTTTAAATGTATTGAAATTATCATTAAAAACTGTATTATGCTTCAATATCTAAACTGTGAAATTTCGCAGGCATATCAAATTGGAACAATTAATACGATCCCATAAAAATTGTTTCGTCATTTTTGAAGCAATTGAAAATCAGGTCCAAGTATTTTCAAATCCATGCATTTCTCCTTAAAGTTGTTTTCCCTCACTTAAAGTAGGGGGAAGGGGAAGAATGTTTTACAGAGAAACCAATGTTTTTCGGAATCAGCCGGAAAAACAATTTTAAGTAAACAATAATTAATTAGTGAATTCTAAAGTAGGCCTATATTTTTCAAAGCATGTTATAAATTTGTATTCTTTATTTCACTTTATCACGGTTTAGTTCTTTTAACAGGAATAAGTGAAATTTAAAAAAAAAAATCTATAAATTTGTTGTTCTTTTTAGGAAGTAAAGTATTTTAGTAATTAAAAACAACAAATTATTTCAGTTGATTAAAAATAATTAATGAATTATAATAGGGAAAATATCGATTTGACATTTGATTAAAAGCAACGAAATTTATATAAAACGATATAAAATTGATAGTTTTTAAATGAAAAATTAATCTGTGAACTGAAACTAAGAATAAGAAGATCTTATCATTTAACCACGGCTTACTAGATACTTATACAGGCTAGCCGAGTACGGAAATCATTGCAAATCCAGATGGCAATACTGGACAAACTGGCAAAGCATATCCACAGTGTTGAAGGCGGTGGGTGATATAGGTAGGTCTTGTAGCGCTCCAAGCGGGAAAAGTTGTCAAATGGTTTTCATTGTTTAAAACTCGGCTAGCCTGTATAAGTATCTAGTAAGCCGTGATTTAACAAACAAAAGGGAACATCTGCTGTCTATATTTCCCTCCTTAGTTATACAGAAAAACGTCCACCGGAACTGAATCCACTTACATTCCGTAGTTCATCAGTCCCATTGATCTGAAAACTCAATCAAACTTGTAATAATGTTGAAGAAAAATATATTAATTCAAAGATAGAAGGGCTTGCAAAAAATCAAATCGTCCTTCATGACATAAAACAATATGTTTTACTGAAGCAAAAAAAAAAGTAGCGATTCCCATAAACACTTCTAATCAACATTTCTATCACTCTCTCGAAAAATTACGTTCTTCACGAACAATCAAGAGGGGTTAAGGAGCTAGCTCCCCTCCTTGACCGCGTTGGCAGAGTTATCGAACATTTTCGAGTAGGAATTCATTCCGCGAGGGAGCGTTCGAATCTGGAACGTTCTCCTTCCGCGGATCGAATGATAAATGCAGACGATAACTTGGGTTCGAAGGTTGATGAGCTTCTTCTCCTTCAGCGTTCGTCGAACTTGATAGGCCTCCCCCGCCTTTGATTCATTAGGTGATTCACTTCGATTATTTAATCGGAATCGTTGATAAGCTCTACCATGCCGTGGAAGGTTCACGTGGGGAATATCTCAATGAAATATAGAGATCGGAAATGCATGGCTTCATAACTCTTTATTTCTCTTTGCTTTTAATATACTTCTGACGTAGTCGACTTTCTTTTTTTACGAACACTGAGGTTCTTACGAGCTGTAAGCTTATCAAGTATCACGAACTTAACTCCATAGACATAAAAATTTTAATTCTCATATACGAATTAAAATTTTTTAACCTTTTTTACTTTACCTGGCTTAGCAGATGTCAGGGTACAGTAACCATATTTTTTTCCTTTCCAAAACATTGAAAGTAACAGGCTAACCAGGTGGGTAGATCTTCAAATTTGTCTAATTAATAAATCCCTCAAACCTTAATTACTTTCAACGGAGATAGATTTAATTCGATTGAAAATAGTTCAGTTATCCTTTTAAACTGCATTAAATGTGTAACTTTATCTAATTATCTTAAAAAACCTATATTTTGTAAAAGTATTAATTTTACTATAAATATATTTTATTCTGTTAACTATATTTGTTAATTAAAAGAGATTACATTATATAGAAGGAGAAAACTAAACATAAACTTATGTTCAGTAAATTTTTATATTCTTTACAGAATATGTTATATATTTTCATATAAATATTAAGTAAAAGAATTATCATATCCCTAAAAAATATTGTCTTGAAACAAAATTGTATAAATTAAAAAGCCACGAATAAAATTGACTATAAATTATCTGGAGGGAAAAAAAACTCATTTAAAGAAATTTCATTTTCATTTTCATTTCATTTTAAAGAAATGTTGGTTTTTACTACTGGTAAACGTTTTTTTTTTATCAGGTATCCACTTTTCTGAACTAGAGACCCTTTATATAGAGAGACTGGACAATGAACTTTTCGCAGCCATTTTAGTTACAAACTGCATGGATCTCCATAGACTGTAATGCTAATTCAAACGCCTAAAACTCTTTTTATTGCTCAAAAATCAAAGCGAAAACTATATCAAAAATTTCAGCAATTCATTCCGAACACGAATTGATGCTCCTTATTTTGTTGGTAATTATTTTTATCTTAGAAAATGCATTTTAAGAAATCAAAGTGATTGTTTGGTTGCCACAGGTATTATTTGGCACGCTATCGCTCTTTTCGAGGAGAAATAATAAAACAAAATTTTTATGGACTAGTAGCCAGGAAACTAGTCTCAACTGTCCTATCTATTTGTATTACTTTGTTTTTAATTTCGTATCCAAATTGATGGTTAACTAGTCTTGGTAGCCAACGGCGGATGCCAATAAAGCCGCCAACCAGTTAAACAATAAAATATTTAGTTTTTTTAATTTATTTGGCAATATTTATGAAAGAAAGTAAACAAATAAATGTTTAATAACTTATTTGTTTACATTTTAACTCTTCTTTTGGTATTTTTCAAAACTTTTAACAGCATTTTCCACGATTTTCCACATTTCGTAATGTTAAAGTATAGGAAAGTTGTAACTAAAATGGCGGAAATACCGATTATACCGGTGAGCCGTTGTCCAGTTTCTCTATATATAGGGTCTCTATTCTGAACTTCGAGTTCCAACAACAAATCCTTATAACGTAATGCAACCAGAAAATATACAGGTATTTACAAAATTAATAACTTAATTAAATTTTTGTGAATGAATGAGACATTTTTTACTCATTTTTACACTTATCATTAGTATGACATTTCACTTATTTGAATAAACTTATTAACTTTTAGGGAATTAGGTTAAAATACACAGTGTTTGTATAAGGATAATAACTATTAAAAGTCTACTAATATAAATGAAGAAAATACACATGAAAATTGAATTTCACCCACTATCTGTTTGCATCTATTTTTAAATTTAAACCACCGATTGATTAATACCGATTTATTATGTAATTCCAGGGCGCATACTTCATGCTATCTGGACTGAGATAAATATATGAAGAGAGTTCCAGATATGTGTAACTAGATTGAGATACAATTATAAGTTTAAATACGAGTTCCCTGATTTTTTTAAACAATAATTCTGAATGATAATTAAAATAATAAAAAAGTTGAAAAGGGTGTAAAATTTGTTCGTGTTTAGATGTTTTGCTTTACATAGGTTCACAAATGTTTTTATGTTTATAACTTATGTTTTGCATTGTTGATTACTTAAATCACGAATAATTAAAATGAATATATGCAAAATAATTCATAAACGTTCTTTCAGATTTTTAGAGGAAAAACTTATGTCACTAGTAAGGTAAATACCGTATGAACCTTAAAGACACGAATATAAATTTGATATCACAAGAAAATAATCATTATGCAATACTACCTTATATTTTTTGCAAAGTAAATATAGAACTTCCTTTGTTAAAGTTATCACGTAAATTTTTTCACTAATTTTCTTGGATTTTTGTAATCAATTTTCATAAATCATCAATTTAAACCAAATAGATTATGACTACAGGATGTGAACAATTATATTTATTTATATTGAGATACATCATTCATGAGTATTATTTAAAGAACGAATACATATTGCCTCAACTCATCACAAGGAAAAAATATTTGATTGAAATAAAATTAAAACTTTATGCAGAAATATTCTAACATAAGTATAATGTTGTATGAAACTACTTCAAATTTTTACCCAGAGGAAAATTTATTACTTAAAAATGAACTTATTTCCCCTGTGCTTTCCCGCACTCCCTCATTTATTGAACTCGCCCAGTAGAGAGGGGAAGGAATTTGAAAGCACGAGCATTTCTTTTCATTGCCCAATGAGGTGAACAGAAAAGGGAGACGCTTGACGTGCAGGTTATTGAAGACTGGTGCCATAACCACTCGGCCACCCTGGCTACGTTATTCGCACTTGAAAAATCATATTGGGAAATTGTTATAAATTTTCTTTTTAAAATTAAACTTTTGTGCTTTCAGATAGGGCGTTAAAATCATGTAGTGTAGAAGTATAAAATTCAAAGTAAATTGCAACATTAAAGTAATTGTGACAAAACCCGATCCCGTTCAATTGCAAAATGAAGAATCCCGCTTTCATTGATTTTATTTACATTGATTGATTAAAATTATATTCCAACATATCATCGCATATTCCAACGGTCTGGTCCAGACGAGTTTATTGCGCATGCTCGGAGACTTGGAAATATCCACTGTCATTTGCATTTTTGCATAGCCCAACGACTTAATCTTATAAATTAGTTACTTAATTTTTAATTAGACTTAACTTAAAGTGTTACAACAAAGCAGTAAGCACATAAAGATCGCCAAATCCCAAAACAATTTGTCTCAAAGCATTTTTATAGTGTTTTCAGGTGACGTCACAACCGGTTATTTTCTTTTAACTGTGTACCTTCTGTAGGGCTTTTAACTGTTGCTAAGGCCGTTGTTTATCTGTTGCTAAGGCGGTTTTTAAGTATGGGGTCACGTGATTGCAAATGCTCCAATAGAAGAATTCCACGGCCAGTCATTTTCTGTAACTGTTAACCTCTGTAGGGCAAAAAAACTGTAACATTTCTGTTCCTAAGGCCGTTGTTAGGTCCGAGTCATGTGATTGAAAATGCTCTATAGCAACCTAGTATCCACCTCAGATTTTGGTTCTCTACGCATGCGTCAGTGACTGGGAAGGATCAGACCGTTGGGATGTGCGGAAATGTTATTAACTTCAATTTCGAATATTTAACTTAATGCTTCTAAAAACGTAAAGATAAACATTTAAATTCAGAAAGAATTCAACGCAGTTAGTTTAATATCTGATAAAAAGTTTACGATCACATTAAATGGTACTTTAAAGACAGATAAAATGTTTTGGTTGGTTGGTTGGTTGGTGTTACATATATTTTCAGGTATGTGTGCTTGATCTCAAGGATCCGCTTATACACCTTCGTCAAGTAAGACAGACACAACAGAATTTTTACTGACACAAAGAATGAAAATACACCCAGGGGCGAAGTGAGAATCGAAGTCACGACGGAACAGTGCGCAGACTGCTGGCGTGAAAGGCAAAGAGCAAACCGAACAGGCCATCCGTCCCCCGATAAAATGTTTTTGGTGTTAATAACAGCTGTCGAACCGTAGCCAGGGTGGCCGAGTGGTTATGGCACCAGTCCCGTATTCCTGCAGGTCAGACGTAGCTTGGATGGCTATTAGGAGGTTTATGGCGCAAGGGCCCACATTAGGATATTATATTCAGATCTTGCAAGCATCCTCAGATTCCTGTCCGCTTACCCGGCAATCTCAATCGTCTTTACATAAAAACCCAAAACTTACTGACCATGCTATGATCTGACTCAGACAACTTCCAATTCCCAAGATCGTGTGACCTGTAGGATGGGGACAGTCTGGTTCTCGTGGGTTCGAATCCCACCCCTGGCGAAGTTCTTTTTCTTTTATGAAGGGTAAAATTTTCCAAAATAATATAATACCTACTACTTTTATATTGCATAAGAATTATTTTAAAATGACCAAAACTGATAATAAGTTCCAACAAATCTGAAAAAATGCTTTAAAAAGTTTTGTAGTTTAGAAATTGTTCTTTCTTTTGTTTTCGCACTTTCTAAAACAAATATTAGTGAAATTTATATGTTAAATAATTTTGTTTATAAGCAATGGTTAGTCGAAAGTTTTGTTGTGTTAATGTTTCTCCTAACCATAACAATATTTGCAACAAGGAAAAAAACGTGTTATAAAAACTCTATTACTTAGAGAAATTTTAAAAGGTATGAAAATTGAAGGTTTCACAGAATCATAAATAAAAATTTAAAACAATTTTTTAGAGCAAGAAACATGAAATGGAATTTGAAAACAAATTGTCTTTTAGGACCAAAACCCGATCAGACTAGACTGCGAAACGAATAAACGCTTTTATAGACGCCACTGATTATCAATAAATATTTGATTATTTTATGTACAAAGTATTTTTAAAACATATTCCCTACAAATAGTTTCAGAATTATCGCACTATTCTGAATATTTTTTCCCCTTCATTATAAAAAAATAGCACAAAAAAGAGGTAGCGTTTATTCTTTCAGTTTAAGAACGTAAAATTTAAGTTAAAATACTCCATAAAACGTTGACTCTAATGATTCAATTGGGTAAGATTCAATACCAGTACTTATAGATCTAAGCAAAATAATTATGCAATCAAATTACACACACTTAAAAGATGTCTTTAATATTAATATGAGCAGTCATACCGTAGCCAGGGTGGCTGAGTGGTTATGGCACCAGTCCCATACTCCTGCAGGTCAGGCGTTGCTTGGTTGGCTGTTATAGAGGTTTATGGCGCAAGAATCATATTCAGATCACGTGAGCATCTTCAGCTCTCAGTCCAAAGTTTACGGTGGAAGTTTCCAGCGCAGGGCCCATAGTAGGACATTTTCCAATTTCCCAGCCCAAGATCGTGTGACCTGTAGGATGGGGCCAGTCTGGTTCTCGTGGGTTCGAATCCCACCCCTGACGAAGTTCTTTTTCTTTTATGAAGGATAACATTTTCCAAAATGATATAATACTTTTATATTAACATAAGAATTATTTTAAAATCACCAAAACTGATCAAATGTTTTTCAACACATCTTGAAAAATTGCTTCAAAAAGCTTTGTAGTTTAGAAATTGTTCTTTCCTTTGTTTTCGCACTTTCTAAAATCAATATTAGTGAAATTTATATGTTAAATAATTTTGTTTATAAGCAATGGTTAGTCGAAAGTTTGGGACAGATTCCATAATCGAGGTTTTTGCCAAATTTGGCGACATCAGTTCTCGCCAAGCTATTACTATAGTCTGTCTGTCCTCGCTTGGCACGTGTGGCAAACCTAAAATCACTACCCACGGCAGGAAAAGCAGTGGCGAGTGCAGGGTATCGGGAATCTAAATAGAAGTGAGATAACCATCTTTATGGCTTTTTCGCCACTGTTTTTTCTGCTGTGGGTACGGATTTTAGGTTTGCCACTTGTGCCAAGCGAGGACAGACAGACTTTAACACTATATTTAAATCCCTGTTTATCGCCCAAATTTGGTGACATTTGGCGAAAACCTCGATTACGGAATATTACCCGAAAGTTTTAAAAATAATGTTTCTCCTAACCATAAGATTATTTGCAACAAGGAAAAAAACTTGTTATAAAAATTGAATTACTTAGAGAAATTTTAAAAGGTACGAAAATTGAAGGTTTCACCCAGAACGAAGTGTCTATTTGGATGGTAAAACCGGCAGTTGGCACTAGTTGGCGCATGCGCCGTAGGTCTCGCGGTCTCGGCGCTCCAATCAGAACCGTTGTAAGAACCGTAAACAAGGACTAGAGTTAGAGAGTATATCTGCCGTGCAAATAGACAGTGCCTTCACAGAATCATAAATAAAAAGTTAGAACAATTTAGTGCAAAAAAATATGAAATGGAATTTGATAAGAAATTGTCTATAAAGACCAGAACCCGATCAGCGACTAGATTGCGAAACGAAGACACGCTTCTATAGACGCCATTCAAGGTTTATAGAATATAAGGTTGGCTCTTCACATAGACATGGAAAAAGCTCGTGACGTCTCGTTTCCGCTGCCAGTGACGTCATTTGTAACGCCTCCTAACTGTTTGAACAACCAATCACTTTCAGTTTGAGCGGGATAAGGGAAAGATACTGGTGGCATGGAAACTTTACGCTCCGCCTTAACAAGCCTGATTGGCCAGTGTTCGTCACTTCCGCTGCCAGTGACGTCACTGGTAGCAGTGTCAGATGGGCCCTCTCTGGACGCCACTGATAATAAATAGTAAATGTTTTATTATTTTAGTGTGCAAAGTATTTTTAAAATATATTCCCTACAAACAATTTCAGAATTAACGCACTATTCTGAATATTTTTTCTTCAACACAAAAAAGTGTAGCGGTTTTTTTGTTGCAGTTTAAGAACCTAAAATTAAATAAAAATACTCCACATAAAACGTTAAGACTGTTTAATGATTCAATTGGGTGTAAGATTCAATACCAGTACTTAAATCTAACCAAAATAATTATGCAATATCAAATTCCACACACTTATAAGATGTCTTTAATGTTAATATGAGCAGTCATACCGTATAGCCAGGGTGGCCGAGTGGTTATGGCACCAGTCCCATACTCCTGCAGGTCAAGCGTTGCTTGGGTTTATGGCGCAAGGCCCATGACAGGACATGATCATGCAAGCATTCTCAGATTCCTGTCCGCTTACCCGGCAATCTCAATCGTCTCTTCATAAATATACTCGAAAGCCCAAAATATACTGACAATGCTGTGATCTGACTCAGACATCTCCCAAGATCGTGTGACCTGTAGGATGGGGACAGTTTGGTTCTCGTGGGTTCGAATCCCACCCCTGGTTATTTTTAAAAATGTTTTTTTTTTTTAATGAATTCATCTATCAACATTAATACGTTAGTGTTATTAAATACGTTAGTGTGATTTTTTTATTTTTAAAAATTCCAACTCCTTTTATTTAGCAGTACGCAATTTATAAAACGCTTCTTTATACTATCTGTAGTTTGGGAATCGTCCTTCCCTTGATGCTTTATTTCATTTTAGATGTTTTAATTTATTTCAACTTTAGATAAGAATAAATCATAGAGGATACCCTTTGTTTAAAATGCTAATTTTTAAATAAATTAGTGGAGATTACATCAGGTACTATAGAAAACAAATTTAAAGTTAATCTCAATCAAATTTCAAACTCATCACGATTACAAATTTCAAAGTTCTAAATTTTTTTTTTCATATTTATATGTTTGCAAGCAAATTCTCTATTGTAAAAGTTATGAATTTTATGTTTATTTAAAAACAGATTGTATTCTTTTTTATTATTCTGAACGAGTTCGTTTTATCTTTGGTGATAAACAAGTTTCTTTTCTTTAAAGTCTTGTATTATCTGCTTGTAAATATAATACTAAAATGATTGATTGAGTTAAATAAAGGAAATTTTGAAGAAAAACCCTAAATTGATCATGATGAACATCAATAATTTAAAGTAAAAACAAATTATTAACAAATGAGCCTATTTTACATTTTTAGGTTTTGCTCTATAGTTCTAGAATTTAAACTGCTAAAAAATGCAGGAAAAGGTACTTTACAAAATTCTTCAATTACAAAAAATATTATTCCCAAAAGAAGTAAGATAAGAAAAGGAAATTTGGAATATTATAATTTTAACACAACAGCAGTTCTTCATATAGAATATGTATATAAAACAAGTTTAAAGCGGTTTTTTTTCGTTATTTTTACTCTTTACAATAATTGCATAAGAAAAGGAAATCAGTAATAAAAAAATTCAATGCTCTTATCTTCCTTTTTTGAAATTTTTTAAATCAGCAATTTCATAGAGTGTTTTCAGGTGACGTCACAACCGGTTATTTTCTTTTAACTGTGTATCTTCTCTAGGGCTTTTAACTGTTGCTAAGGCCATTGTTTATCTGTTGCTAAGGCGGTTTTTAGGTATGGGGTCACGTGATTACAAATGCTCCAATAGAAGAATTATATGGCCAGTCATTTTCTGTAACTGTTAACCTCTGCAGGGCAATAAACTGTAACAATTATGTTGCGAAGGCCGTTGTTAGGTCCGAGTCATGTGATTGAAAATGCTCTATTGAAATTTCAAAGCAATTGCAGCAAATGATTTTTATATAAACTTTTGTCTGGCATCAATGACATCTTTTTCCTGTTACCCATCATCAGAGCAATGAAAAAAAAAGTATTTTTCAAACCACCCAACTTACTAGAGTCGATTTGGCATAGCGAGGATCAATGTTTGATGGAAACTCTTTTAATTGAGTTCTTGAAAATCAATAATTACGTTTAAATGTGTAAATATAACTAAACTTTAAATTACACCTAAACCTCACTTCAAATGTATAGGAAAAACCAATGTATAGTTCATAAAAATATAGTCTGGTTACTTATTTATCATGGAAAATATTTTGAAATGTAATCTTATGGAATCACGCAATATGTGTCCACAAGGCACAAACCACTTAAAGAAATCTGAAATCATCCTCGAAGCAAAAACTAATAGTCCAAAAAGAAAAAGCAAAATTTGTCTAAAGCTTTTTTCAGACACATTGTCACCGGATCCAAACAACGGAAATTTCTTTGTTCTATTATAGAACGCAAAAATGACACAAAAAGAACAAACACACAAAAAGGTGAAATAGTAAATACCCAAAAATGCATCAAACTACACATCAAACTTTTTTTTTTAAATGTAGGTATTTTTTGCCACAGAACCCTTCTTCTGCACTTAATGTAAGACAAAGAAGCGTTAAAGAATGTTTAGTTTTTATTGATTCTGCCTTAGGAGAAATAAGGCTTAAGACCTAAAGCTAAATCTTTCACTCAAAGCTTTAAGTAAAGTTTGAATGACATTGTTTTTTAAATAAAGTATAATGCGAGAACCTCAAGTCAAACATCACTTCGAAAGAAACGACAAATATCTCATGAAAGGGGGAAAAAAAGAGTGAAATATTTATTTTTTGTGGGGTTTCAATGGCGAGAACAATTCCCTTTTGAACAAAGGTTACGGTTAAGGTCGTGTTTAAAATAAAGGTTCAAAAGAATAAAATTATGGATACTCTTTTCTCCGGGCATGGGTATTTTTGCCCATCAGAGGATGGCGTAAATCAGGAGCTCTTTTTTACACTTTCAGTAATAATTACAAGTCTAAACAAGCTGAAGTATGGGGTTGAAAATACCTTGTGGCAGTGAAAAAATGTATCGAATGTTTCCTTCATTGTAAAGAAATGTTCAATTTTTTTTTTTTTTTGAGGTGGCCCTCTTTTAAGGACCAGGTTAGTCATAGGGTACCACAAACTTTTTAGTCATAGATGATAATTTCAACTAAAATTATATAAAACTTACGTTGATACGTGGTTTTATGTCTTAAAACTGCTAAAAAAGCATCTGCTATTCTATCTTGTGTCACTCAATATACAAAAAAAAAGTTTTGTAAGATGTTCTCTTTTTCTGGGATAAAAGGCAAGTAAAAAGTTCCTATACTTTTAGTTTTATTAGGATTTTATTTTGTTTTTATGGGGTGGATTTAAATTACCATAATCTCCGATGTATTATCCGTTACCGCAAATAATCCGCAGTTGTTTTCATGAAAAGATACATACGTAAATATTTCTTCATATTATTATCAAATCATATAGGATTAAAGAAGTATAGGATATTTAAAACTGATGGAAAAGGTAGCATCCACATTCTCATACTATAGCCATTGCTTTCAAGTATTTCATCCCTTTTAAAGCATTTTGAAAATATCAGAAAATGTTATGAAAATTAGAAAATTCATTCCCCTAAACTATTATTCCTAATTTAGTTGGTGTTCTTTTTTTAAAGTACAGAATGCATCCAATACATAAAGAAGGAAAAGAAAGTAACATTATTCGGTTCAATGTCATTCTATTGTTCAATGCATTCAAATGCAAACGTTTGTCTCCTAAGAGCATTTAAGCGCTATGTCCAGGATGTTTCATTGACACACCCTTTACACACATTTGTTATGAGTATCTCTGTAGGGAACGTCTATGTAGAGAACATATTGTTCAAATTGTTCCAGAGTAAAATATCTATTAAGTCTAAAACTCACACTAACTTAAAAATAAAATAAAAACTAAACGACAAGAGTATTCTATTAAATTAACTTTATAAATAGTCTTTTTTGTAGATAAAGTATAAATTATTATTAAGTAAACTCACAAAAAACCTTCCTACTTACCTACATTGAATACAGTTATGAATCCAAGGCTTTGGTCTTAAAGGGTCTAAGGTCTAAGGGATCAAACAAATTCTGTACAATGACCAAATTTTCTGAAATAAATAAAAATATTTTTAATTCTATTACCTTGTATTTTCCGTTTTCCTTCCAAAGAAAATAAATTAAAAAACAGCTGCAGTAATTACAGAAAAATTGAAAATCGTTGTTAAGCTCTAAAGGTCTAAAGGGAGTCTAGGGAAGCTTACAGCGATTCTTGTGACTAATAGGAAGTTTAAAAAAGTAATTAAAATTTTAAATGAGGTAGAGCAAAAACATACAAAAATAAATACGTGATGGATCATCAAAAACGCAGAAAAAAAATTCATTAAGGTATCTTTATATTCAAGAAGATATATGCAAGTGAAATTTGCCCTTTTTTGACCCTTGAAAAATTATTTTAAATTTTATCATTGTAGTTTTCGCCACAAATAATTAAACTGAAACTAATATTTTTTTTAAATAACTAATTAAATTTTGTGAGCTTATTTTTTTTCGTGCCATATAACAAACGAATATGAATTGGAAAAAATTCATAAAATTAAACGTATTTTCAAAAAAAAAAATTCTATGCTTTTTGATGTCCTAAATCTAAACGCAAAATACTATTTTCAACTAGATTAAATATTCAAAAAGAAGTATGGATGCTCTAAAATCTAAAATCTATAATAATAAAATAGCTTTACCACTCACTCACTCACTCACACACTCACTCACTCACTTACCAACGCACAGCAAAATCTACCGGGGCTAAAGACTCGAAACTTGGTAGGGTCGAAGACCTTACGGTGTATACGCGCACTAAGAAGGGATTTTTCGAAATTTCTTTTTTCTGACCCACAGGGGGGTTTGGAGCGTTTTCGACGTTTTTGAGCCCAGCAGCGTCCCAAATGACCCCAGATCTTTGTTATTTCGCAGGAAGGTACCTAGCAACAATTTCTAGAAAGGCATTTTTCAGATTTTGAATATTCGAATTTTAAGAGGTCTGAATATTCCAAAAACTCGTTTTTGCTGAGCATAAACCAAGTTTTATATTTTCGAAGAAAAAAATACCGAGAAATCGATATTACGAATTGAACTGTTGTCGATACCTTCTTGAGAGAATTTCAAAGAAAGTGATTTCTGGATTTTTCGATATTCCATTCTGTAGGGGGTGCACGGGGGTTTGAATATTCACTCCTGTTTTTAGTTTTTGGATCCTAGCACCCACATTATTAATGTGATTGTTATGAAGTTTTAGCATGTTGTTCCTCACACAACCAGGAAGGTTTGCGAAAAAGAATTTTCTGAATCAAAGCATTCCAAGGAGCCTTTTTTGTCCCTTTTCTAAATTCTTATGCTTAGCCTTCAATGTTAAATTTATTGCGATTATTGCTCTTTCCAGGACACTCAAAAACTCTATTGTTGGAAATATTTATTTTGAAATGTTTTATAACAGGTGAATTTTTAAAAAATATGATAAAGAAACAATTTTTAATGATTAAATAATTTTTTTAGGGTAACCAAAAATCGTTCCACTGAAAAATTTTATTCTTTTTTCTATTTAATCAAATTTAAGTATTTCCAGCAAAGTTCAAATTAAACAATATTTTATCACAGGCATTTTCAGTGTCGATTCAAATGATGTTTACTTTTATTTCATGTTTGAAATTTCTTTCAATGAATGATTTGGTGATAAATCAGCAAAGGGGGGTTCAGGGGGTCTCCCCCTGATTTAAAAAAAAAAATTATCATTATTAAAAAATGGTTATAAACACTAATTCTGAACCGGTTTTTTAAGATTTTTATAACATCTTAAAAAAGTATAAAAGTATGTAGTATATTAATTTGTTTTGTATTATATAAAAATTTAGCGGGATGAGGGGGAAATAAGTTTTATCTGTAGACATTGCTGTTCAATAATATATCTTTATTGTGAAGCGAAGGCGGAGAAATTTGCCTCAAATATACATTTATACCAATTGCAGAAATGGATGGAGGGAGAAAAGGACAAAAGAGAAAAAAATTAATGGGGTTCAGAAGGTCCCCTGACTTTTTTCCTATTTTGAAAAATACTCTTTAAAAACGGGGATGGGGATTTCACACATTAAATCTAATCAGGTGGCATTTTTAAAGGGTTTTTTTACATCTTAACGAAGTGGTATGGCATTAAAAAAGAATCCTAGCGGGAAGACTGTTGACTCTATTGCATGTAAACGATAATGCTTATTTATTTTAACACACAGTTTGATAAGCCTTTTATCCCCCGAGAAACGGCGGGCATATCAGCTAGTTACAGATATAATATACAAAATTGATTTTTTCAGTGTATGTTTGTCTAATATTCACACGATTTTAATCAGCTAATTTAAAGCCGCAAAAGAGCCATTTTGAAATTAGTTATAGCATATAAACTATTCCCTTTGATTAGACTTGTTGATTTCGGTGTGTAATTATTCTTAACTCCAAAGAATGTGCATCGACATCTATTATGAAGCATAAAATTACAGAAAATGTTAAAAATATATAAAACTTCATAGTTTTTATAAACAATACTTACAAATCGCTAAATTTAAATTTTAAAACACCTTCTAAAATCGATTGATAATTATTCAGTCAACAAATATATCCACATAGTACTTCGAAGAAATTAAAAAAAATGTCCTTCATATTAATAAGAGAACTGTCAAAGCAGCAAGGGTGGCCGAGTGGTTATGGCACCAGTCCTTTACCCCTGTACGTCAAGCGTCTTGAGATCCTTATTCGGCAACCACCTTCCAAATTTCCCTCTCAAAAGATCGTGCGACCTGCAGGAAAGGGGTCAATCTGGTTCTCGTGGGTTCGAATCCCACCCCTGGCTGATCTTATTTTACAAATTTTTAGCAGTTAATTTTTCATAAAAATATTAAAGCAGTCTCATAATGCAAAATTCCTCTAAAATCTCTGAAAAGAGATTAAATTTAATCATAAAACGTTCTGGAAAATGCCTCCTAAGTTCTGTAATCTAGGAATTGACCGTTCATTAAAGTTATTGCACACAAACTATTAAAGGAAAAATCATAAAAATTCACTTTACGTGAATATTACTTTAGGATCTTTTTTATTGTTTAGTAAAATCTGGTTTCCAAGGATGAGTATCCTCCTGTGTACGCATTTTTCTTTTAGGAAGAATAAAATTGCAGAAAATATTTTACCGTGTCCAAAAATTTATAGTTATAATAAAAATTCTTAAAAATCGATATATTTGAATTTTAAACCCATGAGGAAATCAATGCATATTTATTCATAGTGATCGAATTTGCCAAAAAAATAAAAATGCCTTCGGTGTTAATAAGAGCATTAGCAGCATAGCCACGGTGGCCGAGTGGTTATGGCACCAGTCCCATATTCCTCCATGTCAAGCGTGACCTGACCGTTCATCCGGCCATCTCATTTGCTTATGTATCAATCGACTCCTCCCGCCATCCTCTCTTTCAAGATCGTTTGACACAGAGGAAGGGGCCAATCTGGTTCTCGTGGGTTCGAATCCCACCCCTGGCTGATCTTCTTTTACAAATTTTTAGCAATTATAATTTTTTTATAAAATAACGATTGAACTTAAAATGCAAAAAACTACTCTTCATGGTTTTTAATATGAGAAGGGACCCTTTTCTTCAAGTTGCAAAGCATTTTGGGGTTTTTTTTCTAACTTTTCCTATTTTTATTTACAGGTGGTGTAATCTTAGTGTACCCTGATGTACATAAATTAATTTTTCATGCATTTTCCTATGAATTTGTAAGTGTTGTGATTACATGAATTAAAAAATGTGGTAATTCTTATCTGATTTCCTTTTTTTTTTGTCATGTCATAAATAACTTATTTTTTGTTTACTTCCAAATACTTTTTTTGCATCCATTTCTAAATTATAATCCTCTCAATTTTTAAGTTATTTATTTTTTTAAATAAAAACTAATTTTTAATTTTCTCATGAGAGGTATGGGGCATCTTGGGATGTGTCCATAGGTGCACCTGAGTGTCCCAAGGTGCCCCACTTGACGTTTTAATTACTCTTTTAGGTTTAGCAAAAAAAATATCTATTATTTTCCAAAATACTAATGAATACACGACTTTATCTCATCATAATTATACTGACATAAATACACTTTACTTTTTTTAATGAAAAAATGATTTTCAAACCTGTGAATGATGATTTTCATATGTGGTAGTAATTTTGTACCTCGTAAAACAAGAAAACTGATGTAATTAACTACCTACGTTTTCCATAAGTGAGGAATTTGCTTACTTTTACACTTTTTTGATACGTTATAGTTAAACTCTCAAATATCAAATTTTTAAGTTCAAAAATATGTTTTAAATATATAATTTAAAATTCAATTTTATTTTTGCCAAAACACTAGTAAAGTCACGTGATCAAAAAACGGGATTTGACGTCACAGCGCACTCGAAACTAGTGTTTTTACTGTTTTTCAATGATCGAAAAACGGGATTCTATTGGATGTGACGTCAACAACAACAGTGTTTCTGTTTTCGCTCCAAAACAGAAAACGAAATTTCAAAAATTTATATCTTAGAAACTACGCTACGAAAATATTTCATTTAAACGTCATTCTTCATGGTTTTTCATCTACTATTTTAATAAAATTTAATCCCAAAACGTGTGAATACCTCCATCTTAAATAACGAAAATATTGAAATAAAATTTAAGTGATTTTATAAGGTTAAATTTTAAAGCTTCAAAAGTAAGATTACATCACAAGGGGGGAGGGTGATTCAAATGTGACAATATGTGACGGGGGGATGAAAGGGTGTAAAAAATCCTGAATATTATATGGAATATACATGGTTCGTAATGACTCTGGTGTGACAAAAAGTATAAATAAGAGTACATGTTTTTTTTTCCAACTTTTCTATAACAGATTTCTACAATAACAAGGTTTCTACCACAGATCCATCAGAAGGAACTGGAAGGATTCTCTGATGGACACTCCAGCGTGGGTGGCCACCAGTGTCCGAGTGCGTCATGAAGATTCGGTATTGTTCGTCCCAATGCCAAGGCCAGATGGACCAAGGTCGTCTTCGAGATGTTCGACCGACACGCTACGGTGGCCGCGGACCCTTGGATGATCGATCTGGACAGGGGATGGAGAAGGCATCCCGTCCCGTTACGTAGGAAAGAATGGAGAAGAAAAAACGAAAGAGTGTCCAGTCAGTCATGCGTTCAAATTTGCACGAGTGCTGTGTTGTCGTGGTGTTGAGTGCGTGTGTCGTTTTGTATCCGGGAATATTAGCATGGGGAATTGGTTTTAAGACAAAATTATGTAATGAGAGTGAGATTTTATGAAAAATATGATGATTTTTTGGCAACACTTGTAGTAGGTTTAGGTAATGTTAAAACTGTTTCTAAAACCCATGGAAGGATAGGTTTATAAGTATTTTTTAAATACAAACACCAAGTGTTTTTTCTCGAATTTTAAATATTTTTGGAGAAATAAGGCATAAAAATAAATTGTTAACGGTTACTTTGTTTTTGTCTAAGTATTAAATTACAAATAAAATATTCGCATAAAAGTATTTGAATTGGATTAAATTCTACGTGTTTAAATTTATTTAAATGATTTGTTTTCATTTCAATTAAAGTAATATTAATAAATTAAATATTGTATATTCCTAGAAATGAATTAATCCTCAAATGACTGAAAGAGAAATGGAAATAAAACGGCAACAATTCTGCATACAATTGCTTTTTTTGAAGGAAATTTTTTTTACAGTGAATATATAATATTTAACTTTAAATCAAAGCACTATGTAACTTGAGTAACAAATAAACATAGTTTTATTATTTGTCTAATGAAGTAAATTCCTTATGTCATCGTTTAGAAAACGTGTTCGTCAACATACAAATCTGAGTGATATTATTTTTACTAAATCTTAACTGCCTGCACATAAACGGACACATATCTACTGTGGAGGGGTCTCTCAGACCTCGCTCACTAAAAAGCGTTTAAAGTTGAATCATATAATACAATAAAACGTCTGTATAGATCATAGACAGGGGCGTAGCCAAGGGGGGTCCCCGGGTCCGGACCCCCCCCCTTCGGCCCTGACCTTAAAGAACCTAAAAAACTCTTAAAATTTACCGAGGGGAAATCCCCCGATACCATAGGTTAAAATGCTGTTTTTAAGGGTCAAATTTCAAAAATTTTATGGGGGAGGAACCCCAGACCCCCCTTTTGCACTTGGATTTTTATAATAACCAAGAATATTTTTACATTAGCTAGTAATATTTTTAAAGAAACTTTGTACAGTAAGATAAACATAACTTTTTTGTTAATGAATCGAACTAGAGATTAAAAATTAGTACTTAATCTTAACTATTATACTAATTACTAACACATTATTAACTATTAACTAGTGTATAGGTGTTATTATAATAATTTGAGAATAATTAATTCTACTAATTACGGAAAAATATTCATATTCAATAAATTTTTCCCACTGGACCCCCCCCCTTGGGAAAATCCTGGATACGCCCCTGATCATAGAGCATTTTCAATCACATGATTCGGACCTAACAACGGCCTTAGAAATAGTTAAAAGCCCTGCAAAAGGTTAACAGTTAAACGAAAATAGCTGGTCGTGACGTCAGGCCTGAAAACACTCTATTGCATTTTATTTCTTCTTCTTTTGTTTAAAAAAAAGTGTATAATATTTTCACCTCGTAAAAAATAAGAAAACATATCATTCTAAAATGAGGTTTTCGTCTTATGCGTAAGTTAGATATAAGTTCAAAGACATTTCAAAATTTGATTAGTTTATGCTTGGTCACCTTGAGGGTGTTTGCTATTCTGCGTGCTGTCTTTTATGAAACTCCACGCTTTAACACAATTTTTTTCTCGAAATTTTTTCTATTAATTGATTGGATTATTGGTAAAGTACTCCCTTTAATGTATTTTTCACACTAAAATCTTGCTTCCTTTATAACAAAGCATAGACCCAAACACACCCTTGGTATATCTAGCATCTGTAGAAATCTTATGGTAGACATGTTCATCATCTTACACTGTAAAAAAAAATCCCGTACAATTTACGGTTTTAAACAGGCAGCTGGGTTGGTTGTGTAAAACCGCAAAAATTACAGAATAAATACGTAACCACAACAGTTTTATTACCATTTTTATCCCTGATTTTGTCTTATATGGTAAAAAACTGCTATGACCACGGATTTGTTCCGTAATTTTTTAAGGTTTTGCACAACCAATCCAGCTGCCAGTTTAAATCCGTAAATTTTACGGGATTTTTTTACAGTGTATGGTAAGACATCACTAGTTACCATTAAAATCAATAGATTTTTAATAACAAATTTCATACTTTTTACAGGTTAATAAGAGTTAATTATGATGTCATTATGGTGTATTCACAATCAAAATCACCCCGAAATAAAAATCCCAAAGGTGCAACATCCAATCTATGTGGCTTTACCAGTATAATCTCTAAAAAACTATTTATTTACGAACAAAATAAAAACGTCAACATCATCAAAAACAATACGCTTAACGAATCGGCGAAACGGAGAAAGATAGGAATGGATTTGGGAACCGAAACCGTCGCATACCAGATCGAAATGTCGCAAGTTGGGTAGAAGAGAAAACGATCGTTTTTCCTCGTTACGTTCCCAGAAGCGCCTGTTGCGCGAGCGCGCGGCTGTTGAAACGGGAGGATCGCCTCCCTCTGATGGAAAAAAAACACAGATTCGCTGGTTTTCGGTGACAAGGGGCATTGTAGTTTGATTCGAAGCGCTTGTTTCCGTGAAAAAAAGTTATTTTTACGGTCGATTGGGAAATGCTGATGAGCTTTTGGATTTAACGAGAAATTGTAATTGATAAAAGAAATTGTGAACTAATAGTTTAGAGATTTCTGGGAAGTATCGATGAAACTGGGATGGTGATTGTTTTATTCGTTTGATTGACAGGCTATAATTTCATTAAAAAAATGGCATCAAGCTTAATTTGAAATCAAACAAATATTTTTTTATTCCGTTTATAATATGAGGCTGTGGTTTTTTTATTGAATTCGGAACATTGCTGAGGAAACAGCTTTCTATTGATAGGTTGATTATGTTTTTTTTCGAGTCTATGTCAATGGAAAAAAGACAATAGAATGACAGAAAGAAATTAAATAAAATCAAGAATAAAGACATAATTAAATCACGGGTAAAATACCAAATGGTACTGATCATTTTCTAACCTGTTAAAAATCTTTATAGTAGTATGGGATGCTATTGTAAATATGTTCAAAGGTTAACAAAGGTTACTAAATATATCTATAGTATATGAATGCGTTGCTCTTTGGTACTGAGTTTTACAACATTAAAAACTTAGGATAAGCAATTAAAGTAAGATTGAAAAACATTTTTTAAGAGTTATTTTCTTTTCGAAAACTTTAACTCAACGAATCTTAACATTTCCCGAAATTGAAGAAAAAGGAACAAAATATTATTAACTGCCTTTAAAAAATTCGAAATTGGTTTGAAATTAAGAACTCACATTTAATAAAGTTTACTAATTTAAAAGTCATATTTATTTGTCAACTTTCAAGTTATCTTTTAAAATCGAATAAATTTTACACATATCCAGCCACACTGATGAAACACAAATCTAGCGAAAAATTTTATACTGCCATCTGAACTCCATTACTCTCTAAATTAAACGAAGAATATTTACTTTAATAACGCACCTCCAATATCCCAATTCATTACCACGTCTCAACATAGGGGAAATCATTATTAACCTCAGAGTAATCACCATAAAAATTAAACAAGCACACAGGCTCTTAATTGATCATATGCTCGCTTTAATATAGGGAGCGGCTAATACACCTTGTCTGCGCTCCTAAAATTACACCGAAACATCGTTGGTACAAATGAAATGCACCTTAATGAGAAGGGAAGCAGCCATTTTTGCGCCTCTAAGTCAACAAGCGGTCCCAATAACACTCTGCAAACTCATAACTGCGCTCTGTGACGCAAATTTGGAATCGAACCTTTTCACAAATGCACACGTGTCTTCAGGTTTGGGAAAACAAATGGTGGTCAATTGGTTTATTGGGGGCGGTTTCGGTTTCTCAATGTTGTGGACTAAATGAGACATGAAGGATGTTAATAAGAGGATGTGATTGTTGTAGTGGGTTAAATTTATGGGTTTGTTTATGATGGTGGGCGTATATTTATGTGGCGTATATTAAAAGGAAACAATCAGTTGTGAGGCTATTGATGAACTTTTGAGAGGAGTTTATTGAATTTTCTTTAATTTAATTTTTTAGCTATTAATTTATATAAAATTGTATATACATTTCATTTAATTAGATTTCGCTTATTAGTTTTATTTCCTGCTTGTATAAAAAAAGAAGAAAAATAAATTTTCATATTAATTTAATTATTTTTTGGTTAAAAAAGCTATAACTTCCCAATAGTCAGTATTACTTTTAAGTTAATAACTATTTTTTTAGTCGGGTTTCATTGTATTGCCATATTTTCATTTACCAATTTAACCAACTCAGCATTTTAACATGACTGATTATTGTTACCTTTCACTTGAAAATAAAAAACATTAGGAAATATTTTGTAAGGGGGTCTAAAATCTTAATTACTGGATTTAAAAGATGACACTTCGGAAAAGTATAAAAAAAAGTTTAAAACAACACTAATTGTATTTTTTCAGTGTATATAATATTTTATTTTATCTAGCTAACTTTATAATAGAGCTAAATCGTTTAGAAATGTCGCTAAAGTTAGAAAAAAGCCACTCTTTAATAATAAAGACGAATCTAAATTACGCAAATTTATAAAATAAATTATACCACTATCCATACATGAATTCTAACTTTTCCTGTATCCTAAAATCTATATATTTATTTTAGTAAACTTCAACTCTCGTTATTATATATTTATTCCTTGTCTTTCTATAACCAACTCAGTTGTTATTAATTCAATCTTGTTTCAGAATCCAAACCTTAAAACCATAAGTAAAGGCATTTCACAAAAAAAGCATTAAGGACAGTTTCTTTAAAATCGTACTTGAATCTCTCAGTCAGTAAATTACCGATTACCCTTTAATTCCACAAAAGAACCTCTCCATCAATGTCATTCCTCACACTCCTCCGCAGTACAATTTGCATTCTCCCCAATCCGGAACAAACCCAAACAGGTGTTCACAAAAGCCAGCAAAAAAGACAAACATCGGAAAAACAAAGGACAAAAGTGGGTGAAGGCTCCCGCTTCTGTTTGATCATCAGTCTCTGATCGAACGAATGTCAATATAGACGACATTGCGGCTTCCGTAGTATCCGCTCACTTCGATTGATAGGAATGACTCTGGACGGTGGTGGAATCCCTTGGACAAACGTATCGTGATGTGATACAGGTGGAGGCAAATGTTTTGGTACTTGTAGCAAAGTGGGAAAATGTCTTGTGGTGTTTAAGGTAGTGATTGGTGGAATTTTAATATTTTCCGGTTTCAATGCGTATGTATCAGGTTTTGAGTAGTCTTAAAGGAAGTACTTTTATGCATTGAATATACTATCTCGATACCTGAAAGTAATAGTTTTATGTATGAGTATGAGAGTGCGTTAGATGCCTATGTTTACAGATGACTTATGCAGTATTATAACTTTTAAATACGAGAGGGAGTGAAAAAGTTGTAGAAATATTTTTATTGTGTGCGTTCTTTCTAAAATGTTTCACCTTCCTTTGGCTCTCAAAGGTATTAGTTTGAAAATCAGAGTACAGAATATCAAATTTCTGAAGCTTTTTACAAACAATTTTCAATATTTACACTTCTATCCACACAGCATAATAAATTTATCACATTTATCGCCCCTTGTACCTCATAGCTTCTCAGCCATCCGTATGTATAGATATGTTTTGAAATCTAAAGGGTAGGTACTCGACACCTAAACTTAGAGATGAAATATACCAAACAAATGATGATTATTTATTCTCTTTATTTTCTTTGAACTATAGGGATAAAAATTTAGTTATTTTATATTTAGTTAGACATTTTTTTAATCATTATTAGGACCTGTAATTTATGGTATCTCATTTCTTTATGAGATTTTGTATGATATGAATGCTAAAATTAGCTGGTTATCTTCCAAAAGACTGTGTAATCGACCCTGGGATCAATGTAGTATTAATCCCTACCATTAAAAATGGAACCCGTTAATTGGTTTAAAACATACCTGGTGGAACAAAAAAGAGCATGCGTTCCATTTGTGTTGTCAAATTTATAAAGCATCTTTGAATGATAATCTTTAATAAAAGATTTGGCAGTAATTCTCTTTTTGACTTTCAATTAATAGTATTTATATTAATTTCATAGTAGATATTAAATTACCAAATACTCTTTTTTAAATAAACTGATCCGTGATTTTAACAAATTTTGTTTTATTTACTCATACCCTCCTAAAGCGCACAGTGTATATCTTTTACCATTATAAATATAGGCTGTTTTCTGCCAGAAAAACTTCAAGCATAGCTGTAAAAATAATAAAAATCCACCACCGGCGTCTATTTTTAGAACCAATGTTTGAGCAGTTGCTCCAAAGAACTTCTCGAACTGAGCAAGGCCAACCTAATACGATTCACAATGGAGGCAAAGAAACAAATGCATTACATAAACCGGGGAAAATGAAAGAGTGAATCATGTATATTTGTTGTTGGATAAGCAAGTTAGATGACACACGTAAACTGGTGGGACGTTTCTTGTGGGGCGTGTCCTTATAAGTTCTACAAAAATAGATATTTTGTAATTGCGGTAATTTCTTTATAAGTTGACTGCTTCAAAGATTTTACTACATACTGACTGTACACAGGTTGTTTCAAAAGTACGTTTCACGGCTTTTATATAGAACCAACGTTCTTACATCACCCTTAGTGGCAAAATAAGAAAGTAAAAAAAATAATTAATTAATAAAGAAAGAAAGCGCCAAATCCTTAAATGAACTGGCCGCGTTTTCTCTGAATCAGTGAAGCAGTTTAAGTCGGCCAATCAAAAAATGTTCATCAAATGCACACCAAGTTGCCAAGTGGAGCTAATTGAATGGGTTTGGCAACTCAGAACCGAATTTTCAATATTAATTTACTCCTCCCCCAATGAAATTCCGCAGCTAATTCTTTTCACAGTATGTGTTTTGTGAGTCATCTTCTTATGCCTGTAAAATTTCCATCCGTGTTTGTGAGTTTAGCCTGAGAACGTTTCCTTGTAAGAGTTAGGAACCTCTGTTCTACGAAAACCGAATTCAGCTCAAAGTAGACTCCTGTTTTAAATTTCAAAAAAAAAAATAAGGATAAATCCAGTTTTGATCCGCACGAATTCCGTTCTCAAAAGACCCCTTATGCCCGAGGATACCATTCTACAGAGAGTATAGAAATTCTCTCGAGATTCAAAAAAGAATACAATGCGAAAATGAGACAAAAAAAGTCAGAATATTTCAGTAAAAGTTGCAAAGTAAGTATGGACTACGAGGGATAAAACGTATGAGAGTAATACTAACTTTAAACTACGTTAAAACACGGCTCATACCTTTTATAAGAAAGTTATTTTTTTTTATAATCTTAACACATTAAAAAAACTTTTGTATTAAAATAATGAAACAATAAAAATATTGGTTAGACTGATAGGTTTATAATTTTAATTTTTATGGGGTATACATGCAGAAATTATAAAGAAACATAACTATATGCAAAGAATGTACAAGGGATTCGTTTCATAATTTTCTATAGCCTCTTGAAATCAAATTTGATTGCTTTATTAAATACGATACACGTTTGAAATTTCAATCAAATTTATTTCATCCCTAAGTCAGCAGTATACCTGCTTAAAATGGGGAAATATTTATTTTTAGATATATGCAAGTTTTAAAGATATCTAAGTTCGAGATAACGAGGGCATACTATTACTATTATTTTGTTATTTATTATAGAATTATTATGATTGAGCTTTAATCTAACTATCTTCAGTTTTTTACTTTTCAATTTTCCTCTCTATGGTCTAGTCTCTTGATTACGATAAACTTCCTCAAACATTATCATAAAATATTTTAATGATATTTTTAATTTTTTAAATTTCTTTTACAGAACAATTTAAGGATGATATATTTTACAAATCGTGGATTTCGTAAGTCAAAAGAGTGATGTGTTTTAAAATGTTGAAGTACAAACAAAATATACAACTCAGAAATTCTGAGAATTTTCATCACTAAATATATTTTCAAAGCATATAACTTTATTATACTTTTAAGCTAACGCGAATTGGAGTATGATTTTTTAACAAATGCTTTATACCTATACAAACTTTTAAGGAAATATCCGAATTGCATGAACTAGTTTAGTTAATGGGGAAATAGTTTCGAGTGTATTTGTAATATGAACATTATCACTGGGGCTTTCGTAATCTTTCTCAAATTAGTTATTTTTTTATTGGATAGTTAAATCTATATAATAACGCCAAAAAAAACTTTATTCACTTCAAAGCGAATCATTATTCCTTAATCAGAACTATTCTCAATGTTTGTACCCTGATTCGTTATTTCCAAAGTGCATTAATAGTAATGGGATCATGGTTTGAATAGTTTTTAGTAAATATCTACGACATAATAGTTAACTTTTTATATTGATCTATTAAGCTTATTCTGACTAATTGCTATAAATCGATAAGATTAGAAACTAACATTAGTTCAACCCTTATACACTTAAAAAATAATAAATTCAGTTTTATAGTGTTTTAAAAGCATTACAGTAGAATCTTTTACAATCTTTTGCATCTTCTTTTTATCTTTGGTGTTATAAAATTTTTTTATAAATCCTTTCAATCCTGACCACCTCAAATTTTCTATAGGATTCAATGTCAATCTCGGTCAGTCAGTCTAGAACTATGCATTGGTTTGAAAACCAAAAAAAGTTTATATTGATGGTATGAGAAGATGGTTTTTGAGAAGTAAACTATGTATTCTGAACCATGAAATTACTGCATGGTTTTCCGTGTAACATTATAAGCAACATGATATAAAGGTCCAAAGTAATGTTATTACTGTTTTTGTGTGAAACTATATATTTTTATTCTCAAAAAATGAGGATAAAATATACATATATGCGCAGTATTTTAGAATTTAGCCAATATTCTAATTGGGTGGAGCAAAACAAGATTGGATAACTCTTAAGATTTTTTGTTAGATTTTAGTGTATCTTTCAAAAAAGCACTATGGGTAGAACCGGCATCAGGTTTTTCAATTAAATTCTAGCTCATATATAATTCTTTAGTAATTTTATTTTAATAAGAAACTAAATTTTAAATATTTTAAACATTTAAAAAAAAACTTTATACAGCTGTAAAAAAAGTTGTCAGTCTTAAAATATTTCCTTATTCCCTAAGAATTTGTAGTTGGGAAAAATTACCCATAAAATAAAGAATAAATGAAGAAAGGTTCGTATTAGTTTAAGTGTGAAAACTAATACGAACTTTAAGGGAATACGTTAAGGTTGTTTAAGTGTGTGTCTGAGTATTAATTTTTCATCATTAAACACATACAGTGTGCCTGTATTGCCCTTTGTTTTGAGAAAACAAAACATGAAAATTAGACATTTTTTACATGAGCTCCAAAAAGTGTTACTTTATATATTAAGGAATATAAGACTAAGTTTTACTTTATATATTTTACGATACATTTTGTATTATCCCAACAGTCAAGAAATTGCCAAATATGAGGGTTTCAGTGAAATTAGAAAGTCATAATTACTTATCTTAAAAAAAATTAAGGTTCTTTTTTTATTCTAATACTCGTTACTACCACTCGTCAAAACAGATTGAACAAGGAATATAAGAGCTTGTTACTATGATCTAGAATAATTAATTCAGACCTATAAAATTGAAAACAACTTACTCATTTTTGGTATGAACAAAATAAACGAAACCTTTACTTAAAAGCTTGCTGGTAAAAGTGAAACAACGTAGAGCTATTCAGTCACTCAATTCTTATCGTAAAGCTTGAACAATATCCTTCGTTCATTCAAGAAAGCTTTTAATAAGCTCGTCTGTTCACTTAACGATTCATTAAGCGAGCTACAAGCTTTGCGCCCTAATCGAACGATATTCTTTATTAAGATTAATCGTCTCCTGTGGAAGAAAAAGAAGCAAGGCAGAAGCAAATGAGAAGCATGTGTAGTTGAGGACGGATGGAACTGACAAGAGTGTAAAAAGAAAAGGGGCCATTTCATAATTACGCAATTACGGTATAAATGAAATAACTGTATCCCTTTTAATAAGAGGGGATATATATAAATTTAATCGTTTTTGTTTGAATTGACTGTCGTCCTAAAGGAGCAATTAATGACTTAATAACTCAATTTTCTCAACTTTTTAGGAGACGAAGAAAACTGGCTCTTTTTATAGCGAACAAAACCGGCGGTTAAAGATACAAGTGATTCACAAAATACTTATTTTAGGTCATCAGACATTAAATTTCGATAGATTCATAACTCATAATGGCCGAAAAAGGAATTAGTAATTATGTGCCTTTAGCGTCGCAATCTTTATGCTGTAACTACAAATTAGGTTTTCATTTCAGTTTTGTAACACATTATCAAAAAGCTTATGATCGAATATAAATTCTACATTTGTATATATTTTTTGAAAAGTGAGGGTAAGCTCTGTGTGAGCTACTCTTTTGAGGAAAGTTAAAATTTTAAAAATTTCATTTTATAAGAAACTATTAGCTTTAAGAGGTTAAATGTTAATAATGTTACAGTAAATTATGTGAAATAGAAATCAAAAAGTGGAATGAAAATTTAATTATTTTACTATCTTGATTGAAATGATTAAAACCAACTAAGTTTATCCCTTTTTTTAAATCAATTACCATCAAGGAAGAAAAGGAAGAATATTTTAAAATATCTGTTAAGATAAATTAAGCTTTAAAGTTTAAAGGATTCCGTAATAAATTTTTCAGAAATATTTCTACAAAAGAGACATTTTTATAGGATTTATAAATTTGCAGACTTTTTCACTTAAAAACTCATTAAAGATTTCAACGAAGTATAAAATGAGGTTTAAGAAATCAAATAATGGTCCAATCATAGCTACTACTGAACATTTATTATAATCCCATACTTACCGCAAATAACAAATTACATATTAATAAAAAATAATTTATCTTTGTCTAAAAAAAATAACCTCACTTTCACGTTTTACAAACACATTCCATGAAAATATTTTATTTTTTAAAAATCATTTAATATTTGATTATTCTCTTTATATGTATGAGAATTTTATAAAGCATATTATAAATTTACTTTTTAATAAAGATTACGCAATACTTTCTTCAGCAGACTATTGTTTGAAATGTAAACAAGAAAACAACTTTAGAAAGGGGATATTTTCTTTTTACTGACGGATAGAATTTTGGACTGGAGTTGTACTACTACTCTATTATATTCAACAACAATTAAAATTTTGCTTTACTTTAAAAAATTCTCTTATAAATCATGTACGCCTTATAAGTTGTTATGTAAGATTACAAAATTCTTCTTGATTTCTGTAATGCATTCGCAGAATTTGCACACTGTGGAAGTTAATATTCCTCTTCCAATAGTTAGAGAGGTATGATGAAACAATAAAATAAAACTCAAAGGAATATTAAGTACACAGGTGTTTCTGAACTTGTTGTCAAATGTGGAATTTTACTGTCACATTTTTAGTTATTATTGTAGAGAAAGATTCACTTTTCTAATAATCAGTAATTTTAAAGGAGATGGAATAATATTATCTTTTTAAGAGCTTTGGGGGTAGTACTCAAATGTTTTTGTAATAACAAAATAGTGAAGTAATTATAATTAAATATTATCAGTACTATTTTATTCAAAACTGAGTCGTATTGCAGTAAATTTTAAAGATTTTTATGAAGTTCCTTGGAATAAGTTTCATATAAATTGAATATTCCCACACATAACTCCTCTTTCCATTGAAATGCATAGAAATACCTAACTAAATAAAACCTTAAATTATTACTTAAACTATAGCTTTATAATCCAATTTTATACTTAATTTATATTGCTTTTTGACTAAACAAATCATGTACGTCTTTTACTCTTTATTAATTTGAATAAAAGAGAAAATAATAACAAAACATTTACAACGCATAATATATTAGGAAATGCAGAAATGTATTACACATCTACAGTGTAAAATTCATTAGAAATGAGTCTAATAAGTAACTGCAAAAAATATTTAAAGCCGACATAAACGGCATGTTTAAAGTTCTGAAAAGTTTTCAAACAAAGCTCTCCTTACGATGTAAAAAAGCACTTTAGTTTCCTACAAGTATAACGTTCTATCAAATTCTTGACTTACAGTTACAATGAAGTATCCCTATTTAGTGATTAAAAGCTAAAATGATCAAACATGAAGTAATTAAAATAACTTTTGTGACATAGGATACCTAAGGTATTACACCTACACTATTATTCACGTGGTATGATAACATTCATCCTTATAATTTTATAAAAACAATTCAATTTACAAGGTTCAAGCCTATCGTATAGGAATATGAAAACTGTAATAGCCTTGAATATGAACTCAGGCGACCTTGTGATACCACAATCGACTGTATCCGTCATTTCTTATCGCCCTCCTTGAGAAAACGAATCCGACAGTGACGAACTTTAGGGAATCCTTACGCCGCACCAGTGGAACTAAACATTTACAGAAAAAAAACCACTAGTTTCTGAAAACTCGAAATTTCCCCCATAACAGCAATTTAGTCCTTTAAGGACAGAGTAATTGATTTGAACATTAAGTCCATTCCATCTATAAAATTAAAATTCTTGGAAATATAAATAAAAATCTTAAGTTTCAGAACTAGACTATTCTTCGAATTTTAATTATTTGTACGGGAAATTCTTAGAATATCTTATGCATTTAATTTTTCTCGCATGTTTCAATTTTAGTGTTATTGTTTTTGTAACATAAATATTAGCTTAAACAGTATGGAAATTTGAGGATTTAAAGGATCTTTAAGAACGTATACAGTATCCATTAATAATTTTTGTTTTTAAAATATTGTATCCATTGAAGTTTCCTTTCAAAACTTAAGTAATTATGATAAACAGGGCTACAATTTAAAACATGCTTTCTTCAATATATATGTGTTCAAGGTGTAAATGAAATAATGATTTTTGTACTTTTTACAAGGAGTTAATTTTATAAACAATAATTAATTTTAATGTTCAAACCTTTTAATTATTTATTTAAGCAAAATAAAAAGATATTTGAAAACCGCAATGTAATATAGTTTTATGGATTCATTATTACCCAACACCAAATGTTTAAATATAAGTATTCACAAAAAAAAATCGACAGCTTTTGAAAGCATAGGAATTTTATGCCTGCAATGTGTAGGGTAGCTAAACTCATCTGCATAATACTACCACTCCCTAAATATTATTGAAGAATTAATTGTCACCTTCAGGCATAAAAAAAACACGACTTCTCTCCTGAAACTACTTTATCCTGGTTGCTATCTACAAACGGAGCTTTTGTGAAATTCCAGACTGACTGTTTTCATGTTAATTTTTAGACGCGTAAGATTTTCCCACGCATGTTTCATATAAAAAGGTCACATATTGAGTAAATATTTCCCAACACCCTACAAAACACTACTTTCACCTAAAAGAACTGTGAAAGGATGCAAGACGAGCTTCTCACGGACAGCAAGACACACCATCACTTATAAACCACGCAAAAGTTCTAGAATAACACAGAAGCAGCTCCCCCAAGAGGGACCGCGTGCATAAAAAACTTATTAATTCCTGCACTTCTTATTATGCAAGGATTCGTCACTTGGCTGGCTATGATGAAATTTCCTGTCCGTTGCCAAACCGAGAGACACAAATAAATGAAATAAATATACGAGGGTGACGCTTTTTTAGAAGCGCGTGACGGGTTCAACGCTTTTTAAGGAAAAGAATCGAAGCTCATCTGCATAATTGGAATGCCGGTCGCCGTTAACCCTTTGCGCACACAATGCGAGTCGAGATTTACGGTTGTGGCTCCGCATGTCTCGGGACCGCAAAGAGTCAATGTCGGTCGTTTCTGCGACGCATGTCCTCCTGGACACGTGATGATCTGCCACCTTCGACAACATGGCTTGGTGGATCTCAGACATGAACAACAATACATCTCATTTCTGTTTGATCAGGCTGAAGTTCCCTGTGCCTTCCACTTATTTGGTGATAATCTATGTTTTCAAATCACGATGAACTAACTCTTCAGAAGAAAAAATTCAATACAGTATAAGATACAAGAGGTTAGATCCTAGAGGGAACTTTTATAGTCTGTTCATTTAGAACTGGCGCCTGAGACGAAATGTATTAGAAGCAGTTACCATTGTAATTATCATCGAAAGCATTTTCTTCTGCAATGACAAGGCAGCCGAAACAGAAGTAGTTAAAATGCTGTAAAAAAATCGGTCACTGAAGTTGTGTGAAGACCGTTATGAAGCATTATTGAGCGTTTTTGATCCTGTTTCAGGCCCCAATTCTAAATGAACAGACTATAGCAGAGTCTGCTCTGATTGGTTGGTTGAAATTTCTCTAGAAAAAAGTTTTTTCAATAAAATAATAACCCAGGACCAGTAACTGCGGTATGCTAAGCAAGCATCCTACCACTGCTCCATTGGAGATTCAGTAACCATTAAACTTATTATAACATCTTTCTCATTGGGTTAACTTTTGAGACAGCAGCATTGTTGCGGACTGGGAAAAGTTCTTTCTAGGTACTATATATAGTCTCTTTTACATAAGACTTAGTGTTCTGGAATTCTTCTGGTTCTTCTCAAGCTCTACAACTGATTCCCAACCAAAGATGTCTTAGAAAGTCTAAACAAATTTGATCTACGTATTTTATGATGTGTCCACCATGTATTGACAACTTTTCTAGTTTTCCAGAATTCTTTCCCTCTGGTTTAGGTCTTTACCGAACTTCTGTCTTTATATGGTATTTTCGTCGTATATGGACAAGGCATCGTATTAGTTGAAAAGCTTCAATCACTTTAAGTAAATTTGGTTCTCTTCATATTTGTTGTAGTTAAAAATTATACATGTTATCCTCCAAACTTTATTTTTCCTTTACTCAAAAATTCTCCTCAGGAGTTTTCGTTCAAATGTCATTAATTTGTCTTCAAGGAGAGACTTCCAAAGAATCAACTTACGTACGAAGATCACTCAAAGATATTACTGGACGTTACATGGAGGTCAGTTTAAGAGCTGCTGTGTAGACCTAAGAGTTTCGTACCCAAGTAGCACAGACTTTTAAGATTCGTCCATTTTTTTTTTCAAGTATAGCCAAATTTCGTTTATTTCTTGTAACAGTTACGTAAAATTGACATATTTGGCTAGCGTAAACTTGGCATGAGCTGAGTGACTAGGTTAGGTCTTCTCTCTAAATCAGCCAAGTTTATGCTTTAATGTAAGGTAATGGTATCCTCCGTTTTTTATTTAGTAAAGAATGCGTCTGTAAGAACTCAAAAAAAATTTCACACACTATAATAATTCTAAATATTTCTTTTATCCAGAGTCTATTAAATATCAGCTCATACACTGTTCCTCAGTTTATATATGTGAAACTATTTATTTCAAAATACAGCAAATATTACTTTTTCAAAGAGAATATAACTACTGATGTTACAAAAGTAACTACTCCAACCTTAATACCTTGTTAACTAACTATGGATAAAAAATATAATAAAAGGAAAAACAACATTATCTTCATATCCTTCTAGTCTATTAATAAAAAGGATAAAAGTTACAGCTATTAATAAAACCGCTCTACAGGGAAAAATAGGTACTATCAAATAAATATTTTATCTTACATTTAAAAAACGATCCTTTATCAACTGTATCTATATATCAAGAACTGCTATCAATGTTATTTTATCTTCCCCAGATTATAAATTAACTTAATTAAATGAGACAATTTTTTATGTTAAAATCAAACCATAAATATTATTTTCCGTGTTTATCGATATTTTCATTTGTCCTAATAATGAATAACTTACAGCCATATTCACAGCCATCGGAGTTTGTGTTAACCAGCAGCTAAAGAAAAAAAGATGAGCTTTTCGCTGACTCTGGTGGAATACTTCTTTGACCAAGGATTTAACACCTACGCTGATGGCTGTGAATATGACAGTTAATGTATTATCGTATATCAATAAGTTTATTCCCAAATAATTAATCAATTAATTTTTTCTCGTAGTACTACGGTATTTTAATTATGAAATTTATACCTTCATTTTAATGCTGCGATAAAAAATATATATTCTAGGTTTCATGAGGAATTTCCAACCATAGTGTAACTTTTTAAACTGATAAACGATTATCGAAATTAAGGAATTATAATATCAATTCATAATTTCGTTACACTTTTTTAAGTGAAAAATTCGCAAATTTTTTAAAAAATAGATTTGAGATATACTTAATTAAACTTTAAATAATAAAATGCTTTATTGGAGTAAAAAATTAAGCAATAACTCTCATAGAGAAGTTGAAAAATTAAATTAATGAAAACATTTTTTTAAAGATAAATCAGTTTCTACTTTTGCACCCTATGAATAATTTTAAATCTCCCCCAAAAATATAGTACTTTTATTTGCAAACACTTTAGCTAGGAAAAATTTGTTTTTGATTTAAAAATCTTATATCATTTTATTAACAGGAAATATCCTAAACTAATTATGGAATGGAAATTAGAAATGCTTAGTAAAATATAGTACATGTTTAAAAGTTTCATTGCTTTTTAATTTCCTTGCTTTTATGCAATTTTGATATTAGCTTAAAAGGTGTAATGTGATTTGATTTTAAATTAATTAAAACTATCTCTTTTCATGTTACAAAGATTACATTAATATAGAAAAATCTTTACATCAAACAATTTAAAACTTGCTCTCGGTTATTGTTTTAAACGGAAAATGATTTTGTAACAATTCGGGGGGTTTTACTGATGTTCGTAATGATTAATATTAAAATAGATGTCTGTAGTAAAGGAAAATTTTATGAAGGTAATACTAAAGATTATTTTTAAATATGATATATTTTATACCCTTTTTTCAATAATCCTTATTGCATGTAGCATTTTTTAATGTAGGGCATATTTTAATGTATTAAATTGTTTACTGGCATTGAGGTATATTGTTTTACCACAGCTTTTAAACAAATACTGAGCGTTGGAGAGAGAATAAGATTTTCTTCAATAGTTCAATTATAAAAACAAAATAACTGTAAAATATCAATTAACATTTATAATTCCAATAGTGAATATGATTTTTTTAAAATACGTATAATCGTAAAACTTCTCTCAGAAGCGTTAAAGGTTCAGAAGTTAAAGTTATAAGTGCATTTGAATAGTCAACATAAATTTAATTAAATTAATCATAAACTTTCAGAAAACATTTTTATATTCAATGGCAGGTCTTAGAAGTTATGATCAAAGTCCCTTTTAGAAAAACATGTTGGAAAATTTTTGGCTAAGGTAATATTTACAACATACTAATCTATACAGATATTTTATTATTAAAATTTTAAAATTAATAATAATTTTGGATAAACTAACAAATTCTCTTTATAAAATGTAAGAAATATTATGTAAATATTAGAAATAAAGATATTGAAAATAAAGTTTACAAAGCATAGTTAAATTAAAAAAAATTTCAGCAATAATAATAATTAAAACACATGAAACAATGAATTTCGAAAGGTTCAAGCTAAACAAACTTGACTATTTTAAAAAATTTCAAAATCTAAAGGAGCTTCAAAATATAAAGAAAAGCCCTATTTGAAAAACTGATATTTTAAATTCCTCTTTAATCTGTTAAAGATAACAGATGGTCCGTGAGATCCTTGGAAAGGGTCCACAAAGATGTAAGGAGCTACTCTTCTTAAAAATTATGGGTCACCTAGAGAAATTAAGATACACAACAAAAATAAAAATTTATGTTTTGGGCAAAAGGATGCTAAAGAGCAGAAAGAAACTCAAGAGTAATAGGATGTTTATAAGCTTCAAAACATGCTGAAGATAGAGATGCTTAAGAACACAAAGAGGCTAAAGAGCAAAACGGTGTGAGAAATACGAAAAAAATGCTTAAAGAGTACAGTCATATTCACAAGTTTTTTATAAGAAAATTTTGATTAAATTCTTGTTATTTGTACTAAGTTTTAAATTGCACAATATCAGTTAAATTAAAAATATTTCAGAATAAATTTCTTGTAAAGCCAAAATATACCCAGCAAAGAACATCTGCAAAATTGCTTCAAAAAGTGAAGGGAATTAAAACACTTAGTCTGCACTTTTCTCTAGAAAATCTGCAGTTTTTTTACTGCAAATTTTATGCATCAATCTCTTGAATCCCCTATGAAACCTTAACCACCCAGTTTCAATATGACACGTCCGATTCTGGTAATAAAAAAATCCGCGCAAAACAATTCCCCACCAAAAAGTGATGCAATTAGCCGCATTACCATTGATTCTTTCTCGGAACCGAAACCGGATCGCACCCGATTCGGGAAAAATAAACGGGAATGCAGGTCACGCCGAGCGTTGCGGCGGGTTCCGAAACCGTTGTTTGCTCTGCCGAATCCTGGATTTCAGGTTGGGCAACGGATCATCTCACCTCAACTCCTTCGTTACTCAACCTCCAGCAGGTGAATCCACACTCCCTTTCGACAGAGTTATGTCAGGACCGAAGCGTTACCTCATGGAACAGGGTATCGGGATTCAAAATATTTACCCAGTACATGGCACTATGTGTGCATTCGTTCTGCTGGAATACCAGAGAAAACGCAGTTGGGAAACAGTGTGGATCGGGTTTTAACATTGCAAATTATGGCAGCCTGTGTTTGATGCCGGAATTTAGTTCTTTGTTTCGGCAATGGTGTGATGCGTTGGGGAAGATCTCGGTGGGTAAGTCGGTCACGAGAAGTGATTCCAAGGTCACTCTGGTGCGCGTATGTATGTAAATGTATCTAGACGGCGAGACAGACGTAATGGCTAATGGGGAGATAATGATTTAATAATGTTGGAGACTCAGAAAAGCTACTTTCCAATTAAAAGCTGGTTTCAAGTTTGTTTAACTATTTAATTGTGTGCGTGAAACTGATACATGATTTTGAGGCTGATTGACATGGAGTCTTTCTGTAAAGTTAGTTTCCTGGGGAAGCTGCTTTCTCTGATCAAGATCATACTAGGTATTTTGCTTGTTTAGATATACGCAGTTGTTTCTCAAAATCATAATCAACAGTTCCAAACCCTGATGAGCAAAACAGGTAAAAGAGAGGTTAAGAAAAATTTCTAAAAACGTCATATCAATTTTCAAAAGGATACTACCTATATCTATTTCTGACAACCTTAGATTCATTAACGGTGTAAAAAAATAATAATTTTTAAAAATGTTATGCATAGAATATTCTAGAAATTATATCACACGTATTTACTTAGGAATAATTAATACACTTTAAATAAAATTAATCAAGCTTTCTGTTTTGTGGGACTAAATACGTAAAAGTTTTTTTTTGTTTTGTATAGTCTATGTATTACGGTTACATAACGATGAAACCAGATGTTGCTTATTAAGGAAGTGCTTTTACAAGAGATGCGATTTTTCCCGTCACTTTTATCAAAACGAGGCCAATTTAAGCCACATCAGTGATGACGGAGTGGTACCGAAAATAACCAAATGGTACTGATAAAATCTTGATTGTACCAGTCAATTTTCGAAATGGTACGAAGTTCGATTCTTGGGACTTTGACCACTTGGTTTTTCTGAAGGTTATGCTTTTTTCAAACTTATGTAACTGTAACTAAATTTTAAAATGATTTCCAGCCATAGTAGCCTATTAATAAATATAAAATGATGTCCAAGCTAAATAGGATATAGATAATTCTGCATAGATATTATATAAATCATGTAAACTACAGAAAACATTTTTATCGGCTTTTAAAATTAATACAGACATTTATGTAATTTTTTTAACTTTGAATTTATTGATATATTTTAAACTGCAGTTACGAAAAACACAATAAGTTTTTTAATACAAAAGTAAAATTGTAAAAACAATAAATGAAAGATAAAAGCAAAACCAATGCTTTTAAGTTATAAATTCTTAGGTATGGAGTGATAAAAACCGAATACTTAGGGGGTTTGAAACAATTTTAGTTATAGAATACTTAAGTTTCAAACAATTTTAGGAGTAAAATACATTTACTGGAATATTTAGCAAAAAAAAAACATATACATACATACTTGTTATCTAAATTTTTGTGTAGGTACATTTCTGAACTTGAAAAGTTTTTTAAAGTTGTTTAAGTTAAAGTTGCTTAAAAAAGTTTAAATAGTTCAAAAATTAAATTTTTTTAAACCTACTTTCCACAATATCTAACTGGTCATGGAGGGTTTAAGAAGTATCTTCATCGTTTTGGTTTGGCTCCTTCATCGTCTTGTGACTGTGTATTTGGTGAATAAGAAATAAGATGTCCTTCATATTTTTTATGATTGTTCTAAATTTTCACCCCAAAGAAAAGTCTTAAGATTGGCCTTGGAAGAATTGCACATCACTTGGCCAGCATCTCTTTTTGCTATGATTTTCAATAGAAAAACATTTACATTATTTGTTAATTTTGTTGAAAGTGTTTTTTGATTCTGTTGTTTTGTACTGATTACTGTTTTATTTGAGCTTGTAACTTACTTCTGTAAGCCCCATGTTATACTTTGTAGAGCATGGGGAGATTTTAAATTTGTTTCAATACAAAAAAATCTCAACAGAAAAATTTGAAATTTGATGAAAGGTAATTTATTTCAAATTATGCAACTACTTAAATCACAAATAAATAAAAAATTATCAGGAAGCTTTAAGAAAGCGTAAACCCATTCTTTAGCAGTGATAATGAATACATTTTTTTGAAAAAAAGTAGTTATGTGCTTTATGATTTTTCAGATGAAGTCATTTTTTATCAATTTAAAAAAAAAACGAAACCATAAGTTTTTATCTTCTTCAGGCAGCATAATTTCAGAGACCTAAACAAAATCAGTATCACCCGAGTTCTTAAATTACGTTTGAATAGTTGATATGACGGCTTAAACATAAATGAATTGTGCTTAGGATTTAAGTTAAGATGTATGAACGCGTCAGATTCTTTCGGTGATTCAGCAATTTTCAATTTACAAAAGTTTTAGATTTCATTAAACACAACGTTTGCTTGGCACGTGTTATAAAATCGTAATAGTTCTTTTTTGACTGTATCAGTTTCATGCCGCCCTTAATGTTAAAAACATTAAATTTGATATTGATTGCATATAAACTGAAGTGGCAAAGAAGGATTTTGACTGCTTGTTGAATGATTATTAAATTTAGGAAAAAAAATTAAATCTAAATAATTATCTTTCCACTGGATGCTAATAGGCTTTGAAGTAGTGATTCACAACAAATTCTGTGAACTGGTCCATGAAATTGTAGATAGTAGCCCACGAATAAGTGAGGTGCTGCACTTATAAAAAGTTTAGGGTTTAATTGGAGAAATTAAAAGATATCTATGCGAGGCCTCCTAATAAATAAATAGAATCAAAACGCAATAAGGTCCAAACAGGAGCAATCAGATGCTGAAAGGTAAAAAGAGGCTCAAGAGCAAAAGGATCCTGTGAGATGCTTAACATCAAAGGGATAAAAAAGGTAACGAGATGCTCAAAAACTGTGAAATGCTAAGGAGTTAAAGAGAGGCTTAAGAGCAAAGAGATGTGCAAAGACAAAGGGATATAAAAGAGTTAAGAGATGGTCAAAAACTGTGAGATATTGAGGAGCAAAGAGATCCTTAAGAGCACCGGGATGTTCAAGTACAATGGGATGGGAAAGACTAAAGAGATAGTCCAAAACTGTGAGATGCTATGGAGCAAAGAGGTGATTAAGAGCAAAGGGATGTTCAAGTTTAAAGGGATGGGAAAGATTAAAGAGATGGTTAAAAAACTGTGAGATACTATGATGCTAAGGAGCAAAGAGGTGCTTAAGAGCAAAGGGATGTTCAAGTTTAAAGGGATGGGAAAGATTAAAGAGATGGTTAAAAACTGTGAGATGCTATGATGCTAAGGAGCAAAGAAGTGCTTAAGAGCAAAGAGATGTTCAAATACGAAGGGATGTAAAAGAGTTAAGAGATTGTCAAAAACTACGAGATGTTAAGGAGTCTAATCCTTAAGAGGAATGGGATATTCAAGTACAAAGGGATGGGAAAGACTAAAGGGGTGGTCAAAAACTGTGAGATGCTATGGAGCAAAGAGATGTTCAAATACAAAGGGATGTAAAAGAGTAAAGATATGCTCAAAAGCTGTGATATGCTAAGGGGCAAAGAAATACTAAAGAGCAGAAGGATGCTCAAGAACACAGATGTGGGATGCTCAAAGACCTTTCACTACCATATATGGTCAAAGTGTAATTTTTTCTTGCCATGATACCATTGTGTTTTTAATGATGTTATACTTTCTGCATATCTGTTTATTCATTGAGCAAGGAATGTTTATTTGTTTGTGTGGAGAAAATAATGTGTCCTTGTATTGCAAATTCGTCCTGTTGTTGAACTGTTACGCTTCCAAACAGCAAAGTCAAGGCAAAATGGCGGAGAGCCTTGGAATACGAAATATCAGAACGAACTCCTTTGTCAAGTCATTCCACCCTCAGTTTCTCAATCGCTGTTTCCGTCGCTCCGAAGGGGCGAATAAGAAGCAGATAGAAAAAAAAAGGAACAGAAGACCGAAAAACATCCCATTCTCTCGTGTGACAACCGCACAAGTATTTATATTTCCTCCAAAAGAGCACGGCGCTTTTTCATTACCATCCCGGGGTTTTATTTCAATTAAAACAATGCCATTTCCCAACCACGGCTCCGTCTGCGATCGGACATTTACGCCATAACTCACTAATTAGCATAATTCCCGCGTAAAAAACGTCCGAAATGCAAAAACGCACACAACCCTTTGGTGACTTTTACCTCCGCTCATTTGAATAATACTGCCGCCGAGTTCGTTGTAGCCTCGACCGTGAAGCCAGCCGAGAGCGCGAAGGTCGGAATTATGGAATTTACCTTGCGCATATGCAAATGAGCGGGAGGGTTAAGAGCCTGGATTGTAATTGTTCTGTGGTGCTTTTTGTCTGTGACTCGTGCCTGCACTTCATTCATTCATGAGGGAATAAGGATCGGGTCTAAATAATCGCGGCTTCACGTTCTGTAGGCGCCACCGGTGTCTTCAATGGGGGACACTCACGCAGGTTTGCTTCTTGCATGTGGCCTTCGGATGTACGCCATCCAAAAATAGTCGGTCTCATAGCTCAGAAGACTAGCTTCTTGATACCTATCGATGGTACAGTTGATAGTGAACCTTATGCAACCTAAAAAAGGCCACTATAACCAAATAAACCTCCGGAGTCTAGAGTGGGGGACACCGACACAGGTTTGTTACTTTCAGGTAACCTTCGGCTGTAAATCATCCGAAAATACTATGTAAGTTTGGAAGACCGGCTACTTAACATCTATCTTCACCATACGAAGTTTTTACCCGCGTTGTATTTAACCTCGTGGGACCTCAAAAATGTTCAGTATATCTGTAGGTTCACTTATAACCATTTTGTTACATTATCTAATAATCTAAGGTTTTTTATTTGCTCCTTACACCATAAATTAATAAAATTCAGACCTTTGAGTAAACTTTCTTAAATCCATTTGGTGTTATGGAAAGCTGATATAATCACCTGGTATAACTAGTGTGGGTATAAGAACAGTTATTACGAGTAGATATTGCATACTTACTCTTATGATAAAGTAATAAAGATTTTAATGAAATGTCTAGTCAATCACATATATATATACTTTAAAAGTTATCTTTCAAATGTAGTCATGCAGAATTGACAAACAATGTAGTACCTAAAATAATTTTCATTCAATTCTAAGAGAAAGGACAGCTTACTTTATTGATGTACAACACACATTTACTTAATTGATATAACAAATTTAGTTGAAACTGAAACTGATGGGCTTTCAGCACTTTTTAGAAGAAGAATGTTTTACTATGCACTTTCTTAACTACATATCCTTTTAGGTTTATACCTTTTCATAAGTTTAAAACTAAAAACTATCGGCGTTTAATGCTTTATTTCCTAAAAAAGTCTTCATCAAAATATTTTAGTATGTCTCATCATCTCCCAGTTATTATCCTCAAAAAAAAAAAAACTCTCCCGGCAATAACCCCAAAAATTAACGAAAAAAAAAATGAAAAAAATCCATACAAAAATAATAAACATCCATACTACAAAACAAGAAAGAACTGATCAAGTTTCTTGGAACCATTAAAGAAAAAAAAACGAGTACTCAAACACACAAAGTAACAGCAATTCGAGTCAAACAAAACCTCTAATTAGTTTCGACTCCGCTCGCACGCGACTTCAATTATATCCAATGATACGGCATTTAATGTCTCTCTTAATCGCTACCAAACGCCCCGGACCTCAATCCCACTTCCGTTCTCCCCCCACCAGGGGGCAGGCGGAGCGTGACGCTCTCTTCACTTCACTTGTGTGTCTTATGGTAATTGTCGTTTGCGCCCCTGAACTTGCGGTTCCATGTGACACCTCGCTTCCTTTGGGGTGGACAGTAATAAAATGAGGGAAGGGTTGTGAATATGACAATGGAATTGTTTTGTGGGTCTGTTTAGTGTCCAGCATGCGATCGTATATTACTGGATGTATGTTAAATTGGTTTTTATGGGTAGTAAATTGTGGTTATGAATTAGAATACTCTTTTTGTAATAAACGAAGAGATATCAAAATTTATTCAAAATTTATAACGAAAATTTATTTTAAAAAAATATCTACAGTACAAATTGTGTTATTGAATCGCCGCTGAGTGGAGAAAAAGTAAAAATCCAATTTTAGCCATTTCAAGAAAAAAAAATCATGGGTTAAGGCCTGTAAAAATAGCAGTTGAACTCAAACACAGAAAGCTGTACATTCCAAACATCCATATTGTATTTTTTAATATGATAAAAAGCATCATGTTTCGACTAAAATTTCATTGAGCAACAGTACAAGTCCAGCCCCCAAATAATTTTATATACACTTAAAATACTTTTTAAACTAAAAAAAAAAGCTGGTAATTCTGATGGGACCTGAAAGTACGATATGATTGATCAATCTTTAAAGCCCTTTGATAGCAATTTAGACGTTAACCAAACTTAAAAAATGCGATTATCTCAAAAATATAATTTTAGACACTAACTGTTTTTCTACTCCAATCTAACCATCAATTTAATTATAGGATATTTAAATTTATCAAAATGAAAAAAAAAAGAAAACGCCAGGAGCGGGACTCGAACCCGCGTCATCCAGATTTCCTCTCTACCTGCCAGTTGCATATCTCTATAGAAGAGGGAGAGAGAATATCACATCACATTCGTACTACATAATTATGTATTAATACCATAGTGAAGATAGCCAAACCGGTCAGGAACCCTCGAATGAGGGATGAAGACGAGCAACTGACAGGTATTTGGAGACTGGTGCCATAACCACTCGGCCATCCTGGCTATACCGCATTGAATGTAAACTTGCTGTTAGATAATAGTCTGCTATCATAGCACGTTTTCTTGGCGCCTGCTACAGAATCCGTTTCCAAAAGGGTAATCTTTTTTTTTGGTATTGGACTATTCAATTTCAATGGATAAAGGTCAAAAGGGGAGAAAACTAACTTAGATATATTTGGTTATTGAATCAAAACTTCAAAATTTTAAAGAGTTTTAAGCTTGTAGGTTTCGTAAGTAAATTTGCAAAACCGTAGTACGTAAACCTCAAACTCAATCCATCAACCAAAACCTAGACCCTACACATTTAAAATAAAATTATTTTCAATCAAATTAAAATTTAGTTTTAGTTCAGAATTCTTAACGAAACAAAAGATGAATATTTTGAAATTACCTTCTTTTCATTGGACTCTATGCTTCTCATCGTATGTGTTATGAGGAGTATGAAACAGTTACGACGAATGGTAAAATCATACTGCCAATATATTCAACTATATCTACAAAAAAGAAATTATACTATATAATTTATTGAAAATCATTATTAAAAACAAAACAAAATTACAGTAGATTTTTAAAAACACTAATAATGGCTGTATTCACTACTGACTTGACCTAAAGTTAAACATGGAATCAAGTTTTTTCGACAACTCCGATTGTCTTAAAATTTGTTTCCTTTTTTTCAACTACCAATTAGAAGTTTTAATTCCAGGTTAACCTTACGTTAGGATAGTGGTGAATACAGTCATAAATACAAATTTTTGTCAAGTTTATTTTAAAATTTCTTACTTATAGATATTTTTGTTATTATTTATTCATATTCCTTTGGAAAATCTCAGGCTTTTATAATAATTGCCTTTTATTTTCAATGCCTCTTATGACTGATCTGCCCTGATCACCTAATTGTAAATACATCCCTGCTTTTCCGTCAAGTTTTAAGTGAATGTCTAACACTACATAATAAAAAGTTAAGGAACGGAAGAGGGTAAGAAATACATGAGGTTTTGGCAAGAGGAAATGAATCAGATGCCTCTAAATTCTAAATAAAACTAGGAAGTGACTCCACTTCGCTTCATTTTAGTGGAAAGGTTAAAATTCTTGGATCCTCATCCAGCCGCATTCTTTCATTGTTTCAAGACACCTACGAAACCCAAACGACCCTCTCTTGTGAGGCTGCGTGTCTCCACAGCCACTTGCTATTTCCAGCAACTTGTTGGTAGTTTGCGGCCACTTTTTCTCTCCCTCTTTTGGCAACAGCCACAGCCAAATGTCATTCAAGTAAGAAAGAATGGGGGAGAGCCCGCTCTTCTCTGCGTCTTCTCGGCTCTATAGTTTTTCCCCGAGATTCGTTTTTATGCGTTGTAAACATCCTGGTGACGTCGTTCCTTTTAAACTTTTTAAATGTTGCAGTAAAAACAATGTTGAACCGCAAATACTGCAAAACGTTTCATCTTTGGAACTGTGGGAGCAAGGAACTGGGTTTGAAAAAGACACTGTAAATAACAGTCACGAATCAGCAACATCTAATACTATCTAAAATCGTGGGATTTTTATAATAGCAGTATGTTAGTTTGTTCATAAATAATGATGGTGATTAGAGCGAAATATATGTACCTATTATAGTATTATACCTAATAACATGCGGACCAATACTTATAGGAATTTCTCTGATTAAAATTCAGAAATTCTGATTAAAATTTTTAATTTTACTGATTCAGCATTTGAGTTGAATATGTAAAAGAGTTGTTTTCTTTATTTTATTTTTTTTTTGTGAGAGAACAATAACATAATGGAAATAAGCTTGTTTTGTTAAGAAACTACACTGAATACACTGCATTTTTAAGACATGAAAACACATTAATTGCTAAAAAATTTCTAACACTGGAAAAAATAACATAATGATCTTACTTTGGTATCTGTGATTTTTTTAAAATATAAATTGAAAGCAGGTTAATTAGTTTAAAACGAAGGGTTTTAATTTATGCACAAAATATTTATACTCTTACAAATTTAACGATTTTTTTATAGAATGGAAATAGAAGGCAAGCAAGAAAATTCAATTAAAAAATTAAGTAATGATATCTAATTAAAACTATTAAAATGTATTCTACTCCCTTAACTTCCCAATACGCTTTTACTTCAATAGAAAACATTCAAACTTATCATGCAATCCATATGGCAACTTATATTTAGAATGTGTGGTACAGCAACAGTTTTGTACCACTTATCATTTGCGATAGCCTTCCTTCACCTTATTTTCGATAAGTTCAACAGAAAAAATTGACACGTGGGGTCTGCGTGGAAATAGCGAATCCCGGATACCAAAAATATCTACAATCTGAGCACGTGAAAGATTGTTTAGATTACGAATTATGAGGCTATATGACGTAATAGTTATGAGAATCCTATCTAGTATAAAAAAGAAAATTCTAGGAAATTATTTATTATATGTAAGTTTTAATAATTTTATAACAATATTTTTCATCAGCTATTGTTATTTCTCAGAATTATATTTTCAATAAAAATTCTATTTTTTAAAAAGTTTCGTATCGTTAAAAAAATCGTATTATTTTAATTTGAAGTAATGGATATAGATATAAGAGCATTTGCAATCACGTGACCCGCACCTAAAACCCGCTCTAGCAACAGGTGCGTCTCCACCAGCAATTAACAGTTAAATGAAAATAACTGGTCATGACGTCATGTGCAAATTCTCTATTATTTCCTTCCATTTATTTTTATGGTTAAAAAAAGTTGGTTATAAGTTATATCATCGCTATTACCACATCATAACCCTTCTTTCTTCAACCAGAAATACGTAACGGAGATTTTCAAAAATGCGAAGCAACCCCAGCGCCTCTCGAATCAAACGCATTCCTCTTACTGCACACGATACCTAAAAAATTGCACCCGAGAACTTCCATCCTAACCTAAAGTCCACCCCTAAGAGGGTCGTCTGCAAAAAAAAATCCATCTTTGGAACGAGAGGGTTGACGATAAGATAAATTTCATTCTACCAATACCTTCAGTCAGCCTTCCTGATAAATAAATGTCTCTGGGATCGCTAACCGCTTGGATCTGGGCGTGGACTTCGGATCGCCATTGGTCAAAGCGACTTCGAGTGGTCGACGTGGTGAAAAATAATTAATATCGTCATTATAATATTTTTTTGAAGCTTCGATAAGGTGTCCAAGGGTCAAAGGGATGCGTCGTTTCTCACCCCCTGGAGATAGAGCCAAGGTCAGATAAATGCATAATCTGAGCGAATATTCAAGGTGATAGCGTTTGATGGAAGTCTATTTATCGAAGTTATCTGGTGTTTTGCAGAATAGAATGAAAGTGGTACAACTCGGTACACGTGGCAACATTTTGAAATAACTTCTTCTGTCTGGTATTTGGGAATAGTTATTGAGAAACGTGGTTCTGTCCTAATTTTTTTACCCTTTTTTTTCACTACTTAATAGAAAAATTCTTATTAAACAAATACTGTTATGTATTTGAAGTAAGAAATATTTTCTTTCTCTTATAACTGAAGATAACGGAAGCTTGAGAAAACTAAAGAAAGTACTAAAATATGACCCCCTTTTCCACTTTTTAAATCGTAAAACGGAAAACAGGTATTTTTCGAGAAAGTAGTAAAATAAATATAGTAGAGAAAAATAAGTTTTCTAAGGCAAATTTTCTGTTGGTAAGTAGTTTTGCGGTCAAACAGAAAATCGGGCAATTACTGCTCCAGCAGTGAGAAATTCAGAAAATACCATCTGCAAATGTCAAGTGCGTTTTCTTCACAATAAACTGCGATTAAAATTATTGTAATTATTTTACCACTAGTAATACTTTTTAATTGATATCTTCGATAATAATTTCCTTTCTATTCGGCAACGGCGCTACTAGGACTCATAAAAGCTACCTAGTCCCATAGAAGGGTATAACAATACAGAAGCTAATTTTTTTTCTAATAGTAAAGAATCTATGAGATAATTAAACACCACACATTTACTTTAACACGTATATTTATAAGGGACGAAACGTTAATAGTATTACTAAACGAAGAGTTTTATTTCATCGTCGCAGTTTATTACTCCCTGAAGATTTTGAATACAGTAAAAATTACGATTCCATTTTATGAACGTTTAGCTCAAAACTTCTTAATAACTTATAATTTTCTTTTCATATACCACTGTAAGAAATTTCTCACATAACCTTTAAAATTACTGCCATGTAACTTTTACTGTATCGTCTTAGTTAACTAATATGTCAAGAAAGTTTTAAACCAAAGTCATCCTATAAAAAATTAAGCAAACTAATAAATCTTTTTATCCACTCACTTCTTGGAAATTTCTCATAACTTAACTTCAAGCCATAAAGATTAAATAAAACTTCAACCTAAAAACACACTCATCATTATTCAAATGAGTTTTTCCACCCATAGGGAAAAGCGAGGTCATTAGGATAAAATATATTAGCACCACAGGTAACATGCTGTGATTATAATCATCAGTGAAATGAACATGCTCTCATTTGCAGAGAGAATCTCCCCTTGAGATAAAAATAAACACCTGTTGGCTCATACCACCCAGTAAAGGTGCATTTTTAAGAATTATTAAATAAATTATCTTACAAATAAATTTAAGATTCTTTAATTCTTTAAAAAAAACAGTGTCTAGATATGCCAAAAAAGGTTCACCACACAAATATAATGATTTATACACACTTTTCAGCTTTAATGGAATTGTTCCAAAACTAAAATTTAGTTGGTAACGAAAAACCTTTAAACTTATTCACTGAGGTTAGTGTTAACAATATTTTTCCTTTAAAGCTGGTTAAGAAGTTTACTCCTTTTTATTTGTTTTTAAAATTAATGAAAAATATAATGAATATGCGCCAAATTAAAAAATAATGCAGTACATAATATTAAAAATCATAAACTACTATTAGTTGTATATATTGATATTAATTTTAATTAACATTACACAGTCGTATGTCACAGCAAAGTTACTTATTAACAATTATAACGTAACTCCTCACTAACATTTTTTGCATGTCCAATAATATTTTTATTTGCTAATATCTTTTATTTCCATTATTTTTTCAGTTAGTTCTGTTACTCATTTTTCTACCCCCTTCTATTTTATACTTTGAAAATATTTTGTGTGCACCAAATTTCTTTTAATGGTTCTTGACGCTATTTTTATTTCATACTTCTATTTGAGAGGAATTTACAGTGATATTGTAAGGCTAAAACCTTTATTTCATTTACGGTAAAATGAGTTAGAGTGAGAAAAGTTTATAATTATTGAGTAGGTATACAAATTGAAAGAAACAATGCAGGTTGTAAATAAATAAAGGAAAACATTACAAGACATATAAAAATTAAAAACATTCAAGTTCTATCTTAAATAATTAATTTAATAAAATGTTCCCCCCTTTTTAATATCAAACATCTTTTAAATGGATGAAACATCTCAAACTTAAGCGATAGATGGGACCGAGAAACAACCGTGTAAGTCCCAGACAAATTATATTTAATTGGAACCAAACGCTTCAAAAAACAATAATTTAAAAGAAAACTTGCGTGCTTAAATATTATATTATGTACACTAAGTTAATCACAACTTTTATGCTTAAAAAAATTTGCACTGAATATATTTGAAGTAAAAAAGGCTAAGTAAATTTAAAGTCATCTGTCGAGCATATATTTATAATCTTTTACGTTTCACACAATATTTCCTCTTGATTTTATTACTGTTTGTTAGTTGTTTTTTAACCGTCAGTTAATTTTTTCTTAAACGTCTATTAAGTTTTTGAGTTCAATAATTTACGTTCCTGATTTTATCAATCCCATTTTCATGAATGTAATTATAATCTACTAAGTTTAATTGTGAGTGACAATTTCTATAGTTAAAGTATTAATATTTTCAGGTTCTGGAATTTTTTCTGCTAGAGCTTCACCGCTGATAATGTGGAAAGCTAAACTCCGAATTCGCGTATAGCGTAATAGCGTAAGTCGAGGTTTTACATAAATAAAAAACATTAAAAAGTTTTTTTAACACTAAAAAGTAGTTTTATTGTTCCATATTTGAAAAATAATTTGAATTATTTATCTTTATGGATGAATAATAAGATATCAATTCAAAATATTTTAACATCTAATAAAAAAAATAAGTTTGGAATTCGTAAAATAGTTTGAACTAGAATGACGAGAAGGGTAAGATGTCGGCACTGCAAGATATTAAAAACATCTCTATTGGCCTCTATAGTATGTAAATTAGAAGGAAATGCGATATACTACATCAAGCCTTTCAACAATAAATGTTAAATGTTTACGGGAAAATGTTATTTTTCTTCTCCAACATTCCATACTACTTAGAAATATTTTTTTGTTATTAGAGTAAGTACTTTAGGGTAATTAATTATATTTTTTTTTGGTTGTTGTCTAAAGTTTTGATTGATAATATTTATATTTATCTTATCGTTATCTTACCTGTCCTTATTCATTATCTAAAATACACTGGCGGGCAAGAGGACGAAAATTACTTCCTCTTTTTAAAAATAAAGTATCTAGTTTTAATAAAAAAAAAGTCAAATTTACATTTTGAGTGTTAAAGACTATTTCGATGCATAATCTCTTTACAACAAATTTTAGATATATCTCCTAAATTTTATAGCCTCCCTCTTACCTTATCCCTCCCTCTTATCCTTACGCATTTCATACAATTCTGTGTTTTTTCTCGCTTTGAAACATTTTCCTTTTTTGATATTTAAATTTTTAAAATTTGTGTAATTCTTATTAGAAGGTAAATGTAAAAAATTTTAAATTAGTGGATTACTAAAATATGTCCATACATGTGTTGAGATATTTGCTACAAATCTAATGGAGTTATAATTTACAAAAATTCATTAAGAAAACGAGACCAAAAGATATTTTAAACACAAATATTAATTCATCTAGTATTATGGAAGTGTTCTAATTTAGAATGAAAATGCAATAGTTACAAGTGTAATAATATTTGATATTTTAGTTACTTATACGTGTCCTTGTGTTAAATTACGTTAAATTGTTACGCTATGGATAATATTGACAATGATGCTATTCAGTGGCGTAGCCAGAATAGCCAGAAAATAATTTTGGAGGGAGGATATTTGTATTTTGATGTAAAAGTATAAACTTTCGATCGTTTTCTACGATCGTTTCTATTTTTTAACTTTTAATATCTATTTTTCGATCGTTTTCTAATTTCTAACTTTTGGGGGAAATTTCCCTTGGATACGCCCCTGATGTGGGTAATATCTTGAAACATGCGAATAAAATCGAATGAATATGTGTAATATCAGTCTTGGAATGATTCACAGTGCACAAAAGTAGTAAAGTACTATTACAATCAAATTTTCTTTCTAAAAATCAGAATCTATGATATCAGAATCTATGTTAAATATATGATTAATTAGATCTTTCTCAAAATTCTCCTACGCAACAAAGCATATTAAAGAAAGATAACTTTTTCCCCCACAGAATATCCATTCGGAAAATCCACCACTGAGCAGTGTAGCCAGGATGGCCGAGTGGTTATGGCACCAGGCTCTGAGCACCTGTGGTTCAAACGTCTTCACCTGCATCAGTCTTGCCCGTATTCGCGGCTATCTCGAACTATGGTGCTAATGAAACTAGTACTTGAATGTGTGCTAAAATGTTCTCTGAATAAAATCTGATTTGCCTGAAGATCGTGCGAACTACGGGTGTGGTGTGATCTGGGTTTACGTGGGTTCGAATCCCACTCCTGGCGCTCTCTTTTTGGATTAAATTCATTTTAATAAATTAAAATTACTAGTTAGATGTTTAGTAAAATAAGTATTAATTTCTTAAAAACCATTTTTAATTACGTAAGAATTAATGTAAAGTATTGTTTAACAGTAGTGTGTAACGTGTTTTTACTGCCCCCCTGTAGGTGCTATTAAAAATATACCCAAGTCCCTGCCACTACCAACTATAAGTTATACAGTACTTATCACAGGGGACATGTATCTAACTGAGATCTCGTATGCCGCAGTGCATCCAAAGCCAGATTATGCCATTATTTTTATATTTCATTGTAAAATTTGGTTCGGTTTTTAAAGAAAAATTTCCACTATGACTTAAATTTCTGTCATAGATACATTATTATTTCATTTATGTATTTGTAGTACAGTTGGGGAAATAAAAAACGACTCAGTTGAGATTTCTGACGAACCACTTGGGTTAGGAAGACAAACAAGGTGTCATTTTTCATGTCATGAAGTATTCTTTAAATGCAAAAAATTTCGAGTCCTTAGGGGGTCGTCTTCATATTAAACGATACACTAACTTTTGTTTTTCCTATGGGGACCCCCAATTATTATGCGTTTTTCTGAAAGAGCATCGCCATAAACCCCAAAATACCAAGTTTCATTCACATCTGGCGGTAAATTAAGCTTTTACGTTTTGGGGGTCGTCTCCAGAGTGAGAAGGATTAATTTTCTGTTCATAAAAACGGTGGGATAGTAAGACTTTTACTCACCACTTTAATGTTTACTAAAAAATTATAAGTAATTTATTGAAATTTTATATCAAATTTGAGTTTTAATTTAAGTTATGGTGATTAAAATAAGACTACTGTTTCCAGAAAAAGCATTCGCCGGTAGGCATTTGGCAGCGGTATATGGTCCCTTAAAGAGTGGGAATTTAGTATAATTTGGTTTTTTCCAAAACTATTAATTGAAATCGACTGAAATTTTGGTTTTCCACATAAAATTACTACCAGAATCGATTACCATAAAAATAATAAAGGATTTTAAAATTTAATTTTTGGGTCAAAATTAGATGTTAATTATCTATCTATTAACCATTAAATATCGCTACAAAAGTATAATTATTTTGTTTGGGGACACAAATTTGATCTAAATTCAAAGTTTCATGTTTTTACGCCGATAACTTTTTGACAAATTTCACATTGAATGGTTGACATTTCAAAAATTTATTATGCTTCTATTTGGATACTTACATGGATGAAACTAGGGATTTGGGGGTTTATGGGGATGCTCTTTCAGAAAAACGCAAGTGGTTCTAGAAAGCTAGCTAGCCAGTGGTTCTAGGTTCCTAACCCAAGTGGTTCGTCAGAAATCTCAACTGAGTCGTTTTTTATTTCCCCAACTGTACAATTGTATCTTTATGAAGTTTGTGTATTTTATTTGTGCGTTTATTTATTGGAACTCAAGGGATCATAATTATTTCAGGTGCTCCTCGTATAAAAAACAGTGATCTAGCTTTTGGAATAAGAAATATCGAAGAAGGAAGGCGTGGGGAGGAATGATAGTGAATTATAAAGTAACGGAAGAAATAAAAAGAGTGAAGGAATCGAAGATATAATGATAATAATCGAATGAGATATATTAAAAATGAAAGTATCAGAAGACGAATAGGGAGATGGAGATTATATAAACTAGAGATATAAAGGGGGGAAAGATCAGTGATCATAGGATGTGAAAGATTAAGGGCGGTGTCAACATAGACATCCAATGGCAAAAAAAGAAGGAGGGGACCAAGCTCCCTTCTATGGCTCTGTCCAAAAAGGGGTCGTTAAACGATTTCCCTCTATGTTCTGCATTGCAGTGCATGATTTCTAGATGACGGCGCTCTGCATCGCCCAGATTGTATGGTCTACTCTGCCAAGGCTAAACTGCATCCGTTGTGTTATATCAGGCTTGGTCATTACCCAAAAGATCAAAGAAGCCGACGTTACTGGAAGTACTAGTCTCAGTAGGGGGGGAGACGTGGCCAGCGCCATCTACCATCCATTCATTTCATATAGGAATGACAGGTAGATGGCGCTGGCCACGTCTCCCTCGATACCGCCCTCCGTAACATCGCTTTTAACTCATTGTCCAAGCCTGATATAACACAACGGATCCAGTTTAGCCTTGCCTCTGCTGACAACAAAAAGTCGCATCAGAGAAGAAGGAGGACAAAAGGTCAACCCACGAATCGTCCGAGTCCCCCTTATCGCCGTGTGCAGAAAAACACACATTACATAACATCTTATCACCTCATATTCCGAAACCTTGATCGGCCGAGCCCCCCGTCTCCAGCCAGTCGCCGCCCTCCCTCGCTTATCCGAACCCCCAGATAACCGCACCGATAGCGATAACACTCCTTATCGGTTGAGGAGAGAACTCTGTGGAAGAAGGAACAAATGATGAGCAGACTTTGCTTCATCTCCTTGAGGCTTGTGAAGAGCATCTCCTTAATTTTAATCTGTCGAGAACTTGAGATAGATTTCTGCTGAGGTTGGCCGAATTCGTATCGTCGGGTTAGTTAAATTGATATGATACGAGGGCTGTCCATAAAGTAAGGTTCCCAAAATTCTTCAGATGCGAGGAACACTGTTATTGTGGATTTGGCTACACTGGCCTGTACCTTGGACCCTTTTCTTCAAATCCCCGCCCCCCACCAGCTCAGCTGTCTGCGATGCTTATTAAAGGTTTGGCAGCTGTTAGAGATGGAGCTTCCACTCGCTTCTCCCGCCACTCTCTGACATGGTTTTTTTGTGTGCGAAAAACATTGCGGCTGTGGAAAGTCATTCCCACATATGTGAAGTCTACGGAGAAAAGTGTATGAGCGTACAAAATGTGCGCAAATGGTACAGGGAATTAAAAAACGGACGTACAGACGCCCAATACGGCCAACGTGCTGGACGGCCTATGGGGGACGGATAGCTCCAACAGTAACAGCTGCCAAACCTTTTAATAAGCATCGCAGAAAGCTGGTTGGGGCGGGGATTTGAAGAAAAGGGTCCAAGGTACAGGCCCAGTGTAGTCAAATATCTACCATAACAGTGTTCCTCGCATCTGCAGAATTTTGGGAACCTTACTTTACGGACAGCCCTCGTAGTTATCGATTCGTTGAATCAAACAACTGTTGAGGTTGTGTTGAGCAGAGCACTCACTACTCCAAGTTCAGCGATTTCATTCTACTGTATAAATGAATGCCAACATTCCCTACAAAATATAAATCACAACTCCCTGATTTTGCAGAAAAAAATTACGACTTGAAAGACTCTTCTGACGCTTTAAAGGTTTTTCATTTTTCACCAACTGAACTGGGATTAGCAACATTAACAATATTAAGCTCTAATGCAGTGTTTCCCAACGTGGGGAATATGAGTTTCTAGGGGGGGGGGGCAATTTGAAAATTTTCAACTATATTGCCCCCCCAAGTGGGGCATGGACCACCGAGTTTTATTTACTTTTCAAGAAGGATTTTTCGGGGGGGGGGAAAGGACATGGGGGGCATGAAAACATGAAACATGAAACATGGGGGACATGAAACATGGGGGACATGGGGGGCGAAAAAAGTTGGGAAACACTGCTCTGATGTATAGAACATTGTTTTGAAGTTAAATTTCCATCAGAGGTTTACATCTCCCTTAGGCACCGTTTTCACTACATGCGGATCTTTCCCGGACGTTAATCCGGTGAGATGAATAGATACTTGAAGGATAGATAAGAGTGACGTCATTTTGTGCTGTTGTCTCTCTCTGATTCATCCAACTTGGTCTCGCTTTATTTCCGAAACGTAACAAGTCAACATAAAGCAGAAACGGTGGTTCTGAGTGAAACAAAGTCTAGATAATTTGATCTTAAACACTCTTTTCTACTGGAAATGCTAACATAACTTCGAAGATTCAGGGAAGTAATCTGCATCGATCGAAGCGTAGTGTCAGATCTCTCATACTGCAACAAGCAATGAGAAATAGTTTTACAGCCCCTTATAATTATAAGTCTCATTTTATGTAGCGAAGACAATTTGAAGAGGGGACTTGCATCCCCATACGCTCTCCTCATTTTTTCGATGCTGTGACTTAGCTGAAACCACCAGCCTATGGGTACAGTCAGCTAACACTTTCATGTGTACAGCTTTACGAAACCATATCTATCTCATTTGGGATAGAAATACAAAAGAAAGATGGGGAGGGGGAGTCTCTGTAGAGTTCCCAATCAAAATGAGACATAGATAAGGGTGGGTCGTAGGTCGTAATGATTCTCTGCACACTTTAAGGCTGGTGTCAGTGCAGCAGAGACCGATATCACTGTGCTGAGGTAGTGTCAGGTACGGCTCTGTCTCGACATTGGTATTAATTGCAAAATCTCCCCTAAAGCTGCCTACGCTTTGCTACCCGAACAATCCAATTCGGGTCGTGGCTCGAAAAGACTATATGTGTGGAGCTTAAAAGTTCTAGCTGACAGTGCCTGCAATCGAATGATCACTTTAGTCGATCACAAACAGGACTCGTTAACTATGGCAATGAACTCTAAGATTCTGTTATTTCTCATCTCCGAACACACAGGTAAAATGAGATGCATCTGTAGGGGAAATTCCGCAGTTGACAAGTCGTGACTGTCCACTCCAAAGGGTCAACTGCCGTCGTCGGTTGCGCCACCCCGTCGCGTGGAAAGGAAAGGGTTAGACATCGGATCGTGAGCGTGGAGCACCCATTCCTATGCAGATGAGCCCGTATTTTCCTCCGCTGAGAGATTTCTTTGCCATCATCTCGGGTTTAATGTGGAAGACCTATGGCCAGGACGCGTGCTTTCTTAATGAATGAATCAATGAATGCGTTGAACCAAGGCATGGTTGTTTTTTTTGAGGGGGTTGAGTCATGTTTGATCTTGAGGTTGGGGCTTTGTTTCGTCATCATCATCATCTAGCGATGAGGAATATTATTGTGCTCGGTTTTACCTCGTGAAACAATGAAGTTTGAATCGTTTGGTGAATATCATGAGGTAATTTGAGGCAAAAAAAATCTAATTTAATATACGAAATGTATTTCTTGGAGTTGGCTTTCTTGGAAAATCAGATCCTTTTCAGATGAGTGTTCTACAAGTGTTACCCTTGTAATTGTAAAACTTAAAATAAAGTTAAGTTTCATGGTATTAAATCATATAAATCTTATTAAATGGGAGTTGAAGAAAACTATTGTTTTTAACCTGAGAACCTTTAAGGGGATGCTTGAAACCTTTAAGGGGATGCTGGAAGCCTTTAATGGATCTAAAAACATGATTTATCATTAAAAAATAGAATTTTCTCAAAAGGGTGGGGGGCATTAACCTCACACCTTATAAGACTTCTCATGTCTGATATCCCTTTAATAATAGTTTTTGAGGTTTCATTTTAATTCAAATTTTTTCTTAGTGCCCATTAAAATCTATATTTTGTAACAAGCTAACAGTGCTTTTTCTAATGTTAACATCCCTTAAAAGGGAAGAGAAGAATGGAGAGAGAAAAGGGTACAGAAAAATAATTAGAGTGGGAAAGAGAACAAGAAAATAAGGAATAAAAAAGAAAATATGAGTGAAAATTAAAGGAGATAGTTTGAAAAAAAATGGGGAACTAGAGGGAGAAGAAAAATAACGAGATGAGAAATAGGCTGTAGGGGACTTCATTCTAGTCACTGTCACTTGACTGTTTCATGTGATGAAAAATAATTTACTAATTTTGGTCCTTAATGCTTATGTTAACAAAGTTGACTGAACTGCTTCTCCTCATGGCCCCCTTGCCTTAGTATAAGGACAAATTGAATCCCCCTCTTTTACCACCCTTTTTATCTCTTAAAGTGTTTTCTCCAACACGTTGTATAGCTAGTGTGACCCTAATTTTATCTTCTGCTGCGCCCTCGAACTCTGTTTTACGCTAGGCAGCAATTTATTCCAATAGCAGCAGCGATAGGCGGCTATCACCTCCAAAAACTTGTGTACGTTACCACGAGTTTTATCGATCACAAGTTTTCCTAGACGCGTTATCGCCAGATTTATTTACGATAAAACGTCCAATATTTTCTGTTCCTTTTCAATGCAGTTCCGCTCCAACAATTAGAGTTTGGACCCCCTCCTTTGCGATAAGATCGAGCCTCCTTGTGACGTCACGGCTGTGTAAACACCCGATAGGCCGAATTGCCTCCGTGACGCGTTGGGAAGATGCGCAATTATTGTTCAAAGGAAAAATGCAACTGATATAGTCCTTTGAGTCGTAGAGATATTTTTTTAAAAAAAGTTTAATGGCTTTTAACCTTTAGCTGCATGCGTATGTTCCGAAGCTAATTACGTATTTCTTCCTACTTAAAAAGAGACTTTAGTGGAGTATATAACTTTTTTTATTGGATTGAGATTATTCTACTGACGCAATTTATGCAAGTATTTTAATATTTCAAAAAAAGAACGTTTCATCAGAAAAGTAGATTATTGAGATATCATAACCTCATAGAAATATTTCTTAAATGGGAAAAAATTAATATCTAAAAAGTATAATAGATGGAGAAAAAATATAAAAATTATAACTGATGCATAAAATTCCTTTAAATCTGTGGCAACACCTAGGTATTTCATTCTTCTATAAATCCTTAAAACATATCGGCCATAATGCCGATGAAGACCAAAATATAAAAAAGATTCAATTAAGAAAAATATTTGGCACAGTATGTCCATATAAAACATTGTCCCTCTAGCACCATAAAACCCAAAACAACTAACCAACTAAGAAAAATGTATTTGATGATTGATGAAAATTTATACTTCAAGAAGGAAAGCAAACGTAATTTATTTGAACATAATAAAATATACAATTAAAAAACATGCTGTTGTTTCTGGAATACTTGGATCCCCTTCGTCAATGTCTAAAGTCATGTTGAAAAAAGCCCGTTGAAGTATTGAGTGACAGATGAAGATACTGACAAAGATGATCCAAATATCCTAGACACAATATTACGTTTTTTTATTTTAATTTTTATCATGTGCAAATAAATTACATTTCCTTCCCTTCTTCTTGGTACCAAATTATCTCCCTGTAAAATTTTGTGCAGATTATGGTAAAAAAACATTTCATTTTAATACGATTCTGTCACCTTAACAGAAGAATGGAAGAATGGTAATAATCTAAACACAATGTTAACTGGTATGTAGAATTTTTAATCAGAAGCAATAAACTCACCATTTTTAAATTATGAATACAAGTGTTTAAATAAATGAACGGAGTAAATAAAAAAATATGTTAAGTACTAATTTTCTTATTTATAAATTAATTACAATAAAAACTCATTAATATAGGAAAGCATTCTTTAAGTTTAAAACTTGCTTTAACAAAATAATACTTCATTGTACAAAAAAACTCCCCTTTTTTCCTCATTTTCAAGAGAAAATTAAGTTAATTTTAATGCAAGGTAGTACAAAATTTGTTAAAATTTAAAACTTAATAATACAAAAATACTTAAAATAAACTCCCATAACTTAGCAAACACTGCATTGCATGGGGGAAGACAGCAGACTAGTCGTCCAAAGCAGCGGAATAAGAGGATCTCCCCTGTTCAATATACAGAAAACAGAGAGGTTCTCTAAACAATCCAAACTTTTACGCGCCTTTAAAGATAAGGGGATGTTTATCTTCATCTCTCCCACCATCAGACCCACTTTTTCAGCGTAAATACCCCCTTTCGATCGAATCTGTTTACACTCTTCTGGGGCAATCAATGCTACTCCGAAGGATCGTCGTACGCTTTATCGCTTCGCGATCGAAAACAAGATGTCCGCAAGTTACTTGAAGGGAATAAAGTCGGGACGGAATTACTTTATACTATTACTATACTTAACATAAGGAAGATAATCGGGAGAAGTTGTTTTTAGAAAGTTTTCACCCGAAAAAGGAAGTTTGGAGTTGGAAGCTTGTAATTGAGAGAAGGTCGCTATTGAACGTTAAGTGCTGAATTTTAAATTAAGTTACTCGTATGTTGACACTAATAAGTTTTTATAGATGAGCTGGTTAGAATGGAACTGGTGTAAGTCCACTGAAGGTAGTTTAGAGTAATTGAAGATTTTCTCTAACGGTGCCTGTGTTGTTCCTATGGAGAAGTAATTTTTAGGCAGCTCTTACGGTTCGTTTATTAAGCCTTTGACCACGGCTTACTAGATACTTATACAGGCTAGCCGAGTTTTAAACAATGAAAACCATTTGACAACTTTTCCCGCTTGGAGCGCTACAAGACCTACCTATATAACCTACCGCCTTCAACACTGTGGATATGCTTTGCCAGTTGGTCCAGTATTGCCATCTGGATTTGCAATGATTTCCGTACTCGGCTAGCCTGTATAAGTATCTAGTAAGCCGTGCTTTGCCTAAGGCGATTACCACACTAGGTAAAGGACCTTAATAGAAAACCAAATCCACACTTATCTCAAATTTTGTATTTTTGGACTTATACCGAGCAGTTCAAATGCAAAAGCAAAAATATTCCAGATCAGTGTCGTAACAATATTTTCCAATATAGCGATAAGTGTCAGACATTATTTTATGAGATTTTTTATTTTTTTAAAAACTTGGTTTATAAGACTTTTAAATAACATTACTCGAATGAAAGTAAACTATAAAATAGAAATTGGAATATTTATTGCCCCATTTTTGATACTCAATGTTGTAGAAACGATATCGGGCAACAAAAACCAATACTGGACAATAATCAATGTTAGCCGATACATTAGAAGAGATCATTTTGACGAATATTGTCATTCATTCGTTTCGGAGGGAATGGGAAATAACTTAATGGTACAAGATGAAATATTTTATGTTTTATTCGCAAGATTAATAAATGAGTTACGTACTAATTTTTATATTCTCATACATTTAATTTATCCAATTTTGATATGGGAACCAAAAAATATATCTATACATACAGGATAGCTGTACATCATACACTATAGCTTAATACAGCTGTTCCAACAGTTTTTAACTTCAAGTTTATGTTCAATCAACCCCAAACACTTCATTCCCTCCTCTCTAATTCCACTTCAAAAACACATTTCCTCTACACGTTGCACGGCACGACCACGAGATGGCGCTACTACGAGGACGCTGAACCTCGTTGCCGGGGCGACGGTCCTCCCGTTGCCCAGGGCAACGGGGCGACCCTGAAAAGACAAACAAGCCCCTTTATGAGGAGGGCGGCAGGGGCTGAGACAGCCGACCTTGGACACTTGTTGCGGGTGCAGTGAGGGAAATAAATTTTCTTTTTCTCGCTCTCTCTCCTCTCTCCCTGATCGCTTTATCAGCCTTGTTTTTCTTATTAGCAAGGGATGTTGGATCCGTTAGAAGTTGGGTTTTCGGTTGTCTTTGGCACTTGCGGCGGCCATGAACTGGCGATTAACCAGATTAATAAGGGAGTATTGCTTTTATAAACGAGGTAAATGGGAGTAATTCTCCAATAGAGTGGGTGCTACTATCCTATCTTGGTTTTTGTTTTATGTTAAACAGTTTATTGATTTTTTTTTATCCCAAACTTTCAATTATGAAAGATTTTAGTTAAAGCAATATCTATGAAAATATGAACTTATTTTTTAAGGTTGAGAGGGAGATAGAGAGTTAATGTTATAATGAGGATCGTTGCTTTTGTTGCCAAAACTAATTTAAAAAAAAAACTAATAAGTATTTCAGGTAAGAAAACAGCAGTGGTTTATAGGCCACACATGCGATAACTGACATCAAATAAATAAAATTTCTTCATAAAAGCCTCAATTATCTTTCATATTGATTTAATAAAAACTAATAACGTTTTTTATCATAGACAACAATAAAATCTAATATAATAAGAAACATTCTATAGGTACTATGATACTCCTTTGAGAAATTCGTAACAGGCAATATGTTTATAGTCCGATTAATTTTTTTTATCCACATCAAAACATTATCTTATAAAAAAGAAAACTGTTATGAATTGATGCATAAAGAATAAAGGGAAACAGAGAAAAGACATAAATAAGATTCTTTCGAAATTAAATTTAACAGCTTTGATTTACACATATAGTAGTATGATTACCGAACTCTAACTTATTAATGTTAAAATAAATTTGTTAATAGAGCATTTTCAATCACATGACTCGGACTTAACAACGGCCTTAGCAACAGAAGATGTTACAGTTTTTTGCCCTACGGAGGTTAACAGTTACAGAAAATAGCTGGTCGTGCAATTCTTCTATTGGAGAATTTACAATCACGTGATCCCATACCTAAAAACCGCCTTAGCAACAGATAAACAACGGTCTTAGCAACAGTTAAAAGCCCTACAGTAGATTAACAGTTAAAAGAAAATAACCGGTTGTGACGTCACCTGAAAACACTCTATTTATGATAAAACCTTTTATAAAACCGTGTTTTTGACGCTTATAAATATTTTTGGGTGATAGCTATTTGAAACTACCTATGTTACATTTTAACTTATGCGACCAAATCCAAAAAAATAACTTAAATTCTGAGAAAATTGAAGTTGAATTAAATGAATATCTTGACTACTTATTTGCATGGCAATTTCGCTTATTTGAATAAAATTCATAGTTTTAGAGTAGAATCAGTAAAGCTTTAAAAGAACTAGGTGTTGTGTATTAAAGAAAAATAGTGGATAAGCATAAAAATTATCCTTCGTGAAGTTCTGTATAAAAGAAAAAAAATTCAGAATATATATATATATATATATAACGAAATAAAAACTTAAGAAAATAATATTTAATTATTATTATTTAAGTACCACACTGTTTTTTCATTCACCTTTTTGTTACGTTGGAAATTCTAAAGAAAGCCTAGGATGTTTACATCTTTTTAAAGGAGTTGAATGAGGAAGCCATTAGACCTCACATACAAGATATTTTTTTCTCCCAAGTTGGTTCGTCGGAATGAAAAAGATACAGAAGCCGTTGAAATGAAAGCCGTCTACTGATCTTTGCATGGACAAAAAAAAATTGTCAGGGTTAAAAAAGGAGAACCTTTAAAAGATTGGTGACATAAACAATGGCTTGAAATTTGCACGGTGAACTTATAATTTTAGATAATATCAGAATAAATTCATAAATCCATAAAGTAGCTTTCTAAGCATTCATCTTATTATGCGTTCGAGAAATAAACATCTTTGATTTATAAAACGCACTGTTCCCTTGAATTATCATGTGTAGAAACGCTTTAAATTAAAGTAAATTATTTTTTTGTTTTTTTAAACTCAGAATGTTTCCCATTAGAATAAGTGGCGTTATAAATTATCACTATCCACTGTATACTTCCACTGTATACTTTTTGAGACATGTATTTTTGCTTCGTTGACGTATTATAATATTAGAAATGTTAATTTTTATTCCATCTAAAAAAAAGATGCATATTATTTTCCCTCAAAATTTGCAAGTTCACATCAAATGATATTGTAAATTCATAAAATATTAAGAAGTTTTTATATCTTTATTCTTCTATCTAAGGCATATCTTTATTCTTCATAGATCATTTCATATTCCCTAACAAAAACTTTATTGACTGAAACAGACCTTCTTGATACTTTTTTTTACATTTTAAGGAATTGGCCTAGTCTATACTTATTATACCATCACAATGCATCAATTTTCTCTTCTTAGCTATTTTATTTTAAGAAGCTTCAAAAATATCAATTTGACTTATAATATGGTACTTAAATACTACGTGCTAAAAAAGAATTTATATAAATTTCAAAACTTCAGCTCTAATCGCAGACAATTGTTTCTAACATATCCCCAGAGAACTACCAGGAAATCTCCAAGCAACAACGTGATAAAATTTATCAAAAGACTATTTCAAGATCTTCGAGCTTTCACTTACACTGCTTTTCCTCTAGAGAAAGGGTATCACAAACAGGTATTTTTCATACAAAAAAAAAGAAACCAACCCTTGCACAAACTGTCTCATCCCAGCCCCTCATGGACCAGGAAAAAAAAAAGCTGATGGCTTGAGAAAGCGAAGCCTGCGGCATGCACAGAGCAAAGCCCCCGGGTTGAAGCGGCAGCTCTGAAGGCCATCTTGCAAAACCCTGTTGTACAACGGCTGGTATCCGCTTGATGAACGGAAAACTTTCACTAAAAAGTTGACCCTACCCATATTTCCTGATGAGGAAGAAGGGGCTGGAACATTTCCTGAAAAGATTTTTAAGACATTCAATGCAATGATTATTTTGTAGAAAATTCCTTTAAACATGTTATACAGGTTATACAGGGTGGTTCAACAAGTTCGCCCAAATTCTTCTCAGAGAGATTCCTTGACTGGAATATAATAAAAAATGCACAAAGAACTATGCCTCTACGACAACTTTTATTTTTCAAAAAACGTAACATTACGTCCGATAAAAACTTGTTTATTATGTATAAATAATAATCTATGTTTAAATAGTTAGATATTTCAATCTGTCAATAGAATAGACGAAATTTGTTCTTTCGTATTTTAATTGAGATTTTGTGGAATTGGTTAAATTTAGTTCTAATTTTCTAAAACTAACATTATCGTACCAGTATTAATTGTACGCAATGGTAATTAATTTAAGTTGCTTAAATCAGAACTTCGATGTAGTTCATACTATGTTTTTTAATACTATTTAAATCTAGAAGAATCAATTTTTGCTGAGATAATATCTCACTATACCACATAATATAGGAACTGTGTTAGTTTTAGGTCAAACCATTACCAGTCTGGTAGAAATGAAAAGCGTAAGTATAACTACATTTTTTTATGTTGGAGAGAAATATAAATTCTAAATTTCCTCGAATTCAGGTATAAAACCCAGAAAAACCACATTCAAATGTCAGCCATGTCGATTGCAACACTTCTCGGAAAGCATCCATACTTTAAAAATATAATTCAGAGAATTTTTTTTTTCTCTTTTCTGTTTTTAACTTTGATTTGTTCAGCACAAACAAAAGCATTCGTCTTTTAAATTTCATTATAATCAATTAAATGGATGTTACCGAAAAAGGAGGAAGTTTCCCATAAGTTACGCAAGAAATATTATGGTTCTTATTCCACATTGAGTCATGGTCTCAGTGGAATAAGAGTCCATGACTTACTGTAGTATGAATAGGATTTTATAAATATAATAGTAATAGGAAAAATATAGTAGGAAAAGTATTAAGCTTTCTCTCTTTTTCATCTTCGAAATTTCAAATAATGCTTGCAATCATAAAGAAGGAATGGATGAAAGATTTTCTAAATTTTCACTCTTTTCTAACATTTTTGTGTAAGAAAAGTAGTTTGATATAGTAAATCTGGAAAAACCAAAGTTATAAACTTAAAGAGTTTATAACTTTGTGCATTTCAATAATCCAACTTAACATTCCTTTTTATTTTGTGTAGAGATCTATGAATATCGTAGCTCATGATCAGACATAACATGACAATTCTCCTACTTTTCAGGAGACGAAAATATTATCTTATTTCTATTGATGGAACGTTATAAAAACAGGATGTAATAGGAGCTGTTGTAAGACGTTTTTATTTTGCAAAACCCGTTTATTTCAGGTAATCCAGTGTCAAGTTTTGAATATACCAGATGCCCAACTAGATTAATGCAAAATTCAAAATGGCCAAAATTTTAGTTTTTTCATACTGAACCTTAAAACGAAGAGACGACTCTATTTGGAAAAAAAAACTACAAAACTTGAAATGTTAAATATCCACCTAAAGGTATCAGGTCTTCAGGTCTTTTTACACATATTTCAGTGCTTCAGGCTGAAATCTCCTCGAAAACAACTCCAGACTTCCCTGTGGAATGTTCTTCTCACCAGAAAAACAGGTAAAACCATCTCCACTTTTGCTTTCAGCAATCCTCCACAGCACCGGGACTCCAACCCAAGGACGATTTGCGAAACTCTGCAACCACCAACCACCGGTAACGGGACCCCCTTACCAGGGCCTCCCATCCCCATTAATCCACATAACTACCTGAGGGGGTTGAAGTAGGAGCAGTCCACTACTTCCTCTTCGAAGTGGAGCGAAAGTGATCAGGAGGGGTGGTTGGTGGTGATTGTCGGCTGCACTGCGTGGGGACTGCCCGGGCGGGAGAAGCCGTTTTACAGGGGAAGGCGAGGTTGGGAAAGTGGTTGGCAGGTGGTTTTGAGCTACGCGGCCGGGTGGAGGGAATGGACACGGGTGTTGAGGAAAATATTGGTTTTAAGGTACCTGATAGGTATATCGAAGTGAATCGGATGACAAATATTTGATCTTCAAATATTCTACAGTGATTTTCAGTCGGTGGTTAATCGGGTAATGGAATTTCTGAAAACTTCAGATGTGAACCGAGAAAGTATCTACCAGACTCTTTTTATCTGTTACTTCCGCTACCACTACAGGGAAGGGTAGTTAGTCGAATATTAATCCTTCAGTTATGATTTTAAAGATTCAACTTAGTTCATTTGTATTGGGAAATAACGCATTAAATTAGCCTTTAATAAAAAAATTTTTAACTGCTATCATAGTAGTAATCAATCGTCAGTTGCCTTTAATGAACGTTTAAGGAAGAAAAATAAACTCTGATTATGTTTTTATTTAAACTACTGCATCATTAAATGATGAAATTATGAAAATTTCATCAAATTGCATAGTAATAGTAACCATATGGTTTCAAAGAAATAAAGTTTAAGTTAGTTTTTTTGACATGAACTTTTTGTAAAATTACCCTAATAAATGTAGAAGTGTATTTTTAAATCATAATAATTCCTTGCAATTTGAAAGTTACTTGAATTGAATTTTGGTTACAGTAAAAGCCATAAGAAAATATTAACTTAATTGCATCCCACTTAAAAGAAACTGACGAAGTTTTATTTAATTGAATTAAAACTCTATCCACTGCTTAAAATACTAATCAAAAGCAGTATACTTAAAAATTTAAAACATTACAAAAAGTGAAAATAATTTAAAAGTTGTAGAGAAATTTTGAAGAAAAAACAATATTATACTCTAGTTTTTAGCGTAATTTTAACCTTTGAAAGAGCAACATAACTATTCTTAACCACTGAAGAATAATGACATTAAGTTTTATAACGTGAGTAAGCAAAGATTGGTTTGATGTTTCTGTCAACGTGTTGTTGTACTTTTCTTTGCTGATTACCTATCACAGGACATGGGGATTCCGGTGTATCCAGGTAGTATTTGATAACATCTAAATCATTATCTTTGATATCCCATTTTCCTAAATTTACTTTCCTTTTCACATATTTTTCTTATTATTTCCCTAGTACATTTTCCTTAATTTTAATTTGAAAAACTATAAAGAAAATTTGTTTAGAAAAACAGAACGAAGTTCTATTAAGTCAATTAGATCACAAATGAATAAAATACCACTTGAAAAATAAATGAGGAAATTTCATAAAAGAAATCAAAATTCCTTCACAAAATTTAAATTGTAATATTAAATGAATACGTAACTAGTATAAGAAATAATAAGTATGAAGTATCATTTACCCAATAGAGCATTTTCAATCACATGACTCGGACCTAACAACGGCCTTAGCAACAGAAAATGTTACAGTTTTTTGCCCTACAGAGGTTAACAGTTACAGAAAATGACTAGCCGTGGAATTCTTCTATTGGAGCATTTGCAATCACGTGATCCCATACCTAAAAACCGCCTTAGCAACAGATAAACAACGCCCTTAGCAACAGTTAAAAGCCCTACAGAAGGTACACAGTTAAATAAAAATAACCGGTAGTGACGTCACCTGAAAACACTCTATAAATAGACACTATTGTATGATTTATAACTATTTTTTACCTCATCTAAAGGTTCCTTCGTGCAAATAATGAGGATTTCCATGTTAAAAAAACAAGCATGGTGATTTAAAAATTCTTTGCCTTATAGTATAAAGCCGAATGGGTGAGATACTTCTGTTGATGATATAATGTTTCAAAAGACTTTTATTTCTATTTTTGAGAGAGATTATAAAGTCTTGCCCAATGAATTTTAAATTTAACTCAATAGCTATAGTACGTCAATACATTCATTTAAACCAATACCCTAAATTTCGATACAAAACCCGTACAAAATTATGAAAGAAATTTACCTCCTTGAAACGAAACATCGTGTATTAATTATAGGAATATGATTTCTTCATGCACTCTAATCTTGATACAGACGCATTTATAAATAATGATTACTAAATAAGAAATAGGTATCTTAATAACACTGTTATAGGTTATACTGACGTAAAAAGAACAGAAGGGTTATGTAGTTTAAGTTAAATTGTAAAAAAATTAAAGTTTGGTGTTTTTAATTTATACTTGTTGCCAAAATGTCAATTTCGAAAAGAAAAATTGAATTTTCAGTAACTTGAAGTCTAAATAAATAGTTAAATAGAAAATATTTCAGTAAATTCCTTCTTAATAATCATGATGATTTAAAAAAGTTTTCAACATCTTAATAGATTAAATATCGTTTTAGAAAGTTTTTAACTTGCTGATAATTTAAAAGGAGATAAAAATATAAAGAGAACCTATTAATAGTTTATCAATTATCGTTTGCACTAAACTAAATAGTTTACTAGCTAATACTTCCTAAAATGTATTCCTTATTTATAAGCCATTTATAGACCCATTACAAAAAGACGAGGAAGCATTGTATACCTATAACATTCTACTGGAATTCTCAAGGAAAAAAGCACTGACGAACTCAACGAATCATACTACCATATACCTAAGGTTCGGAACCTATGGAATGCTTTTTGGTGCATTTCGCAGCAAATGGCTTTTTCCAAAGAACACAAACAAAACAATGATACATAAACACACTATACGGCAGCAAAAAAAAACACCATGTAAAGGGTCCATCCAAAGCCTCTTTATGGATCGAATGTCACCAGGGACATGCACGGAAAGGATAGCACGAGAGAGAACAAAAAGTTCTCGGAATTTTCTCTCTACCTTCAGGAATATTCGTTTCTTGCTGAGGGACGACAATGGAAGGTAAGCCTATCGAATTACTTGGTGGAACTTGCTTATGTAACTTGTTTTTAAAATGGGTCTTTGTGGGATGGTCTGTAGAAAATTAGATGTTATTTGTCATGTTGAAGTTACTTAATACACATTTTTCGGTAATTTAGTGAAATCTGATTCTGAGGATAGTTTAAGATAGAGTCACAAGCACTGGCATCTCAGTAGCACAGCTCATACCAAATATGTCACGTTTTACGTAACTACTACTAGAAGTAAACGAAATTTTCCCATACATGCCAAAAATTGGATGAATCTTAAACGTTTGTGTTGATTGGGTATGAAGTACTCTCATATTAACCACTGGTAATTAGTAAATAACAAGTTAAGGGTTGTTTTTATTAAGTAATTCCCTAATAAGTTATTTCTTTTGGTTCCATTAAAAAATTAATTTTTTTTATGTTACTATTTTTTTCTCAAGGGTAAAAAAATCTTCATTTTTACTTTTTTAATATTGCAATACATTTTTATTTTCACATATTATTTACCTAATTCGAATTAAAAAACATCACATATTTTAAAGCTAAATTTTGAATTCATGTTATTAAGGAAAAAATATAAATTCAGATTATGTGTAGTGGTAAACACAGTTAATAATAGTTTGTAAAAACTTCACCTGGAGGGAAAGAAAAGGAGTATAAAATATCGTTTTACAAATTATATTATTTTTTCACGACTATCAATCATTTCGAAAAGAAAATATTTTCTTCTTAAAAGTAAATAGATTAACAGAACTCGTTCGTTCTACTGAATATTTTCCAACTTTTATCTTTTCTGGGAATTTTCCTTAAAAAACATCAACATTAAGGTTTTTGTATAATTTTACCATTATAAACTTAGAATTGATTGTCATATTATTAAATTAAATATGTATGGGAAGTAACATATATCCTTGTTCTTTACTTTCTAAATCTCCTTTTATTGCCAAAATAACCTTAATAAGGGATATAGCTTGGATAGTTTCTATGGATTGAAACTTCAAAGACAATTATCTATCTATAAATGTCCAATCAAACAAAGATAAAATTAAGCACCTTACATAGAAGGTACTACCTGAAATGCATTAGTAAAACTTGCACTTTAATTTACTTTTAACAGGATCCCAACAGAAAACAAAAATAAAAATTGGGGAAAAAATCCTCTTAACAATCAAACATCCGCAACCAATCTTTACGAAAGTCATTTCTTTAACTTAAAACACTACTAGAAAAAACTTCTCCCAGACAGAAGTTTACCATCAGTCTTCACCCCCCTGATTCCCCTTAAATCAAAAACAACACATCCCCTTCCTTTACCCATTACTCCCCATCTTCCCTGGGGATGAGAGAGAGGGAGATCGGAGGAGAAGAAGAAGAGAGTAAAGAGAGCTTTCTCCTTGGCCTTGAAAGGATGTTCACCCGGCTTGGCCAATCGATCTCTGTGTTGACAAAGGCTCGTCACCTGTTGATAGCTTCCCCTGTGGCCAACAACCCGGGTTCGTTCGGGTTGTTTTTAAGGGGGTGAGGTGGTTGACTTGGAAGTTTGGGTTTGTTTTGGGTGATAGGTCCGTTTTGGGATATTAGATTGAGAGGCTGTATTATTGAGTTTTGAATTGTTTCCGATAAGTTGGAGTGAGATAGTTAAGTTGTTTGCTATAAAGTGTCTGGATACTTTTTTGAGGAAATTTTATGTTTATTTTCCTCATTGGAGGAAATAATTATGCTTTGGGAATGTTAGACGGAAGAGTTAAGGTTTGATTTCAAATCAAATCAAAAATTTATTTATTTATACTAATATTAGGTATACATAGTTGAGGTCAAATAAAATAAAGGAAAAAACGAAAAAATATACATATGAGTCACCAAGGAGTCAAATTGACTCTTACAGGTGACCAAAAATTATACATGAATGGGTTTTCAAAAAAAAAAAAAAAAAAAAGATAGGAAGAAGGAAGAAAAGAAGAAGATAAAAAAAAGAAGTTTCTGGAATAAATTATTTCCTCTTTATGCTTTTTCTTATTTTTTAAGTTGGAGTGAATACTTTGACTATCATGATTTTTTGTATAGATTTAAAAATATTTATAAAAAAAATATCTGTTAAAAAATATACTTAGTTAGCATTTTTAATAGGATAAGTTTATACGTTAGTTCAAAACGATAAAGATAAATCATTTTCATAGGAGATCAACATGAATTATTGATAGAATAATTTTTAGTTGTCAAGGTAACAAAATTTTTATAATGTCACTAGTTGACTACTCACTAAACACTGGGAAATTTTGAAATTTATTCTCAATTCAATGCTAATATATTTTACTAATAGACTCTAAAGCATTATTTTTTATTTAGAATAACTAAATATTCCATTAACTGTACAAGGAGATGGTTATTTTAACCAAAAAGAGTGTAGACCAGTTTATCTCTATGTGTGTTTTTAAGAAGTCTTTCTTTTTTACCTGTTTATCTCTATGTTTCCCTATACTTGTTAAAATGTATTTAAAACATTGAAAAGTCTTTCCTTCTTACCGTTAAATGTATTTTAACTGCATCTACATAGTCGATATAAAGTCGAATGCTTCTTCTTTCGGGTAACATTAACCCACCTGGAGGCTTGATTTATTCCCGCTATCACGCAAAATAACCAGGTAAAGGAAGCAATGTGTTCTGCATTCTATTGAGCAAAGATACAAAAAAAGAAAGAAAACCCCGACGTGTAGGTTATTGAATTCCCAAATGAGAGGAAGAGTAGAATATATTTTTCTCAATAAAGGGGGCAAACCAAATGCAAGTTAAGACTTTTTTCATCCCTTCAAAAGCGTGATGAGCCAGCAGCGGCAGTGGACATCAGTAACTATGGTAACCGAGGAACCATAAAAAAGCGGGAACCCAGACTGTGATGTAACTAAAACTCCTGTGCTGGCTGTCTTAGGAAGAAATAGTAATGCTGTCAGTCTCTAAACGGTGCTAAAATGTTATGCAATCCTAGTCCGTATTTTTTTTTTCAATTTGTTAATGAAGGAAGATTTGTTGAGGTTTTAAAAGAGTTTTGAGAGAGGTTCATTGGGAAAAGTATATGAAGAAAAGTTAAAAATGTTTTTCGCCTTAGGTTTAAGATATTTCTAAATAACCAAGAAATTATCTGTAACTTGATGCTGTTTTTATTGCACTAAAAACGTAAATACATTGACAACATATTTAAGTGTTCTAACATTTTCTATTCCTCGAAATTTAAATCCACAAAATTCATAATGAATCTTTATGGAATTAAATCAGAAAAAAATGACTTAAAAATTCACATTCTGAAAAAAACTAGAAACTGAAATATTTTTGAATTAACGTAATTATTTTTAGCAGATCTGCGTACAGCACGGAAAACATTAAATTACAAACAGTGCCAGAATCATCAGATATGTAACATTTAATTCTACAGCTTTAAAATTAATACAGCTTAAATTGATTTCAACGACTTAAAAACATAATTTATTAATCTCAAATTTATAAAAAATATTATATAATCTGAAGTGAAAAATAGGTAACTTTTAGCTTTAGTATGATACATTTTAAGTTTCATAATACCTTCATTTTGTGTATTTTAAATGTTTCTTCACTACGCTTCATCAGATCCCCTCATTTTTGATACTATTATTTATTTATTTAAGTCCAAGAGCTTAACTTACATACTTATTAGATTACCTATCTTTGTCCGAGGAAAATACATAATACCGTTTTAAAAATAGTCCTTCGAACAAAAACCACACTGACATGGTTTTTAGTAGTACACCAAACAGCTCCAACGAGAATGATGACTTATGATACATCATGCTATAAGACAACTTTCACTCCACGTCATGAAACCACATAAAAAGTCCATCAAGTTTATGACACCGTCCATGCAATATGGCACTACTAAACGTCACAATTTCCCCCCAACCTTTCAGAGGCTCATCGGGAGAAAAACTTTCCGGGGCCTCGTTGTCACCGGAGAGTTATTTATTCTCGAACTCACCCATCGGACCGAATATTTCTTCCGGTCGTCATGGAAACGCCGAGATGGCCCCCGCTACCTGGAAACAGAATGGACAGACGCACTCGGGACTAGCCACTTTGGGGAGATATTACTGTGCTTTCTCTTTTGGGACACAGTCACAGGGAAGATGGGGGAGGACTAAGTTTGACCTGGAATACGACTTAATTTAGTTTTGTATGTAAAACCGTTTGTTTGTATACAAAAGTAAAAAAATCCATAAATCTGCTTCAGAATAAGAGAGATTTCTGAGGTGCACATTATGGCTGAATATGCACCTTATATGCACTTTTAGTGCGGGATAAAATGCACTAAATTTTTATGAAACTGCTTTTAAAAATTCATATGAAAAAGTTGTTGTGAATAAGAATTTTTAAATGTATTTTTATAGATTTTGTTTTTCAATTGGGTAATTACTACACTTGTGTTTAATGTTTATTATAGAGTGCTAAAGGTGTAAAAAAAATTTCCTTATGTATATCTGTGTTTTTAAAACCACTTGTTACATTTTCAGATCAAATTTAAATAACGTGAAGCTCTTATTTCTTGTTTACCAAGTGCACTATAATTCCAAAGCTCTAAATCCTTTCTGAAACCTCAAACATACAAAATCAACAAAAAGGCTGTGGTTAGAATATCTATGATACCTAATCTATTCGAAAACTGTATCTTTTTATGAATTTCTAGCTTAAAAAAATTTAAAACAACTTCCAAAATAGAAAACCAGCTGTATATTTAAGGTTGTAATTTTGTGAGAAAAAAGTAGTGACTGTTAACTTCCTGTCATCTCATTTTTCATGTTGTACCTGAAAAGTGAAGATTGCTGTGAAGCTAGAACATATTATCAACGAACGAAATTATAGTAGAGTGAAATCTAAATATGTGACTGTAAGTAGAGACAATTCACTTTCTCTCTTTTTAATTCTAATACAGTTATTGGTTAGTTCTCCTTAGAAAATCATAAAATTTCAAAAAGGAAAAAGTTTATATAAATTAAATAAATATTTTGGATAGGACTAAGCACATTCACTATAAAAGACAGCATTAAAAACATTTTTAAGATAATTTTTATACCTATTACTTTATTGTTGTTTTTCTATTAGAATCACAACCAGCTTACTAACCAACTCCATTTCAATTTTAAAATCGATACCAGCACCAGTTCTCTCAACTCGAAAATTACCGCTCAAAGGAAGGCCAAAAATCCTGCAGCACCTATCAAAAAACACGTGTCAAACACCCATCCAACTCCACCAAGAAAAACCCTCCACTAATTACTTCCCGAGTTTCCATCAAGGCAGGCATAAGCCAGCGAAATCAATTGCCGAGGATTCTCACCTAGAGAAAGATCTCCTTAGAAAGAGAAAATGATCCGTTAAGAGACTTTTAAGTGAAAATGTAATCTTCTCTTTTATATAAAGGTGGGGAAAGTAAATTAGGTTCTGAGAGGAAGGAATGAGGAGTGGGAATATAAGAGAGGAAGAATTAATCCCGAGAAAGAAGGGAGCCTTGGGGATGTAATTGAATACTGTAATCTGCACAATGTAATTACGATGTCATTTACAGGTGGTCGTATTTTGCTCTTGAAGAAGGACGGGAAATATTGCGAAAAGTGTGGACTAGGAAAAGTGCTGGATTTGTTAGCATAACTACTGTTAAACAGACAAAACCCACTATAAACTCACTACTCCTTTTGAATATATTATTATCAAGCCCTAATTATAAAAATAATTGATGTAACAGACATAAACTATCTTATCTAAAGCTTATTGGAAGTCTTACAGAAACTTAATAATTAATTTTGTATATCCTCACCAAGTGTGTTTTCTGGAAATATAGGAATATACTTTCATATAACCTAAAGAGCCAATATATCCCATTGAGAAAGTCTCTGATGGGAAAAAAATTACTATAGAGGAAATACTATATTAAGCGTAACCTTGAAATTTTACGTTATAAATGTTTTTTTTAATGGCAGGTAATTTTGAACCGTTACAGCTGTAACTTAAGTCCATTATCCCATGTCATGCCAAAGCAGTACTTACTTTGGTGGTTACCCAGTGGGCACGTGTGGACCGAAGCCACGGAGGTGAAGCACTGTTGCCCACGCCACACACACACATGTACAACCCCTTTTTACAGGGGGCCACATTCATTCATCACACATGGACAGAAACTAACATCCATGCCAAACGGGGATTCGAACCCCTGACGTACGGTTTCGCAGTCAGATGCTCAAACCACTAGGCCAGTACGTCGGCACGTTATAAATGTTAAGAGGGATATACATTAGCCAGGCCATACTGTATTATTAAAAGTGACACCATTTCAAATTTAATTGTCCAATAATCATAGAAGAAATACGTGCATATGAAATACATGAAAACCTACCTTGATAATAAGATCTATTAAATATCTATAAATTACCATTGAACTATGTAGTTCAGACCCTTCCTGTTTATGAATGACGACTGTAGGAAACGATACATTAAGGTAAGGTTTTCTGTTGGTCCCAATGTTCGATACAATGTCGGTTGTTCTTGACCATGACGGCATGCTCTTTCAAGCGGTACCCTTCTAGGAAAGGGGCCCCTCTGGAATAGTGTGATTTCTAGTCATTAGGTGTTCGCAAGGCGGTTTTTCACAGTGTTATGTCAGTTGTGGGGAGTCACAAGGTGTGTGGTCGATGATCTCTAGTTCTTGGAGTAGGTAACTCCTGTTGAGCGATTATGTCGCCTTGTTCGACTCTTGGTGTCAGTGACCAGGAGGCTAGTGTTTTCTCCTGGATGGTTACTGAGAATTTATTGCTATTTCTTATTGAGAAAGTTTTTAGAAGCAGACGCAGTGTTATAGTTGGAATACGTCCATAAGCACAATAAATTACTAATTTTTTGTGAAATTCAAACCCAAATGTTAATCATGAATGAATGAGAGTGTACAAATTTAGATTTAGAGAATAAATAGTGATTCCGTTGAATTAGGATGTTTTTAAATATCCTGTGTAGCACATCCAAGACGTCACTAATATCCTTTAACTTTAAAAGATCATATCGAAAGAATGGTTTAAGGTATGAAAGGTAAAGCTCCATATTTCTATCCAATTAGAAAACACATATTAACAATTTGTATACCGACTCAAATGAAACTGAAAGGGTCTTTTCTTAAAATTTTGACGAAAGGGAATTTAAAAATTTTATATGAATTAAACCTCTGCTGATACAAAAAATTTTGGAGGAAGAATATTTTAATTTTTTTATATTTAGTAGGAGTGCATGGGATAAGTGTTGCTGTTTTCTTTAGTAAGAAAATTTCTGAATTCAGGGAGGAGGATATATATCTTTAAATCCCCCCCTTGGCTACCCTATGACAAAAACTACAAATTTCTTTCATATAAAATAGAACAGTGTCGTTCACATGTCATGTTAAGCTGTCGCATTATCAAAGGGATGAATTGATTTCCTTTCTTTGTCAAAAACTGATGAAGAATTATCTCAATCAGCTTACTACTATACTAAACACTCCACAGACGCGTCTAAAGTTCTCATTTCTGGTGCAAGTGAACCGGTGGATTTAAACAAATAATTTACCTTCACTTTTATCTGTTTATCTTCGTGAAGAGCAAAAGGCAAGGTTTTTGCCTTTAATCTGTCATCCAGACTCACAAATCTGCATTCTCATACGATAAGAGTTCACTTGGTTTCGTTTCCGACTAAAGGGTGTCTAGAAAAACGCAGGCTCAGTGCTTTTTCGTTAAGCATAGATTTGGAGGTGAAAAATCTTTGTGTAATAAGAGAGAGGACAAAGAACTTATTGAAAAACCGTAGCAGGTGTTTTTGATGTGGATGCTTTGTTATGAAATGTTAAAAAAATATTTCTCGTGGATTTTAAATATGTTGACCCTGGTATTACAATTCTAATCCGAGGGGGCTTTATATAATCGGACTTTGCGCTAAGAGAAGAATACTGGAGCTCAATCCACTCTTTATTTTGAAAATATTTTCTGAGTTTCAGTACTTTTTCCACTATGGATGAAATATTAAAAATTTATTTTAATCCTTAGAGTAGCATAACATTTCTTAAGTTTGAGTCAGATACATTGTTTATATTTTATATAGTAAACTTAAATTTTTTCGTGAAAACCAGACATTGTCTTAAAAATCATTTTCAGGCTAGATTTTGTTGGGATGTAGCAAGCGGCTATTTAACGTTTCTTCCTTCTTCTCGTGCCCAATCTTATTAAAAGTCTGTCTACCGTATAAGGAAGGCTGTGATGAGGGGCCCATTTTAAGGGCAAGAATTTAACCGGTTTGGCTTTAGGAGATACATCTTCAGTCTTCCACAACCTGAAACAGCTAAAGATGTGGCACAATTTGCTGTAGAAAAATCCTCTCAATCAGTTGGATTCAAGCGACATCTACATTCTTGCATTTACAGACATATTTAAATTAAGACATAAATAAGTCTCTTAAAACCATAGTTGTAATAAAAAGATCTGAATATCTAAGACACTGCCCTTTATCCTTTTTTTCTTTTATTTACTAAGGTATTTAATGTAACCACAAGCATTTATAAACAAGACCTTTTTTACCATACCTGAACAAATAATAGCAAACCTCCATGTCTTGCAATAATTCTGACATTGTTACTTGCCTACTGCTGTGCCTTGTCTGGGTTATGAGTACTTACGAAACTCTTGATTTGTGTTCTACAAGGACTTTTTGAAATATATGTATATTTATATTCTGTTTTTAAGCATTTTTTTTACTGTTTAACTCCTTTCTTCCAGCAAGATATTGGATTCTCTATACTTATATCGTCCTTCAGAGTTTTCTTCCACACTGAAGAAATAATGATTGAATTCATTTCGTGGTTGAAAGTATTATCATATTGTCCACCTGGATATGGAAAGCAAGAGTTATTTTTCCACAAAAAAGACGTGGATGTGGGTTTGTCTGTGACTCTAAGTTACTTATACCCTATTTCAGTGTATGCTTCTAAGCTCGTCCCAATGGATTTGTGCGATCGTGAGTCGCAGTCTGGACTACAGACCTCGACTGCTACACAGAGATTTGAGTGTTTTTGCAATATTCTCACGATATGAATAAAAAAGATAGTCTGTCTTACTGTTTCCTCCTATTCGTGAACCTTTCGAGAAAATGTTCTTCAAGATCAAGTTTCCATCTACTCTGGTTCAAACAATAATTGAATTTCAAAAAATTCTTCTTTGAAAGGCCAACAGTCCTGAATGAGAACAGTACCTGCCTCAGAATTCCACAACCCAAGCTGATATAATTTTAAGTTGTTCTTACCATGCTCTTATAGTTCCCAACAAATTTCAAAAACTGATTGATTAGTGTTACTTAGTTTGTGTGCATTTACCAATACTCCAAACATTCAAACTCTTCAGTCACCATCTCTCTATTCTTGCCAGTGGTTGGTTGGGTTGGTCAGTTGTTGGTTGGGTTAGTCCTTGCGAGTAGAGACAAAGACTGGGTGGTAATTTCTTAAAATGTCTGGTGCAGATTTTGCACAACGGTGTTTGCTTGTTTCCGGTTAATTTTCCTTGTGTTTCATAAAAGACGTAGGGCTCCTGATGCGATTCTGGCAGATTTCCGTCTTTTTGTCATCTACTTGAGGCGGTTGCCTTTGGCTGTACTGTCTGTCTATCACAAGATGAGCTCTCGTTTACATTTCTTTATTTAGTATTGTTTCTATAGCAACCGCCACAACCAGGCAACTAGTCCAGAGCTCTTCTTGTGATAGACAGACAGCAAGAAAATCGGTAATCAAATGTGGTGTAAAAGTTTAGAGAAAGGTAATTACTAACAAATGCGCCCTGTTTGATTGAAGTTTGAACTTTTTTGTTTTTAAGTAAATTTTATTAAGAAACAATTAAATTCGCTTTCCTGCATCTTCTGAAAGCATTTTCCAACAGTTTCGCAAGCTTGGACCTCCATCACCTGTCCATGCAACAAGCCTTTTTTCTTCAGGGACTCGAAAAACACGTTCCAGGCACCTGCAACTGAAAGTGAAATCTCCACATCCTTTCTTCACTTTCGGTCGTTCGCCCAAGAGGGGGCCCCTGACGGGGACCTCCGTCCTTGAGCCCAAAGGAGTCGCCCAACAGGTACAGAAACGAGGTTAGGCAAGGGGCCCACCGGGGATAGGGTCAACCGCCTTTAGTCTTGGCGAGTCTTGGGGCCCGCAAAAGGGTTCCTTCCATCAAGAACAAAGTGGTGGCCAGAAGGGGGTCCACCTGGATGTTGGAATTCTGGCGGCTTTAGTGGGACAGAGGGGGCCCTTTCTGGGGCTGGACGATGGAAAACGCGTTGGGTTTTTCCATGTATGGTGGTGACACAGTGGTTCATAATATGGAAGGTTCTGGGAGAGCCGGTTGGTTGGGCAATGGAATAGTGGTTGGTTGGGTTAGGCCTTGCGAGTGGAGACAAAGACTGGGTGGTTATTTCTTAAGATGTCTGGTGCAGATTTTGCACAACGATGTTTGCTTGTTTCCGGATAATTTTCCTTGTGTTTCATAAAAGGCGTAGGGCTCCTGATGCGATTCTGGCAGATTTCCGTGTTTTTTTCTATCCTTATTAAGTCATCTACTGGAGGCGGTTGCCTTTGGCTGTAAGAAAATTTAGACCGATTGTAACGGAAGTGTTATTACCTACAGCTTTTCTATTTTTAGTTCCTATTTTCATATGCGTATGCCAGCTTTTAGTTTAGAGATAAGAGGTGTGTTAGAAGGGGTATTTGGGGATGCATCCCCCAAAAGTCAGACATTTTCCTTTTTTTCAGAACAGAAAAGGACCAAACTTACGCCATATGCATATCCCCCGAAATTCCAATATTCCCCTCCATTTTTTTTTCTTGCTACGTCACTGGATTAAAGTATCTGAGTCAGGGAGGATCCAGCTCCAAGGGGTGGTCACTTCCACTTTTTTTTATAAAATATCTCTTAACACTAGAACCGCCGGACTTTGCTACCTACCTAGAACCGCCAAAGGGGACAAAAATGTCCCCATGCTGCTTAGGCCGGGTCGAAAAAGACGAAAGTCAAAAAATCGAAATGTAATAGTGCGGAATAGTTGTAACACATTAGTAAAAGTATAATGCAACAAAAATTTTTGAAATCGGTCAACGTTTGACCGTCGCCCAACGCGGTCAAAGTTTTGATGTTTTGGTCATTTTTGGGGAAATTAGCCGAAAATCCTAGATAACGTGCTCAAATATTGTCCTCAATTTTTTTATGGTTGTGTACCTTCATTGTCAATAGTATGTGGCTAGTTTAATTTCTTTGTGTCCGAATATTTAAAAGATATAAATCTTGAAAGTTTTAAAATTTACGTAAAGTTGTTTTTCTTGCATTCTTAAAAAAATTAAAAATGCAAATGTTTGTAAATTTTTAGTTTTATTACAACTGAACATATCTTAATAAATGTGTCTGTAAATTTTTAAGTTGAAATTCTAATATTATCCAATGGAAAAAATTCAACTTTGGAAATTAGCGCAATTTCTAAGTATCTCAATTATATACCAATTTATGTATCGGAAGTTAAGAAAAAGCCATCAAATTGTATATCTTAGCAAATAAAAAGAACATACAGGTTTTTACAAACATTTAAAAGTTAATTATCTTCTAAATTTCTACTGTTAATTTTTCGTTAGCGCAATGAAAAGCTTGTAGCCAGCTTGCATTCAAAGGATAGCATTTCTTCTCGCGATTTAGACGTGTTTTTAAGGGAAACCTTGTGAAATTTTGAATATTGGGTAGACAAATGAATGTCTGGTCAAAGTTTAGGAAGAGTTTTCCATAAATAACCACACTGAGACTTGGTAAAATGTAGATATACTTGTAGTAGAGGAATCGGTAAGCCACCTCCAAAGCAAAGCAAGGAAACGTCATAACATCACATTTTAAGTAGTATATATCAAGGGGGAAATATCTTCGAATATTTCATTGTATTCAACGAGGGAACAACGTCTAGCAAGCAGAGGGGAGAAGAGATGGGCATGCCTAGCGCCTGAAAGGATAGTTTTGCTGTAGGGGACAAAAATGTCCCCTTTGGCGGTTCTAGTATAATCCGCTTTTTTCTTCTAAAATTCACAACCGATCGGGAATTTTTTTTTTCTTGTTAAGTAGAGGGCGTAAAATAAATAAAAGTCACCGAGTTTCAGAGTGATCTGACAAAAAATATAGAATTAGCAAAACTTTGAACTTGCGAGGGGACAAAAAAGGGCCCTTTGGCGGTTCTAGTGTTAAGACCATCCATGATACTTAATTTTGCCTCCATTTGATAAAAAAATATAACCCAGAGAAAGAGTGTTTTCAAATTATGATCGTGGTGAGGAGCGATCAGAATCAGTCGTTGTAGAGTGTAATTTTTTTAGATGATGTGAAACACTATGTTAGGGGGTCTAGGGTACCTGTCCCGAAATTTGTGGAAATTTCGTCCTAAATATCTCATTTTTGACAGGTCCTACAGCTTTATGTAAATACAACCAAAGTCAAAAAAATATGATTGAAATGGAATCTGGATGGAGAAAGGTTTTGGTCCACTTAAGCTCCAAACTATTTCTAATGATGGCTGTTTATATCAGAAAAGCTATACCATAGAGAAAGTTTTAAAATTTACTTTATTCGTGCAAAATTTTAAAAACAGACAAACCGAAAATTTGTTTTGAAAATCGGCCGAAAAAGTTTAAGACCTGGAAAAAAAGCCCCCCCCCCAGGAACTAAAAAATGGGAGAAGGGAGAGAAGGAAATGAAAGATAAAGAAAATGAATGTGTATTTTAAATGACCAAAAAGGTTTGAACTGTCTTTGGAAAAGTACCCCCTTCTTGGGCTAAAACAAGGTGTAAAAACGGAAAAGGAAGAAAAAAATTACGTTTTGTTTTGGTTAAATTTTAAACCTCTTGTCATTTTAAAATGATAAAGCGGGTAACAGTTCCCATTTCCTTGATTTCGGTTCACAGGTGTTCGCTGAGTAATGCATTAATTTAGGCCTATGCATAGGTAGATAAAATAAATGGACAAGCAAGTGCACCAAAACCCATCCTTATAAATTATTTATAATGAGTATTCGGTTGAGTTTTTGGATCCAAATCGGAAGTAAAGGGAACATTACTTGTAAATTTTTGTACTTTACTCAGGTTTTTTTTTCTTTTTTTTGCAACGAGATTCATCTCTTTCCAGAGTTTTTACCTGTTATTTATACGTATTCTTACAATATCTCTACCTTGGTCAGATAATTAGCATAGTTTTTAACGGGTGAATTCAATTCTTGAATCAAAATTTTAGAGAAAAGTATAGGCTCAGTTCATTTAATAAAATAAGTTTGGTTTGTTTTATTAAGAAGTGTTCTAATTCCACTAAGAACAAAAACCTTGATAAAAAAAAAACTTTTTATTCTTTATTAAACCTTTGTTATTTGAATTTAAATTTTTATATTCAACTTTCAAATAAACAATGTTTTCAGTGCCTACTACTTTGCAATAGGTCTTTTTATTTATATGTGTTTGTGCGTATGTATATTAGGGTGTTTCAAAGAAAAATTTTGAATTCCCACATGCCCCCCCCCCCTCAAGTTGTTACAAATACTAAAATATTATTACCTGCAAATTTTCAGGTCTCTAGAACGATTTTTGACCCCCTTAATTTTAATTATTATATATATTATTATATATATTAAATTATTATACATTAAATTATTATTATTATGCATTAAAAATTTATTAAAAAAAAACGAAAGGATGTGTTTAAATAATTTTTTTATTAAATTTTTGAAAAATGAATACAGGATTTTACCATTTTTTTTTTCGTAATAATTATACAACTTTCTCTTTATAATTTGGTAGTTTTATAAAAAGAATTTCAGTTGTTTTCTGATTAATTAATTTTTGAAGAGTACAGTTTCCCTCAGGTATGGGGGATTTAAACTGCTTTTTAAATAACCTTGATTTATTCTTGTTCTTTATACCAATATTAGAAGAAAAGGAAAACTTGTAATTTTTTCGCAACATAACTGTTTGAAACTAATGCATCTTAGAATATGAAGTTTAATATTTTTCTCTGATCGGAAAATTGTCTTGAAATTTAAATTTTTACATTCATTCATTATTTTAAATAAATTCTTCACCTACGACTTTACTCCCATAGTCACATTTCGGACTCAACGCTCCACAGCAACCTGTTGCTGATTTTCTCTTTCTCCGCATGTTCTTCTTCTCTTCCTGGGAACTCTAGGAACAGGTTGCCAGCGCCCTCTGTTGTTCTCTATTGAGTATGATGGTGCACAAATTCTTTAATTCTGACCATCGATATATGGAAAAGTTAATTCAATTTAAAGAAAAAATTTGCCAGTGTTCCTTCCAAAGCTGCATTGGTCGTTTTCCTCGTTTTCAAATGTCTGCGTCGTCGTTTTTCCGCAGACCAGTCGGTTTTTTTATTCTCATTAATTTTTACTAATTAAAAATTAAAGGATGCTCTGAAATTAAAAGATATTATACATCTAAAGGATGTTTGAAATGCCCTACAAGGAAAACCAGAGGACAAAATGTCATCAAATTTGGTAAAAGTTTAGAGAATCTGTCGGAACCTTTTTTATAACTTGAATGATTAGTTTAAAAGCTCACCTCCAGAGGGGAATAATGTCAAATCAAATATATAGGCTGTGTTAAACAATAAGTAAAAAACGTTTTCAGAATGCACGCTTGAGAAGCATCTTGAATTATAATTTATTTGGGAGTTTCATATTTTAATCTGGGTCTTATTTCGTTTAGCCAATGGTTAAACAAATGGCTAACGACAAATTGGTTTTTAACCAATGGTTAACAACCATATTTTCCCATACAAAGGCAATATGCTCTCTTATTAATAGTTTTTGAATAGGCAAATCTTTCTGACATAAAATAAAATCCCGCAAACACCTTAAAAATTTTACTTTTAGTTAGATAACATTTAATTCAGTAATTTTCAATCAAAGCTGTCTTAAAATAAGAACTTGAGAGTTTATGACCGAACTGACCACCCTATATCTACCAAAAATGGTACTTTAAATTGCATTTGACATTTACTGAAAATTGGGGTGTTCATGATAAACGGACCAACCTCGTTGGGCTCCAAACTTGCTGTTGAACTCTTCTATTTTTATTTGTATTTGTATTTTCCATCAAACCCCATGTTTTATTATTTATTTCATTGAATTTATTTTCAAATATATGTTAGATTTATGCAGAACTATAGTATCATAATTTGACATTTAAGCTGACGGTTAATGCTTCTAGGCTAATGTTAAGAAGAGTATATTAAAAATCTTAAAATAACGGGTAATGCATTTCTTCAATAAAGATATCCGAAATGTTGGTTGAATTCTCTTAAAATCTCATCACGATCTCCCGTTGAGGCGTGACCCACACTTTCATTTATTTATTACCCTATATTCCCTTTTTGATGATCGCGATATGCTTTCACGTCTTCTCTTGCAAAATATTCTGATCTTGAAAACAGTTTTGTAGCAATATAAAGTAGAAAAAACCGAAAGAAAATAGTTAACGAGCCCACTGATTTGTCCTGAATACATTCATATCGGCTATTTCGCGAAGTTTTCTTTGAGTTATCAGTCTACCAAGGTTGAGTTGGTTTTTTTTTTAATATTTCTTTTAGTGATTGGTATTTTTTTTTTGTTTTTAAAATATTAATTGTCCCTAAAAAATTATTTTCATGAAAATTAATCATTAGTACAGTTGACTCCGCTTATTATAATCATGGTTAACGTTGTCAATCGGATAACGTTATCAAAATCACTCCTATTTAACTTAACGCCACAAAATACATAGTTTTATGTGATCAATATGTCGTTTAATTTGTTATCGAAATCTAGTGAAATTCCCTAATAAGCTCCTTTATTTCTCGTTTGAAGTTTGAAGGCCAATTTTAATACACAGCAAGCATACAAAATGAGTCATTAATTTATTAGTTACATGTTCCAATCTCACATTTTTCTTTAAGAATGTAAAAGTTGCGAAACACAAACTAGGTAATCGTTTTAAATACAATTAAATATAATTAGTTCGTGGTTTCCTATTCGATGTTAGAGTTATAGGAATTGATATGGAAAAGAGCTCACCAATGTTCTATTTTTTAAGCCCTCGTGCGTGCATGCCTTTAAAAATGTCTTTGGATAAAAAAAAACTGTAACCCGGTTGTATTAAAGATTCGGATACAGAGAGAAAAAGACAGTAGCCACATCTCTAGCGGGTTGAAACTATCTTCTTAAAAGGCACACCAAGAAAAAAAGGTTCTTGTCAGCGATATAAAGGCTCACTCACACTGTTTCACTTTTGGTGTTGTGAGTTATTCACTCCTGTGAATCGCTGGTTTGCATAGAAGGAATAAAGAGTGAACCTCCAAATTACTCTTTTCACTTTGTATGATTCCTCGAAAATGCATATCAAAAGTGATGAGTCTGAATGAGCCTTAAGCGAAACAGTTTGTTTGAATACTGAGTTTCACTTTCATATTCGAATCATGCAGAGCTCCTTATCAAAGCCCCTCCTGGAACAGGATGTTCTCGGCGGAACGTCCCACATAGTGTCTTTTCGCACAGGCAATCTCCTTTCTGGGAACACGTGAACGCTTGTCACTCCCGTGACTCTCCGTTTTCGATGTTCTCCGCAAACACCTTAATGATGTCAGCGTGGTTTACACTGTTGTTCTTGTTTGCCTTATAACGGAAAACTTCCGGGAGTGATATATGGTTAGCAGTGGTTAGCAGTGTTATTTTTGACAGATAAAGATACCGAGAGTTATATAATGGTTATGCTTTGGGTTATTCAATACTCATTGTTTCATTTACTATTTGAAAGTATGAAATCTTTATATTATTTTTTTAAATAGTAGTAGGGCGTTTTGATTTCTGGATCCAAGACTTAAATCTTTTGAAGGTGGGAAAAGCTCTCTATTAGGTTGAATTTAATACCCTTTTGCTCACTTTGTCCCGTTCGAAAATAGCTGAACACTAAAAGAATGATCATATTTAAAAACCAGTCACAATATGACTGCCATAAGGCTAAATAAAATTTCTGATCACAGAAGAAACACTGTAAATCTTAAAATTAATGAAACTAATATGGTAAAGATATAGAATTTTAGTAAAAATGGTTTTGATAATTGTTTAAATACATATACCTGTTTTAAAGAGAAAGAATGTTTGAAAAAAAGAATTTTAGAAAAATTAATAAAAGCTATTTTTGTAAATTATTTTCTGAAACTTTTCATTCCTTTTGTGTAGTTCTATTTATAATAATATGTTCTTACTCTCAATTTAATTTAATTTCATGCTATAACTATGCAGAAAGTTTTTTTATGATTTTTTTTTAATTTTGAGGAATTTTTCTTTTTATACATGAAATAAAAGCGAGCGTATTTCAAAAGTTTTAGTCCTTCTTTACCACCCAAATCAAAATCATTGTTTCCAATATCAAATTCATGAAGAATAAATTACAACAGAAAGGCAAAGCTTGAGGGAAATACCCTCAAGAAAAGGCTCATTCGCACTAACCACTTTTTGTGTTCATTTTGGAAAAATTCTTCAAAGTGAAGAGTATGAATTGGCGTTTCACTCTTACTTCTTTCACTTTTATATGCAAACTAGTGATTCACAGAAGTGAATAAATCAGGATGAACATGAACAGTGAATGTGGAACATTGTGAATGAAATAGCCTTAATATGGCCAGATATTTTTATAATAATACTTTCACCACGCATTCCTACGAATGCATGGAGATTTTATAAATTTGCTTCAACAGGATTTCAAACGTTCTAGTCCTCTACAAAACAAATTAATATGTAATAATTTTCAAACTTATTTTACTGGTGGCTTAACTCAAAAACGCATCATCATCAATAATATCAATTCATAAATAAAACCACCCTCAAAAAAAAAAGTTTGGAGTGAACTATTTCTTCCTACTCTCCCCAATTATCATTAGGTTATACTTGACAGTATCGTTTCCTGACCCCATGACGTCACTTACAAACCAAGTAGTTCCCAGCGAGATGTCTGAATTTTGAGTGAAATGAAAAACGTCAATTTAAAAATATGATTGTATTTTGTTAAACCCGTGTCTATATACAGCGTCATTTTTATCACTATTAGCGTACCGAAACTCCTCCTAGCAACCCAACAGGCTTTCTGTTTACTCAGTTTCTGCTTTCGCGTAGTGACGTCATAGGGTCAGCGAAACGTTGCTGTTGAGTATTGTAAGTTTCTTCAGTCGTCTTCCTCCAACTTGATCTGGCTATGAGAGAGAATTAAGTGTGCGCAATGCGCTCCTCATGCTCTTGAACGCTGGGAAGACATTTTTGGGATTCTAAGTTCTGGAGCATGCGCACAAAAGCGCTCCCATAAAATGGAGGAAGACATCAAGAGTTCAGAATGGTAATTCGCAAATATAGTTTCAGATGCAAAGTTCTTACAAAGTAATTCATTCAAAGTATTCCAGTCCAAAGTTGTAGATGAGGTCATAAGAGGGGATTAAAAAATGTTTTAATCTGGGGAATATTGCTTATAAACTGGCTACACAGATATTTATTCCTTAGAAATTAAAAGTATTCTCAATAGCCCTTTTCAACCTAATACATTTTATACGTCGCGGAAGCTTTTACCAATATTTTTCAAGATGAAAATTAGATAAGAATTATGAACTAATACTCATCATAAGCTGGGAAAAGTGACTCTAATGTGTACTCTCAAAGACAAAACCCCTTTAACCCCACTTTTCTTTTAAATAAGCGAGTAAATCCCATTTACCTTCAATCTTTATCATTACAAATCCATTCCACTATTGCAAGCGATCATTTCTACTTCGCATGGTAATCAGTTACGTGTTTTTCTGATTAAGTTTGAATGGGAACACAGTGAAATCGAGGTTGCTTCCCGACAGTGCTCCTGAGCGTGGGGAGGAAGGCGCGAAAACCGCAAACACACAAACAAGGGTGGACCGAGAGAGTTATGCTCTCATAAGGGTCAAGGATCACGATTATAAGTGTATCATCTGCATTTTCTGGAAAAATTACTCTAGTTAAAATTATTCTTGTTTAGATAGAAGAACTGCTGTAAGAGCCTTGACTGATTTATTTGATCCAGAATTTTCTATTTTTATATAAGCTCGTATTTAAGGAATTACTCGTATCGTATTTAAGGAATTGATTATATAAAATGCAAAGTATTTCTCCCTATCAATATTTTTTTACAAACTTTCAAAATACTTTTTTTTGTATTCATTAGGACAACAGATACGGATAAAACGTTTCTACCTATTCAAGCTTCAAGTCTGTAGTTTTGCTTGTGTAGTTTAATATTGAATCAAAACTTACTTTGTATATTAAACTGAAAAGAAGTTGAATAAGTACTAACGTAAGCCAATAAGTCATTTTTCTGTAATGAAGAAAACATTCAACCGTTATAATATTAATTCAAAATTTTGGAAAAACAATAAAAACCTGCAACAAACTTTACCTCTAAAATTTTTGTGTAACCTTAGAATGGATAAATTAAAACTCGTTGCATAATTAATTAAAGGTTTTTTATTTTATAAACTATCACTTCAATTTCATGTTTAATTTTATTTCCTTTCCGTAAGCCAGCGATATGCGAACTTAGACCCATCTGAATTTTAAATAATGATAGAAGCAAGGATAGAAGAAAATGAAAGTAAACTTGCCCAATAATTAATAGTATATGTAAGTAATTTTTAAACACGCCTTTTATAACAATATGCTTCTCTTTTAATTTATGGAATACTTCAAAACGTGCTTCTTTTTGTCGAAACCCTGAGGTAATAACGGTCCATCCCCACTAACCAAAACCTCCACAACCTCGACAGGTGTCCCTTCCTCGCCGCAATGTGCAATCGTCCCCCGCCGCCTCTCCTCGTAGGCCAAGGTAAAGGAAAAGTTCTGGTGAAAAAGAGAATTCGAACTCTCCCTGCGTATCCACCGCAAACGAGTCGAACACTTTCTACGGCCCCGAAAGCAGGTCATTCGTGGCGTTCACGTGACATAACCCCATTCCGAGAGCTCCATTTTGGGAGAGTGAAGGTGTGGGCGGATAAGGTTTTGTTCGATGACGAACTGCCCCCGCCTGCTGCCCCATCATCTTGGGGCGCACCCTGGAGGGAGATCTGGGGGCCCACACTGAAAGCCTCGAGTGCGCCCCCTTGGCCCGTAACATTCATCAGTTCAACTCCAATCATTGGGTTATTGAAGGATGAGTTTGATTGAAAAGGATGATTGAACCTGACAGCAGAACCTCTCAATTATACGATGCCAGCTGGTGTTCCAGTGTAGCTTTCAAGTACCGACATGTCAACGACATAAATTTAGAGCAACAAATCGCAAGTGATAGAAGAATAAACTGCAGTATAGTGCAATAAATTGGCTAATAAGCATTTGGGAGCTTGCTGGTGACATTGACTGGCAAGCTGGCTGGCATTATATAAGTTCGGCTTTTCAGCTATTCCAATTAGAATCTAAATAACAGGTCGACTAAGTTCAAGTTATTTCAATCACTTATAATCAAATTATCTCATAGTTTATCGAGTTTATATGACGTCCAGTCAGAGCTGTATCAAGATATTTTCTACCCAGTTCTCTTAATGTTCTCGTATCTACATAATTGCCGATCGCCTCCATCAAAGCGAAAATTTAGGCACAACTGTACAACTGTAGTTCTATGGATTGATGAAGCGTGGCTTACATTGTACTTTGCCATCCTGTGATTGAGTGAGTATCATGTAAATCTAACTGACGAACGTCTGAACTCTTAATAGTGGAGAAGGGGAGTGTCTAAATGAAAGATCATTACATTGTTTGAATGATACTTTTGCTCATTTAATGATGACTGTGAAAAATATAATGACTTACACTTTATAAATGAGCTGGTTAGAATGAACCTAGTTTTGAGTAATTGAAGATTTTCTCAAACGGAGCCTGTGTTGTTCCTATGGAGACGGCCTTTTATAGGTAGCTCTTGAGGCCAATCTTTTAATTAATAATAATCATTAATAATTAAGCATGAGCTTTTGACATAGGTGATTAACACACTAGGTAAAAGAGCATAGAAGAGATCCAAATCCATGCTTTTCTCAAATTTTGTATTTTAGGACTTATACCACTTTCATCCTGAGTTGCTCAAATAGTGCTCTGCTCCCCATTATGAGTACGGAATATTCTCCCTATTCTATTAGTCTTTTAAATTTGGGTTTAAAAAATAGAAGAGGAAGTACTCGAACAAGTTTTATCTGTGTAAAAAACATTACAAAAGAGTGTTCTATTCAGACATAATTTAATCAGGTAATTTAAGAAAAATATCACATAGCTAAAGACTCATCTTAATAAATAAGAGTTGTTTCAGGCAAAGTTGTTTTAAGTAACAAATTTCATTCTTATCATTATCAATTTATCTGTACAAAAAATGAAGTAAGCTTCATTAACAATAATCAAAGAAATATAAACTATCTTTTTTATTCAGAACAGTTAGGATTTTTAAGTACCGACTTTCTTTCAAAAGTTTCAAAATGATGTCAAAGTTTCAAAACTAATGCTAATAACTTTGGATGCTTACTAAACGTTGACAAAACCATTTTTTTGCGTTTTAAATTTAATAACAATACAACACAATGATTGATTACCTGTGGGATACTTATGGTTTGGATGAATATTTAATTTTAAATCTAGTATAGGGGGTTAAAAGTTTTTCATAGACCCATAGTGTTAAAATAATTTTACAAGTTTTGAACGTCTATAACGAATAAACTATGATTGAAGAATTCACGTATTTATCTAAGGGCAGAATCTACAATAGTAAGAAATTCGTACTATCTTAATTTTAATAGAAATCTAAAACATGAGAGGAAACGTATTTCAGCAAATTCTTGGTCATTTGAATGTTATCAACAAGTTTTCACTTTCACTTACTCAGTAACCTTACTAGTTTTGGTTGCAGCCATGCATACAGTAGAAGAACGATAAAAAGTTATGATAGAAGTAGTGTTCAACTCTTTCTCAATTACTTAAATGACTTGCTTGCTTTTTTATCACTGAAAATCTTACTTTCCAATAGATAGAGTAGTGAGACAAATATCTTAATTAGTTCTGGATGAAAAGTTAACTTTGACAAATTAATTTCTGCTGAAATCACTGAGAACCTTGAATAAGAACGTCAATGCATATCCTAATACTCTTTGTATAAAAAAGTCTTCAAAAAATGTCCATTAAACAGGTATAAATTACTTAATTATTCTGAAACACAACTGCTTAATTTTTTTCTATTTATGTTTTCTTGTAAATTCAAGGAGTTCTCTTTAAGTTTTCTTTTACTTTGCAGCATAAAACTATGATCATTTTTCTAATATACTTTCATACATTATTATAGTCTGTGTAAATAAAATCGGCGGTTTCACGTCATGCTTTACCATGGCAACGCAGAAGAAATACATGGAGAAAAAACTCAAGGTCAACCGCCGATTTTATTTACACAGACTATAATAAATAAATATACTGCATATAATATTTTTATATTATGCCCTCCCAAGGACTCATATTTGTATTGGTTCCTTGTATATATCACAAGAAACAAGAACATAAACCACCAAGATAATAAAATTAAAATAGTTTTGAAAAAAATATGCTGATGCGTAAAAAATATTACGTATAGGGAATTAATAACAAACAGCAAGTAATTCATGATATATTCTTAAATGTACGACTTATACGATAAAAGTATTTTTTAAAGTGCATTAAAAATAAATGCTAGAAATGATGCCTATAATAATCAAATATTTTACATCATAAATTGCTCTTAAATACGATTAATTTTAACATGTGATCCCAGAAAGGAGATAGACAAAATGTAAGATAATCGTATTTTCTTTTCAAGGAGTGAATATCATTACAGTTGTTTCCCTTGTTTACCAAAAAAAATTAAAAATTTCCATTTCCCCATTTAACTGACTGGCATCCAAACGAGTAGTACTTATTCTCAACATTCAATTTTACCCAAAAACAAACTAATTACATCAATCTCGACCTTCAAACACTTCTCCTCACTTAGTATACGGCCCCCATACGACAGCGCTCTCACTTTCACTTTCTCGGTGTCGAGCATAACCGCTGACATAAGAGAAAGCGTTGGGACTTTCTCTCTGGATTCACATGCATGCGCGTTTTTGTGTATAGTACCACATATACTATTCATTGTTCGGGGATTTATGGTGTCGGAAAGTTGCATATTGATTGGTGGATCGGGAATTGGTGTCAGTGGGGAAAGGTTGGTGGTGGGATGAGAATGGGAATTCTTTATTGGGCCATGGGTTGTGGGTGGTTGAGTGGTCGGGGGATTTCCGTTGCTGATGATGGGTCGAGAGTGGACGCATAGTCGTAGTAAAATATGCAAGTTGAATGAAGTGTAAGGAGTAAATTGTTATGTTTTTTAATGTGCTAAGGACTTCAACTAAAAATCTCTGAAAACCATTAGAGTCATGGACCTATTATTCGGAATCCCAAATTCCGAAATGCTGTAAAATGCGGATCATTTCAAGATTTAATTTTTTTTTTGTTCTGAAGGTAGTTTTCCCTAAAACTCAAGGGGCTCATGTGAGGCAATACAATCGGAAATGTTTTAATACAGCCGTACACGTAAACGCGACGCGATCGTGTTTGCAAATAATTTCTTTTAGAATGACGTACTACGTAATTGCGTTAAGAACCAATGGAAGGGCCGGATTCTTCATGAGCTGCTCAGGATAAAAGTGGTATCAGTGCAAAAATACCAAAATTGAGATAAGTGTGGGTTATTTTTAAGTTCCTTTACCTAGTGCGATAGTCACCAAAGTCAAAAGTTACATAAGGGGCCCGTGAGAGCTACTTTCTCCATAGGAACAACACAGGTGCCGTTAGAGAAAACCTTCATTTTCTTTAAATGATGTGGCCAGACGATATAGCACCAACCGTTGCTCTCTCATATAAGGTCGGTTCTGGCATAACAACCACACTCCATGGAAGCTATTGGTGGATGTAGTCCCCCTACTCGAAAGCTCTGAAAAATATCAATTACAAAATTTAAGGTTTTAAGAACTAGTATAAAAACAGAATATTCACAGAAGAGTTTACTGAGATAGACCATTGGCCATCTAGACTCATAAGGCCATAGAAGTCGAAATCGTGATAATAAAATAGTAGGGCAGGACGTCACGTCAACAGCGCAATTTCAGACTGGAGGTGCTCTGTTGTCCAAAAAATCTATAAAGAGTGATGTCTTGACAACTATTTCACGTCACGATTTCGAGATCCTCTGGCCTTATGAGTCTAGGTGGCCATAGACTCTCTAAAGACATTTATCATCCTCAAAAAATTCTGTAAAGCAATACTGTCTATAACGATATAGTCCCTGATAAACTGCCTTTAACGATGGTTTTCCAAAGCCACAATGACATACTGTCTAAAATAATGATGTGTGTAGCGATGCATTTTCTAGGTCCCTATAGTATCGTTTTAAACTGGTTTCACTGCATACAGCCGAACTCTTCATCAAGCAGATACCGTCTTGCTTAAAAACACATCCCTCCTTTCATCAATTTCTCCCAATCAATCTGACAACTCCCTCGCAGCACACCTGTGGAATCTCTCCACCCTGTCCCTATAACGAACGACCCCATAAAAACGGAATGAGAAAGCAGGCAGCAGAGAGAAGCTAATGAGGTGGAGGAAAAGTGCGTCGAAGGTGACCTCCGAATCTGGGTCGCCGGAAGAAAGTTTGGAAAATTCCATCTCGCCCTCTCGACCCCCCTCCCGTGACCCCCTCCCCAAGGACGCACCTGATCTGCATGACGACCAATTAGCGCGTGCCTCTTCGTCGTCGTCGGAATGCCAACCTCACTCATAAGCCACTTGTTGCTGCTGTTGGGGATGAAGGTTTTGCGCTTCGGGATGTGGAGAAGATCCACTGGAGTTGCTCAAAGGGACAGTGGACCAAGTACTTAAGGGCAATATTTTATAACTTTTATCTCGTGTAAAAGTAAGTCCCTGTAAGGGATGCCCCAAAAAGGTTTTCTCCATAGGAACAGTCCTCGATAGAGAAAACCACTAAACAACGTTCTGCGGACTTAAGCATGGCCATCTATCTAGACACAAAAGGCCAGAGAAGCTCGAAATCTTGATCTTGAAGGGAGCGTGCAAGATTTCAGACTGGAGTTGCGCTGTTGTCCAAAAAGCGATGATGACGCGAAATAGTAGTAGGCAGAAAGTTACTCAAGAGGATTTTGGGCTTCTCTGGCCTTATGTGTCTAGATGGCCATGACTTAAGCCACTGCCATTCTGATAAGCTCATTTTATGTAAACCCTTTCATTCCTAAGGCACCCAGGATTACCGTTGGATCCTAAGAAAATTTGGTGTGGATAGGATTGAAAGGGTTAAGTGATGGATGCGGAATTCGTAGGGTGAATGGTGATAAATTCGATACATATTTTTTTAGATAACAAAGGAGAAGTTAGCTTGTATATGAGTATATGGATTACTAGATACCTCATGATCATAAGCAATGGGACAGCTAGGATACCTTTTAAGCATTATGAGGGAGAATGGGAATTGAAGAAAGAGAAACAATGAGAAAATACAGTGATTGGAGAATTAAAGGGGAACTAATGTCAGGTAGAAAGAATAAAAAAGAGGAAGACAGAATAAATGTAAAAATATAAAGATAGAAAAAGAAAATAGAAAAAAAATAAAGGGAACTGATGGCAGATAGAAGGAGTATGAAAGAGAGAAAGAAAGGATAAGAGAGAGAATGAGAAGTTAGAGAAAGAATGGGAGTAAAAAAAAGAGAACGCATTTAAAAGAAAAAGAATAGATAGAAAGAGAAATGGAATGACAGACAGGGAAGAGAGAGTGAGAGAATCAGTTTTACTGGAAAGCCCAGGACAGGAAAAAAATGAATGATGTAAAAAATACCCTTCGCGTGAAAATTCTTTGATTCTAAAACTCATAAACAGACTGCCTTATTGTAAAGTGATAATCCAGCATTGGATTTACTGTCATATTGGATCTTGCCTGTTGAGGTTAACATCTTCTGTTGAACACGCTTAAAGGTAGATACTCATTTTACTTTTCCGATAGGGATAAATTCTTGAGCAAAATTTCGTGGTTAAAGTTTTTAAAATACTGGATTTTTAGAACTGAATTTCTTTTTAGAGAAACCGCCGGCCATTTGTTACATAAATCAAAAGGTAAATTTTCCCCACAACCATTTGTTTAAGAGAAACTTATACTTTCCGTTAGGTCAAAAGTATTAGTGACTCAACGTGTGTCTGGTATGTTTTTAATTCATTATGTGACAGATAGACATTTCTTAAAGCTGTGATTAATGACTTAAGAAGATTTAGTGTAATTATCCGATATTTCATTTAGTCATTAGTCTAAAAAAATTCTTAATCGCAATTTACTTAATCTACTTTTAGGTCACTTTTTGGTAAAAAAAAACGACAAAAATTCTTTTAAATCCATTCAAACCAAACATTGAAGTTTAATGTATTCAAAATTTATAAGAGAGAATTCAACTGAAAACATATTCTGCTGAATTCAGAACTATTTCATCTCGTTAAAAATACGACCAAACTAGTCTTAAGGAGTGGTTTTGGAAATGGAATACTTTTTAAAACCAAAAGGTTTGACCTCTTTCCACACACAAACAGCTAAACCGATTCTCGTTAGAATCAGAAAAGAAAGTTGACAAGCTGTCAGTTTTCCGGGTCTTCTTCGGTTGAGCAAATTAGAGGAACGTCGATTCTCCGAAATCGATTCTATCAAAACAAGATTTTTTCAGACATAATCTTGTTTTTTTATTCAACTTTAAAATTAAGAATTAAATTCGGCGTAGTGTGAGCCATTCAAAGTGCCTTAGCTTCACTCTTTGATAATTTAAAATGGTATGACTGAGTGTGTATGAAAAATTACATCTGATAAAACAATGGTATTGCTTTTAAATCTCTCAATAAACTCATAGGTAACAAAGCAAAATTGTTACACAATAAATATGTAGTTAAACATTATGTTATTTAAATTGCATTTTTATGTAGAAATATCGATTCTTTACGTTTTTCGAGCGATTGAAATATTTTTTTTTAATTCATTAGAAAGTTCATAAAATTAGGCTCATTTTATTTTTAAACATTTAAAGTTTTTACAGTTAAGATTTGATTCATTTAAGTAGATGTTTCATTGTGTCTGACATGATAAAAGCTAACATTTATTGAATGATTAAGTAATATTATCATTAAATTTAAAAGTTAATAATGATAGGCAAATAAGATGCACAATCCTCAGCATAATGCGGGTATTTTATTAACTCCATTATATGGTTATCATAGCAAAACTCCAGATTTACAAACTTTTTTCCCTTGGGTAGGGAACTTCTTTTCAATTCTACCTAGGTATACAAGCCTCATGTTTCTCCGCATAGCAAGGAAATTAAAGGCTCTGTAAATATGGTTTTACCTACAGCCTTCAAAGTAAGGCAGTAGGATGATAGATTCGGCTTAATCCGGGATAGTAAGAAAAAAAAACATTTTTAGTTTAAAGCAATTTCCGAATATTTTTTCTGATTCATTAATATGTTATATTTTGATTGTAAAACTAATATTCAAAAATTGTCACTATTAACCACCTTATCCGTAATATAAAACGAAAATAATTTAAAAAATTTTTTTCAGAAATTCCAAAAACCTTAAAAGAATCCAAACACTTTGATACCAAAAATGTTTTATATGGATCAATAATTAAAAAGATTTTCTCTGGAAATCCTCGACCCAATTTTTTTTATAATAGAGAGATAAGTGTATTATAGTTTGAAAAGAAAACCAATATTCGAAACATTGTCAGCATTAGTATCTCTTTCAGAAATGTATCTTAACTCCAACTTTGACTTTAACGATAGTTTGAATGAAACGAAGAACCTAAAAACATCTATCTCATCTTTAATACAAAAACGAAGCGAAACTTTACGGAGCTGTAAATAAACCGACTCTGTTTCATAACACCTCTCTTGCTTTCATACAGGGTCCTCCCAATAAAAAAAAACTCTATTTTTAAACTTTATCTTCCACATCAAAAGATGAGTCACAAAAAAAAATCACAAAAAACTGTTTAATTAAACCAATTTCAATACCCCTATTGATCTAACAGCCAACAGCGTTCAGCTTACACGGCGCCTCTGCACTACAACATAATGGGAAACCAACACCAGTGCATCAGCAAGGAAACAATTAGACTACACCAACAAAATGGCGTTATTGTTGTAAGGCCGGGCAAAACAATCCGTCTTTCTCGGGAAACGCGAGTTCCTTTCCTTGTTCGTTCGGTAATTGAAATTTATATTTTTCGGAACACGGGGGAATTCATTAAATTTTGTTCTATTCCGCGCGCGATATTGTTCGTTCTCAGCGACCTTAGTCTCTTCCTCCGATCATTTTGTTGCATAAAGAAGCGGGCTCAAGGTTAATTGTGTGCCACGGATTTCGACAATAACTGTTCTTGTGATTGTGCTGCTTCGGAAATAGTTAAATTTATGTTTGTCTGATTTTATGCATTAAACTTTAAATTCTAAAATCTCACACTAGGAAAAAATAATCCATTGAATTTAACATTGAAATTTTTTATGATGAACTATGCTTCGTAACGTCCAAAACTATGACTGTTCCAATGCATACAAACTAATATTTAAAGAATTTCCCAATTAAAATTTTCAACGTATTTGTCAATAATTAATTTAATAAATTTAATTATTATTAAATTAAATTTAAATTTAAATTTAATTATTATTAAAATTATTTTATAAATTTAATTAAATTGTATAACTACTAAAAGTATTGATAATTTTATTTTGAATAAAACATTAAAATTTTAATACCTGTCAATTATTGGATTCTCAATGGACTAAAAACGTATCTGATATTTTCAATAAACATAAAATCTTAATAAAACATACATAAGTATAAATGTTCCTCTAAAATGTCTATGTAAAGACCAAATAGTTATTTTCTACTTAATTCAATTTATTTTTGTATGGAAGTATCTCATCAAATCATTCAACATAGTTAGGTTAAAGTAACTCTAAGTATCTTTTCTAACTTTTGATAGTATTAAGTACAAATCCGTTATCTATCCCGTTAAATATCGTCAAGCTGATGTAGATACTAAATAACAGCCAAAAGTTACTAGCTTACTTATTCCAATATACTGTTACATTGATAAAAAACAATAAAATTTCTCGATAGTTTGTTATTACTCTTAAAACAGCTTGACAGTTTTTTATCAGGACAGATAATGGAATTTATTCTAATCTTATTAAAAAGAAAAAGAGCACAGTAAAATCAATCTTTTTAAAAGCAAAAATATTTTTATGTATGCTTTCACCTTGTGTTAATTATATTTTATGAAGACCAGAGATGCATAAGGGCAATTTTTGAAACAAAATAATGAGTTTTGTAAGTATAAAATATTTAAAAAAACATCCCCAAAAATGGACGCTAGACAAAAATGGATTAAAAACAAATTATACTTTTGTTTAGTTAATCATACAAATATAAATATTAGGAAGACTAAAACAAATTAAGTTTAAAATTTTCACCTCCAGCATAATACATTAAAGTCAACCAATGAGGTTTTAAAAAATTCCGCTAAAATTCAAGGGGATAAATCTGGTTATGGCAGATAGTTATTTTTCCCTATTCCTACTTAAGAGTAAATCAATGGTTGAAAGTACGTGAATGCCCGAAAATAATTTTTTTTTTTTGTTTTCGCTCTTTCCTCCTTTTTTAAACCAATGCTTACAATAGATACTACATCTATAATTCTATATCTATCTATCTATAGTATCTAGTAAGCCGTGCTTAAACTATCTCTCTTAAAACAGTGACTCTATCTGACTATGTTTTTAGACTGTGACCTTAGAAAAGAGTTGAAGTACTATAAGTTTATTCAACATAAATTTCTACAACAGATAATTTTTAACCGCTTTGGAATGTTTTCACCTTCGATAAATAATATGGGGACAGATTTATCTGGTAAGATTACAAGTTTCTACACTTTAAACAATCTCTTCAAAGACCTTTATGTTATTTTTGAATTTGTCATCATGTTATTCATTTCCCCCCATTTTCCTTTTAACCATGAAAACTGCGCATCGAATTCGTGCATTTATTTTCAAACAACACCGATAAAAGCCAACCTAACATCGAAAAGCCTTCAACTATACGACTCATTCCAAACCACGTTAGCAATTTAACAAGTCGAAAATACTACATAATCGCGTTAACAAGCATCGCTAACAGGACGGGCCCACCGCAGGTAAAAGAAGGTTGTCACGTCCAAAAGTCGCCGCTTAACCTTCTTTGCTCGAGGATTTATACGATCGTTCCTTTCACTTTCTGTTGAGACTCCATTAAAGAGCAAAAAGCCTGACCTACTCATGGACCTGTTTGGTTGGAAGCATCACGGGAGAGTTGGGTAGAGTTGTTTGTTTGTTTGATTCCTTTGCCTTAACCCCGTTGGCTGTAATATGCAGATCAGTAAGATGGATACGTTGCTGGAAAGGTGAAACCGAAAGTGGTGGAGGTTTTCCTCTTTTTTATTACGGCGTGGTCTTGACCGTTTTGATGCGTTTCAAATTTTAAAAACCTGTAATGGTTTTTGTGGTTTTTTCGATGAAGAGTCGTATCATTGACTTTGTGAGCAGCTATTGGGGATAAGGTGAAAGGTTTTATGATGTGATGAGTGTAGAGAAAGGCTCTAATTCATGCACATATTGAACCCGGTTTAAAATAACATTATTGATGGAGAAAAGTATTGGTTATTGATAGGTTATCGTTATTTGTGGAGATTCTCAGAATTTTTTTAATTCTAACAGAATCAATGGAAGTTGTGTTATGAGCTGGTTTTTCATGAGCGTTTGAAGACAACAAAAATTTAATTAAAGGCTCATTCACACTGTTTCACTTTTATTGTTCATTATGAATTATGAGTGATTCACTCGTGTGAATCGTTAGTTTGCATAAATTGATTTCTCCATGATTGATTTCTCCAAAATGAATACAAAAAGTTATAAGTCTGAATTATCCTTAAGTTTTGCGTTATGATGTAATAAGATGTTCTTAATCTTCTGAAATTTTACTGATAAATTTTCAACTTGTATGTGAACCAGTGGTGTAGTTAGAAAAATACTTTGGAGGGGGATTTTGAGGGGATATAAGGTGAAATTAACTCTTTTCTATCATCAAAAGAATCTGACTTTCGGAGAGGGGACACATCCTAAAATCCTCTCTTGGCTACTCCCCTTTGTGAATATGCTCAAGAGAACACAAAAAAAAAATATTTTAATTATTTATGTGAAATAAATATTCACAAAACAGTAAACCAAATAAAAAAGACATTTTATATATATTTTCTAATTTTATGCACTTATTGGAAATAACATTATCTACAATTCAAAGCATAATTCCTTCAATCTTTTAAAGTTAAACAATGAGCTTGTCTAGTCTTTGTTACATTCACTCAAGGCTCAGATTATTCGCAAATGCATCTTACGCTTCTGCCTAATATTAATTTGACGCAGAACTTGTATCTCATTTTTCGTTCAATGTAACTCTTATGCAATTGTGAGACAGTTAACTTAGTTTCTTAGTTAACTCACAATAAATTCCATTCAAAAATCACTCTTACCCTCAAAACAATTATCTATTCTCAAATGTGATACAGAATCACCCCAATTAGTCACTAGTCTACTATTCACCTCAACATATCCTTATATTACTCATCCAATACCCAAACCTGTCACTGCAACAGAGACCGAAAATGTGTATTCTTCAGGTTACAGTCTATGTAACGGTTACCACTAATGAATCTTAGGACACTGCAACAAGGCGAAGAGGCCATCAAATCATTTGTCTATTTGCCAACCTGTTGGCAGACGAAAAAATAGGGGAACGATGTCACTAGACGGTGATGATTGTGTTCAAATAAGATAATGCTTTTCCCAGCGTTCATTGTTGTCTTGTGGGATGCCATTAATAACGAAGTGCCAGTTATGTGCTACTCGAGGGAGTGTAGGAAGGATTATTTGAAAGGATTTATTGGTATTTTATTTGTAGAGAGATTTAGTTATGGTTTAAATGCAATTACATTTACTGCCAAAATGGATAATATTATAATTATCTTTCTTTGTATAATTTAGTTGGGAAAATTCAGTGATGATGTAACTTGTCCCTTTGAAAATGACTGGGTTGAAGTAGTTGAGCATATCAGAGACATGGGGACTATGGGGAGTCGCTTATAACTGGGTAAGGAGCATATTCTGTTTGCTTCTCTCCCAAAGCACCCAAATTAGATTTCTGTTGAAAGTTCTTAATTTAAAAGAAACTAATCAACAAGAAAATCAAAGTTTTGTTTAAAAACTCGAATCTGGTTAATTTTGACTATTAGGACTTCCTAAGTTGCTGAAACTAAAGAAAAGAATAGAAAGTACGATCTTTGTCTTTTAATTGGGTCTTTTAATATGAAAAAAATATATATTAACCTAAAACTAAATGTGCAGTTTTTAATTTTTACTTCACAATTTATTCTAACTAATATAAAACATGTCACTTTCATTTTACTTGTCTTTATTAACTAAAAATAAGTTCATATTAAATTTTCATAATCACGTATAGGAATATTAGAGTTTCTATCATATTATTGTGGAAAGTTAAAAAAATTTTACAAGATGTAGTTCTTACGTTTTACTATGTATCAGGAAATGAAAACTAGAGGAACTGTATTTCTAGATTCATTATAGTAAAAATCGTTGAATCCTAATCAAAACATTCATAATGTTTTCAAATCAGTGAATTTCACCTTGATGATTTAAGAACAAGATATAAATCACTCGAATCAGTCACTAGATCTTTTAACAAGATATGTTTATTCAAAAGATAATCTCACACAACAGAACACTCAAACAACTGAAAAACAACACCATGGATATGCATAAACACTTAGCCCCCAATAAACTAAAGACAGAGAGAACTTACGTAAACACATAACTCAATGAACGAGAACATACTAATAATCTCATTTGAACGCTTTATCTCTGCAAATCCATTCTATTCATAGAAAACTTGGAATAAAAAATGACATTTATCAGTTCGAAACGGCTAAATTTAGTTCCACAATCATGAGACGAGCCCCCTGTCAGCTGATTGCTTGCATGCACTTGAGAAATATTCCTTGAACTTCGAACATTGGTCAAGTAGGACTGATTTGGGGGCTCGGCGGGGTCTTGGGTAATTCCGTTTGTTTTCGATGGTTTCGTATCGTCAAGTCCATCGGGGGAGTGGATGTTGGTGATTATAAGTGTCGATATCACCTTTGTTTTATCGTTATTGCTCGTACAAACAGGTGGATTGATCTCTCAAAAGAGATTGCTTCGGTGCAGATTAAGGAATTTAAATTATTATGCTAAGTGCTGCTGTACTCCTGTGAATAAGTTTTAGTAGATTTTTGTTCAACTTCCCTGTAACGGTTATCAGATGTTATCACCGTTAATTTTTCCTGTGGTTTTGTATCAGCATTTTGAGTTTTTGTATTAGATGAACCAATTTTCTGGCTGTTCTTCTATCAATAAATGGTTTGTAATTTGCTCCTGTAAAAAAAATATTATAATGATTGACTATACGTCATAAAATAGACCAAGATTGTGCTCGTAATAACACAGACACAAAATGAATTCTTTGATTTTTAAAAAAATTTGATTTTGAAAACTGAATTTAATGTCATGATATTAGTTTTAAAATACTGTTAATACAAATAACAATGACAGACTTCTTTATTGAACTTATTTTCACTATAAAAGAAGTAAATTCAAAGAAGAACACATCTATTTTCATTAAAAAGAAACAAATATTTTGTTTTCTTATTATTTTCAGCTTAAGAATGCTGCAACTTTATAATTTTCTATCATACTCGAGTAATTCAAAACATCCATTGTAGTGGATATAATATCCATTGTTGTAGGTGAAATAACCATTGTTGTAGATATTAAATAATTTGTTGTAGATATATAGTTTGTTGGTCAGGGCCGTGTTAAGGGAGGGGCGAAGGGGGCGTCCGCCCCGGGCGCAGTATTCAGGTATTCAAGAGAGGCGCTGAATTTGTGCCCGAATTTTTTTTTGCAATTTATTATTTTAGTATTTTGCAATTTAAAATTATTTTACCATTGGACTTTGTAGATTCTTCAATACTTTCCAACGGAACCACGATGAACGTGTTCAGGGGGCGCCAAATTTTTGCCCAAACATTTTTTGCGAATCTATCTGAGAATAATGTAAAGAAATTATATTTATGAGGGGGCGCAAAAAAGCCATCCGCCCCGGGCGTGATTTTTCCACAACACGGCCCTGTTTGTTGTGTAGGTAAAGCATATTGTTTTGTGCTGGCAAAGACAGGCGAAGCCTGTCTGATATCGTTTAAAAAGGCACTGATATTTTTTCAAAAAGCTGAAACCTGGAAAAAGCCGCGGGTCTAGCACGCTTGCACGCTAGTAGTGAATAAAACTTTAATCTACATTGTTAGAAACATAACTTTAGAGTTTTATATCTTATACTTCCTCCATGGATGCCTCCGCTTGTTTTCAAGCCCAATTTGGGGTCAGTGGAATGATTTTAAACATTTTCAAAATAAAGAGGAGCAACATGTTTTCAATTCCTTCTATTTATTATTTCCCCTTCTCTGAACCTAATCATTATGAGATTACATGATTGATACACCACTCAAAACAAAGTAACCATGTTTTTTATGAATATTTCATTCATCCATTTCACTACGGTTCTAATCTCTGTTCGAAATCACGGACTTCGAACCTTCCTCCTTTCTCCATCGATTAATCTTCGAAAAAAAAAACAGTCCCGTTACCATCTCACAAACACCTTTCGAAAACAAACACTTCAAGCCCTCCATCTTTAATGAAAAAAAAAACTCGTTCACTATCCCGATTGCTTTTCAATCGCAGATGAAGATTTTTTCTTTTTTAAAGAAAAAAACAACTTCAAAAACACTCCCTAAATCGAAGCCTAGCAATCACTCCGAAGTGCCTCCAATCATCTTTCCCGCCATTTACTTAAACGTCTCCCAGCGACAAAGGTCGAAGATTTAATATCTCTCTCTGCGCCGGGGAGAGAGAGCCCGGATTTCAGCCGGATCGGGACCTGAGAGCCGGATTTTCGCTTTCAGGGGGGTTTAGAGACCGAGAGCGTTCGATCCGGTCCCTGGGTTCCCGAACACCCCTTGAGATTAGAGTTTTCGGAATGAAAGGACGATTTTTTAATCTGTTGGAGCGAGATGGAGCAGTTTTCAGTTGAAAGCAACGTTTTTTTGTTTCTCTGTTTTCTTCTTGAGAGGTTGGTGTTGAGTTATAGAGATGTGAAAACTCTCGGTTTTGTTTGTGCTTTTTGTGTTTCTTATAGAGTGATTGTGTCTATAAAAGAACGGTTTATTTATCAAGAGAACAACTCACGGATATTCGTTGATAAAAGTTTATGTAACCATCTTTTGTGGTATTAGTAAGGATAAAGTTTTTTTTTACTATATTAACTGGTTTAGATGCAAAAAGTACTCAAAAAATACTTTTTTGGACTAACAGGTACACAGGTAACGATGTACAGGTTACTGACACATCGCAGGATTGAACGTTACTCCGTAAGATGCTGAAGTGTCTGTCTATCACAAGATGAGCACTGGACTAGTTGCCTGGTTGTGGCGGTTGCTATAGAAACAATACTAATCGAATGGATGTAAGAAATGTAAGCGAGGGCTCATCTTGTGATAGATAGACAGTTCTTCAACCTTCTCACAACAATAGAATCTTTAAATCCATTTATGAGATAAATGGATTTAAAGTTATTTTTTATGACTTATTGCAGCCCATGATTCATATTAGTGAGTTAGCATAATAACACATACATTTTTTTTTTTGTTTTTTTTTTCATCATTTTTAAATATAGGTAAATTAAAATTTGATTTGAAAAAGGGATGACATAATGTAAGAGTTGAGGAAGCATTATTCATTTTCATTTTCCAACTATGCAGGAATTAAAATGCAACTTTATTCTTAAAAGGAAAATAACTTGTGAAACTTTACTTTAAAAGGTTTTCCCTCAATAATTTTAAAATACTATCCAATCTTCTTATATTTTACATGTTATATACTATTTTAATGAAATTTAAAATTATTGACTAGACATGTCTAGATTTTTAGAAAAAAAAAATCCCTTCCAAGCACCCCAAGTGAGTCAATATCTCTAATTTTAATTTAACTCTCCCTCCAAATGCGTAGTATGAAATTTTTTCAATACATAAAAACATTAATAAATAGCAAAATGTTTTAAACTAGGGTATATGACTATTATAAGTTTCACAATGTTTAATGAAACTATCGTTCTAATGAATACTGTGAAATTGCAGTTTTTTTGGTTTGTTTAGGGGTGGCGATTTTTCTTTTGCCAGTAGTATAGACCTCACACTTATGTATTATTACAAAGCATGGAATGTTGAACAAAATTTTCGATTTCCCAATTTTATCCTTCTTGAACTTCCAAACAATGCCGAAAATAATCAATAGTGAATGAATTTCCCAATACGTTGGGACTTTTCAATATGATTACTTCCTATTATGTTCTTTGAACATTTTTAGATTGAATTGGAGATGAGTATTTTATACCTGCTTCCATGAACAAAAGGAAAATTTTTAGTAAAAGAGAAATTTAAGAATTTTCTCAGAATATTCTCCCAAATTAAGCAACGTTACAGTGAGTTATTCACTTATTTATTTCTGCATTTTAACGAATAATCACTTTAAGTTTTACCGACAGTTTTACGTAACACCTTTATTGTATGGTAGAAATTTGAATTTCTCCTGTGTTATACAAGAAAACAACGGAACTTCTCCTCTTCAATTTAAAAGTCCTCAAATCATTTAGTTGATTAATTATTTCTTTCACCATCATTTCTAAGTTTTAAATAAAAAAAACATCCATCGAAGTGTAATAAATTTGATTTATGTTCACAAATATTTTACAAACACAAGTAAAAATAAATTATTAACGTTTTTTAATGCTTAATACCAAATTTATGTTTTATCTTACATTAAAATTATTATTATTATTATTATTATTATTATTATTATTATTATTATTATTATTATTATTATTATTATTATTATTATTATTATTATTATTATTATTGTTGTTGTTATTTGAAAATTCGATAATAGAAAAATTAAAACACCCCTAAAAACCACAAAAAAGCTGAAAAAGAAATGCTCCACGAAATGGGGCAAAGACCCGCACTTGCGGTAACATGGATGAATTGAAATAAAAATGGATAAAACATATTATTTCAATATGAAAGTACTAGAAATAATTTTTGTAACATTGTTTTGTTATTCCCAAATTATCCAACAATATTAAAAATAAAATTAATTTATTTTAATGAAAATTGCCAACCTGTTGAGCTCCATTGAGGATTTCTATTCACTAAAAGGAGTTTAGGACCAAGAGATCCCTAAAAAAGTGAATAAAGGTGTCCACGATATTAACCCTCTACTTTAAACCGTCCTTTCTCCCTATTTAAAACATGGAGGGATGTGCAACCGTTTTGCAGAAGTCATCATAAATCCACAACAATTGGAAGGATGAGCATGAGCATTCTCCTCCTTGTTAGTCTCAGATAAGTTTTATTTCTGATTCTCGAAGTGGTCTCTTGTGTAGAGAGAGACAGAAATTCTCTACCAGTATTTCTCTAATGATGGTGAAATTGACATTTGATGGTCCGAGCAGGAATGTGTTGGAAAGTCATTTCTAAGTCCCTTATACCTTTCAAAAGGGGAAAAGGATAGTTTCAGGTGGAGGGTTGACATCTCGGAAACCTTTATTCACCTTTTTAGAGATCCTGTAAGTCCTACTTTCCTTATGGAGCAAATCCCAAAACTTTTGAGGCAGCGGGGATTTGCCCCGTTTCACTTTATTCGGAAAAACAAGTCATTTTATTTTTGGAGACATGTTGAGGTAATTATTTCAAAACGAAACTGAAGTTTAAGTGGTATTATATCATGGGTTAATTGTTGGTTCTTGTCCTCAAGCCCTATTTTATACAATGTTAAAGTAAAAGATTAGAAAAATTACATCTAAATGATGAAAAACAAACTTACAGCATTTTTTAAACTCTTGAGTGACTTAGAGGTAAGAAATTTCATGGAACAATGGGTCACAATAAGACAAACCAGCCACCTGGATATCAACTTTTGAATCGATTATTAGCAATTAAAAATCGCGGTGTGTGGTTTTGCCCCACGCGGGATTTTACACCCACCTACTCTATACTAGGTCCAAAATTCAGAAAAAACAAGTTGAAACCCTGTTTTTGTAAATTTTCACATTTTTAAGGGGAGGAACCCCCAGATCCCCCTTTTGTACTTCGAACTTAACTATTCACAACTTTTTTTTAATATTAAGTATATCAAGATGCAAATTCTACACAAAAATGTACATCTAAAATTCTGATTAGGTGTAGCAAAACTGGTTAAAACCCTGTGTTTTAAGTGTCAAATTTCCAAAAAATTTCTGGGAGAGGACCTCCAGACCCCCCTTTGGTACTTGGAACTCTATTATTTAACACTTTTATTATAAAAAGTTCAATATAATCCAAATCCGACCAAAAAAATATAAAAATTCTTTAAAATGTATGTCAGAAAATTCGGATTAGGTGTACAAAAACGAGTTGAAACCCTGTTTTTTCAACTCAAATTTCCAAAACATTTCTGGGGGAGGATCCTCAGACCCCCTTTTGGTAATTGGAACTCGACCGATGTTCATCAAGAAGATTAAATTCGATTTAGAAAATTCCTAGCCCCCCCAAAACCAAATCCTGGATCCGCCATTGTCTCCTCTTATGCAAGATATACTTTGATACTAAATATTCAGGTAAGTGAAAAGTCAAAGCTAATCCCTGACTTAGATATCCTCCTGTCTTTTAAAGTGTTCTTATTAGGCTAGACAGGTGGCATCGTGAATTTATGTCCGGCACGGCATTTGGGCCAGGGGCAGATTTGGGGACTCTTTAGGTGGCCGACGAATTGAAAAACCCGCTCTATCCCGCGATCCAGGTCAATCTAGAAAGCGGATGCGTAGCGGCATCTATTGGCAATTGTTATAAAGAGAAAGTAGGTTCATCCCTCGCTATCATAATCTATATCTATAAAAGCGAAATACCACTGACTGACTGGTAAGTGACAAACACTCAACACGGAATCTCCGAAACTACTGGACCCAGAGGCTTGAAATTTGACAGAGACGTTCCTCTCAGCTATGCGACGCGCACTAAGAAACGATTTTAAAATCCAACGACTCCTTCCCTGTTTTTCGGCGCTTTTTCTACTCCGTTTTTCCCATTGAAATAGCATTATGCATTGTTGAAATGCGTAAATCGCAGTAGGTTTATTTCTCTCTTGAGGTTTCGTCTGGCCTCATGTGATAAAATATAATTTAAAAAATTTCATAATTTATAACAAATTAAGACGAAAAACACAGTGTAAATTTCTTTTAAAAATTATAACAATTTTCAGGAAACATATAAATTCAAATAATTAATTTTGAAACAACATTTTCCTTTATTTGTAATTTTAATTTTTTTCTAAAATAAATATATTTATGGAAAGGCTAAAATAAATAGTTTCCATGGAAACAGAGCTGAAATTATTTCATTGTTTCATGGGGCATGGTTTACTAGACTTATACATTCACTAAATTTTTATTGTTAAGTACTAGAAAACCGTTTTTACTAAGAAGTTGGGCTATCATGATAAAAAGAAAATGAGATTTATCAAGCATTTTATTATTTTGATAAAAATGTTTTTATTTTTGGAGATGTAGGATCATACAAATAAAAAATGGATTCTTAATAATTTTTGAATATAGATTAAATTAGGTATAGTTAAATATTTTGCTTTAGCGGCGGGAGTTGTTAACTGAATTACACATCGGGATTATTTTTTGATTAAATTAATATCATTTTTAGAAAACGATAGAAATTTCATAAAATACGGTTTGTAACATCCTGTAGGAAATTATTCCCAAGGGGCTCAAAGAGGGTTGTGATTTTTACTTCCTAAGTTTTTTAAAGTGATTTATAAAAAGGTATATAAAAGATTTATAAAAGTGATTGTTCTTTTACAGCCGTAGTTAAATGCGGGAGGGGTGAGATAGGGTATATTTTCACAGTAAGGAACCGGGATGAAAAAGACGACGGGGGTGACGGGATGATAAGTGACTGCTAATCCAGAAAAAGAAAAGACATATAACTTGATAAACCTGATGATTTCAATTTGATTGTTCTTTACAGCGAAGGTAACAGCCTAATTTAAATGCGGGACGGGATGAGTTAGGGTGTATTTTCACAGTTAGGAACTGGGATGAAAAAGACGACGGGGACGACGGGATGATAAGTGACTGCTAATCCAGAAAAAGAAAAGACATAACTTGAAAAACCTTTAAAAATACTTATGAATTAACTCAACCCGTGCAAGGCCGGGTAAGTCAGCTAGTTAATTAATAAATTAGATCCGCCTGAAACTAAATTAATTAGTGTCATTTCAGTTTTTGTTTGGAGGGGAAAAATACTTTTAAGGGTATAGTTTGAAAATTGATACTTTTTTCACAGTCTCTTTTATCAAGTTGATATTGATTATCATCAGGGCCGTAACCAGACTTTTTTTTTTCGGGTGGGGTTTTAACTTCGGATATTCGGATTCATTCTGGGTCACCTCCTTACTAGTACTTTCATACAATAAGTTTTAGATTACTTACACGTAGTATTTAAATTTTGTTTCACTAAATTTCTAAAGAATGTTTACAATGTTAATCCCAAGTCAAATTGGAGAGTCTGTGGGTGGGTCCTCCCCTCCCCTCCCCCAGAAAAATTTTGGAAAGTCACCCCTAAAAATAGTGTTTTATCCTATTTTGAGACCCTTTGGATTGCACTCAAAGAGCATAATAATAAAAATGTTAAAAGAAAACAGTAGATATAGTATAATAAACGGTAAAATTTCAAGGGGGTTTAGGTCCTACTCCAGAACATTTTTGGAAATTTACCCCTAAAAGTAGTGTTTTAAACTCTTTTTGAGACCCTTTAGGTTACACCAATGTGGAATACTCCTTGTGTAAGTCACAAAATTTTCGCGGGAAATAGTGCTTAGTAGATTTCCAAAATTTCTAGGGGGTACGGGGTCCTCCCCCAGAAACATTTAGAAATTTATATCCTTAAAAGTAGGGTTTTAACTCATTTTTAGACCCTTTGGGTTGTTTGTAAAGACACAATTTTCACAGAAAAAACACTTTAAGAATTGATGGCAGAATTTCGGGAGGGGTTTGAACGCCTAACCCCCCTTGGATATCCCTTGGTTGATTATTGATGGTAATTTAATTATGATGATTCAAAAAATAAAGTTTTTAAATTTATAAATTAAGAACTATTTTTTAATTTTGAGTTTATTGATTTGTAATCCAATTAATTAATAGTGGCGTTTATAGAAATTTATTTCGGGAGGGGCCCAAATATCTCCTAAAAAATGTAGTCATTATCATTCGAAAAGTTAGATTTTTCCACCAAGGGAGAGAATTCAAAGTGATTACTAACTATTCCCATTCGTGCTTAACCTTCCAGCGGGCGCGCCCTCTATAGCAACACTCGTCTGAAAGGTCCTTCCCAGAATTTTTTTTTTAAATTTAACCCCAAAAAAAGTATTTTAACTCATTTGGTACACCTTCGCCCCTCCACTTATATGCCCCTTTAAGTTATATAATTGTAAACGCAATTTTAACTTCTGGATTAGTATATTGGGTGAATCAAGATTTAATAAATTAAAAATTAATTTTTAGTCCTTCAATTAATTTCTTATTTTTTTATAATTTAATACCCCCTTGTTCTAGGTTATAGAAACTCTGAATTACCCACAATTTTTATTAAGTTGATCAAGATGCACATCCAACTAAAAATTAATACTAAACTGATTAAATAAGATGCACAATTGTACATCCTACTAAATTTTATTTGTGTGCCTGGAGCAAAGATCCAGCTATTAAATTGATGGTGGCAATACTAAATTTCGGCAGAGGATATTTGCCCCCCCCCCCCCTCCCGAAGAATGTTTTTCAATATAAGCTACTAGCTGATTAGCAAAGAAAAACCTCAAGTTCAGCAGAACTTTTATCTTCTCTAAATATTACTTTTTAATTTTTATTCAGCTCTTTCCGTCTAAAAAAGACGGTAAAACCTTCCCAACCTTCCATAAAAACAGTCTCAGTTACGGATCTGCTTTTTAATCTATAAGATAAGAAATAATTGAAGAATACCTTTCTTAAAATAAAGCATTAGGTTAGGTTTCAGTTTCCTTTATGAAGTCGACGGGTTCTTTTCTGGTTTGACATAACTTGTCGTCACGTAGCGGCATCTACATCAGTTTACAGAAACTATATTTTCCTTTTTATTCGCATTTCCCATCTTCTATGCAAAAGGATTGAATGAACCTTGTCTTCCCAGTTTTTAGGTAAAAATAAAAAAAATTACTTAAAAAGTATAAGTTTTTAAATGTAAGCAAAAAATAAATACTTCTACAATGGAAATTTTATTATTAGACTTTTCTTAAATCTTGAGTATAGGTAGTTTTACAAAATTTCTCTTAAAAAATTATTTTGCATAATTTTTCATCCTTTGTTATTTGTATGGATAGTCCTCTTTATGACTGAATGAATTTTGAATAATTCAAAGAAACTAAGCAACTCGTCATCACAAAAAAATAATTGTCGATTAATAATTAATAGTGCCAAATAAATTTAATTTATTTTAAAAAAGTAATGGGGATTTTTTTTTTAGTTTTTTTTCTTCACAAATAATCATATCTTTAATTTACTTTTAATTTATTATGTATTTTTTTCTTTGGAGTATCTTTTTGAGTATAAAATGAAATATTTTACAAAAGATTGAAGTGGTATGAAAGCTTGTAACGATGAAATCTAAAGCAATTATGCCTACAGGACTACAGGAATGAGGGATGGGGTTTGCCAACCCACTGCACAGGTGCCACAGTGTGGCTCGGCGGAGTTAAAACAGAGACAAACGAGGACGTAAAATTTGGAAAAATAATAATGTGTGACGTTATCAATGTGGTTTCAGTGCTGCGTCCATCTCCTTTTAACTTTGAAATCGTAAAAAAAAAAAACATTAATATTTCATGGGATCCAAATCTCTCTTTAGATGCTTAAATGACAGTAGCATATCTACATTGATTGTTGCAGCTTCTTAATTAATTTAAAATTTGCTTTATTAAATAGCTTAAAAATTTGTATGATTTTCTTTTCATTGAGTCTCCATTGATCTTCACATAGAGTTACATTTGCATGTAACTTTTTGGGGATTTGAAATTTTTCAGAAGTAAATGATTCTAGTGATTTTCAAAATACGTTAAAAGTCCGTTTTAAGGGAGAATCTCTAAAATTCTTCACGGGAGTACCTCTACATTATTTTTAAAATATCCACTACTCAGTCTCTAAATCTTTCTGTCTAAATCTTTTCAATTTTGACCTGACCTTAGAACACTTAAATAAACGAAGGGTTGTGTCTGTAGTTTTTACCATTAGATTTTTTTTCTCTCTGAAGGAGAATAAAATTTTTACTGATACAGTTCATGTGGGAATCATTCCCTGTAAAATTTAAATAAAACTAGGAATTATTTTTTATAGACTACATGGAGTATTTACAGTCATTACAATCTCTTCAATTGCAGCACTGCAGCATGATCTTGAAAAACACATCTAGTAGAGAAGGGTCGCTTTACTTTGTTAGGTTTTTTTTTTTTTTTTTGTGAGGGGAAAACAAACCATAAATTTGAGAAGAAGGAACACGAGGACACGTGAGGAGGTTCGTTGACCGTCTCGTATTTCGGAGAGGGGTCGGTTGGGTTGGCCCTTCCAGGCAAGCAGGCAAGTTCCAGAAGAACTCATCGAGCAGGGCATGAGGAGTGCTCAGTGGATATGCATTTGCTGACTGTGACTCTACTTCTGTACGGAAATAAGAACGCATGTTTTGGGCAATAAATGAATTAATAGAGACACTTAAAGTAAATAACTACATAACTACGTTGAGTGTGTTTCCAGTTAAATAAATACATGAACTGCAAAACATTTATCCTTTTTTCATTCATCCTATTATCCGACCTGGTATAAATGATTTTAATTAGTACAAAACGCTTAGGTGACAAAATTTTATTTCATTGTACTTAAAATATTTAGGTTATTTTATAATATGAACTTAAATTTTCTGTTATTATTTGTGTTAGTTTTTAATTCATAAAGGGTTAATTTTTCAACAAATGTTATTTTTTCACAGAAAATAATTATTCAAACTGGCATTAAGGCAGTGGCGTATATAGGAATTTATTTCGGGAGGGGCCCAAAATTACTCCCCAGCCCCTCCCCCACATATTTAGTAGGTCCAATGTAGCTTTTTAGGTGATAACTTAGGTTCTAAAAACTTAATATATAGTAAAGGTGTTAGTAATAAAAATACAAGTACCAAAGGGGGAGGGGTTCTGGGGGTCCTCCCCCAGAAAATTTTTGGAAATTTGACTAAAAAAACCCCAGGTTTTTAACTAGTTTTGGTACACTAAGTCCGAATTTCGGATGTACATTTTTATGAACTTAATATTTAAAAAGTTATTAATAGGAGTTTCAAGTATAAAAGGGGATCTGGGGTCCTTCCCCAGAAAATTTTTGGAACTTTACCCCTAAAAACAGGGTTTTATCTTGTTTTTGGAACACTTAGTCCGAATTTTGGACATATATTTTTTGGTAGGATTTGGATTTTGATGAACTTATAAAAAATGTTGTTAATAATAAAATTCCAAGTACAAAAGGGGGGTTTGGGGGTCCTCCCCCAGAAATTTTTTTGAAATTTGACCCTAAAATACAATGTTTTAACTTGTTTTGGTACACCTAGTCCGAATTTCGGGGGGGGGGGGCCAGGGCCCCCTCGCCCCCCCCCCTTATATACGCCACTGCATTAAGGTAATTTAAATTTAATACTTAGAAGAGGAAGAATTTTTAACGTATCGAATTATTCGACGATGCATTTCATGGACTGCTGAAAATTAATTTCATGGCTATCTATGGTATGAGAACGGGGCACCTTGGGACACTCAACTTTTCAGACGTAATTTTATAGTTATGAACTCGTGCTTATAGGTACTAACAAATGATCCCAAAATCTACTCTCCAACGTGTTTTGGAACCTTTGGTGCGTTTGGATCATTATTTACATCAGTTTTCTTGTTCTGCGTGATGCAAAGTTACAATCACTTGTAGTTTCAAAGGAATTTTTTTAATAAAAGAACTTTATTTATGCTATCATAATTATGTTGAGATAAAAATATGTGTATCCATTATTATATTAGAAAAGAAAAAGAAAATTAAAGAAACCTAAAAGAGTAATTAAGTTTAATATCCAAAGTGTCAAGTGAAGTGGGGCACCTTGGGACACTCAGGTGTGGGGCACCTTGGGACATGTTAAAAGATACCTCAAAATTTTCAAAAATAAAAAAAATTAATTAATTTATGAATTTAGAGGATTATAATTTAGAAATTGGTTCAAAGAAGTTTCTTGAAGGAAACAAAAAAATCAGTGATTTACGTCATGACAAAAATGAGGAAATCAGTGAAAAATTTTGAATGTAAAATATCATCTATGATCAATTTAAGATTCTTAAGCATGGCTTTATAATTTAATGTGTTACTTTTATATTTTTCAAAATAACGTTAGTTTTTATGTCATTATTGGAAGTGTCCCAAGGTGGGCCACTAGTGGGGCACCTTGGGACATTAAAATAGGTTTTTTAGATTTGTTATTATGAATTCTCTAAAAGAGATAATTGGTCGGAAAAATTTTTATTAGATGCGCAAAGAACTATATTTAATAAATTAGGTGCTTTTTAATAAATATAACGGTATAAAATAATTGAGTAAAAAGTGTCCCAAGGTGCCCCACTCTTCCCTATAGTTCGCTATCATTCTCCATCATCCATAAAAATATCTTAACTTTATTGATATATAGGTTTCATTCAGTAAAAAATTATGGGAATCATATTTACTACAAAATATTCAAAGAGTAATAACTGTACCCAAAATTCAAGCTTTACTACTTGAGAAAAGTTTGTAAAGAAAAAGGGCATTATATTGGTCATGTGAATACGGTGGCAAGCATTTGTAAACCCCACTTAAATAAACTTGAAGGGCTTTCTTTGATAATTTCCCATTCCAAATTATGTATGATGCATTTTTGTTGAACACTCCTACACAGGAACTGGAAGAGAATCTAGCCATATTACCGGAATATTATCGGAATCGACGTTGAGCTAAATAGGAACTACAGCAGATAATTCCTGCAAGCCTCTCAGCGGAAGTTTTTTTTATGAGGTTTACCCGATGTCGCAACTTTTCGCATCCAGAACATCGGAAGTGCACCTTGCAGACAAGTATAAGGACTGTACTAGTTACTCGACCCTTTAGCATGTCTGAAACACTTTCATTGTGTAATACTTGTAATGCTACAACAGGTAATACATTTAAATTTATTTTTCTATTTTATATCAAGTTAATTTTTCTTTCTTTCTTTCTTTCTGCAATGCTTACCATTGCAACTTGGGTAGCTCAAATGTTTCAAATTCGGAGTTGTTGAAAACTCTTAAGATTTCTTTTGGTCCCCTATAACAAACTTCCTATTAAATAAATTTTACTTTTTGATTAAAATTTTCATAGATATCTAACTTTTTTGTGGTGGTTCCATTAGATTTGAACTATTCAAATTCCATTGTATAAAAGCAGGAGAGAAAGTACTACATTACTTAAATTAAGAGTTTAAAAGTAACCAAACTTATAATAAAATTTTAATTTTGTATTCTTCAAAGCAATTTCTTAAGTTTTTACGTGACTTGGATACAGTACAGTGAATGTTTAAAGTTTGCTCCTTTCTCTTCATTTCAAACATTGATGGATTAAATATTTTTTTATATGTTTACCATCTTTACCTCATCTAACAATAACGTCTCCTCCCATGCTAAATATTATTTAAAAATGACAACATAATTTAGAATCATACAAATAGTATTTAATCAATAAATCTCAAAATATTTGTGTACCGAAAATATTTTGAAAGATTATATAGAAACTAAAATTTATGAATCAGTTGTAATATTAGAGGATAAATAATAAGAATAGGGTACAAGAACAATTTTTTAAAATAGTTTATATTTAAAAATAAAATCGGTCCAATCTAAAATTTTCTTGTTAATTATCATCAGTGGCGGATCTAGAACATGAGCAAGGGGGGGCTAACTTAATTAAATCTGATTGAGGATGAATGAAGTAACAAGCCGTGCTTTTTACAATATTCATTAATGTCTTAAATATTGAGGGCAGTGTTGATTGTAAATGACTAGTATTGTTAAATATAACTAATTAATGAGTAATTATATTAGTTAATCATTAAATATATCAAAATAGTAAGAGTGTGTCAACCGGGAGGGGTTTTTTACGATGATTTGAGTCAAATATTTTTTCCAAGAATATAGATCAAATGTGAATTTTCGTGCACTTCAATGTTTAGTGAATAATACATCCATCCCGAGGCATAAAGGGGGGTTTGGGGGAACCTCCCCCAAGAAAAGTTTTGAAAATTTGACCCTAAAAAGTTGTGTTTTGACTCATTTTTGGTCATTTGGGACTCTTTGAGTGTCACACGAAAAAGATGATTTCTTGTACTCGTTTTCAAAGGAAAAAACTGTAAGATAAAGAATTTCATGGGGGTGATTTAAACCCCCTAACCCCGTCTCTATTTTAACAGAGTAAATGTTTTGTAAGAGATTTAGCGCATTAGACCCTTTTAAAAAGTGAATCTTATAAAAACCAGGAAGTTAAAGATCTTGCAGAGGTGCTAAAGATCATAACCTTTAAGATGTGAAACAAATCTATAAAAATGTAAGGGGCTAAGTATTTTGGAGGCTATGCTTTGTAAGGCTTAGAAAGCTCATTGGAATCTACAAGTTCTGAATCGCATTTATATTAAAGTGCTGAAAGCTAAAGATCTTGGAGGGGGCTAACGCTTTTAGGCTAAAGCTCATGAAATTGCGAACTAAATACTATAAAACATCGCAAGGAGGCTAATTCTTTATGGGGGCTAAATCTCATTGGCCCCTTTAAATTGTGATTTGAATCTACAAAAACTCAGGGCTAAAAGCCTTGTAGGAGCTAAAGATCATGGAAGGATTCATAAAGGTTACAGCTCATTAAGTAGTGAACCAAATATATTTAAAAACGCAAGAGGGCTAAAAGCTTTGTAAAGGCTATTAAAGAGCATGGAGGGGGCTAATGTTTCATAGGGCTAAAGCTCATTAATTTGTGTAACAAACATAAAAACGCAAGGAGGCTAATGCTTTTAGGGGCTAAGCTCATTGGATAGACCCTTTAAATTACTAATCAAACCTTCAAACATGCAGGGGGCTAATAATTTGTAAGGGCAAAAACCTCTAGAAATCCTTAAATAGTGCTTAATGCTTTGTAGACCCTTTGAATCGTGAAAAAGGCAACAAAAACCTGAAAAAAAGTTTAAAATTTTGAAAATTTAAACAAAATTTTCTAATTTTTTTTTTTTCGAAAAAGTTCAATTTTATGTAGTGTAAACTTAAGTCCCAAGGGGGGGGGGGGTTATAGCCCCTATAGCCCCCCCATAGATCCGCCACTGATTATCATTATGACTTTTATGCCTATTTAACCACGATTTCTCAAATACAAGTACAATATTTCTTTATTTCAATTTTTATCGATTTTAAATATTAAATTCATGTTTATATAGCTTTTAATTCTCATAGAAAACCGTTTCGTTTACTTACTAAAATCAAATAAAAGAGCAATTAGAAGATTCTGAAAATGGCTGATTCACATCATAAAATGTTACACAAAATATTATATAAAGTGTTCACAGCAGTAGCTTTCTTCTCTGTAAATTTTACAAAAAAATATTCATCTTTTCCAGAGTTTTCGTTATTTGGAGCTTACGTGGATAGTGCATAACATCAAGATACCACACCATGTTCACAGTGTGCGTTACCGTTCTCTGCCTGACGCTTGTAAGCGCCGAAGTTACAACGACTTCATCAGACCAGCCTGACCCACTAATGAATGAGACCATGGGGCACAACACGACGATGGTTCCAATGGCTTCGGACAATGCAACTGATCCAGAAAAATCCTGCAAAGTCATGAACTTGGGCATACACGACATACACATTATCGATAAAGAATACATAATCGTGAAAGCCTTATTCAAGACCATCCACGTCACACAGTCTGAGGTGAGATTGTCCAACGGTGACCGTATCTGTTTCAAACGCAGCGACACCTTGAAGGCGAAGATCTGGGCGACCTGCAAGAAGTACCAATTCGAAGAGGACGAGTACCAACTGTTCGAAAACGGCTCGGCCGGCTGCTACGGGGACATTCACGAGCCGGGGATGTTCGAAATCGTCGGCAACGTCCTGCGGGTGTGCGCTGAACCGGAAGGGATGGCGCCCCCTCCACCGCCGCCCGAAGCTTCGGACGGGATCGGGAAGATAGGCTGCACCATCTCCATCATCGCTCTGGTCATACACCTCAGCGTCTTCTGCATGGTACCGGCGCTCAGGAACGTCCCAGGGTGCAACCTGGCCGCGCTGAGCGTAGCCTTCCTGATGGGCTGTACCTTCTACCTCGTGGGGCAGATCGAAGGGGTGCAGGGACACTTCTGCGCCGCATCGGCCATACTTCAGCTGTACTTCCTCCTGGCTTCCTTCTTCTGCCTGAACACCATGGCGATGGACGTCTGGCGCACTTTCCGGCTGTCCACTCGGCATCTGGTGGTGTACAGCGAGACAGACAAGAGGAGGAGGTTGGCGTACTACATGGCCTACGCCTGGGGTGCTCCGCTCCTCTTCACCACCTCCGCCGTCGTCGCCGAGCACGCCGCGTGGGCCCCCGCGTGGAGCAAGCCCTGGTTCGGCGCCCGGGGGATCTGCTGGGTGGGCAACCCCGTGGCCCAAGCGGTGTTCTTCGCGGCGCCGGCCTTCGCCATCGTCGTCGCCAACGGGGCGCTGTTCGTCGCCAGCGCGGTGGTCATCCGCGGCAACGCCTTCAAAGACGCCAAGCTGGACCTGATGCTGTTCGCCAGGTTGGCGTGCATGATGGGCGTGACGTGGCTGGTGAGCGTGGTGGCCTTGGCGAGCGGGAGCGCCGTCCTCTGGAAGATGTCGGACGTCCTCAATTCGCTGCAGGGCTTGTTCCTGCTGTTGCTGTTCACGTGCTCCAAGAGGGTCGTCCGCAGGGTCAGGGAGAAGTTCGGGTGGATGGAAGCGGCGAGCTCGTCTGACAACCACACGACGACGACCACGAGAAGGAATTGTGCGTCGGAGGCGCTTTAGGGTCGAATTCAACTATGCCCCGACATACGGTCGTATATAGCAGTGGTTTTTAACTTTTTAGACGGTGCCAATATAATTCACCACTGATTACGAGGCGCCTTCCTAAGTTCAATCACATGGTGCTATAGAATATCGTCTCTTCGGAGGAGAGCAATTGGGCAAATTCAATTTCCAAATTGGGCAATTGGTTGGGATCTGCAATTGGGGAATTTTTTACAATTTTACTCTATAACAGCGGTTCTAAATCTTTCGATCGCCGTGGCCCCCTATTATGTATCAGCCAGACATCGTGCCCCCCCCCCAAGATTTTTAACACCCAGGACCGTAAACAGACTTTTGTTTCGTGGGGGTAGTTGACTCGACGTTATTTCTAAGGTTCATAAGTTTAAGATCACTTAAAAGTAGTATTTAAATTATGTTGCTCGTTATGTTAAAATTTTACAGTTATTCCATGTAAAAAGGGGGCATTGGAGGTCACTCCCAGAAAAAATGTTGAAAAAATTTGCTTCTAAAAGTAGTGTTTTAGCTCATTTTGAGACATTTTTGGATATACTCGAAGAAAACAGCGCAATGTAAACCACAGTATTTTCAAGGAAAAAAAATATACATAGACTTCATAATTTTGAGAGGGACTGGGGGTTCTCCCTCTCCCCCAGAAAAGTTTTTGAAATTTGCCCTTTTAAACTAGTGTTTAATCTCATTTTGAAACTCTTTGGGGAACACTAAACTAAAGGTAACGCTTGGGATTCCCGAAACGAAATTTACGTTGACGGTAGTTAAAGAGACCTTCGCGGACCCTCTTGAAAGGCCCTGGGGCCCCGGGGGTCCGCGGACCACAGTTTAAGAACCGCTGCTCTACAAGGTTCTTGGCGGCAAGACTTTTACATCGGTCGCCTATGTACTATTCAATCTTTACTCTTTTGACTTGGTGACCAGTTTTGAAGTCTTACCGCCAAGGGGGGTATAGTAAAAACTTCTCCATTTAAGTCGTTCTTCTTCCGGAGAGGTGATTTGTAAATCAATCTTTAAATTTATACTCTTAGCTCATGAGCTTAATTAAGAAATTCTTGCACAAAGGAAGCACACTCTATGATTAAAGAAACACTGTTTCCATAGCATTTGTTATTTTCAAATTAAGCTGAACGACTTGGCTTCATCTCCAAAGTAGAAATATTGCTGTGACTGTGACAATTAGTAAACATTGAAAAAAATCCTAAAAAATGAAGAAAAATCTATAAAAATTTAAATTCAGTCGTAACCCTTTATGTGATGTGATGAGAAAGACTGTTTGGAATGTGTTCCATGTCCACAAAGGACTCATCTCAATTTTTTATGCTGTAATTTTTTCTCCCCTAAAATGTAATGAGAAATCCTCGTGTACATAAAACTGAATCTGACGTTATTGGATCCCTTCAAGGAATGCTTATTTTTCTTCGAAAATAGATCCAGTGTTGAAAATTGGTGCATTAACATAATAAAATATTATTATTGTGTGTTATTTATTTATTGAATTTAACTTTTATTTTTGTGTACTATTTGTACTTTTTATAAACACATATTTTTCATCAAAGTTTCATTGAGCATACGAAATAATTCTTATTTCAGCATGAATATATGACCAAAATTTTCTAGTCTTCAGACGATTTTAAACATATTTTAAGTCCCCAAAATCAGTAAGTTTTAATCAAAGAAAAAGGTATATTAAAAATGCAAAAAAAAAAAATGAAAATTTAAAATTAAGACAAAAAAAAATGAAACTTTTAGTCCCAAATATCCCATATTTTAAAAGAAGAGGGAGAGAAAAAGCTCTTACAAAATCCCAAAACCTCTATTTGTATTTAGGATATATTCTCAGGTAGGTGAAGTTAGCCTTAATTTTTTTTTTAATGTTTACATCTTAAATTGAAGCTGTTATCGGCCCCGACTTGAACTACCCCCATCCTCAGGTGTCAGGTCTCTGTGGTCAGGTCAATGTCTGGAAATTTCGATGTCTTTCAATGTCTTTTACCATCCATCATTTCTTTCCATTTTTAACTATAGGTTTGAAGTGCATCCTCTATTCATTCAGAATGAAACCGAATGAATGTCGATGTCGTAGGACGGTAGGCAGCATAGCAGACACTGTCTCCTCCATTATGTAAGGTAAGGTGCGGTTCAATTTCTAAGTTAGGACAAAAGATGGCAGCACTGAAATATTTTGATGTTGCATACATTGAACTCTATGCATTGAACTAATAATTTCCTATCAATTTTCTATTACAATTTTGTAAAATGATTTTGAATAGTTTTCAATTTGAATATATTCGTCATTATTGCACCACAATTGACTGACATGACATTCACGTTTTTTATCAATTTTTATTTCTTGCACTAAACTAGATCCTTCTATTTTTTTATTCAGAGTTAGACAGGAAAGGCATTATATTTTCTAATTTTAATTTTTCGTTCATTTCTGAATCACTGAATGTTCTTATTTTTTAAAATATAAAAATAATAGCTCGAGAAGAAGATACAAACCATAATAAAAAATCAATTGTTTACACTTGATTGTACGGACAAGTGTTAAATTCCCAACTTATTTTAGAGGAAAACTTGTATTCTTTATGAAATGTGACATTTGATTAAATTTACTGCTAAAATTTTGACGTATCCAGATTTATTTTCCAACAAAAAGGATTGAAAATTCTCAACTAGTATGCTGAGAGCAAAAAATAGGAGGTGTGGCTTCCAATGACAGCGGACCAATCGGAGCTGCGTATATCAATGACGTCAAGCAGACCAAGGAACTCACGCTTGGCTTGCTGCGATGTGCGATGACAGCCCTAGAGAAAGCGTGCTGTCTGCCGACAAACATGGCTACGATTGTTAATGGATTTGTTGATCCAGTTTCTAGACAATTAAGTGTCGGACAAAATCACTGTGATAATAATCAAACTCCCAGCAAAGATCATGACGCTATTAAGCTTTTTATCGGCCAGATACCGAGGAATTTGGAAGAGAAGGAACTCAAGCCCCTTTTCGAAAACTTCGGCAAGATCTACGAGCTGACAGTGCTCAAAGACAAATTCACTGGCATGCACAAAGGTAGGTTGTTTTCTAAGCATTAACACTTCATTCCCTGTCAATTTTCTTCATAGAATAGTTAAGTTTAATGTTCGTTTCGTGACATAAGAGAAGAAATAAGACAGTATGACTCATTGCTTTGTGACACTGCCGGGTTTACATCTGCCATAGCGTCATAGACAGCTGTTTATTTTGTTACAGCCTACGTATATGGGGTCTGCAAAGGCTTTTCCCTTGTTATTTAACAAATGGATCCATAATTATGGTGTGTGTTATGATTAGATCTAAATGCTTTGTTCGTATTGGGTTCTATTTGGTTGAGTCAGCGATTTTTTTTATCGGAGTTCTTTGTTTATAGTGAGATATTGACTGATGACGATTGGATGGCTACTATTGGTTAAAAGGCGCTCCCCTTTCCCCCGTTTCGCCCCCCTAGCATTGACTGATATGCTGTGGGTATTGACAAAAAACGTAAACTCCACTATTTTTTCTCCTATGTTTAAGCCTCATTCGTTTACGATGAAAATAAGGGGAAACGAAAATAAGATGAAATTTAAACATATTCAACCAATTTAAAAAAAGTATTTCACGGTTTTATAGTAATAAACTAAGTAAAAAAAAATATTAAATTAGCGTAAGTGTATTTTTTCAAGGCTGAATGAGCTTAACAGGCTTACACTGCTTAATAAAAATAATCATTAAAATTATAATATTTTTATCTAGTTTTTACTGCCATCTTCTGGGGTGATAAAAATTTGATTAATAAAAAGGATTATTTAATCCTTCAGCTCATTAGTTCATAATTAAAATATTTCTTTCTTAATCAGGGTTATTCTGCTGCTTCAATCATGACTATTTGGGAATCTTCCTCCAAAAACTAGTTTTATTACTCCTGCCAGTGAAAGTGGACATTTTCTATGTAAAAAATATGCTCCATTTTCTAACTAGAGTAACTTAAAGTAATGTTGGATCATTTTTTGCTGAAATTTCATGGTTAATCCAGAGAACCCTGGCGAAACACTGATTGGCAATGAAGTAGGGGGATCTTGTCAACCCGGTTGTGTGGAAATTAAAGTGTTTATATTGTGTGTGCTATATTAAATTGGTTTCTTACATTTTGATTGGTGATGAGACTACCAGCCTGCATTTAACATGCTTCATTCTGGATTGATTGTAGGCAGTGTTATTCCTAGGATATTTTTGGAGGAGTAAAAATACTAGACTTTTTTAGGAGGAGTGAAATACAGAAATAGCATGAACTACATAATAAAGAGACATAAAAACTGCAATCAAACTCCCTAAGCATCAGAACAATAAATGAAAAAAAAAATTCCATGTCTGTATGAAAACACAATTAAAAAGTATGATAATGATAATTAGGGTGCAGTGCACCTTTAGCAAAAAACCTTTTAGCAAAATATATCAAAATTTCTAATGTTAAAGCTGAAGCTGTTAATATAATAACATATTTCCATCAAAACAATCATTTTGCTTCAGCCAAGCTTCAAGAAACAGGTGCTAAAAAGTTCAAAATGTCATCTAATATTGTTAATCCATTTTTAATTTTAAAAACTTAATTTTTTTAAATTCATGGGGGTTTTTTTTAGAATTTCTGTGTCAAGGGTAAAAAAAACAAAAAAAAAAACTTTTTAAATAAAAAAAATAAAAGTTTTTTGTTTTTTTTTTTTATGATAAAAAACCATGATTTTTTTCAACCCTGCTAAAAATATATCTCTGGGGAATTGAGTCCACCTTCCCAAAAAGCGAAAAAAAAATTATAGATTAGTTTAACAAGTGTAATATTATCCTTTTAAACAAGTGATATTCTACACTTGAGTGTATCACTCAAAGTTTGCTCTTATAGAGACAAGATCATGCGTTGAGTTTCCAAAATTTTCTTCTGTGTAGAAATTTTGAAACAGTTTAGTTATTATTATATTAGGTTCTCAGGTAACTAAGTCTAGTACTCTTAAACTTATTCTTTGATTACTAATTCGGTACAAATTTCGGTATTTTTTATTTTTTGTAATCTACCAGTTTAGTTAGCTGGTAATATTTTTACAACAACTGATATTTTTTGAATTCACATGTTTTTGCCTTCATAATTAAAAATATTTTATTCAAACAACATCAATTGCAGTGTCACCATTTACCCTGAATCCAGCTAATTGCAAGAATACCCAAATTTCTTGGTATGGGGCTTAGTAGTTACTAAAAAAAAATATTTCTTTCAGGTTGTGCTTTTTTAACTTACTGTGCAAGAGAAAGTGCTATCAGAGCCCAGAATGCCCTTCATGAACAAAAGACACTTCCAGGGGTAAGTAGAATATCATGTTATCTGTCTTGTCTCATTTGTGTCTTGGAGCAAGATGTTAATAAATTTCATTTCCATCAGATGACTCGCCCTATCCAGGTCAAGCCTGCTGATAGTGAAAATAAAGGAGGTAAACTTAAATTTCACTTTCAACTGAAATTTTGGTTTGAATTATTTTCTTTCCTGCTGATGAAGGTTTAAAAGTAATTAAGTATGTATTGTTAATGAAAACCGTTCGTACCTATGTAATGGTAAATTTACCTATATTCATATGAAACTTACGTTATTGGTTGTACTAAACATTTCAGCAATAATGTCTACTTTAATAACACAAAATAATTTTAGTTTACATACTTAATTTCTGTAACTTTGTTATGAGTTGTGGCTACCCTTTCTATAAAGTGGCCTGAACAATTGTCAAATATGCCGTAAGGATTTTTGGCAAATAAATTAATTGGTGTTGTAACTTTTAAATATTCCTTCACAATGGTTATTAAAAAATATTTCCACTTGTACTTCACTACGTTCTTCTGTAGTAAGAGATTTAATTCTTTTAAGCATCTTAGGAGTAAGGAAGATATGTAAAGTTCTTTCATGTTTTGTGCAACTAAAATAGGGTAGTATTTTGCACCTTGGTGCTATTCTTCCTTTTTTTTTCAAAGCACAAACTTATAGAAATATCCCCTTTTGAATTTATTTAAACTGGTTTAAAACGGAAATTTAAAAGAAAGTGTCTTTGCTGGTTACATGCTATATGCCTGAATGCAGCCTTTTTTTACATATTTGCCTTTCTTAAGATTGCCTAATTTAATTCAGTAAAGTGGACCACCAAATATATTTGATCTCGGTTGGTCTGTAAGAGTATTTAACTTGGTATAAATATTCTTTGTAAATTATTCAGAAATATATTTGTTGGATAAGATTATTCTAGTTAACATAATTAAAAAAACAGTTGAAACCTTTTCTGTGTTGCCTCAACAGATAGGAAATTGTTTGTTGGCATGCTGAGTAAGCAACAGACAGATGAAGATGTTCTGAAGCTGTTCCAGCCATTTGGTGCAATAGAAGAATGCACAATTCTCCGAGGACCTGATGGTCAAAGCAAGGGTAATTAATATTTTACCCTTCTTTAGGACTTCTACTAATTCATAAAATTTCCATGGCAGTTTTCTTCCAGTCAGTGGCGTGCGGTGACATTTTTCCCAGGGCAAGCAATCGGGTATATTTCTTGTAATTTTTTTTTTTAAATTTCGGATGGTTGTTGCAGTTTCACAGGGACTAATACAGGTCAATTTTGGCGCCGTTTATCGGCACCTTCACAAAAAATGTACTAACAAAAACTGCACCTTCACAAAAATTATTATTAAATTAGATGAATATCTTGTATTTAATTGAGTATTTAAGTTTACATAAAATTGAAGAAAAAAAGTAATTTAAAGCAGCTTTCATTAATTTTATAGTTTTCATTAAAATATTGGTGCTATTATACAACAGGGTGCCACTATTGTTGGCCATTATAATCCACTATCCAGTATAACAAACAAAAAAACAAGGGGCACCCTATTGTATAATGAAACCAAAATAAAATATTAACTATATAAAAAATTTCACAAAAATTAAAAAAATTTTATAATTTTTCACAAAAATTAAATTGCCGTGAAAATTTTTCAGAAAAATGGGGGGGTTAAGTTTAAAATCCTAGATTGGTCCCTTGTCAATGCAGCTAGACATCGTTTAACGTTTACTTGGTCAACCGATAGATGGCTCTGCAAATCATTGAAAGCAAAATCCGAATTGCTTACAAGTGAAAAATTAAAATGACGACTTTTTCCCCTTAAACACTCATTTAAAAACTCAATCGAGATAAATTAGAGTTTAAACAGCAAGTACTTGCAAATTCTGCCAAAAGTTTTCTCCAATTCACACTTTAAAAGCTTCGAAAAAAATTAGTCTACCGAGATCTGAAGTACAGAAAACCACGGGACGGCAGAAGCAATTCTCGAAATGCTTACAATGTAAGGGGAGAAGGAGAAGAGGGGCACTGCGCTGTTTCTCCCGCGCGGTGGAAAAGACGGTGACTCGCCTTTAGTGAACTCTCCTCGAGACAACCCGGCACCGTATGGTTACATACAGAAGGAGCGTGGATATAAAAATAAATTATCGCAAAATAAAATTTTATATTCTTGGTGTGGAATTTTAAAGAAAAGCTTCATATTTTTAGGCAAGCAATGCTTACATTGCTTATATGGACGGCACGCCACTGCTTCCAGTTCATGTAAATTACATTGAACCAGGGTTGGGTTTCTTCCGGAAGAAACTAGTTTCTTCCAGGACAGTGGAAGAAACTTGAAAAAATAGAAGAAACTGGGAAAAAAAACTACTAAAAGCCAAACAAATGCTCCACATTTTTAAATTTATTGACTACATAAATGAACAATTTAAACCACAATCTAAAAAATAAAAGTTAATTTAATTACTATTAATTAATTTAAATAATTAATTTTTGAAAAAGAAGTTACTTTTAACACTAAATTTTAGGTTACTTATGTTTTTAAAGGGGATGTTGCCTAGAAGGGTTTCTGCTATTTCTGTATGAATGTTACCTAACCATTCTTTATTTAAATATGTAGGGAGAGAGGGAGCTGTTATTGTTTTTCACTGCGCGTTCACAGTTACAGTTAGTGGAAGTCTTATGTGAAAGTGCACAGAGGTGGATATAAGTCACTGTTACAAATATTTATTAAAAGATTAAAAAAAGAAAAGATTTCTTCCAGTGGAAGAAACCTCCTAGTAAAAACATTGGTGTAATTATTAACTCAGTACAGTACTTGCATGTAATTATATTTTTAATGGTATAATTTTATTAGTAAAACATTATAACTCATAAATTAAAGCTTATTTGTCAATTTTTTTTAAATAAAAAAGGTTTCTTCCATCTGGAAGAAAACCTATTTCTTCCGGCTGGTTTTTTCCACTCCGGAAGAAACTTGCCAACCCTGCATTGAACCCTCATGTTGTTTTCACAAGTAGAAAGGGGTTCGGACTAAGCTCTGGGTCCCCTTTATACTTAACCAAATCTGCAAGGGGATGTAAAATGTTCTAGTAATTTTTTCTGTACAGGTTCTTTGACCTTAAGTAACTAAAGTGAAACAGTTGTATTAATGAATGCTATTTTATTTATAGGGTGTGCTTTTGTAAAATTTGAAAATCCATCTGATGCTCACTCTGCCATCAGTGCTTTGCATGGAAGCCAGACAATGCCAGTGAGTATTGTAATTATTTAAATGAATAGTTCTTTAAAAATGTGTTTGCCATAAAACACATGTCCAGAGACTCAAGTAATATGGATTCTCCGTAGATCTTATGGTTGTAAATTTCATACTACAGACTACGAAAATTATCAGAGGAAACTGCGGAAACGGGTGCTGCAGGTTTATTTCAGAAAAATTTTGATGCATCAGCGGTTCCGGCACTACTAATCTGACTATTTGTGCCACCCTACGGCACTAATCAGACCTTGCACCACATAATGTGTGTGTGAAAAAGTACATCACTGTTATTACGGGGCCCCTTTAAAATAATGCAAGTGTTTTTAGTTTTTAAGCAATAAAAGGTGTCCTTCTTCACAAAAATGTGAAAGAACTCTTAACGTTAATATGTAAAGAATATAAATACTTGAATTTATTGAAAAAATAATATAAATATAACTTACAATTTCAAAGACATTGAGTAAAACATCATTAAGCGAACACCCCATACCACAGTCACCTCCTCTAATTTAAAATTTTTACTTGCTTTCATAAAAATTTTACATTTAGTGCTCATTTAGGGGTAAAATGTCTGCCTGGCCTATTACGCCCGGCATGGCATGTATCCTCAAAGAACAAGAAGGTGCGCACATCCGCCATCCCTGGGATAAGAATTCCTTTATATTACTCTTAAGTGGTTATGTTTGATTTGATCCCTTGTATTTCAATTATAGGGTGCCTCCTCTAGTCTTGTAGTAAAATTTGCTGACACAGAAAAGGAGAGGCAACTGAGGAAAATCCAACAGATGTCAGGAAACGTCAATATTTTGAATCCTTTGACCTTTGGTCACTTAGGACTTTATGGAGCATACACCCAGGTATGAAATCATTAAATAGGTTTCATTTATACATTTTTGAAAATAAGTATTGGTGCTGCTTCATCTTGTACCTAATAATAAAACTAAATTATCCATATCATCTCTCCACACTGCCAGGGTATCAGTCCCCTTTTTTTATGGTCATCAAGTTTTTTTATATTAAAGAACTCTTTGTGTAGTCTATAACTTAAAGTTATGCTCCCAAGAAGCTGCTTTTTTGTCTACCTTGACTTATATTATTTCCAATTTTAAAATTTATGCTACAGTTGTATATTATTGTAGTAGTTTGTTTTTACAAATACTTATAAAGAGTTCAAATGTTTTATCACATGAAATATTAATGATTCTATACATGCTTATAATTTTCCCTTTTGATCTTTTATTCTATTTTTATAAATTTTTAGTTTATGCAATTCAGACTACCTACTTAAAGGAATTTTCTTGCAAAGGAAGTTCTGCAGTTAATCTAAAAATGTCAGTATTCTTTTTGCGAAACCCCTACAGATTACCATTATAATACCCATATACCTATTATAATACCCATGACATTTTAAAAGAAGCCTTTCTTTTACATTCTTTCGTAATTTCTCCTCAAACTTGATTCAGTTTTCATAATATGAAATTCTCCATCCTATCACTGCTTACATAAATTTGTTTGTAGATCATGAATCATCACCAAGCTCAACAAGCCCTGGCAGTTGCACATCAAAGCTACATCAACTCGGTTTCTCCCCCTATTGGACCTTTGCAGCTGCCTCCCATGAGTCCAGTATCCAATGGCCTGTCGAGTCCAACTCTAGCAGCTAACCAAAGTAAGCCTCTGCTCTTTAGCTCAATCTTATTGGTTGGTATTAGATTCCCTCACCACACCTCCTCTTGCACTTACAGGTCTTAGTGGCCATCCTCTCACCAGTGCCCTACCTGCTTGCCCTCCCACCACTATGTCCAATTTTGCACTAGGTGACATTACTGCCCAGCAGGATATTTATGCCAATGATGTTACTAACTTGTCAAGTAAGTGAGGGCTATAGAATTGGATTTGTAAAAGCTGTTTCATCATTAATGTAAGTTTTGTTCTAATGAGGTGTATGGTATCTGTCACATAATCAGGAGTAATCCTAGAACAAAGGCTCACCAACTCCAGTAATGGACCAACCTGATTTTCCAATCTTAGTTCTTACTATCTAAATTAAAACTGTTTTACATTGCTGTTTTCACAAAATCTGAAAACATTATGTACTCTTGGCTCATAAACCAGGTTGTAGGTTCACATTGTTGCTTTGCCACTGTACACATCCAAATTTTAATAATGCCTCTAGTTTTTGTCAAAACAATATGTAGCAACAAGATTCCTAATCGATTCGTTCTTGAATTATCCCAAAAAGTTGGAGAGGTAAATAGTAATATCCTACCTGTTAATAAGTAGTTCTACCTGAAAATAACTTGCAATATTAACTAAATATTGGTTAAATGAAGATCCAAAAAAGTTTTGCACCTTTTTTTGAAATTTTTCAGTCCCTGTTATTTTTAAAATATTGCTGTTTGGAGTATTTTAGTAGAATGTAGAACATCAATTTATATTGACTATATAAGATATCAAGATTCTATAAATAACCAACAAAAAATTACAGGGGTTGTTTTCTTAAATTACCATTTATTCTCCTCTCTCATAGCAAGCTCCCTAATTAATTTACCTTAGTAATGTTATTTATTGTGCTCTGGTTTAATGTGTATTTTAATAACACTTCAAAATCATTATATTCATTATTTTAAAAACTAGTTTCTCTGTTCATGTAGAATAGTTATGTTATCTTTGGATTACATTTAAAATAATTTTTGTCAAAGATTTTCAGAATTATTATCTTAGTTTCCCTACATTTGCACTTATAGATTTTTAATGCAGACTTTATTTTTGTAGTTATTGTAATTTTATGGAATCCTATTTTAAAAATGCTATGAACTTTCATTGTGCTTGAAGAAAAATGTCAATTATAATAAAAACAGCTATTTCCTTTTTTAAATATAATGCAGTTTTAGCTTGATCAAACTAAACCTCAAGCAGTTTTTCTTGGAAAGATCTGCCATGTATTACCTCTTTTCTCTATTTCTCTTTACCTCTATTTCTTGATAATGATAGTTTGAGTGACCTGAAACCTTTTGCTATGCATGTTTTTATTCTTTGGAATTATTAAGGCATTCGATTTATTTTTGTTTTGTGTTATCCTAACTCATAAGTTGTTTTATGATAAACAAAATTAACTCTCATGCTTTGTGTAATAGATTCAATAAATTTGTAAAAACAATTGTATGTACTACAATACAATAAAACATCCTAATTATATTTGCAGGAAATTCTATCTTCCTCTTTTACCCTGCTGACTATACTGATGCATTGGAAAAAGGTAAGTAAGTTGTGCTATATTTGATGAGCTTTCTTTAGTTTGACCATAGCTAAATTTGTAATTTTTACTTTGAATTGCAGGTCCTGCTTTAGCAAATGCCGAAGCCATACAGCAAACCACCTACTCTAGTCTCCCTTCATTTCCTTGCATGCGTAAGTACCCCCTTAATACCAGAGGGTTTAACTTGAGAAAATTTTACTTTTCCATAGAGCTCCTACACTGCTGTACAATAATAGGTTTTAAGCAAAGACCAAAATTTGTGTTTGGCTGTGTTTTTATTAAATAAATCATAACCACTAATGAAATCAAATGTTTATTGGTTAAAGAAAGCAAAAGTATCCCCCCTAAGAGATTTTCATGGACTTTATACCTCCTACAATTCATCACTTTTTTTGTATACTCAAGGAATTGAAATATGTCAATTGTAAACTAGGTTTCCGCTTGAGTTATAATTCTGTAATTCCATTTATTCCAAGTGCATGCATTATGTTGATTGATACATTAATTTTTGAAAATTTTCCAAGTTAGTAAGTTTGTTTTATTTAAAATTTTTCATTTAAAGAAATTTTTTAGGTGAAATTCTTTGTTTTGCAGTAATTATAAAAAAGTGTCATGTTTGGTTTTCCTCTTAATGCTATTCCGTGATTGTATATTTTAAAGGTAAACAAAGTTAAATTTGCATTTATGTGACATAAGTCAGTTTTTACTTGTACAGTTTTTAATGTGTTTATAAACAGCAAAAATTTAACAACGTTGACTTAAAAGTAAATTTGATGTTTGTCATGAAATTTTCTCTTTTTAGCTGCATATCCTACTACATATAGTCAGTATACCCCAACATTATGCCAGCCTCCTCCAGTTACATCGCCAGTACAGAGAGAAGGTAATTTTTCCATTTTTTAATGTTTTTAAAAGCTTTTGTGTTTTATAGTTTTTATTAGTTGGTTGCTGACCCTTAAAATTAGAATTAGTTTTAATAGTGAAGAATAAGATAAAAACTTCCCCCCCTTTAAAAATATCCTAAATAGTCTTACAAAAGATATTTAAAGTTTGTAAAAATGAGCCAAAAAGTTTACTCTTGACCATTTTAGTTGAGTTTAAATATTTTTCTTATGATATTTAAGCATTGCAACAATCTTTTTTTTTTAAGCTTTACATTATTTTAGTTTTGGGCTTAGAAATGTTAGTCAATTACAGTTTTTTGAAAAACTGCTTCCAATGAGTTTAGAAGTTTTTTTTCTACATAAAAGGTAATTTAGAAGGAACAAAATAGACATCTGTCTTCTGGTTGAGAAACTAAATGTTAGCTCTAATTGCTAGCTTTCTTGTCCCTTTTATTGGTTCGAAAATTGGGCTTATAAGTCACTTTGCCTTTCTTAAATAAACAAGTTATGAATTAAGAACCAAAGGGTCTAAATATTACTATTACTCCAAAAAACATTTTATTTTCTTATATTTTTATCTTGTGATAATTTTTATTTCAATTTAAGCTGCATTTTAGTGAAGTAATTTATATTACTGCCCATATTTAACTTTCAAAAGCCAGTACAGTTTGGTATTGTATCTGCCATTAGATTGCACCAATATTTTAAGTTCTTTAATAGTATTGTTTTGATGGCTCTTGTTATTTTATAAAATTTAAGTTATAAAATTCCCTAGATACCTTAACAATACCTTAGCTCCCTACCCTAATGTGCTTCATTATGTGCTTTCTGTGCATAAATTTAGTAGCTTATTTTGCAATAGCCTTGAGCTAGTGGTGTTTTGTTCTCTTGATGTTGTGTGGTGACGGCCTGTAAAGTGTCAGATCGAAACCAAACCCCTTGTTTTAGGATTGACGTCCAAGTTTTCGATGCGTTTAGGTCCAGAGGGCTGCAATCTCTTCATCTATCATCTGCCACAAGAATTTGGGGATGTTGAGTTAATGCAGATTTTTGTACCATTTGGCAACATAGTCAGTGCTAAAGTGTTCATCGATCGAGTCACCAATCAAAGCAAATGCTTCGGTAAGTTTGAGACTTTGTCATTTGATTGGATTCAGGTTTGTTTGATATTTGGTATAAAAGACAGCAATTAAATTATTTAAGGACTCTATTTTCTTTTTCTTGTAAAAGAATCTTGTACTTCCATTACAGATTGCAGGCCTTAAAATATTGTTACATTTGTTTTTACGGAATCTAAATTGAGAACATCAACCACAAATAATCCATGCTGTTAAAATGACTAGGTTTTATTGTTGACTGTCAATTCTATTGTTGAACCTTCTGAAAGCATTACAGCAAACTGAAATGCTTCTTTTAAGTATATTATGTATACTAAAAATATCTGAGAATCTCTGTATTTTATACTTGGGCTAATACTAAACCAAATATTACTAAACATGATATTTTATTTCTCAGTAGAAAATATTCAGTCCTATTCTAAGAAACCCAAGTTTCTTTAGGTTTAGCCAATAATATACTATAAGAGGGATGGTAGAGGTTTAATATGTTTTAAAAATATTTATAGTATCTAATTAGTAGTTTGATAAGAGTGATAATCGTGGAAAAATTATCTGTGTTTTAAATAGTTAATGAACCATTCATAATTTAAGTTTTTTATGTATGGAGGAACTAAAATGCAATGTTGTAAAGCAATGCTACTTAATTAAATATGTATTAATATTTGATAATGTTAAATTATTTACATTTGTCATCCCTCAAAAGTAATAACTCAATACTTGTTTAAAACGTTACATTGTGCTGATTGGAGTTCCCTTCTAGGTTTTGTCAGCTATGACAATCCCCAGAGCGCCCAGGCTGCAATTCATGCGATGAATGGTTTTCAGGTGGGTACAAAGAGACTGAAGGTACAGCTGAAGCGTCCCAGGGAATCGGGTAGGCCCTACTGACGTCCAATTTCTAAGTCTATTGGTAAGGATCCTTCAAAATATATTTCTGTGCATTGCCATCTGGCTAATCTTGTTTGGTTTATATTTACAGCAGTATGGTATCATAGTTTTAAAAAATGCAGTTTATTAGCTAATCAACTTGCTTCATATAACCTACTCTCATAAAACAGCGTAGTAATAAAAGAACATTGCCAGTGCAAATTAATGTCAAATAAATCTGATGGTTTTATGCAACATTGATGAGTTAAAAAGCATATAATTGTTTGCTCAATTGATCCCCTTTGTCAATGCTAAAAATAGAAAACAACAATAAATTTATTTAGCATTATAAACTTAGGAATACTTAGGAAAAACACCAAACAAGAGAAAAAAAGTATCTTTTGTTGCCCAGTAGTCTATGTTTTACAAATAGTATGAATACCATTTTTTAGCTCTGACAAAGGGGATCCATTGATCTCTGAAACAATTTTCTGCTTTTAAACTCATAAATGTTGTAACTAAAGTATACAAGATTTTTTTTTTTACATGGTAACCATGAATGCTACTTTTCCGTCCTGGGGACAGAATTCAGTCTTTCTAAAAATTCTGTGAACGTACGCTTACCATACGTCCTGGTTTACCCAGGACAGTCCTGGGTCTCAAAATGTCCTGGGTTTTCGTAATTTTAAGACTGGACAAAATTTTTTGTGAAATTTTCGATAAAAATTTTCTAATTGCATTTTTTTACCTACTTCTACGGCTTCACTTTACTCTTATTTAGACAACTCTGAACATAATTGTTGTGAATTTTATGATTTAATTAAATCTAACAAAGAATTTTTGTAAAAAGTGATGTCAAGTGAAAAGTACAAATGATTAAATAAAGTATGTTATTTCAGTTTAAATGTTTAATTTTTTTTTAGTTTGGGTGTTTATTTAGTTTTTAATCTTTGATAAACCGATAGGTGGACAAAGTGTCCTGGGTTGAGCTCAAGAAAATATGGTAAGCCTATGTGAACATATTTCCGTCCCAGGTTTATTATGAAACACAAAATCAGCTGACCGATTGTCAGATATTCATACTAAATTTCAGTACTTACATTGCACATTTTATAAGCCTGTATAACTCAGATACAGCTGTAACTTAAAATTTTAGGACCTATTATTTTGTTCACATGATATTTTATAATTGCTAGACTGGGGGGAAAATGATTAAAAAAGATGGTTCAAATTTCAGTCTCTTGCGATATTTGAAGAGCCCATGATGGTAACACAACTATAGTATGAAAATTCAACCCTTATGTTTTTAAATGGATTTCTTACAGGTGCCAAAGTAGAATGTGTTTGAAGATGTACAACCTTCAAGAGAGAATGATTTTTTACTAGAGAGGCTTCATGATTACTCTTTTATTTCTTCACCCGAGGACTTTATTCATCACTTTTATCCTTGCTTTGAGAGAAAGGACTCGATCTTCACAAATCTCAGCAGAAGATGCCATAGTGTCCCGAGCAGGGAAAGCCGTAGTCATATCACTGCTGGTAGTCTTAAAGCGAGCCGTATGTATCCTAGTAATACTATTCTGGCATTGTACCTTTATTTATTACCTTTTTAATCAAGGTTTTATGGTCGGCTTGTACATACTGAAGTACTCTTTTCTTGTTGAATTAGCATTTGTTTCGTTCAATGCGATTCCATTGTGCAAGTTTCACATGTTACATGCTGTACAGAATATTTTATAATTTTAAGCTTTCAACAAAGATTCTTCATAATGAAGTTTTATTCCTCTTAGTTCCTTCGATTTTAATGATTTTAGAAGTGTTTTCGAAAAGAATTCCACCAAACGCCATTGATTGCATCTATTTTATCCCATGTATGATCTTCATGTTAAATTTTAGAGTTGACATGAATTTTCAGTTTCAAATTTGGTTGTTTTAATGTAGAAAGATTTAATGGTTATGCAGAGAGCACAGTCCATCAAAGTGTAAACAGATATAAGCGTATAGCTCTATACTTTTATACAGTTTGATATAAACTAAAACTTTCGGATTTTGAAAATGGTTTTATGCCAGGGTGGCTAACAATTCCAAGTCTTAAATTGTTCTATGAGATTGTGATACATCCCTTGGTTAACGAAAGGATCATGATTGTATTTGAAGAGTTCTGCATAGTAAAATACATGCTGGATCCCTATGCATGCAGCTTTTCACTAGATTCCTTTTATTAAAGATAATAACATATATAACTAAAAATAAATGTAATTTCCAATTAAATGAGGAAAATCCATATTCCTTATGAAGGTATCAATTTTCCTCAAAACCTTTATAAAATGATGGAAATGATTCCAAATTCTCTTAATGCGGTTTGCCTTTTTATAAATGTTAGTTTTTACAGGAACCATTTTATTATTACTGTTTTAATCATTGTTTTTATTTCAAATTTTATATATTTTAATGTTTATGGAAATTGCAAATTATTTATACACTACTCAATTGAAGTTAGCTTTTATTTTGGCAAAAATTTTATCTTTTCTCCCCCCTTAAAATTACGAGTCTAGATCTACAAGGATATTGTTTTATTTTAGGTTTGTTATGTTTGCTCAGTTATTTGTTAATTTTTAATTAATTATTTAGTTCAATAATAGATATTTTTGGAAAATATCTTGGTTTGTTTTCTATCATCCTCTCAAAAATAGCTCTCAAAATTTTAAATGATGTATTAATTAATATGTTCCTGTCAACTGCCAAGACCATTTAGTCATGATCCTTTTTTACCAAGTTTATATACCAGATTTTGAGACATACACATCGTTTTAGAGATATAAAAACTAACCTCTTGAATCGTGTTCGTGGAGCATATCAAGGTTTCATCTGAATCCCACCTTTGGTTAGTCACCCTAATTCTGTAGTCCATTGATAACCAGCGATACAAGACAGTTCTATTTTAATACAGATATTATGTAACTCGTATATGGCCATTTGATACATCTATGTCAATGTAAAAACATACATGCCTATCTGGATATCGATGCTTATGTAGAGTATAGACAATATAACATGAGCTTTGAAAAATGTATTTGCGACAAAAGTTGGGAAGCAGCATTTGAAAGACTGGTTGTGTGTGAATGGTAAAGCAATATTTAGAGTTGATTTATTTCCTAGCATGAAAAATGTATAAATTTTTTTCTAAAGAAGTATACACTTAGGTGTGGCAACTATTTTATCATCCTGAAATCACCTTGTACAATATTTAGAGGTTTTACCTCTAGCCAAACTTGAATCAATTTTATATAATGTATTATTTGGTTTATGTACAAATCCAAGGTTATAAAAGTGCTATTTTTTATCCAATTATAAATATAAGGTAGATATATTTTTATTTAGAGAAGTATTTAATGAAACAAATTGAAACAGAATATATATTGTAAAAATTAGTTATTTTCATAAGCATTGATTACCAAACATTTCTTGATTTGGTTGTTTTTAATAAAATTTTATCCGTATCAGAATATTTAACTAAATTTTACTTAGCTGTGGCAATATTAGATTTTAAAATTTGTGAGTATTGCTAATAAAAAGGTATCCAATGAGGAAATGTGATTTTGTTTGTTTATTTCTGGGAACTACTCATTAACAAAGTCGAGTTTGGCATAAAAAAATAAGTAGCTAAAAATCTCCCTAACTTTAAAAGTACACTTTTCTTCAATTTATACATTTGCTTATTTGGCAAAAAAGTCTTTCATAAGTTTGTCTTTATTTCTTATCTTTCTAAATGAGTATAAAAAGTACAAAGCTTAGTCATATAATGTATTGTCAATATTTTCTTTACTGGAATATAAATCTTATTTTTGCAAGGAATGAAGTAAAAAGCTTATAAGTACTATATAGCCAAAAGAAATCCTTATGTAAAATTTATCACAGTATCAAAAGTTAGTCATTTTGGATTTAAGCACTATTTACTTTGAGTTTCGTTCTAGTGGCACTTTGTCCTTTTTTCAATTGGGGAGGAAATATTTTGCCAATTAGCCGCGATTTAACCCTTTTGGTCCTGACCACTCTAAATTTTCTACAGGATTCAACATCAATCTCGAGCGTTCTAGAATTGAAAGGGTTAAGGTGGCAATTGCCTAGTCCCGATCCCTAGTAGCTACATATCATTTTTGGCCAACTTCCAGCATTTCTGAATTAGTCCTGCTTTGCATTATGCAACTGCCTATGCTGTGTCCCAATGTATTGTCATGTACATTTTTCCTGTAGCAGCGTGCCGTTGTACACAATTGGTGCTCACCTTCTAAAGTATTCAACTGATGCCAAAGACTCTGATCTCATGCCATAGTCCTGTCCACAAGCTGTTATAAATAAGCGTTTTATGTATATGGTCTGATATTCAGCAAGAAAGCTTCCGTTTTCCCTTTACTAAGGAGAGGTGTTTGAACTCTGGCTATTTTGTATGGGAGACTTGTTTATATGCATCAAACCCATCCAATACTGTGTATATGTATAATATATATTGTATATGAATTCAATGTTTCCTTGTGTAGCGAGCTGTTTACAAAGAGTAAAGGTTTAAATTCTATCTTTATCCATTGCTCTATTTCAGTATGTATTTAAATTTGTTCTCTTGATGTGATAATTTTTTAAATTGTTTTAAAATTTTATTAGTCTTCAGCTCTTAATTAATTTGACGTTTCAAACAACAAAGTTGTTAAACAATATTATTACCTTTGAACTAAAATTTTTTAAATGCAATTTTTAGTGATTTTATTGAAGTTTTTATTAGTCTGGTTGCACATTGCATTTCATTTTGTTTTTGTGGTATGTCATCATAAAGCATAATATTAAATTCAAAAATCTATAAAATGTATGTTGATAGGTTGTAAAAAGTTAGTAAGGTTGAAAAGGTATAATGATAAGAATAAAAACCTTTTCTCTTCATGTAATTGGTAAAATTAAACCGTATAATTATACCATGAAAGCATTACAAGTGTATATTGCACATAATATTCCTGGAACTTGATTAGTATATTCTTCTGTGTACATATACTGGGAAATGAATCTTGAATTGAGATACTTTCTTATTATAAGTAGTTTTAATTATTGTATTTCTAACACATTGAAATGTTTTTAAACCTAACAAGTTTAAAATAATGTATCTGAAAGGATAGATAAAATATTAATGTATTTTCCTGGAGGCTTTGAATTTTCTAAATTTACTGCATATGGGAAATTGACTGTTAAATTTACTGCCAATTTCTGTAATTTAGTTTTGAAGTTTAATTATATAGTAGTAAAAGAAAATAATGGTGAATAGTAACCTAAACTTAGTGTATACTACCCATGGCTGAATGAGTTTTAAGTACTTTTTAACTCCAATCTACGTATGTCCTGGTGCTTTTTGTCTGTCTTTGGACCTTGCACCATTAAATCCTAAAAATCAACCAATCTACATGTATTTCTTATTCATCAGTGAAGTATGTTTACAAAATTTTAATTTAATTTTATAGCCTACGTTTTGTCTTAAGCCTGTCTGCAGCGCACAACTCGTAAAACTTTAGGGATTGATTAATTCTGCCCTACAACAAAGCTAATTTTATTTTCTAATTTTTATGGATGTATTTTAAAAATTGTGCAACTTTATGAGAAACATACTGAAATTTAATTTATTTTGCTGTTGTCAACAATTTAAAATATTCTAATAAAATTATACCATTAATTAATAAAACACATTTAGGAATCCAGTTATTGAATATCCTATGATGTGTCGTTAAAATCAAATCATTTCCCATTTATAACTTCTAATTACATTAAAATAAGATGGTGTCTTGAATGTTAGATTTCATCATGTAATAATGGTTTTCACGGTCATAACTGTTTTATTTCTCAACTTTATTATATAAATTTTCTGGTGAACTTTCATATTTATTTTCCAATACACACTTTGTACAACTAACATCTGTGTAGGGAATCTGAGTTCAGTGCTAGCTTAATGTACATATTTAAAATGTAGCTTTGCTGATGTATAAAGCTCTCTAATGTGTTTTATATAGTATTTTAATACAGATACAGCTAACTAGTCATAAATTTATGTATACATGCCTTTATATAAGTGTAAATGCACTAAGAGTAAAATAATTGTAAATGTTAGAACCACCTTAATTTGTTTCCTATATATTTGAAGAAGTGTAAATTGCGTATTTTAATTTATTTGTCTGCAAAAGTATCAGATTTTTAAAGATTAGGCTACTTATTTTTATTTGTCCTTACATGTCTGTTAGTGACAGCTATTCTTCTTTTTTTTTATTGTAAACTCTCCACTTCAGTCATTTTTCCAAATACTTTTAAAACGTGATTGTAAGGTATTACAATTATTCAGTAGTGAGCTTTATAGGTTTAGTGAAACAATGCTGTTTTCATCTGTAGTGAGAAAGATTGTGTTCCTTTTCAAATACCTTCAGCATTCATTTTAATTTTTATAAAATAAGCAATGTCGTTTGTAATGGTGCATAGATAATAATTTTTGGTTATGAAAACTTGTTTAGAAAAGAGTGAGGATGAAAAAAGGTGGTTTTATGACTAGAAAAATGCATGCTTCAAAGTAATGTTGGTGTAAGTTAAGGATTAAGGCTTATCAGTAAAAAAAGCATCTAGTTTCTTGCTTCTGATGAGCCTATCCTAGCTTTACCCAGTCTAGGAAAGTAAAGATATTCAATGGCTGGCCAGTGCTAGTTTTATATAAATATTTTCAACAGCTATTGGATAAGAATGTGGTAATCCTTGTTAGTCATGTAACCAAGAAATACTGTATTTTATAATATAAAAAATATAAAAACTGTAAATTTCACAACTGGGCTTAACTTGTGCCATAAAAGTTACACTGCATTCATGTTGTGTGTGTTAGTTGGATAAATTTTACACTACCTCTAAAATGATTTGATTTTTGTCTTGATATATCTTTGCTCACGGTTTTATTAATTCTGCTTCAAGTTAGTCTTGTAGCATTTAATGCACATTGCCTTTATGAATGCGAAAAAGATGTTACTAGTAAGCCAATTACTACAAATTTTGCAATTTATGGCTAAAAATTAAGTTTAATTCACATCACATGGGTGTGAAATTTGAGCCAGTAATGAGCCAACATTATTCTTTTTTTTTATCATAACTGAAAATGGTTGATCAGATTCCATTTGCTTCACCCTTGTAGAAGGAACAAAATATTTTAATTTTAAAATTTTAATCATTCAACCTAAAGTAATTTTATATAAAACAGCATACGTGCTTGGTGCTGCATTTTGCATGGTGAGCTTACTATTTTACGAGAGCTGTTAAATAGAACTAAGTAGACCTACAACCTATGTACTAAAGGTAGTATGTTTCTAGGGTCATACATGTGCAAGAAATTTAGTTTTCCTATCATACTATTAAAGTTGGTAATCCATCATACTTTCAAAATATTACCTGATCAATTTCCATGTATTGTAAGTGTAAAATGACAGTTTTAGCATTGGCTTTGTTACAATATGCATTTTTTAAGCAGAATTTTATTTTTATGGTGTTTGTGTAGCATCCAAATTCTTCATTAAACAATGAATTGGCATGAATATAAATTTAGGTAGTTTAATGTGACCAAAAAGATTTTCAAATGAATCAAGCCAAATATTTTAATAGAATATGTAAAATTAAATTTTCTATCACCCTGCCTTTATTTGACTTATAAGGGCTGATTTAATTGAATTAATTTTTTGTTTCTGTTTTTAAAAATTATCTTCATATTTATATACCTTCTATTTTACTTTTCAGTTGTCTAATAAATTTTCACTGCTCATTAGATGTATTTTATACTTATGCATGAGCACAAAAAGCCCCTTTAAACTTTTTAACTAAAGTATTAACTAGTTCCAATGGAACATCCTTGCATGTGTCATTTGAAAGCTTTCATTAAAAATTGTCTTCCTTGTATGCTACCATTGTTTCACAAGTTACTGCACTAATTATAGAATATTTGTACCAAATTAATTTTTATTATGCTAATAAACTTTTAAGTAAAATGCACAAAGTTGTAAAATGTCACCATGACATTAAATTGTTGCTTAAGATGCCACCTGTGCTATCTTAACTGCATCAAGGCATAATTTGTGAAATTTTGTAAGTGCCAATTATGCCTTGAAGCTTTCTAAAATAGGAATTGACAAGCAGGGAAAAGTTTGATAGCTCATGTAGCATCATAAAAACAATGTTATTTAAAAAAAAAAAACATTCCTTTCAATATTTAAGTTATTTCTTCAATAAACATAGTGCTAAAACATATGAGTAATCCATGAACATCTTACTTAAAAACTCATGTTTTTAAGTAGTAATTGTTTGATTTTTTTTTAGCCTAATTTAAATTATTGTCCCGCTGTCTTGTACACAATTGAGTTTCTGAAGCTCTTATAGGATATAGTATTAAATTTTAGAGCTTAGAAAGAGGTTTCGTTAAAATTTTTAAATGAATATGCGTTTCAAGGAATAATACACAATGGTCAGAATCATTTTCTTTTTATTTTGATAACTATTCAAGACATTTGTAATAAAATTAAACTTAATGTTTTGAGATTAAAAATATTTTTACACAGCAGATAAAAATATTCAAGGGAACATTTTGTATGTTATTCCTTAGAACAGAAACTATTACACCACAAATATAAAGCATACCTAAAGTTTGCATTTATAACAAATTTTTAACAAATTTACTACTATTTAAAAAAATCCACTATTGATACAAATTTACAATTTAAATTCATATCTTTATATATCTGCCTCTATACAAAATGTTTATCCAGTTTTTAAAAAGTATGTTATTAAAGAGTATTTAATTTATGTGCATTCTAAATAAGCATGGAAAAAGGCAGGTTTAACATTATACTAACATTTATGTTAAAAATCCTAACAGTTTCTGCACAGTTGTAATTTTTTAAAATTTAAACTCAAAAACCTGAATGTTAGCCACATGTGTATATATAATTTGGTTCACATTCATATTTGAACATTATATTCCAATTTTATGATATACTGTCTAATTTGTATATAAACTTACGAAAACAATTGTAAAGTAGAATAGTGTATAGATTTTTTTATTTGAATTGAAAACTATTCCTTTTACTGTAATTCTTGTTTTATTGTTTAAATTTTTGTTTTATAACTTATTTTGATAATTATTCTTATGAAATAATTTCTTATACTATTTTAACTACTTATTACCATTTTGTATAATTAGTATTCTAAGCTTTTTATGCACGACCTGATTGCTGCACATAATTTGAATTCCTTGAGTATATACCTGATATTGAAAGGGTGCATTTTGATACTTATATGATATGCACAATATTGCATAATAATTAACTTTGATAATGTAAGAAGAAAATTTAATGTGTCTTTAATTTAAATATTTTGAAATAATTGCATATATAAACAAATATATTTGTAGAATAAATACATTTAGTTTAAAATTACATGAATGCCTGTGCTACATTATTCAAAAATCAATTGTGCTATGAAATTTTATGTACAATTATATAACAAAGTATATTGAAATAAACTGTCATTTTAAATAATTGTTATCTTTTGTTTTTGAATTTACACCTCTTCATTGATACAATTAGTACATTTCAAGGTTAAGAGGCAGTGTTCAGTCTTGCAGTTTCAATTTAATATACTCCTTAAAATGGATTTAAATTTTAATTACCTATGGATTTTGTTACTGTTTATTTCAATTTAACTATACTTAATTTTACCCTCTAACACTGGTTCCCAAGTGGTGGTCCGTGAAGGGTCTGTAGCACAGGAGTGCTAGGTGATTTTCGCAGATATTTTACACACTTAACCTAATGCATAGTACGTGATAAGTTAAACATCTCCCTTTTGATGAATATTAAAAAATATTTTAGGCTGGTAGCATAAAATATGTAAATTTTTGTACTGGATCCACCTAATCAAGTAAAAAATTAAAGGAGAGTCTAGGCTATGGGCTCTCCTCCAGAAATTCTTTGAAAATTTCACTCTAAAAATATTGCTATAGCTCCTTTTTAGACATACTGTCACTGATACTTTTCTGGCCGCTATCATTTTTAAATAATTTCGCTCATGTCAGCAGAATCAGAAAGGAAGTATTTTTTCTATTCAAACAATATAACTCAGAAAATAATTGTCACATAATTATTAAAAATTATATTTACAGTGATTAAAATACACCATTAAAACGTTATTTTTTTATCTTTTGATCGGAAAATGAAAATCCGTTCTTGATGAAAAACGCTGCCTGATTTTTAAAAGTGGCAAATAAAAATTTTGATCCGATTTCGAGATTTTTCTTTAATTTGTAGAATGAACCTAAAATAATTTTTTAGACAATTAATATTCCCCACTAAAAAAAATTAAAGAGGAGATTTTAAGACGAGCATATTTCCATTTTATCTAATGTAGGGCAAGCTCGGATCCAGGGGGGCAACTGGTCAATTGTCCCCTCCCCGTGGGCTCGGACCAAAATGAGTTAAAACCCTGCTTTTTGGGTCCTAAGTTTTCTGGGGGAGGACCCCCGACCCCCAGACAGAGACGTGTTTATAAGGATATTAATTACTACTTCTTATATTTTCTTAAAAAAATTCTTCTGGGGAAGACCCCCAACCTTCTTAAAATGTGGTTGCCCCCCGTAGGTCCAGGCTGGATCCGCCACTGATGTAGGCTGACAAGAAATCCCAATTTTGGCGGGACATGGACAGGACATCTCCGCTTTTGGGTTTGGCCTGTCTGTCCCGCTTTTTCCTCAAAGTTCTATTTTTCTGACCAAGTTAAACCAAACGAGAAAAATATAGACTAACTAAGTGAAACCTAAATCAAAGGTGGTATTAACTTCAATTCAAAATCCCGGAAAACTAATAGAGTAGAAAACCTCTTATCCAGAATGTTTCAAAATCCAGAACGTTTACAGATTTAAAAGTTTTTTTCTTTTTCTGAAGGAACTTCAAATTAACTAGGGAACTTGAATGGTTGTTGGAACGGATGGCTTGGCGTGTTTGTGCATCTGCGATGGAGTGTAAGGCTTCGAGTTAAAAAGGACCGTGGATCGAACCCCGTCAACTACTAGTAATTATGTCTGTATTTTTCCCATCCCTGAAAATTCACTTTAAATTAAAGACGTAAACCAGTGGTTACTGGGATATATGGCATGTTGGCATGGTTGGTTAATGCACTGTCATCTCGTCCTGAAGGTTGCGCGTTCGATCCTCGGAATTTTATTATTTTTTTTTAATCGTAAAGTATCAACTTCAAATTAATTAGAGAACTTGACCGGTTGCAGGAACGGATGGCTTGGTGGGTTCGCCCGCCAGTATCCCATCCAAAAGGCCCTCAGATCGAATCTGAGCCTTCTCAGCGGGTATAGCACTCGGAAATAAATACAGTTGGGTATTTATAAATTTAGTTCCTGCGTATTCAAGGGGGGTTTTATTGTTTTTTTCTTTCACCCTTAACTGTAACCGTATCACTCAGATTCTTTAAAATTAGTACTATTTTTGTAAGACTTTCATGTTTGTTTCGTATAATCCAAGTCTATTCGTTCTGTCTTCGACGGAAAATTTAATTGCTTTAGGGATTAATGATAAATAGAATTAAAAGTAACCGTCCCAAACCCCGACCGACCTTCCCCTGCGATTTCATTTGCCTTCATATATTTTTTCTTATTTTATAAGTGGTAACTGAGAAACACAGGTACCGTTAGATGACATGGAAATATGCTCTACTTAAGATATTATACCCAATTGTTTAAGCGGTGACCATAAAATTCTTTAAAAAAATGTTGGTGAGTCCTCATTTCTGTAACAGCCTTGTCCTGAATCTCTTGAAACGATTAGATGAAATGCTGATCTAGAAACTCACCTTCTGAATTGTTAAATTAATAGAAAAAAATCATACACGTTTCTCTTGTTCTCCGGCTCCCTCTGATCCTACCCGTTCCATTTAATTTGTTACATTTTTCTAAATTATTTGAGTGGAGATTAAAGCGCAGATAAGCATTAAAAAGTACTAAATATAAGGAAGAAGGGGCATTACAAACTTTACCTCGCTTTTATGGAGGTGCAAAGAAAGGACCCCCACCGAGCAGTTGAAACCCAAGGAGGGAAGAGAGGGAAGTAGGAGGTGATGTGGGGAGCAAGCACCTGATAGATCAGGGGTGTGCTCGGAAATATACGGTATTTCTTAAGCCCTGAGAGATTCAGATAGTCTAAAACATGTCCTGAAATGAAAAGGAAGAGTTTCCAGATTATTAATCATCGTCACTCTCTAAAAGAGGACGTTGTCAAGTTAGTTATATCCAACGGAAGTCAATTAAAGAGTCTACTACTAGAACAGTTTCTTTCCCACAGCCAAGTACAGTTAGTGGAGGGAATAGGATGCTTCACACTTAAAAACTTTTTTCTAATATTTTTAGAGGTGACTTTGAATTTCCTTAGAAAAATATCTCAAGTAGGAAATATAATCTCACGATTGTCATGTAGGAAATTAACATCATCAATAAAATCATTGACTGCAGGTGCAGCAGGAGGGGTACTACTGACTTCTATATCACCTTTGGTTTGAGCACTTCAGAAAGGAACACGGGTGTAACGGGGGAACCAACATTACCAACTGTGTTCCAGTTCCTGCAACCACACAGAATATCTTTAAGACATACCATACTTTATATCCCATAAAAATTTGATTTTTTTAGAACAATTATTTCACATTTCAGTGAAAAATTCAAGTTTTTAAGTTGATGTAACCAGCAAATACTACATAAACGTAGTCCATGCTTTTCAACTATTTCAATTTATTTTGCAATTAAATCATCTTGGAACTTTTTTAGAGGTTAAAAGGGCTATATAATTCAATTTTTTTTCTTCAATTTAGGGTTGTAAATGATTCTTAAAAATCCCCGTTTCCTATTACCCCATTTGAACAAAACTTTGAGGTAATAAGAGAAACACTAGCATTTTATCCCTGAAATTTTTTTAATCGTATTTTCTCTTTATTATTTTTATTTTATTTATCAAGTTGAAAAGTTAAATTCAATCAAGTTTATAATTAGTTCATTTTCCTGAAAACGGTGGGATAGTAAGACACTTTTACTCACCACTTTGATGTTTATTAAAAAAAAAATTATAAGTAATTTATTGGAATTATCAAAATTTCGTTATCGCATTGCCGACAAATTAATTAAAAACTCTATTGAAACACTGTGGGGCGGGGGGAATAGTTGCGAGGGTTTAGTTTCTTCATAAGCCTCCTGAACCATTCGAACCACCTGAAGGAAAGGGGTAGCGCTGAGTTTATTAAAAAGGAAGAGGAACCGACCTTTAAAAAACTGAGTTTGTAGAAAAAAGGGAGTTTTTCTTTGGGGGAATAACTTTTTTGACTCACAAAATGAAATAAGAGAAACACCCTTTTATTGGTTTCGTCAAGATTTTCAAGTGTTATAATATTTAAAAATTGCGTTGTTAAAAACTTTCAGCTTATAACTTTTTTAGCCTAATTTTTAACTGAGCATATCTCTAAAAGATTTTCCAATGAAAATTTTTGAAAATTTCTATGGTTATAAAATACACTTTAGAGATTATATTAATACTTTCATTTGATTTTTAATTGTTTTAATTAGCAAAATAACAGGGTTGTTTTTACCCCTCTGGGGTAACAAGATACAGTCGCTTGGGGTAATAAGATAATAGACAAAGACAAAGAAGTTGTAAATGGAGAAAGTTTTAAAATATTTTGAAATTTTGCAACTAATGACTGAAGTTTGATCTGAAATTTGAAGTTTCAGAGATTTAAAATAACACCTCCATCCTCCATCTTTAAAAAATATGAGAAATTTCTATTTTCTGTGTTATTGGAATCTATGATTCGAACAGAAACATGCAAGAAAATACAAAAACAACCCTAGGTTTTTGAAAATAAAGGTATTCTTTAAAAAAAATAGATAGTTTTAATTAAAAAATAATAGCTAAAAATGAAATTAGCTTTCCTTTAAGGTGATATAAGTATAAATTCCCTTATGAAAAGTGTTTTTAAATTAAAACATTTACGCGAATTAAGAAAAAAGCCACTTTGAATGAGATATTTTAGAATGACTGAATGTGGTTTCTGACAAGTCGTTTTTTTCTGTACAACAATCGGAAAGCCGATTTTAGGACCAGTAATACACTAATAAAACGATGATGTTGATGAGCGAGAATCACTGTTATTTCCATTTTAGTGAAGTTGTTTTTTCCCGCATTATTTTTTTGGGAGAGTATCCCTATTAATTTTTACATCTCCACTATTCAGACAAACTTGAGAATCAATGTTTTTGCATAAAATTATCACAATCAGTTTATGAACTACATTTATCACTTTTTTATATATTTTTTGGTATAAATTGTGAGAATTTTATGCAAAAACATTGATTCTCAAGTTTGTCTGAATAGTGGAGGAGTAAAAATTAATAGGGGTACTCTCCCGAAAATTTTTAGTAATTCCACCTCAAGATAGGTGTTTTACCAGCTTATAAGGTATCTAATTAAGTTTGTTCTAAATTAATTAAGAAACTGCAACAAGGGTGTGGATAGGTAATTGTCCATCAGGCAGCTGAAAGGAGATTTGACCCACAAAACCTATATTTTAACCAAAATCATTTATGAAATCGCAAAAATTAGAACTAAGTAATGAGGAGATGGTTGGTTGGGCTTTTATGGCACAAGGGTCAGATTAGGCCATTCTACAAGAGGAGGTGGACGGAGCACTGAAACCTTATTGATGACGCTAGATAACATTATTATTTTCCAAATTACATTCAATTTTTTCGCGTGCCACAGTTTTATCTCCTGTCGTTTATGGATGATGGATCATTCTCCAGCCCCTTAAACCTCAAAGTAGAGTTTAAACTCATTTTGATACTTCAGGGTACACCCAAAGAGGATCACCTCCTTTTAAGTCGCAGAATTTTCAAGGAACACAGTAGGTAAATAATAGATTCTAAAATCAAATTTAGAAGGGGGTTTGGATTCCACCTCCAGAAAAATTTTGGAATTTTATCCTTTAAAAGTAGTGTTTTGACTCATTTTGGGACCCATTGTGTTACACCCAAAGAGGACCGCCCCTTGTAAGTCACATAATTTTTAAGGAAAAAACCAGTAAACAAAATATGTATATAAAAATTTCAGGAGGAGGGGTTAAACCCCTAACCCCAATCCCCAATGGGATACGGCCCTGGACAGGCGGGCCTAAGGGCCGATTTTTTCACAAGTTAACATCGGCCGCCGATGCCTATTTTTTTTTAACAATCGGCCAAACCGATGCATAGGTCGAGCCGAGCCCTAGACTTCGGACTATTTCCATATTTCCCAGTGTCTTTAATTTGTGTGAATGTGGTTGACCAAGACAGAAAATATACATTTTTCTCAATTTTCTAAAATGACAGTCAAAATCATGTCTAGTTGAAACATTTTCAGAAAAAAAATGGGTCAAAATTCTTAAATGCCCAAAGTCTCCCTAAATTTTCATGTTAGAGTGTTAGAACCCAAATTTGGCAGTTTGCTATTATAAATCATCATCAACATTTGCATGACATCCCTTTGTGAGTCCTGGCCTTCCTTAAAAAATTCAAGTTTAAAAGACTAAGTTTATTTTGTAGATTCAGACAAGGGCTGCAATTTGGGACCACTGAAGTAAATAATTACATTTTCGAGGAGGTTCAACAATTTAAATATTTTGGGGGAACAATTGTAAATAACAATAATATAATGATTGAAATTAAGAACAGAATTAACATGGCTAACAAATTTTAAAACGGATTGCAAACCCAATTAAAATCCAAATTTATAAGCAAGGAAACAAAGATTTAAGTATACAAAAAATTGATAAGGATAGTTTTATATGGAAGTGAGTGCAGGACAATGAGAAAACTAGACAAAGGAAATCTTATGACATTTAAACAAAAAATATTGAGAAGAATTTTTGGAGCAGTAAAAGAAAATGGAGTCTGGAGAATATAATAAAATTTTGAGCTACAACGAGAGTACAGAGAACCAAATTTAGTTAAAGTAATTATAAAGCCTCACAACTAAGATAGCCATATTAGATATAAAGACAGAATATCCCAGTAAAGGAATTAACTTTTTTGAAGCCACAGAGATATTGGTATCAATAGATGGAGGACAATAGTAGTAAAACAAATTGATCTAGACAGTTTACACTCACTAGACAGCCTTGGCCAGTAATCGGATGTAGTGCTTAAGAAGAAATATTGTTTTCAAATTCTGATGTACTTATTAAAATATTAGTGAATGCAAGTTGTTTCCAGCCTAAATTTTCGTTGTTTATAAAATGCCTATCAGCATTTTATAAACAAGTTTCAGACTTTCTCTTGCAGCGATTCAATTTCACAAACCTATAAGTGACAACATCAAGGACTCTTATAAACACAGTTGGAATACTTTATTTTAAACTTAATATACAGATAACTCATACATAAGTACACAAATTAACGCCAGACTATTACTTATAAAATTAAACATGTGGAACATTCAACTTACTAAATATGCAGTTCTAACATGATTTTTAGAAACGGTGAAGTATGTTATTTTGTTTAATACCAAAGGCCTCCCAAAGTTTTCAGCCGGCACATTTAAACTTTAGAAAATCTGTGGAATACTGCATCAATACCTAGCTATAGCTGAACATTGAAATTACTGGGGTCATGAAATACTCAGGTTTTTTTTTTTTTTTAAATTAGTCTTTTTAGTGAAAAAGAATAAAACTGATTATATTTAAAGCTCAAACAATGTTTCAAACTTGCATCGAATCATTATAATTATAACCATTGACTCAGAATATCAATAAGTTGGGGCCTGACAAATCAAAATTAATTTGTCTGCAGACATAATAATAAACCAACTTGCTATTGTAGGTTGCTTTAGAGGCATTAGTGCTAAATTCTTTGGGATGCCTTTGATTAAATGTATCAATAGTTAAATCTGCTGTCATAGGCAGATGCATAGGGTTTACTCAACCCTTTAGCTATTTCAGAATATTACAATATATGGTAAGGTTATTGTTATAGCTCTCAAGGACAGTATGCTCCCAACATTTTCCTCCTATAAATCTGCCCATAGTTTATATTCTGATAAAAGTGAATAGCTTCATAAAAATAAACAAGTATTTCCATTTAACAAAAGTTTTACACACTAAAATTCATAAAAATTAGTATGCTAACTTCAGTTATTTTATTTATATGAATGTATGCGGGATGAGTAGAACATCATATTTCAATATTGTGAAAAGAAAATCACCAACTCAATGATAAATATAACTTGACTCATTATGTCAATGCTCTAAAGTCTGCTGCACTTCTAGTTCCTAATCAGCTAGACACAAATATCAAAATGATATATTTTTAAAGAAGCATTAAGTTTGTTGATTGAAGCATACTCTGGCAAATTGCAGCTCGTGAAAGTGGCAGGGCAAAACGGGTTGAGTATGAATGCATGGACGAGTTATAAATGTAATACCTCTGTTAAATTTAAAAAATAGTTGGTTTTCTGCCTTCCTGGGTGAGAAAAAGCATTAGACGGAATGATGGAGTTTATGATCACAGAACTAGAGCTTTCAAGGTGTGTAGATCAAAAATGTAGTGTTCAAATGAATTACTATCAAGTTCACTTATATATACCATCTTGGATGAAGTGTTTTTTTATTACAGATTATTTACTAATATTGGATAAACAAATCTAAAAGAAAAACAGGGATGGAAGATTTGTTTTAAAAAAAAAGTGAATTGTGTATATGTACAGTTTAAAATAAACAGTGATTAACTTTTTTTAAAAGATGCAGTTAAATTGCATCCTTTAAGAAACATAAAAGTGGATAGATATTGCTCCCACACATAGAATTATTTGATAGCAATGGGTAGCTTCAAATGGGGGGCATCAGTATTAGAATTTTAAAAAAATATTTTTGTAGCAACTAAACCACTTTGTAAACCAACAAATGTTTGTAAGTTAAGATATAACATTATAAACTGGTTACCTGATTAATCAGTTAACTATTATGACTTATAAATACTCAAATAATTATTATAAAATTAGAAATACTTAATAATTAACCATGTAAATAAAGGAATATGCACATAATAGATAATTCAAATGCAAGACAAAGTTATTAATTTCAAGTAATGAACAAAACACTCTCCCATAGGATTAATAACAATGTTAAAATAATTACTTTATTGATCATATAATTTCAAATGAATCAACATTAAAGAGAGGAAATTATTTTCCCACAATACCACAAGTAGTAAAGGTTGTTTCAATACTACATGGATTTTATATAACCAAACATTGTTCTTAAAGGCTTTTTAAACCAAAATGGAAAAACTTCAAAAAAGAAAATAAGTTTTAATTCTATATCTAAATGGAATGAATGATATACAGCATTAGAGCAAAGGTTCCAAGCAAATATGAAGTTTAAATATTTAGTAAAGCTTGCCTAAGCTTAAAAAGAGCCCTTTAAAGAATAAAAAGAAACTAGAAAAATAAACTTTTTTAATTCTTATGAACTTTTTAAGTGTAAATAAATGCAAAATAATAGATAATCATATAAAGAATCTTTTCAAAACAATGTAAAAATGAACAAAATAATAAAACAAAATTAAGCTCAATATTGTCTGTAAAAGCAATGCAGCACTTGATGTTTTAGGACATCACTTCAACTGGTGAGAATGAAAAGTGCATTACACATTCTATTCTAAATATATTCAACTGTTATTTAAGAAGGTATTTCATATCATAAGTGCTTTACCAAAAACATTTCAAGTTATTTTTTTACACTTTGATCAATGATTTTGGCCCAATTTAAAATGATATGAATATGGAAAAAATGTGTTATTCAGAAACATTTCAGGTAAAACTTGGCAATTAAGAATAAATTGTACTACACTGTGTACTTAAGATTTTAAAAGGGATTTTTAACATTTTCTAAACATTTCATAAATACAATAATAACATTCTTATATAAACTATCAAATAAATACTACAATAAATAGGATGACACCAATCTACATACTAAATGCACAGTTTTTTTTAGTAAACGAATGATCCTCAGTTAGTCAAAAGATAGGAAAAGCAGTTATATTATTGTCTCCAGCAGTAATTCATTAACATTTTTTAAACAATAACTTTGGAAAATTAAAATGACATTTTCCCTAGCAGCCACACATAAAATATTACACAATTTTCAAGTTCATTACATATTCTACAGGCCTACTTTGCAAATTTTGATTAATATCTAAAATCATTAGGTTTAGATAAAAACACTGCTATTCCATCCTTTTACTAGACATCACAGTTTGAGTAAAAACTATCACACCTCCAAAACACAGCACAACACTAAACTGATTCTTTAAAAGCTTCATAAATGAATTTTATTTGGGGAACATTATATGCATGCTGTTTTATTTAAAGATAGCAATTGCAATCTAAACATTCAATAAAATTTCTTCAAAAACTGATTTAAACAGACTTTTGTTTCAAATAAATTATTCTTGAATCCAATTCATAAGCAATATTCATATTTAACAATTGACTTAATAAAATTTCTTAATTTGAAAGACAAGAAAAATTATCTAATCCATTTGAAGAAAAGGATCAAGCCTTCCCTTTCATTTCATAATAACTCAAGTAAAAAAGTATAAATTCTCTACACAAAATAAGAATTTGAGACATAAATTTTAAAAGGAAACATTGCCTTTTAAATGACTAATAACAACAATCACACATATTTCATATTACAGTAAAAGAAAAAGCATGGCTGTACATAATTACATTACTAGAGATCATGCAAAGAGCTTGCTCTTCATACCTGAGCAAGAGCATCAGTTCCAGTATTAGTCCTGAAGGTTTTAGTCAAGCTGGTATCATAGTTAAGCTCCATTCCATATCAATCCAGCTTATTAAGAGTTCGCATATAAAGATTCAATGTAAGTTATGTACAAGGGACTTGAAATAAGGTTCTTGGCATTCATTTCTTTCATATATTCTCTCATGCTTCTTTCAAAGTCTAGCCTAGAATATTAAAAATAAAATTTATTTCTTTTGCATTAAAAATATGTCCTCTTTAAAGACCATGTATAAGCCTAGAAAAATTTGGGAAAATTTCAGGTTCTAAAAAGGGGGTCGGCTTATATGCAGATCTTTTCAGAGTTTGAAACTATCCTTAATGTAAAAGTTTCTTGGAAGCCCCTCAACAAGTGCCCTGAACTTTTTTTGTTTACTTGAAGTAATGTCAATGAGATGTGTATGGCACAAGTACAATAGTTTAATTTTTATAGGGATCAGTTCTTAACTCTGTTACTTACAAGGAGAGGATCCCAACGTGTCATCACCGATTTGGTTCATTTTTGGTGTGTTAGTAGTGCATGACTAGGACATCAATTTGTGAAAATATTAAGAAGCAACTTTCAGAAATTTTGGAGAAAATCGCGATTAAAAATTTTAACATGTACTTATATATTTAATAAGATTCTCATCTTGCAAGCGGATCGTGGTGTAGCGGTAAGAGTTGCGATTCCCAACCCAAAGGTCCCGGGATCGAGTCTCGCTGCATACCATAATTTTTATTTTTATTTTTTAGAGGACAGGTATGAAATAAACTTATAATAATATTTAATTATTCATTTAAAAATATTTCTTCTTGTGTTTGATGGTATTTTTGTTTGGTAATATAACATTTGTTTGGTAATATAATAATTGTTTTGGTAAATATATAGTATTTACAATAGGATCATAAAAATTGGATTTAATGATTATTTTTTTGGGAAACAAGGAATGAAAAGATTTTTTCAAAACAAAAAATAATATTTTTATAAATAAAGTTTTACCTGAATTTATCCCTAACTATCCAAAAGAAAGTACGCAATTTTGTTATGCTAAAAGGGTTTGTTATGTGTCTGATTTGATGGTTAAAATAAATTTTTTTTTGGTAAATATATAATTACAATAGGATCATAAAAAATTTGATTTAAGAATTACTTTTTTGGGAAACAAGGAATAAAAAGATTTTTTAAAACAAAAAAATATAAAAAAAAGTTTTAAAATTGATAATTATAAATATTATGCATTACTTTATCTGTGCTCTTAATTGCGTGGAAAATTAAAATAAAAATTATGGTATGCAGCGAGAATCGATCCCGGGACCTTTGGATTGGGAATCGCAACTCTTACCGCTACACCACGATCCGCTTGCAAGATGAGAATCTTATTAAATATATAAGTACATGTTAAAATTTTTAATCGCGATTTCCTCCAAAATTTCTGAAAGTTGCTTCTTAATATTTTCACAAATTGATGTCCTAGTCATCCACTACTGACACACCAAAAATGAACCAAATCGGTGATGACACGTTGGGATCCTCTCCTTGTTAGTACCTTTTACAACACTGGAAATTTATTAACTATTTTATAAAAGCTAAATAAGAATAAAAAAAAATTTAAACTGGATATAATATAAATGATTTCTACACACACAATCCATTATTTGTTTAAATTTATCAGAACAAGAACAAAGTTTAGCAGCAGCATTATAATATTAGTTCTCCGGTTTTATTAAGTCAAAATATTAATTGGGACAGTTAGTTTTTAGGCAACGCATTATGAAATAATAATGAGTTAAAAAAATACTTATAAGTGGATAATACTTATTAATTAAATACTTTTTAAGGTATGCACTTAAAGAATGACACAATGTTAAACATTCATCAAGTGCACAACCTTAAAGTACAACTAACATGCATGCTTAGTTAAAAAAACCATTAGATTGATTAATCACATACCATAGGTAGTAGTGTTGTTAACTAATCAGGAAACATGTCCTCATCAAAGCTTGAAAGTGTTAAAAAGGGTTAGTATTAGCATTAGAATCACACAAAAAAGCTAATATTTACTAAGATTACTTGTGGAAAGGAAATAATAAAACACACAGATAATCTATAAGTATTTTAAAACTGTATACTTTGATAGTAACAAGTGGAGTGTAAAAAGGTATTAGTCGAGTTCAGGAATTTTTTTTCAAAACATTAAGATAAACCAAAATCTTTAAAATCTTTTTAAATAAGACATTTTTAAATCATAAAAATGATTTTATTAGAGCAAAATTTAAGAGGATAAAACTGTTTTCCTTTTATAAAACAGATTTTTACATGCACAAACAGAATAAAGCAGTAATAAATAATAGTTTTCTTAATTTATAGACACATTAACTATTCTGGCAGTTAAGTTATTTGTGTTCAAAGTATGATGAAAGGGAATCAGTAGATTGAAGGATTTAATAAGAATGAATAAATATTTTTTGTTAATCTTTACTCATATATTATTGTGCTAAACAAGGAAAAAAGGTTAAATAATATGACAAATTTAAGTTGAGTAAAAAAATAAGTGCACATTAGGATAGATTAAATACTATGGTACATTATTTTTGAAAATAGGGACACACATAAAAATATTTTTTTTTTATAATTTAATGACATTTTATGACCCTGAAAGCATCATTTAAACACAAAAATACATACTGCGTAACTTTTTCAGGAATGCAGACATGATCCAAAGGTATAAGAGATGAAAGCTCTTTTAATGAGTATACAAATTTCAATTTTCTTGAAAACTTCGAACTGAAACACATAAAACCCCCCCAATTATATTACAAAAATCTTAGGGTATGAAAATAAAATAAAACTTCAACAATGGTTCCATTAAAAACATGGGTATTAAAGCTAGGCATCACCTGATAAATGGTCGTGTCATGATGACAATAGTTTTAAGCCAAAATGTAGGATGAACCAAGTACAATCCTTTCAAATTTTTCCTCAACCTGAAAAAGAAGAAAAGTTTCGGTAAGTATTAGAAATAAGTTTATTAATTTCAACAAGCTTATTGGATGTATTTATTATCGTGCATGACTTAATGACTTTTTAAAAGATAATCTTTACAATCACAGAAATTAAATATTTCAAAACATGTGGTTTTCAGAAATAAATGAGAAAAATAGTTCCAATTATCTAAGTTATTGGGGATTGAGGATACCTCAAGTAACCGAAAAACTCCATTAAAGCAAAAATCATAAATATATAAATTGTTTTGGTTTAAATGTATATTTTAAACGATACAAAAAGTTATACAGATACAAAATAACCACCTTTATTTAATATTGTTACCATGATTAAAAAATTCTTTTATTTAAAAAAACCCCAACATTTTATGTTACTTATGTGCTTTTTGCAACTTCTTTACTATTTTTTTTTAAGGGTAACAGGATTCTAAAAATATTTGATGGCTCAGTTAAAGCAGAAATTCGGATGATCTGGGCTTGGATAATCAAGGTTTTATTTACTGTAATTTTTTTTTCGTTTTTTAGTTAGAATTTTAAGATAATAAAACAATATTTGACAAGGTTTTAAGAATGGATTTCAAAAGTACCTGCGATCTATCATTTGGTAACACCTTTTCAGCCAGCCGAAACTAGGCATATTTCCTCGATCAGTAGCCCCATGAAGATATACCAAAACATAATCTTCAGCAACAAGCTCATCAAGAGTTATAATAACATATCTGTAGAAACAAATAAGAAAACAGAAAACAGTTTTTACTATTACGAAGAGCATAATATTAATTAGTACGGTTTAATCAGTAAAAAAACACAAATCACTTACAAAAACAAGTTATCCATTACATAGCAGTAATCCTTGCGACTGCGATCAGGAAGATAACAAGCTGAAAACACAATGATTGCATTGCGAGTAGATCCTTCATAACCTATGAAAATAAACATGGGGATGATAAAAGTTTTATACAGTTAAATATTTTTGAAAAAACATTATTTAACTATATTGCCATGAGGTTTGAAGATTTAATGAGTTTTTCATTTCGAAAAACATACAGTAACCTACTCATTTCAGAGTTTTTGACCTCACACACACTAATAAATAGCTATGCAATGCCTTACAGGCTGACCATATGGTAAGCATTTCATAAAGTTTTCTTTGATAGTTATCATCACTGTTGCCTAGCATCTGAATTTTAACACTGGTAAAGCTCGGTAAAAAACTTGCGTTAAGTGGTAAAATTTTAATATTTTATTTAGCACAATCAAATTCAGTATATTGTTTAAAACACATTAATCAGAGTTCCATAACCAGAACCTAATAATTTAAAACAAAAAGGATCCAAAAACTTAAAAAAAACCTATTGGTTTCTAATGCATCAAAGAGTAAAACCATGCTAAAGTGTACTAAAAAGTAACTGTTTCTCTCATTGAAACAATAGGATAACAAGCTGTGATCATTACACTTCTATCTAAAGAAAGCAAACAAACAAAACAAAGGAGAAGTAGAGATTTTCAACTCAGAATAAACTGAAGTTTGAATCCCCCCTACACCAAATAAAATTTAGAAAACAAATATTTGGATGCATGAGCATGTTTGATAAAGTAAAAAAAACAACCTTATAATTGTTACAATTAAGAATTATAGATTTTTCCCACAATAAATATTTGGTTAAAATATATTTTCCAAATACTTACCTCCATGGGAAAGGACTTTTCTATATGGCTCAATAACTTTCATGTCAATTTTCTTTTCTTCCCCATTGACAACACAGGATTTCCAGCTACGTTCTTCCTCAAACTCTTCGGCCGCAGACATTTCTGGGATCGGATCACTCAAAGGAGAATCTAGATCTAGGATAAAAATAGTAGAGATGAAATTGACTCAATGGTTAAATAAGGAGTTTTAGAATTTTTAGGAAACAGAGTATTGTTATTGTTGTTTTTGACAGAGGTTGATACCTGGATATTCACAAATAAATATGCAACTGGTTTAGAATGGAGCAAGTCAAATATTGCTGCTTTGCAAATAATTAATCAATAGAAGTTGACTTAAGGATATCGCATTTTCCATGAAAACCTGCAGGAAAAGCAGAATACATCCCAAAAAATGCCAAATATGCCTAACACACATACATTCCCTATGTTTGCGGACAAAAACCAGATCTGTTCATCCTGTAATCCCTACAAAGAGAGTTTACTGAAGCTAGAGGAAGAGAGCCCGGTACATATTTTCCTAATACTTTTCAAACAATAAAAAAAATAGTTATTTTATAAACTACTTAAAGAGAAAACTCAAAAATATGCCTATTAATTCATTCACTGTCATGGTCAACACCCGAGGGTCACTGGTATCCTTTTATATGATGTTAAATAAAATTTCCTGGGCAGATCAGAAATGACTATGTTTGAAAGGTTACTCAACAATGACAAATGTTAAAAAAAAAATTACACCCTGCAGCATCTACTATTGACACGAAAAGTTTATATTTAAAAGTTCAATTAGGTTAATGTTTTTAAGCTTGACACCCCAAAGAAGCATTTTTACTCTCTATAGGGCAGTGAATGTAAGAACTTACAAGGTAGAACAAGAGAACCCCCCAAATCCTTGGTATGTCTGGAATACAATCATCTCTATGTAACACATAAGAAGCAAATAAATTAGAAAAGGGAATCTCAAAATCTTCTTGGAAGACACTGATGGAAATTCAATGCTTAAAAAGTTTTGAAACCCTGATAACTGACAATTAAAGCAAAAATAAAGGTTAAAATATTAGGGTTCATACAATCCGAGTTATCCAAATCTTCAAATGTTGCAGCATCATCATCCAATATGATGTCATCTGACTGTGAAAAGGCATCTAGGTCACTCCTGTTGCTAAGAGAGGATAAACTTCTTTGATCATCTTCCACAAACTTTGCCTCGAGGACACTTGGGTGAACAGATATTCTTTTCAAAGTTCCAGATCCTTCAGCTAAGAAGGAATCTGAAAAAATAAGTGCATAATGATGGAATGAAAAGCTATTAAATTCTATATTATAGATTTTTTATGAATGCTAAAAAAGTTATGTTATTTGAGAACATATTTTTGAAAGATATGTAGCAAATAAAATAACTGATACTTCTCTCAATACATTATTTCGAATAGGTCATGGTTATAATTTCTATATTATGTTAGAGTGGTTTTTAAATACTTCCAATACATATAAAGTAAAACAATAAGACCACAGAAAAATTCTAAAAGAAAAACAATTCAATTTCAGGTAATTAAATAAGAAGTTGTGCAAGAAAATGAATAATTTTAGCTTGTTCTATAATTTTTTTAATAATGAAACAAATCAAATGGTTAAGAGAATAAATTTAGCTTGGCACAGTTAATTAACTTTAATTAAAAACTACTACTTCAAGAGTGAAATTTTAAAAAAATATTAGTTTTTCCTTTATAAAATTTCATTACATTTCTCATTTTAAAAGGTGAGCAATACCTAATCCTCAATGAATAAATAAAGTATTTTTTTTTATTTGAAGAATCATGTCCATTTATCATAAATGAAACAATAAAGAAATTAGTTTTTATTGTGTTACCGTTTCCATAGTCTATTTCATCTGGTTCAGGAATAAAACTTTCCTAGAAAGAAGAAAACCGAATTTTAATATAATTACTACCTACAAAAACATTTCCAATGGGAAAACAGTTTATGTCATAAAAGAAAATACATCAAAGAGGGTGCTTAATAAAAGTTTTCTAAACCTCACCTCAAAAATTGCTGACTTTCCCAACAACTTGGAATGATTAGGGCTATCTGGAAAATCCAGAGTTTCAGCCTGATAAGTTGGAATGACTTCATCACAAAATTCATCCACATCATTATTCACAGCATCAATATTATTTTTTTCATTACTACATAAAAAAAAATCACATAATAAATTAAACAATTAATCACAATTAAAATGAATTTTGAAGAATCAAGAAAAAGCTATATGGATTTTAAGTTCTAAACACAAATACTTCTATACTTAAAAATTAATCACTTGTCAAGAAATGATACTACTTATTTTATGAGTGCCTCATAATGAAAGATTGTATTTATCTTTCAATGTGTCGTGTAGTATTGAAAAAAAAAAAACCCACATGTGAAAAATATTTATAGAATGAAAAATCTAGTCGACTAAGTATAAAGTTTAATCCAGATAGTTGCATTCTCCCCATTTATTTTAAATTAATTAGCGTTTGATTTCTTGCAAGTTTAGTAGTGACTTATGCAAAGGCATGAGACTTTAGTTCTAATGATACATGCTAGACTAAATATTTACTTGCTATTAGATTTGTGCACTAATAAAAGGGTTTGTGGTAGTTTTTGAAAAACAGTTTAAAAGACAAAGTTTACTTGGCAATATTAAATTTTTGCTTCCCAATGATGAGGGGAAAATTCACACCCAGATTAAAGCTACAGAAAAAGATATAAAATATTTTATTCAATTATTTCCCTTAAAAGAATAATAGAAAATCTTCCTTTAAGAGTAGGGGAAAGGCTTGTACCTCAGACCTAACTGTACTCTTGATCCTATACTGCTTTTAACTTAACTTTTTTGTGGTATAGCAACACTACAAATGTAGTTAGCATCATTACAACCAGAGCTCTCAGTCTAGCTAAATTACTTTTAAAAAGTCAACCATTTTAGATAATGCAAGTTAAAAACTAATTTCACCCATCAAAAATAAATTTTTAAGTTATAGTTAAAAATAGATTCTGTTATACAATGTATTTTATATCTTAAAGTGTATTGGTTCAGCTATAATAGTATGAATGTGCTTAAAATGAGGCTGGGGGTAAACTGAACATGGTGATAAGAAATTTTTCAGTAAATGATTATTCTACCACAGACCTAAGAAGAGTGGTGTACCTGTCCAAGGTATACTTATTTTACTAAAACAAATCACTATGCTGACTTTTATTGGTATTTTGATTATTGGTAATTGGTGGTATTTATTGGTAAAGTATGGCAAGATTTAGTTTCATGACAAAAACTAATTTTAAGTAAAATTTTATTTGATTTTTATAAAACTTTCTTGTTTAATATTTGTCTTTTTAAAGTTTTAAAACAAAACTTACCTGCTGGTGCAGTTATTTTTCATTTCTGAATTATCTGAAAAACAGATTGATTGAGATCACATGCATGCATTACATGAATTTATTTCACCTTGATAACATTAAAAAAAAAATAAGTATATTTATTGAATCCTATTCCAGAATTGTACTCCGTGTCATTCGGATATTACATCCAGTTGTTTTACCCATTGCTTCGGAGGACCTCAGTGGAAATACCATCAATAGCAAACATAAAAAGGCAAAAGTATACATTAACAAAATCAATTTAAAATATTTACTATTCCAAGCATATGGCACCCAGCTCTTATGAAATACAGTACCAAGCCACAACAACAATGATACATCAGTTTCATTTTTCTCATACCACATTCACTTAAATTGTTCACACATTATTTTAATTGGCATATATAATTGATTACTTCTGCCTTTTTATATTTGTTACATAATTGTTTTTCCACTGACAATGCCTCTGTAGCAGAGGGCGAAACATCTTTAAAATCTGAAAGACACTGTCTACAATCCTGGAAAATGATTTGATAAATTGTTTTTCAGGCTGTATAAGTTTCCATGATTTGAAAATTAGCATATGTTAGCAAATTATATTTAAGTGGTAAAATAAACAACTAAAAGCAGAATATCCATAACAAGTTCTCAAAGAAAAAGGTTATACTAAGTCTTTGACTTATTTAAATTCACACACTCTTGTTCAAAAATTAAAGTATTTTCATTTTATTATGAAGTAGACATTTCTGTCTGTCATAACTGGAGATACTATGAACTATGGCCACTTGACAGTTTATTCATCTTTAGCCAACATGAATTTTAATGTTATTTCTCTTGATAATAATACTTCAAAAGCTTGTTTATTGGGATACATGGATGGATCCAATACTCAATCAATGCGACCCAAAATAAAAAAACCCACTCCTATAATGAAGTTGATAGCATAAAAATAATTTAAGGCATACTTTTAACTGTGAGTATTTTTATGTTAATCGATTTTAGTTATGTGTAACGTGTGAGAAAAAAAAAATTAAACTCAAATAAAAAGAAGAAAATTTCTCACTCCTAAAAACCCTATTATAAAGTAAATAAAACTGAATTAAAAAAAACTAAGAGTAATTGTTAAACAAAGAATTAATAGTTACAAGTTTGATCCTGTTTCGGAAATATTGGATATTTTATGCATGCAAATAAAAATTATTAGTTTAAAATAATAAGTTTCAAACAGAAATAAAAAACCCATAGTATTTATAGCTACTTTATTTAATTCACTTCTACAAGGTTATTTTTAAGACCAAAATATAACGAAGAAACAATTTTACATTTAAATGAAGCTTTCAATTGTTAATAGGTTAATGACCAATTCACCCTAAAAAAAAAAACAATATTGAGCAATGTAGTTAAAAGCTACTTTAGTACACTAAAATAAAAGAAACACTATGATACAAACAGATGTATTCTATGTAACATTTTCAAAAACTTCTGAAATAGTACAAATTTGGTACCTGATGAACTAGATCTAAAAAATGACTGCATGGCAGGCATAACAAATTTCCGTGTCAAGGCTATGTTCTCTTGTTCAAATACCTTGATAGATTTGCTATCAACAGAAAGATCCAGCAGATTTAAACTAGGGTTCTCTAAGCTTCTAAGGTAGTTTGAAATCTAAAAGTAAACAAGTGAAAAACTGTTCATTGATCTTTTACTAATGTATAATCTGGACAAAAGGCAAAGTGCTGTCCAAGAACTATAATTTTAATTGATAACCAAACAAATGAATTAAAGTATCTATCTATAAATATGCTTATAAACAAAATAATGCAGCCCAATTTTTTTTTTAAATATAAGAACACACACAATCGGTTTTTTTTTAAACAAAGAGCAAACTAAGAACTTCACACAGTTTTCAGAATTGGGAAAGCTAAAGAGATAAACACTAATAAAATTTGAGATTAACCATTTAAATAAAAATATTTTGATATGGAATGAAAATAATATGTCACATTTAAAGCAAATGTCTATAAGAGAAATGTTAGTTGTGCACCTTGACTTACATTTTCTAGAGAACTAGAGCAGGTATCATAAACAGCAAGTTGCCTTCTCATAGCTGCTTGACCCTCTTTAACTTCAAGTCCCATTAATATAACAGACTGCAGATTTTTCTGGGAGGTCAGTTCTTTCAGTGCAGATAAGAAACTGTCAGTTACAACAATATCCTAAAAACAACCTGTATCAGTTTCTTTTCAAGGAATCAAACAACTTAACAGTAAACAGATATTGCTTATGGCTTACAGATAAAAGCCTAGGGAGTGAGGCGATGGCTATTGATGCACTGTTATCAAAAATATACTTTGTATCCTTATACAGCAGCTGCTCTGGACTTAACTCTAAAAACAAAAACAAAAAAAAAAAACATTTTAAGTGTGCAAAATTTACATATATGAAATTGAAAAAGTAGTAAATTTCTACATAAATTTTATTACTAGCAACTGTTAAATACAATCTGAATTAATAATATTGAACATGTACAAGAAAAAGGTCCGGATAAAATTAACACATTTTTACATTTGAAACCAAAGATATAAGTTGGAAAACTTACTGGAAGTGTCAAATTTTACTTTCTGCAATTCTTGGAATGTTTCATCCCTATTGACTCCTTCAAGGATTTTTTCCAATGCTGCAATAACTTCCTTGTCCTTTTCAGTGGTTCTCTTGGCACTTTCTCTCAAGCACACAGTGTCAAGAAGGATTGTACCTGCAAAAGATAGGGTTTTTTTTAAACAACTACATTTTCTACACAAACAAAAATTAGTATACATGTTATGGGCAAAGTGATTAATCGGGCATTATTAATAATGCCCGAAGTGGAGGCAGGCAAAGTGATAAATTTCATTCATAAATTCCACTGAATTTATCACATTGCCCGTAACATATACACAATTTTAATTAAAAAATATCCCTTGCTCAATATCTTTACTTTTGAAGTTTTTGAGGAGACAATACTATACATCAAATTTAACTTTCTTTTAACTCAATAAAAATTTTAATAGTTGTAAAAATACAAAAATTTTAGCACATCTTAGTAATCATGATGTTTAGTATAAAAAATAAGCAGTTACTAGCACCATAAAAAATGCCTAGCTGTTTTAAAGATTCAAATAGTGCCCAACTATTGCCATGTTACTTTTAGAATTTCAGTATAATTATATTTAGAACAAACTCTTTATACTTAAATACCAAGTTTTTACTTGATTACATATTGTTTACAGCAATGATGGCCAACTTGTGGAATGGGTGTCACTGTGTATCCAATGGAGTTAAAAGAGTGGCATGTGAAGACATAGAAACATTTGAAAATGAAGATTTTACCTTTTAGTACTATATTATTTTGTATGTTAAAAAAAATTGGAAGTCACATCGTTATTTTTCTTCAAATAATGCCACTCTTCCCAAAAAGGTTGGCTACCACTAGTTTACAGATTAATTTACAATTTGAGTATATAAAGAGAAAACACTATTTATTACCATAAAGAAGCATTGCAATTTGAGCATCTATAATAGGAATATTTGAATTTATAATTTCTTCTGCAATCAATGTGCAACAAGAACCAACAGGTTCTATGTTTTTCTTTATCCTAAAATGTAAGTAAATATAAGTATTTTTAAGGTCTTAAATAACTATAAGTCAAGCTAAGAACTATGAAAATCATAAAATGATATCTATAAAATCATATGGAAAAAATTTTTCATCAAAATATTTCATATAAACTTTGATTATCTAATATTATTTTGAAACAGATTATGGAAATTTAGGCATATAAAGGTAATTTTTGGTAACAAACAATTAAATTTGATAACAATTAAGGCTTAAAATCTTATAAAATTAATTTTGTTTCACAAAAGTTGGTTAAAGTTTAAAAAAAAATCAAAACTCTACTCAGATACTTGGCAATGGACTCTAACCGCCTATCTGGTTCAAGACTATAAAAGTCACACGATGGTGGTAAACAAACTCTCACTATCAAATCATATCTCACTACAAACTCTACTAGTGTAGTAACTGTGGTAACCAATTGCAAGCTCAGCAGATCACGTGTTGGTTTTGTGTGACGTCAGACGGGTTGAGTCCATTGCTTTTTCACAAAAAAAAAGCTTTCCACTTTCTATCAAAATATATGATATTCCTAAACTTTTCTTTTAACCCTTTCAGTCTTAACTGCCCAAAATGTTACACAAGTTTCAATAGTAATCTTGGACAGTCTACGACTAAAAGGGTTAAAAAATATTGACTACTACCGAACTCAAATTGAATTAAATATATCATACATCTACTCTATTGCATGTAATTTTATAACAAAAAGTCATTAGCAAGATTATAAACCCATTTACATTTGAATTTCCTCAGTATTTTCAATAGCATGATGATCAATTATTTGAGTGACTCTGCTCTGTAAGTACTTCTGATTATGGCTCAAGGAATTATGGTCCACAAGAACAAGGCTTAGTTTACCTTTTTCATGTAAAGTCTAAAAATAAAAGAAACTACTTAATTCATGTAAACAGTACTTAATATTACATTAAAAAATCCTTACAATAAAGGTTTTTTTTCATAATTTAAGTAATACAAAAAAATTGGTCTATTAATAAAAACCCAAATTTATTACATGGGGAAAAACTAATTTTTTTGTTTCGTTGACTGGTTTTTATTTACCGATTTTTATACTGACCAGATTTTTCACACCATAATTTTATGTGAACTTACTAGAAAAAATTTTTTTTCAAAGAAGCAATTTCTTCACAATTAAAAAAGCTTTCAATAGTTAAGTTTATTAAAATACTATAAGATAAACTAAGAACAATCAAAGTACAGTTACCTTTAAATCAATCTCATCAATGCAAATGAGATCAGAAGTTTGAAAACCAGTTTCTTCTAAGAAGTACACTACTTCCGTACGAAGGGGCAAATCTTTACGCTTTACATTCAATACAGGCAAAACTATGTCAACAGTTTTTTTCACCTATGCAACAGAATATTTAATTAGTACTTAATATATCTACAATATAATTGGTTTAGCATTTTTTATTATAGTGTTTTCAACAAAGATTTATTTTAGAACCAGAACTTTTCTACCAGAACTGTCAATAGGGTAGTACTTCCATATGACCATGCTGCTAATAAAAAAATTAACATGCCAAAGCCTTTTAACTGTGCTACTGAAACTGATGGTTGATGGAGTAATACTTAAAGGCCGGCAATATATAGTGCAGTCCTTTAAAAACAACCCACTGTTTCATATTTTCTCCCATTAAAATCTTAATAAAAAGGATAATTAAATCGAACAAAAAACTGTTGTAACGGCTCATCCTCCTTAACATTTTAGTGCTTAGTATTTTTAATTCCAACTACCATTACAAATTGGCAGTCAATTAAGTAAGAATTTGAAAAAAAACCCCACTGTTTCCTAAAAAAAGCATGCTTGAAAATACTCAAAAATTAAGACAAAAATATGGTTAGTGGTTAAAAGGTTCTTTTTGATAGAAAAGAGAATAATTAAGATAGTTAAAATAAAATTTATTAATAATTATTTCTAAAATTAAAATTATATGATTTTTTCCTCAAGAGTTCGTCTTCAAAACACAACAATAATAGCTATTTTATTGTTGTATTTTTATTTTCGGATTTTGAAAATGACTTTTTAAATGCAAAAACTTTACAGTTTTTATAAAAAAAAGCTAAAACATAATAATTGGCCTTATATTTTATTTTAACCCCATTTATTAACTCTCCATAACCCATTTTCAAGTGAAATTCTAGTAAAATGCTATCTTTGCATGGAAAATGGGAGTTTTTTTGGTATCAGTGAGTTTTTATTAAAAATAGTAAAAAAAAAAAATCCAAGAATCACTGAAACATGCCCTATATTTGCATAATTAGTAGTATATCATGGGTAATATTTAATATTTTTTATAAATTTTTACTTATTTTGCAATTTATAGGAAAGGAAACAATGCTTTTTTTAGTTCCCATTGAGTTTTTTTTACCCCTGATTTCAAAGACTACAGTAAGGACTCTAATTGGCGGTTTAAAAAATAAGTAAATAAACCGTTCTTTGACTAGTTTTTACATCCCTGACACTCTAAAGGGCATAGAAAACCCGGGTATATGAGATGGTAAAATTATTTAATTAAAAAATCTCAATGGGTTTTTTTAAAGGACAGCACTCTATTAACAAGTTTCTTCAACATTGATAAATATAAATGATAAAACATATGTTTGTAGTGAATTTCAAAATTTTTATTTGTAAAAGTAGTAATATCAAGGAGCAAATCTAGGAGGAGGGGCTATGGGGCTGAACCCTCTTATGGCCATTTCCCAGTTTTTAATAAAGATATCTTTAACAATTTGATCTACTAAACCTCCTTATTTTCATTAAAAAATGGTACTACAGGGATTCATTATGATAGTTAAAGAACACAAATTCATTATTCCCATCTTAAAATTTGAAAATCCATGGCAATACAAACCTTTTTGAAACTTCAACTCTTTAGACATATAATCCTAAAATCCCTACTGAATCATGGTTAAATGATAAAAGATTAAATTAGCATTTTAAATTCATTGCAAGCCTTAAAAAAACAAAAAATGAAGGTTTCGTGTTTAAGATAGTTTGCTTTGTTTTACTTTAGAAAAGAATATTGGTACAATTTATTCTGTATACTACTAGCTCAACATTTTAAAAGAGGTGAAATATTTAAAGCTTTTTATGTTTGATCAAAGCTATCTAAATAATTGAAGACAGTTTCAAGTAAAATACATAACAAAAAACAATTTACTTGAATTAAATTTTTTGGGGAAAAAATCCATCAAAAACTCACCTGTTCTGTCATAAACTGAGATAAGAGATGGATTAATAAAAATATTTTAAAATAGTTTTGCACATTGTAAGGAATAAATAATATGATGCAAATAAATTTACTAAGGTCATTTTAGAATACAAACTTCCAATACATTCATTATTATAAAAACCTTTATACAACTAATAAAATAATATAAAAATAGGTTTAGGTTTTCAATTTCATTGGCTAATAATTTCAAAGTGTTAAACCAACAACAGTAAAATCTCATTTATCTGTGACTCAATAACTATTATGCAAAAATACTATTATTAAAAAAATATATAGGTATCTACCATTTGGTAGATATATATTTTAAGATTTGTAATAGACAAGACACACATGACTACTCCATTCAAATGTTACAAGTTTCCATCTGAAGTGAAGTGATTTTTTGTGAGGAAATTATGTGAAAAGTTTTTAAAATATTTTTTGGTATCTTGCCAATAATTCTGTGAAATTTTGTACAATTTATAGTTTTTTATTGTAAAAAATAGTCAGCTCATTTAAGGAATTGTTTTGTTGATTACCAGGGATTTTCAATCTAGGGGAGAGTGGGGATGAATGGGACAAATTTCATATTTATACTAATATTGCAAAAAATTTACATTTTTCAATCCTGTAACACCAATAATTGAACTAATGGGTACATTATAAATCAATGAATTCAATCATTTTGCCATTATTTTATTCACAAGAAAAGTTTTTATGGATGCATGTATTTTGTCCCATTCATCCCCGTGATGGGGATGAATGGGACACGAGTGAGGATGAATGGGACATTTAAAAAAAAGTTAAGAAATTTTCAAATTAACAATGTTGTTTAACATTGTTAATGTTTTAAAGGACCAACACACTAATATTTCCCAAAGAAAAAAAATTAAATTGACATTTAAAGCAGAAAAAACAGCCTAATTTACTTAACTTCATATTTAGTAAAATTAAAAAAATCAGAAGCAAGTTCTTTTGTTCTCTCAGTTCAATAGGTGAGGCTTAATGTTATTTCTATTAATTCTACTCGCTCTTGATGGGTTTGTAGATAGAGCAAATAGATAGTTTTTATTGTCCGGCGAAAACCTCCAGAAGCCATTTTTTTCCCTGTGGTTACATTTTCCGGCCATTCTGAAGGAACTTTTCTTAAAAATTGAGCTTAAAAACCAACTAGATTGAATAATTGCTTAACAATAGCATATTTGAGATGAAAGTTGCAATTATTTGCACATTAAATAGTTGCATATTTGCACATTAAGAAGTTGCATATTTGCACATTAAGAAGTTGCATATTTGCACATTAAGAAGTTGCATATTTGCACATTAAGAAGTTGCATATTTGCACATTAAGAAGTTGCATATTTGCACATTAAGAAGTTGCATATTTGCACATTAAGAAGTTGCATATTTGCACATTAAGAAGTTGCATATTTACACATTAAGAAGTTGCATATTTGCACTTTAAGAAGTTGCATATTTGCACATAGGTTTGAAATATAAAACAAATTTTTGCACCCAACTTTAGTTACCTTATCAGAAATTACTAAAATGAGTTGAATAAAGCAAGCTATTGATAGAAAGTTTTAAAACAAGGAAATGAAGGGAAGATGGAACTGTCCCATTCATCCCCACAGCTCTTGCCCCATTCATCCCCTGTACCCACTTATTTAAAAAAAAAAACCAGAAGCCTGGTGGCGTAGAGGAAGCACTTTGCGCTCCCACACCACAGGCCCGGGGTTCAAATCCCGGCCCATGGGCAAGGCAGGCTCAGCCCTTTATCCCTCCGGGGTCAATAAAATGAGTACGAAGGTTACTTGGGGAAATCAAGAGAGGGTTAGCATCAAGCTAGCCACTCCTCAGCTGACTGTGACTTTCGATGACAACGACCTAGGCTCCCTCAAAAATCCCACTTGATTTTTTTATTTTTAAAAATACTAAAATTTGGCTACGAAAATAACCATGAATTTTCTCCATTTAAATTGTAAACTACAATAATATAAGTACATTTTCAACACACAGTATAATATTTAGCTTTAGTTAAATTATTTTTAAATAACTTCTTATAGAAGTAAAACAAAAAAAGTTACTTTTGGTATGGGAAAACACATTTAGTGGTCCAATTTATACAAGAATGGAAGCTGATGTTAATAAACACATTTGTTGAATAGGCTATGTACTACTATCCTCTGAGTGAGATATCAAAAATTTAAAGTGAAGTTAAGGTATAAAAAATTGAGTCGTCCCATTTATCCCCACTCTGTCCAACTTATTTCCTCTTAGTCCCAGTTAGTCTGGATAAACAAGGGAATGGTATTACTGTATTAGAAAAAAAACCAGTTGTAACTGTATGTATGTAATTAAATAGTTTAGTGGGTATATACCTACCTAAACATAAAAATTAACATCGTCGATTTCAGGAAAAAGCTTGTTGTATTTATAAACTTTAACAATAGATGAGTTATATTGAAAATAAGAGGTAAAAATTACCTTGTGCAAGAAGTATGCAAAGACAATTGATGCAATAGCTGAATCCAAGTCACAACTTTCATTTCCCAAAACAATTTGGAGGGTGGAAGATTCACCTGCATTTTTCTAAAACAATTAAATGCAATTTTTAGCAATAAAATTTCATTCAACATATATATTTTATCTAAAAGCATAAAAAAACCTAGGACATTTTTAAGAAATAAAATTAAAATAAGCATTCTCTCTTTAATACATTTAATAAATTTAGAAAACATTTTATTGGAACAGCTTTAGAATGAGTCCTCCAGTCACCATGTGTAGTAACCAGTTACTAAGTACAGCAACATTGATTAAGTGTTGTCAGCATAGCGATCTAATAGTAATACTATTATTATATCTAATACTATTATATCTCTAACTATAATTTACCAATTATTATTATTTAGGATCTAATAATAATAATATTAATAATTAGATCTCTATGGAAGTCAGTCATAATTAGAGCTGGGGTAAACATGACAGCTGGAGGACTCTTTCCTTAATTTTTTAAAGGTTACAACAAAATTACATTAAACTGATTGTATTTAGAATGAGGATAATCAAGTAATATATAAATAAAATAAGCTAATTTAATAGTAGGTACACAAAGTTTTCAGCCACTAACTAAACCATGGCAGAAAATGTGAGATTGAAAATGATATAATGTATAATTAGTAATATTAGGTATTCCAATTTTTTATGAAAGTGTCAAAGATTGCAATTATATGCATTTTGACCGATTATTTTACTCAATGAAGGTTTAAATTGAAATACAAATTCAGCAATTGCTACAAACTTGGGGAAAAAGAGAGGGGCTCTGGAATGCAACGAAATAAAAAGAATATTTACCAAATTTTGTCGCAACTCCTGCAAGTAAGACTCCATATTTATGTTTACAATCAGCTCTAGAAGTGTTTGAAGTAAACGTCACAATTATTTGGATGTGATTCATCAGTAATTACGAAAAAACATAAACACCCACAAATCTCGAAAGTGTCAACCGAGCATATTTTGATGCAGGGAAGAAGAAACCACCAGCTGTGCCCTTTGCTTCTGGATACCTTTTTAATGAATCTGCTCATTGATTGGCTGGTGTAAAATGAAAACGAAACCATGAATATGAAAAACCAATAGATGATAGTTTACAGAATAATAAAATTTTCTATAAATTTTTCCTAAATTTTACTTAATTTTTCTCATAAAAGTGTATGTTTTCTAAATTAAAGAGAAAAAATTTCATGTCCGGTAGTGCGGCTAGTGGACGGGTGGCAACATCAAATCCTTCCATCATATGACTTCCGGTAAAAATATTGTTTTGGGCGAAAGTTTCGGTATGTGTTGAATTTTGTTATTTAAGCGTTTAATTCATTAAATTCTGAAAAAGTATTAACTTTACCACTTATTCTTTTTGAAACTATGATCTAAATGTGTTGAGCAAACTACATGTGAATTGTGTATAGAGTTTAAATTTCAAGTAATAATTTATTTTACAGTATCTATAAATTATGTCTGCTCATTCCGCTGCAAAAGGGAAGCTAATTGCTGTAATAGGAGATGAGGTAAGAATTTAGAGTGATAATTTAATTGTATGCTTTAACTCTAAGTAGTTTTCGGAAAATTGTGAAAAAAACCCAAATAAAATACAAAGGTCTGTTTTAACTCAATGCATATGACAGTATTTTTCAACAATATCCGATAGGAAATCGTGAACTGAAAGCATTGAAATGAGGTACTGTTACACCCCTTTCAGACTACCCCTTATTATGATAAAACAATCTGACCTTTATTATTAGCCATTGTGACATAGGGGTGTTATATCAGGGGATCTTTGCAAACATATTCTTTTGTATATTCTGCTCATAATATAGGTAAATCCTAAATTTTCATTGTTTTATAATTTAAATGCATAGCTCATGGGCTAAGAAAAATTGTTGAAAAATGGGGATGCTGGGGTTTTGAACACCTGCTGAGCCAGTAATTGCATTTGCCAAAATTTTGTTTGTGGCTGGTATTTAAAGGATCTACTGAAACACTTTTAAGTGCTGGCCCCCCAAAAATTAACACTGAATTATCTTTTGAGTTCTCCATTTGTATGTAATGTAATATTTCTTTACAGGACACTTGTGTTGGCTTTCTTTTGGGAGGGATTGGTGAATTAAACAAGGCTCGTCAGACCAACTTCATGGTTGTGGAAAAAAGTAAGCTGTTCAAGAGTTCATCTAGTTTGCATTCTTCATGTTTTAAATATCATAGCTGCATAAATTTGCTGGTTCATGCGAATTATCCTGTTGACCGTGTTGCTGAATCTGAAAACATTATCAAAGCCCAGTGATTGTTCTATAGCTGTGCTTCTGAATTTGATGGTTGCAGAACAATCGATGGGATAATATGAAAGTACCAATTTGCCTTTTCTATTTCAACTTTGCATGATTAAAAAAGAGTGTAAAATTCAAGGACATAAGCTTGTAAATGTTATTAAAAATATAGAACCTAACAAATTTTAACTGTTTTGTGTCAGTAGGGAAGTGTGCATGTGGAGAGTGCCTATTCCCCAAGTAACAATATAGCCAAACTGAACTTAGCTGAAATATACAGTTTAAAATCTTTTCTCTTAGATACACCAGCAAGTGAAATTGAAGAGACTTTTAAAGGCTTTCTGAAGAGAGATGATATTGACATTATTCTCATCAACCAAAATGTATGGTTTTGCAAATTTATTTCTCACTAAACTTAACTAAATACCACTGATTAAATTTTCAAATTTATTGTTATATAGTCTTAATCATAAAATGTCCTACTTTTCCTATTTCTTATTAATTGATTCCATTTTACAAGATACTTGATGAAATTATATCATAATTATCCGTTCAGATTGCAGAATTGATCCGTTATGTCATTGATGCTCATGTGAAACCAGTTCCAGCAGTGCTAGAAATTCCTTCAAAAGATCACCCCTATGATCCTAACAAGGATTCAATCCTTCGAAGAGCCAAGGTTTGTATTTTTACATTTCGGGGTTAATTGGATTTTGAAAACTTCATGATTATGAGTCTTTTCATGGTTTTAGTTAACTTAAAATAAAAGAAAGGAATTTGATTGAATTAGTTTTTATAAGAATGATTTAATAAATAGCATGTCTTTAAATTCCTTATTTCACATTACTTACATTTATTGTGATTTTAATAATACTAAATCTTAGTTTAGAAGTATAGTATTTGTACTCTTAAATTTTTTAAGATTACATTCATCTATGAACTAAAGAAATTCTTCTATTTTAGGGTATCTTTCAAGCAGAAGAGTACAGATAAATTAAAAACATCCCATTATTTGTAAGTATATATTTTTTCGAAGTTAATACTAAGTGCAGTGAAAAAATTGTTAGACTTAATTAATTTAGCCTACTGTAAAGTAAATAATTTGTGGTGCACAGCAGTTTTCAAACTGTGAGCTGTGGCCTGAAGTCTTCAACTTGGTTATTTGAGTCTCATTTTTCAAGAACTCTGAATCTAAATTTTATGAGTGTTTTTTCTTTTAAATTGAATTAAAAATCCCTACTAGGTATTACACGGGTCTTACAGAAGTAAGTAAACTACACATATACACAAATAAATAGTTGATAATTAAGAGGGATGATTGCTTAGGTTTTCATTGAAATGAGCAAATAATATAAATGTGATTTTGTTTGAAATCAGTTCTGTAAAAGATGCTGGCCACATTATGTTTATTTCCCTTAATGATGATTTTAAAGTGTTTCTTTCTGGGGAGAACTTTGAGCAGTTATGTACACGATAGGATGAATATCCTCCTCTCCACCAAACCTAGGGGGATGTGTCACATGATGAAAAAAAGATGAATTATCCAATAGTTTTGAAATAAGATAAATGTATCTAAATTTTGATGATAATTTTTGATTTAAAACAATTAATTTATCATTAAAATTACTTTAGTTCATTTTCTTTTAAGATATTATAAAATTTTTATTACACTTCCTGAACATCATCAGTTAATGCTTGGACTAGCTATGTTTTCCTGAAACACACTTAGGACTAAAATAATCACTCTCTCTACTAAAAAAATCTTGCCAAAAATGTTTAATAATTTTAAATTAAAAAAAATTCAGAGGGAAATTTTCAATTACTATGCTTAATTTATCTATAGAGTTCAAATAATTTTATCAACAAATGCAAAATTTTTGCAAAGATGTTTAGGAGAGGTGGTAGATTTGAACATATTATCAAAGATAGTAGATTTTATCTGCTTTTAATTTGATGGTATCACCAAGTTAAAATAGAAAAATGAGCGAATTCAAAATGAAAAAGTTACTCTTTTTTAAAGAGGTATGCCGAGGACAAAGTTTTAGTGAGTGGGGCACCACAAGTTGAATAAGTTTGGGAACCACTCTCATAACCCCATGGTATATTAAAAAGGGCTTTCTTTTAGTACTGAATGTCTCAAGAGAATTCCAAGTATATTTTTAAAACTTTGCCCTTCCTTTTTTTAATAATACATTTTCTCAAGTATTTTCATGGCAAGTTTCAAAACACTTTCACCCTTTGAAGTTGCTTGCTTATAGTTTAAAAAAATGTAGTTTTTTTAATATTTTTAAGTAATGCAGCTCATTTTATTAATATTTGATGTTTTACATTCCAGATATTACTCCAGAACATTCTTTTATAGGACATTAATATTCCAGATTTTTTGTTATTGTCAAGAGAAACTTGTTTTGTAAATTATTTGTTGGTTGTAGAATAAATTAAAGTAGAATAGTGTGTATGTTTGTTTTTAAAAGATAAATTTGATTATTTTAAAGCTTAGGAGAAGATACACTACTGCAAAGAGATAATCAATAAATATAAATTATTTAATTACAGGGTGGCTAGCAACCTAGCAAAGTCAGGGAATTTGCTCACTGGTCAGGGAAATTTTTTAAGTAGTAACCAAGATTACCAAAAGAGCAAAATTCCGTGATAGAAGATTTTTGAATGGAAAAGGCAAAAGGGAATTGGTTGAATGAATCCTTGTACAATTTATGGCTTGCTAAAGTGCCTCAGTTGCAAGATGCAAACTTTGACAGAAAACTTTTCACTTTTCGAATATGGGGAATTTTATTGAATATTTGAAACCTTATTGAAATATATATATATATTTTTTTGCATTTTCTATTGCTAATGCTTTAGTACTAAATAATTTATTTGAAGAAAAAAAAAAGCATATTTAAATTTTCCTGCTATTGTGTGTGTATAATAACAAATTTCTTTAAAAATTAAGAAAAATGGTACATTAATTTAGAATTTTAAAATATATGAATATCTGATAATTTCTGTTGTTAATTTAAGATTTCACCTGCTATATTACCTTCATGTTTTTAACAAACATTTAGAGGTATTTTTTGGAGTGCATATTAAAGTGTGTCATTACTCATTAGGTAGGAAAAGTTAATCTGTTGGTCAGGGAATTTTGAGATTGATGAATCACTAGCCACCCTGAATTGGTATTTGTACACATGTTTATACTTTCCAAGAAAATTCTGACATAAAATTATACAGAATAGTTTCTTCATGAAATTAAACAAAAGTCGTGTTTTCTTTTACCATGATAATCACTTGAAAGCATGTATCAATAAATCTTGTTTAGAAGTCCCAATCTCTCTTAGTGAGAGTTTAAATACAAATTGAGTCACTGCTTCAAAAACAAGCTAACTCCAATGAAAACAGTTACAGCCGTATCGACCAAACCGACGCGATCCGAAGGAAATCCTCGGATAGGATAATCCTCGGCTGAAGGAAATCCTCGGCTTAAATTGCGAGCGTTATCGACCAACAATGAATTTTTCAACACACGGGGTTTCCCTTGACGGGAGGTTTATGTGAGAGAACCTGGGAGCGAGATTAATTAAGCCCGTCTCTGATTCGTCAGAGGAATCACATGATGTAAATAAATGTGTTTACAATTTCAATCTTTGCATAAAAAACGCGGGAACTCCTTGCACTGGTTGTATTTTCTCTCTGGCCAGTGAAAATTCTGTTTGTTTTGGAGAATATATGTGACCAAATCATAGAATATACAATCAGTATTTTTCTTTTTATTTAGACTTCATTAAGTATAATTTACGATAAATAATTGTTGGTTTTTATACAATAAATAAGAATGAGAATTAATTTCTTTGTCTTTTTTTTGAAAACTAATTATAAATTTTAATTTTGACATTTTTCTTTTTACTTTGGTTTATAAACCTAAGTTTTAATAACTATCATGTAGTTTATATTTTTTGAATATGTTAAAACGCTTCAAAATGTTATTCTGATAATTTCGAATTGGTAGCAATTAGTCCAAGAACTCCCAATAAAAATATTTTTTGGTGGAAGTTAAGAACAAGAATTCTCAATAAAAAAAAAAAAAACAATCACCTGGCATCTCAGTTCTGATTTGGATTTTTTTCTCAGCTTTTTCTTCTTGTCCTTTTTAAAACTTTGTACCCAACTATAGGGGAGAATGGTTCACTTTTTATTAAATTATTGTTTTCATACAATAACTCCAATGTTTTCTACAATCACTATTGCTCATCAAATGAAAATTTTTTCGATTGATTATCCTGCTAATGTTAAAATGGATAGTTTAACTATTTAAATGCTTTTGGAAGTAAAATAATTAAGGGTAATATTCTATTTGTGTGTACTAATTTTTGTTTAATGATTTATAATTTTTTTTACATTTAGCAATTTAATTTCTTTTTATGACTTAAGATATTTAAAATCAAGCCATGTCCCAAGATGCTCCACTCTCCTCTTATTCTTTATTAAATTATAATGTGGGAAATATAGACCTAATATTCTACAGTGATTTCAATCCAAAAATTATTTATGAGCTAGAGCCAACTAAATTTATTAGTTTTAAATTTTAAATAGTATACTGTTTTAAATAATTGTAAGTACATAAGAACTTTTTGTTTTGTTTTGTGTAACATCAAAATAAGGTTTCAAGAATATTCTGTATTCCAAGAATTAAAAGAGTTATTGGAGATCATATGCGTGTCCTTCCATTTATTTAAAGGGAATCAGCAATATTTCGAATTAAAATTAAAACAGACAATCACCTGCTGAAAATAATGGTAATTAAAATTACCCTTCAAATTATCTTACTCCTGATAGCAGTATCATTTGATAAATTGAGACCTCTTAATTTATTTTATCAAACCAAACTATTTTTTAAAATCAAATAAATAATTTTACTTTTATTTTATTTTGTTAGCTATTATTATAATGATCCATATTATCATTATAACTTTAATTAAAATGGAAAATCTTTTCAATAAATTTATTTTAAATTGTAATTTATTCTATTTCTCTAGAAATATTTCTAAAATTCTAAGAATAATTTTCTACTACACACACAAAAAAAATTCAATGCTCTCAAAGAATTTAAAAAAAAATTCTATTGATGGACTCGATCGCGCAACCTTTGGATCTGATTGCCAATGTCTTGACCACCATGCTAGATATCTCAACGAAATTTTGAAAGTTTTAATATAAAAACTTTTTCAAAGAATTAAATGGAAAATAGTGCCAACAGTTTAGATTACTTTTAAGGTTTTAAGAATATCTAAAACTGTTTTCTTAGTTGTTTATATGGATTTACAAAATATTTAAATATATTGTTTTGGAGAATGTATTTTTTAATGATCTTAGTTAAGAAATAGATTTCTATCTCGGCGGACGTATACGTTAGAAGACAGCTGTTTTGAGTATTTTAATTGATGTGATTTAAGAAAATTTTAAATGTTAATTCACTTTTATACAGCTGGAAAATTATTTTTTCTCTAATTATAACACTTTAACAATGAAAAAATACTTCTACGGTCTCATTATAAAAAGTTTGCGTTTAGTGTTAAGCATGGGCCTTTATAGCGAGAAAAGATGGCGCTCAAAATCCGTAATCAATCCCACAATGCATCAAATCCCCGGCTTAAGCCTCCAAAGTTGGGGGCTTCACTAGCACGGAGATTTCCTTTGGATTAGGGACTGGTCGATAACGTTTTGGCGATAATCCGAGGGACTCCTCTAGCCGCGGTTTAAGCGGAAGGAAACCCGTGGTGGTCGATACGGCTGTTAGAGTAAGCTCCTTGTTGCTGATAGTGGATTAATTGTTAGTCATTACTTCTTGGTATTTCTATTAATAATTTACTTCCAATGTTTTATTGAGACAGTGGGTAAAAGTTTTCCGTCAAGAGACAGATCTGTCTAGCAATTTTTTTCAGAATAATATAATACACAGGTAATTAAAATACAATAAAAACACCATTTTTAATATCAAGGTTCAGTCTAATTCCATTAAAGAAATTTCCCTACCCATGATTCAGACTAACTCACTTGAAATTAGATCTGTTGTGGGAGGTAACCCATAATTAAAGGATATAATGACTCACATCCGCAACTATTTATTCATCTGCTAAAATTTAAGAAGCAAGAATATCTTCTGAAGGTAGCATGTAAAAAATTGGTCAATATACAGAATGATTCAAAACCAATGGGCACAAATTATAGGGGGTGTAGACTACCCAAACACAATTTAGAATCTCCTCTGTTTGGGTGATTTGCAAAGCAACCATGAGAAGCTAGAGAGTCCGGATAAAAGTTATCTTACAAAGACAAGTAACACATGAAATGAAAGATTTGAATCAATACCCAAATCTATGCTTATTACACAAAATGAATAAAATATCCAATAGTTTCATGCACTGTTCATTTTTATTTCAGAAAAATATTGGAGAAATTCTTTTTTTTTTTTTTTTTAGATTATCAATGATTAATGCTTTAATATTATGCATTTTACTTTAATTTCAATACAAAATAATTTAAATAGTAACTTAAGGAAAAGGCAGTTTAAGTAAGGTTGCAAGTTCAGACATTTTTTTTTACAATTTTCCCACAGAGATTTATTGAACCCCACAAAGTAATCAACAGTTTTGATTAAACAATTACAATTTAAAACAAAAATAAAATGTGGGGTACAAAATAAAACAAAGTATTTTGAATAGAAGGCCACATCCTGCCTGCAACGGGTCTCCATTGCCATGAGGCTCCTTGCCAAATTGCATAGCGGGATTTCCCATGAAACTTATTCGCAAAGAGAAGGCGCTGTGTAAGGTTAATGCATTGATGAGAATATGATTGATATTACATGGTCAAACCCGAAATCACTTGGTATGGTTTATAACATAATTAATAAACTCAATTGAGTAGAATACGGGTGTAAGTTAGGGTAAAAGTCATAGGAACTAATTAATGTTTGATAACTAGGTAAGAACTGATACTAACAAATATATTTTTACACAATTGTTCTCTTCTCTCTCATTGTCAATAAAATAAGAAAAAGCTTAAATAGCCACATAATTCATTTTAATCAAATTTATTAACTATTCTGACTAAGTAAATATGAAACATATAACAGGTAGATGTATTTTTTATGTAGGAATGAAAGATTGCTTAGTTGACTGTAAGCAAATGAAGCATTTAAACCATAATTTATAAGAAAAGTAATTTAAAAACAAAAAGAAACACAGTTTGAATGTTAGGGTAACACTGCAGAAATAAAAATTTATATTTCTAGTATTTTAGTCAACTTTCTTAAGATGTCTGTACAAACAAAAATGATTAAAACATTAACACTATTAATAATTTATAAATCATCTTTAATATTCATAAATTTAATTTCCATTCAACTTGGAAACATTTATCCAACCTCAGTTCTCTTTCATAAAAGAAACTTCATACTGATTAACCAACAGCTTAAAAGCTTTACCCTTAGCATACCTAATCAACCCCACATATACACGGGTTGCAGTTTGGTAAACACACTTGACAGCAAATAAAAAGCTTGTGCAGTCTCTAAAAACTGTCCGACCCTGTCAGTCCAGACATCACAAACGTCCTCTCACAGTACTGAAGAAGATTACAAAACTTCCGCTAAAGAGCAATAGCATACCTAGAGATAGCATGCTGAAGAACTCTGGATGCTTAAAATAAAAACACCATGATAAAAACAGTATTATAAAGATGAGAGGCCACAGCAGGTTGCTGAGGTCCAGGTCTGTGGTAGGAGGAGACCCCTGGTTGGTCCTAGTTGAGGCAGCTTGTGCTTGTAAGACCTGAACATGAACAACTGAATTGTCTAAGACCCTGTAAGACTCCAGGGTGGAGGAGTCTCGTAGAAGGTGCCCACAGAAAATGAGGCGCACCACTTTGTTGCCTGCCAACTCATCAGGAAAATGGTCCCTGGAAATTAGAATGAGCTATTATAATTAGGGCATTTATCTACTTATTTAAAAGATTTCATTAAGGAAGGCTGACTTTTAAAATATTCACTGCATAATTAAACACTATTTTTACAAGTTTCATTCAACAATGGAAAAGGTCTTCAAAAGCCTATGCAACATCTAGTAATAGTTCTTTCCTGGGCATGCTAAATTTAAAACTAGAATTGGTGTTATGAATCTGGTAACTGAGTTGACTTATTATGCAGGTTAATGAGTTTCTGTTTAAAAGCTTTTGCAAGGGTCTATTGTAAAAATTGTTCACTGAAGTATTGCAATGCTTTTTGCTGTGTAAAAAAATTAATCAATCTACCATCTAATTATGCTAAATCTTAACTTTTGGATATAATATATCTTCCCTGTGTTCAAAATAACTTTAACAAAAGGATCAATTGAAAAAAAAATTACACATGTAAAAAAACAACCAACTCAACAGGCTTGGACATGAGTGATATTTCATAAAAAGAAAATATTTTCACAGTCAATTAGATTTTCTTTTCAATGCCTTTCTAAAAAGTATGGGAAGATTTTAACTTATTAAAAGCTTTAGAGTACTAAAATAAAGTTTATTCTGATGGAGGTAAGAGTAAACATTTGGTTAAAAATTCCATTACTGTCCCACAAAATTTTGTCGAGCTGTTTTTTAAACACCAAAGATTAAAAATATCACCAAATATTGCAGATATATACCAACTGAAACTAACTACAGTTATAAGGTGTCTAGGTTTTTTTAAGAGTTAGGTTACCTATTTTGCAAAAAAACATGTTAATTAAGTTTTTAAACATAAAAACTAAAGAAAATTTAAACTGGAATGACTATCAATTTCATTACAGACAGACCATTAATGACAATACAAATTTAGCAATATTAAAATATTTGGTGTAAAACACAGCTTGGTTATCTAATCAGGACAGATAACAGAATTAAACTGACATTTCATGTGGCTATGACCTGGTGTAAAATTTAAATTTAACAAATCAGTATAAAATGAAGGTGAAAAAAACAATTTATGTTTAGTGTCAGTTACAATAAACACCACTTAGGTTACTCACCTTTTAAAGTCTCCTATTACAACACTACGATTGCATCTTACAGTTCTCTCAGTGTCATCTAAATATTTTAAGCGTACTCTAATTTCATTGGGGTCTAGAAGCTGTTCAGTCTGCTCTCTGGTATTTTGTTCAACAGGGGGAGCTGTAGGGGTTTCCCCTTCCGAAGGATCCGGATAAAGCTCAGGGGACCTCCCATCATCTGAACTGCTTGGTTCCTCAGTGTCATCGCTGATGTCATCCGATGGTCGATTGTCATTAAAGGTTTCTTGGTAGAACCTTCGCTCTTCAGGAGACCATGTCTCAGGGTTGTCTGCGTTAGGTGGTGGAGATGAATCTGTTTCTGCAGTATTTTCAGATTGTGCTTCTTGTGTGGCTGTTGAGTTCTGAAAGAGATTTTAAATGTGTGACATGTTAGATAAAGGAAACTTGGAAGTACTTGAATCATTATAGCATTAAAAACTATAAAAGCCTCTTAAAATAGCAATTAATGTTACATCAATATTATAGGTACAGCATGAAATGTAAACCAACTTCCCCAATTCTTCAGAGAATGAGAAAAATTAATATAAAAAGAATGACAGCAGTGATTCTAGGGTAGTTTTATTACACCCATTTATTTTTGGTGATTTGGAGTCAAAAAATTTCAAACAGATTGAATCTATATATCTACCCCATGTATAGAAACTTTCCACGGAAGGTGTAGGACCAACAACAACATAGCCATGGGTGATTCAAAGAATCTGGGCCAATACTACTTAAGAGTGATGATGGAGAAGTGGATTTTGGAATCCTTATTCTATGGAAGTTTAAGTGTGTTCTTGCCAATACATAGTTACTGATGAAAAAAATTCGCCACAAAGTTGCTATGGCTCAATTTCTTGTATTTACTTACCGAAGCTATTAAACAAGTGGGGGCATTGCACAGCTTCGATAAGAGTCCTCTAGCCGCCATGTTTATCCACAGCAATATGCTTAAGTGTTGTCATGATTTGAGTTTATGGGTAGGTTAAACATGGTGACTGGAGAACTCTTATCAAAGCTGTGCCCAAGTGGGTGTCACAAGTTCTTGGTAAATTAGGGTAATCTAAAGAAACCGGGCTTGATGCCAATAAAATAATGGATTTAGGCAACCAAGTTCTATAAAAATTTAGTTGCTTTCCACCAGTAAATGGCATTGGCAACACTACAAATTTCACCAAAAATGTCGGCTAGTCCCGGTTTCTTAGGATATACCGGCAAATTATACTTCAGACATAAAATTTTGCTCATGTACTTTTTAGACAGTTGTTAGTATAACCATAAAACGTGCCTGCCACATTACAGAATTTCACAATACTCAGGTGCTCTCTGATGATAGAGTAAGACATTCGAAAGATTGAAGAACTGTCCATGCTAAACACGTGAAAATAATACTGAAAATACAAGAGAATGTGTCCTATACATGATTTTCATAGAGAAGAGTGTGAAAGATAAGAAATGGAATTTAATCAGGTTTTCATTGAGTTGTAAACATACCTGTTGCAATGCAACTTGATCTTGCTGAACTGGAAGAACTCGATTGTGGATTGGAGTAAAATTATTAAAATTAGTTTCACTACTAAGAAACGTGATAAAACTCGCAAGGGCAATAACAATCACTACAACAAAAAAAGCAGTAACTTCATCTCCGATTCCTTCTATAAAACTCATATTTACTTGCAAATTAACACTAAAGAGAAAGTTTCATTATAAATATTGAAAATTTCGCATGTGCTGAAAGTAAAATATATTTCTCACAAAGAGACAATAAGGTTTTATTTTCAAAATTAGATGGATCACGGAACCAAATCATGAAGGAAAATATCGAAGCAGACAACACACGATTGTTTGCGATACCCTGCATACTGCTTCTTCAGGAATTCCGGCATCCGGCATTCACTTATCTGATTGGCGGAAAGAACTTCTGTTCCCATATTGTTTCAGTTATTTTAAAATAACTGTGTCTGTAACTGTAAAAGTAATGTTTACGGTTTTGTTTATTTTTTGAAAGGCTTATGCAACTTTAGTAATTAGTAAGTTAAATAAAATTAGTTTTTATATACTATCTCTAGTATAAGTTTAAATGAAAATTTGGGCACAACTGGGTTATATTGTGATCTTAGTTGGTTGAACATTGTTGTATGTAATTGTCTAGAAGGAATTTTCGATAGTTATTAAGTTGTCTCATTCGCCAAAATCTATATAAAATGTGTGCAGAATATTCGGTCCAAATCAGATGATAAGTAACTGTTTACTATAAACCATATAGTTCTAATTTTGTTGTTAATCTATTAATAATTTTGTTTCTATTGGGTAATATAACTTTTTCGATTCTTTATCCAATGTTTGGGTAATCCAAAGAAACCAGGCCTGGCGCCGAATATTTTGATAAAATAATGAATTCTGGCAACTCAGTTGCAGTTCTATAGAAGTTTAGGTTAATGAAGCAAATCCGGGCTGCAGATTTTAATCGCCAAATTTGGCGACTGATTATCATACTTGGTTTAGTTGTTTGGCATCGTAATTGGCGACAACAAATTCAGCTGCAACCCAGATTCGCTTCATTTACCGAAGTGTTATTGCTTACTTGCCAATGAACGGCATTCATTAGCAACACCAAATGTTGCAAAAAATGTCACATGGGCAATTCCACGGTTAGGGGAGACCGGGGTACAATGGACCATGGGGCACAGTGGACCACCCCCTGTTTTTTATATTTATTTTATGTATATGTGTTTCAAATTTTGTCATTTAGATGGCCACCCTAAAGCAGTTAGAATAAACCAGAATTCATGTTCTTATTTGACTAATTAGTCATTTTATTCCTGATAGTCTATTTAAGGTATGCAAAAGTAATTTTTCCCTTCAAAGTTAACTGCCTTTTTTTACTGAAAATTTTGGATTTGAAAAATTTTGCTGAGCTCCAATCATAAGATAAGATACTAAACTATTATATTCAATTTAAGTTAAAAGGATACATTTACATTTTATATATTTTTAAGAATTATATTTGCTAAATCTCTAAGCGGGGTACAATGGACCACATAGGTGTGGGGTACAATGGACCACTTAGTTATGCATTCATTTTTAAGTGAACAAAATTAGTGGTATTAAGAGTTTACTTTTTTCTTGCATAATAACTAATTTATTCATTCTATAACATTTTCCTTTGTTTTTACACTTAATTTTATTTAAATGTAAGGGCTTCAGAAAGTTAGGTGCTGAACTGTTTTTCTTTACTGAACTGAGTGGTCATAAATTTAATCCCATTTCATATTTAAAAAATAAATATAATCACAAAGTGAATATTTGTTAGATAATGTGGTTGGCAATTAATTCTGCTACTATTTTTATTTATTTACTAACTATTACTATATTTGAATAATGACATTTTTACTGTCCTTATTGAGTGTTTATTATTGATTGGTTGTTTAAACCTAATCAAAATGTTTTTGTTTTCCCTGAGAATGTTGATGAATATCATGTTAATGTTAAAGATATCATTATGCGTCTACCAGACCCAAAATAGAACAGTAGGCTATCAGTCACAAAAATCCTTCAGATTTTCATTTGCTGGGTTAACCATCCGTTAAAATTAGGATAATATGATTAAATAAATTATGTAACCAGAATAAATTAAATAATCAGAATAAACCAGATTATCATTTACTATATGTTTTGCATTATTAAAAAATGTATTTACTTCATTTATTGCAAAAAAAGTCCTAGTGGTCCATTGTGCCCCGTCCTGTGGTCCAATGTACCCCGGTACCGGGGTACAATGGACCACTTTGTCACTTTCCATTTAAAAATTTTTATAAAAAAAAGTAAGCATTACTTTTACTTTTCAATGGATGTTTTATAAACTTGAATATATGGTTAATATGTATGCATGTTATCTAATTGAAAAAATAATTATTTTGCCCCTAAAGAGTCAAAAGTTTCAAAAGTGGTCCACCCTGCCCCGGTCTCCCCTACTCTTGTTACATAGATAAGGGTGTTTTTACACATAATAGCATCTTTGAGGGGGATTTTTATGAAAATACCCAATTTTTTTTTTAAATACTAAAGAAGAAGGTCTAGGTTTTATATTTATGTAAAAAAATCATGATAATTATTGTTAGTTTTATAGATAGGTACCTTTAAAGTTCGGTTACTCTTGTTACATAAAAAGGACATGAGGTTTTTTCTACTGTACAAAAGTAAATATTTTATCTAAACTATGCAACACAACATCTAAATTTTGGGTTACTTCAAGAGAGGAATGTATACTTTTTTAATAAAAGCAGTGAAAAAAGTTTTTAATTCAAATACTTTTTTTTATTTAATTAATATCTTGGTTACTCTTGTTACAAGAAAATGGTTACTCTTGTTACTTATCTAATTCTTGACTAGATATGGTGCTCCTCATTAAAGTAAGGTAAAAAATAAATGTAAAAAGGCATAATTATTCAATATAATCAATTCTATAATGATTCCTAGTATTTACCACAGTTGGAAAGCTAGTTTTTTTTAAGATAGTATCCTAGGTACTTACGTATTAACGCCACTGCAGCAGAAGTTCCGATTGACTATTTTGTTTTAAAATAAAGTGTTTTATTTTAAATAAAGTTTTAGTTTATGATTTGTGGCAAAAATTACCATTAACTAATTAAAAAAAAATTAAAATCACGGTGGCGTTAATACATAAGTACTGTATCCTATTACATTACTAGACTATCCTAGGTTACATGGCCATTTTTTCAATGCACATATCTATTTTACTTCTTTTTTAAAAGAAAAGTCTCCCCAAGCTGTTACAGGGTCTGGCGGAGATGTTGATTTTAATAATATGGAGAATTCCACGGTTACTCTTGTTACATAGATAAGGGTGTTTTTACATATAATAGCATCTTTAAGGGGGATTTTTATGAAATTACCCAATTTTTTTTTAAATACTAAAGAAGAAGGTCTAGATTTTATATTTATGTAAAGAAATCATGATAATTATTGTTAGTTTAATAGATAGGTACCTTTGAAGTTCGGTTACTCTTGTTATAACTAAATAATGGTTACTCTTGTTACAAAATTCAAATTGAAATTATAGCAGATATTTTGTATGTAACATTTTCTTACTGCTAGGGTTTATTTAACAACATCTGAGGAGATAATCTATATAAATAATTTTGAATTTTAAAAAATATTTTTGTCTTAGGATAAACTTTAGTATGTTTTTGGTTACTCTTGTTACATTCAAAATGCAAATTTTACTGACCCCTTTAATCATAAAAATAAATACTAATGATTATTTTTTTTTACATTATATGATAAAAGAATACTTATAATTACGTAATAAATAAAATATTCACAAAATAAATTCAACTCCTAAGTAAATTAGAGTTGGGAATGATGTACAAACTTCACACATCTTTGCAGCCAGAAAAGGGCCAATTTGTTGCTTATTTTTTAAGAAAAATAATTCATTTGTATAACTAATTCTTACAGAATACTTTTCTTTGGACTTTCCCCTTTAAAATGATGTATCATACACCTATGTACTATGCAAAAATTTTTTCAACTGTCATGTCCTACTTTCCATGGAATTGCCCACATAGGCCCGGCTTTTTATCAATTGGGATGCATGATTGTCACACAATGTCCCGTTAAAAATCAATTCAAGGGGCTATGTCTGTCGATAGGGGATAGTTATTGTTCCCCTCTTTGCACTCATGTGTAGAGCGGAGCTCAGAGATATTTTTGAGCACAAAAGGTCAGTTTGTCATTTTTTGGACGATTCAATTAAAGGATGTTATAAATTTTACTGTAGAATTGAATGTAAGTACAAGAAAGTCATATACTGAATTACACTGATAGAAAATTTTTCTTAAGAATTTCAACTAGTACCAACAAAAGATTGAGGGGACAAACAACCACAGAACTAACTCCCTTTATAGAAGTTAAATATTTGTTATTTGTTCTCATTTCAGGAAAAACTTACCCTTTTTTTATTACATTATTATTATTATTTTTAAACACATTTTTTTTTCTCTCATTTGATTAAACATACCATTATCACGTAGGATTGACACCCAGAAAGTTAAACTGATTGTATATGTATGGAGCATTTAGAGTTCTTTGTGCATATTCTATTGACAGATTTTTCTCCAAATTGTAAATGTATTAAAAACTTCATAATGCAATATTTCTCAACAGATGATATTAATTCCATTGTTATCATAAAATTTGAAGTATAATGAAGAATGAAATTTTTCATAGAATTTTTTTAAACATAATAAAGCACTGCTCAATTTTTCTGGTTGGTAAATTAAAAGAATTAAATATAGATATTTTAACTTTATAAAAGTATAAAATTTATAAAAGTATAAAATAAATTTGTTTTATTTAACGGAGTTTGTTGTAATGAATATTTAAATTTTATCCTAAATGCTCCACTGATGTTTTTTATAATTGCAAAACAATCTGAAATTAGATTAGTACTTTACATTTGTGGGTTTGGAAAGACAAAAACATTTATAATAAAAACTATTTAAGTCAAATGCTTTGAATTTATAAAGCTGTGGATCTTACACTGCTGTGACGAGCACTTTATGATCCTGGTATATTCTCCTAGTGTTTTGGAAAGATATCTGCTTCTCTGAATATAAACTTTAAAAAAGTTTAAAAAAAAATTTGCTTCTTTAAAATTGCTTCGCAATATACATTTCTCTCCCAAAGTGTAATTTACTTCTTCAAAACTTTTAGAATCTGTGCCCAAAATCATCGTCCTCATAACACTACATCTTAATATTTCTTTTTCAGGTAACCGGTCGTTCTGGCAGTCCTATTGTGAAAATACTAGCACAACGATCTTAACATGTAAGTATCAGTAAAAAGTTCAGCACAGTTTAGAAGTCAGACCACTTCTTTTTTAGAATGTTTCAGAAATAGTTTTTCGATACAAAAATAAGCAGCCAAGATGAATGTAAAAAAAAATTCCTTTTTGGTTCCGAACAATTTTGTTAATACAAGGGTTTTAGGGAAAAGTCTTAAACATAAGAATTATAATTAACATTAGAAGAACCGAATGTCTAGGGAAGAAATATTTTTTTAAGAAATAGAGGTTTTAAGCATAACGAAGTCCATCGTGTAAAGAGTATACTGTACTATTATGCCAGTTGTTTTCAGTTATATTTCAGGCCTCCCAGCAGGTCTCTTTTTTCTCTAAAAGTTAAGCACATAAGGGCAAAATTATTATTAATACTATAGTTATAAGGGCAAAACTATGAAATTTTTGTTTTATTGATCGATTTTTACACAACAGTTAAATTTTGACTTAAAATTTCGGTCTCTTTTTTCTCTCTTTTTTAAATATTAAGTCTCTTTTTTTCTCTAAAGACAACCTAAAAGTCTGCTGGGAGCCCCTGTATTCATAGTTTTTTATGAAATGGTCAAGAGCTATATTTAAAAGTAACCTTTATTTTTAATATCCTTTTATTTTCTAGGTCTAAAGTAGGAACTTTGCGTCGGATATGGAAAGATTATAAAGTGTTCTTTATATTTATTCCTGGGTTGACCGTTCTTCATTGGGCATGGTTTCGATTACAAGACAATACACTATTTGTGTCAAAGGAACAAAAAGAAAGAAATCCTGTTTTAATCAAGAAAGCTGAGTTTGTTCAGTATTACAATGAAAAAACACAAAATATCAAGGCTAAAATTAGTGAAATTAATCCATTCTCAAAGGGTTCTCCTTCAGAATGAGCTAGCTGTCATTGTGCTTTCTTTGTTAATTGTATATAGTTAAGTGAGAAATAAATTGAAAAGTTGTGAAAGTATGAAATTCTTAAGTTTTTACTAAAAAGCATTTTTTGCAATTAGCAATATTACAAAAAATGCAAGTTCTTATCTCAGTCTTAACCTATTAATCTCATTGATACCATTTTCCCCCCAATTGAAGGGGTGAGTGGAAGGAAGAAGTATGTGACGTTTGCAAGGAAAAAAAATTATTGTTGTGTATGAATAGATTATATTTAGATCTACATTTTAGTATACACTAACACTCTCTAGGGGTATTATTTACAGGATGAAGGAGGTAGTATTTGATCACAAAAGATACAAATAAAAAAACTAAAAAAGGTTTTTGTTACATATCTTCTTCTTCATTCACCACTTTAATTTAGAGCTGTAAATTTATAAATATGAAAGATGTGATAAAAACCACAATATTATGCTTTTTTTATATTAGAGGTTCCAAATTTTTCATGTCATGAAACATTTCAGAAAACTAGAGAATTTTCTCTGTTACCCTAGTTAGAGACCAACTTACAAGAGACAAAGGTGGCTGCAGTAGACAGTGCAAAGTGGAGGGCGGGACTAAAGGCTTTTTATGCCAATGGGCACTACAAGAGTTGATGATGACCACAGTAGGATGAAAGAAACAGATTATGTTATTATCTATATCCTGTTTATTTCTTTTTGTTATCTCTTTTTAGTTAGTTTATGAAAAAATAAGTATTACTCTCAGCCCTAAACTAGATAGCTGGATGAAGTAAAAAAAAGACATTAGAATATTCAAGTGCATGGAAAGCTTGGAAATCCCTTGATAGACTACTAGTCTGAGTGTTTCGGCTATTATACTGCTAACTATTCAATCTCACCCCTGTAAAATCTTACCTTCATGTTATAGAGTGTTTTCAGGTGACGTCACAACCGATTACTTTCTTTTAACTGTGTACCTTCTGTATGGCTTTTAACTGTTGCTAAGGCCGTTGTTTATCTGTTGCTAAGGCCGTTTTTAGGTATGGGATCACGTGATTGCAAATGCTCCAATAGAAGAATTCCACGGCTAGCCATTTTCTGTAACTGTTAACCTCTGTAGGGCAAAAAACTGCAGCATTTTCTGTTGCTAAGGCCATTGTTAGGCCCGAGTCATGTGATTGAAAATGCTCTATTCATTATTTTTTCCATTTATGGTGACTCCTCTAAAAAACAAACTCTTGATGCCTTGTTACCGTCATTAAATTTTCCTTAATTTCATTTACAAAGAAAGATCTTTCTTTATTTTTATTATCTGAAAGGCAAATGGGAATTTTTTTATGTACCTTTTGTCTGTTGAGACGAAACTCTGAAATTTATTTTCAATTAATTTTATCGGTATTTTCACCTTTCAGTTTCATAAACTAGTTGAAATTCTCCTTTGAATACATAATATTATAATATACAAGAAAATCTGGATTATCTGAGTTTCTGCTTTAACTGAATTTATTAATAAAAATTTTTAAAATCCTGTTATCCATTAAAAATGTCAAAAATGCTGCAGAAAATTGCCTTGTAATGGAAAACTTAGAATAATTTAGGACTTTTTTGTAAAGTAAAAGAACTTTATGTTAGAACCTAAACAATTTATATTATTTACGATTTTTGCTTTAACTGATCTTTTTGGTTATCAGAGTTTGTCTCAGTCCACATTAACCTTGGATAATCAGGACTGTCTTGTACTTTTAAATTTTAATAGAGTTTAAAACTAACTATTTGGTTGAAATGTAAATTAATACACTATTTCAACTCTAGTTAATTTTATTAAAAACAGGGTTGCAGATTTTGTATTTTAAAAAAATTAAAAATTGATTTATTTGATTTAAATAAGATTTTTTTATTAAAATGAATTAACAGTTCTGTACTTCCTGAAACTGATTTAAAATATATTGACATTATTTTGTAAATGATATAAGCATTACTAGACGTCACACTCTAATCTGTTTTGTGCATTAATTAATGGAATTAAAGAATGGAAGCAGTTTACTGCCATCTCAAGGGAGATGCTCGTTCTGAAAGGGTAAAGGAATATTTGTACCATTAGTTACTATAATTTTTATCATTCTTTTAATAACTGAAATTGTTAATTACTTTTGGAAAATCATGATTATGATTATATTTGATACATTCTATAAAAATCTGGCCTAATTTTTGCATAAAAATTTAAGTCAATAAAAATAAAATTAAATATTCTATCTAACTATTGATAGTTATGTATCAGAAAATTAGATTGGTTAACATGACTTAAAATACAATTGAATCCGCTTAATGTGATCACAATTGTCCAAGATCAGAATGATAACAATATCCGATTGATAATAATAATAATAAGCGGTTCTATATCACGACTGTGTAATCTCAATTGAAGCATTTAAAACGATATTCTTATGTGTATTTCGCAACTTAAACATTCTTAAAGAAAAATATAAAGTTGGATCATATAACCCTACTACATTATAATGACTCAATTTGTCATTATTATGTATTAAAATTGGCCTTCCAACGGGGAAAAAAAAGTTTTTAAGGGCACCAAATTTATATAACATTTTACGATATACCTACTGAGCACATAAAACGATACATTCATGTTGTATTAATTTGAGTAGAAGTGACCAGGACCCAGTCAATTTCGATAACATTATCCGATTGATAACATTAACCGTGATCACATTAAGGGGAGGCAACTGTTTAAGAGATTAAGCTAAATCATCAATAGATTTTTTAAAAGTTGATACCAGGTTTATAGGATTTTAATATCTGCTTCGATTATCATAATAATTGATTCCAAACCCTGCTATATACCCCATTTCACAATAAAGAATCAATATGGTATTAAAACTTGTTCTTGAAATTGCAGGCAATTTTGTGTAGAGTATTTTAAACTTAAACAGTATCTTTAACAATATTACAAATGTAGCAGAGTTTAAAAAATTATAATGCAAATAATCTTGCAACCATTTTTTAAGGGATACAAGAAATTAATTTCATTTTAATTGTGGTAGTTTATAACATATTTTATTTAAATCACATGATGTTTTTAATCAAGTGATTTAAATCAAGCAACCCTATTAAAAATTTCACTCATTTTACCATTGATCTTCTGCTCTAATTGCATAAGTGATATCTCATCCAAAAGAATAAATAAACAAGACTTTTACAACATTTATTTTATTACCTTATTTGAACCACGAAATTGCATCGTTCTTTTTCGTATTTACACAATGCACAGGAAAGACAAAAGAAATGATAAACCGGAAAAAACTTGCCAGTCAAAATATATTTAAGGAGGAATGAGTTCGAAACAGTGAGTAGCTAGAAAGAGAGTGAGTCCGTTTTTTTTTTAGTAAGCTACTTCCACAACAACGTAAAGCTGTGAGTGTTTGCTGATATGAAGTGGACATCTGAAAGAAACACGGAAGAGTTCAAAGTAATAGTGGAGAAGGATATGATTTGCTTTGCCATCAGGATGCTTGAGCGCTCACAATGTCTGGTACATTTCTTCTGGGTGTATCAGTCCATCTCCTGAAATTATTTGTCAAATTATTGGAAATTTTGCATAAATTTAACATTTGGATAATGTGCGTGATTTTTTACTATCCAAGTTAATTTCACTGAAATTTATAATTATAAATTACTACTTTTAAGTTAATTAGTAATTTAAACAATAATCTGAAACACAAAAGTACTTTAGTGAGGAAGAATTTAGTATTTCTTTAGGGGAAATAGAGATTTTTTAAACTTTTTAAATAAAAGTATTTATTTCTTGGGCATTTCACAGTATTTGTGACATTTTTGACTCTTAATTCGTGTCATAAATTTGTAATTTTATTTTTAAAATTTATTATTTTAAAAATAAAATTTATTTATTTTTAATTTTTTTATGCTGATTAGTATTGACGTAACCCGTATCTATGTGTCATTTGCAGAGAAATTTTTTTTATAAAATTTATTATTCTATATATAACATTAAAGAGACATAAGTTACATGTTACAAATGTTGTAAATATTGTGAAATGCCCCTTTTATAAAAGTTAAAGTGTGCAGATAAAACCAATTTCTTTAAAAAAAAAGAAAAGATATAAATATGTTTCTCCCGTTTCCCAATTAAACTTTATAATACCTCCTAAATTTTTTTATATTGGGCACTTATACGCGACAAGAATATCAGGAAAGTTTAACCTTATAATAAAAAATACTAGTTAATCAGCTTGTGAGTAAGAACTTGATGTACCATTTTGGTCTATGACTTTTTCTACCAGAAGCTTGGCCAAAGCAGGACTCCTTGAGATTTGATCTGCAAGCCAGTTGGATGACAATGGTCTGCAAAAAAGAGTAGTAAATATCAAATTATATTTTATAGATACTTATATACTTTTTAAAAAAAAATATTAGCTTCCTAAACCAAAATTTCTACTACAGAGTAAATCTATGTTTGATGAAATTTGTGATTTTGAATAACATTTAATTCTGTGATCTTCGTTTCAAGTATTATTTTTTTGGGAGGACGCATAGAATCTTGAATTAAAAAGTATCCCTAACCTCTTGGAAAATTATGTATTATGAAAAATATTTTTTACTAGCAGCAATTAAAAATACCTATTTTCTTATTAGAATATTAATTGAGAATGAAGATCTAAATATATAATGTTAGTCCCACCATTCCATAGAGACCTACATGTGGGCTGCTTATCAATATTTTTATCCGAAGTTTTAAAAACATTTCTGTAAAATAAAACCTTAGAACTTGTAGCTAGAGTTTTTTAAATTGAGTTGTTGAACGTTTGAATTGATAAAAAATACTAGATTTGCTTTACTTATATCCGTGGATGAAAAGAAACTGTAATTCTATACTGCGGTGGATTAGATCTACCACAAAAGGGATTAAAGTGACGCTCTCAATTTTCCTGTTTCTATCCAGGTAATCCAATTTAGCTCATTGTTACTGTGAAATTTTGAAGTTGCAAAAAATATTTTACTCCATGCCAAATACTATCGATTAACTTGATGAAGTATTAGAAGAATAAATTATAAGAGAAATTTTTAGATGAATGTAATCTTAACAATTTTATATTTATAATTGAACAAAAATCCTTGACGTTATGCAACATTACTATATTAAGAACGTGTTATTTTTCCCATTCTATTTTCTTAAGATAGGAATGTTAAAACCTTAACGCAGCCTTTTTTGTTCTAGATGTTTTTTAATTTGTTCCTTGTGTTATCTGGATATGCAACGATTAAATACACGGTGTCCAAACTGGAAAAATTCTAGAACCCTTGGTATATTATTAAGGATCTACTCATTAAATTTAATGTGGATTGGAGACCCTTAAAATTATTTCGGGATAAGCAGACCGTTTAACCACGCATATTCTCCGACAGTAGACTTTTTTTTGCCAGACGATTTATTAAATCCGTTTTTATAAACAGAAAGTTTAAACTGGATGAGTTGGAGAAGCATTTTAAAAATGTCATTCACAAATTCAACTAATTCGTTATTATTAAAAAATATATATTATGCTACAATGAGAGAACTGGATATCCATTGTAACGCTTAAAAAAATCGCTCATCCTTAAAGAAACCTCATAAGAGAATAGGTGAGTTTCTTAAACGTTTCTCACTACTTTATTCCTCTGCATACATTGTAGTCTTGAGGGGGACGTGTTGCATTGTGGGCAAACAGCTAAGGTTAGGAAAATAATTCAAGTTAATTTTTTTATGGTTTAGTGTGTTCTCAAAAACTTAATTAAATCTTTTTTTTTTCGCTAAAAGACCATCTTCTTACGTAACACAATGCAAAATGCTTCTTTTCTATGACCCCCCCCCCCAATTTTTATTTTGAAAGAACATTCTAAAAAAAACCCCTAGTCTAGATACCTAGTTTCAGTTTCCTAAAACATCATATAAATAATTTTGTTTCGTAAAAGTTCAAACATCTTAGAAAGTGAAATTTGATTATTTTTTTGGGAAATCAGAATTCAGACGGAACGTCATCTCCAAATCAAATCACCTTTTAAAATCTTAACCTCATTCGTTCGCTCACTATGTCCACTGTAACGATTCCCCCACCTAAAGATTTTAAGTACCACCCTCACCTGGAAAGGTCCGCATGCAGTCCGAGGTCTTCTAGGGTGTCTGCCTGCATCCTCTTGCCGAATCCTCTGGCCGTTGATAGGGCTGCATTGCGGAATCCTCTCTTCTGGCGGGCGGGCCCTGCCTGTGCCAAACACGCCACTGCCACCACCACCACGACTGACACCAGTAGGAGGCTCGAGCGGCTCATTTTCGTTAGGCCTGCACAAAGAAACGATTTTGATAAAAAGTTATGGAGGTCACAGGTCCCTAAGGGGCCATTCATTAATTACGTAAGGATGATTTTGGAAATTTTTGACTCCCCCTACCCCCATGTAAGGGTACGTAAGATTTTTCAAACCCCTCCCCCCTATTCTTACGTAAGATTCCATTTCGTTCTTCAAAACAATAAAATGTTAGAAGAGGATCAGTTACACTAAAACTCTCAGTTTGATGAAAACCAAAGATTTTTATTTTTCAACAGATAAGTAATGTTCTTGCTGTCAACTAGATATTTTAAAGTTTTTCTGGCGCTATTCAACAGTAATTTGATTAGAATAATTGGAATTTGTTTACATTAACTTGGAAAACCTTACGTAAGAATGAGTTTGACCCCCCCCCCTCAAGTAAGGGTATATAGAGATTTTTCCAACCACCCTCTCCCTCGGCATCCTTACATAATTAATGAATGACCCCTAATAATTTCAACAAAGAATGAATTATCACAGCTATCTCTAATTAGTTTATTTGGCTTAAAATACACTTTCATAATACTCATACCACATAGGAAAAAATTTATTTCATTGGTAAATAATATTGCACTATTTAGGCGTTTATTATAAAAACTATTTATGAAGTTTTAATCACATCCTTCTGTACAAGATCCAGGAACCATGTTGCAATTCCTCCTTTCAATGTGAGTAAAAATACTAAACATGAAAAGCGAAAGATTCTAGAAAGGTCAAACTATCCAATGATTATTCTACTTGAAAGAAAGTTACAAAATCATTTCCCAATAAAATGATGTTTTGATGTTTCTTTTACCAAATAAGAGGATCAAGAGAAGAGTGCAGAATCGTTCTTGTCCGAGCTTCTTCAAAAAGCGTATCGAAATTCATATTTCGATATCTGAGTCAAGATTACGTGGTTTGGTTTGAAGAGTTTTCTCCAACTTGGAACGTGGCTGGGTTAAAAATGAATAAATCAAGAAAAAAAGTGTTTGAAATATATTTTCGCCACTTCTTTAAATTCAACTAGTTTAAATTTCGTATTCTCTTTGTCATATTTTTTAGAATGCTCTAATTTTTTACTTCATTGTGAATATTTTGAAAAATTCTGACTGATGAGAAGATAGACGAGTACAATAAAAATTTTAATTGTAAATTCTCAATGAAAAAATTTACATTAGTTAAATTTTTAGAGAAAAGCATTTTTTAAATAAAGAATTTTTTCTTTTGTGTGTTAAGCTGAAAAAAGGAATTATGAGGATGACATATTTTACAATCGGGAAAATAAGTTTTTGTATTTGGTTATCAGAATGTAGAGATATCAGCTATATTTGGATTTAAATGCTTTACAAATTATATTATAACGCAAAATAATATTTGAAAGGAGAAAAAAAACCTGTCAACAACTCAAGAATTAGTTTCATGCGACCCTTTATGAAATCTAGATATACTATAAATAAGACACATCAGTGAATCAACATTTTTATCAAGAAAGTATTAATTACTAATTCAGCTAAAGAATAATTTATAACAAATTAAAGGTAGCATTTATAGCTACTTTTTTTTTTCGAGATTTCCCCCCCCCCTCCTCCCCCCCCGTTTTTTTTTCGTATTTTCTATGAACAGGCCAGAGACTTTTATGTTGGCTTTTCCTACAGTTTGTTATATGAAGGAAAAGAAGGTTTTACAGGAAACATCTCGATGTGTGTATTGCAAAAAAACAAACCCAAAGACACGTTCTAAAACGTTATTGTTTTAGAAAAATAAAATCAGTCAATTTTATGTACAACATTGGGAAAAATTGTTTTAAAAAATTTCTTAAATTTTAAAAACTGCTTGAAAATTTAAATTAAATTTAATTTCAAAAGTTTTTTCTTCTGATCTATATTCACATTAATTTTGTAAGTAATTATTTTCAAGGTTTTAGAAATAAATGAAAAAGAGTAATTTTACTATTATGGAATTAAATCACTTTTGATAAGTATGTTCTATTTTATAAACTATACTCACTTACAAACTTTTCCAAGTCGTATGAAATAATGTATCTTTATTAGTTCCCTTCCAATAAAAAAAGCAATTAATAAATAGCTTTAATTTAAGGCAAAGATAAAGTTAATGAAGACAAACAATTATATATTAACATAATTTAAGACAATAACCTAATTTTGTGGTATTACTTTATTTTCATTCATTGTTAAACAGACTCATAGAATTATCAAAATCATTTGATATCCTTCGAAAAGACACTTACTTTATGCATCAAATTAACCTTCCTCTATAAGTCTTTTTACTTTGTGTTCAACTGAAATAAATTCGAAGACTCGATTCTTTTTATGCCCAAGTATTGGTAATATCCAATAAACTCTCCACACAAAGTATCTTTGATGCTTTTTAATGATCAAAGAACTAAAAAAATGATCGGTATTTTTACAGAAGAACACATTCGAAAGCCATTTTTATGTCCGTGATCTCTCATTAGGAATTTATTTAGATTGCAATTAATGAGACAGCACCGTCGGGTTCTATTTTCGCTTTCCTCAACTAATTAAATTCTGCAAAGAGCTTTTTGCTCCCAGAGATCGTTATACTCCGCGGTAGAACATTTTTTAAAAAAGGATTTACTAACTAAAACCATGCATAGGCGTGTCTTTGGCTTTGTGATATCTCATAAGCCTTAATGATTGAATTCACTGATTATACGACTTCTTTCACAAAGACGGCTTCTTCTCGCATTATTTCAGTGTAAGAGTGACATGGAAATGGTACATAAGTGCACGCTTAACTCTAACTAATGTGCGTCAGGGGAGTGTGGAACGAAACCAAATTCTGGAGTTCACTTATTTTATCTAATTTTATCGAGTTCTTTTTAAAGAAAAGAAAATGAGATCGCTTTCTCTGTTATTGATAGATTTTATGGTCTGCTTGTTCATACATTTAACACATTAATGATAACTTTGGATGTTTAATGATGGGTTAAGTTAGTTGAGTCCCATTTATTTGTTACATAGTAGGTGTATTATTGAATTAATTTTCCGATCTTAATAGCTTATAATTGCTATGCCACGTAAACTTTATGATGAGTAACTTTGTGACGAATATGAATTAGGTGTAATTTTATGGTACGTCGAACGCAAATTTTTCATGCAGCTATTTTTGTTTGTTAAATATAGAATGTTTCTCATTCAATGATCCCTCAAGTAGAGAATTTTTCCAGAGTGCTAATTCCTCAGAAAAGTATATCCGTTGAAAAATAAAAGAATGAAGAGCGGTAAAAAGAAATAAAAATAAGTGTATAAAAGTTTAATAAAATAAGATAAATAAAATATTTAAAAAAAAATAAGTTTTCATTAGCAGAGCCCCGATGGATACTTCTAAAAATTATAAAAAATAGGTTTTAAAGAAAATTTTTCAAAAAGAATTGCTAGAAGAACAAACATAAAAAGAGGATGTTATTATGTTAAGTTCAAAAATAATACTATAATTTATAAAACTGATACAAAATATGTATAAAATTTATTGTATATTTTCTAAATTGATATAAATTACAATAACATTTTTCTGAACTTCCTTTTAAATCACAATTACTTCCCTTATTTTAGATATGAGAATGGAAATATCGAATAAACTTAAGAAGACTTGAAGAATAAATTTTAGCATACAATGCTTGAAATGTTTACTTATAGTTTTTTAATATTTTAATATGAATTCATTTTTAAATATAATACATAGATAGCGTACAACCTTAACCATTCAAGAAAAATAGAATGTACATATTTTTATTTAAAAAATCCTAAAAAAAGTTATTTCATATTATTTCCTATGCAATTAAAATACATATGAATTTCATTTAAATTAGAAGTTACTTTTGGAAGTTAATTTTTTTTCCTTAGCCTTTCTCTCACTCTGAGGTTACATTTTATTAATGAAATGATAGCGGAATTTTAATATTGTATTACTTTTTCATTCATTAGAGAATGTTTTAGAAAAAAACGCCTCTGCATTTTCATTAAAAATACACACCGTTTTAATTTCATAATTCTGTGTGTCGCTCTTTTATTTTTATGGGTTTTTTTTTTGGCTTTTCTTACTTCTAAGAGAAATGACTCCTAAGATTAATCATAAAATAAAAGGCGAGAAAAAGAGAAAAGCTACAAATATAAGAACGAGTTTGAAAGGTTGTTTCCCTGACCATTTTTCATGTTTATTTTATGAAAATATCTAGAAACAACTGAGTTTCATAGAACACATAGAATTTTGTGAAACAACTTCGCCTGAAAAAGCACTATTTTCACAATATTCACGATAATTTCGTGATTTTTTTCAGTGATTTTTTTATAATATTGGTAACAGTATTCGTACTAAAGTTTTCTCTCCATCTTCTTTAGTTTTTTAATTAATTTTTTAAATATTTTTATTTTACCGCTAGGGGCGCTGTAAGTTCTCTCAATGGATTCTTCATAGCCACTTACCTAGGGGTAGAGTAGACCTTACTTTCATGACTGTAGGAGACGTTGTTTCCAAATAAAAGCCATGAAAGGGACTTTTGAAACACCCTGTATACAATTTTGTCCAAAAAAAATGCTAAAGTTAGAAAAATTACTGTTTTATTTTCTTAAAAGGAAAACTAAGTAATCCTTATTTAATGTAGTTATTCATAAGCTACATAAAAGCCATAACAATTTCAGGTTAAGATGAAATCTGAGATCAGACGATAGAGGTCCGATTTCGGGAATCCTCTTAGAAATCTCGTAAACCCAGATCGTTTCTCACCTGAAACCCCAGCTCAAGTGCCTTTAAAACCCATTGATAAGTGTAAACTGTAGAGGAGTTGGACCAACCGTTTGAAAGCGGTTGCTGCAAATTGATTGAGTACCGATTGTTAAGTGGTCGGAAAATGCGTTGTCATGGTTACGGCACGGTCCCACATTCCGATAAAGTGAGTGCTCTTTTACTGGTCTACTTTGTATATTGTGAAGTGATTCCGTATTCTCACATTGCACTTGCGAGGAACTTAAGCTTGTACCACTTTACCTGTCACGGTTGGAAAAACTATTGGGATCATTATAGTGAAAATCGGAGCCTAGAGGGGTTACATAAGGGGTTGGCGCATTCTAAACCCAACTAGCTTTAAGGTTTTGCATTGGAATTATATAAAAATAATAGATTCAGCTTTGGTCATTATTCTAGTTCTCTACAGTGTTACAGTAATGGTCCCTTTTATTCAATGTGAAATCCTAAAAAAAATTAAGACGAAATATTGAGAAATAGTTTCTTTAACAGTTTTACAAAAGTTTCTATAATTAACTTCCCAGATTGCAAAGATTTTACTGCTTTGATAAAAAAACTCAAGTTTTAAATCAAGAAAAACAAATTAAACTTTTTAAAGCAATTATTTGAATTAACTTTTGATAAAAAAAAATTGATTATCCAACTGGAGTAAATGTAGTTAAGGATTTAAATTTTTTCAAAGGAGGCATTTCTTTCGTTATCAGAAACCAACCATCATTTGTCAGCATTAGATCTCTTACTGATTACTTTTGGGATTTAATTTCCATTTGAAAGTCTTACCTTTCTTCTACTTCTTGAAACAGATTGATATTTTTCTTTTTCAAAACACTTGAATACAAACCATGAGTTAACAAACGAAATACACTTAAAAGAAGATCAGTAAATTGAAATTTTTTGTGACAATTTTTTCCTTTTTAAACTTTTTCACCTCAATTGAATAATTTTAACATAAATGTTGTTTTAAAAATCATTTAAAAATGTTTTTTAATACCAGCATCAAATTTAAAGTTGATTTTTTTGTTCTTGTACGTCATTGTTGTGATTTTTCTCTCTAGCATTTTATGCAGAAAATTTTAAAACACAAGTACCTATTTTTTATCAAGATTATTCTTAACATATTCATTAATATTCCAATTTTGAATATTCCTCATCAAACAATGAATAGGTAATTGCATTAGATTTTCAAGTAGTATCATAATTTGCGTAAAGTAATATACCATTTATAATAGCTAAACTGTTATTTATTGTTTATTTTTGTATATGAAGGAGTGGAAAGAACATCGAGAATATCTGAATTTTCCGATAAAAACTCCTCCGTAAATCTCTCCTAAATTTATATTCCAGGCCCTCAAATGCTTCCTGATAAAATAATATTCAAATATTCTACCCAAAAGCTCATCGAAAACACATAAATGCCATTGTTTTTCCAAATCAAAGATTATTTCACACCCTAAAACTCATTTTTAACAGCTCACAAAGCCTTAATTAAAACATAAAACCCCTTAATGAATATTTATTAAACGTCCCCGAACGTAAACAAAAACGTCCTTCATAAACCAAACGATATAGAAGAGACTCCCGCTATTTTTTCTCAACCTCCAGACATAACCGAGAAGGTCGCCCACCCCTAAACGTAAAACAGACCATTACAAGGACACAACTTTACAGAGAGATATAAGGGCATAAATTTCCACTTTGTATGCGAAGCTGCTTCTGTTTTTCTTTGGTGTAGGGGGGCCGCCTTTTATAGATTTCCCCATAAAGAGACTCGACACCATCGTAGGGGAGGTTTTTACATTTTCATTGCGTCCAGGCTCCCACGGTCTTCATATATCTAAAGGGCGTATTGACCAGTGTTTCCGTTATGAGTTGCTTTTATGCGATGGGCGAAGATGGGGATGGAGTTGAGTTGTTGGGAAGAGAAGCTTTCGTGTTCAAACGATGATCAAAATTAAAGATAATTCACCTACGCTGTTAGTAGTGGTTCGACTTGTTGTTAGTAGATAATAGTTCAGTTAAAGATTGTTATGTAGAGGCTAAAACACACTTAACTATCAATCTTCACCGTACAAAAATAAACTCTAAGCGTTTATTACCTTGCTCTGTATTTAGTCTTATCTAAAGATAAGAACTCTTCTCTGAACTACGGAATTTAAATGCGTTTTGAGAAATTATGTATTTATTGCAAATGCATTAAAATATGTTTAATAACATTTAAAAACATTTTGGCTACAGAAACGGTTATTTAAGAATATAACGGTATTGAAAGCATTTAGCCGAAAAGAAATTTATTCATTTTGTGTTTATTCTTCAGTAGGTATTTCTTTTTTTTTAATTTTTTAGTTTACGTAATCAAATAGAAGAAACATTAAATGAATACAAATTTTATGAATAAACAGTATTTTAATATTTGTTAAAAATCTAACATAGTACTCAAGACTCAAGACTTTTTGTCAGATAAAAAGGCATAGACTTTTTATCTGACAGAATTATTTCTATGAGTTACTCACTTTTGAAACAGCGTTAAAAGAACAAAAAACTTATCTCTTTTTTTTCTACAAGTGTTAACACTTTTGACAACGGAAATCATTTCATATCTTTTTTTTAAGTTCATTTCTTTAGAATACTTTAGTTAGATGACAATTTCTTCTTAATAAGTTATTGTCATTTCTAGAACATCTTAAAGATAAAGAAAATCATTCTGGAAAGACCAGATCTCCATTTTAGGATTTCCGTTTCGGTTGTTTTTATACCTCGATTTTTTTATGTTATGAACGTAAATTATTTAACTTAAAAAATATTTTTTCTGAGTTCAGTATTATAGATAGGCGTGTTGAAAGTTCTATCAATTTTGTTACTTAATAAAAAAATTATAATAATTTAAAAAAGGCAAATAAATTAAAAATTATAATACCTTTAAAATTTCTAAAGTTCCTATTAGTTAACGAAAACATTCAGTGGTGTACTTAATTTTTTTTGCAGTTTATTTTTATTTATTGCTATTAAAATATATGTTATAAGTTGTATTTATAAGTTATTTTAAGTATCATTTGCAAGAGAAAATTAAAGTCAAATAAGAGAAATAAATGGAAAAACTGTATAATTTGAAAAGTATAAGAATAATTTAAACTAATTGTGGTTATTTATTGAAATATTAAACTTCTTGAACCTTTTCAGTAATCTAAAACGATATTGAAATCAGCCAAAACTAAGAAAAAAAACCCATACGTGTATTCCTAGCTAATGGATGACATTATTAGACTCCGAGATCCTAAAAACTCTTCTACCTAAAGCTTTGTAAGATAACTCAATTTAGACTACACACAAAGGATTCGAGATCTCGAAGCGATATACAAATAGCGACCAGCTTAGAATTAAGTCCGAAAAAGTTGCTAATAGGTTCGAAAGTATTCCAAGAGAAATTCCTCACCTACCACAAATTTTTTGTTACTATCCTCTACCAATCGAAACCAGTCTCGAAAGTGCTACCAAAAAGAAACGTTCTTTTCAAGAGTAGAAGACAAAGCCTCACTCTGTTGATTCGATTACGAAATTTTTATATTCGGACAGCGTGCGCCATTTTCTACGTTCCTCGGCTATTCATTCGATGTGCGTACGAACGAAATTCGCCGATTTTTCAGGAAATAAATAAATATCAAGTTTGTTTCTGCCTGTTGTAGTCACTCCGAGGGTGTTTTTATTATTTTTTTGGGATACATTTTTATTGCGTTAGGAATATTGTACGAATATGTTGAGCATTTTACTGACAAAGGAATTTTCCTTTCTGAAAGAGTCAAAACTACGAAATGAATAAGTTTGAGTTTGCTTTGAAGGAATAGTATAACTACTTTAAAGAATAGATACATTGATTTTTAGATATACGATACAAAAGAATTAATAGTTAAGGTTTTCATAGTAAAAGTGTTTGGAATAGAACACCAAAAATTGAAGAATGAGTAAAAAGTTAAATTAAGATTTGATAACCAAGAAAGTTTTACAATGATTTCAATTTATATTACCTAAGTTTTTTAAAATGGTTTCAAAAGAGAATTTATTCTTATTTATTTTAACTTTATCTCATCTTAATTTATTTTTAAAATATTTATTAAATTCAACACAATATATTCATCGTTTTATGAGTATTTCTTAAGAATTTATAAAGAAAAAAAAACCCTTTTCTTTTGGGGTTAGAATTTTTCAAAACATTAAAATAATTTACAAATGAGAGATAATGCTGTTATTTTATTATTAAATTTTAAAACCTATAAAATTAAGAAAATTTTCAGAGTTTTATTTAAAACAGTAGGGTTTTAAACTTTATTTTATTTGCGGTCAATAATTTAACTCTACCACAGGTTTGCATACAGTTCCCTTCAATTTCGATAGTAACACACAAGAAAGGATCTTTTGACAACAACTTAAAGGGAAAACAAGCGTTGATAAGTCAAAATTTAATAGTAATATAAAAAATTATTGTGTTTATAAACACTCGTTTTCTCTTTAAGTTGTTGTCGAAGAATCCTCTTGTTACTATCGTAATTCTAAATTACCCAATTAACCATCTAATAATAATAGAATTGATATAATTAAAGCTTTTTTGCTAACCAAACTAATGAATAACAGTATTTTAATTATGTTTGCTTCATATGATACTTTAAACTAGTGCTTAATATTAATTATACAATTATTTTTTTTAAGATGAAATTATAATAAAATGATAACGGCATTATCTATCATACGTTAATTATTTCAAATCCCAAAAGGAAAGGGTTTTAGGAATTCTAAAGAAATACTCATAAAACGATGAATATATTTATTGAATTTAATAAATATTTTAAAAATAAATTGATACTTATCAAATAAAATTGAAACAAGTTTCAGAAACTTTTCTAAACTGCTTGTATGTAATTTGCACTTATCACATGATCCGTTTTTAGCAAGCAAAAAAAAAATGTTTCAATCTTGAAAAAACATTATACGAGATTGCTTTCAAACTTCAAAAGATTTAACACTTTCATTTTATTTGTGGTTAATAATTTAACTCCCCCACGGGGTTACAAAGCGTTCCCTTAAAAATACTACTTCCAACCACTTTTTCCTATCAAATTTGAATTAAAAGGAATAAAACCCAGAAAAGACACACAGAAATCTAACTTTGAATGAAAGTAAAAAATATTTTTTTGAGGAAAACTTTGACTGGATCATTAAATTCCGATGAAAGAGAGGTCCATACAAACTTCACTGCAACATTATAATTACGAACACTAATGTGAACTTGCTCTTACAGGTGAAAAAAATATTCACCAGTCTGGAAAGAAGTAATAGAATAATAAAGTAAAAAAAAAAAATGCTCCCAAGACCCTTAGAAAGTTCTTACGCTTTCATTAAGATTTTCGAAATGTCTTCCCTTTTAGAATATTAAATATTAAAGATGTCACTCGAATGGAGAGTTCGAAACTCGAAAGTAAAATCGACAAAAAGAGTTTTAAAACCTTCAACTTTTGAATGTGTTAGTGCATAAGAAAAAAACGATTCTCTTTGAAGCTAGGAAGGTGGAGTTTTATCATCTTGTTTGAATTTCCGTCATTTTTTTTTGGAGCTGTGAAGAAAACTTGATTTTAGTTTCAGCAGATGTTTGGTGTTGTTACGGACATCTTAGTGTTTTGTGTCACTAATGTTATTCACAAGCAAAGCTAGAATGCTAGGAAAGAACAAATATTTATTTTTTGTATATTGTTAAAAATAATAAAACAGAAGCTTTTAAAAGCAAAGCGTTTTATTTACAGCTTAAACAAAAAGACAGTGCAAGAACTGAGTGCATCATCATATCCTGATCATACAACAAAAGCAAAACAAGCATATTTATATACTTGGACGACTGCGGGACTACAACCTAATTATCATATACTTAACATAACCGCAGTCGTCTTCTTCCCTTGGAAAAATAACAGGCTCGTCCCGGAGTACTTCTCCGGGAGCTGAAATGCGACACAGGAAAAATAGCATTACCCCAACAAGTGGCCCCCTAATGCTCTATTTTTGCATTACAATTATTTCTTTGATTAAGGCCATCAAATCCAAACAGTTGGAGACAAAAATTATCAAGTCCACTTTTCACATAAGGTTTAGTAAAACCGTCAGCATGATTTGATTTACTTGTAACAAATCTTAAATCAAATATTTTATCTTTAACAAGATTTCTAAGAAAATGATACTTAACATCGATGTGTTTTGTGCGGTGATTTTCTATAGGGGAGTGGGAAAAGTCAATTGCCGCTTGGTTATCACAGAACAAAACACAACGATTTACAATAGTTTTCAAAAACTTAAATTCTCTAACAATGTTACCAATCCAAAACAGTTCCCTAGCCGCTTCAGCTAGAGAAACATACTCTGCTTCCATACTCGAGAGTGATACACACTTTTGCTTATAAGTTCTCCAGGAAATAGGAACCGAACCCAGACAGACAACCATTCCTCCTATTGATATACGGTCATCCCTATTGACCGCAAAGTCAGAGTCAGAAAAGCATTTTAGTTGCAAGTCTTCAAACCTTGAAAGATCCAAACTATAATGCCTAGTGTCATTAACATAGCCTAACAATTTCAATAATGAGTTCCAATGAGCCATTCCTGGATTGGATTGAAACTGCGATAACACATTTACCGCATAACTGATATCCGGTCTAGTACGGTTAGCAATGAAACTTAAACATCCTAGAATGTTTCTAAAAGGCAATTTTGACATTTCTCTTATATCTTCCTCAGAAGATGGACAATCAAGTTTAGTCAATACCGTACCTTTTGAAATGGGAAGAGAACTGTTTGGAATCTGAAATTTACAAAATCTTTTATATACCTCAAGAATGTAATTTCTTTGGTGGATAAAAACTTTATCACCACATTCTTCAAACTCAATACCCAACAATTTCTTTGTTTTTCCCAACATTTTAATATCAAAATTTTCTCCCAACAAAATCAGCACATGATCTAGATATTTTTGATTTTTAGAGAAAACAACAATATCATCAACGTAAATCAGTAAAATTACGCTATCGTTTAACACATAAACACAGTTGCACCACTTGATCTTTTTAAATTTAAGAGTTCTTAAAACAGAATCAAACTCTAGAAACCACTCACGGCCAGATTGGTGAAGTCCATACAATGCACGGTTCAACTTACACACAAAATTTGGTTTCTCAAGTCTCAAGATCAACATACCCTTCTGGTTGGTGCATAAAAATTACTTCCTTTAAACTCGCATGCAAATAAGCACACTTTACGTCTAGTTGACAATAAACCCATTTCAGATAACAAACACAAAGTGCAAAGAAAAATCTGATAAGTGCAAAACTGACAACAGGACTGAAAACCTCGTCATAAGTTTGACCTTTAATTTGGTTAAACCCCTTTGCCACAAGTCGTGCTTTATATCTAAGGATTTTGCCCTTTTCATCCTTTTTTAAGTCAAAAACCCACCTGTTGCCGATAATTTTGGCATTCTGAGGTGGTGATACCAGTTCCCATACCTTCCTATCTTTTATAACCTCCATTTCCTCGTCCATAGCCCTCGACCATTCGTCACAAAATTGGGACTTTTTAGCTTCCCTATAACTATGGGGAATTACCTCAACATTATGGGCTTCAGGTAAACCTTTTGGGGGTGTCCGTTTTGAAATCGGACCAGAAAAGTGATTTTTCCCACTAAAATCAAAAAGACCTTTCTCAAATTTGATTTTACGTTTATTGCAGTACTTCTCTATGTCATAGTAAGATCTCAATCTCGTTTTAGAATTATCTGCATAATAGTAAATATCAACCCTTGAACCATCAGGTCTAGGAACGGGTTTTCGAACCCATGGAATGCTATCACATGGTATGGTTCTCTCACTCTTATCCTCACTGTCAGAATCAGAAATTTCAGATGAACCAGACTGATCGGTGTCAGAAGGTGCTGTTACCGTTATCAGTGGTATAGTTACCGTTAACTGATCATCTGCTACAAAACTGACTGGTTCCACCGGAACAAATTCATCATCCGAAAATGATATCGGTGAATCAATTTTGAAGTAAGCCACATTTTGTTTCTTGAGGCCCAGGACTGCTTCCACACCTTTTACATTTTCATCAAAATTAACGTTTGACGTTTCGATAACTTTCCGATCATCTTTAAGCCAAATTCTGTAACCCCGGGTCTTTTGGGCATAACCTACCAGAATACCCATTTTGGCACGCATGTCCAATTTCCTTCTCTTTTGCTTTGCTACCCCAACATAAGCAACACAACCAAACACCTTGAGATGTTTTACTGACGGTTTGTTGCCGCAATACAGTTCAAAAGGGGTTTTCTCCCTTTTTAAGCAAATTCGGTTTCTTACATAAACAAAGCAAAATAAAGCTTCGACCCAAAATTTATTATCCAAACCGCTAGAGTTTAACATGGCTTTTACTCCATCAAGAGCAGTTAAGTTAAACACTTCAGCCAACCCATTTTGTTGAGGGGTGTAGAAATTTGTACGCTCATGCTTAATACCTTGGTCTGAAAGGAAAGTATTAAACTTTTCATGACAAAACTCCATCCCATTGTCGGTGCGTACATTTATGATTTTAGTATTCAAAAATCTCTCCGCTCTTAACTGAAATTTAGTAAAGCAGTCAAAAACATCCGATTTATGTTTCATAGGAAACACATACGCTTTTCTCGAAAAGTCGTCTATTATCGACAGGTAATATACGCACCGTGAATGACTTGGAGTTGGTAAAGGCCCGCACACATCCATGTGCAAAAGTTGTAAAGGTTTAGTAGATCTAACACTACCAATAGCCTTATAAGAAACCCTCTTGGTTTTAGCAACTTTACAACTACTACATGTAACACTTGATGACTTAAGATTTGGCAATCCCCTTACAGCATTATTTTTCAAAGTTTCTAGAATATAATCACGATTAATGTGACCATAACGCTTATGCCATAAATCTACATCATCTGTAACAGTTACCGTGTTACCTTTAGCCTTTGATTCATTTTTCACATTGGTACTACCTTGGGTTTTAACCTTACCAGTGGTTTTAACACTTTGAGATCGTTTCTTCACGTTCTCATATTTAGGTTTAACAAAATACAAACCATCCTGACGTTTACCATAGAACAATTTCTTACCACTAGGAGTAAAGACAGTTAGCTTTCCAGAAGAGCCTAAAAAATAACAGCCATTTTTCTCTACAATAGACCCAGAAAGTAAATTCCGTCTTAAATTTGGCGAATACATACAGTCATGAAGAAATATATCATGTTTTATACCTTTCAAATACACAGTAAACTTAACAGTGCCGATACCTTCAATTTGACTCTCAGCATTATTAACAGCCAAAGATATACTAGCATTTTGAACAGGCTTATAATCTATAAACAACTCTCTGTTATTACAAAAATGCCCAGTAGCTCCCGTATCTATAACCCAATTATACCTATCTTGCACTTCAGTTTGACAAGCAATAGTTTCAATTATAAGAGAATCCCGTTTACTTTCAGTTAAGTTTGAAAACTCACTGTTAAAATGAAAAGTCACAGAATTACCCTCTAACTTGTTTTCAATTAAACCTGTTGAATTCTTAATAGGGCACTTTGAAATTAAATGACCAAATTCATTACAATGAAAACATGGACCAATTCGCTTTGGATTGTTCTTAACCTTTTTATCAGACTTTAATTTTCCTCTAACTTGGTTATATTTAACACTCTTAGAATAACCACGACACTTAGAATCACTTAATATTACATCTCTACTAGCACTATTAGAATTACAACTTGTACCATAGGCACCTTGCGCCTGTAAAGAATCACCACAATCCCTTTTTAGTTGAGTAAGTCTGGTTTCTTCCATAACAAGTTCTTTTTCTATAGTATCAAAAGTAAACTTAGAATCTTCCCACCTGTAAATGTTCTGGACTATTCCCTGAAAGTCTCTTGGGAGGTACCTTATAGCTTGAAAACCTTGGTAGATATCTTTCAGAGGGTGTCCGGCATCTGCAAGTCGGGCGACAGCTGATTTTAGTCGGGCACAGAAGATACTGATAGATTCCCCCTCAGTGGGACGTATATTGAAGAACTGGTCCATGAGGTGAATTACTCTGGCACGCGACACTTGCTCAAAAGTGTCCTTCAGGATCTTCCATGCAGCAAGGCCATCGGAAGCGTTGGTGATGAGAAGTCTGTACTCCGGCTCCAAGCTATAGTAGATCGTAGAGTAGCATCTGGCTTTACGCTGGTTATAGTCTTGTATTTCCCGACGAGACATCTTGTCATCTTCAAAAGCAGGCTCGCTACCATCAATAAAAGAATAGCAGCCTCTGTCCATGAGCAGAACTTTAACATCATTCTGCCAGGTATGATAGTTCTCGCCATTGAGCAGCGTAACACTCCTTGAAAGTTCAGAGTCCGGTTGCATTCCAAATACGTGGCCCCCGTCGCAGCAATACTCTTAGCTCGGAATAGGGGTTTGTTGATCCTTCAACTTTAAAGGCATTCTAATTCAGAGATTTTACGCGATGGGCGATCTGGGCGGCCCATAACCATTAATAAAACAGAAGCTTTTAAAAGCAAAGCGTTTTATTTACAGCTTAAACAAAAAGACAGTGCAAGAACTGAGTGCATCATCATATCCTGATCATACAACAAAAGCAAAACAAGCATATTTATATACTTGGACGACTGCGGGACTACAACCTAATTATCATATACTTAACATAACCGCAGTCGTCTTCTTCCCTTGGAAAAATAACAGGCTCGTCCCGGAGTACTTCTCCGGGAGCTGAAATGCGACACAGGAAAAATAGCATTACCCCAACAAAAAATAGTTAAATTTTTGTGTGCTGGAAAAAGAGAGAAATCCATGTAAATGTTTTAAAATTTTAGCTTTACTTTAATGTTTAAATATTACGTTTCAATTTCATCTACTATTTGTAATCTTATTAACTCCGTATAAATATTATTTTTGATACTTTCAAACAAAGTTTTCTTATTGGATGTCTTTTGAAAGTTTGTAATTGCAAAACCAAAGCAAAAAATGCTGTCTAAGGAATTTAATCAAAACCGAATATTTTAAAAAAGTATAAATAAAACAGAATTTTTTTTTGTGCTATTAGTATAATAAAACGAAATAAAAATCGGGGCCATTTTTTAATAAGATGTATAACATTACTAAAAAACTAATTTTTATTTGACTACTGATTTTCCAAACAATAGGAGAACAGAATAAAAAGAAATGTACAGTATTTTTTAACAAAAATATTACACCCAATATGAGAACTTTTCCAATCTTTTCTTTTTATAAAAAATACAATTCCTCTCAATTAATAATTAAATCCTGACGCCTTGGAACTATGTTCGCTTTCTGAAAAAACTTCATTTGTTTCTCAATTAACTAAAGACAACACCAAGTAAATGATACACGTTTTTTAATCAACGAAACTCGAACTTGAATAATTGAAACATTTTCAAAATCAGAACCACGAATTAAAAATTGAAATTAAGTGAATTCTAAAATACATACAACAGCAATGCTAATCAGATATTCCTGAGTCGAAGCAATGAAACTCACTAATTAAAACGGTCATTGAGATAACTTAATTCGATTGTGAATTTATTAATATGCTAATTCTGTGACTTAATTTTTAAAATGTCTTTTGTTACCTTAACAGTTTTGTTAATTGGAATGTTTCTTACATGTTAAAAATTTATCTATTCCTGTGTATAACTTTAAACTTTGAAGCAAGCAACAGAATTTCGTGTATATTTTAAGGTCGGATTTCATAAAACTAAGGATTGTTGTTCAGAACAGAATAGAATAATTAAATGAGATAATAACGAACACGTTTGCATAATTTTTGCTGAAAATTTTCATTTTAAACTAATCTTTTAATTGAATTTCATTTTGGATTATGGATAAACTGTATAATATTAATGTGTTTAATCTTGTTATTTCATAGAACACTTATTTTGCAGATTCATATTAATTTTTATCATTGATTTAAGGAGTTTAGAGTACCTACGCTTGCCCGATTTATGTAAACATTTATACAGCATTTCGAGTACCGTAAACCGTACCGTATTTGAACTACAGAATACCATTTGCATATTCTGGTATAATTTTTACGGTATTAACGTAGGAACTTCCCGATAAGCGATATCATAGTATTTGCTAGTTTAGGGCTCAAGTTTGTTGTTTAACTTTGGCAGATGTGATAGTTACGGGTATTTTAACTTCGTATGTGTCTGCATATAGTACATCCAAATATTAGAATAACGTTTGTTTTACGTAATAGGTTTTAGTAATTTTAAATGATGGGTCTAATAATAAGTATTTTTATTTAAGAAATTATAAAACATTAATTGTTATTTAAACATTTGCATTAAAATAACATCTTTTCTGGAATACACACCAATATTTTAAAACTAACTACCTAACAATGGTTTTGTAAATATACTACTATTTTCTTCATCTCTAAGAAAACTTTTAGAACTTTTTTTTAAATAACTCATGAAGTTAAAATTTAAAGCATTTATTTGAAAATCGGGATATTAAGAACCATTTAAAAGTTATGACACACAATTATTAATTAATTCCCACGATTATTATTTTTGTCACAATTTTTATTTCCCTTTTTGTCAAAAGTTGTTCCATTTCGGAGATTTCCCTTCCGAATTGTGTGATGTTACAATCACAATATGAAACTTAAACACCTTTAAATACAATTTTAAACTTAAGGTTCTACTTCCTCATATCTGAATTTTTTAAATTAGTAGCTATTTGCCTCACATTTGGTTAAACAAACTATCAAAAGAGGATGTCTTTTTTTAGAACTTAAACATTTGTGGAAAAAAATTAAAGTAATGTTACAGCAAAGTTTTAACGCACAACTTTATGTAATACATACCAAAAAAAAATCCCTCTCCTCTAAAAGTATTTCGAAATTCGCAAGCGTCCCTCAGATATTTTTAGTTTTACAAACAGTACGCTGAAAGTTATTAAAGTCAAAGTTACCTGTATCATATATCTCATCAAAGCATTACAGTTTAAATAGGATAATGTCAAAAGCCACCAATCGGGTATAGTGCAACCAAACTTTCCTACAAACTAGGGTTTCTTTAAAACTTTCCGACCCCAACTCCCGAATTCAAGCTCAATCAATCAATCATCAACGTTCATTCACATAGAGCCATAAAGGCTTCCGGTGCCTCATATACCCCAGCAATTATTACGTGACCCGGGGGAACTATCAGGGCATTCCTTTGTAAATTGAAACACGCTGACGACCCCTTTCGGTAGCCCACCACTAGGCTTAATATTCCAGAACATTCAAGTGGCATTTCGTCTCTGGTATTAGAAGGGATATTGTAGGGTCTGTCTATGATTACGAAACATGTGTGCGTCTAAGTCTGAGTATGAGGAGATATTAGTGACGATGTAAAGATGGATCAATCAGATTCAAAACAATGGTCATGGTTCAATTCCGTTAACGGTCCCGCCTGATATCGCCCCGCTATTTAGAATGTCATAAATCCAAATATCGACAATTTTGTGTGTTTTTTATTGATATAACTGAACAGTTATTGACATAACTGAACATTTAAATCTGGGAGTTAGAAGTTATTTAGCAGTAATTTTAATTTTTGGTGTCCAAAAGAGCCTGGCGGTACATTGTGGGACGGTTAACGGAATTGAACCTTGGTTATTTTCGGGAAAATACAAAAGTGAAGAAGCATGTTTTAAAGGTTTATCCCACATAATTTAGAAATGCTTATTAAAATCGATCATCTTGATTTTTAATCTTGATTTATTGGAATAATTGGAGCCATTTAAGGAGTAGAGAACTAAATATAAAATATTTATATGTATAAAGATAAAGTTTAGAGCATCCTGTTATAGATAACTTACGGTAAAAACGAATGGAACTTAAAATCCTTTGGTTCAAAGAGAAAAGGCATCTTAATTACTACTGTGAAAATAATTTCACTATATTCACTATCACCTCAAGAAAAGTTATTTGAAAAAGAAGAGAAAAGATTTTAGTCATTTTATTTAAACAAAAGTTATTTTTTTCATCCTCAAAAATAATTACTTCTCTCATTTCCTCGATTGGAAACTTACTGAATAATTTCTTGTGATAATAACTTCCCATTATTTCCTAATCCTAATTTTTAAAGTACAAACTTTGTTACATTCAACGGCTTTCACACGCAGCAATATAAACCCCCTTGGCTACGAACAATTTGCTTTTGGAATTAGAATTGATAATTTCTTTCTGTTTGTTTCCATACAATATATTGTATCTTACCTTTTAAGTTTTATTACAAATTAAATTTTAAAACTTTCAATCCTAATTTATACATACGTACACACAAAGTAAAAAATATAATTTTTATAACACACATCTGTTGAAGATTATTTTATTCGATGGGTTAATGAGAAGTAATTGATTTTTGCTGATAAACGTTTGTTATAAATATTATCATCCCTAAGGCATGGATTTCATGAAAATGCAATTATTTTGAAAGATTTAATAATGCTAAAATATTTGATCTTAAAGTAGGGTCCTAATCTAAAGATACTAAAGATGTTTGACATCTACATTTTACAAACAAACTAATTGACACGTTTAACGTTATTAAGTTTTTTTTTATCATTTTAATATTTACAACAAAAGACCTACATATCTTTAAAACTTTTATTTAATGAGATTTTTACGTCATACAATCTTTGAAGTCCTAGAATTTGGGTCAGAATCAGACTCTAGGATTTCATCTTTTGTTGGACGTTGAAAGTATAGTTTAATGATAGTTTACCTGTCAGTTACAGATATGTTCTTAAAGGTTACCAGATCTTAGTGTTCGGCAACTAGTGGTAAAAAAATAGTTAACTACCAACTACTAACTAGTCTGGGAAATTGTAGTTGTAACTAGTAGTTAACTATTTTTTCCTGGGACTAGTTGCAACTAGTAGTTAACTATTTAACAAAGTAGTTATCTACTAGTTAACTAGTCTATTTAATTTCATAACCTACTTTTTGGCAAAATTCTAATGCATCTTTCTTGTCTATGTCACTAAAAACTTAGCGCAAAAATGGTCTTTATTTCTGGTTATGGTTATTTGAGTACTCTACCTTTGATAAAAATTTTAAATATCTTTTTAAATTTTAAATAAATTTTTCTTGAAGTAGTTGAAAATTTGAAAGTAGTTTTAACTAGTAGTTAGTTAAAAAAGTAGTTAAACTAATAGTTGAACTACTTTAAACTAAAAGTAGTTGAACTACTAGTTGATTGGTAGTTAACTACTAGTTGCAACTAGTTCTAGTTAACAAGTGCCGAACACTACCAGATCTTTAAGGATCACTGTAAGTATTAATCCCACTCTCATTCTTACCGAAGATTTCTCAGAGTTAACCAGACAATCACAATACGTCTTCTCTTTACCTACAGAATTTAGCCTATTGAAATCCTTCTCTTTGAGTCCTTAGAAAAAGCTTAGCTCCATCACTTTTCTCAACCGAACTGGAATGAAAACTGTAAAACATTTTACTACTCCACCTTTAAGATCCTCTCACAGTGGACCTTTTAAAATAATTGACACTTCTCCTACGCTTAAATTCCCATTCAGACGGAAATAATATTTCTAATGGCGGGGGGCTCTTTCTAAAACACGCTCAGTGCATCAGACGTTTTAGCACAGTGAACCGAGCACCAATTATAACTCCCCGCTTGAAGAATGACTTTTCCCTGATTGGTGGATTTAAATACCTAATCATTTGAACAGCGCACTTTAGTTTATTGGGAATAATGTATGAAGATACGGGAATATGAGAGAGTGGTTTATGTATTTTATATCAGGTAGAAGGTTGATAAAAATTTATTATCTGCATTTATCGTCGGATGCTCAGGGTTGGTTGAAATAGTTATAAGTTCATTAAACTTCAGTTAGTGCGGTTTAAGAGGTTGATTTAAGCTATTTCAGTCTTTCAGTAGTCTCAAAAGATGAGCTTGGGTTTGATTGCAATGCCTTTAGATCTTGTTTTCTAATTATACGCAAGTGAATCGGGACTTGCGGAAACTTTTGTAAGAACACTTGGAGTTTGAGGAGTTTTTTATGTTCTCCTTAGAACAGAGTGATTGCAGACAGTTTTATTACTTCTTTTAATGTATTGCATCAAATTCTAATAAAAAATTACAAGCGAAACTTAAAGGGTGTTTTTAGTTTTTTGAAGGAGAAAGAGGTTTGGTTTTTAACTTGATACCGATTTCTTTCAAATAAATTAGATTTGTACCTCATTGAAAATTTCATTAAGAATGAAGGGACTTGGAAAAAGGTTGCTAGTACTTTCACATTTTAAATTTCCATGGTTCTAGTTTTTTTTCTTATTTTATCTAATGTAAAAACTTTTTCAAAACTAAAAGGAAACTAATATAAGGAAGCAAAGTATATGCATACATGACAACTCAATGATAGGGCATGATCCAAGTTTGACCTCTGAGGGATCAAGGATTTAAAAATATAATAAGAATTATTTTGATATACATTAAAAGAGATATCTCTCAGCCATACTATACATCTTGCAGCTTTTAATATTATGATTTATAAAGATTTTTCCCCCAAATATTTTTTATCTAGTGTATGTTTATCTTTCTAAGAGAGAGGCACGGTGTTTCCATGGATAACCCCCCAAACCCAATAGGTATGGTTTAATGTAGTTTTCGAACTGTCATTATAAAAAGGCTTGGCATGCAGGTTCATACAAAACCTTATCTATTTATAGTTCAGTCATTTTGAATAACTCATGAAAACCTCTAATACTCACATTTTAACGAACTGTGAGCTGATTCCGAACTTATCCCCATAGGTATAATAATGTTAATTCCCATTTAAGGCCTAAAATATCAAACACATATTTTTGAGAACTTATTTTCTACTTCATCCGGCTAAAATAACGTCAGATAACGCCGAAGAGCTTTTTCTTTTCGAAAATTTTGAATTAAGTTCTGATTTATGCAAAATCAGATAAAACCTCAGAAATGACTAGGAAATCTAGTATGCAGTTAACTTAAACAAACGATAGTGAACAAGGAAATGGTTGCTTTGGTTGAAAGATTGTTTGGTGATTATTCTACTAGACTGAATGTGTAAGTTTATTTCGTAATACGTACTTAAATAAAAAAAAACTGTTATTTTGTCTAAGAATTAGGTCATTTACCATTTTTTAACTTCTTTTCAATTTTACAAACTACTTGAGTATCTCTACGACTTAGTAAAAACAAGCGTTGCCAGAACGTACCTTCAACGACTTTACAAAACAATCGTTGATTTCTAAATACATTTCCAGTAATAACCAATACCAATTAGGCACTCCCAATCTCCATTTTTGAAACTCCCGGTGAATTCCGAGTGAATTTTTCAAAACGAACGCACAAATTATGCCTCGAGTTTCCAGAGTTCTGCGCGGATTGATTGTTTCCTGATTCCGCGGAGCAGAAAGGAAATTAATTAATCAGTCAAAGTCCAACGTTAGAGCCCCTCCATTCTCCCTCCTGTATAATTTCATCGGAAGTCGCGCGGTTTTCACCAAGACGGCAGACCTGATTACTTCACCTAAGTGGATATTGTTTGTATATTTGGTTTCACGAATTGTATATCCTTGGTCTAAAAGCGGATATTTCCAAGTTGTGATTACTATTATCGAGTTTTTTCAAGTGGTCTTAACTTGATTGTTTTGACTCGGGGGATCTATTGGAGCTTATTTTTAGGGGCGTTGTAATTATGCAATTAAAAGTAATTTCTCGTTAACTGTGTCTTTATTTAATGTATGAAGTTTATAACATTATGTCCTCTAGGAAGAAGTACTTAAAATTTTTAAAATGCCTTTTCCTTTCTACTTTACAAGCGATTCCTGCAAGTTGAAATGCATTAAGATTGCCCACATATGGTAGCAAGTAACCTAGCAGTTAACCTTCTCTTTTCATTGCCATTGGGTTTTCTTAAACTTGGTTTGCCGAAAAACCTTTCTACAATACTATATTAGAGTTTGCAGGAAAAAAATTATAGAAAAACCTTCTCAAAACCCGTCACCTTAGTTTCTAACCTTGTTTTAAAGTTTTTCCATAAGTTTACCGCTGATCGTACAGGCGTCAACTAGCGCGGGTTGTTTATACCTTTTCACGAGGTTACAGTTTGTTAATGACAAACTTACAAACCTTAAACCTGACAACCTTAAAAAGGTTACAAAAAAGTTCTTAAAACCTTGCATTATATGTGCTATCTGGGTATGTAATGAAAAGGTCTTCCTTTACATAGCTTTGTTTAACGATATATCAGTAATCTTGGGTACAGGATATTACGTTGATGAATAAAGACAAATTCTAAATTATAAATATAAAAAAAAAATTACTGAATTAAATCTAGTTTTCTCCCAACTCATTGGAATTTTAATTAAATTTAGTTAACGTGATTATGGGCCGAGGTATAACTTTTATATCCTAACCATAATCTTTGCGTATACTGGAAGTATTTTCTCTTTAAATACAACCCTTTTAAGTTAAGGGTTAATTTCTAAATACCGCTGTTATTTAAAATCTGATTTGTCAACTAGTCTAGTGCCAGTAAATTTCATCAAAAGCAAATATCAATCAAAACACACTTTCAACGTCGGTAAACTTTTAAAGAGTCATCAGATTGTTTCATATTTTGCGTGTACGCCAGAAAGTTCTCCTAATTATGTAAATTTGTATTGAGAAAATGAAGACGTCCCAGTTGGTATTCTAAATTCTGAGAAACACAAAGTTAAGCTGAAATTAATTCCTTTTAAGAGATTTTAGCCCTTTATAACAGAATGTGGTGCATGGAACGTAGCCCTCATTTGGATGTGCATAGATTTGTAACAAAAATATTAAAAATTTGGAATGTTTTCTTTGAATGATTATCTTATCTCCTAAAGGTTTCATGCATGATTTAAAATGTAGTGTTCTTATTTCAGTGAACTATTAAAACACATTTGCTGCAAATATTTTCATACAGTTACCATATTTTGTTGTGAATAGAAAAAGCAATTTGTTATACAACACATTGATAAGATTAAGTTCAATTTCCACAATGGAAAATGATCCAAAATATAATTAAAATCATTTGGTCAAAATTTAAATTAGATATTTTTCATTAAAACTTTTTTATGCCCACTTATTACGGTCAAAAATTTTGAAACATTGCTCAAACAAGAAAATTGTTACAAAATTTTAGAGCAATTGACGTATGATAATAACAATCAAGAAATGAATTTTTTTTCTAAAAGTTAATTATTAAAAAATTTAAAATATAATATTTTAAGTGTTCTTATGAAAGAAAATGATCCCCTTCCTTTTATCATATAACCGTGCATCCCTATTTGTTTCAATATAATGAATCAATTGATCTTACCGACAATTATACCAAAAATAACAAAAGTTCCTTGAAATACTTCAAGACATTTAAGGTCAATACAAAAACATTCTAATTAATTATTTCCTTTTATTTTTTTTTTACCCCGAAGACTTCCACCGATACCTCAAGTGCGTCACAGCTCAAAAGCCGTAATTTACTTCTGCTCTCCACCATCTGCGGGTGAATTAAAAATTCCACAAACATGACAAAGAACGATTTCTTTTAGAGCAAGAAACTCTATCAAAATCTATTCACCGCGTGAGATTGGAACTCCCGGATGGCAACAGTTCAGAAAGGTCTGACGTTGACAGCTAGCTAAACAATTCACTACTTCCAATTAAAATATCGAGCGTAAGAAATTGTGGTGCAGGAAAAAAACAAGGTTAATTTTATTTGAAAATGAAACAAGAAATTTAAGAGCTTTTTTTGTGGTTGTAGGTTAATTGTTAGCTATATATAACTTTTTATGTGGAAGGTAATTTTGGAAATATCCATTTTATCAAATCGACCTCAAAATAGCTTTTTTAATTGACGGATTAAAATAAGAAGCCATTATTTTTTTCCCTTGTTTGGAAAAGACAAAGGGGTTTAATGTCTGTGGAGCCGTGAATTTCAAAACATCACAGCTAGAAAAGCAAGATAAGTTTTTTTAGAGAGTTTTAGGAGAGTTTTTTTTAACAATTTTTCCTAGATTTATTATTTACAGAAAATAACATTTGCTAGAAAACTTATTTTAGAAAATGAAGTTTTATACGAATTTATTTTGTGAGTAAAAATTATACGTACTTTAATTGTAATTCATCATGTTGTATAAATGCAGAACTTTTTTAAATAAGCCTATGTATTAACAATTTTAAAAAATACTATATTTTGCGTTTTTATTGTGCGCACACACCTTAGCTTCTTATTTACGTACATAAAATTTTACAATGTGATGTAAATTTAATCTTAAATGAAATTCATTTAATTTACACACAATGTAACTGAATAAAATTAAACGAGGTGTTACAAATTTTAAAAAATAAAATAGGAAAATTTTGAGTTTTGCAAAAAAAAGGTATTTTTTAGAAATGTTTATTGTATTTTTAATATGAATTTGCAGAGAATGATCATAATACTTCATTTCAAACACAAAAAAATTTTATAATTGTATTCTAAACTGTAAGTACTCACTTAAATATTTTCCAGTTCACGATTATCATCGTATGTTTAAGGCTTTAGTTGCGCATGTTGCTAGTCCTCTTCACAAAGCATTATTACAGTCGTATATATAGATACTATGTATAATATCAATTATTTTCCCCTGATATTAGAGGAGATTAAACAAATAGCCGGTTTAAAGGGATGTATAATTAAAATGACCAAATGAACTAGATCGAATAGAGATTACGTGATTCAATTTAGGTATCACAATTTTTTTTTCCTTATGTGTTGTAAGCTGAGGAATTTTGTGAACAGTAAATTTCTTAGAGTAATTGGCCGAAAACAACACCCTTCAAAGAAATTTGTATAAGAAAACAATTAAAGAAATGCTGTATTATAAAGAATATTACGAATAGCGGGAAATTGTGTACTAAATTGGTAAACGTTAGGTATTTTTAATATAAATAAAGCCCACAGATAAGTTAACATTTGCAAAGTTTAAAAAGAAGTTCTCTATTAGTTTTTCTTGAAAGTTTTACTTTAAAAAAGTTAATCAAAATAAGAAGATAAATACCTAAACAATAACTTAAAAAAAGAACCAAATATTTCAAAAAAGAAAGAAAGACAAATAGATAAAAAGAATTAAAGTAGATTATTATGGAGGGGTGTTAAGGGTTTCATATTTCATGTTCTTCACGTTCTTCATGTATCAAAATGTTAGCCTATTCAGGTGTGAAAGATAAAATTAATATGTTTTGTCGCAAGAAATGCTACTATTTATTTTACTTGTTATTCGGAGATTTCAAACACAATTCAAAAGAAAAGCGTCAACAGCCATCACTCTTTCGAAAGAAATACTTTCAGACAGCCAAACAGAGAATTTAAAGGTGTTGAGAAAAATTGGTTGTTTCTCTGTTTCTACGGCATCATGCATTTTGTAATAGGATCACAGGGGAACTGATCTGTTTGTATCCTTTGAGATAACAAGATCTATGGAAGATTTAAGAAAATGAATAGGTTGAGAAAGCGAATGGAAGAGGAAAAAGAAAGCATATACATTTTTATGTAAAAAACACCACTATTTTAAATGGATGTTTATGATACTTTGTGCTTTTCAAAACATTGAATATTTGTTAAAGGTCAGGTAAGTTCATTTTTTTTTAAATCGAGTACGTTTATACATATAAGTAAATCTCTATATTTTGTTCTGTTATGTAACATTTTCCTAACAAATTATGTAACATTTATTCATGTGTAAAATTTTTACATCTAGATATTTTTATTCAAATAGTGACTCGAGAATGTAATAAAATTTAATTTTCATTGTGAATAGGTAGTAGTTTGAAGTATAAAATTAGCACTTATCATAAGATTTAGTTTTCAATTTGTAATTGAGAAGGAATGTGGAATAACTATTTACCTCCTGAATTTCATTTCTTATGTTATGAAAAGTACTTTAGTACATCTAACTTAAAGTACTTAGTACATCCCAACGGTGCACCATCTGCAATGTGCATCAAGCTTCGCCCGAAGGAACTTTTCTCTGCAAACCCTTTGCAAATTCTGGAATTCATTAATGTTTTTGACTTGTTATGTATTGTTTAATCGTTGTACTTCTGTATTTTGTGTCCATGGATTTGTGTATATGCGCTAGGGATAATAATAATAATAAAAATAACTATTATATGTTTGTTTCTGTACAATATAACAAATAAAACAATGTGTATAACCACGGCTTACTACATACTAGATACTTATATAAGTATCTAGTAAGCCGTGGTATAACTATTTATTTTAACAAAATTTAGTATTAAAACGTAAATTGCTAGTACCCTCTACCTCATTAAATGATGTTCCCCATTATTAATAATGCAAAAAATGTCGTATCTTAAAAGTTATAATAATCAATTATTTTTCTTTGGTAAACGAATTTAGAATATGTCTGAAGTTTTACACACACTAACAGATATCGAGATGATATAAAGTACGTAATCATACTACTTCAAGACTTGGAGAAGAACCGAAATTTTGGTACAGTAATATTACGAATAAAACACACATAAAGTATCAAAACAATATTTTGACTCAAATGCAAACACTGAACACCCACAACATCTATCTCTTCCATAAATCATAAAGTGTTCCAAAGAACACAAAGCATTAACAGCCGAAACCCTCCACTAAATCAATCCCCCACATGATTCATCTCAAAATAGGCGTCACAAGAAAACGCGACAGCGCAAACGATATTGAAAAGCCCATTCCAAAAATCCATGCGCAACAACCCTCAAACGATTCGAACGCAACGACACAACAGCGGATCGAATCTACTTTTTAATGGGAAGTCTGGAGGGAAATATGAATCGTCTCCGATGTCGTCCCCTTGTAGAAAGAGGGCCCTTGGAAATGGCTTTTTAAAAACTCATAAATTGCAGTTCTCTTTCAGCCGAGGGGCATTTAGATGGGGCAGGGATAAGAAATAAATTGAGCTTGAAAGGCGAGCCGGGGTCGATCAATGTGGACAGTCCGACCTTGTGGCCAGTCATGAGGGGTTGATGCGGGTTTTTATTTTGGAATTGTTTCTAAAAGGGGAGCTTTTAAGGCCTGTCGGTTGTCGTTGTAAGTTTTTGTTTTTAGGAGGGTGAGGAATCAGGGAGTTATTTTAAGCTGCCTTGTGAGTTGTCTGGAAATTTCTATGATGTTGTTGTTGTTGTGGGTAGAACTTGAATAGAACGACTCCATAGACAAAAATTTCATCTTTAGCGCAGGAATTTGTTGGAGAAAAGATTTTATATTTATTAATGTATGCTAATTTATGATACTTTGTTTTTTATTCTCCGCCTGGCAGGTACCTTGGACTAAGTAATATAAATTTTAATATATATTTTATGTGGAAGTTTACTTAAAATTTGGTTTAAAATTGAGGATGTCATAAACTTGTACCTTTTGAAGGTATATTTGATATTTAGAAACATCCTTCCGTCATTGAGCTTCTTTTATACTATACAGATGATAACATTCGATCTCATTGATGAAGTTATTTTACACTGCCTCTAACTAAAGAATTTAGAAAGGAGGATATTACTTTTATTTCTTCTGTTACTATTCTTGGTTATTTGTATTAGTTCTTCATAATTAAGTAATGACATATTTAGGTTGTTTTTCAATATATTTATTTCGTTTGTGTAATTTTTGCAGGGAAACTTTTACCTTTTGGAGGGAAAAGGTTTCAAGTTTTCAAAGTCACCATCAAAATATTTTTAACATTCAATTAAATTTTAAGCTTCTATATTTGTACCTTTACAAGACTTTACTTTATACATCCGTTTCTTAAGTTTTTAATAAGATTTCAAAACTTGTAAAAAATTTTATTTTTAAAAATTTGTCTCGGAACAAACAGTGTCTTTATTTAGTAATTCAAATTTTTACGATTTTTTCTTTACATAAAAATATCTTCAAGAATAATTAAAGAAGTTTATTAATTATTTACATATAAAAAAATTCCAAATCCCTGCATCTCACCGATAACCCCTTCTGATATAAAGATCCTTCATAAACCATGAATAATTTAGTTATCAAACGAAACATCCAAACTATTATTCCACAATAAGTCCCACGTAACCGCTAAATCACAGCTTTAATGGAATCAAGCAGCTGGGTCATTGAGTCTAATATCTAATAGCCCTAGATTCCCGACAGTAATTTCCTGACCCGGGTATCGCATAACGCTCTGCCCGTGATGTGCTTTGATGAGATCCATTTGAACTGTCCAATGGGGATCCCTGTTGCAAGTCGTGACGAACCGATAGCGGGAAAGGATGGAACTGTTTGTCGCTACTCACACGATATACTAGCGCGCTATCAAAGGATCCCGCTTACAAAGATGTTCCATAACGGAATATTTTGGAAGGTTTTTTTTGTGTTTGTTTCAAAAAACAATTGCAGGATTATGATGCATTTTTTACTCAATGATAGGATTTGAAAAGGAAAATTGGTTTAACTAAATAAGATAGATATAAAAGTTTGAGAATTTAGTTAAATTTGTATTTTCTGAATCTATTTTAAATCCGAATCGGTACTAAAAATAAAGAATGCATAGGTTTTATGTTTAATGTAAAGAATTTTGAGGTGTTAATGTGTATTTTTAGATCTGAAACATTAAGAAAAATTCCCTAAAAATCAAAATTTTAATTAACAAAAACGATTTTAAAGTAGTAAAAAGAACGTGAAATGCCTTCGAGCTGTGGTTAATGAATGATTACAACTGAATTTAACTTGACCCCATTTTAAAAGAACAATATAAGTAACATCCAATAGTAAGAAAAAACCCATGTACTTCAATTAAGTGTACGTTTGGTTTCAGACATACCAAAAGAGATTATAATAACAAAATATTACTTATAAAAACCGATTACATGCATCTGAAATAGACCGTCTCTCAAAACTCCTAACGTAAGTATAATACTAACTTCTCTACACAATGAGATATTGTTAATGGCCTTAGTAATAAATCAAATGTGAGGAGCTGGACTTCAAGAAAAGTCCTTCAACCAAAGCAGGGATAATTGTTTGGAGTGATTCAGATCCTGGAGGTCCGAGGTCCATGAAAGTTACTTGCTAATATATCATATGAAACTTATTCGTATGAGTTATGTCATTTCGGGTTAGTGTTTCATGGAACAAGGAACAGTGATGTCCCTTCTTGTATCATGCTCGGTAAAGCTACCAAATTACGAGAGAGCATATTTTTGCTTATTATATTGTGGAAATGGAAAGGTTGTATAGACAAATAGAAATACATTCATTCTTATAAAAAATATAGAGATTAGAACATAGAAGCTTAAATTAATCCCATTTCAGTCGTTGTAGGAATTTCTTCTATTGAAGATTCTAAGAAATTGAGGTATTTGCAAGTGATATAAAATTAATTGATTATTAATTAATTCAGTATTATTTAAAAGACTAATGGAATATATATTTTGAAGTTTGAGTGATGTTGTGGAAAATTTACTCTTCTGCAATGAATACAAAACCGCTTAAATCATAAAGCTCTTGGGTAAAGATGAGTTTAATTTGTATGATGGGTAAGGAAGTTATGTCAAAAGGACGTTGCTTTATTTAATAATAAATATAGGAAAGATGTTAAATGAGAGAATTAGTGCAAAACATTCTCAATCACGGAAAAATTCACATATTGAATAATTAAAAGTTAAGTTTTAGAAATTCGATAAATTAGACTAAAATAATATAGTCACACCAGAACAAAAAATAATATGTCTGTTTAAGGATTACTTAATTCCCGCCTATGTAAGGGACTTATACGAAAAGAAAGAATTAGATTTTTGAAGGATAAAGTTCTTCCACCAATATTTTTTACATCTGTTCGCCAGTATGATTGCCAATTTCTAGACAAATACCATCAAAGGGGATCTTTTAACAAAATACAAGAGTGTGCAAATCAGTGAAAATTTCTTACCACAAAACCCAAGAGCTTTGAGCTTAGTACCTTCCTCAGGCACCATCCAAACACCAATTCTAAATAAGTGGTTGGGCGGTGTACCAAATCTATTTAAATCTATTTAATAATATATTAAGGCATTTCTCTCCGAGAAGTGATATTACGGGAGGGTAAAACTTTTTACTAGAGATTTAATCTAAGAGGATGGAGTCTGAGGCGTTCCGCTACTTAAGATTCTTCAGTCAGGTCGTTTGTCATACCGTCAGACTTTCCTAATTTCTCATTCATGATTCAGAACGTTCCTCTAAATTCGTTCTTTCAGAGGGAGAGATATATCCCGTCTGGAACGGATATATTTCCTTTTCGAGAATTTCATACAAAGTTGTTAACTTGTGTGTCAGATTTTGAAGGATGAAGCCCAAGTGTTGTAAGTTTTTGGAACATTTTGGTATCGTAAAAGTTTTTAATTCAGAACCCGGTCTCTCTCCCTCTGTCCCTCTTAGGAATTTGAAGTGATGAAATCTCCATTTAAACATTATAAATATTATGACTAATTTGCAGGGAGAAACGTGAAAGTGTGTTTGGTGCTTTCATTTTAAATGTTATCATCTAAAGTTGAATGGTGGTTACTAGTTTGCACGGGTTCGTTATAGCATATGAGATTAAAAATAAAAAGGGATTATTCGAATTTTGATACATTAAAAAGAAGTCTACCATAAAGAAATATAAATGGCATTTACGAGTTTTTAACAACGTCTTATCAGGAGTTAAAATAAAGATACATATAAAACCATATTTTCTCGTATTGGTAAATTTTAAGATTATGAGTTCATTTTCATCTCGACGGGACTTTGATGAATAAGATAAGTGATTAAGAGAACTAAATCTAACAAACAAAGATTTTAACCTTACTTGATCACTAATCTGATTCGTCAAAGTCATCGTCGTGTTGCCAATAGAAATAAAATTTAATCTAATCCGTAATTAATTTAATCCGTTTTTAAATTTACAGCATTGTAGACAAAGAAAAGTTTCCGAGAGTTTTTGCAAAACCTTAATTTTGAAGTAAAAAAAAGAAGAAATTATTTTATGTATTGTTGGTGAGTCGTCCTTATATTCTTTCCTTTTGGAGGAATCACTGGACTCGTGAAGATTTGTGTATTGATTTTGGGATCTTGTATTTTGAAACATTTTTTATGTTTATTGGCATAAAGATTTTCTTCTATCACTAGGGGGCCTGCCCCCTGCTCGCTATCGCTCACCAACCCCCTTAACTGCTTCGCAGTTCTTTTCAGATCGCTTCGCGATCTTAGCGAGCAGAGCTCGCTTGTTCATCTCAACAATCCAGCCTAACACTCTTCTCGACTTAATTAAGCCTCTTGTAATACCGAAAATACCTCTCTCTTGCTTATAAATAATTTAATTCGTATCATTCCCCTAAATCAACAACAAAAATGTTGCTGAAATACATTCCTTTTTTAGCTTATCAATAATTTAATCGAAATGTTAAGAAATATCCAGCAAGTCTACTAATAATCATCAACCATTTTGTAGAAAAAACATTGTTGAAAATAAAAGAAATTAGACTCATCATAAAACTCGCCTGTTTCTCTAGTGAACGGCAACAGAAAGAGAAGAAAAAATTAAAACTTTGAATCTTAATAACTCTAAAACTAATTAGAATTTTTTGAAAAACAAAACGCCAATATTTTTATAAAAAATAATTGTATGTGTGTTTAAAATATCATAGTTCTACTGTGATTAGTTTTTCTTTTATAACGAAAAAACCGAAAACCCGTCAAAAATTTCGAAACTTTAAAACTTAATTACTCCAAAACTAATTCGAAATTCGAAAAAAGGGCGACGAGGTGCAAAACTTCACATCTAAGAGAATGCGGCTGCAAAAAATCATATTTCTGCTGCGAATAGATTTTGCTGGGGGCGAACTCGCAGCAGAAAAAAATAATTTTCGACTTTGACATTAAATAAATCCAGAACTAATTATCTCATTAATTAGCTATTGGAACGAAAAGGTCCCTCATACATTTGTCTGCAAATGGTCAAAATTTCAATAATTTCCGTTCCATAGTTTTTGCATAGTGACAATTCAAAATTGTCAAAGTGAAGATTTTCTGAAACAGCGGCAGCGGCGGCGGCGGCGGCGGCGGCGACTATAGAGAGATTATATAGAGAGATTATATAGAGACTATAGAGAGATTTCAAAAATACGTAGATCATGTGTTGAGGAAAGTATAAAAGCTTTCAAATATTGATATTCTGGGTTTGAATAAAAATGTTAATAACCCGTAATTAATAATGTAAAATTATTAATTACGATGTAATATTTAAGTGTAAAAAAATTCAATGAATATTTAAGTGATGAAATTCAATGTAATATTTAAGTGATAAAAATAGTTTTCTTAAAATAATTCTAAAAAAGTTATGATTATAGTATATATTTTTGTTATTAATCAATTTCCGGTTTTTAGTGAAGGTAATAAACAGTAAATATGTAACAACTGGTAAGAGAGAACATACCCGTCAAATAAGTAATACAGTTTTTATTTCTTCTATTCGGGGAATTTCACAATAATTTGAATTAGAAAATTCTTTAAACTTTTTAGAATTAACCAATATAAAAAAACATTATAGCAGGATGAAGTTAATTTTTTATATCTAATGTAGAGAGACATATTACAAGTTAAAAACGCATTTAAGTGTCTCAAATGCTGCTAAAACCCCAGCATGCTACGATATGTTTTAAGAAACTGTTTAAGCCTTGTTTTGGTAAGCATTTATTTCATTCAGACAATTTCCTTTTAAATCATATAGATAGTAGCCGTTTTAGGGATACTCTTGGGTAATCTAGATAAATGTAATAAATTAATTTGTAACAAAAGGTAGCATTGTTAATTACAGAAGCATCGAGTAAATTCATGTCATATTTCAAATTCAAGTTTAATCTTTTAGTGAAATGTAACGTTCAGAGCAATTTAAAATAACATTTTACTTAACTCTAAACAGACAGCAATCTAATGAACTGATTTATTAATCTTGGAGTAATTTGAATTTATATAGTTCTATTTAATTAGGAATTGAGAAAACTTTCAAAATAATCTTGTGACAATCCATAAATATTTGGATTCCTGTTTCCTTTATTCTTTAGATTTATTAGGAACTGGCTATAACTAAATTGCTTGTTTTTAATATTAAATCAATAATAAAAATACAATAATTTTTAATAATAATTGTAATAAAATAGTTTTTTATTTAATTAAATTTTAATTAGTTAAGGGGGCTTTATATGGTATTTTTACATTTTATAGAGTCCGTAACATTTAATGTTATGTCTCAAATGTTATGAAAATTAAGAATTTTTCTCCTTTTTATTATGATGTTACGCTAACATTAACACAAAATACGTATAATAAAATATTTCAAAAACATAACAATATGCTAGAAACACTGTTAAATGTAGTACCTTTATGGACACTATCTAAAATTGAATACTTTAAGTACATTCTTATTTTAATCCTATCGTGGCATTTATGCGCAAATGAAATTTTGTTTTAGTTTATCTTTTTCCAAATGATAAAGTTTTGATAACTCAAAGTCTAGATAACGAGAAGACTTTGCACGTTAAAGTAACCGAAATTTTTTAAATACCTAATAATAATAATAATAACCTTTGGTATTTTAACAATATTTCAACAAATTTTAAATAGGCTTCGTACTTTGGTAGATAATAAATTTTATCTTCTTGTTTTTACCAAGACACACAAAATATTCGTCTTTATTTTATGACAAAAAATAATAAAAAATAGGAAATTTATCTGATTTACACCTCATTTTTTCCTCTGCCTCTAGTTTCAGATGATGTGCAAAACTTTTAATGTGTAAACGTTTAATAAAACAAACAGTTAGTAACGAATAATGAATATAGAGAAATCGAAAACTTATTCTATTTATCTTATGTCTGTTTAAGAACTCATGAACTTTAAATTAAGGAGTGAAACTGAATTACTATCTTTTTCAGGTAACTTAAAGTTTTATTTGTTTGATGAAGCTATTTATGCGGATGTTATAGTTTAAAATGTATTAAAAACAATATTGAATAACTGCTTACTTAGTTTGAAACGGAAGTGACGTTAGGATACGACGAAGCTTCCTTCTCTGGTTGCAGAGAACAGGAGAGATTGGAATCTTGCTTGTTCTCCTCTTTTCTTCGGAGCAAACGAAAACTGGGAAAACTTTTTCGGAGAGAAACTGGCAACGGCGGCCGCTTTATATATAGCGGCACGGCGGGCCCGTAAGTCCAATGAGAAACCCTCAACTACTCGCGCATGCGCCTGGAGTGTGAAGTTTCGTTCCAAATGGGAGGAGCGAGAGCTTTCTCGTAAACTTCGAAGGCGGATGGGTAGCGTTCCATTCCGCCCCCTCTCGTTCTTATTTTTTTTTTTTTAGTTTGTTCATAGTCTTGTTCGACGAGGTAATTTAGTTTCCATTGATGTTTGTGTTTTTATCTGTCAATAGAGGTACAAAAAACGGAGTAATAAAGCTCCCTGTCCACTGTGTTTTTCAGTTATCATACGAAGAGAAGTGAAGAGAGTATTTATGGGGATCTGGGTATTGTGTTGGGGAGAGCGTGGGCGAATTTTAAAAGATATAGAGCCATTAGAAAGCAGTTCTTAGAGCGGGACCATTGATAGAAAAAAAAGTCTGTTGATTCTTACAAGTTTTTGGAAGTAAAACATTTTGAAAAGTTGGTAGAAAAACTATAAATAATATTTAAGAAGTCTATAGTTTTAGAGAAAATAAACATATATTCCAGATTCTTGGTAAAAGTTTTGAAAAATCAATAAGAAAAAGTTGTCTCAGGCTTGTCAGACTTTTTTTTATCCCAAGATTGTTTTGAAGCTGTTGTGCAATAATGTTTTGTCTGTGCAAAGAATCCCTTAAAATAGAGCCATTTTTTTTGCTTTATTATTTCATTTGAAGCATTTTAAACCAAAATTTCTCCGTCACTCTTAACTTAAAAAGTCTTTAACTTAAAAAGAAATTAATTTCTCCTATAACAGGGGTTTCCAAATTACAAGTGTGCTCGAAGGCAACGATCAAAAGCACAAGTCTTGTGGCCGGCCACAAAGTAATCAGTTAAATTTCATACGTACATGATTTTGGGAGTAGAGCTTTTCATATTGGATTTTTCTGGTGAGGGAGGGATGAATGTTATTTATACGGTATGATGACTCACATTTTAGGAAGTGAAATTGGGAAATACGCATTCTTAACGTGGGGAGTCCCATTGACGGGTGGATTTTGGATTTCCGCTTGTTCTGTCAAACAAATGGTAGTAAAAAGCGACGGTGAATTTTCTTATTAGTACAAACAAAAATGAAGCATGGTACAGTGAAAAAAAAACTCCGTTCAACAGGAAAAAAAAGTATTAAGGAGCAATGATGTATTAGAACTATAATACATTAAACTAGTTTGGATTTTACAAAGTAATGTTTAAAAAATATTTTTTTTTCCAATTTTAAGCATATCCTCAATTAAAATAAGTTTTAAGAGAGAGGGAGGTTATTTAAAAAAAATTTAAAAACCCTGTTTTTTGTTCTCCACATGAATAATATCTCTTAGAAGTATTCCAAAAATGATATTTTAAAAATAAGAAAACAACACAAACTTAAAAATGAAGTACAAAAATTTAGCTCATACATTTAGCAAACTTCTGTATTGCAAATCAAAAATTCCCACTCCTGCCTTTTTTTCTCATTTACAGGTTATTATGATTCTTTGGCGTAAGATAAAAATATTTTAATGGTTGTCTTAACTATTGACTAGCAGTAGATTCTTTGGGATATAAACATCAGCATTAGTGTTATTTTTATTTATTTATTTTGTCTGTAGTTTTTGTTTAACATCTATTGTGTTCATTATATTGGGATTTGTGGTTTTGTATAGTTTTTTTTGCATTTTTCAGGTTTGTCCGCAATTGATTAATAAAAAAAACCAAAAAGGCATACTTCAAATACTGAAAACTTTATTTACAAATGCGTAATAACACAGTGCCACAAAAGTAATAAAAATAACGTGATTAGTTATCTTTTTTCTTATCAATAATCTAAATAACCATTTCCAATCACCACAAAAACAACACCAGATCCCAATCACAGTCAGATTCTACCAGGGCAGAAACTCACTAGGGACTACCCAAAAATATCATCATCTTTCAACCAATGGTCAAACAACGGTGGACGAAAACAAAATCTCTCCTATATCGTGCGTTTAAGCTGTCCCGATTTGAATCGATTACCAAAAAAGATGAATCGCCCATGCTACTTCGCAGAAATGAGAATGGGGGTTCATCTATCACTACACAAAGTGAAAGATAGGCTTCCTTGTGGCGTATATAGTCCTCTGATTGTTGTATTTCTGAGTGTTTACCACTGATATGTCACAGGATTGTATGGCATTCTGTCATCAGCGTCTGTCCTGTTGGAATGCGTGTGTCTGTAGGAGCAAATGGCATGGTTGTCTGATGCTGATTGTGTTTTTTTTTTTATTTGCGTAAGATTGATTGTTGTGTTTTTCGTGTTGAAGATATGAATGATTACAAGGGTCTAAAGACAAGAAATGGGGATAATACAGATGGGGATATTATTTATTGTCTCTTCCGAATCAGATTAATAAGTTTATTTATAGAGTTAATATTTGACAGCCACTGATGACATTTGAGCCATTGATGAAAATGACAGACATTTTATTATATTTAAGGAAAGTGGAAAGGTTACTCTTCTTTCCGTATTATGATTACTTTTAATGAAGTTTAATTTCAAACAATCTTCCACCGATATTTAATTCAATAATATTCAATGATAGTAAATATAAGAAATTTCAATTGAAAATTCTTTCGGTCTTCATGCATGTAAAAATTACACCGAAGAAAAAAAAATCTAGAACAAAAAGGTTTAAAAAGTATAAAACAATTTTGCTTGGACTTTTTTTTTTTGTCTTTTCTAAACATTAGCAAACACTTTCATAATCATATTGTGCAATTTCACTTAATCGGTAGTTTGCAAATAGTCGATAATATTTTTATCTCTCCGTAATAAATTGTACAAAAATAATCCGAAATATGATTGTCCAATTACTTAATGAATTAAAATGTTTCTACATGAGAACCTTTTTTTTATCGAAAGTTTCAGAAACATTTCAGTAAAGTGCTTATATTAGTATTATCTTAATTAAACTCTCTTTACACTCTAGTAGTCACTTTTTCTTCATTGGATTTATTCGCATTCTTTAATTCTATTTCGGAACTCCTTAACCAAAAATAAAATTTTTTCCACTGAAATTTTACCTTAAAAAACAGATTAGCCAATTCCGTTTCCAAAGCCATCTGTCAAATCACTTGACACCCACTTGCAACAGGACTCTTTTCACATACGAAGCTTAACGCTCATTATAAACTGACTTAGACCCCGCGCGTGAGATGCAAACAAGCTGTTTTTCCATATCGAACCGTCATCAACTGTTCCGTTGCCCCCAATTAAAAACGGATTGGATGCTCCCCTCAAAAACTTTCTAATCTCTGCGCGCCATTTTGGTTTTTCAGTGTCAAAAGACAACGGAGTCTTCGGGTCACGGGATATTTTTCATGGCCGCCAGCCGAGATTTGCAAGTTTTTAAAAATAATGAACTTGGGAAAGGAGCTACGGATGGGGATTTATGAGAAGGTTTTTTTTTATTTGGGCGTTGAGTAAATGTTTGGATTAATCTTGAGAAGGAATTTTCCTTTTTTTTAGGGGTATAATGAAGGGCTGTTGAAAGCGTTGTTAGGGGCGATCACTTTCTAATTGGTGGAGTGATGGTAGTTTAGGGTTTGGAGAAGTGTACTTGAACTTCTTCATAGTTATCAAAATGTAGCATTAAAATGAGACTTTTTTTTTATCTTCTGTGGTGGTAAGAGTAAAAAAAAAATAAAAAGCTTTGAAGGAATTTATTGGTGACTTGGATATTTAAGTGTATTTTTTTGTTATATCTATCTAGCAAAAACTTATTTATGGTCATGGACTTTTAACTACCTAAAGGCTGATTCTCACTGTTTCATTTTTGCCAAGTTATACTTTTCCTTTGGATGATTCCGCCAAAATGAAAATTAAAAGTGATAAGTCTGAATGAGCCTTAAAATGAAACAAAACAGTTCACTATGAATTTTCAAGTATCTATATTACATTAAAATTAAGTGCGTTAAATGCCAAAGGGTAGTATTTTATTTTTAATAAAGAGAGATAACTTTTTTTATACGAGGTGGAATAATGAGCATAGCAAGTTAATTTTTGCTATTTGTTTTCTTTATAAGGATTATCTTTTCGTAGGTAATTTAGAAGTAGTTATAAATCTGAGTTTAGAAAATTAAACCAGAAGTTTGTTAAGCTAAAGTTTCAGTACACACTACACATACCATACACCATTTTATCGTCTGCACGTAATAAACTTTTCACACATCGTCAATTGTACTCCTTGGTTTCTCAACAACTCAATTCTTACTTCACTTTCTACTGGTATTTGAAACGCGTATAATGGGTATTTTACTCATTTTCTAAAGGAAAAAAATTAAAACATTTCGGTAAGAATTATCCTCTCCAAGCACATTTTGCATAATAATATCAAACAGTTTGTGTAGTAGGTAGAATGGATAGAGCGTGGTGATGCACTATTATGCTATCCTGGGACTGTATAACCTAACGGTTCCTAATCCTAATCTCACATACCTCCCTCACATTACGAGTTAGGTGCATTGCATTGCGGAAATAACCTAACAACGAATCCAAGTATACGTAAATGTTCACCAATTTGAGCATACTATGTAATAGTTAATATATATTTATGAGTTATTTATTCCATTTTATTAATAGAAGACGTGAAGGGAAGAGCGGTAGGTGTCCATGAAAGCCGATTTTGAGAAAAACGAATTTAAAGGTTTGAGAGCTTAAGTTTTTCTCCTGCGTGGCCCTCTAGTGTACCCTATAACATAGCTCATACCGAATACCTCGAGTTTAGGTAACCGCAATTAGAAGTAAACGAAATTTGACCATACATGACGATTATTGAACGTGCTGCTTGGGTAAAACCGATTATTCCCGTTAATGATTTGCTAATTGCTAATGCTTTATAGTTCTAAAGATGCAGAAGATGGAGATCCAATAAGGCCATTTTTTAAACCTTTTTCTACTGTGGTCTTCAATACACTCAATATACAATATACTCTTAATACACTGAAGAGCCAAAAACTGTCAAATATCGTGTAGGACCCTTTTGAGCACACACAGTATCACAAAACTACGTGACTATATAGTCTCTCGAGGTATGATGTGAAGGAAATTCACGCCATAAATCCTGCAGGGAAGTCCATAGGGGAGGCACAAATCCAGAGGGGAGATTGGAAATGAGATGGGATCTCCGAAATAGTGATGAATTTGAGTTTTAGGGTGACTCAATGATGAGGTGTTATTAGGTATGATTCATGAGTGTAACGTGAATATCGAGAATTCGGTAAAACATCGAATCTTCGACATCACTGTTACTTGAAAAAGACCATGAAAGAACGGGACCATCGACGACTGAAAATAATAATTTAACACAACAGACGAGCAGTTCTTTCTTAAATGTGCTCAAATTTTAACACTAAAACACCAACAAGGTGTCACCTTTAAAGTCTTCACCAAATTTGAGAAAGAGTTGCACGTTTTTCCTCTTCAAAGTCCTCCTCTTCAAAGTTCCTCTTTAAAGCTTATATGATGCGATTTTTCAGCAATTTGGAAATCATCCCATTCCGGAAAATTGGTCTTAGTTATAATAGTACTAGTAGTTAATGCATTTGGTAATAACTTTCGACTAACCTCTCTACCTACAATAATCATACGTGTTTATAATCTAACTATAAACAGTTGTCCCATCATCAAGCTAATTATTCCACCACAGCTCCAAGAAGACCATCTCATTAGCCCAATAGCGGCAACTTCCATACCTAAATAGCCTTTTTAAACGCGCAGACGCACCTATGCATGCAAATAAAGCCAATAGCGAATTCTCAAACAGCAGGAGGCTTTTTGTAATTATTAATTATCCCATACATATACGCCCCGAAATCATTAGGAACCGTCACAGACCTAAACCCATTAGGCCCTCCTCGTCACGTCGTCGGTTGCGTCATCAGCGGAATGGAATTATTAGTTTATTACGACGACTTCGTCCTTAAACGCGCGCGTCCTTTTCGTGTTAAGTGCATTAACGCGCGACCGTCTTGAACGGTGGTGGGAGGAAAGCGAGGGAATTTACAAATGGGCGCGAGTGTCCGATTGCTAACAGGTTTAGCATCGGTTTTCCTACTCCGATTCCTTGATGGGAGGGTTCATCAAAGATTTATCGGAATGAAGCAGCGAGTAAACTCTGGGTTGCTGATTTGAAGTGGGGGTTGTAATTAAACTAGTCTCAATAGATGGGGAGGAATGCGAGAGCGGTCGACTGTGTAAACCTTGTGTTTCCCCCCTCTGTAACAACGCAGTATGATCGATATCATTACGGCAAAATCACAAGTGGAAACCATAGAATCAAGTCTACTGTTTGTGAATTATGTGTTGTCACATAAAAAATATTTTAGTGGGAAAATATAAGCCGTAAAGAAAGAAAGAGATCCTTAGAAAGTTAGAGTAATAATTTGTTTTTGATATTTTTTTACTAACAAATTAGGTCACACACACACAATTTTGAGGGATTTTACACCTCTCCCTTCTCTTACAACACATGTTGTAACATTTCTTTGACTCCCTTCCTCAATTGTGATGCCACACTTTTAGAACCTTAAAATTTAACTAAATTGATGAACTTGAGTTTTGTTTTACTGTTTCATTACTCGGGCGGGAATCTCTTTTGCTGCTAAATCAAATGAACTAGTTGAAGAAATGCATCTTTTAGCATTTTTAGCAACAGTGAAAGAACCATGTTTAAGGTGTGATATAAAGAAATTACAACTGCCCCTCCCCCTTTGTCACATACCTCCTTCTAAACGTGTGTCATAATTTCTAAAAGATCCATAAGATCGATAAAGATCCATTATCGCAGTTACAAATTGTAAATGGATATATTTGGTCAAAATTTCTAATTAAAGACCTTTTGCTCTTAAAAAAATCTAAATTTCCATTTGATAGCTATAATTTAAACAGAATATTATGAATTTTAATTAGTAAAAAGGTACTGAACTTAATTTCAATAAGATTCTATCTAACATTCTATTCATGCTATCTACAAAATTATAGTAATATAAAAGAAAGTATTAATATAATATAATGCATACTATAAAAAATAGTACTGTAACAGCGCCCTCTCTCTCCTAACTCTGAAACTGATACGAGCGCCCCCTAGTGGCGGTTATGTACGTTTGACAGTAGACTCCAGACTCTTGGAGGGGAAGGACGTACCTTCCAATCCGTCCGTCACCGAACAATAACAATGATATCCTTTTTATGTGTAGCATTCGTATTTTGTGTGCTGTTTGTCTTGTACTATTAATTGTCCTTTAAGTGTTTTCATTAAATTAAATGTTATATTATATTAGCTATTTTCCTTGATTCTTTGTTTTGTGGCTTTATTGACAACAAATAAGCTACAGTACCTAATATAAAATAATCTTATAACTTATTACTACGGGATTCTCTTCAGCTGAAAATATTTTTAGGAGGAAGAAAAATTTTAAAATTTAATATGTTTACTTAAAACTAAAATTTAGAAATTAATTATAATGTGACATTTTCCGGCACCCTAGAGCTCTTTGACACACTTTTTTAGACTGTAATTAAGGGCAAGAGCAAAAATATTTGAATCGATGCATTGAGTTATTTCTTAGACTTTATCCAATTAATGAAAACCAATAGCACCTTGGCATTAGTCCAAGATATCTAGTAACGATATTGTACGTGTGGTTATGAAAAGTAGTAAAAGCGTGATGAAAAGTCCAATTAAAACATGTTCAAGAGACATTGTTATAAATCAATGGAAAAGGATCATGTTTAACAAGAATTACATTATCATTTCCGATAAAAGTTGACTTGTCACAAAATTTACTGTGAACGGCATTTAATAAATAAGGAAATACTACTTTTAAATTATACATACTTACTTATTTACTTATTTATTTCTATTAGAATCATCCATAGGTTTTAATTTTGCAACTTTATAAACATACGATGCGTCTCCTTCCTTGTTGTGTTTTATTAAAAATGTTCTTCTTAATTCAAAATTAATGCAATTCGTACATTAGGAAACCATTTAGGTACAATTAAAATTGTTGAATTCATTTATATGTATTTTACGTAATTTTAATGCAAATATATTAGAATTCAAATTTTATACTCAAAAAGAAATTTACAATGTTGATTTTACTACTAAATTCTATAATTTTGAGGGAAAAAGTTATGTTCAGCTTGCTTACCTATACACATAACGTTTAGTGGAAAAAACGACTTATAGAGTAATGTATTTTAAGTAAATATTTCCTGATACAGTCTGAAACTAAAATGCTTGTATATTACGTAGAGATATTTCCTTCAGAATATCTTTTTGTTAAGTATGAATAATTTTCTCTCTAAACTGAATTAACAACAAAAATAATGTTTTTCTACTAAATTTTTAATTAACTAAAAACTCATAATTATTTCATAAATTTCAGTAGAAGAAAAATTCGCCAATAGAGCAAAAAAAAAAAAAAAACTATAGAAGTTTCATATTGTAAAAAAGAGTGCTCAGGTGTGTCTTAAAGTATTTTTTCAAAAATATTGACAATATCCCGTGCATCACCAAAAGAATTTTAAAAAATCAAAGGACTATTTAGTTTTACTTTAAATCATCGTTATAAGTTTTCCCCCGCAAAGTTTTAAGCGCGGTACAAAACCGCATCAAAGTGGACACTGAATGGAGGCAAACGAAGCCAACTGAAGTTGTTCTAATTCATCGACTGGCAATCCGAAGCTTTTCAGGTTTATTCTTACACCCTTCGAGTTTCCAATCGAAAGTGGGTCTCATTTAATGACGAATGGAAACCTTCAATCAAATAGAAATAGTCGGTGGTGAGCCAATGATTGCAGTGGAACAAGAGGTAGATATTTCGCACTCATCACTTTGGACAATGGCGGCAGTGAAACTTTGTTTTAACCCTTTCAGTGCTTGCGCCCCAAATTTTCCATAGGATTGAATAGTTATCTCTAGCGGCTTAGGATTGAAAGGGTTAAAAGAGGCATGGGACTGTTACGGGTATGAAATAGGAAGTGTTTTGAGAGATTATGGGTTGATTACATGGATTGAAAAAAGAATGAGGTATATATAATACTCAATTCTTCGACTGATTTCTTGGCATTAATAACAATAAAACTTTTAATAACACAAATATCATGTCGTTTTAAAATAATAATTTGTGAAAAAGAAACATTTTAAAGCGTGAAAATTTTGGTTAAATTTCAACCATAGTTTTAAAGCTTTACAAATTTATTTTAACTGTTAAAATCAAATGATACATTTCGGGAGAATGTATCAATCCATTCAGTTCATTAGGGATGTTTTGACTTGGAAAGGACTTGGGGAAAATATTTAATACGCTGGTCTTTAACTCATGCTAGAAGTTGAGTGGAATGGAATTGCGAGTAAATTTTTTTTTTCACTTTATTAATGTAGAAGAGTAAAATTATTATTTTCTTTAATATTTAATTATATTCAGATATGATGCATCGTAAATGTATGTAAGAAGTGTAAAAGTGTAACATAAACTTTTATATTTTATAATACAATTACATGATACGTGCCATTTTATTTTTGTTGGAAATATTTACATTATTAGAAGTTCTTATTTTTTACTTAAATAAAATAAAACTTAATTGCATTTTTGAATTATTTGTACATTGTATTTCTTCCACAAACATTACTTTTAAAAGCATAAGTTAATGGAAATTAAATTTGATGAAACAGTTAATTTATCAAAATTGTTCATCTCAAAACATCTTAACTGAAATAGTAATCTCAAGAGAAGGAAAAGAATTCGCAATAAAACTGTCAGTGCTTTTAAAGATACTTTATATTTCTACGATATAACCTGGAAAAGCAAAGGGCAAATTGAAATCTTTTAATTCCGAGTCAATGTAAATAAATCAACTCGACTAAATCTAAATGACCGAATCTTATCCTATAAAGTCAGGGTAATTAAATACGGGATTTTTAACCCTCGGGGTATAGCAGCATAAAAAAAGATGTTTCCAATCTTAAGGAATTAAACTTTTTACTTAAACGGATGTTAAATTGAAGAGGTGACGAGAGATCTCGATTAAATTACTTTAGCTGCAATTTTATTCATTGAACAAGAGTGTTTTGAATATAGATACATTTGAACAAGAAAAAAATGTTAAAATGAAAGCCGAGGATTAAAGTTAAACGAGGATTGCTTTACTCGTTTGCACCATTGTTTTTGACGAAATAAGAATATATATTTTAGTATTGTATTGCAGAAAAAAAATATGCTTCTTAGATACAGGCTTAAAACCGTTGAACTAAAAAAATGCATAAGGTTTCAGGAAATGATAAAATACTCTTATCGGGTTAGGTCTAAACTAAAATTAAAAAGAAACCGGCGGTATCCATAATTAACTCACCTGACCCTCTGATATTGAGTTTATTGAAGATTAAAAATGTCAAGTTATTATCTTAATTAAAAAATAATTTTAGGAATAAGCGATCAGAAGGACTTTCAAATTTATATGAAAGATCAAAATGTAAATCGATACTATTGTGTTTTTTAGTAATTTATGTTTGAAAGGATCTTAATTTATAATAAAATTTTCCTGGGTGAAAGATGAAAATTATCGTTTGCAAGTTTTTAGTGGCAATAAGAAACGAATTATGATTGCGATTTTTCATAACTTGAATCAATTTCTTGAGTCTTCTATCATTTACATTCACAAAATTTATATAATTTTCTATTATAAAAATTTCTTGCCTATTATATCCAACTAAAAAACGAACCAGAACTAGACAATCAAAAGGTAGGTAAAATTTAATTGATTTGTAATCGATAAAAGTATTTTATATTTAGTGTAAAAGATGTTACTTTATTCACTAGAAATAATAATGTTCAATTAGAAAGAACTGCAATCTTCTAACTATAGAAGGTATTTTCATGATGAAATATGGAATCCTTATTTTAATATCTACTTATGTATAAAATTGAACTTCACGAAACCTAAGATTATACCTCCTCCTATACTAAACTCCAATCCTCAAAACGATTCTGCGAAGCAGGCTTCAAAGTTTTCAATGAAAACTAACTTGCTTATGTCTCCCTGATGACAGACGGGAGAGGTTTTTCTTCCTCATATATCTAAATTAATAAACGTCAGTTATTTCAAGTGAGCGGTGGCATCAGGAGGCTCATTTCAACTTGTTCTTGTCTTTAGGGTGATTAAAAGCGATCCCGGGTGATGTTTCTAGGTGGTGTTTTTGATAAGGCCTTTCACTTTAATCAAGTTCGTATATCTTCAAGTATCTTGAACTTCAGGGTTTTGCGAAACTGAACTCTCCATAAAGACAGTTATAAACTGAGAAGGGAAATGTACTTTTTAAAAATTGCAATATTTCATGATACATAGATATGAAATTCTTGGGTTTTTTTCTTAAATGTCCGAAATATGTAGTTTGCGTGTGTTCTCTTCTAAAAACGTAATAATTTAAAATAATTTTATTTAGTTTATATTTGCTTTGCAAATAAACATATGGTATAACAAATGTATTTTAAAAAATTTCAGCTAAAATTATGAATTTTCCTGTATACGCTATAATTATCATCTCAGTTGTAAATTCCTTTTTAACCATTTTGCAATCAGCATTTGAAAAACTTCTTACATTATCATTTTAATTTAAATGCCTTAGAATATTTTATTCAGATAAAATATCCAGACAAATTTCTAGGCATCCAGAAGTTATTTACGAATTCAAATCAAGAATATAAAATAAAGGCAACTTAAACAACAAAATCCTATGATTCCATCATTCTCCATATTTTTAGTAAAGTATTCATTCATATTAAAAACTCCTTAGTGTAATGAACTTATTTTTTGTTCAGGAACGAAATGTTTGTAAGAAAAACGTTACGATAAAAATAGTCTGAATGATTGCTAAAGGAGCAAAAACACTGGCATCTCAACTTACATAAATACATAAACAAAATGACCTATAAAAACTAACGTTTCTTTTAATGGCGCTGCACGAGGGTATTTAACCATCTTACCGGAAGGGATAATTAGAGTTTATTAATTTAACACCATATGACACGTGTAATTGCTGATGCTTCTTCAGAACGAAATTGTTCTAATTGTCAAAGGAATAAAAAAGATCCATGATTGCTCTTCATGGAATTGTTGCACTTTAGTTAGCGTTAATGCAGTAATATCCAGAATATATATTTGTTTTTAATCCTTTGGAAATGGGTTGATGCTAATTGCTAGAAATTTCATGAAAAAATGTAAATAATTTATTCTAAAAAATATTTTTTTTTCAATAGTACATTAGCAATAGCAATCGAGCCCTTAAAATAAAGTCCTTTATCTTTAGTCTTCACTAAAAATATTTTAGATGAAAGAAGATATATATTTGCGCATAAAAATTTAATTATATTATAAGAGGTTTATAAATTTTTTAGACAATAATTGCAATATTCAAAATAAAATATTACATTTTCACTAACAATAAATATATTTGCTTTTACTCATAACATATTGATATAGTATGAGGTTACATTACATGATTTACGTTTTGAAAAAAATCGTTCAGTGTTTGTATACTCGTAATTGTAGTTTTCTAAAATAAAATGCTAATAAATTTCGATTAAAAAATGGATCTAAATATGATTTTCTCTATTTATAATAAATTGGAAATGAAATAATCTGTTTAAAATTAAAAATTATTTTTTATCAAATAACTTTTCTATGGGGTGGAATCTTATTTACTCTCAAATTTAGGAGAAAATATTTCTATAAATATATGGGAGGATGTGAATTATTTTTCCCTGTTTTAGAAACTATACATATAAATTTTAAAAAAATTAAAGTTTCTCTTCTACTTAATTACGACACATACTTGAAAAAACAAGTGGTAGTACACCAATACATTTAGAAAATAGTGTCTATTCTCTTTGTTTTGGAAAAGGAAAAATTTTATATGAATTTAAATGATCATAATGAATTTCAACGTATGTTTAGAAAGTAAATACTATCTTGAAAACGTTTTACGAATGATATCTAGTTTATAAAGGTGCACCAACATTAAGTATTGCTTTATTCATATTTAAAACTACGAAAGGATTGTTTGAATACATAATTTAAATGAAATGCTCCACAACTCTTATCAATGCTTTTAAGTTCAAACAAACCAATCTTAAACTAGAAACTTATTAAAGAGGAAAAAACTACCGATTGTTAACAAAAGTATGTTTTAATAATTATGCATGTTAAAGAGAGAGAATCGAAGAAAGGCTATGATGATTCTTAACACATTCAAAATTTAAATAAACAATTACTTTAAATAAAAGGAAGATTCATCTGACCCGTATTCTGTGGTATTCTTTTGTCGGTAAGCCAAACGGCTGTCATTGTATAAGTATCCCGAAATGCGAATACATTAAATGAAAGTATATTTAAGTCGGATTGAAATAAGTGAATTTTAATGAAAAGAACAAAACTCCTCGAACACTGTTTTGCCGTGTCAGAGGCCCATTTGCATGACAAAAACTGGAGTTTAATATGAAAGAGAAAGATAAATATTCAACTTTTATGAAGCGTCTTTTGATAACCACTCTATTTCTTCAACCATGCTGAAAAGGATATTAAAATGTTTTAAGAAGCGTGGTATAAATTTCTATAAGGAATGTTCTTTATATTTAAGATAATATGTGTTTTCTTATATGTAGATTGATAGTTAGAAGTATCGATTGAAGTTTTAAGTGTAATGTCCATATTTTTTTTTTCAAATATTTTATCAAATTATTTTATCTCCTTATTTAATATCATTCATATTTTGCAAAATTGTAGGGTGATAAATCCACCAATACTCAACCACTTTTCTAGTAACCTAACCTTTTATTTTAAATGCATGAAAAATACTATTTATATGTATGAGTTAGAATGAATATTTCAACATATATCTACTCATTTTTTAGTAATCTAAACGGTATTATATACTATTTTGTATTAGTGCTTTACGCAAACAAGCAAAGAACATTTTTAAACAGGGTTGCAAATAAATGGAATGTGGGTTGCCAGGAACGATAATTAGTTCAATAGGAGTAAGGAGTTTAAGAAAAAAATTTACAAATACTTGGAATACAGTGGTTCAAGTTAAATTGTGACCAAACCTTGCAAAAATGCAATATTTGCATTTGTATAATATAAAAACTGTAAGTTAATGAAAATTATTATTTTTGAGTATTCTTCTAGATTTAAAATAGTGAACACAATTACATTACTATAACGCTATTAACAGAAATGTCTAAAATACACATTATGTTAGAATTTCTTACCCCCCCCCAACTTAATTTTTATACATAAATCCCCTTTAGAAAAAAAGCTTCTTTTATAGAACAAAAGAAAGAGTAGTTGAATGTGGTTGCAACCTAACCCCAAGATACATCGTCGCTTTGTTTCCTAGAACAACTTTTTGCCCGTTACTCATTTTATTTATAAAGTAAAAATTTTAATATCCTACATTTGTTACTTAATTGGAGAATTGAATTACAGTGTGAATTAAACGACCTTGTTGTGTACCTTCGGGACATTCTTTCTCAGACAATTTTTCTAATGCCCCAAAAACGTTTTTTATTTTTACCAGGCACGTGTCTTTCGTAGTCTTATTGAGTATAATTGGGTAATTCCATTTAATATGTTTAATTTGTTTCTAATTGCTAACCAAAATTACAAGCGATTTACTTTGCATAAGCCAATTACTACTCAGAAAACGTAAAAATAATTTATTTTAATTTGGTATTTTCCCACCAAATTCTAGTAGATAAGGTTTGTGTGGAAAGAAATGTTCATGAGATAATTACTGTGCGTACAAAATCCTAAAATTTCAAAGTTGCTAATAGTTTTTAAAGGTTGAAAACATGTTCTACTTTTTCGTCAATTAAAGGAGACTTCTTTTAAAAATTCAGTCTTCGTTATAATTGGTCCAAACCAAGTATCTGAAATTTTAATACTGATTATCCTGTTATAGAAAACTGTATTTAATTCCGCAAAGTTTCATTTGATGGGTTTGACTAAAATAATATACACTGAGATTATCGAAATTTTCTCTCTCTAACAACAAGTTTTAAAACTATTTATACTCTTTATTTCAAATTTAATGGAGCATTTTAATAAAGTCGTGTTCTTTTAGCTTGAAATATCTTTATACTGAAATACTTTCTATTTTAAATTTGATGGAATATTAAAATTGGTTGTTCTTATAGCTTAAACTAAAATGTTAAGAAATTAAGTTGTTCTTTAAAATATTTTTCCTCAATACCAAAGAAAGAACTTAGTTCTTATAGAGTATAAATCTTTATTTATGATATCATGTTACAGCTTGTTATCATTTGATATAGCTACTAATCTATAGGTTTGTTTGTAAGCATGCTTGACATAAGCAGTTTTTTACATAAAAAGATGAATACCGACTCAGCTTTTTCTACCTGACAAGTTATAAAACCCCAGAACAGACGTAGAAATATAAAACCCTAACTCAAAGCTAGTTTTTCACAACACCAAAACATTTAACAGAACATAAGTTTAAATCCTTGAAAGGTGCTCATAAAGAATATTTTCTTAATAGTGGAGACCTTCAGAACACATTTCCAAAACCGTTATTAAAAACTCGCTTGACAGCCCCCTGCTTCTGATTTAGCTAATTGTCGTTAAGTTCCTTGCGAAAAACTTTATAATTCACTCCCTTTGTTCCAATATTCTAACTAATGGCGTAGCTACCAACGCCACCTTCTGGTTTAATGACATAGCACTGGAATCTGTGCGTATAAGTCAATAAACACGTTTTAACAAGTGTTTTGGAAAACTGAAATGTACAACTATCTATTTAAGTTTATAAAACTTCCTTCAAGATGATTGCTTTTACAAAGTCGATTTAAAAACTTTTCCTTTTGTTGTTTTTAAAATAATTTTTATTGGTTACTGTAATAAAAACTGTTTTACTCTTATTCAAAATGGTTTGTTTCATCACGATTTTTATTGAAAGTCTCTTGAAAATAGCTTTAGCGTAAGGATTCTTCTTTTTAAGTTCTCTAAAGGTTATCCTTTTTGGTACTTTTTTCAATACAGACTTATGTAAGAGTAGGGGAGAGTGGGGCGCCTTGGGACACTTTTTACTGAACTATTTTTCTAATTTATTTATACCGTTATATTCATTCAAACAAAGCTAATATATTAAATATAGTCCTTTGCGCATCTAATAAAAAAAATTCCGACCAATTATCTCTTTTAGGGAATTCATAATAACAATTTTAAAAAACATCTTTTAATGTCCCAAGGTGCCCCACTAGTGGCCCACCTTGGGACACTTCCAATAATAACATAAAAAATTATGTTATTTTGAAAAATAAAAAAATAACACATTAAATTATGATAAAGCTATGCTTAAGAATCTTAAATTGGCTATCAATAATAAGTTACATTCAAAATTTTCACGTAAATTTTTGTTTCCTTCCAGAAACTTTTTTGCACCAATTTCTACATTATAATCCACTCACTCCTTAAATTATTTAAATTTTTAATAAAAAACAAATTTTTTTTATTCTTGAAAATTTTTTGGTATCTTTTAACATGTCCCAAGGTGCCCCACTATGACAGTTTGGGTATTAATCTTAATTACTCCTTTGGGTTTAGCAATAAATTTTCTTTTTCTTTTCTAAAATATCAATTGACACACGTACTTAGTCTAAGCATAATTATAATAACATAAATATTTTTTTATTTATAAAAGGCTTTTAAAACTACAGCTGAATCTTACTTCAGACCACCAAAAACAAGAAAAGTGAAGTAAATAATTTTGTAGACGCACCGAATATTCCAAAACACGTTGAGGAGTAGATTTTAGTCTAATTTATTAGTACCTAGCACGAGTTCATAACTATAAAATTGCGTCCGAAAATTCGAGTGTCCCAAGGTGGGCCATGTCCCATGGTGCCCCACTCTCCCCTATATTGAATTATCTTATTTGAAAAGTGTTTAAGCATTTGGTTTTTTATTGAAAGAGTAACTAACTACTCATTTGTAAAATTTAAAGTGGATTTTAAATACCCGCGCAACATTTTGTCATAGCACTTGGTATCATATGCATAATTTTCATACTTTTTAAACCTCCAGTCCTTATTAATATAAATTATAACATGACTTTTTGAAAAATTGTTAGTTTTTTAATGAGAGAAAGTTGTAAGTACACTTTAAACTTTTATGGAAGGGTGCTTAGGAAGAATATAAATGTTTCTTAGATAGAGTAAATTTACATTTTATTCAACTTATAACTCATTGAGACAATACAGCATACAGTATTATGCACCTACTAAGAAGTATTAACGCTTTATTATTTCAATTAAGAACAATGCATACTGGCTCTCTGCCTAGAAACCTACACCCTCTTCAGTTTTCTCGTTAATTTCAGAGTTAACTAGGTAATATTTACTTTAATGTCTTCTGGGTATTCAGACCTATTGAATTTTACATGCATACCTTGAGCATAAATTTATAAAAGCTAAAATGCACTACCATAGTGTTGTAGGGGTATGGAATTTCATGTAAAATTAATAAAAACACAAATGAGTCTCCTGTTTTGTAACTGATGACATGTATATGTTACGGGCAAAGTGATTAATCGGTCATTATTAATAATGCCCGAAGTGGAGGCGGGCAAAGTGATAAATTTCATTCATAAATTCCACTGAATTTATCACATATCCCGGGCATTATTAATAATGCCCGGATTTATCACATTGCCCGTAAAATATAGATGCATTTACCATGTGACATTAATTAAAGTAATACAGCTTCTTTTCCTTATAATTTCGGTTATTACCTTAGTTTTATATGTCCCACCTTAAACCAGATAAAAATTTATTTAAATCTTACCTTCCAATTCTTATGATGAGGGCGGAATGGGCCCTTTGATTGCTGTCACGAAAAAAAAATACAGTCATGGACGTCCTATTACCGACCCTGTCACTGGACGATGAGGGGGAAGAGTGCTCAATCGATTCCTGTCGTTTGCATCCCTCCGAAAATTAACTGAAGCCCGCCTGGAGTATTTTGTTTATCATGGGATAACTTGTGCTTTTTTTAATGTTTAATAACTGGAGCATTTGTTTATATATTCTTGTATAAAACCCTTGGCTATCGAGAATGTGCGAGTCATTATTTCTGTTTTCTTTTATTAGGTTTGAAAATAAAGGTTGGGGACTTTTAGATATATGCAATAATCAGCTCAACAAAATAGACGTCATCAAAATCAATATTTTTAAACCCTTTTTATATTTTACAATGTTTAAGTCCCTTTTCTTTATTTTTTTATAATTGAATTATGTGGTTATGTAAAAAAAAACTTTTGGTAAAATTAATGAGGATTCATGCACTACTTTATCATGTATCTACTGTATTCTCCCTTATTTTTACTGAAGTAAAACGGATAGTGTAATGGACCTCCAATAAGCTTAATATTATATTGAAATCTTGATTTTATCTAATGAAGAAATAGTAGAAAGTGTAGACTCATCAACCTCTCACTGATTTGAAATAAATACCATTTTTTGTCAATGTTTAAAACCAATATCAGATAGAAATAGTAGATTTCTGCAGTAATCGTTTCTGAAAACTTTAGGGTGTCAAATAAATTCTTCAAAAATTTAATAGGACTATAGCCGTCTAGCACGTGCTATTGTGTGTCTATCATCCTATTTGATCAACATAATTTTAATGGGACTTAAAAATAATAAAAATATACACCTTAGTTTTAACAACCATTCACTTCTCTAATCTTCTCCTATAAACCCCTAATCGACTTAAAAAAGTTAAAATTGATACAACTTTAGGTCAGTATCTCTCTAGATTAAGACAAATCCATTTGGTATAATAAGGAATAATCCTACGAACAAAAACATAATAATAATTGACAAAATCCTTGAAAAGGATGTTAAGCAAACCCTCAGTCATAGTTCAATGGTTCAATAAACTGTACAGACTATTTTCCTCAATTTAACGAAAGTGTCAACTAACATAATCTCCTCTTACATACATTGACCTCTAAGCACTCAAAAGTACAGAAAATTTCAGGGTCATTGCCTCCATAAAAAGCAAGGCCAATCAGTGACATACATCTCACTGTACCCTTGAAGCAATTCATGAATGAAGACGTAATTTTAACTAATAACAAGAATCCAGAAAAAGGTGCTTCGCAAGCACCCTTAATTAATATTCATTCAGAAACGACGACTCTCCAGAAGTTGACCACTTGCACTAATTAACGGAACAATGATGTCTTTGTGTCGGTTTTTAAGGCCTTAAAAATCCCCTCATTACGTTTAGCTTCCTTTCGACGCTTCTGGACAGATTAGACACGAAGCGGCTTTTTGGGAAGTCGTGAAAGAGGGAGTTTAAAAAGTGTTTATGAAAAGGTGGGAATTGTTTTTTTAGAAAGGAAAAAAGAATCTCCCATTTAAACTTTTGTGAGAAACAAAGTTGGAGTTTCGTTCTTTTTTTTAATGCAGTCGAGAACGATGTTTCTATGATTAGAAATTGTGGAAAAAGTCGACGGTTTCGGTTGGAAACATAAAGAATATTTGGTTTTGAATTTGGGTAGTATTGAATATTATTCGTGGGAGTAAAGGTTACCAGAGCCTTAAAAAGAAAATTTTTGCCGGTTCGGTTCGCGGTACGATGCAAAACACAGTCCATGGACATAACAATCAACGATTGAATATTTTTAATTTTGTGTGCTCTTTGAACCCAATATGTTTTAATATTGCTTAAACTATAAATTTTGATATATTTTTATCAATTCTTAAATTATATGTAGGGTGAAGTGAGGTAAAGTACCACGTTTTGTAATGATTATTCAACTTAGAATTTAAACTTAATGCTTGTTTTTGTGGGAATCATTCTGAAATCTCATATGATTTATCTTTACTAATTGGTTTTGAAACTTGTACATTTTTATTTTGAATAAATATTTTATGGGGTCTTATAATTTTTACTTGATTGAGAATTTTTGAAAGGTATACTATATCTTTTCTTAGCGATAGCTTGGAAATTTTTTAAGGTATGGATAAATAGAAAATAACATTAAACAATACATTAAAATTCTATTTGATAAAAAAAGACTTGGAAAAATTATAAAAAGGAAAATTGAAATTATTAAGTTTGAGGAGCTTCAATATAATTTTAAATACGGGCAATTAGTTTTGCGGATGGTCTTTTTAATTTTTATGAAGTTTTAAAAGTTACCGAAAAGATAAATATAATATTACAGTTTATTTCTTTAGGGGAACAAATATTTTCAAAGATAGAACATACAATTCAAAATGAGTTCAGATCGAGGATCGTCTGAATCAAAATTTTCCAGTCCTCTCCCCCTCCCCCCCCAAAAAAAAAAAATAAACCAACCCAAGTCCATTTTTTCACCTAGTAAGCTGATCACTTTCTCCTTTGAACAAATACTACACAGCTCCAACTACAGAATTAAAAATGCCCAAGGATAGACTTTTAAAAATCAACAAGACTCCTGCCTAAAAATAAGGTTACTTGTGAGCGGAAAAGGGGCATTTCTTTGAGAAATAAAGCTAATACAAAAAACGGTAATAAAAGTGTACTTTTTGTCTCGATAAACAATCTTATGGATCGAGTACTCGCAATAAAGCAAATAGTCTGAGATTCCTTTTTTTATCGTTACTTTTTTTTGGAATGGAGCTTTTTCTGCCTTCGTTGGTTCCAGAACTACTCACACCGTCCCGTAAAAAAGTGAGCAAAATGTGATTGGTTTTTCTGCAGAGCTTGTTTTTTTGTTATGGGCTAGGTAAAAATAAAAGCTGATGGAATGGTTTAATTTAAATTTGACTGATAGCATTGATTGCTGACGGTCGAAGGAAAATCGACAAAGTCCTTTCCAAGTTAAGTAGTCAGACAGAAAAGATATGCAGAAATTAATTCTGATTTTATGTTGACCTATATGGATAAATTATTCTACTTAGTTTAACTTTTTATCTAATAAAACTATTCTATTCAGACTTTCAGCATATTAACAATATTATCCATTATCATAATCCATAACAATATATTTTTAATGAGAATTTTTTAGTTTTTTTTTAAATAGGGTTTAATTTTTTTATTACTACAACCTTGTTAACAACTGCTAGCGTCTTATTCTATTTCATTCCTATTCTGCGCTACAGTCGATTTCCGGTCAAGGCTGTCTCAGTTAGCTTTAACCATCTGCCTCTGTCTATTGCTATTATTTTCCATCTATTGACACCAATGTTTCTCATCCATTTTCAGACATTGTAAAATTTAAATTTGTCTCCAACATATTTCTCAACAAATTATTTTTTTAATAACATTTAGTTCATCAAATTAAAAACTACCCACAGAATATAATTTTTCAAATGGGTGAATAAAATTATCATAAGCCATAAAAAATAGAAATCAGTATTTGTGTCGTTAGTATATTGCTTAGTTATTAATAAGTATTTCTTGTGTCAGTATTAATGATACATTTTATTTCAACAGTTATTATAATAGATAGCTTCATTTGATTTTTTATACCAATTTGAATTTATAATTATCAAGTGTTAACGGATAATCCCTTCAAGTTTTGTAAACAAAAATAATTTGAATTCTGAATCTAAACAAAATGTTTGATACTTACGTAAGCAATTACTCAAATCGAATTTTTGAGGAATTAACTTTAACTTTTTTTTATCTAGGGGCATTGATTTAACAAGAAATAAACGATGTGATAAGCTTTATTTGAGAATTAGTATTTTATCAGGAATTTTCTGCAGTAGGTCATCAAATATATTAGATGTGCCTAGCCAATTGCATTCCCTTCCTCAAAGAGAAAGTCTCTGTTTGCTTTTCAGTTCAAAAAGGGATTGTTTGAGCAACAAAAGAAACTGCAAAAAAAAAAAAAAAATCGAAGCCTTCAACATTCCTTACTCCCCCTAAATCAGTTACATTTTGCATAAGAAAGCGTTCCGAGTTCCAAGACCAAATATTTTGGGTCTCTGGGTAATTCTATTTGATGCATTTCTTTCAAAAAATGCTTTGCGATTTATTATTTTGTGTTTGTCACACTGGAAATTTTTTTGTTCCGACACCTCCTAGGCACCCTTGGAACTCCCCCACCAGGCCTTGTTGAATAAAAAGGGGCTATTTCCTGCAATCTAATAAGCCCGTCACTTTTCATTTCGCTCACTGTGTTTTATGTGTGATTTCGTTCTAGTCGGCAATAAAGAGATGTGTGCGAGGTCTTTTATTTCGCCATTTTTATCTTGAAGGTGTTGGGAAAAATCCATGTTGGGTGAATTAAAGTACTAGCACAACTAAAATTTGCAGTTTCTGTTGAAGAGTAGATCTTCAGGTAGCCCAGTAATTTTAGGCGAAAAAAGGGGTCGATAGCTAAATAATTTATAATTAGCTGAAAATTTCAGGAGCTCAATAAGCTCTCTATGATGTGTGCAATCCACCCTGAAAAGTCCCCAAAGATCCCCCGTCGGCTTCATTCCAAAATGGCGGATCAAAGATGGCTGCCTAGCATTTTTGCCGATATTTTCGCTCATATCTAAGTCAAAAATTAATATGTTTTAGTTCTGTAAAAGGATTTATACTTAGGATAGATGCCGTTTTCGAATAAAATTTACAGTTTTGCGATAAAAATATAATAAATGGAGTGTAAAGGGATTTTATTCATGAGAAACTGTAAAATTTTCACTGTTGTTTGTTTGCATGCTTTGCCATATAACTGTACTAATAGAAAAATCGATCGGAAAAATAGGATTGTTTTTAGTAGTCCCATTATTCAGGATTATTCATTCTTAGAACATACTATCAACTTGTCAAGTTACACATTGTGAAAACCATGTGTTATGTTATTTGGAGGACAACGATGAAGACTAACATAGAGCATTCGCACTTGACGTCACACATGACGACGTGGCAAACATGACAAAAACAACGTTGCTAAGGCTGTTGTTAGGTGCGGGAAATAGAAGTATCCAATAGAAGCATTCGCACATGACGTCACTGGAGGACAAAAACAACGTTGCTAAGGCCGTTGTTAAGTCCGAGTCATGTGATTGAAAATGCTCTATTGTAATTTATGGTTAATTCATTAATTTTTTTTAGAATTTCTATGCTTTATTTATCTTATATTTGAAAATATAGGAATATATGGCTCATATTAAATTTATTTCTTTGTGGTAAAATGTAAACAGAATGAAATATTTATTCATAGTTTTTGGTGTAGTTAGACAATTATTTCATTTAAACGTTCCTTATACACCTAATTACCAATATTCAGTTTTTGATTTCCAGTTAAAAGCTGACCAAGCTGTAAACTTCTGTGGGGCTGATAAATAAGAAGTATGTAACTAAGAACATATATTTAACCATCGCACATTTAATCAGTGGTTATCCAGACAACTTGTAACTTTCGGTCATTCAATTGTGAATTGTTTCCAGAGCATTATTACATTAATTAGAATTAAAAATTATTCAAATAAGAATAAATTTAATAATATATTTCATAAAAATCTGCAAAAATATATTTCATAAATATTTAGAATAATTACATCTTTTTTTTTTTTGAAAGTTCTGTCCACCATTTTGATAAAAAACATTTCCGGTTGCCAGATTTCACGAACTATTTTTATATCATTCAGTTTACCTAGTACTATACTTATTCTACTCAAATAAGACATTGAAGAACTTTTATTTACGTTTTAAACACAAAATTCATAGGATTTCTTGATTTTCTATTGTTTTGGCGGCCATCTTTAAAAATACCCACTTCCCACGATCCGATTTTGGTAAACTTTCGTTTTCCCATTAAGTACATCTAGTAGAGCCGAAAACCGTTGAGAAACCTTTTGTTCAAATTTGTTCCCCAAAAAACCTTATATTCCCCTTACTATATGGCAAAGCATGCAAACAACAATGAAAATTTTGCAGTTTGACATGAATAAAATCCCTTTACACCCCATTTATTATATTTTTATCGCAAAACTGTAAATTTTATTCGAAAACGGCATCTATCTTTTGTATAAATCCTGTTACAGAAATAAAAAATATTAATTTTTGACTTAGATATGAGCGAAAATATCGACAAAAATGCTAGGCGGCCATCTTTGATCCGCCATTTTGGAATGACGCCGACGGGGGATCTTTGGGGACTTTTCAGGGTGGGTTGTACACATCATAGAGAGCTTATTCTGAAATTTTCAGCTAATTATAAATTATTTAGCTACCAAACCCTAAAATTACTGGGCTAAGGTAAAAATAGAAGAAATTTTTATATTATTGACGTTTAGTCAACGCTCATGTAAGATATAAAAGTAATATGTTTTAAAAATTTAAATATCAATTGATCTTATCACCCAACCCAACTTATCCGCCTTCTTTTTTATTTATTAACTACTGATCCGCCTACATATAATATTATTAAATTTGATTATGGTGAACATCTTAAGCAATAAATTAATTAAAGGAAATTAGTGAAGAAATGATTGGCGGTCTCATGACGGTTCACTATAATTTGGTTTGACAGTCTTTTTTTATTCATCATCATGACTGTCTTTAGTTTTCCATTACTATGAGCTTCTTTTAATCCACTAAAAAAGATTTTTTTTTGTAAATTAAGATTGATGAATGAAGATTAAGATACTAAAAATTACAATTAATTCTTAAAAAATTATTAAAATTATATTAAAATGTAGAACTTTTCTTATCCTTTAAAGATGTAAAGTTTTTAAAATAGAAAAATGTAGTATAGTATAGTACTCCATATATTCCAGTGTAATACACAAGTATCCAGTATAATACCAGTACACAAGAAGTATATACTACTCCTCCATATATTTCCCAACATTTTCTCAGAAATTTTGTAAGAGACCTAAAAGTAAATGTGCAGTTCAACTCTATGGAAATTTTAACACTATTATAAACACCACATCTTTGTTTAACTCGTTGTCGAACTATATTTGATATAATGTTGAAACTAATTTATTGTATTTAATTTATACCATAATCGAGTAAGGGAGAGAATATTTTTTTTTTGTTTTTATAAGGAGAGTAATCCGTCAGGGTAAGGGTTACGGTTCATTAATCAAGTTTCGAAAACAACAGCAGGATCGTTCCCACGATCTTGTCAATTGAACAACTTAAGATTTCTACTCCTTTAGAGGTTAAAATGATTTAACTTAAGTTAGATTTTCATATAATAATGCTATTTATGTTAAAATATTTGTTACAGAATAAGGAGAATCGAACATTGTTTTGAATTTAGTAAAATCTAATCAAATATTTATAATTAATATTTATAATACGAACGATGTAATGTCAGACTTGAGTTATAAAATGACTTTTAAAATTTATTTTTATTTAAAACAATAGATTGCAACTGATGTTACAAGTATTTTCTGATGGTATGTATTTTGTACCCAAAATTTTTAACTTCATAAATCTTTTCTTTTTTAAAAACTGTCTTTAAATTGCTTAAAAATTGTAGTATATACGGAAATATTAAGATCATTTCTATTATCTAGGATAATGAAAAAGTGTCTGTCAGTTTAAAGTTAGCAATCAAAAGTTTGAAAGTTCACTGAATGGATTTTTACTATCTGAAATTTTCTCATATAACATTTTTTGAAATTGAAATAGCCTATGCAGTTTTTGGTGCCACAGTTACAATCTGTCTTACTTTAAAAAGTGTTCAGCTACAGAAAACAGTAATTTAGTTCTTAACTAAATAAAAACCAAGCATCCACAAACACAATAATAATAATATTGAGGTTTTTACAAATGCAAAACGACTCTTTTGAGAGGTTTTTATGGAGATTTTTTTTCCCTATCAAAACAGTCGGGTTTTATTTTCAAATAAAAGTGTTTAGATATAATATATCTGTAGTCTTTAATTTGCTTAGAATACATCCCAAAGGTATTAAAAAAAGGAAAGAACCTTTTTTCAATTTGTAACTGCAACTTATGGACTACATAAACGAATTAAATGTATTTTTAGTGTTTTCTGAATTATCCGTAAATGAATTAACCGTTTCATAAGTCTCATTGCCACCGTCACAATTAAATAAGAGTTCGTAAACAAATTCTACCTTTTTCAGAATGTTTTGTCATGGAAGGTTTGAATGCATTAGTTTTTATTAGAAAAACAAAATAATATTCTAGAAAGGACTTTTTGTGAAACTAGACTCCTTAATCAAGATAATACAGAAATATTTAATTTATTTTCAACACATAAGAACAGTTAATTCTTTCATTTTAGAATGGGAATCAACTTAAATTGTTTCGTATAAATTAGCATCATTGTTAAAAAATTAAATAAAACAGTGTGTGTGAAGACATCAGAGCCCTTTGATAAAATAATAATTTTAGCAAATGGCTAAAGAGGGGAGTTCTAATGCATGTTTTCTATAAATCTAAATTAAATATCACAGAAATTAAACATAAAATCATAGAAAATATAATAGAAATATCATAGAAAAGTAACAATAAAATAGCCAATTAATCTTTCAGATATATTGGCAACAGTATCAAGATGGAAATGTAGATAAAAGAACTTATTTTTATCACCTTACGTTTTCACTCGTTTTTCAAACGTTTTCTGTATTCTTTGGTACTGAATTTGGTCAAATTCATGTATTTATTAAATGTATCCGCCACCTCATGCTGTATCCAAATATTTTACCTCTACCCCTTTTACAGCACAAATACTAGTTGTATTTTAGAAAAGCACATTTTTGAAGAAGAAATATTTTTGTAATCTTTATTTAAGAAGAAAACATGTTAAAAAATTCAGTGCCTTCAAATTTTTTGAATTCAAACAAATTTAGCCGACAATACTTTATATATCACTTTCGTTTCTACTATTGAGTAACTGTATAGATAATAAAAATGCAATTAACAAATGAGATTTAAATATTTAACATGATGAACCCAAAATGCACTCTTTAGAATTCAAACGTACTCATTTTATCATCCGAGACAGTTCCTTGGAATTCTTCCGTTGATGAAAGCAATCAAGGTCTAAAAGCTTTACCGTGTACTAACCTGGTAATAAAACACCTAATACGAAGTCCTTTGCAAAGTGTTCTTCGAAAAAGGAATTAATTTCCTTCAATTCAATACTTTAATGAAAACGAAGCTGCATGTTACCAGAATCTGCTCAAAAACTTCAATCAATTTCACAAATAATTGGTAAACTAGTAAAACTTGATTGACTGGCAATATAAGTTGAACTCCTCGAACTTTAAGTCCATTAAGATAAGTGGAGATGGTTGGTATATAGATAGAACTAAGTATGTCTCTTCAAACGTTTCTTATTTAGGGTGTTTTTTAGAAATAAAAATCACATTATATTATATTCAATAAATGTTTTATAAACAAAATGTTGATAATTATATCTGAAGATTATTGCCTTTTATCATCATTCCAATACTAAATATCAATATACCAAGCACTGTTTGTTGATTTTCTGTATTTGTAAGGAATGAAATAAAACATATTTCTCAAAATACGATTTAATTTCTCATAAGACTTAATGTAATTTAATACTGGAACATGAGTTAATATTTTTACGCTTTTTATTATGGTTTGGTATTAATCGTGTAAAATTTAAGAAAAATTGCTCTTTTACTGCATTGCATGATTGCAAAAATTGCACGAAGATTTCTTATTCTTTTCTTACTTCATAGTAACGTACGATGGAAGTGTTTCCACTTACATTTAAGTAATCTTATTCTAATTTTAACGATAAATTATTTTCTTCCAAAAACTCTATTTTGAGAGATAGTTTAATTAGAAAAGCTGAAAATCTTAATTAGAGTAAGACCTAAAGTTATATCTATGCTATCTATAAACCTCATTTTTTTCTGTAGATAGTAGTAAATTAACTAAAGATAATTAAACCATTCATATATAAATTTGAGTAAATTTTTCTTACATAAAAAAATGTAGAAAACCTAAAAGTGTCTTAATATTTACATAATTACTACACAGTAATGAAAACATACACGGACAATAGAAGTTTTGGTTGATCTCCTATTGCGTTCTATAAATGATGATACAGGAAATTTCTTAGAACGTTAAGCTAATATACATATAAGAAAAGTTTGAAATAATCTGTAAACAATAGCAACATACACAGTGTACTACTTTGTAAAAAACTATTTTGCTTTATAGTATAAAATATCGAAATAAAACTAAACTCAAAAACATTTTTGATAAGCTAACTAAGCGAAATTCCCGTTTTTGGTGTCTACCACTACTCTCTAAAATAAAAAAAAAATACACCAAGGGGTTTTTTGTTTGAAAGTAAATATTTAACACTTTCACTTGGTACAGACTTCCTTTTCGCACTGAAGATTGGATGCGGTTAAATCGAAGAAAGTGAAAGAAATTTTTAACTTGAGATGTTGTAAAACACCTGAGACTGTGATAATTAGTTGTCCGATTCTTCTCGTTCTCTGTACACTTTTTCTAAGTTGCTTTCGGAAAAATATATCAACCTTGGAGCTCAATTCGTGTGCAGAGGTTGGGATTTGGTTGCGGTTGCAGTGAATCTGCAACCTTTACAAAAAGAGAGAATATATCTCTATCTCTTTAGCTGTATTTTTGCAAGTTTTTTTTTTACCTTGTTTCAAACATTATCTCACGGTTTCTGTAAAAGTATTCGTCTAGTTTTTGTCGATTAATGTAGTTAAAGTTAGATGGATATTCAAATAGACACTTTTTAAGCTAAGTCATAAAAAATTCGTGTTTGATAAAAATGCTATAAATTAAGGTATCGTGAAGTTCATAACTAATAATTTAGTTATTGATAAGAGTTCTCTAAAAGTTTTTTTGTCAAAACAATTTTCTCTTTATCATTATAAATGCATCACTTACTATGTTTATAGCAGTTAATCCGAAATTTATTTCTAAATTCTAACGAATTTATTAGTTAAATTCCAACGATGTCAAGTTGTTCAGAAGAAAGTATTCCACACATCGGTATTTACTTTGAAAGAAATCATTAGTTCTTTATTTACAAAAAAAAATTAAAATTCCTTCACAGAAAAATTAAATATTAACTCAAAGAAACCATATTTTATCTGATAAATAAAATTCGAAAAGTATGAAAGTAATAATGACAGGGAGTCTTTTAAGAGAATTTCTTGAATGCAGAATCAGTTTTAGATCCGAAAGAAAATAGATACACTCTAGAAAAATATTAGAAACTGATGATTACTTAGTAGAATTTCTCTGTACAAACATTGATAGTGCAAATATTAATTATTGTGTTAATCTAGGTTTTGTGATAAACTTTTCAAAACATTTTAAATTTATCGAATGAACTGTATCGGAAATAAACTCAAATGAGAAACTTATTGTGTAGTATACGACTCACGTATTTGACACGGTGCGATCTTTAAGAACTGATGGTTGAATTACATTGTCATGGCAGATGTTACAAATTCTCCGCTGTAAAAACGTTATTAGAATTGAAACATTTGGATTGTTCGTTCAATATATTAATTGTGTCAGTTTAGATGTAGTATTTCAGAACGTTGTTGGAATAAAATACGTCAAATTTAAAACAATTATGGTGATACGATAACAAATATTATGTTGTAATGAGATTGTGTACTGACGAATTCAGACAACTGTAACAAAATTAAGGCCCAAAAACTCTAGAAATGAGCCCAAAGAATTGTCAAGAGAGAAAACTATCCCGATCGTTTCTCAGAAATATTTGAGTTTATAAATTTCTATTTGAGTTTCTTATTCCAGGGTTAGGTAGGTAATTAGTTCATTTGAAAGGAGTGGTAGAGCTCCTACATGCATTGATCCGATAAATGGCTGAGAGTAGAGTTTGTTTATCGAAATTAAATGGACTTAAATCTTAAAGCCTGTATTCATGTTTTTCGCAATAGGTGTATTTCAAAGTGGTTTACTAAAAGTAATACTTGTCCCTACTGTCGAGATTATTTTGCTTCTTCTGATGCTATGAAATGTCCGATATACAAAAAAAACCCCGAATTTTTCAAACATATTATGAATAATTCCAACGTATTCGATGATAATAATACAGACGGGTATATTCGTGTTTATGAAGGTTTACAATCTACTATTTATAAAAGGTAAAAAAAAAACTGGACGAGAAAATGGTTTATCCTCTTGAAAAATGTATATAAAAATCTGGAAAAAGTATTTGTACAAAAAGAGTTATCTTAACTTGACAATATCTGCTTCTATCGGATTTCGGATTTATTATTGACCGAATGTAACATGTGTCCATGTGATCATACTCGTTGTCTTTAATACTTTTGCAAACTGTAAAGAAACAGTTGCGTACTTTTACCTCAGTGCACTCTTACCCTCTTTTACTCTTACCCTATTATTTTTTGGAGAAGATAATGAATATTTAGACGAAATACATGTGGTATCTTAAAGGTTCTCCTGCAAAATTCCCTTAAAACTCATGATACCTAAATACACTGAAAACGGTCCACAAAAATACACATTTAGAACACTTTTTTTCCCTCAAATTAACAACACTTAAATATTGTGTTGTTAGGTAGAAAATTTTAACACCTTAAACATTGTGTTGCGATATTATTCTGAAAATGTTTGAAATTGTTACAAAACATGTGTTGGGACTAACGAGAATCCAAATAAAAGCACCCTAATAAATATTCTGCATACCCTGGGAATTAAAAAATAACCATGTACAAAAAAATCGAGTAAAACAAAGCAGTTTCTCAAGATAAATAATCTTTCAGGGAGAAAGTCGATGAAAATGTATTTAAATTATTTTTCATTTCTAATTCTTAACCCTTACTAAATAAACTACTGAACTTCTGGATGAAAATAAGGGTACAACTTCCGCTGAAAGACAGCACAGTTTAAATGTCGCCTTTCCTTGTAATTAATTTTCTACTTTAAATACCTCAAGGCTCGGAAGTTTTAATTTTAATTATTCATGAGCCTAGAACTGGGCAGAGCTGTCGTTGATCCTTTTCTCAGTTCAAACACCCTAGGAACATCTTAAAATTATTCATACATCGAATTTAACTAGTGGACCAATGGTATGCACTTTCCTCAACACCTCAAATACAGACTTTTAACAGAAATGAAAATGGGTCAAACTTATTTTTTTCTACTTTGAATTGCTTTAAAAGTTTTTTTCATAGTGTTTTTTTTCTGAGGGATTTTTTTTTTAGGTTTTCAAAACTTTCAAGTGTTTGACTTGGCTAAATTTCAAACTCCAGTATGCTTTTTATAATTAAATTTTATTTCTTTCGATTACCAACAGTACTAAGGATATTTTTTTAACTAAAAACTACAGATGAGTTAATCCGTTAGTACATAAAAATAACGTACCTACATAATGTAAAATTAAACTTCATATCTTATTTAGATTGTGCCTTTTAAAATAAAGCATCAAACAAATTTCATGATGCATAATTAATAAATAGTATTATGTTATTACAATTTTTAGTAATAATAATTGCATAAATTATGTTTTATTAATCTTTTAACTTGTACCGAAGACATTTTAAAGCACTTTACATAGTTTCAAATTAAAAAGTTTTTATAACTGTTTTTACGGATGAATAAAAAATTTTTTAATGTTAATTGAAAACTCTGTAGGTATAAAAAAATCCTCTTAACTAAAAAGCTTTTATTATAACTTTTTATATATTTATTCATTTGCTGATATATTCAATTCTAATCAATACTAATTCAAAATTCAATTAAACTTGTTGGTTAGTTTTTATTTCAGAGTTTTTATACACGTGTGAGATACTATTTTCTTCAGGAAACATAATCGATAGTTTATAAATTTTATTTACTGTTTGTTACAAACATTCTATTTTAACGCTCTTTAGAGTATTTGTTTTTTCATGAGCATACATGTAATATACTACGCACTAACATCAATGTGAATAAGCTTTCTATGAATAAGACCTCCAAGAAAAAAAATCTTCAATACTCTTTGTATGAGCTGAATTAGGACATATATGTGATTGAAATTATGAAGTGATGATAATAATCCTCCACATACAGGCTGGTACAATGTACATCAAGTTTCAACTAACAATACATCATTTATCAAAGTTGATGTTGTTATATCATGAATTTTCTCTTTAAAACCACACCTCCTCTCATTAAAATAGATTTGTTTAATAGTTTTAACCGATTACAGCTCTTATTCTTTCCGGGACAAAGATCTTATTGCCATGAGATATAAGCTTCGTTAAAGCACAGGTAAAAAATTGCAACCTAAATAAAAAAGAAAAAATTACCCCGAGATAATATACGTCGAGAAAGAATAACGACTTCTTTTATACTATCCAAGATTAGTGTAGTACACAAAACTGTTTTTAAACCTAAATTTAGTTACATTTTCAAATCATGAGTTTTCACCCGATTTTCGATCAATTCTAAAAAGTAATAGCTTTCATTATAGGTATAAACAGTTTTGTGTACTACTTTAATGTTGGATAATATGAAACAATATAACTCAATTAAAATTCCTATATTATTCTTTCATAACGTATATTATACTATAGCCTTCCAGTGTTAAACCAACTCACAACTAAAAAAAGTTAAAAAACCCTTCAAAAACGTTTTTGACAAACAAATTCTTTTCCGCTTTAAAAGAAGAATACGTTTTTTACCGAATTTTCAGTTTCTTTTGAGCGTTTTACTTATCTCATGAATCAGGAGTCATGGGAGTGAAACTCGGTCTCCCATCATTGCCCGGTTCTAAATTTTCAATGTGGTTTTCCTCCAGGAATAAAACAGTGGTTTATTCGACATCGGCGGAACGAATAGAATTTGGGAGCCAACTATTTTCGTGTTCCGTGACTTTTAAGTTGGTATCTCGACACTGGAGATGAATAGTAAACAGAAGTATGCTCAATAGAGGCTTATTTGGGAAAATACTTTTTGCTGAGGAAGCATATTTTAGGGCCCGCTTTGCAAGGTCTGTTGGGTTTAAAAAGTACATGTTTGACATCAGTAATGTTATTTATAAAACTTTTCATGTTTTCATGTTGAATAATAGGTATAAATTCTAACTAAATCTTTTGAAATAGTGGATTATTATATTGTTCCTTATTTAATGGTAAATTCCAGAATTTTTATTTTTATTTTTTTATTCGATAGAGTTATCTCAATCAAACTATACAACGGCTTACTATAGTTACTATACCGTAATAGTATCTAGTAAGCCGTGATTATAAGCTTCTTTTTTACCGGTGATCACGGTTTATTCATTAGTTGCTTCACGAATTAAAACTAGTAGGTATATTTCCCCCTTTTTTTAAAGTAGAAGCTTTTTCTATCCTTTCAACAACGTTCTTTTATGTTATATGTTTTTCTTATCTTATTTAACAGTGTGTAATATATCAACAAAAATCTAAAATTTTACCTAGAAATTGCACTTAATCTACATTAAAAATTTTAACTAGTAGAATATCATGTTACTTTTAGGAAATAAAATTAATAATTTACTTTCACATAGTACACCTATTTACAAGTTTAAATTAATAATTTTTTAAATATTTTTCTACATTTAATATTAAAGCTAACAACATCAATAATTTTGCTGAACATGCAATAACCTGGTTCGAAGTTTTCCTTCTTATTTAATTATTTAATCTAATTAAGTTCTTTGTGTGAAAAAGATAATAAAAAACTGAATCAATCACCTTTAGCTACATATTATTGTCCACAACTAATTTACACTTTTATATAGGTTAAGATAAATTCATTATGATGTTGTTAATTAAGGAAAGTAATTTTTTATTGTTCGAGAATATTTAATGATTAAAAACTGCCCCGTGCTGATACGTTGATTAGTTAATTAACATCAAGGACACTTTTTTTCCACATCAAACTTTTTATTTACTCCTCTCAATTTCTAAAAACATTCTGATAAATAGGAGAAGGAATTGTACCTCGGACCTATTTTTACATTTTACCCTATAATTTTTTATTTATTTAAAATAAAGCGATGTAACAACTTTCCCTCGATAGTTTAGCCTTTAATACACAACATATATTTTTGGGAGAATTTAATACTTTTTTGTTGCTTTACTTTCAAATATTTTCGAATATACTTATTAAATTATTCATAGAACTATTGTTAGAAAACATCTTTGTCGAGGGGTTGCTATTTTCGTAGTTTTTTAGTGTGAGGATGAAATATTACCAGTGTCACCATTTTCTTTAGCAAGATGAAATGCTTTCAGATATATGACTTTCATGGTCATCAACCATGAATTTTATTGTTAGAGCATCTTTAGTTGCTCTAACTTGCTTTAGTTTAGTTTGCCTCTAAACTTAATAAAATGTTTGTTAAAACTCATGGAACAAGTTTTCATTGCACCACACAGATGTATGTATAAGCTTATATAGTTTAGTTGGACCACTTTTCAGCTTAAACTTTTTTAACCACTGTTTTTTTAACCCAAAATCATAGATTTCCTTTAAAATTAGATGAAACTATATCCTACCCTGCTTTTAAAATCAAAATACCAATGAAATAAAAGTCAGTTTAGGGATTTTTTTACTAACTTAATGTAGTTAAGTGTATCTTAGACAGGTCCAAGTTATAAAGGTTTCCTTAGGTCCTAGGAACAATAATTGATCATTTACTAAAAAATTTCTGATCACTATATTCAGTTTACCCCATCCCCATTTTAACCACACTCTATTATAACTGAAACAATACACTTTAAGATCTAAATTCACTGCGAAATGGAGTCTGTATTTCTTAAACTATAACTTAGAAGGCCAAACTTCGAAAATTTACTTTTGATGGGTGAAATCAGTTTTTAACACATATTATATTAAATTGTGTACTTAAAAAAATATGTAGAATGAGAGCTGTGGTTGTAAGGATGAAACTACAAGTTCAGTGTTGCCATACTACAAAAAGTTTAGCTAAAAACAGTGCAGGACCGAGGTAAAGTTAGGTCCGAGGTACAACACTTTCCCCTATATTTAAGGAATTTTTTCGTACTTTCACTTCACCACACTGAATAACCAATTAGGACTAGACATTGGAGAAAACTATATTTTTAAATAGGTAATTATATTTTATAATTTGAATGAAATTAGTAATGATATCATGATCCGATAAGTATAGTATGATAAACTTTAAAAGCTACATCTTACATGTATTGACATGCATTGGCGTCGTCGGCTCCTGAAATTTGGGGGTGGCGACCCAAGGATTTGGGATTCCTCCCCAGAAGGAACTCTTTCAAATGTGAGGCAGCTGGGTTTTATAAGAGCTTCTACTGTAGTTGCTTTTTTTGTTTTATATGTAGGTATGTCTTGCTTTCTATGATTACCTTCGAGAATAGAATGAGAAAAACATCTCAAATGTGCTATGCATAAACAGAACTGAGACACAAAGAAAGACCCTGAGAAAAACAAGGTTAGGAAGTGGTAATAAATCTTCAATATACTATTATCTGTCTTTATTATAGTATTAATAATATCAAAGCAATATTTCAGTAAAACAAAACTAGAACGCCACAGTGAAGGCACGACTTGTGTGGGTAGAGATTCATAACAGAAAAATTAATGTTAAATAATAATACAAAAATATGCCCCTTTTGCAATTCTATAGGTAGTATATTAGAAATAAATGTATGTTTAGAAGCTTTTATCAGCATATTCATAAGTAAGAAAAGCTTCTTCTAATAGAAAGAAGTTTTCTGTTCATCAGCTTAGCAGTTATTAATGTTTCCTTAGATAAAGCATAGGTATGTTAATCAAGCGTTGAAGCACATAAAGCTTCTAGATCCGATTTTTCCTCTGAATGGGTAGTACAGGAGGTAGGCAACGGTTTCAATGAAATCGAATAAAGCCACCAGGGAAATGCCCAACCACATGCCCATGTAGCCGCCGATGTAACTGAACACTTCAATGCTCTGAAACAAACGAAAATTCTATCATTAGGATGCGCTAAGATCAATTTGATATTTAGCACGATCATTCGAGGTTTAATAAGTTCTATAGTTACCGCATATTTCGGATCATGTTTGAATGTCGTTAGCTTCATTCCATGGAAAAGAATGGTTGCATATATTATACGATTTCTAAAAGAAATACTAAAGAGTTAACAACTTTAATGAGGCATAAGAACTGATTCATCAAAAATAAAGCCGATTGAATTGAAAGTATACTTAGTTTGGTACTAGTACACAGTTATCGATTTAAAAATTTTCTCTTGAAATATTATTGTGTTTTTGTGGTTATGCGTTAGTAGAAAAAATGGCAAATTCCGTAATTTAATCCTTTTATGTTTTAAGGCACAATTTTAACTAAGTATTACGTTGTGTTTCCTTGCTGGTGAAAACAATTGCATCCAAGTTAATGATTATATGAGATAATTAGATAATTAAATAAAAATTAATTCTAATTAAATTAACTTTTTTATTTCGAATTTTTTGACGTTGCATCTTAAAATGCTCAATATTAAACACTTTAGGGCAAAAACGAATACAATCGAACTCTTGGTTCAGTCGCTCTACTTGAAAACGGAATCCAAGATGGCTGTGGCTTTTTCAAAATGGCGGATAATCCCGTCGATAGAATTTTTGGGATTTTCAGGTTATTAATCAGAACACTATCCTCTACATTTCCATCAATTTTCACACGGTTATATTGAATGTCCGGGTTCGGCCCATTTTTTGTCTAATTTGCCTGGACTAGGATACTATAATCGTTTTATAATTTCTTAAATTTAAAAAGTAAATTTTTTAGCATTAAAAATCAGGCAACTAACTTCCTTTACAAATTAAAACTATTAAATAAGGAAATTGTTGAATTCAACATAATGAAAATTATCTTACTGTAATTATAGAAGAGAGGTATATAATTGTATAGTTAGTGGAAAAGGATTACATCTAGTTACCATTTCAACCTTTTCTATAGCCTTTATTTTGATGTTGCTTCTTGAATTTTTAATTTCCATATCAAATAAGAACAAACAAGAACTACGTTTAATTTTTGGAAATGAAGCAGTTATAAGTAATGTCTAAGTTGGTATGAAAACTTACTTGCAGTATTCATTTTTAGGCTGGCACTGAAAAAAAAGATAAATATTTAACCTCATAATCACTTTTTGGTTCACTTAAAATTAAAGGCACGTATTCCATACATTAATCAAACTATACTTTTTTTAGCAGTGATAACCGTTCATGCTTTAGTTGCTGCACGAATTGAAACAAGTATGTTTCCCCCTTTTTTTAATGTTAAAACTTCATCTATTATTTCCTTGATGTGTTTGCCTATCTATTTATTTCTTTTCATTTTTTTATTGGTTGATTAGGTCTGACTTTAAGTATCTATAAAAGAAAGATAAACTCATCGTGTGGAAAATTAAGGATAATTTCCACTCAATTGAAAATAATTGTTCATTTTTGTTGATTCGTCTATATTTAAAGAAATATTGTTTTTGTACTTCATATGTTTGACGATAGAGTTAAGCTAATAAAGATAGTATCACGAAGCCAAATTAAAAGAGAGATATCCTATCCACCTGGGTTTTTTTTGGGGGGGGAAGGGGGAACAGAACATATAGGTAATTTTGAATGGTTATCTTTTCTTTAAATATTTATTTAGTGCAGGTTATTAATCCTTTGGAACTGTGTTTTTAAATTTAATATAGATACAGAATTTTACAATACTTATTGGAAGTTACAACTGTAAGTTAAAGATATAAACTAACCTGAGAATTTTTTTTTATAAACTTTGCTTTAAAAGAAAAATTTAGTTTCTCAAAATTTGTAAAACTTTGTACTGTTGGTTTCTCTTTTAAAATTCAAGAATCAATTGTTGATTTCCCAATAATGAAATGATTGAAGGCACATGATCGAAACATGAGATTCTTAAGAGAACTTTATGTTTATACAATCTGAACATTACGTATTTTTTTTAACTAAAAATAAATTAATTTAATATTTTTTGGGGATTTGAACTTTTTTTTACATCTAAACATCTTATTTACTACTCAATACATTAACGCTTTCAAATAATGCATATGTTTAAGGTTTTTCATGTATATCTTTAAAATCAAATTAAGTAGTTAATAATTAAGTAATTAAATGGGGCAAGGAAATTTAAATTCTGAAAACTTTATTGATGGTCTTTAGACCACTTTATTTTAATCCAATAAATAATTTGATAGATAAACTTTTAAAGATAGTATACTATACCTACTTAAAACCAATGCTATGAAAACTGAATTTTTTTAAAGATATTTATATTTTGATACTTGAGAATTAATGGAATGAAATTAATAATCGTATCATGATCCAGTAAATAATATATATGTTATGGGCAAAGTGATTAATCGGGCATTATTAATAATGCCCGAAATGGAGGCGGGCAAAGTGATAAATTTCATTCATAAATTCCACTGAATTTATCACATTGCCCGGGTATTATTAATAATTCCCGGATACATCACATTGCCCGTAACATATACATAAACTTAAAAAGCTCTATCTTACCATTAACGCAAAGTCGTCCTTTAGTTCACTTCTTAAAGTATATGTTATATCGCTGAAAAGAATGAATATTTGTAGAAAATTTAAGGTTGTGATCATGACCGATATTGCTTTGATTGTACAAATGTCATGTATGATAATAATAATCACAAGGTAGAGGAAAACCCCCAAAGTTTTAATAATCCAAAACAAACTGAAAAACTACCACTTGTTTTCAGAAATTATTTTAATTTGGAAAAGTTTTAAACCTATTAATGAATACCTTTTGCATCTGCATAAGTTCTAAAGAATCGTAAAAAAAGGCCCAGATCCATTATCTTTTTTTTTTTTTTGCCACAAGTACAATACTACATCCAGTTTATTGTTGCATTTTGAAAAGGTCCTTTTTAGGGCAAAGGTTTTATCCAATTTTTATAAACAAGTTGAAGTATTGAAGTATGATAATCGGCAGATGAATTTTATATCCTCAACCGTTTTCCTGCAACAACTCCTGTTTCATAGCTTCTAGTCAATTTAATTTCATTAATTAATATTTCAATTTTAAAATATTTTAAAAGAAAAAGTAATAAACTTTTACTAACCGGCAAGCATCTTGACAGTCTTCGGAACAATGCTTGATAATGTCCTCAGAAATATCTAAAATTATAATTCTCATATTGGAATTTAAAGGGATTAACCCAGCAAGTACAAAAAGTAGAAAGCTATATTTTATAACTAAATTGCGTTAATGATTTTTAACACAAAATTAAAACATATTATCCAAAAATATTTTTAAAAAACGTATTACAAAATTGTTTTTGAAAAAATCATCAAAACATTAGATTTTACCCTATTCACAAGTTTTAAGAAGTTTCTTACCTTTTCAACCCTTTCATTATTCAAATGAAAATTGTGAATATTGTATTTATGTTTTGAAGAGGATTTCCGTACTTTAGTGTCCTAAAATTTTTCTAAAATCAAAATATTTTTTTTTTTTGATACTTTAACCCAACATCTTCAAACATGATTAATTTAAAACTTTACCTTTCTCATTTTACTGTACTATAAGGGAACTTTCTGACGATTTTAAGAGAAGGCACCAATACAAATTCTTTGATTGATGACTACTATTTTGTAATTTTTAACTTTTTATCATTTTACGATAGGGATTTAATGCTTATAACTTCTCAAATTTTTATAAAACTTAATAGCGTCTTACAATAACTCTTTGAGCATGTGGGGTAGGTTCTTGGGTATTTAACAGATTCAGGAACACAACCAAATTCTTTGAACGAAGCCTCCACATGACACATCTCAGTGCAAGCCTAAAATTAAATATTACTTAAGTTTTCAAACTTAAACACCTATACTCTTGTATTTAGAATAATGCGCATCAAAAGGCAGTGATTTTTTCCCCCACTCTCCAAAGGATCATAAATTATACAGACCTAGTTTCCCTTTAACTTTAATCTTTAGAAAATTAAATGTCTATAGTTTCTCAATAAGAATTACTCTAACTAGTTTCCCCTTAAGTTGAACTTATGTAATTTTTTTGTATGATTTAACAGCTCTTAATTCAAAGAAAATACATATTTAAAAAAATATACACGTATCTTTGCAGTCATTGACTAATTAAAATATGAAATTTTATTGGTAAAGAATTTCAGCTTTGTATATCCTTTATACTTGAATTGTAAGTAATATCGATTTAAAATATTAGCTACAAAGGTTTCTACAGTAAAAACATTTTAATGTTTAACTAATTAACATTGAATATAGTACACTTTAACAAATATAAAAATTAATTTTAAACTGTACAAGATATTTTAAAATTAAATGCTTTCATGCATTTTATACTCGAAATATAATTCTAAACCAATCCTACTCTTCTATCCATAGGTCCATATCCGCCATTTTCTTCCCACTTCTCCAAGTATCCCGTGCAATTTGTTTTGTATGGAGCTGGGAGTCGAAAAGTTTCAATCTAAAATTATTATTGAAATGTTAAATTACTGAACTATGGGTATATAAAAGATTGAGAACTTTTATTTGAATTTTGTTTGTTTTATTATTAATTCCAACTCATTGTACTTAAAATAATTATTTTGTCAGTTTAAAATAGGTAGGGGAATAAATGTTAAAAAAAGTTTTGGAAAAAAAATAGAAACTGTAGAATTTTCATTTAATAACCATTAAATAAGTTTTAACTGGAAATTGAAGGCATATTTTTAGTTGTGATATTTTTAGTTTATAGTATCTGTGGTTAAAAAAAAGGGAACTTTCCTAGTTTCAGTGGAGACATATCCCCAAATACCCCCTTATGTCCATGATATTGATTCATTTTAGAGGGTTATCGAAGAACTCTGAAATATCGGTGAAAGTAGTATTCCAAGAATATTCTAGATGTCACCACAAACTGCATATTCAATTCACTATTCTACGTGCTTGGAAAATTTTCCTTCAGGTTTTGAATTCCTTTTATTTCGTAAATTTTTCCCAATGCGGATCTTATGTAACAGTAACCTGAAAAGTTGTCTTTTATAAAATATTGTATCTAACAGGTGATACGTCTCAGGGCCGTAATCAGACTTGGTTTAACCCCCTCAAATTAAGGTATATTTTTGTACTGTATTTTTTCTTGAACCTTCTGATGCGGCTTACCAGGAGCCAGGAGCGCCCCTCATCCTAAAGATTTCAAAAGGAGTTAAAACGCTACTTTTAAGGGTCAAAATTTCCCAAAAATTTTTTTACATCATATTTTTGACATTAAGGGCACTATGATTTATATTTTATCATTAAATACTCTTAAACTTAACGTTATAAAAGTTCTCTAATAGGACCAGACGTACCGCTTTTTATTCACTGTCCAGCTGATGGCCGAATGTCCCGCCTAAATGTCCGGCAGCATTAATGTATACCTCTTATCTCTTTTCTGATTAAATTCCATCAAACGAGGAAAATATGAATAAGCTAAACTTTTAAAGATTGTTTAGTGGGTTATTTTTCAACTTAAATTCTGTATTAAATTTGATAATCCTTGAAAATTTTGAAAATGTGATTTTTTGGTTGATTCCTCCCTGGTTTTCCTCAAGTCTCATGAGACTATAATGTTCAAAAATGAGTTCTAACTCTTTCTTAAGGTGCCAAATTTTTAAAATTTTATGGGGAGACCCCAAAACCCGATTTTTGGACATGCAACTTCTGGCAATCTAATGCAATGTAAAATCTAAAATTCCTTCGTTTGGTAACACTTTAAACCTTCGAAACTCACCTCGTGTGTGATAATATGTCCTGCTTTATCGTTTGGAAAAATCCAGTCGCATTAAAGTATACTTGTAAGGGGGCGGTACTTTACAAATATTGATTGTTCAGACACCCCCCACGAAACTAAAGTTTGGTTACCCTGCCTTTGGGCTTTTAATGCCAAAGTTTTGCGGATGATTTGTCCAAAGAAAGGAGGGTTTGGGGTCTTGAAATTATTTTAGAATTTTCTCCAAAAAAAATTAGTGCTTTTACTCATTTTTGGACATTTGGAACCTTTGGTTGACAGTCGAAAAGAATCCCTCCTTGTACGTCGCAGAATTTTCAGAAAAAGTATAATAAAAGTATCATGATAGAGGGGGGGTTGAACACTCTAAACCCTCTCTTGGATATCTTGGATTAGACCTGACATCTAATCGATCTGAATTAGAGAGAACAAGAAAATCTCATATCAAGTGTTTCAACTGAATTCAATGCTTGAATTTTCATTTGGAATCATATTATAATAAAATATAGTACCGCATTCACATGGATGTTGTAATGCTTTCCTGCATACAGTGTAATGCCATCCACTAGAGGATTGCTGATAGCTCGGGGATTATGCACTTCAATGAAGACTTTTGGAAGGTCAGTATAGCTCACGTATTCTTCAGGATGCAATAATAAAACAAGAGGAACTTCTACAGGGGGAAGAAAAATGTCAGAGAAAAAACTATTTCGGAGAGCAGTTATCATCATCAAAAATTGGGAAGAGCATGATGTTATTTTCGCGCATGTAAGATTTACTCACAGTATTGTAAATTTTATATGAAAATGCATTAATAGAAAGTAATGAAAACTTTTATTTATCATTTAAAAAACAACGCTTAACTGCGTGTACTTATCTGTTTAAGCACTTGATTGCTTAAACACTACGTCAACAGACTGCTAACTAAGCTAATTTAGGATAGATCCTTTTTGTAGAATCGGATAGGGAGCTATATGATCCTCTGAGTACCATCAGTTTAATTTTAAACATCCTGCAGTAGTTTTTCCCGTTTTAAAACCTAAATTAAGCTCATTAAAAAAACAATTACAAAGGTGGGCTTGAACTAAACAACTCCTTTACATAACAGAAAAATTCTCACGTCCAGTAACCGGTATGATTTCAGGCAGCTCGTTAGGATGTCCTATTAAGCTTTCTACAGTAACACAGATGTTTGGATATCCCTTTCCGTCTACCGCAGGGATCTCGAAAAAGTTCCTGAAAGTATCCAAGGAAGAAAAGTTCTTAAACAACTTGCCTAGTTAAATCAACATAATTTAGAATTTATTCCTTTCAGTGCGTTTTTTTACAGTACGCATTCAGGATTTTCTTTTTCATTTCTTGGTACCTATCTAATGTTAGATCACGAAAAGAATAAAGGGTATCAAGATAAATTTTTCATAAAGGGAAAAATTTTCTTGCTTTACATTTTAAAAATGTTTTAGTTAGAAATTGAAACATCTAAAAAACTCTTTCATCTCTTTCTTAAATACCTGATGGAAAATATTTCTTAAAAAGCTTTCTGAACACGTTATCTTGGATATGAATAATTTAGGTCGAGTCTTTTATATTGCATTTTGAAATTGTGAGCACCTACTTGCAGAATCTTTTGTCGTTGGTTATTATTGAGCAGGATTTGTCATCTTCTAAAATGTCATGTATTCTTTGTCCAAATTGTTGGACAAACTCAAATGTACGGTTTCTAAGTCTTGGTGCGTTGACCTTCACAATCTGAAAGAGAGAAAAAAAACAACAAATGTAAGTTTTTTCTTTGTTTTATAAACAGGTTCTCACTAAGACCATCAAGGACAGACCATACCATTGGCACCAAATTTTTATCAATTCCATCACAGTATTTCGGGTACAGGCTACAGAATTGATCCCTATTTTTCTCGTTGCAAATTTCTTTTTCCACCTTGCATATTTCTGTTCTGCGAATTCTAGAAAAGACGCATTAATAGCATTAATTTTTCTCAGTAAAATATTTTTTTGGGCTCTCCTTAGTCATGCTGCAGAGTTACCTGTTGTGGTTACAGATGGACACCGCCGGCATGGAGATTCGGTCTAGGTTCTGGATGGAGATGTCCACCATGGTAGGGAAGGTCCAGTATATGTCCAGGAAGATGGATGTCTGGTACAGGAACCCACCTACGCACAGCACGAACACCGCGCTCTTGACCAATCGCCGCACAGAACTGCGGCTGGACGCTATCACTGGGAATCCTGCAAATGCGGTTGTCTGTGTATAGTCCAATACCACCAGTAAAATTGTCAGCAAATACTGACAAAATAATACATTTGGTGGATATACAGGGAGGGTGTTTCAAAGTCCGTTTCACGGCTTTTAGTTGGATGGAACCAAGGTCTCCTATACTCGACAGCAACGTTTTCTGACCCTATGACGTCACTACGCAGAAGCAGAAACAGCGTAAACAGAAAGCCTGTTGGGTTGCTAGGAAAAGTTTGGGAATGCAAATCATGATAAAAAGACGCTATATATTTATACATGGGTTTAACAAAATAATCATATTTTTAAATTGACGTTCTTCATTTCACTCAAAATTGAGACACCGCGCTGGGAACTACTTTGTTAGTGACTTATTCATAGGGTCAGGAAACGTTGCTGTCTAGTCTAGTGTTGGGTCATGGAAGTGAAGTGTACCCCTGTGTATATGACCATACTGAATCCATTGAGAGGGCTTGCAGCGCCCCTAGCAACTAAATAAGAAATTTTTAAAAAAATAGAAACCAAAGGAGATACAACAAAAACTTCATTGAGAAAACTGTTTGCAATATCAAGACAAGCGTATAGAAATGTTTCAGGAAAATATCTTAAATATTTCAGAAGATATTAGCATGTGAATATAGCACTTTTTCAAGCCTCAGAAAAGAAAAAAATCCACAAATTTTCAAGTTTCTTTGGTTTTATAAATTAAAATTTGTGTTCATTTAACTAAAAAAATATTCAAAACTACATGATAACAGTGAAAACTTGCAAATTTAAGAACTTTTTTTTTTGAGGCGTGAGCCTAAAAAAATGATAATAATAAATGATAATTATAAATGATATATAGTAAAAATGATAATAATAAATGATAATATCTCCTCGAATATTACGATATTTTCATGAAATTTGTGTCTGTATATTTTTCATTATAAGACGACAAACTTTTGTCATGAAGTTCTTGTTCTATCTATCTCCTTTAGCTTTTATATTATTTTTTAACTTTCTTATTTTGCCACGAGGGGCGTTGTAAGCCATCTCAATGGATTCAGCATGGTTTACTTATCTAAGGGTAAACCTTACTTCCATGACCCTAAGAGACGTTGGGTCCAAATAACACCCCGTGTATACTACTAATTTTACTAGGTATAGTGCAGTCCCCATTAAGTGCTTCCACATTTTTAATAAATTATCAAGATGCATTTGAAATTTTATACAAAATTGTAAAACTTTTTCCACAAGACCAAATTGTACTCAGGGTCAATGAAACCTGAGAGTGGGAAACGCATTATAGTGTTTACCTGTAATTAAGGACTGTTCACACAATTTCTTACAGTAGCTTCTGAATACCCCTATTTTCTTCTTTCGACTTTTCCATTTCCCCTTGGTATCATCACCGTTTTTTCTGAAAGGTAATTGACATAAATGCAGTTTAAATTGTTTTAATGCCATGACCCTGTCCATGAAATTGCTTTCCTTGAGTCATTTATTGTAAATTTACTATAATCAAATCCTTTAAAGATCGTTGAACTGTTTCTTATTTCCTTCAAACGTAATTTGATGTTGAAAATTACTGAATTTATTAAAGATATGTCTATCATAAGATACAATGTCTATAATATTTTTTCTATTGAATTTGTTTTATAAAATGTGCAAGGATGGTAAAAATAGTAAAAGTTCAGGAATTTCGTATCGACCGAATAATTTCAAATATTGTTTTGAGTCAAATAACGAAAGCGAAAGAAATTTTCAGGCACTTGAAGCATAAAGCAAATATTCTGCATTTTTAAAAGAGAGGATTAAGAAAACCAAATCAAACAATTTTAAATTTAAAAACTATTTTCACTAAACCCATAGAATTAAAAATGTTAAAAAAAACTTACTTAATCCAGAAATCTCCATAAGGCTGAATCTTACTCTGAAAGTCATGCATGTTTAATACTTTGAATAGATTTGGTAAGAGGGTCACTAAAAATCCTCATACCTGGTCAGTTCTCGAATAATATCATCATTAACTTATTAAATGGGTTTATTCATTGTTTGCTTAAATATTGAATTATTGATTTTTCTTTGAGAAAGAAAAGTTGTTTTCTTGGTAAAGAGATCTTTATAATGTAAACATTTTACTATGCCACATTTGAGATGATTGAAGAATAAATGAAATTGGTGCAGAAAAGCACTTTATTTAATTGAGTTTTATTGCTGAATTAAAATGTATCAAGGAATAACCATTCAATATTCATTTAATTTTTATATTTAATTACTTATTAGTTTATTGGTGTATAGGGATATTATAATATTAAAAAGTACTTTAATATTATAAAATTATTAAAGTAATAAACTCCTGTTCATAAAAAATGCAACACCAAGAAGGAATTGTCGGATCAACGTGAAATTTTCAGGGTATTGTCATTATGGTTTGCTATAGAGTGTTTTCAGGTGACGTCACAACCGGTTATTTTCTTTTAACTGTGTATCTACTGTAGGGCTTTTAACTGTTGCTAAGGCCGTTGTTTATCTGTTGCTAAGGCGGTTTTTAGGTATGGGATCACGTGATTGTAAATCCTCCAATAGAAGAATTCCACGGCTAGTCATTTTCTGTAACTGTTAACCTCTGTAGGGCAAAAAACTGTAACCTTTTCTGTTTCTAAGGCCGTTGTTAGGTCCGAGTCATGTGATTGAAAATGCTCTATTCAAATTATTACAAAATCAGAGTTATAGCGCATGCGTGAGAGGAGCAACGCCTTCTCAACCACTAATTTATTTGTATGTATGGGGGGGCTGTAACAGGATGTTAAGGGGTTATAAGAATTTTGTTTGCCGCTAATTATCTTGTCATTAGAAGTCCTTATACCCCTTAGACCTTAACGGATGCCATATGAGCATTTAACAGAGTTTGAACGGCCTCCCTGGAGGTTTTTTTTCATACTGTGTTACCGTTGCTCAGGTGAAGGGAAATAGGACAATAGTGATATGAGTGTGAAAGCAGAGGTCCAAAGATGGTCAGGCGAGTTGAAAATTCGGGACTGAATGCCTGCCTCATAGTCACGTCAGCACGGGATGAAAAAGACATCATTCGCATGGTAGTGCCGTATCACTGAGCGACTTTCCCTTTCAAACTGTTATAACACTGATACAGGATAATCATTGTCTGCTCCAACAGTTAATAGGTGATTGCTGCACCTAATTGCACCAAAACTTTGGGTTTGCGAAGAATCTTTGTTGAAAATCTCCTCCTCACGCAAAAAAGCAATCTAGTATTTGATTCAATGACGTGTCGCATAGAGGTTCTCATTGCTGTTCGTATGAACTACATAAAACATTGATTTTCGATATTTAATTTTGTTTCTTTGTTCTGAAAATTTAATAAGTTATTTGCATCAACAAAGGTCACCAGCTGTGAACATTTCATCAAAATCTAACAAGTCCTTCATGGTGTTGCATTTTTTAAGAACATGAGTAGTATATTATTTTTCTACAATCTTATGATAGATGTAAAAAGCTAATGGAAAATGCCTATTCGCAGAAACATTTATGTTTTATACCTTTGTGCCATTGTTTACTGAGAGTTGAAATTGTACAAGAACTTTATAGTAAGTTGGTTTAATTAAAACTCTTCTTCATTGATTTAGCTTAACAATTTCGTTTGCATGAATATTGTTTGTTGCATCATGTAGTAAGTGATTTCTTAATCAGAATGAAAAGAAAATAATCTCGTAATTTCACGTTCTAGGTAAGTAAGTGTTTGATAATTTCTCTTTGGAATTAAGCCATTTCTACTCTGTTATCTATAGAGGGAGTGAGGCCTTTGGGGCATTTTTGAAATTATTCTGTTTATCGTGAATGGACTCAAATGCTTCAATAAAATAAGAGTAAAAATAATCGGGCCTCAAAAGGATCTTGGAATAATTACAAATCACACGTTATCTAATTTAGCAGATAGTAGAAAACACAGTATTTTATTTGTGTCTTTATAGAGAGGTTCACTTATCTCCCCCCTTAAAAAAGGCCTCTTCCAGCTGTGAGTATCTAAATTTCAGATTAAAAAGGATGGAGTCAAGTACTTATGACCTCTGAAAGTATTTCCGAACAATCAAGAAGAATATACAGGGTGTCCCACGAAAAGTGGCCCAACCCCTATAACTTTTGAACCCCTACAGATATAGTCATGAAAGTGGGGTCTAGGTATAGTAAAGTGACCATGCCCTATCCGATGAGACAAGTTTCAACGCCCTCTAGCGGAAACTTTAGGAGTTATAATTTTTATTTTAAAAACTATGTGAGGTATGTGGAAAAAGTCAATGACTAAGTTGTAGAGCAGCATCGATTCATTATAAATCGACACCTCCACTACAAAAATGCCTACAATAAAACTCATTAAACGCCCGTTTATTTAATTGTGATTTGGAACACTCAACCTCACGAAGAGCTTAAAACGCTTTCTTGTTTATTTGAGGTCTCGAACACTTAACCTCATGAAAATAAACTTTTTACATTTACCGCTGATGCTGTATATGTGCTTCCCGTCCGCGACAATGCACATTTGGACTCTAGATTTGAATATCGAGTTGCACATTTTACACCTCACACACAATTACGCATAATTAAACAATAATACCCAAAATTCAATAGCCTCTTAATTAGTATATCCAACAAGACAGAGCGTTTCAAGCACCAAGTTACTACATGCAAAAGCGTTTTGTGAGGTTAAGTGTTCGAGACCTCAAATAAACAAGCAAACGTTTTAAGCGTTTCGTGAGGTTGAGTGTTCCAAACCACAATTAAATAAACGGGCGTTTAATGAGTTTTATTGTAGGCATTTTTGTGGTAGAGGTGTCGATTAATAATGAATCGATGCTGCTCTACAACTTAGTCATTGACTTTTTCCACATACCCCACATAGTTTTTAAAATAAAAATTATAACTCCTAAAGTTTCCGCTAGAGGGCGTCGAAAGTTGTCTCATCGGATAGGGCATGGTCACTTTACTATACCTAGACCCCACTTTCATGACTATATCTGTAGGGGTTCAAAAGTTATAGGGGTTGGGCCACTTTTCGTGGGACACCCTGTATACCTTTGAGGCTATTATTTTCAAAAACAGGGAAGAACATTCTTCAAAATCCAAACTGCATGATACAATCTAACACTGAAAACTGCAAGTGGTTCTCTTAAAGGTAAAGCTATTTTTTGTAGAAGGGAAATTAATTGTTACCTGTTTTGTATGTTAGGAAAAACTAGTTCATATGCACAGTTTCAAAAATGGTTTCAGAACTAGTAGTTCTGTCAAATAGTATTTATTTCGGGAAAGTTTTGAGTTAGTTAAGATGTTTTGCTTTCTGTGTGTTTTTTGGGGGTGCTGAATCCGAATATGAGGTGTACGAACAAAATTTATTGACGCAATATTGCAAAAATTAAAAAAAAGGGGCGAAAATCCCCCTCCCCCCAAAAAAAATGTCTTGACATAGAATGACCGAATCTGACCCTTGCGCCAGAAAAATAATAACAATCAAAAAGTGTCACTATACTCGACAGCAACGTTTCTTGAACCCAGTACGTCACAAATGCGGAAGGAGAAATTGGTAAACACAAAGCCTGCCGGGTTGCTAGGAGGAGTTTCGGTTCGCAAATCGTGATTGAAAAGCACTTTATATACATTGGTTTAACAAAAAATCATAATTTTAAATTGACAATCTTCATTTCAATCAAAATTCAGACACCGCGATTGGAACTACTTTGTTTATTAGTGATGTCATAAGGTCAAGTAAGTAGACGACATTAGTGTGACGTCACTTGCTTGTTTGGAAACGTTGATTCTATCCGTGATTGGTTCCGTGATTGGAAGTAAATCCGTACGGATCCGTACGGAACCAATCACGGATGGAATCAAGGTTTATAGAATATAAGGTTGGCTCTTCACATAGACATGGAAAAAGCTCGTGACGTCTCGTTTCCGCTGCCAGTGACGTCATTTGTAACGCCTCCTAACTGTTTGAACAGCCAATCACTTTCAGTTTGAGCGGAATAAGGGAAAGATACTGGTGGCATGGAAACTTAACGCTCCGCCTTAACAAGCCTGATTGGCCAGTGTAAGCTTTGGCTCGTCACTTCCGCTGCCAGTGACGTCACTGGTAGCAGTGTCAGATGGGCCCCCTCTGGGATGGAATCAACGTTTCCAAACAAGCAAGTGACGTAATGACTAATGTCGTCTATTGCTGTCCAGTATAGTATCTCCAAAAAGCGGAATGTTTTGAAATAGGGTACAAGGTGAACGGAAAATCCGAAGACATTTTAAAAATTCATAAAATATAGGAAAATAACCAAATTAAAAAAACGGTCTTTAGTTCGGTTGGGCGGATGATTTTTTTAGACAATAAAAAATTTTAGTTCAAAATGGAGTAAGTAGAGGGAGCTAATATAATTCACGGGGTTCCGTGTTCAAATTCTGAAAATAACCCACCTAGCTGCCCGGCAGCATGGCCCCTAGATGGCATTAAAAATGATTGATAGACTGATTAAATTGAAAACATCCGTTTCTTTAAAAAAAATTAAATACCCTAAAAAATATTTCCCTTGTTAGGACCCTCCGTAAATACCTTCATGGCTCAGAGTCATGGCCGAAATCAAACCGATACCTTCGAAAGAAACGATTTTACCTATGGAAGTGTCTATTTGGACGGCAAAACCGGCAGTTGGCACATGCGCCGTAGGTCTCGCGGTTACGTAACAGTCCCGGCGCTCCAATCAGAACCGTTGCTGGACATCTGCCGGGTAAAAAGAGTAGAGTTTAGTTGTATATCTGCCGGCCAAATAGACAGTGCCTTTACCTATATCCTTTCTTGGATGCGGTATATTGTGATTCACGGTTCCGTGATATGATACACTGATAATGTGTTCGATTCCAGAGAAGGAATCACATTAAAGAATAACCTTACACTGAATGAAAAAAGGGGACCGAGTGGCCTGGTAGGGTTATGGGCAGCCAACCACACTAGCAGTCTGCGCACTGTATCAGCCGTCGGTTCGATTCCGGCCTTGCCCTAGGTGTACTTTCTCTCCCTCCTTGTGTCAGTAAATATTCTGTTTTGTCTGTCTTACTTGACGAAGGTTTATAAGCGGATCCTTGAGAATCTTGAGATCAAGCACACAAACCGGAAAACACAAGGTTTATAGAATATAAGGTTGGCTCTTCACATAGACATGGAAAAAGCTCGTGACGTCTCGTTTCCGCTGCCAGTGACGTCATTTGTAACGCCTCCTAACTGTTTGAACAGCCAATCACTTTCAGTTTGAGCGGAATAAGGGAAAGATACTGGTGGCATGGAAACTTAACGCTCCGCCTTAACAAGCCTGATTGGCCAGTGTAAGCTTTGGCTCGTCACTTCCGCTGCCAGTGACGTCACTGGTAGCAGTGTCAGATGGGCCCCCTCTGCGGAAAACATAATATGTAACCAAAATCCAATTAAAAAAATCCAATTAATAATTTAATTAATCCAATAATTAAATCCAATTCTGAAGGAATAAACGGTGCAACACAAATTTTGCATGAATTGCACATAATACTTGCTTGCGCTATAATAAGGCCCTATATTTTAATTTAAGGGGTAAAATGTAGTTTTGAGTAAGTGTGTTTTAAAATACTCGTAGTAAAAGGATTTAAAGTGAATTGAAGAGTGTACCTACAAGTATTTAAGGAGAAGCACTTGCGACGCTGAATGTATATTTCAAGAGGAGCAAAAAAGCGCCTCCGGCTCTGTGCACTCCTCATATATGATGATGATAATAATAATGACGCTGAATATAATGATGCTAAGGGGCAGGAGCGGCTTCGGCTGCTTGGACCCCGTAAACGACTTATCTGAGACGCTGAATTTAACGTGGTACCGCCGCCTCAAGACCGTGCTGGAACCGCCCTACGCAAGACCGTGATGACGGAACCGCCCTACGCTAGACCGTGATGCCGGAACCGCCCTACGCTAGACCGTGATGCCGGAACCGCCCTACGCTAGACCGTGATGCCGGAACCGCCCTACGCTAGACCGTGATGCCGGAACCGCCCTACGCTAGACCGTGATGCCGGAACCGCCCTACGCTAGACCGTGATGCCGGAACCGCCCTACGCTAGACCGTGATGCCGGAACCGCCCTACGCTAGACCGTGATGCCGGAACCGCCCTACGCTAGACCGTGATGCCGGAACCGCCCTACGCTAGACCGTGATGCCGGAACCGCCCTACGCTAGACCGTGATGCCGGAACCGCCCTACGCTAGACCGTGATGCCGGAACCGCCCTACGCTAGACCGTGATGCCGGAACCGCCCTACGCTAGACCGTGATGCCGGAACCGCCCTACGCTAGACCGTGATGCCGGAACCGCCCTACGCTAGACCGTGATGCCGGAACCGCCCTACGCTAGACCGTGATGCCGGAACCGCCCTACGCTAGACCGTGATGCCGGAACCGCCCTACGCTAGACCGTGATGCCGGAACCGCCCTACGCTAGACCGTGATGCCGGAACCGCCCTACGCTAGACCGTGATGCCGGAACCGCCCTACGCTAGACCGTGATGCCGGAACCGCCCTACGCTAGACCGTGATGCCGGAACCGCCCTACGCTAGACCGTGATGCCGGAACCGCCCTACGCTAGACCGTGATGCCGGAACCGCCCTACGCTAGACCGTGATGCCGGAACCGCCCTACGCTAGACCGTGATGCCGGAACCGCCCTACGCTAGACCGTGATGCCGGAACCGCCCTACGCTAGACCGTGATGCCGGAACCGCCCTACGCTAGACCGTGATGCCGGAACCGCCCTACGCTAGACCGTGATGCCGGAACCGCCCTACGCTAGACCGTGATGCCGGAACCGCCCTACGCTAGACCGTGATGCCGGAACCGCCCTACGCTAGACCGTGATGCCGGAACCGCCCTACGCTAGACCGTGCCTGAACCGCCCTACGCAAGACCGTGCCTGAACCGCCCTACGCAAGACCGTGCCTGAACCGCCCTACGCAAGACCGTGCCTGAACCGCCCTACGCAAGACCGTGCCTGAACCGCCCTACGCAAGACCGTGCCTGAACCGCCCTACGCAAGACCGTGCCGGAACCACCGCAACCTTCCGTCACCGTCACCAAAGTGCGCGTTGGCACTATGAGGGTAAACTCAAGTTGGTAAGATACTTTGTTTACTAGATTAGGCCCACAGACAATAACCCTCTTTTGGTTTTGATTATGCTGTTAAGGTACTGGCTGAGGTTCTTTCTTAATAATCAAAATTAAATTACCTATTATTTATTGAAGCTGGAACGCTAATGGTGTTAAAGTAATTTTCATCGAGCTAAAAAAAGTTTAAATCCAAATTCATAATCAAGATTTTGTATGTAACTAAAAAACTTGACTCGGATCCTCCATTAATTTTAAAATTCCTGGCTTTGTTGTCTTGAGATCAGGCTGACAAGACCATCCTGTTGAAGGTCAATGGTAGTCGATTCTTTGCCATTTCCTCTTTGACGGTAACAAGATGTTTGTGAAACGTGCAAAGGATGACCATTGACCATCATAGAAAAATGTAAAAAAAAAACCCCGTGAATTGATGGCACAATTTTAACGGAAAAAGGTGAAGCAGAAAATTGTTTCAGTGATCAATGGATCCCCATCATCAGTGCTAAAATTCAAAAAAACACGTATTTTATTTTATTATTTTTTTAAAAAATTTACTGTCTTTGCCCCCTATTTAAGTCTAGTCATTCTATTAACTAAAAAATTGCTTCCTTTAATGCTCTTGTTTCCAGAGCTGTTAACATTTGCTCCAGCAAATTTTTTCTAAAATCTGAAATTAGCTAGATATAAAGCTGTTGCTATCGACCGAGGTTTCTATCAAATTTTAATTGATCGTATCCTAATAAGACTTTAAAGTATGCAACCCCAACAATAAAAAACCAATCGAAATTTCAGTAACTTAATCGTCTGGTAATATTTTGTCAGGGTAAGCTTTCAAATTTCCAATATTCTTAAAAAGTTTAGTTTTAGTTCTGTTTTCTCACCTCTCAATAAAATTACTTTTACGAACTTTGAGGACGCCATCAAAATCTCTAACATGTGGGGTATACAGAATAGAAGTATGTATAAATTGAATTTTTTGTCTATTTGGATTCTTATAGTGGCCAAATTAAACGGTGCTCTGAAATTTAGTCAAAGAACACGAGACATTTGAAATCATCTGTTGCCCCAAGCATGTTATGGATTTAAATCTTAATTTTAATATCTCTTCTGATATTATTATTGATAATTCTGGCAACTTTTTCAACCTTAATTTTTAAAGCATATTATATCAACAAATATTCAGATTATTATTAATGACTTAAACAGTGCACTTTTTCTCTCTTTTTCGAAATTCGTTTCAGTTTTTGGCCATTTCTTTGTTTGAAGTGTAAATTGACTGTAATTGTTTCCTCCTTGGAGCCTTTTCTTTATTTTTCTAGATGTTGTTTTGCTGTATACTAATGCATTGTCAGTTGTTTTTCTGATATTTCGCACTGACGAAGGGGATGTAATGATCCCCGAAACAGTTGTCTGCTTTTTACCTTTTTTCGTTTCAATTGTGTCATAAATGCATGTTGTTTTTATCTTTCATTTCCTCTTTATACAGGGTGTTAGATAAATGTTTCAGAATTTCTAGGGTAGGTAGAGTACATCAAGACGAACAAGAATTGGAATTGATTAGGATGTCGCAAGTCTAGTTCAAAAGGTGAAAATCACAGGGGAAAATTAGCAAAAACCCCTCGCATATTTGGGCAGAAAGAGATACAATGGTTCGATTCCGGCACGAATCTTTAGCTTGAAAAGATAACTTCTTAAAAATTTAGAGTTAAGTTACAATTGTGGCTTGGTCAGACTCTAGTATTAAGATGTTTTCGTGGTGACATTTTCTTATACAGGCTATCTACCTACAACGCATGCATGTTGCATTTATTAGTCTGTTTTTGAATAGAATAAACATTTTCATATGATTTTTACATGAACCATTTAATTGTTTTTATGTAATAAATGACGGAATCTAACCATTGTATCTCTTTTTGCCCAGATATGCCAGGGATTTTTGCTAATTTCCTCCGTGATTTTCACCCCTTGAAGCCCACTTGCGACCCCCTAACCTCCTGTAACAATTCTTGTTAGTCTTCATGTACCCTACCTCCCCTAGAAGTTCTGAAACATTTATCTGAAACACCCTTCGGTTATGCCAAATACTATACACGTATACAGGGTGTTTCTAAAAACCTGTAACGATATGCTATTTCCTAAAATATTTCCCCTAGACCCATACTTCCAATGGAAGATTTTCTTCAAATGAGGTGAAAAATTATATGACACCAGTTTTAACTCCATGGGGGATCTATTTTAGAAGATGCAGAAAATAAATTTTTATACGGCCCCCGTAGATTGAAACCCCCAACAAGAAAAATTTCCTCCATTCCTTCCTTAATCAGATACAAAAAATTTCATCCCGATATCTTCAAAATTCACAAAGATATTCAAAGCTAAAATTCGTGACTTACACCACTTTATCATACCTATGAGTGACATACTTTTACTGCAAAATAGGGGCCATCCACAAACTACAGTTGAAAATTTTAGAAACCAATATTGACTTTTTGAGGTGACAAGGACTACATGAAAAACTCCTCCAATCAGCCATGGTGTTGAGCTCGCTCAACTACGCTAATCCAGATACGATACCTGTCATTGCTACTCATATCAGCGATGCCTGCGTAATAGCCGGGAATGTGCCTAAGTTAAAATTTTTTCTTTTATAATTTTTTTTTGACGAACATATTTTATTTTATTTATAAATTACCTTGAGTTATCGAAAAGATTATAAAAAATATTTCTTGGAGCCCCGAAATCAGGTACTCCTTCATACCTATTAACTACGTAAAAAATAATCGTAGCACGAGTGTTCGACTCCCAGAAACACTTGATACCCAGGAATCAATACCTATGAGTTCCGATTTAGCCAAACACTGCTTTATTGTTTAATAGAGTGACGCGCTTTTTAACTTGCGGACGATCCCTTAAAAATATAAACCCGCATATCTCAGTGAATTTTGAAGATAACGAGACAGAATTTTTCTATCTTATTAAGGAGTGAATGGAGAATTTTTTCTACTGTGGGTTTCAATCTACGGGGGCCGTATAAAAAGTTATTTTCTGCATCTTCTAAAATAGACCCCCCATGGAGTTGAAACTGGTCTCATACTCTCATACAATTCTTCACCTCATTTGAAGAAAATTCGCCATTGAAAGTATGGGTTTAGGGGAAATATTTTAGGGAAATAGCCTATCGTTACAGGTTTTTTGAAACACCCTGTATTGACCTCCCAATAATCATCTCTGTTTCAACGAACTATATGCTTTAACTCACAAAGAGAGTACCAGTACTTGCCCTTACCAATTTGGTTCATTTTCATTAGGTTACCAATTTGGTGCATGACTTGGACATAAACGTGTATAAATATAAAGGGCGCGCTTTTCAGATTGAAAAATTTTACCTGTGCTTGTATATCTGATAAGTTTCACTATTTTCACGTGGATCGTGATCTAGCGATAAGAGCTCTTTTTCAAAACTCCTGAGATCGAGTCTCGCTGCAGGCATATTTTTACTTTGCATATTATCTATGGTTAATTATCAATAAAACATGTCTTTATATTTTTTACGTCTTTATATTTTTTTCTGTTGTAAAAATTTATTTATTTTTGCTAAATATACAATATTTATACTAGAATAATATTGGATTGATTTGAGATATGCATAAATTTTTGGGAGGTATGGAATGAAAAGAACATTATTATGCTCATTTTTTCTGGTACATATTTTTGTTTCAATTTATTCATTTCGAGTCTTATTTTTAATTGTATTACTCCATTCAACTAAGCTTATTTTCGGTAATGAGAACTACATGTAATGATGTAAGTGGATCTTGATCGTAGGATATCGGGAAATGGTAATTATCATTTCGAGTAGCACAGTTTATGAACGCCGAACTGTATATAAAATTTAAAAATTGTTTATTTTGTTTTCTTCTGGGGCATACAATTTTCATTCCATATCTCGCAAAAAAAAATTATAATTATATCTAATTTCAGATTATTCTGGTTTGAATATAATTTTTCCACAGAACAAAAATATTTTCAAGACATCAGTTTTGAATTCAAGCATGCGTTTTGTGTTAACATTAAAGAAATTTGAAATGTTTAATTTTCGTTTGCTAAGCTCTGATTTATAAATCCCCATTTGAAATAATTTATTATTTCTCTCAAAAATATCTGTAGTAAAATTAATTATAGCATCTATTTGGACGGCAAAAACGGCAGTTGGCGCATGAGCCGTAGGTCTCCTCGCGATTACGTAGCAATCCTGGCGCTTAGTGTGATCTCCAATCAGAACCGTTGCCGTGGAAATACGAGTAGAGTTTAGTTGTATATTGTACGTCCAAATAGACAGTGCCTTAATAGTGTTTTCAGGTGACGTCACAACCGGTTATTTTCTTTTAACTGTGTACCTTCTGTAGGGCTTTTAACTGTTGCTAAGGCCGTTGTTTATCTGTTGCTAAGGCGGTTTTTTGAAATGGGATCACGTGATTGCAAATGCTCCAATAGAAGAATTCCACGGCTAGTCATTTTCTGTAACTGTTAACCTCTGTAGGGCAAAAAACTGCAACATTTCTGTTGCTAAGGCCGCGTTGTTAGGTCCGAGTCATGTGATTGAAAATGCTCTATTATATTGTAAACTAGCTGATATGCCCGGCCTTGCACGGGTGGAGTGTATCAATTTATTAAAATTTTCTCAAGTTACATGCCTAATTTTCTGTAACCATAATTACCAATCATCCTGGTAGTTTTTCATATCCGGTGTTCCCAGTATTTCTTCATATCCCGGTGCCTTTTTCATCTTGGTGTTCCCGGTGCATTTTCATCACCGTGCTCCCTGTGCCTTTTCCCTCCCGGTTCCAACTGTGTAAATCTAACCTAACCATCCAGTTCCGGTGTTGCACATTTAATTACGACAGTTACCCAATTATCCATTCTAAGTGAAAAAAATCCATTAAAATTATTACAGACTTTTGAAATCCCAAAATTTGTAAATACCCCCTGTTTAAATTGAAAAAAAAAATCCCGTTAAACTACACCAAAGAAACAAATTATAAGGTTAAATAACAAATTCATCTAGTGTTTCTATCATCAACTTTCTAAAAAAACTGCATGATGTAATCTTTACTTTAACCAGTCTAATTCTTAAAACTTTCTATTTCAACTTAAAGTTTCATGGAAAATGAAGTTTTTAATAAGAAAATACTGTTATAAAGTTTTTTATAAGGGCCGTTTTTAATTTTTTAAATTATTAATAACCTTTTTAAAACAATTTTAGCCAATTTTTATCTTTAAATACTTTGTTTTATGTTTAAAATTGTTTTTGTTGTATTATTTGCAACATTGCGAGTTAAACAGATCTTCTTTAGTGGAGAAGTAAGGCGATTTTTACAAAAAGGTCTAAAAGGGGGTGAAGGGGTGGTTTTAGAAATTTGGAAATGATGTCATTGTCTTTCCCCCGTCCCCATACGTATGTGTACCAAGTTTGGTTCGATTCGGACGGATAGTTTTGGAGAAATTGAGGCAAATCTGTTCCGGACAAACCCAGGCAGCCAGGCAGGCAGGCAGGCACACCTTCATTATATATAGAGAGATAAGAGTTTTAAATGCGTAATTTATAAAACTTGTATCTACAATCGTGCAACCAACTTTGAACTTAAAACTCTCGGTTCCAGCATTTATTATCCATAACCAACTGAAATGCTAAAAACTATGTTTTTGTGTAATCTGAACGAATGGTGCAATTTCTGAAGCAAAAAATTTACTCGATTTCTTATTGTTAAGGAAAAGCCCATGATAGAAAGACAATTAAAGTGTTACTTTACTTGTTTTGATGAAATCTTTTGATAGATCCTTTTTTAGATCCTTCTCTGAAACTCTTATTCCTAAACCTGCACTCGGATCTATCTTTCTATCAAAAGCCGTGTAATAAAAATAGGGATTGTAACTATTTTTGCATCGGGAACTCTACATTAGTGTCGATTATACAAAATCAGATTTGTTAGCATTTCAGTCGGTTTTGGATAATAAATTCTGAAGCCTAGCGTTTTATCTTAGTTTTCCGTCTCACTTTAAAGACTTTTTTTCTGAACGTACTTGCGAGGGTTCACTGCGTTAATTTATTATTTTCGCGATTTTCACTCAAACCCCATTTGTGACCCCCTATTCTATACCAATTCTTGTTCGTCATGAAGAGTCCTATTTATCTCTCAAAGTTGGTTGCATGTTTTCAGATACACCGTGTACATAATTTCCAATCAAGCTTTGAATTATTTTCTTAGTAGTATAATTAGAAATGATGATTACTAACTGGGAGCAAAAAGTAAAAACGTTTCTAACTTCAAAACCTGTGATCTGAAAATAAAAAGTGTAAATTATAATTTTTAGGCGTCCTAACTCTTTAAGTTACAAGTATATAGTTTTTTAATAAGGTTGTGATCTGTTGTAGGCACTGAATGATTAACTACAACGATGATGTCCAATTTCCCAGTATAGTCAGTAGAAATTTTTACAACGCAAGTTAGTGTGGACTTTGCCGGGTCATTTAGAATTCAGCTCTGCACAGGAAGAGGTAAAAGAATTTTAAATGTTATTGAAGTGGTTAGTTTGTTTTTTAATCATCTTTAAGTGGTAGAGAATTTATTTATACTTGGTTGCAACGTTTCTTGAACCCAGAGTACGTCACAAATGCGGAAGGAGAAATCGTTTAACACGAAGCCTGTTGGGTTGATAGGAGGAGTTTTGGTACACAAATCGTGATTGAAAAGCACTATACAGGGTGATTCAGATAAGTGTTTCATAACTTCTAAGGGAGGTAGGGTACATCAAGACGAACAAGAATCAATATTGGTTAGGGGGTTGCAAGTGGGGTCTAAGGGGTAAAATCACGGGTGAAAATTAGCAATAAAACTCGCATATCTGGGCAGAAAGACAAACAATTGTTCGATTCCGGCATTTTTTACATTCAACCAATTAAAGTTTTTCACGTAAAAACGAGATGCAAGTGTGTATTCTAATCAAAAAGGGACCAATAAATGAAACAGGCATGCGTTGTAAGTTGATAGACTGCAGTAGAAAGTGTCACGACAAAAACATCTTAATACTAGAGTTTTGTTGGTTGTTTGGTTGGTTGGAGTTATATGGCGCAAAGAACTAAAGTCTGACCAAGGGACCATTGTAACTTTAATCTATACCTACAACGCATGCCTCATTCAATTATTGGACTGTTTTTGATTAGAATAAACACTTGCATCTCGTTTTTACGTGAAAAATTTGAATTGGTTGAATGTAAAAAATGCCGGAATCGAACAATTGTATCGCTTTCTGCTCAGATATGCGAGGTTTTTTGCTAATTTTGAACCGTGATTTTTACCCCTTAGACCCCACTTGCGACCCCCTAACCAATATCGATTCTTGTTCGTCTTGATGTACTCACCTCCCCTAGAAGTTATGAAACACTTATCTGAATCACCCTGTTTATGCATGGGTTTAACAAAATAATCATATTTTTAAATTGACGTTCTTTATTTCACTCAAAATTCAGACATCGTGATGGGAACTACTTTGTTTATTAGTGACGTCGTAGGGTCAAGTTAAGTTGCAGTCTAGTATAGTACAGATATTTAATTTTGAGGTGATCTTTTTACAAGTAGTGTTTTTCCCTAGTAGCACAAAACGGAAAGCGATATAAGAAACTTATACCGTACGTTACCATTTTCCAACACCAAATAAGCTAAAAATGGTCAGGTTTGTGTACACCACTTGGTACCAGAACTTGGGATCCCTTGGGATTCGCTATCTCAGATAACAACAGAAACTGTCATTCCTTGATGTTATTCTAGCATTAATGGATGTTGCCTGATAGCAATTGTTATACAGCGATATTAGCTGATGTTAATCTTAAAAAGTGAATGACAAGGAATGTCAGTTCTTATATCGAGTGGTGTAAAAACCCTTGCTAAGCCTAACCATTTTTAGGTTATATGGTATCAAAAAATGGTACCGTACGATAACCATTATATATTTTCTACATTAATGTTTCCTATACTTATAATGCGGGACAAAAATAATCGAATCTGATATTGCTTATATTTTATTTTTTAGGGTAATATAAACAATATCATTTTCATTTTTGTACAGCATTATAAGTGTGGGAAAAATTGTTTAAAACACATTTAAATGAAGAAAATATATATTGTAATTAACTGTTTTAATTTCAATTTTAAAGGTAATACAAAATTAAATTATTATAAACAATATCATGATTTTTTATCAAGTTAAAATTAAATACTATTAGTTTCAGTTGAAATCTATGAATATTTATTTTATGATGTATAAAATACCCCCACAAGAAAATTTTAAGTTACAGGATTCACAATTTTTTTTGTAATAAAAACATTAAATTGAAAAAAATGTTGGTAGTTTTAATAATTGTTTAATCAATTATTTAAACTCCATAAAAAATGCAAAAGTTTATATTACCATTACTTACCTATTACAAGTTCAAATTTGAACTCTTCTCATGGCCATTAATCTCTATCTATCAAAAAATAATATAGAGCCTAACTTCAAGGAATGAACAAAGATTACAAATAAAAATAGAAAAATAAAGATTTTTATTCAAAATTTAACACATTAAATAAATTAATACATAGAGCTTTGCAAAACTTTTTCTATTCTTCTATATAACTTGTGCGCCAATGCTGTAAAAAAAAACTTTATTAGTTATGTTTATTAATGAAACCAGGATAATTAAAACATAATATTTTGGAAAAATCAGTATGTTAAAACTAATTTTTAGATGATTCATCCCATACCTGTATCTAAAAACTATGAATTACTTTTCAAAAATATATTCATTTTTAATTCACCAAATAACTATTTTTTTGAAACATAAATTAACAAGATAGGCATAGTTTCAGAAAACATATGGCAGGTATCCTTTTAAATTAAGACCCCCCAACAAATATAAATATGTAAAAACTATAACAGTAATATACGGTGTATCAATAACCTTGTATTATAAGATCTCTTGTGTGAGGTACTTAAAATATGCAAAATAAGAACTGAACCACTAAAACATTTTTGTTAAATGTGAAGGTTCAATAAAATGTTTTCCTTTTTTGTAACATCATAGTCAGCAAACATATCTATATCCAAATATCTGTTCTTTTCCCCCATAAATATTGTTTATTGTAAACTGGGTGAAATAATGACTTTTTATGATTTCCTATAAGTTTCTTGAAAACTAGAGGTATAGTTCTTCAGACACCTTTCATATACTTCACACAAGGAATGTTAAAGGAAAAAATCTTAACAATAGAGCATTTTCAATCACATGACTCGGACCTAACAACGGCCTTAGCAACAGAAGATGTTACAGTTTTTTGCCCTACAGAGGTTAACAGTTACAGAAAATGACTAGCCGTGGAATTCTTTTATTGGAGCATTTGCAATCACGTGATCCCATACCTAAAAACCGCCTTAGCAACAGATAAACAATGGCCTTAGCAACAGTTAAAAGCCCTACAGTAGATACACAGTTAAAAGAAAATAACCGGTAGTAACGTCACCTGAGAACACTCTATAAGTAAAAGTTGTAATAGTCAAAATGTAAAAAAAGAAGATAATGCAATTTTAAATTAAGTGAATCTAAAATAGAAGAAATAATTCCTAAAATAGTATCAAGTATTATATTGTTTGATGATTGAAAAAGATAAGACTCCACAATTAATATAACGTTTATTTTACAATTAAGCAATTAATTAGCTTCTTAATTGATAGTTTGTTTGAAGATGCTTTAGGAAATTTTAAAATTTAATTAAATTATACTTAAAATTTAAAACATTTAAATAATAACACACTAAATAAGAACATGTTTTGAGGGACTTTTTAAAAGAAAAAATAAGAAATGTTTTTTTCAACTTGAGCTTCCAAATTTTGAACATCTAATTTTCATGCTAAAGTTTTCCAAAACAGTAAAATTAAAAAACCACTAGACCACGGCATAATAACCCGGAACCTTCATTTTATGTACATTTTATGTACTAGTAAAATTAAAGCTTTATAGTTACTTAAATTTCAGATGCCTTTTTCCCAATAAAATTTATGAGTAATGATCAAATTAAAAGTTAAGTTTGATATAGGGTTGAAAAAAAAACATGCTTTTCTAATATCTTAAGATTTTTTTTCGCTCCTATACACACCAATTTTTAATGAATGGATAAAAATCAAATGAAAATGTAAGTAAAGAAAAGTAATAACTGTAAAACATTATTTCACCATTGGTAACTATTATTTCTATTTAACCCGTAGCAGGGGATGTGACGTCTCACAGACCGTGCAACATTCCCCCCCCCTTGCCCCCTACCACATCCTGGGTCTACCACATGCTGGGTCACATTTTCTCCTAGCTTCCCCTTTCGTGACCCCTTCTTAACAGCAAGTTTTTACAAGTTTCTTCCCCTCAGTGTTACAGTTTTTGTCCAGACTTACTCAGTAAGCATGGCTTTGAAGCTCGGTCTGCAGAGTTTAATTTATCCTTCTGATCCAGGTTATGCGGAAGCGTTAAAAATATTATATGAAGTTGGGAGTGATTTTAGAGTGGTAAAGATAACTATGAATAAGATTTCTGTGAAAAATTCTAAATTTTTTGCTTCTGAAACACTGGTGAAAAACTGATACTTCAGGCCAGGCAGTGTCAAAATTTTTTTGTATTGTTCTACAATGAGTTTTCTCCTCTTAAAACTTGCATTACATATTAAATAATAAAAATAAAACAGTTAATTCATAATAGATGCAATTTATTTTAAATTATAAAGAATTTACTGCACTATGTGGTTTCTATCGAAAAATTTAAGGCTATTGGAAAATTGTCTGGGAAAACTTTTATTTTAATATAAAGTTAAAAAATATATCTTCTATTTCTATGAAGAGAAATGTTCCAAGAACAAAGTTCTGAAATATCAGAATTAGAGATGTGAGTCGAGAATATTCTCTGGAGAATATTCTCGGAGAACGAGAATATTCTGAGAATATTCTCCAGGGGCGAGAATTTTGAGAATAATCGAGAATATTCTATTTTTTGATTAATAAATGTAAAAATGTTTGATAATATGAAATGGTCATATAGTATTAGTGTTGGAAACCTGAAAACAATAACAAATTCAATGAAATTTACCATTTAAAAGTCACCCTACAGTTCAGAGAATATTCTCTGAACTGTAATTTCATTATTTCGCAAGATTTTTTTTAAAATAAGTAAATTTATTTAATACAAAATAAAATATTTTTTAAAATATTCAAAGCAAGTTTTACTGGGAGAAAATACTCATACAATTAAAAGAGGAGTCTTAATTATTTTTATATAGTTGTTAAAAGCAAAGGTAATACCAATAGTTGTCAAACTGAAGGACCTTTAAAATCTGACATTTAGCTAAAATTATGGTAGAACTTTGTAAAATTAGGAGAATATTCTTAAAAGAAGGGGATATCACATTAGAATTATCTGTTGAGAAAAATATTTGAAATAATTTTATAATATTTATTTTACATTTACAGAGAATAATTTATCGGGAGAATATTCTCAAAGAACTCTAAATTACTATCAGATGCAGTTTAATTTACTGTCTACTTAAAAATACTATTTGTGAATGAATAGTTTGTCTTAACTTTTTGTTTGCGTTATGGGGTATTTGCATAAGGGAGTGATTTGCTTAATTTTACACTTTTTTGATACGTTATAGTTTAAAACTCTCAAATATCAGATTTTTATAAGTTCAAAAATATGTTTTAAATAATTCAATTTTATTTTTGCCAAAACACTAGTAAAGTCACATGATCAAAAAACGTGATTTGACATCACAGCAGCCTCGAAACTAGTGTTTTACTATTTTTCAATGATAACTGGATACTATTGGATGTGACGTCATAGCGCTTGTAAACAATAGTGTTTCTGTTTTTGTGCCAAAACGAAATTTCAAAAATTTATATCTCAGAAACTGGGAAACTCAGGAACTTCATTTAAACTTAAACGTCATTCTTCATGGGTTTTTTATCTACTATTTTAATAAAATTTAATCTCAAATCGTGAAAATACCTCATTTTAATTCAGATTCATTAATATTTTCCTTTATGAGAATATTATCAAAGTTACAATTAAATTTATATCTTACTCATCTTGTGTTCGTGAAATAATTAAATCTTCAAATTTTCATTCACTAGATAGATATCTTATAATTTTAAGTGTGTCTCATCATTTTTTCCTCAAGAAAATATTCTCATTAAGATTCAACAAAATAAATTCCAGAAAAGCATTTCTCATATGCATAATTTATTTCAAAAAAGCTATTTAAAAGTTGGAAAATCTTAAATTAATAGAATGTAACTGGCTTACTCTGCCTTACCTATCAAACATGTCGTCTTATCAATTAAGTAGAGATTTTAAAATATTTTTCAATTTAATTTGTCTTTCTTTTATTTATGATGACTTCTCATTGTAAAACTTTTAATATTCTTCGAATTTAAAGTTAATATATACCTTATAAAAAAATTTTTTTCAAAAAAAATTATTTAATAGCTTCTAGGAGAATATTCTCGAAAACTCTCCTCTTGGAGAATATTTTCGAGAATATTCTCAAGAATATTCTCCAAAAGATTATTACCGAGAATTTTACATCTCTAATCAGAATCATACCATAATTAGAAATTTTAAAAAAAATATATAATGTTGCGCGGTCTGTGAGACCGCATGCCCCCTGTTATGTTCCATTTTTTCACCTCCACTGTTACGGGTTAAGGATCTTAAATTATTGCATTCTTTAAAAGGAGAGACAATTGTCTCCCTGAGCTAGCTTGGCAATGACTTTCCTGCCTGCCCATTTTTCGGTCGCATGTGCCATTAAAGGCAAAAAATTCGTAAAGCACTGAAGCTCTTAAAATTTGTGTAATAAATTTTTCTTTTGGACATTTTGAATAGAAGGGAGGCTAGAAGCTCATCCTAAATAGGGTAAAAATTAGAATAGATTTTTATTACTTTTTCATTTATTTTTTAAAATTTGACTGATTTCCTTTACACTGGGGGTTCATGAAATAAAAAATATATTTATTGTACCTGACTTATATCTATCTCCTTGAGCTTCTATGCGGTAAATAAGGCTTCCACCAGCCAACATGGCGCTTACTCAGCTCGACCGTCCAAGAGAGTTCCTCTGAAAGTACATAAATTTTTTATTAATTTAAATTAAGAAATAAAAATGTTTTCATTTTAAAATTTCTCAACAAACAATAGTTTATAATTTTAGCAAGAAATAAACAGATGTTTTAAATACCAGGGAGCTATTACCCCCAGCTCGCTATCGCTCACCAACCCCCATAAACTGCTTACGCAGGACCTTTTGTTAATAAAAAAATTACCAGAAGAAACAATAACAAACTTTCCAAACATACAGCATCTCCATGAAGAACACTCTTCAAAGTTTGAATACTTACTAACTCCATCAATAATTAAATCAAAATGTTTTCCTTAAAAAATATCCAACACATCTATTAAAATAACTATTATTAATCAACATTCTGGAAAAATTTAAATTCAATATTTACCGCCTAGTTAATCCTTAACTCGTTAGTATACCTAGTGTATTACAGCATCACTAACAAAGTAGTCCCATTGCAGTATCTGAATTTTGAGTGAAATGAAGAATGTCAATTTAAATATATTATTGTTTTGCTAAACCCATATCACCCTTTTTATCATGATTTAAGTACCGAAACTCCTCCTAGCAACCCAACAGGCTTTGTGTTTACCCATTTTCTCCTTCCGCATAATGATGTACTGGGTTAAAGAAAAGTTGGGATCAGCTGGAATAAGAGTCCTCCATTTGGCGATTGCCAACTATACACTATAACTAATTGTTCCGCTAACTTCCGTACCGCTATAACTATACTCTGTGTAAATAGAATCGGCGGCTGACCTTGAGTTTTTTCTCAATGTATTTCTCCTGCGTTGCCATGGTAAAGAATGACGTGAAACCGCCTATTTTATACAGACTATAGGCGACCGCAACGCGAGTCACCAAATGGAAGACTCTTATTCCAGCTGTGCCAAAAGTTGCTTACAAGTATAAACCCAGACTTGTCATGAACATATGACAACATGAATTTGTAAGTAAAGGACTAAAAAATCCATCCATAAATATTGCTCTTTCCACCTATTTTGACTACTCACACTTCACCATACCCCTCCCCCAGAGTTTATGTAAATAACGCTACTTATCCGTTAGCCGGGCGCAATTGTGAACCAAACGCTCGCCAAGCGAAGCATATGACAAAACAGTCAAAACGAAACGATGCGCCAGAGGCAGATGTTCTTTTGCAGGAGGCAACCGTTGGAACAGTGAATTCTTTAATTCATTCTACATTATTTGGGGATTTTTCACTTGCGCCCGGCTAATGGATAAGTACCTAAATAACTTTATCAAAAAAGCTAAAATGAAGAAAATTTTATCAAAATAACAAGTTGTGCATATAATTTCAAACACATATCAAATACCCTTTCTTCTCCGAGTCTATTTTGAGGCCCTCAACGAGGAACTGGGTGACCGGAACTACAGGCACTGAAATGAGAGCAGGGCACAATCAGTTAAAATTAAAAATCACACTATTGAACTATAATACTCATTTAATCACTGTCAGGAACATGGAACATAAATGCAGTCTGTACACACAACCCTTACAAAGCCAGATCAAAAAATGCTAGTTAGGTCAGAAGATTTTTTTACACAAAATGAATTGACATTTTAGATTATAATTAAAAATAAGTTTCTATAAAGGAGTTTGAAGTCATGGCCTATAATTATAGCTGTTTTACATGCCTCACAATGACAACACAGCAGTCAGCAATAAAAGCAATAACTGTAACTCCCCAAAAATCTTAAAAGAACTTTTTTCAACTCTAGAATCTTGATAACTTACTCAGATTATTAAATCATTATTTGTAATTTGGCTGACAACTTTTAATTCTCAGTCTTTGTAAGGGTGTGTAGGACATCTGTATTGCATTTGTGAAACGTTCCTATACAGTATCAGAACTTATAGGTACTTTTCCGTTATAGGGGTAGGGGGTCTTAAAAAATCGCTCGCAAAATAATACTGTTTGGCAACCAAACACGTTTTATTTTTTTTGCATTTGAGTCAAGTTGTTGGTCTTTTTTCACCATTATGGATTTTAAGACTTGGGAATTATTACCGAGGGATAAAAAGTTTGCAAATGAAAAAATTTAATAATTGCCACAACTCCTTTTTAACAGAAAAGTGCCTAGAACTATATGTAGAGGGGATCTAGAGCAGCGTTTCTCAACCGGGGTTCCGCGAGGCCTCCTCAAGGGTTCCGCGAGAAATTCGAAAAAGGTGTTAAAAAAATAAAAGATACAAGATCCCCCCGAAATTCGGATTAAGGGTACCAGAATGAGTAAAAACCCTGTTTTTTAGGGTCAAATTTCAAAACATTTTGTGGGGGAGGACCCCCAGACCCCCCTTTTTGTACTTTAAACTCGATTAGTTAAATTAATTTTCATATTAAGTTCAGCAAAATGAGAATCCTACATAAAAATATATTAAAAAGGTCCATTAAACTTATTAAGTATGGAAAAGATGGGCTTAGAGATAATTTTAGGCTTCCTTCCCGATGCAAAAATCTAGCTTTGGGCCTGATAATTACTTAATTTCCTTAGAGGATATTTGGGTCCCCCTCCTGAAAGAAATTTTTCTTGAAAATACCTCGAGTATGTAGTTGGCCCCCTGCTGTTTGATAGTTAATGCGGCCCTCGGGCTGAAAAGTTTGGAGACCCCTGTTTTAAGATACAGTGGGGGGCAGGGGTAAGGCCTTCCAATGGTTAAAATGTCCAATGGCCGTTAAAAAGGATTATCCAAATATTCAAAGAAAAGCAATTAATATACTATTGCAGTTTTCCACATAATATATGTGTGAACCAACCTTTTCTTGTTTAAAAAGCATAAAAAGTAAAGAAAGAAATAGTCTTCTTTCTATTGAAGACGAGATGTGGGTATGCCTTTCGAAAATAAGACCCAGAATTCAAAATATATGTGCCAAAAACACTCAAATTATCACATTAATTAATATTTAATAATTGTTTTATTTTTTTAAACTTGCTAAAATTGTTTAAATACTTAAAATTGTATTTTCAAAACCTTACAGCTGTATTCTAATAAATAAATATAGTAAATAAACGATTTCTTCGTTACTTATTTTTCCGTTTTATGTAATAATTTAATTTAAAAAATAGTAAGAAAAATATTGTTACATGGACGCTAGGGTTCCGCGGAACATGGGCATTGTCGAAAGGGTTCCGTGGGAGTAAAAAGGTTGGGAAACGCTGACCTAGAGTATGTAATAATATGATACTACCTTTATGTAATAATAGATAGTCATACATGGTTTCCAATCTTTGAAAACATTGAAAATCAAGGACTTTTCAAGGGTCTTCTCAAAAACATTTTTTCTCGAAAACTCGAAACAGACATTTAAAAATTATAACCCTCGAGATAACGGTTCTGTGCATTTCTCACTCAACCAGAAACTGGTTCCACCTAATTCGTAAATTTCATAAGAAAGATATAAAAAAACATGAACATGAAACAGAAAATTTTATGATTGATAGTTCTATCTAGTTGGTTCACTTGTGGAACCGATGTAGAGGGTGTTACTATCGTATTTTTGTGATCGGAGCATTTCAAACATCGCCGGTAACTGCGGAACGGAAATTTAGACGAATCAGCGAAAGGTGGCCGGAGTGGATTCAAAATTCAAGGAACACATGGTACAATTCCGTTAAGTCCCTGCTAAATATCACCAATATCCAAATCGCTAAATATATACAAGTATCAACAAATTTTTTATTAATAAACTGAATAGTTATTGATTTAATTAAACATTTTAATTCAGGAGTTTAAAATTATTTTTGAATATTTCTACTTTTTGTTGTCTAAAAGAACCGGGCGATATTTAGCAAGGACTCTAACATAAGTGAACCGTCGCATTTTTCAAGGACTTAAAATTTTAGCAGAAAAAAATTCAAGGACTTTTAAGGACCCTGGGAACCCTGTCATATATGGGGGACTTTTCAGGAGCCTGCAAATAGAGTATTACAGGGTTGGACCTTTGGTCAAGGTGCCTGGCTTTTTGCTCCTCCTTGTAGTTCTATACTAGCGTGTTAAAGTGGAGAAGGTTTTAAGTGCTGGGACATACAGTAGTACAAGGGTCATCCAGAAAATGAGTTTTGAAAGGCCCGTAAATAAAAACATAACTGAATGATAATATTCATTTTGTAATGATACAACAGCAGAATCCAACCAAGATTTACTCTTATACAGCAACCTAAAAACTGGAATACCCACTTAAATCTCGCATATTTATGGATCATTAAAATAATTCAATTTGGCGTAATTTTAATGAAACTGATGTAGAAAGCAAATGACAAACATATTGCTGCGTGCTTTATGTAATGAATATTTTCAATCAAATCTTTTGTTTACATTTACAGGCCTTGGTTAACTTGCTATAAAATAACTTGCTATACTAGTCCAAAAAAAATTATCAAGAATTATCAAAATTAAAGATCACATGAACATTAATAACAGCACATCAAAATTTAATTAAGAAAAGATGTACTTACTTGAATTGCCTTCGCCATTTTTGTCGGTAGTTGAAGTTGTAGTTGGTGTGTAGGTTAGGGGTGAAATTAAACACAAAAAAAACCAACCCGACAATTAGTAATTTTTTAATAATAACTATTTCAAACAAACACTGTCCTTGTCATAAAAAAATTGTGTTTCTTTTTTCATCAAAGGATGTTAGTGCGTTGCGTTGAGTAATACCAATTTTTGGGCTTTTTTTGGAATTGTGTTTTTTACCCGAAATCCCGACTTCTTTTGGAATTCTACCCAAATAGAATGTATTAAATTGTATGAAATTTGGGTATGTTGTACATTTTGAGGTCCTCTTTAAGAATATGCTATTGAAAAACAAATTTAAAAAAAGCGTTAACTTGTTCTAAAACACATTAGAGTAGTGTTTCTCAACCGGGGCTCTCAGTGCCGGGGGTACGCCAAGAGCTTTGAAGGGAAGGGGTACTCCATGAATTATTTATTTTTTAACTTTCAATGAATTTTCAATCGGTAATTTTTGTGGGATCAACATATTAAAATTTCAGACGATTTCTGATAAAACTGGAGGATGAATTCCCAAGTTTCGTGTTTTTCGTTTTCCTGTAATAAATCCCGAAATATAGGAAAAACCCTTTAATGAATTGCACATTCTTAATCTGATAAAAATTATCTTTCCAACGATGTAAGACACTTTATTGTGAGTTCCATCATTTTCAAATTTCGAATTTCTCTCTTCCCAATAAAATAGAGTACTTTCCTATAAGCGTCAGTATATTCGTTTCGGTTCCCAAAATTCCTGTGTGACGTAAGAATCGCCATGGCAACCCGTAATTCTGGAAAAACCTTGCCATAACCTTATATTGTTATTAAAAAAATTTAAAAAAAATTTAATATTATTTAATAAGGAGTTATTAGCTTTATTCGGAGTTGTGTTTCGGGGTCGAATTCCGAACTTTTTTTCAAACTTCAATTATTCTCTAAATTACCATTCCATTTTCACAAAAATTGAATATGATCCACTTATAGGTGTCTAGTTTGAGATTTAATCACCGAAAAAACGATACTTTAATTTTAATTGTGCTTAAAACGCCAAATACGGTCATTTCTCTGAAAAGAACAAACGGCCGCCGAGGACTGGATTTTTATCCCAATTTTTTCAAATTCCAGATTCTGCGAGATATTTCATCACAGTTTAAGGGTGAAAGGTCACCGACCCGCTGAAAATTCGTTAAGATGTCTTTTTTCGATAATTAGTGTACATATCGAAAACGGACCTTCAAAGGGGGCCCAAACCTAAAATTACCGGCACAATGACTTGAAAATTCAATATGTTACTCTTCAGACAGCTTATTACTATAAACCAGCGTTGGAAAAACTCGCGACATTTTTAAAATAATTTAAAAATGCGAAAAACTCTCCGATGTACAGCATCCAATAATAGACATTAGAGGGAGGAGCTCAATAATTGTCACCTTAATTATATCCTTGCACCATTTTTCTAATTCCAGATTCTACAAGAGGATTTTCACAATTTAAAGGAAAAGGGATATTTGAGCCTTTCGAAATCGATTAAACAGTATTTTTTTACTCTTATGCTCAGTTACTCCTTAAAACGCAAGCGAGGTCCACAAAAGCGCAGTAAATCTCATATAAACGGTAATCCAGATACTAAATTTCGATATGTTGTGTAAACAAAAGTATTTCACTCGAATTTAATTTTTTAAAATTAAAAATTTAGTTTAGTTAACAAGTTTATTTTGAACTTAAGAATTTTAGTTTGATTTATTGGAATAGAAATCATATTTTTTTGGTTAATAAAATGTTTTTATAGAAAAAAATATAATTTAAAAAAGTTAAAGAAATTAGTTTATTTTGGTAAATATAGTATTATATGTCTTTTCAGCAAGTACATATACATTTATACCATAAAATTCGATGTTTCTGTGGATGCTCCGCAGTTATGTGTGTATAAAAAACTCAAAACTATAGTGGATGAGAGAAAATTCTGGATCAAATTGAATCCACTGAAAGTAATGCTACAATTAAGAGGGGCATTTTTTACACCACATTTTGTTTTGTATCAGTACTAGACAGTTTAAAAAGGAATAGAATAACTCTAAAAAAGTATCCTAAAATCATAAATACAAAAGTAAAGTAAATATTCTACAGTTTAAATTTAAACCAAGGAATAAGAAATCGTCTAGTATTTTAGATCCTTCTTATTATTTTGTGAATTGACAACAGTTATAAGTAAATTGATAAGTGTATAGTCAATTCTGATCTATCCATCTTAGAATTCCATAAAAAAGCTTGCCTCGCCATTAAATTTAAAGTAAAGTTAACTAAATCAAAGAAAAATGTAACATGAATGGAGCGAGAATTGAGGTAGAAGTTACGGTAGTTACGGGATCAATTTTTCTTCAGTTGGTTGAGAAAATCGGCTGGTTTCTGGTAAAAAGACTGTGTTAACTTTTTTTATGCTAGATTGTCTGCAAAATCTTAAGCAGGCAACTTATTCAGAAAAAACCCACAAGAACGAAAACCCACAAGGCTGAAAGTTATTTGCAGCCTCAAAAAAAAAAATTAGGGCCGCTCAAAATATTTCTGAAAAGTTATTAAAACTCGATAAAATACTTCAAAGAGAGGCAGTATATTAATTAAAACTTTTAAATAAGTTAATATAACTTTTATAATGTGATTTTTCTTTTGTCACTAAGCATTTCTTTCGAATGGGAGAAAACTCTGTTCTTCCATTTTATACTCAAAAGTTTGAATAAGTTATAAAAACATTTTAAAATAGTCGTACTCAACGAAATTTAATTTGTTCTAATGAAAATTTAGGAATTTACACTTTCAGTCATCTAAGAAAAACGCATACGAAAGGAATGCACTGCTTGAGACACGCGTGACGGTGACATAGCTGTGCTAAGCGGACGCCCGCCGTTATATGAGATGATTAGTCGAATAGGAATGTGTAATGTGTATGCCTCCCTCTCCCTTTCCAGGAAGTCACCCTCTACAGATGTCCAGTCAGGCTGTTGCAATCAGCAAACCGGTCCCTTGGTCCACCGAGGCGGCTCCCCTCCCTTTATCTTTTCATCGCTCCGTTTTTCACCCGGAGAAGCACTTTGATGAAAGCCTTCCTGCTTTGGAGGGTTGAAATTGAAAACACGGATTTCTGTTTAGTTTTTGGTTCAAATTAAAAAAAAAATTAATTTAAAGAATAAATATTTTTTTTAATTATAGAAAATATGACAGGAAAGGCACGAGCCCTTATGCCTCCCCCGCACTGGAACCACCACAGCCGAAAAGATATTTGAAAGAAAAAAAACTAATAAAAAAGTAAACCAGGAAGTATTTTAAGAATATTTTAAAACTACATTTAAATAAATATGGAATTTTATGTTTTAAAACTAAATACAAATAAATTTAATTTGTTACCATTTAAAAACAATAGTATTCATAATAAAGGAAGAGAAACATATTTTCCAACGTCCAAATCATGAGGATTCATAAAGTTACTAAAATATATTGTCTTCCCAAAAAGGTTTTTCAATGCTAAGTAATATCAGTCATAATCGTATCTATGACATCAAAATTACTATATGATGTAATATTACTATCAATATAAGTAGATAACAATTTTTGACATAGACTTCGCAATGTAGCTCAATATCATGTGAAATCGTTTCTATGATATATATTTTACGACATCCCACGGTGTCAGTTGATTTAGCTTTTACGACATTGAATTTCCAATTATTGCAAAAAAAGGTTTAAAATCATCATGATATATTTCTTATAGCCTATTTCTTGCTAATAATGTCATTAAAAGTGCTATTTTTTGTCTCTGTCATTAAAATAAATACATTATATCGTACAATATCAGTAGAAGTCGTGATTTTGATGTTTGGGATTCAGAGTGATATCAGTAATATCAACTCATATAGTGGGAATAACAGTTGATGTCGTGTGCTACCTGGGTTGTGTCTTCAATAAAGTTATTTGTGTATGAGAACTTGTCCGTCTTATTAAAAAATCAGTAAAACACAGTGGCCACTGATACTTTTTAAAATTTAAGGTAAATTTGATTAAACTGGACACTTAAGGGAAAATTTACTCCAAATTGCTTATACAGGGTGTCCCGTAAATGATGTGTCACACTTCTAGGGGGGATAGTAGACACCTAGACGAGTCAGAATCACATAGGACTTAGGGGTCCCAGACCCAATCCCAGGGAGTTAAAAATGGAGCGACACCCCAAAACAATTATTGAAAAATTCAATTTGTAGAAGAACTGCTATTGATAAAAATGTAATTATGGTCTCAAATTTTGCGGTTTATTATGATCTTCAAAATTATCTTGACAGTTTTCAATTTAAAATTTTTTTTATTACGAAAAAAGTTAAAAAACAGCAAAAAATGTAAAAAATATGCCAAAACTTTATTTTGTTTTCCGAAATCCTTTCTTTCGATTTGATAATCTGAAAGAGCATAATTAATTAACCTTAAGTCCAAAGTTTGACGTAAATAGCATCAGTATTAAACGCTTGAGAGCCTGTTAAAGTTAGTTTTATGGGAGCAAAAACGGCTTCGGAAAACGAACGTTCAGGGACAATCTACAAGTTACGGATAGATGTCTGCCAACTTTCATTCCTCGCCCGATTTGGCGAGACAGGAGATGAGTATGAAAATATCTGAAATGCGCCAATTGAACAATTTGGCGGGATGAAAATTTCAAAAGCGTAAAATGTTGATTCTTAATTCTTATTATTTTTAGAAAACAAGAGATTAATTAATTTAATTAAAAAATTTTTTGAACATAAAGAACAAACATGATTTTACTATTGATTTTTAGGAACTATCGATCTTAAAAATCAATAGTATGAATTGTTAGAAATTATCTGATAGTATCGATAATTTTTTATTCAATCGATAGTTGTGTTAGTTTTACAAATGTATCAATCATGCAAACAGCATTACTACTTATTGCGTTTAATGAGAAAAACTGTACATTTGATAACTTAGGTAAAAAAAACAGAAGAATCTATTATTTACAAACATGGTTCGTAAAATATCTTTTGTACATAGTGGGGATACGTCAGTCGGTGGATCCTCAATCGCTAGGTTCCTGATTTCGGGTTGCGATACAAGGGTGGTTCCTATTAAAGAATGATATAATAAGCAAGTGGGTATGCAGGGTCTCCCCTCAACTTCCGATATAAGAAATTTGCAAAATAAAAGAATGCAGGTTATTGAAAGTTATGACAAACCTAAGATATTGCTTATCGGACGGTGAGTGGATAGCCCCCATACACTTTGCTTATTCCCATTGACATTTCTCGATTAATAGAAACCTATCTTGTATCGCAATTCGAAATCACGAACCCAGCGATCGAGGATCCGCCGACTGACCTATCCTAAAGCAGGGGTATAATGAAAAATAACGACAAAAACTGTTTACAGAAAGTGTTCAAAGTTGGCATGGTGGTTCACTTTTTTATGGGATGGGAAAAAAAATTAGTAAATTAATTAATTTACTTAAATTTTTGCCTTCGATTTCAGACCGTCACAGATGCCTAGAAGATAAATGTTTATTGAACTTAACAAAACAGAGACTTAAGAAAAAATAAGTTCTAACTATCCCTTTTGCTAAACAAACATTGCTTATTTTCTTAGGTATAGTAACAATTTTTTCTTGAGTGTCTGATTTGATAGCTTGAATACATTTACCTTTTAGACTTCTAGTGACGATCCGAAAACTAAGGCCACACATCGCCAAGGAAGTTTGAACTATCTGTAGAAGCGTAAGTTGGCGAGGAATCTCGTATCGCAAATAATGTTGGGAAATTTGGCGAGCATCTATCCGTAACTTGTAGATTGTCCCTGAACGTTCGTTTTCCGAAGCCGTTTTTGCTCCCATAAAACTAACTTTAACAGGCTCTCAAGCGTTTAATACTGATGCTATTTACGTGAAACTTTGGACTTAAGGTTAATTAATTATGCTCTTTCAGATTATCAAATCGAAAGAAAGGATTTCGGAAAACAAAATAAAGTTTTGGCATATTTTTCACATTTTTTTGCTGTTTTTTAACTTTTTTCGTAATAAAAAAAATTTTAAATTAAAAACTGTCAAGGTAATTTTGAGGAACATATTAAACCACAAAATTTGAGACCATAATTACATTTTTACCAATAGTAGTTCTTCTACAAATTGAATTTTTCAATACTTGTGTTGGGGTGTCGCTCCATTTTTAACTCCCAGGGATTGGGTCTGGGACCCCAAATCCTATGTGATTCTGACTCGTCTAGGTGTCTACTATCCCCCCTAGAAGTGTGACACATCATTTACGGGACACCCTGTATAGTGTCCACATATACAGGGTGTTTCAGATAAATGCTTCATAACTTCTAGGGGAGGTAGGGTGTATCAAGACGAACAAGAATCTGTCTAGAAAGGGGGGTCGCAAGTGGGGTCAAAGGGGTTAAAATCACGGGTGAAAATTAGCAAAAAACCTCGCATATCTGAGCAGAAAGCGATACAATTGTTCGATTCCGGTATTTTTTACATTCAACCATTTTACCATTTTACATTCATGTAAAAACGAGATGAAAGTGTTTATTTTAATCAAAAAACAGACCAATAATTGAATAAGGCATGCGTTGTTGGTAGATTAAAGTTACAATTGTCCCTTGGTCAGACTTTAGTTCTTTGCGCCATATAACTCCAAACAACCAACAAAACTCCAGTATTGATATGTTTTCGTCGTGACACTTTCTATTGCAGTCTATCAACTTACAACGCATCCTGTTTCATTTATTGGTCTGTTTTTGATTAGAATAAACACTTGCATCTCGTTTTTACATGAAAAATTTTAATTGGTTGAATGTAAAAAATGCCGGAATCGAACAATTGTATGTCTTTCTGCCCAGATATGCGAGTTTTATTGCTAATTTTCACCCTATGTCCTATGTCCTATGTCCTATGTCCTATGTCCTATGTCCTATGTCCTATGTCCTATGTCCTATGTCCTATGTCCTATGTCCTATGTCCTATGTCCTATGTCCTATGTCCTATGTCCTATGTCCTATGTCCTATGTCCTAGTGCGCGCTACCACCGTCTTCTTTTCTTCTCCTCTTAACTCCAAACAGGTGGTCTCAGCGCGCACCATCCGTTAGAATTTCGCGCGAAATCCCGCCGGATGTGCCCGCTTCGACCATAACTCCAAACAGGTGGTCTCAGCGCGCACCATCCGTTAGAATTTCGCGCGAAATCCCGCCGGATGTGCCCGCTTCGACCATAACTCCAAACAGGTGGTCTCAGCGCGCACCATCCGTTAGAATTTCGCGCGAAATCCCGCCGGATGTGCCCGCTTCGACCATAACTCCAAACAGGTGGTCTCAGCGCGCACCATCCGTTAGAATTTCGCGCGAAATCCCGCCGGATGTGCCCGCTTCGACCATAACTCCAAACAGGTGGTCTCAGCGCGCACCATCCGTTAGAATTTCGCGCGAAATCCCGCCGGATGTGCCCGCTTCGACCATAACTCCAAACAGGTGGTCTCAGCGCGCACCATCCGTTAGAATTTCGCGCGAAATCCCGCCGGATGTGCCCGCTTCGACCATAACTCCAAACAGGTGGTCTCAGCGCGCACCATCCGTTAGAATTTCGCGCGAAATCCCGCCGGATGTGCCCGCTTCGACCATAACTCCAAACAGGTGGTCTCAGCGCGCACCATCCGTTAGAATTTCGCGCGAAATCCCGCCGGATGTGCCCGCTTCGACCATAACTCCAAACAGGTGGTCTCAGCGCGCACCATCCGTTAGAATTTCGCGCGAAATCCCGCCGGATGTGCCCGCTTCGACCATAACTCCAAACAGGTGGTCTCAGCGCGCACCATCCGTTAGAATTTCGCGCGAAATCCCGCCGGATGTGCCCGCTTCGACCATAACTCCAAACAGGTGGTCTCAGCGCGCACCATCCGTTAGAATTTCGCGCGAAATCCCGCCGGATGTGCCCGCTTCGACCATAACTCCAAACAGGTGGTCTCAGCGCGCACCATCCGTTAGAATTTCGCGCGAAATCCCGCCGGATGTGCCCGCTTCGACCATAACTCCAAACAGGTGGTCTCAGCGCGCACCATCCGTTAGAATTTCGCGCGAAATCCCGCCGGATGTGCCCGCTTCGACCATAACTCCAAACAGGTGGTCTCAGCGCGCACCATCCGTTAGAATTTCGCGCGAAATCCCGCCGGATGTGCCCGCTTCGACCATAACTCCAAACAGGTGGTCTCAGCGCGCACCATCCGTTAGAATTTCGCGCGAAATCCCGCCGGATGTGCCCGCTTCGACCATAACTCCAAACAGGTGGTCTCAGCGCGCACCATCCGTTAGAATTTCGCGCGAAATCCCGCCGGATGTGCCCGCTTCGACCATAACTCCAAACAGGTGGTCTCAGCGCGCACCATCCGTTAGAATTTCGCGCGAAATCCCGCCGGATGTGCCCGCTTCGACCATAACTCCAAACAGGTGGTCTCAGCGCGCACCATCCGTTAGAATTTCGCGCGAAATCCCGCCGGATGTGCCCGCTTCGACCATAACTCCAAACAGGTGGTCTCAGCGCGCACCATCCGTTAGAATTTCGCGCGAAATCCCGCCGGATGTGCCCGCTTCGACCATAACTCCAAACAGGTGGTCTCAGCGCGCACCATCCGTTAGAATTTCGCGCGAAATCCCGCCGGATGTGCCCGCTTCGACCATAACTCCAAACAGGTGGTCTCAGCGCGCACCATCCGTTAGAATTTCGCGCGAAATCCCGCCGGATGTGCCCGCTTCGACCATAACTCCAAACAGGTGGTCTCAGCGCGCACCATCCGTTAGAATTTCGCGCGAAATCCCGCCGGATGTGCCCGCTTCGACCATAACTCCAAACAGGTGGTCTCAGCGCGCACCATCCGTTAGAATTTCGCGCGAAATCCCGCCGGATGTGCCCGCTTCGACCATAACTCCAAACAGGTGGTCTCAGCGCGCACCATCCGTTAGAATTTCGCGCGAAATCCCGCCGGATGTGCCCGCTTCGACCATAACTCCAAACAGGTGGTCTCAGCGCGCACCATCCGTTAGAATTTCGCGCGAAATCCCGCCGGATGTGCCCGCTTCGACCATAACTCCAAACAGGTGGTCTCAGCGCGCACCATCCGTTAGAATTTCGCGCGAAATCCCGCCGGATGTGCCCGCTTCGACCATAACTCCAAACAGGTGGTCTCAGCGCGCACCATCCGTTAGAATTTCGCGCGAAATCCCGCCGGATGTGCCCGCTTCGACCATAACTCCAAACAGGTGGTCTCAGCGCGCACCATCCGTTAGAATTTCGCGCGAAATCCCGCCGGATGTGCCCGCTTCGACCATAACTCCAAACAGGTGGTCTCAGCGCGCACCATCCGTTAGAATTTCGCGCGAAATCCCGCCGGATGTGCCCGCTTCGACCATAACTCCAAACAGGTGGTCTCAGCGCGCACCATCCGTTAGAATTTCGCGCGAAATCCCGCCGGATGTGCCCGCTTCGACCATAACTCCAAACAGGTGGTCTCAGCGCGCACCATCCGTTAGAATTTCGCGCGAAATCCCGCCGGATGTGCCCGCTTCGACCATAACTCCAAACAGGTGGTCTCAGCGCGCACCATCCGTTAGAATTTCGCGCGAAATCCCGCCGGATGTGCCCGCTTCGACCATAACTCCAAACAGGTGGTCTCAGCGCGCACCATCCGTTAGAATTTCGCGCGAAATCCCGCCGGATGTGCCCGCTTCGACCATAACTCCAAACAGGTGGTCTCAGCGCGCACCATCCGTTAGAATTTCGCGCGAAATCCCGCCGGATGTGCCCGCTTCGACCATAACTCCAAACAGGTGGTCTCAGCGCGCACCATCCGTTAGAATTTCGCGCGAAATCCCGCCGGATGTGCCCGCTTCGACCATAACTCCAAACAGGTGGTCTCAGCGCGCACCATCCGTTAGAATTTCGCGCGAAATCCCGCCGGATGTGCCCGCTTCGACCATAACTCCAAACAGGTGGTCTCAGCGCGCACCATCCGTTAGAATTTCGCGCGAAATCCCGCCGGATGTGCCCGCTTCGACCATAACTCCAAACAGGTGGTCTCAGCGCGCACCATCCGTTAGAATTTCGCGCGAAATCCCGCCGGATGTGCCCGCTTCGACCATAACTCCAAACAGGTGGTCTCAGCGCGCACCATCCGTTAGAAGGCTAAGATTCCATAATCGGGGATGGTCGCCAAATTGGCGATTTTTTCAAAATCGCGCCAATTGTGGCACCCGGCGCAAAAAATTTTCGTCTTCGACTTTTATTCACGGCAACCCTGGGTGGACCAGTTTCAGCCTCATCTCCGAAGTACTGTCCCCGTTGTTATCTTCTTCTCGCGTTTGGTTCTTAGCTCCGCCTACCAGTTTATCCTTGGCCAATGAGAATTTAAATCACGCGTGTTTCTGTAACTGTACTAGGTAAAGTATTATGAAGCGGTTTATGGCAACGAGGTGAATCGTATTTTTTTTCTTTCACGAAATTTCGGCGGGAGAAGACGTTTAAGCACGTGAGCAAACAATTTTAACTAGATTTATTAATTTTACATAATTTTTTAAAAATATAATAATTTATTAAAATCACTTCTTTAAAGAATGAGTATTAAATACTTAAAATTTATTGAAAAAACGCGGTACTTACGATGGATGTGGATACAAAATCATTGGATACCTTAATGATATGTGAAATGTGAGTTCTTTTTCTGCTATTTTATTCTCTTTTTTAAATCAAATACAAAATTATTAATAGTAATTCGATATTTTCCGTTGTGTGCTTTTTTAATTTCTACGTGCTTTTTTTCTTTTCTGGTGTTTTCCTGTTTTTGGATTTATAAATTTGCTTCTTAATCCTTTAATTTTTTCCCCGATTTCTTCAGTTTAATTGTCGTTAATCCTATAATCTTCTGATGTTTCCCTTTTAATTTTCGTTTTTACTTTTCTTTATATTTTTTATTTTCGTTTAATATTTTCAATCTCTGAATTTCTGACGTTTTTTCTTTTCTTAATTTTTTACCATTTCTGACCATTAAACGGTATGAACCTACTCGAATATTAAATTATTGTTAATTTTTTATTGGGGGGGACACCCCCCCAACCCCCCGTTATTGTTTAATAATATTTATTATTTTACGATTAAATATTTTCGATCTCTGAATTTATGACTTTTGGAGATTTTTCGATACTTCGTTTTGGCAACAAACTGCTCGATTATTAAATTATTGTTAATTTGTTATTGGGGGGGACACCCCCCCAACCCCCCGTTATTGTTTAATTATATTTATTATTTTACGATTAAATATTTTCGATCTCTGAATTTATGACATTTGGCGATTTTTCGATACTTCGTTTTGGCAACAAATCGGTCGCCAAGATGGTCGCCAACATTTGGCGACCATCTTGGCGACCATCCCCGATTATGGAACATCAACCCGTTAGAATTTCGCGCGAAATCCCGCCGGATGTGCCCGCTTCGACCATAACTCCAAACAGGTGGTCTCAGCGCGCACCATCCGTTAGAATTTCGCGCGAAATCCCGCCGGATGTGCCCGCTTCGACCATAACTCCAAACAGGTGGTCTCAGCGCGCACCATCCGTTAGAATTTCGCATTTTTCAAAAATACAAAAATTTACTTAAATATGAAGAAAAATTAATTAATTAATTTAATTATTTTAATTATTATTATTATTATTATATTAATTTTAAATTTCTTATTTTTTTTTATTAAACACACAAAAAGCTTCCTATGTACCATATTATACGGAACCACCAAGTATTATACGGAATTTCTTATTATTGAAATCAATGTGAAAGATTACAGAAATGTGAGGCAACTGGGGTTATGAAAATTCAAAAACGTTGTGATGCATCCAAATTATTCTTATTTATTAAGTAAAAAATTACCTCTAATGGCACTTTTTACGAAAAGAAAAGAAAACAAGTAGATTAATTAAACAGGAAATTACTTTTTTTTGAATAAGAATTTATATTTAGCCTCCTAACAGCCCTTAAATTACATTGTTTCTAGATTGCTAACCATATCCTGGTCCTACAGCATTCTGACTAAGAATTTTTAATGTTTCTAACTGAAATAATTTTTGTTTTTCACTCTTTCATATCATAGTTCAAATCTCCAACTTCATTTTACTCTTAAATACATAATCTGCTATACCAGGTAATCTCCTTTTCATCAGAAACTAAACAAACACGGACAAGTTTCGGGACTGGGTCCATTATCACAAAACGATGCCCGCATCCTAATCACACCAAATATTCAAACATTTCCTCATATCTCGGAGTGCTTTTATCAATACCCCATCACGAATTTGCTTAGGCAAAGAATGGCCATAATGACGCCTACAGAAGTATTCCATACATTTCAGTCTCCTCATTGTTGATTTAAATAATTCACACTTTCCTTCCTTTTGTTTCAAAACACGTATATTTTTACACCTCCAACTGTTTGTTTTTCCAGTTTTAACTAGGGAAACTGAGTGGGGATTTTACATAATCAATCACATTGTGATTTTTAGGTTCTTCTCTAGTAAGCGTTACCTTGGATACAACGCTTCTCAGTGTCCCATCAGTTAATGTAGTTTATTGCATTTGAATTATCAATGATAAGAATGATGTTTGCTGTGGGGTTGATTCCCTTGTTGTTTTTTGTAGGGGTCGGGAGCATATCTCCTGATGACTCGTTTGCAGAATGCGTGGAGTATGAAATCTGTAAGGAAAGAAGTATGTGTTCCTTTTATAAATACGGTGTTTAGTTACATTACTAGAATAAATTAAAATGCACCGATAGTTTTACCTTCCTTGTTTACAAAAAGAAAGTTGCAAGGAAACTTAAAATTATACATACGTGTTTTCTTATAAAATGTTGTAAATTTAATTTACTATAATTACAATATTTTCCTGCATTTATGAAATCTATATTTCAGTAGACTTCAAGCGTGGGTGATTCAAATGGGATCAGGTACAAGCCTGCAGGGCAAAATTTTAATAATGAATGAAGTAAATTGACATTTATTTGTCGATAAAACTTTTCTATAACTTAAAAATGCGAGTTTTATTATATGTGTCGATTTATTACTATAAATCAACATGCTATTAGAGAAATGTTTAAAATATATGGTCATTAAACTTTTTTTTACTTCATACCTATTAATTTAAATTTAAATTGTACATTAATATGAATTTCTACCTTTTAAAGTAAACGAACCAATTAAACGGAAACTGTTAAGTGGAAATCTGCTGTATATTTATTTATGGAATGGGTTGGAGGCTGATTTTAACAAATTAAATTTTTATATTATAAACATAAAAAAAAACACAATTTTAAAAACATGAAACCAAGAGGATAATATTTTTCAAAGAAAAAAATACAAACAAAACTAACCAAACATCTGGCTGGTCTTCTTTAAAAGGGAAGATTCAGTTTGTTTATGGAAAGAGTTTTGAACAGAAATTCTTATGGAACCAATGAAAATAAATCCTAAATAATTGGAAAAGAAATTCAATTAAAATATTATATTTTGGCCAACGAATAATAAATTTAAGGGTGATAGAGATAAAAAATAAATTCGATTGCTTTCAAGGGGCCCTTCAAATATTAAGTAAGCATGTCTTTGGTAATTAAAAATAAGCAAATCTAAAGAATCTAATCCAAACATTTAATTAACAACTAAACAAGAACTTTACAACAACTAAAATCCAACATTTTATTTACATAAACAGCCCCATCCCCCAACCGATTTTTGTTCAAAGCAATAAACAGTTATAATCCAATTTTTAAAACAATTCATATTTAAAAAATTATAAAACTAATTCTGATTGAAATGAAAAGTTTATCTTTAATTACATTTTAAATTATATTATTTTTGCATGTTTCAAGATATTTTCGAATGAACTCTGAACTCTGTAACTGTTCATTGTTCATTTATCTGACACTTGAAAAAAAAACAAAGTGTTGATAACCCCTTACGTAAGCATAAAAATTCGCAGATATATCAAACTCTCCCTCCCCTTAGGTGCTTTATATAATTTTAGAACTTGACCTATGATGCAAAAGTCGGAGAGCACATCTACCTGTTCTAAATGCGATGTTTTCTACCACTTTAATTAAACACAATAAAATTATATTCCTTATTTCACACAAGTAAATGCAATGTAAATGTTTCAACTAATCAATTTGAAAAAACATTTTTGGTAACAATATAAGTTATACGAGGTTTAGATTTATTGCAATTGACTGAGTCATTGCTTAAAATTAAAAAAAAACTTGACTAAAACAGTCTAGAAAAATAGAAACGCATTAATTAATTGAAAAAATATAAATAATTTATTCTATTTATTTATCACTACGTTATACAGTGTCAATTCAAACAAAGCGTTTATATCATTTATCTATCAAAATAGGTCAACTATTTAAACTAACATATAAATGCCTAAAATCAGAAATAAAAATTGTTTAATTTATTTCTATGTTCTTGTTTCCAAAATTATAGCACATATTGTCTATTTCAGATGGAAAAGATAGAATGCTTAGCTGCCTCAAAGTTTTAGCTCAAACGGTAATTGTTTATCACTCTAAAATATTTGTAGAACATTATTCACAAGATTAAATATATAGCCCAGGCAACGAAAAGGTATAGAGGGAAATTCTTGGAGCACAATTTTTGACTTCGGAACTTTGTTTGGACTAGTTAGGAGGAGAACATATCAAAAGTCCCCGCCCGTAGCCCTTACGCCGAAGTGAGGAGGGGTGTTCGAAAGTCTCATTTTTCAGTTTTTGGCTAATTACTCTTACAAAATGCATCCCCACGAAAACGTTTCAATTCGCTTTTTTAAAGTAGATAAAATTATCAACAATTTAAGACCCTTCCCAGGTTTATACGTCCAATTGATCCCGAGTTACATCTCTTCAAAAATGGGAAATTTTTTCTAAAAATTCGAAAATTTGAGTAAAAAATGTATTTAAAGCAATTTATTGGCTATATTACCCATCTAAAAGGGAATTAAAGGCTATTACCTCATAATGCACTTATTTAGCTTTAATTTAAGCCCTGAATCAAGTATGTGAGATCAATAGTTCTCACGTTATCTTAAAAGAACAAAAATTGGGAAAATGGGATTATCCCAGTATAGTCCAGTCAAATAGTATTTATTTTGAGAAATATTTGGGTTAGAAGATATTTTTCTCTAACAGTATGTTTTTTTGGGGTGCTGAATCCGAATCTGAGGTTTGCCAACAAAATTTCGGGACGGAACATTGTGAAAATTCGAAAAAATGGCAAAAATTCGCCCCTTTTTTTCGTTTTTTGCCCCTAGAACATTACCTTTGCACTTCTGAGCTAAACAATCAATACAAAAAATAAAGAACACAAACCAAGCTACAAAAAAGTCTATTACAACTTTTCTCTCAGGCGCGTAGTTTCGCCGATAGAGCACGTTGAAAAAGGGGTTATTTTCGTTCGATTGGTAGAAAATGTCACTAGTATCGCCAAAACGCCGAATTTTTGGAACATAATACTTTAAAAACTGCTTTAATAATATTCTTCATCAAATCGACCATCTAAAAACTCTAATGATGATTAACTAAATGCATTTTCGTTGTGAGATTTCTCTTACGAACGAAAGTTCCATAGGAGATTATAGTATTTCGATAACTACATACATGTTGCTTCTTCGAGATTACATACAAAAGTGTTCTTTTGACTATTTTATAAGTTTTTGGGGGTGCTGAATCCGAATCTGACGTTTGCCAACAAAATTTCGTGACGGAACTTTGTGAAAATTCCAAAAAATGGTAAAAATTCGCCCCATTGCCCCCAAAAATTGCCATTTTTTGGAATTTTCACAAAGTTCCGTCACGAAATTTTGTTGGCAAACGTCAGATTCGGATTCAGCACCCCAAAAAACTTATAAAATAGTCAAAAGAACACTTTTGTATGTAATCTCGAAGAAGCAACATGTATGTAGTTATCGAAATACTATAATCTCCTATGGAACTTTCGTTCGTAAGAGAAATCTCTCAACGAAAATGCATTTATTTAATCATCATTAGAGTTTTTAGATGGTCGATTTGATGAAGAATATTATTAAAGCAGTTTTTAAAGTATTATGTTCCAAAAATTCGGCGTTTTGGCGATACTAGTGACATTTTCTACCAATCGAACGAAAATAACCCCTTTTTCAACGTGCTCTATCGGCGAAACTACGCGCCTGAGAGAAAAGTTGTAATAGACTTTTTTGTAGCTTGGTTTGTGTTCTTTATTTTTTGGAGTGATTGTTTAGCTCAGAAGTGCAAAGGTAATGTTCTAGGGGCAAAAAACGAAAAAAAGGGGCGAATTTTTGCCATTTTTTCGAATTTTCACAATGTTCCGTCCCGAAATTTTGTTGGCAAACCTCAGATTCGGATTCAGCACCCCAAAAAAACATACTGATAGAGAAAAATATCTTCTAACCCAAATATTTCTCAAAATAAATACTATTTGACTGGACTATACTGGGATAATCCCATTTTCCCAATTTTTGTTCTTTTAAGATAACGTGAGAACTATTGATCTCACATACTTGATTCAGGGCTTAAATTAAAGCTAAATAAGTGCATTATGAGGTAATAGCCTTTAATTCCCTTTTAGATGGGTAATATAGCCAATAAATTGCTTTAAATACATTTTTTACTCAAATTTTCGAATTTTTAGAAAACATTTCCCATTTTTGAAGAGATGTAACTCGGGATCAATTGGACGTATAAACCTGGGAAGGGTCTTAAATTTTTGATAATTTTATCTACTTTAAAAAAGCGAATTGAAACGTTTTCGTGGGGACGCATTTTGTAAGAGTAATTAGCCAAAAACTGAAAAATGAGACTTTCGAACACCCCTCCTCACTTCGGCGTAAGGGCTACGGGCGGGGACTTTTGATATGTTCACCTCCTAACTAGTCCAAACAAAGTTCCGAAGTCAAAAATTGTGCTCCAAGAATTTCCCTCTATACCTTTTTTTGAGCATTCGTTGCCTGGACTAATAAGAAATATTTGTTGCTTCGTTTTCCTAAAATATAATTTCAAACATTTCTTGCAATTTTAATCTTTTTATTAATTTGTATAGCTATAAAGAAAATTAGTTTTAATTTTTAATTTGTGTGTAAAAAACTTCTATGTTGAGAAAGGGTTTTGTGAACTTTTATATGAAAATAACAATGACAACAACAATAATACAACGCTTTTTAGTAAATTCAAAGGTTTTCCTATACACAACCGTATTACCATACTGTATCATGGTAATGTTCAGTCCCTCGATGGGATTTTCTAGGCCCCCGGTGACCACAACCATAACTTTGTTTAACAAAAACTACTCTAAAACTAAAACAAAACTCCTTTAACTTCCAATTTGAGATTTAAAACTATTAGTAAATGTAAAGAACTCAATACTTATAGTAATCTTAGATTTTACTCTACGCTGAATTTTTCTAATTTACTTTTAGGATAAAGATACTATTTTAGAGATATTTTCTGAATATTATCCGGATGACGCATCTTCATTGCAAACTATTCTTGATGCTGCATGTTCTGGACTCCAAACTGCCAAGGAAGTAAGTCAATGTAAATAATCTATGCTATTCTTTACACTAGTATTACAGGTAATAGGTTGAATGTTTTAAATTAACCTTGGTGACACAATTAGTTATAACTTAAGGGATTTCTTTTCAGTTATTTTCCTGGCATAAATCTTAGCAATCAATAAGACTTGTTTGAATGTTTGTGTCGTGCCTATATACAGCGTCCTGAAGCCAAAGGGCTCCTCTCGCCGGGTTAGGAAAAAAAAAGTCAGACGCACCGACAGACCCAATCAATAATCATAAAAATATTTTCAATCAACAATCACATAAATCTTTTTGCAATCAATAATTACGTAAATCTTTGCAATCAATAATCACATAAATCTTTGCAATAAATCACAGGCGTTGATCTCATGAAGGACAGAGTGGTTAAGGTCACCATAATATTAAGCATTTTAAAGTGAATTTTTTCTTGCAATGGACCAATTATGTACTTACGTCAAGGGAGCCGAAAATCGTGGGTATTTTTTTTTTTTTATCATTCGGGGTTTTTGGTGACGGCGACATATACTAAATTTAAGAAATGGATTATTGGAATTTGGGATGGATATGGGGGAAGAATTTAATCCTTTTCTATGGTAAAAAGTATAATCATTTTCTGACTTTCGAGGGTATATATGTCACGGGAAAAGTGATAAAGCGGGAATTTTTAATAATGCCCCAAGTTCAGGTGGGCATATATTACGTAATTCAATGTCATTCATCAATGAGTATTTATCACTTTTCCCTAAATACGCGGGCATTATTAATGTCCGGATTTTTCACATTGCCCTGTAACTTATATCCCCAAATTCTACCTCTAGCTACGGCCCTGAATATCAATATCAAAAACGTATATTCTGACAGAGATGCTAATGTAGCAACTTCTTTTCTTACGGCACAACATTTCTCCTTTAAACTATTTTAACACTCTCTTTTAAGCCAAATATAAAGTTAAGTAAATGCCCTCTTTAATCTGGAATTTTTTACTTATCGAAGAAGTTTGATCCCAATCATTTCGGATAATTCGCTATACTTTTACACTGTTTTTATTTTAACATTTTTTTTTAATTTCAGGCTGTTACCTATTATTATGAGGAGAAATTTTCCCGAGAAAAAATGGTTCGTATTATTAATTGGTACAATTAAGTTTTATGATGAACAAATATAAGTTTTGTAAGAAATTCTGATCTTGGTTTCATTAATAAAGTTTTAAATATATGATTGCAGGAAGCTCACCCGTTAGAGGAAGCAAAGAGACTACAGGAAGCCAGGGTAAGTGATCTGTTGAACCAAAAATTTATTTGTGAAGGAAAATACAATATTTTATAATGTTAGAAGAACGTCAAAGAATAAAAATAAAGTTTAAGATAATTATTGTTATTTACTTTTCATTTGGAATTTAGAATTAAAAGATAATTCAGAACCACATCGATAGTCCTTTATTAATGCATAGCACGCACATATTTTTCCTTTTTTTTCTGCACATTGTATCTTTCTGTGCTTATAAGTTTTGTGTTTGTATTGAATTGTATTCAACCTATTTAATCTTTCCCTGATTTATTCTGTCATGCTGTTTAAAATTAATCCAGTTTCTAATTCTCTTCATGAAATTTCTTTACAGGCTTGTGTAATGCTTATGGTGAGCGAATGTGAAATCAAGCAACAGATGGGTATACTCTAGGATTCTGAAAAACTATTTGTGGTGCACAAATGTGAAATAAATTTATTGGCAGCAAATCTTTTTGAAATGTATTTATAATATCATTAAAACATCACTATTAATCATTTTTAAAACTAAATAAATTAATAAAAATGGCTCCAAGGTTAGTGCTTATATTCACTGAAGGTAAAATGCACCAATACAATACCACTACTCCAGTAACTGACCCTCTGAATTTATATGCACGAAATATATAAATTTATATCTCGTTATATTAATAAGGCCTACCCTAAATTGGGAAAAGTAATTATTTCATGTTTTCTCGATATTCTCCATTACGTGCTGTTTAAAAATAGAGAGGAAGTGTTCTTGGGTTTCGTGACGTCACACAGTTGAACTCGTCTATAGGAGTAAAGAAAAAGGGTAAAATTTAAAAAGAATCTAATGAATTTACGACTTTAAAGTGTTTTACAAAAAAAAGGTTATTTTGAAATAAAAATTGAAAATTTTGCTAAGGTATTGAGCACACACAAAGTTATTTTTTTCATGCCTTGCGCAAAATTTGAAAAGTTTCGATCTTTTACACATTTTTATGATTGTAAAATTGAGGTGGTCGGAAACTGGACCTAAAGTACATAGAAGTTGGGTCCTACACTTCTCTACCCAATATTATACTCTATTTAATATAATTATTCCAAATAAAGCAAGATTTCCTGAATACCTTTCATCGTTGTTCAAATATAATTCCTTTTATTTTTCTTTATATTTTTGTATCACTATGCCCAATCTTTAGTATACTACATATAAAACCATCGAGATTAACTATTTATATTCGCCTTTTATATCCCTTTTCCTTAATAAATCGCAAATTGATAGAAGTAGGCTTTACACACCTTCACAAAGCACCTGATATCACAACCATTACCTTCCTATGCTGGCATTGTGAGAAAAAATATAGAATTCTTAAGAGGGGGGAACGATGGAATTCGGTAAACATTCGGGGGGGGGGGAGAGAGAGACTGAGCAGATAAAGTCGACAGCCTCTTTCTGATACAAACGCTGATCGTCTGTCACTGTCGGATTTCAGTCGTCCCCCAGGGAGGGAGTATCGTCTATTCTGAGGCGGAGGGGGAGGAAAAGAAGGAAACCATAATTTTTTTTTTGTTCTGTGTGAAAGAAAACTTCTTCTGGCTGTCCATTTCTACTTTGAAATATGGGGTAAATAAGTAGGTGTGTAGATAGGGTTCAGATAGAGGCAAAGAAAGTATTGTTTTGAGCTTTTTTTGTGAATCGACGAATTCGTTTGATCTATTCTGGGTTCTTCATTTCCTTATTTAGAGCTTATTAGTTATTACTTTACTTATTGCCGTTATTTAGAGCTTATTATGCTCTTTTATTTTCTATACAAATAAATATGTCGAAGTTGAAATTGAGCAATAGATTTAGTAAATTTTTAGAGATTTTATTAGTTTTTTTTTCAGAATAAAGTTGATACCCTCATTTCTTAGTTATGATAAACATATTATTTACAATCCTTAATAAATATTAAAATTCCTCTTTGTGAGCTACTTTTTGCAAGTTAAAAAAAATTTTCTTGAAAGATATAAAAAAGAAGTAGGAGATATTTTCCTTGAGGCTATTTTATACTTCATTCGTTAAAATACACTACTTTTTTTTCTTACAATTTTCCCCGTTTCAAAAGTTAAGGAAGGTATAAGTCTTTCTTGTGAGCTAAGCAAGTTTCTAGATTTGGGAAATGAAAATCTTATTAAATCATTGAATATATACATTTGTATGAAATTTTCATTTTTAAACTTCAAGTAACTATGAAGTAACTATTGTCAAACTAATAATAGTTATTATGTATGTATTTTTCTTTAACTTAAAGATTTTTTTGAGGAATCAACATACCTAATCAAAAATTGTGCGATTTGTAGTTTATGGAGATAAACTTTTAAATGCTAATAAAAATAATTATCTATCCGACTTATAAAAATTACATAAAATAATAATAAATAAATAATTTAACAACAAAAGTAAAAAAGAACCATTAAAAACTTAATGTATAAAAAATTCATTGGCCAGCGTCTTTCGTTCACAGACATCCGCATAGATGGCGCCACCAAAATGTTTTTGAACGACGTCATAATTGGTCGTGTTTTTGCCAAACCAAAGCTGATCAGTCTTTTCTATAGTGCTGAGACACGTGAACATTAGTGATTTCTTGTGATCTGTTTTTATTGGAATACAAATCACCATTCCTTGAGACCATTGGATTAAACTACTCAGAAATTCACCATGTGTGGTGGAAAAGTGGCGATTCCGCCAATAGTCGTCAAGGAAAAACGGAGGTAAGCCAAACTTTTTCTCTGGGTAACCTAAATATTCCGAGTGTCGTCAGCTCGCTCACGGCATGCAAGACGAACATGTTGAGTCCGTGGAAAAATAATAACAATAACTGCCTTTTACTCTGTGTATGCCAGCGATCTTTATTTGCTGTATGTTTTCGGTTGAGAATTTCCAGACGGTTACTGATACGCTGATGTTTGAGTGGCGAAGCACGATTGTTTATTTTATCGCTGACCATTTCAAATTGATATTGCGGGTATTTTATAATGAATTTTTAAATTTAAAATTTTCTGAAGCATCAAATGTCCCTTCAATATCTGTAAATGCAGCACATTTTTTTCTTGTTTGAAAAAAATTATTAGTATAAGATGACAGTCAAAGAGAAAAACAATTACTGCATATTATTTTATCAAATTCCTTCGAATTATTTACTTAAAATATATTTTCTTAATTGTCAAGGTTTGTGCAATGTTAACAGTTTTATTTGTCACGATTTCATGAGCAAACCCATAACACTTGTTGATATGGTTCTGAATTGATCGTGTTTTTCTTCAAATAGCTACATTCCAAATGGAGTGATTGCAAAATTCTTTATCCGCAATTTTATTTTTGTTTATTTAGAATGTAATTTAACCGTAAAAAAATTCCCGTTTTTTTAAACGTTGGTGAACATTTTTATCCCCTTCCAAAAGATACTTATTATACAAATTTAAATGGTAACCAAACAGTGGTGTATATAGAAAATTATTTTGGGAGGGGCCGAAATATCCTAAAAAATTTAGTTATTCTCAGGCTCAAAGTTAGTAAGGATTATAAGTGCCAGGAGAAATCCAGTATTTCATCCGTTATCATCAGAAATCCATGTTATTACAGGTGCCCCTTATCATCCAATCCCATTCAGATCCCATTTTAAGTTTTTGCCATATGTAAGTAGGCATTGCAAACTATTTTTGGCAATTTTTAAACATATTATTTTTTTGAAAAATTTATAAATTTTAAAATTTAATTGTAAATTTTCAAAAATTAAATAACCCCCCTACATTGTTGCATATCATATTAAAGCCCCACTCAAGAGCTTTAAAATAATATCACTCCCAAGTCTGTAAATTGTCATTGGTTGCTATCTTATGCGCAGTTAAATAAATCAAAATATGCTGCTTTTCTGAGAAAAATTTTAAACTTTAAAAGTATTTGAGCTAGGCAGCTGAAATTTGATATTTTTTCATAACTTTGATAATATCTTGCTGCATACCAGAAATCAAGAAAATCTGAATGACATAGGAGAATAGTATTTTGATAAAAATTAAAATTTCTTTCAGAGCTTCTTCAGATGTTTTTGGAAATTTGACCCTAAAAATGTGGGTTTATGGTTGATTGATGTAGAACTCACAATAACATTTGTTTAAAAAAACTATTTTCTATTATTTTTTGATAAAATATAAATATTTTATAGATAAAATATTTATTGTAATAATAATAAAATTTAAAAAATGAGTTTAACTTATGCAAATGTAAATGTCATCTATTATTATACCTGGCCTGGTCATTTTCTAGTTAATATCATAATTTTGAAGCCTTTAAAACAATGCAGACCCGAATTTCTGAAAATTTATGATTATGGTGTGAACCTTTAAATGCCCATTCCATCATCGTTGTAGCTGTAAAGAGCTGGCACTCTGAAGGGTAAAGGAGGAATTTTAAGTGCCTCAAACCTCAAGTCAAGAACCGAACTCTATTTTGCACCGAATAAAACTGCTGATGAAAACCACTTTCGATTAGTGGTATTTTATTTAAAGAGAGAAAATACCCTTAGATCTTAAATTGTATACTCCTTGGTAGTGAATTTAATTTCCTTATTTAGAATTTTTCCAGAATTGCTAACTTTTTTTAATGTAATTATAGTAATCAGTTTGGGCGTCAATTAAGAGTTTAAACTAGAGATATAAAAACATCTGGAGCAATAAAAAGAAAATGGGGAAAATAAGTTTGATTAATGGTCAGGTCAATTGTAAATCAGTAGTATGCTACATTCCAGTAGTTTTGAATAAATGTTAAAGCTAACCTTTAAAAAAAAACGTATTTTTAACAAATTTTAAACCAATCAATACTTTTTATACAAACTTTTAGATTAAAACAAATATCAATTTATAGTTTCTCTATACTTTTCAATAGCTTCTTCCCCCTTTTCCTTCGATTTTTATAAAAATCCATAACTTTACATGTGTTATAAGTTAACTAGATTTTAAGAATTTTGTAAATGCATTTTCTTTTTTTTTCTTTATTTTTTTTTATCTCAAATAATTAAAAAAAGGTTCAATGAAATGTAACCTAACTGAAATTGTCAATAGACCCTTGCCTCTGTTAAATTCTTTTTCTATAATAGCAAAATATTTTTTTTTACAATTTTTGTAAAAATACTGTGAAAACTGAGAAGAAAGTTAAAACTGCAATCAGGTAAAGTTTTAGAAAAAATGTTCTAACGTTTAGAAACTTATTTTAACAATATCAAACGTATAAAAAAATTATTTCTTCAAAACAGTAACACAGTATTGAACGATTCAAGCATCTAAAATAATTTAAAGCTAAAAATAACTAAAAAATCCCCGAACTTTTCTTAGTATTTTATAATGCATATAATAGAGACTAGAAATAAAATCGAGATAGGAACATCTTTTATAAAGCACGTGAAAGAAAAACGGACGAGTAAATTAACCAAAAATTCTATTTTTTTCTTCCTGTTTAAACACCTGGGTAAAATTTCTGTGTACATTACACAGAACCAGAAATCAATTCACGGGGCCACTTCTATTCTCCTCGACTGCTTTTTTCCTTTCCCATTGCGAAAGCTATACTGATATAATTTTTTGAACGAAGAGGCAGGCATTGCCATTTTAATTGCTGTTATTTATTAAATTTTTTGGGATTTTAGTGTCAAACAAAAACTGAAAAATTGCTTAGGTTTATTTCTCATTTACTTTGAAAGAGGTCATTGAATATTTTAGACAATGTGATGCTCTTTTTTTTAAAAAAAAATTCCATTATCTAAAACCATCATTTGTGTGTTAGCAAATTGTGGCAAAGCAAGTAAAAATTGGGAGAAAATATTTTATTTTTCTCGTAAGAAAAGTTTAACATGATTGTTAGACTTGGGAACAGGCTGCCAATCTTTATGCTTATTTGTCACATTTTTGAAGGTATAACCCTAATTTGGGTATATTAGTACGATGTACAATTACTTTCGAGTTTAAACGATGAGTTTCGAAAGATTTTATATTTAAAAGAATAATCTTCGAGACAAAAGTAAAGTTTCAAATAAAGCAAATTGGATTAAGGATTTAAGTCATTAGAATCCATATAGACCATTTCCTTCGGTATAAAAATTAAAAGAACTAACCTTTTTGATTACAGGGTAAGAATAATCATAAAAACATCAAAGGGCTATTCCATATGAACAGGGACATGATCATTAAAAATAAAAAAATAAAATTTTCTAATTATTTTTGTGAATAACTATGCAGTATTGATCTATTTGTGCTTCCATAGTTTAAATTTTGTGTAAGTTAATTTGTATCGGAATCTCAGCATCTAAAAGTCAATATTTCAGAACTGCTTGTTTTAAAGTTTAATCTTCTAATGAAAAAGATATGTTTAATTTTGCAAATTAAAAAAATAATTTATTTGTTTTTACAATTTTTTTGTTAAATATACTCATAAACTTTAGAATAAAAATGAAATTAAGTGTTTAAATTTATTTTATCACATTTATATTCATGATTAAAACTGAACGCTTATATCATGTAGCGTGAGTTACGAAAAAATAGGTTATAGTAATATTACGGATCTAATAAAGCATTAAAAACTTCCAAATTTTTTATTCTCTTCAATTTTTAGCACCTTAATTCATAATTCAAGTTAAATATAAGTAATATCCAGTTTTACTTTGTTCTAAAGCAAAAAAACTATTGTAGCGTGAGTTACAGTTTTCGGTAACATAAGCAACATTATTGCGGTAACTCAACTGAATTTAAAAATTTAGCTATTTGTTGACTTTTATAAACAACAGTAACGTCAAATTCTAAGTTAAGGAATTTGTATATGCCGGAATTAGAAAAAATATTTAATAAACTACTGTGTTTAACATTTGAGAATGTAGCTCCATTTCAAGATACTATATCATAAATGCATTGCATTTAAACTACAACGGGACTTGTTGAAGGTGCGACATTCACATCTCAGAGACCCAAAATCTAGGCAAAACAGAACAGGTCTTTCATCAATCGGTAGTATCGCAAGATAATGTTCGAGTAGGAGGAACTTTTCTCCTGGAAAAATGTTCTGGGAAAAAGTTTTCCGATATGCTGCAATTCTCCAGAACACGGAGGATGTAAAAGTTTTATTTTTGTTAAAGAATTCAGAAAGAATAATTTTTAAAACTTTAAAAAGTTATTAAAATACGGCCAAGTAATTAAATTTGATCAAATGCCATAATAAAGGAGCGAACAACACGAGTTTAGTATGTTTCCTGGAACTATGGATGTTTTCGAAAAAATACTAAAAATGTACACATATTTGATGATAATTTTCTTATTTTTATATCTGATTTTTCGTTCTATGATGAATAAATATGCTCAAGTAATATTTCTGGACGTTTTCTTTATGATTTTCAACAACTATTTTTCGATATGTAGCGTGAGTTACGAGGTACTGTAGCGTGAGTTACGAACAGCTTTCTAAATTTTAATTAGTTTCTTATTTTCTTAAGTATTCCCAGTAAAATTGTTTGCTATTTTAGAATAAGGGAAGTATATTCAAAAACCTGACAAGCGTATAGCATTATTGAAACACTATTTAAGCAGAAAAACAAATTTGAATTTTATACTAATAATTCCATGTCTTTTTCTTGTAGCGTGAGTTACGACTCTATTTTAATTAATATTTAAAAAACTAAAATTTTTAAAAGATTCGCAATACTTATTTTAAATTAAAAGCATAAATTGCAATATGCATGATTTTTTTAGAAAGAAAATAATAGTAATTTCTATTTTAAAAAATTACTTTAATTTGTAATTTTGAAAAAAATGTAGAGTGAGTTACGGTGGAATTGCCCCAAATAATCTGAGGACAAAACATAATAACTTTTACCTTTTTTATTAACCGTACGGAATCCCTCAAATTGTAATTACATTCGCAAAAACTACTTTATCACAAATATCAAAAATGCTCTTTATATAAAGGTATTTATATCCCCCCTGAGGCGTTCATTTACTTTGACACACTTATTCAAACCGATTTGTTACCTGTATCTCACCTGAAGTGCCTGGAGAAGGTCAACGGCTCCCCTTTTGTCAACAAAGCAACCCCCTCCCGCCCACCCAGTGCTCCTATTCCCAGTCGTAAATATTCGATCCCCCTTTAGTTTTGATGAGGAATTACAAGTCACGAACCTTAAAACTTCAAAGAAAAAAACTTCCGTAAAAATTTGACGCTCCATCAATGTAACAGTTACAAATGAATGGTCATACAACAATTCTATTAATCTTATGTCACACAATTTAAAAGTTTCATATTTTTAATGAATGTTCGTGTGAGAAAAGCTATAAATTTTTCTATGTGGGAAAAAAAAGTTGATTTTTAAGTTAAAGCCTGAGAAGATTGATTAACTGCATTACGATTACATTTTTACTTTTATTATTTCGAGTATATGCTAAACACCTGTCTATGAAAGAATTTCACATGGAATTCCGTTAAATGCAGACTTGAATCTGTGTGAATTTTTTAATCAAATTGTGTGTTATCAACTGTTTGTTATCAACTGTAATTGTTAATCAACTGTGTAAATTTCTTTTTCTTTTCTTTTTTTTCCATTTTGTACCGTGTATTAGAGAAGTAATACATATATTTTGAATACAAATGCTATTTAAGCTGCGTTCTCTTCAAAATACATATGAATTTAATGTTTTACTTCCATATGTATACCGTTTATTTTAACAACTTTTATACATTTTTTTTAATATTTTAGTAATTATACCTACTAATTATTTACAAGTATTTTATCTTTTAATTTTGTATTAAAGTCCATAAAAATACTTCATCAATCTCTTGAGATATTTGGCCTATGAGTGTAAATATTTTGAATTTAATAAATACGGGGGTGGGGTCCCTCCTCGACCTCAAAATTAAGTCATTATAAATTTAATCATGAATCTAGAGATACTAATAAATTGTATCCAGGCACTCAGTAAAGAGCCCCGGTAAAGTTAATCCCTTTTTACACCCCATTGAGTCTTGAGGGTCGTTATCGACTATTTTGGGAGTTCCTAATATAGAATGCAAACATTTTTAGGGTTATAGGAAATAAGCAAATGTTAAAGGATACTTAATTCTAGAAAATTCTATCGGAAATTTGTTTGTGAATTTTTTCCTTGGTAAACTCTTTATCTTAGGAGTAATCAGTCGAAATCTCGCTAATCGAATCTCGACGATCTTATTTACACTAATTTCTTAGATAGCGTTTAAAGAAACTCAATGTTTTATCGATAATAAGTCTTTTGACACTATGTATAACTTTAAATACCTCTGTTCTCTATACTACTTAAACATCAAAGATTAACATAATACATAATCAGGGCTATAATCAGACTTTTTTAATTAAACATTTTCAAAATTTCGGAAACAATGCGAGTTCCAGGGTCAAGGAGTCCTTCCCCCCCCCAAAAAAAAATAAAATTGGAAATTCGCCCCTCAAAATAGTGTTTTAGCTTATTGGATTACACTCAAAGAGCTCTGCTCATTGTAAGCGGCAAAGTTTTCAAGGAAGGACAGTATAGTGTAATGTACGGCAAAATTTCGAGGGGAGCTTGGAGGTCCTCCAGAAAAATTTTCGAAATTTGCTCTTCGAATTAGTGTCTTACTTAACTCGTTTTGAGACTTAAGGGTGCACCTAAAGAAGACCACTCCTTGTAAGTCATAGAATTAGAAATAGTCATAGAAGGAAAATTAGTAGGTACATTGATTTCTCAAAACTTTGAGAGGAGTTTGGGGTTCTACACCCAGAAAAATTTTGGAATTATTAAAAGTAGGGTTTAAAACCATTTTGGAACCTTTTTGTTACATCCATAAAAGGTCCGCTTCTTGTGTGTCACATAATTTTCAAGGAAAAAGTTGTATAAAAAATTATGTCAACATTTCGAGGGGTTGAACCTCTTAACCTCCATCTTCCATAGGTTCCTGAACGTAATACGCGGGTAAACCTTTGGAAAAACTTTCCCTTGATGAAACCGATTTCACAATAGAAATAAATCTGCAGGAAGTAAACTGACTCAATCTATATTAACCCGATTCATCTCTCGTGAAGGTAAAGGGAAAGAAGAGAGCTTATTTTACGAAACTAGAGGATCGTTTTTCTAGCCCGTCTTTCCACTGATGGGCCTCCGCTAGCCTTGGGAAGGTCATCTCTAGTCTCCGCTAGCTATTACTCAAAAATATATTGTTATCTGCAGCCTAGCTGTCTGTCTGTCCATCAGTCTTTGCTCTGGAAGAGGGAGGGAGCAGTGGTTTGGGGGCCCCGGCCCCTTGAACTGTCTAGAAATGTTACCACGTTATGCGCTTTATCGCCCCTTTTTGCGACTGTAAAAACGGAATTCCGAGAAAATGTAATGTCCTCCTAAACTTTTTACATTAATAATGTTTGTGAGTAAAAATAAGTTTTCCACTTTTAATAAGGTTTAAGAATTAACTTATTTTTAGCTCTTTGAATTATGAGTTGTTGGGACAATCAAAGGGGTGGTTCACGGTTTGTTACATTATGTGCAATGTACAGGATATTATTAATGCTATTTTTATCTTATAATGTTATGCAATTTGAAACTAGTTAAAATTTTTATGTAAAATAATTTCTTTTAATATATTTTACTATAATATCACTATTAAAAATAAGGTTAACATATTTTTTTTTTTTTTCAATTTATAATATTGCATGTTATGGACAATATGATAGAAATAATGTGAAATGCCCAAAACCTCGTAAGTGTTTCAAGTAAAACGTAAGTCTCTTTAAAGTGTTACAGCACTACATATATAAAATATTTGCTATTTGTTTAAGTTTTTATATTTTGAAAAATACCTTAACAAAATCCTTGTATTTTTAAGTAAAACTCAAGCTATTTTTGCATTATGCTATTTATAAAAATATTATAACGTAACTCGTAATAAGAAGTGTTTCAGCTTTTCACCAATATTAGTAAGCTCTTGGCGTTAAAGCAATCTGGGGATGCCACTTTTTTCTGGCAGCCCAACTAGAGTTGAGGATTCATTCTGGCGGGGGGGGGGGGGTTTGGTTTACCTGTGGTATTTTTTGGGCCCCGTAAAAGCACAGTGCCGTTATTCTGTTGATTTTTAAATGAGCCTAGCTGAGAATTAATGGCTTTGAACGTGATTTATTATTTAAAGGGATCAACATAGAGGGGTTTGTTTACATAAAAACCTAATAACTCTTTGGAGAAATCTATGCTTTTAAGTTCGAATAGTTGTGGCGTGGGCAACAGTACTTCACCTCCGTGGCTTCGGCCCACAGGTGCCCACTGGGTAACGCAAAGTAAGTACTGCTTCGGCATGACATGGGTTGATGGACTTAAGTTACAGCCGTAACGGTCCAAAATTACCTGCCATTGGGGGAAAAAAAAAGTTCGAATAGTTTTGTAATTCAAAGACTTTGATTCTTATCCATCCCGTATTAGTTATTTTTTTAGATTGCGCTAATAATTTTTAATACTTTTTAAAACCCAAAACATATTTAAAAGTATATAATATTCTGGTTGCACATAAAATGTCGTGAAGAATCCTACTCAAAAAGCCTCTTATGTGTCCCCTTGAGAACACGCCTGACCTGAAATGTCATCAAGGAGGACCCCTGACCTCTTCCTTTAAGTCAACTTTATTTCTAACGACAGATGTCAGTGTCAAAAAGCTATAGTGACAAGTTACGAGTTGACAAGAAGTCGTGACTCAATCTGCAAGACTTATCAATGAGTTTGAAGGAATGTAGTTCGTAGAAAATACTTGTTAGTATTACAAGTAACTTATTTAAATTACAGTGAATGGCGAAATTTCTTCCATTTAAGCATCTTATGTGGTGAGCACGGTTTAGCGGATCAACGTGCCTCAACAGACTTTCTAACAACAGACAGAAGACTATAAAATTAAACTAAACCCAATTTATGAGAAAGTTATAATTTTTTTTTATTTTGTAGAGTTGACAACGCTTAATTTACTAGTATTATTAGAACGCAAAATTTTTTCGAATGTTTAATACTTTCTCTAAAATTTCTCTTTTTGAGTGTACCTTGTTCCTACATTAAAATAAAATACATTTTGCCCACTATTAAAATCAGCTCTATATTGAGTTAAATATGACATGTTACACTTTATAGTCCCCCCTATTCATTCCTGCTTTATTTTTATCCATTAGTAGAGACTCCATTAATTGAGCAAGTCAAACAAACTCCATCACCTTCCAGTCTGAATCTTTCCTGTTTATGATACAAAATTCTGTTATTGGAATATTTTGGTTATTATTTTTATCAAAGAAAAGTCTGTTTGAACAGAAAACTCAAGGCAAAATAGTATCTTAATTTCAAAAGTTGTTTAATTTCTAACTCAATGTGGATTCAGATAATATATGCCGCATCTGATATTAAAGATGATTTATTTCATTTATCCAATAAGATCTCCCGCATTGTTGTGTTGTAAATCTTTTGAATCTCTCTTTTCTTCAATCCTGACGTTTTCCTTGATTACATTTATCCAGCAAAAGTGTCTTAAGATGAAGCATTTCTATACTGTTCTTACCTCAATGCCTCCAGATATATTTAGTGTTAATCAATAACCTTTGTTCTTTTGTGTATATTTTTCACAATTTTTATTTCCTTCAACGAATTTAATGTTTCTAAAAATATCACTTAGTTTTTTTTTTTGTATTAAACTAATAACTTTTCCTGATAGTTTTCTGTGAATCTAATGTAATATTAAGGGTCATTTTGCTTATCTGATCTCTGAAGTTGAGCTGTTTGTAACCTAAATACGTATATATTTTTATTTTATCAGAATCTAGTACAAATGAAGGGGTATAAAAAACTTGATTAATTTTAAAGTATTTATAAGTAAATTTTGTTTCCAATGTTCATCTTGTTGTTTTATTAGTAGAAACATTTACTGATATTAAGACCATTCCTGATAAAAAAAATCAAAGTTAGTTTTTTAATAAAAAATATTGAAACATTATTAAATGTTATAACTTTTATGAGTGCATAACAATCTACTCCTCCTAAATATTTTTTCTTCCCAAACCTCAATAATAAATAATTCCTATTCATCCTCTGTAATTTAAAGTACATTAAGTTTGCTCCACTTTATAGAAAAATTATTATTGCCGATTTATGCTAAAAGGTGTTGATTTGGTATGAGGTCAATGAATGCATTACCTATCAATTCTCTGAGAAAATAAATATCAAAAAAGTTCATATCATTCTGTACCAACCAAGAAAACAATCGTAAAAAAAAATGGAAAATCCCCCTACAGGGAAATGTTTAACACTGCATTCCCATCTGTGTAGAAATTAATTATTTTTATCTATTCCTTTTCGTATTACATAATACCTCGAGAGAAGCGTTACGCTCCACCGAAAAAGCACAAAACAAAGAAATAATTAAACCCCTAATAACCAACCGCTCACAAATTGGCATCACTAATGATGTTTGAGTTTTTTATTTTGAGAAGCGGCCCGTCTTCTTTTTTTTACCACCTTATTAGTTAATACCTAAGTCCAGGTTAAACAGCGGTATTACGTCAATCGAAAGATCTCCTCTCCAAGACGTCACGTGTACACGTCACGTGTTCCTCCTCGGAGAACTGCGGAAGAGAACGTTTCCACATTGTGTTGGGCTTCCCTTTTTTATATTCACTGTTCCTTTTGTTTGGGTTCGAATTGTGACGTAACGTAACGGATTATTTTTTTTTATGGAGGGGGTAGGTATTTTGGTGGCTGTCGCTGCCCAGGATTCGGAGGGAGGCGGATGAAATCGTTTGTTTGTGCTCTCTCCCCCTTTTAGAAATAACAGAGGATCGTTTTGTTTCGAGTTATGGGTGGTTTGTGTTTGTTGGGGAAATGACAAAATGTGCTTTCTTTACCAGTGCTATGATTGGTGAAAGCTGCCTCATGCAGTTTATAAGAGAAATTTCCGAGTATGTAACTTTGTAAAGGTTATTTAGAGATACATACTAGTATAATGATGGGGGAAATGATACCTTACTAGCCATTTATTAAATTACATCCCTCAATTTAGAGGGATTTCATACCCCTCCCTCCCCCTATAAAACACTTTGTCACATTTCAGTGGCCCCTTCTGTTGTATGTATATATGACTGTAAGGCTATATCTACAGACATTACATTACAGTTATATACATAGCAGTTACAGTTATATACATACAACACCTTCCCACACCGTGAGGACACAATTTTGAAACTCAAGTTATGGTATGTATTTTGTAACCAAATTGAAGAATTTAAATTTTATTCAACTGTTTTCATTACTTGGGAGTGAAATACTATTTTCGCGTAATTTGTAAATGGGCCCTCTGACAAGAATTTTTGGTGTCAAATATAATATTTTCACTGAAAACATTTAGTATTTCAAATACTATGCTAACTCTTTCGATTTCTTCGTGTAATTCCCTGATTCCAGTCCCATATTCTTCCTAAATGATTGCAAATAACCCATTTTTAACTATCGTATACGTATAAGGAAATTCAATCATAAAAAGCATGTTTTACTTATTATAGTGTTTATTTTACTGAATACTTATGTTTTTAAACATAATAACTATACCAGGGCGATTTTGATATTTCATCCGTAGGATTCGGTAACTCTCTGGTAATAAATACTTTTCATGCCAGAACTTCATGTTTGACATGTTACAGATGTAAATTAAAATTATCTGCTCTTAAAAAAAATACTATTTGATAATTCCTAATTTTATTCTTAAAAATACTGATTTTAATCATCTCTAAAACTGTATGGAAAGTAAATATATTTGAAACATTTTAAATTTGCGGTAAAAATATGTTGAGAATTGTGATTTAATACTTTCATTTGCTAATATTTTGGAGAGGCTATCAGTCGCGCGTTCTTGGCGTTTAATTAGACTGATATTTTCCCTCAGAACATTTGAGTACGGATAAACTGGGAAGAAGTCTGTAGAACCTCATGTGTCGTAGTGTAATAATGTAGTTTACAAAGATAAAGGTTTCAATTTTAAAATCATTAAGTTACTATAGTTTTTCTTTATTAAGGTCCAAATTCTCTCTCTATATTTTGAATATTCATAGTATATTACAGTCATTAAAAAGGCTTTATGAATTTATTGCATTTCTACAGTTGTTCAAACAAAGCAGAAAGGACAAATGTGTATTTATTCTAAATAGATAAACCTTCTGGTTTGAACCGCTTATAGTTCACTTTCGTTTGTTCAAAACCGGTCCGAGTAAAACGATCATCTTCTAACCTTCACTTTCTAAATAAGTAATTGGTCCGAAGCAATTACCATTTCTTACCTTATCCAATCAGAGTGTCTCCAATTACCCATTGTTTTCATTCATACATTATAAACAGTCCTGCGACAAACAATGTCTGAAGTATTGATAGTAACATTCAATTCCTAGTATTGAGGATTGCTGACGTGTGGTGAAATCCCTTAAAGTATATCTGACACAGTCGGTGATACAGTTTTATTAATTTTTTGGTAACATACGTCCGGCGTCTTTGATCTTACCGCTTTGGTTGGTATGGTGCCAAGTGCCAAGATGACCGTCTCTTTCTATTGCGATATCTTCGTATTTCTTAAGCCGTAGTAACTTTAACTAGACGTCAATTTCGATGAATTCAAGACCACAAGGGGTGGGGATTTTTCTTGTGAGACGTTTTCAGATAGGAAGGACGTTCATTTCCAATGAATCTTCCATTAGAGGAGTTGGAGTTAGTTTTATTTTAATTGGTATTTTTGTGTGTGGAGAGACATTCATTTTGATATGCTCGATTTCTGTGCGTTTAGATTGGGGTTTCCCGTAGTTACCGTTCAATTCCCGTACTATTCATTTATTAAAATAAATATTAAATTTAGTTTTGTGATTTTTCTTTACCTTATCTGCAACATAAATATTATTTTACTCCTTGCAAAACTTTCAAAGTCTGAATTCTTTATAAGTTTCTTTTGATTTATAAGGCATGGAAAAATTCATTGGTACTTTAACATTTTCAATATTTATTGAATTACAATTTTGGTTAAATAAAAGTAAAAATTTATTTGAAAAAATTACTCAAGAACCGAAAAAAGGTACTATCTTCCTTTTATGCCAATCTAAAAATTATCAGACATGTATATTTTAAATCTATTCAATTTTAAATTTATTTAGAAATAATTCCTCTGAGGGGTTAAAGCGAATCAAGACTTTGGCATATTTTACATTCAAAGCGAGATCCCGTCATTTCAACCCTTTGATAGTTCTATTTCCACACAATTGTCTCTATTTCCTTTCTACGACTGTCAAGAATTTGTATAGTACCTTATAACCCATCATTAGCATCCTTTTATAAAGACCTTGATCATTATGTCACGGGAGTAGATCTGATCTTACTAACTACGTAAACCGAAAACAAACAGCCTTGACTGTCTTAAATAGATCAAAATTTTCCAAGTCTTATTGTTCCAACCATATTCAACATTCCCAATAAGCCATTTATTTGCATGTTGGAATGTACTCTCCCGTGACCGGCGCACAGTGGGACGAACCCATGTTAAAATTTGGACATTGGTCAAAATTTAAAGTTTTTTATTCGGCTTTTAAAAGCATAAGAATATATTATACGGACTCCAAAGACTATGGACATGAAATTTTGATTCCCAAATTTAAGTTTTTCCACCTTTTTTTCGAACTCAAAAGCTGTAAAACGCTGGGAAGAATGGGCTGTTACGATGAAAATTCATGATTGACTCGTTCTCGTTTATTAGAATTGCATCGAATCTAAAATAAGTGTTCGGTCCTAATTTTTTATAGACAGCTATGGTATAGTGTAGGAGTATATATGTGTGGAAAAAACCAGATATTGGAACCCTTTTGTGGTCCAAAATGAGCACTTTGCTTACAAAGTAGTATACTTTTTGATTGAAGCGTCTAGAAAATCGTCTCGTACAAAAAAGCTTCAAAAGTCTTCAAAGAAAGGATTTCACAGACGTGTAGCCAAGATATTTCTCTACAAAATATGTAAAAATTACCACCCAGTTTTACCCATTTTGTCCGCTAGCCCTGTTTGAAATGGTTATATCAGAGTCAAAGATCGACAAATACGAGATGGTTGTCATGACAACTTCACATTCGTAATAAAATATTTTACTCGGCATCAAAAATTATTATCGATTAGCTTCTCCAGGAGAAAGAAAAAATTAATTTGAAAAATTTTAGATTTTATTCGAATTTTTGAAGATATGAAGTTTTAAATTTCTTAAATTAAATTCATCTAACATAGGTTGAATAGTTAATTGTTTCAAAAATTTGAATTTCAATTTAAAATTTTATTTTATTTTTTTCCAGGAGAAACTAACCGATAGGACATTTTTAAATGTTTGTTTCTAATCAGTAGTTTTATTCCGTTCTTGGACTCAATGCTATTTATGGATATGGATGTAACTGAATGATAGTACTACTAAATTATATTAGGATTTATTTATTAAAATGTTCTTTTATTAATACTCTGTGCTTTATTTTCAATCATCCCGCTTTATTCGTACTTAAATATTTTGATACGGATTATGTATAATATTATACGGTATTATAGAACAAAATGATATTCATCCCTTAATTCAAATCTTAAAAGAGTCGTCACTATTCAATTTAGCGCAAAAAATACATAAAATTGACCCATACCGAACATTTTACGTTTAGATAACAGGATGAAAAAGGCATGTCCAGTAAGAACACCGTTTCGTCCCACTGTGCGGCGTCTCACTATCATTTCATTGGCTCCAAAACGGGACCCGATTGCCGAAAGCTTTTTGCTTCTATCTTGGGGCAGCGGTTTACCGGCAGGTATCGAGACGTGCAGGTAGATAAATGGTCAATTTGGCTGGTTAGTTGAATGACAGGTGACAGGCATTTCCCCATATCGGGTCGGAATTTCAATGGCTGGTTAGGGTGTATTGTCTTGGATTTATATTATATTGTCTTGGATTTTTAATGTATTCATCTTTTTTATAATTTGATATAACCACATGCTGTTGTTTATTACTGCTTGTTGGTAATGTCTCATAGCCTAACGTTTTAAGACCGAAGTTTTGTTTAATAAAAAATATTTTAAATAGTAGGGCGCAATTGTGGTGCATTTAGTAAGCATTAATTTATATAAAGGTTATTGTCTGATCAACAAACGGAATTATAAGTTTTGCTATTTTCTGCTTTCTGTGTTAAAATCTATTGAATTTTCTTTTTGTTCTTAGATGAACTTAATGACTGAATGAAAAGTAAGGATATACCCAAGTTTCGTCAGTTTATAGTTCAAAGAAACAGTGATGGCATAAAAATTTTAACACATTGTGCCTTTAAACGTGCTTTTTATTTTGGAAATGTTATATTTTTGATTGATTCGAAAAATAAATTCCCTTTCATTCATTTTTCCTAAAATATGAAATTTTCTTCCTCTTTTCGTACTAGTGTAAGAAAATTTCCCAATTATTTATTTGTAAATGGACCGTGTCTCAAAATGGGGGACGATTTTGAATAAAATTATTTTTAAAGCTATTGCAAAGGTAGTTTCTATTATTGCCCATAGAATTTCAGAAAACCTCTTTCGTATTTTTCTGCGTAAAATTAAAGTTCACTGGCTTCGATTTTAGATTGTGTAGCATGAAATATCCCTCCATTTCATCTACCTTCGATGCAAACTCGATTTATTTAGCAACTGTTTCATGAATCTCGTGCGTCAACTTCTCTCGTTCATATGACGTAAGAACTCCCTATTCCCTTGCAACTGGTAAAAAAGGAGAATATAACCTACAACACATTTTAAATCGTGCAGACACCATTTTATTCCTTTCGAGAAATATTTCATTTTTCATTCTGATTTCCCTGGATTTACTGTAATTAATTATTTTAAATCCAAATTACATATTATTTTCTTCGAGTGTAGATTTGTGTTCCCTAATGTGTGAATTTTACTATCGCCATTGAAGAATTATTTCCTTCACTGTATTCGATTGGTTTTTTGATCTTCTCAGTTTCTTAAATGACATTTTAATATGAAATACAAATAACTTTGATGTGGAAATTTTGTACACAGGATAGTGTATATTACTATGTTTGGTTCAAGAGATTTTTTTTTAACTTTAGGCAGTGGAGAAACTAAAATTGCTTGTTAAAGTAAAATTCTAACCCTCCAGTCAGATGAAGATAAGATTTCATCAAAAATGCTTTTATTGTGTTGTCTCTGTTTATAAAGATTTTCTGGTAGGGAATTTGGAAATTTTATTTATGCTAAAACTTGACTTAACTTTTGTTATCTGAAAAGATTGATCCTTTACCACTTTTTTCCGGTTGGTTAAGTTGTTCATTTGATATCTCACACAAACAGGATAAACTTTCTAGAATTGTGATAGGATTTAAAGCTAACTCTTAAGAATGGCATTATTATTAACTGTCTCATTCTTTTCAATCTTTTTCTAATCTAAGCAATTTTTGACATCTTTTCACTTTTTACTTTTTGTCTTAAATTTGGATAAAAAAACTGTAGCTAATATTTTTAAATATTCGTGTGTTTGTTCCCCTTCTATGGATTTTCATTCCTAATTTAAAGGATTGTGTTAGAGTTACACAGAGAAAAATAAAGGATTGTCTTTATAACGATTCAGATCATGAAAATTATTACTGGTAATGTGTTCAGTTTGTGGAAAGATTTTAATAAAACTTGTAGTTGTATCTAAGGAGTTAATACCTAAAATTTTGTTACATTCCCAAAAAATTAAGGTAATGAGCTTGTCTAAAGGGTTCCATATTTTTAAACAGAAACAAAGGGGTATAAATCAAACTATACAAACACCCAAGACTATATGAGAACTTAAGAAGCAACTAGATAATGTGCCTACTATTTCGTCAAATAACTTTTTTACAACGGTATTTCTGGCAAGTTATACAGTGAATAAAGACTATTTCTCAATGTTGTTAAAGTGCTTGAATTGTCATCTAGAAACTTTTTAATTACAATTTCGTCTGATATATATAAAAAAAATTCAATGTGTGATGTAAAAAAATATTAATTTTGTAAGGAAAAGATTAAAAAGATCTCTTGAGTTGGATGCATATTTCTCCTAGTTCCATAAGTGATAACAAGAAGCCTTTTATTTTTTAACATAATATCATTGTTTTGTGTACTTAACGCAGATAACAGCATATTAATAACAAAGACAAACAACTCTTAAGCACTTCGCAAACACACATAAAACTCTCAAAACGAGGAAAATCCAGCCTCCCGTTCTGGATCTTTCTCCATGCAAAACGCTTCAGATCATCTGCATGCGGTATCGGGACTCCATCAACCTTTCCAGTGTTTAATAAACAGATAGCGGGCCTCGTTTAGCAGAAAAGATCCATAATTCATCTTTTCCAGATGATACTTCGATTCGTTTCTGCTTGGACGCCGTTTCGTCACACGGCGATTACCTTTTCCGTCATGCAGTGCAGAAAACCTACGTTGGGATTTTTATTACTGCGTGTTTTGACAATTGTGATGGGAATTTGATTCGGCGTAATTTGTGGCTATTTCGCGCTGAAAAGGAAGAAATATGTTGCTAGTTTTTACCGGGAAATTGAACTTAGGTTGGTGTCATCAAACTTTGATTGGCGGTTTAAAAGTTTGTGACACAGGATGACTCTAAATTTGACGCCAATGTCAGACAATTTTGAATTAATTCAAATTATTTTGCGTGTTAGTAATTTATGTTGACTCTATTGAGTAATTTGAAAAACTCCAATTTTATAGTATTTTTCTATGAGATACGAAAATCCCCTCCATTGTGAAATTTACTAAATATCGTGTACTGTAGTATATTTTAACGAATGGGTATCCCTTGTACGAACATGATTCCTAACATTAATTAAGAATAAATTTTACATTTTAAACTTTTCTATTCTGTTCATTAGCATTCTACTAAAAAAAACTAAATAAATTTTTCTCAAATTTAATAATTCATCCTGTGTAAATTTTATTATTTGTTTAACATATATCACAATGTTTCCTTTGTGATAACTTGGTGAATATGTGAATTGTGAGAATTGTGTTATTGATTTCGCTTGCTCTTTATTTGCTTTCTTCTTGGATTTCGCAATCCCAAAAAAAAAGACCCAGACAGTTCGTGGAATTTTAAATAGGACATTACGTTGGTTTTCTGTACTGTAAAGTTTGAGGATATTTTCATGTGTCTTTTATAATTTATTCTTGAATCCCTCTTATTGAATATTTGATACTGCAAAGTTCTAACCTGTAGTTCTTTAATTTGATTTCACTCTGCTAAAATACTCTTTTCTCCTCTTCCATTTTTAAAGATTGTTACAAATTTTACAGAATATTTCATTTCAAAACGTATTTCTGCTCAATTATTTCTGGATTTTCAATTATGTCTAACTTTAATTGATTTTATGCAATGCTTCGTTTTTGCACCTTACTCTCTGTGTAAACAGTATAATTTCTGAGTAAGTTTCATTCACCTCAATACACACAGCTCTGTGAGGACACCTTACACGAATTCAGGACGTTGTTTTAATGTTTGGAAAACTGTGCATTTATTAAAGTAATCCTATATCCTTTCATGATTTTAATTTGCACCCAACTATGAGTAAGCAGTTTTCTCCTTATCAAAATGAAGAAAATGGAAAAACCGCTTTAAAAATTACATCAAGAATTTCTCAAAAGACCTGACAACCCTAGCCCCAAATCATTCACCACTCAACTTCATTTTGTGTACCCTCAACAAATAAACACTCCTCTTCCACACAAGGAAACCCTTTACACACACACGACACAGCATTACCAAAAAACACTAATGAAGCCCATTGTAAAAAGCCTTCCACTCTTGAATGTCCAAAGCAACATAGTAACTCGTTTCATCAAAAGGGCGTTGTGTGTTTACATTCCCCAAGAAGGCCCTCCTTGTGGAGGGAAAGGGACCGGAAGGCCTTCTCGAATGCACTCTGGAGGACCATTGCCATCTTTCATGTCCGGATGCCTTCTGCTAATCACTTCCGAGAAGCGATGGACGAACTGGGAACACACCCCCGTGTGATGGCTTTTAATAGATGTCTTGTTGAGAGGCTTTGTTGGGTTTGTGTTGTGATTTGGTTGGTTTTTTTTGCTTAGGGTGAGATGCTTTGGGTTATTGTACCAAACGTTTTGTGTTAAGGATATCCAGCATTGCACAGGGCAGAAAATCACACCCACACCGATAAAATCTATGGTGTGTTTGCATTTTGATGAGCAATGGGCTTTAAACTCTTCGATTAATCAAATTATTGATTTTCATACTCTTGTCAACTCTATCATGATAGAAATTCAGTAGTAAGCTGTGTACTTAGTGTTGATGTTGGCGAAAAGAGATTGGGTGAAAGGGGCGGCAAAAAAAAAAAAATATTAATAACATGAGAAGGCACATACCCTAAATACGGACCTGAGGTTATCTTTTTCTTGATAAGAGTTTTCAGTATTTTTCTAGTACATCTGAAATTTATTTGAATAAAACATTTCTCATGAAAATTCATATCGGCTCTAGTGTTGCAGATAAAATAACTTGTGCTTATTGTTAAAAGAGTTTGATAGGTAGAAAGAATAAAAAAAATATGTACACCATTAGACTAATCTAATAATCTACTGTGAGTGGACTGTATCAGGGGGTCGCATATGGAAACGGGTCTTTTCTAACGTTTCTCTAACTCTCTTTAAATATTTCTTATAGATCTTTGAAATTTAAACGTATGAAAAGTGTTTCCCAGATTCCCCGCTGACCCCTCAAGAGGTCAACCTTTGAATATACGCTCTGGGCTATATAGCATATCTTTCTCACAACATCACACCAGTTCTGAATGCGCCCATAAGCTTTATTCAACTGATGAGATATGGATTTATAGTGCCTCAAGACGATATCCCACAGAAATCGGATCTCCTGCTAGTGGAATGACGTCACTCGTGACGCCACGCCAGTCCGTCTTTTTGGGATGGTGGACACTTGGAGACCTTGACCGCCGATGATGTGACGGATGCCGCCGCTCGCGCTCGTGCCGCCTTGCTTCCTCCCGGGTCGGCGGTATCTTCTATCGCCAGGGGTGGGTGTGAAGACGGTTGTTGTTGGGTCACAGAGAACGCTTGTAGTTATCTGTGCGGTGCAGCTGTTGAAGGTGTGTTTTTCGAGAGACTAATTGGTGGTTGGAGAGTGTGCCTTTTTTCTTTAAAGATTTTGTTTAGGAAAAGATATCTGGGAGTTTAAAAAAATAGTTGGTTTTATCTTAGAAATATTGCAGAAAAGCTTTGCCAGACTAAAATTTTCGGGTGGGGATTTTAGTATTTCAAGGGGGGGTAGTTTAGTCGTTTTCTACGGTCAATAAAATTTGGAGTTTCAGGGAGGGGATATATATGTGCCCAATCCCTCCTTGTCTACGTCCCTGCCGAAAGGGATATTTAAATACTAGTCAAAACAAAACACAAGTCAGTGGATTCCTCCAGAGTTTTGAATTTCTGAACAAATGAATTTCTGAATAATGAAATAAGTTTGCTGTTTGTTTTTTTCTGGGAGAGGTGGACCAATCTTTCACCTGTTAAAGGGAGATCGAAGAATATAGAAATTTGATAAGCTATAATAGGAATTTTTTTTCAGTCCATGGATACATTATTTCCTTTGGAAAACTAGAAAAATACATCTGGGATGTTAAAAATTTAGTTTACGAGGTATGAAAATTTATTTCTAAGTAAAAGTTAACTTCTCAAAGTTAGTAGTATTTGGATAAGACTGTATAGAGGGCTCGTTCATATGTATGTTGGATAAGATAAGCTGATATAAGTACCTTAACTGCATATGAAACTACGCATTATAATGTAACAACTCACGATCCAGTCAATCCTGTTCAAGGCATTGGATCATCGTATTATTATTCTAATGACCACCTTTAAATGTGTGTCTGACGGCCCTCAATACATAACATAAACGATATCAAATATAGTGTTACCCAACCATAAAACTAAAGCAAAACATTTAATCAAATACTCAAATAGCTGTTTGTAGTTAGATTTGTGGACAGCAATTCGAATTTCTTGGAAAGGTTTAATTAGTTTCACTTTGTGGTGCACCCTCATTAGAATGTTCGATACCCATTTCAAAGAGAATCAAACCGGTTGCAATGGAAAAAATAACTGCCTAATGACTACCGGGAAAAGACGGTTAAGGGTAAAATTTGTTCGGTGATGGTAACTTAGAATTGGTAGTAGAAACATTAGAGTGTTTTTAATTCAAGGGCAATACTATCTATGCAAATAAATTATGACTCGGTATAAAATTAGAAATTTAATTTTAATATTTTTTAATTGCGGTTCAGTATTTAAATTTGATATCTAAAAATGTAGGGTTATTGCTTAAAATTTTCCTTATAATATAAAATATAGCAGCAATTTCCGACAAAATTTTTTATTTACCTTTGCTCCATGACTCAAAAATATGAAGAGTTTGTTTATAGAAACAGGTTTAAGAAAACAAGGATTTTAAGGCCAGTGAACCAGTGCTTCCTATCTAAATGCATTCTTTGATAATCCTATTTACAATCATTGTGATACCTAATGTGGAAGAGAATGATATGCAATTTGAAACGCTTGATTGTTGTAAACATTAAATATAACATAACTGAGACTGTTGCTATCCAAACGGTTCAGGACACTACCTAAATATAAAACTTTCAACAGTCATAGACATAACTAACTGCATATAATAGTCAACATGAAGAAATAACTTAATATCCAAAACCGAAGTTTGGCCAGACCGGTGTGTGGCCAATGTCGTTAAAAAGAGCAACTGACCAACAGCGTGAAATTCCTTTAACAATTTAATCTGAATTCGCAAACACTGCACTGTGCAAAACTCCTTATATCAGATACGAGATACCTACGGCAACGACAATTAAGTTAAACACTTTTTTCAGCTTTATCCAAATTAGCATTATTCAAGTTTATCTGCTACTGTGATTAAATACTAGAAATATTATGATTGACGTTGATTGAAAATACAGTGGAAGCAATTGTCTTCCAAGACAGTTTATTTTCTTGAGGTTTCATTTATTTTTTGCGGTTGGGAAATAGCTGTTACGCGGTGCAATTATCTCTGTTACGAAACAATTCAAACTGTTAACAGTCCTGTGCATATATTTAAACTTCGATAATTTGATATCAACTTGGAAAATAGTACTTGAAGGCATAGAATTATAACATCAAGTTGTGTGCTGTGTAATTGTAAATATTTGATATTTAATTTAGGAGTTTTCAAAAATATGTGACTATACTAACTTAGTTTAGTATTACATAATGAAAGTAATCAATATTAATTGTAATCAGTTATCAACATATACTATTTTTATATGCTACTTTAAAAATATTCCGATATTTTTATTAGTATAGTATAGTAAGAGAGAATACAATAAGTAATCAGTAAATCAACTTCAAAATTTGCTTTTTTCATCGTTTTAATTATTTATAGTTAGTGAAGAATATAATAATACTATACTGTTTTACTGAAAGAAACAGGGTGTTTTAAAAACAGTTTCACGGCTTTAATTTGGAAACAACGTCCCTTTGGAAACAAACTCTTTCGGCAAGATAAGAAAGTTAAAACAATAATTAAAAAAATAAAGGTTACAGAACAAAACTCTAGTCAGAAAATTGTATAAAACATCATGACAAAATCACAGAATAAAGTTTTATATAAAGTTATATTATTATTATTATTATTAAAGGGTTATATATTTCATGTAAATATCTTGATTATAAAAATAGACAAAAATACTACTGAAATAAAAATATGTGACTCAATAGCAATTTACTAAACTGTCATTATGTGTCATGTTAAAATGAATTACTAATCTGTCAGTCTACCACTTTTTTGTATTCCAGATGGAATAAAAAACTTCTTGGCTGAAAAGGGCTTTTATTCCTTTGATTTTACATTATTTTCATTCAAAGATCGTCGCTTTTTGTCTACTACTTCTTTCTGAGCTACATAAAATAAAACCAAGTGATGAAAAATATTTGTCAATATTTCACGTCCATTTTTTCGTGTTTTATTTGGCATAATGGAACCTACTTCTTTGTATGCATTATTTTACCTCTGACACACATTTTGAAAGAATGCCCTGATTTGGATACTACTACATATCCGTTTCTTTGATCGTAAAAAGTTGTTTATTAGGCTAATTCATAGGCAAAAGAAAAATTGATGTCCAATTAAATTTTACAGAGTTGACCGGTTTAATTGAGTGTAAGTCCAGTGGCGTAGCTAGGGTGGGTGTCACCCGGGGCGGAAGTTCGCGGTGTCACCCCCCCCCCAAGGGCCACCATTTCTAAACCCCGTACTACCTAGTTTTATATAACTTATAAGTAGTATTTGAATTATGGTGCATATAATGTCACAATTTTAAAATCACTCCAAGTAAAAAGGGGGGGTCTGGGGGTTACCCCCAGAAAAGTTTTGAAAATTTGTCTTTATAAGTAGTGTTTTTAGCTCATTTTGAGACCCTTTGGGTAACATCTGAAGAGAACGGTTCCTTGTTATAAACCACGCAATTTTCAAGGGAAAAAAATATAAATATACTATATCAAGATATTTCAAGGGGGGCTGGGGGTCCTCCCCCAGAAAAATTTTGAAAATTTTCCTTTAAAAGTAGTGTTTTAGCTCCTCTTGAAACCCTTCGGGTTACATCTGAAGAGAACGGTTCCTTGTTATAAACCACGCAATTTTCAAGGGAAAAAATATAAATAGATATCAAGATATTTCAAGGGGGGCTGGGGGTCCTCCCCCAGAAAAATTTTGAAAATTTTCCTTTAAAAGTATTGTTTTAACTCCTTTTGAGACCCTTTTGGTAACATCCGAAGAGAACGGTTCCTTGTAAATCCCACAATTTTCAAGGGAAAAAAATTACAAATAGATATCAAGATATTTTGAGGGGGGCTGAGGGTCAAACCCCAGAAAATTTTTGAAAATTTGCCTTTAAAAGTAGTGTTTTAGCTCCTCTTGAAACCCTTTGGGTAATATCTGAAGAGAACGGTTCCTTTGTTATAAACCACGCAATTTTCAAGGGAAAAAATATAAATAAATATCAAGGTATTTCAAGGGGGGCTGGGGGTCCTCCCCCAGAAAAATTTTGAAAATTTGCCTTTAAAAGTAGTGTTTTAGCTCCTCTTGAAACCCTTTGGGTAACATCTGAAGAGAACGGTTCCTTGTTATAAACCACGCAATTTTCAAGGAAAAAAATATAAATAGATATCAAGATATTTCAAGGGGGGCTGGGGGTCCTCCCCCAGAAAAATTTTGAAAATTTTCCTTTAAAAGTAGTGTTTTAGCTCCTTTTGAGACTTTTTGGGTTACACACGATGCTTCCTTGTAAGTTACAGAATTTTCAAGGTACTTTTATATTTTTCTTATAACACTGAAAACCTTGGGGGTTGGGGGGTCATTTGCTTTCTCTTTCCCCCCACTAAATGACGTCCATGCCCTCTTATATTTGTCCTTTTTTAATAAAAATGAGAGGGTACTTAAGTTTCTAAATACAATAGAAGTGGCTTGTGTTTGTGGTCTCCTTCTATATTTATGTAATATGACGTACTATGGATGGTTAGCAGCCATCAAACTCAGTATAGAGGGCGGTAGTGAAAATGAGTCTTTAAGCACTTCCGGGTTACACTTTGGCATCTTTTCAGAGCGCCAGCAACCGCCAATGTGCGCCAGTGTTTATTATTTACATATGTAAAAACTTATTTTTTGGATATATACTAAGATATTTACTAGATATTTTACATCTATGAGCATATATTTCAAGTTAAATAATCAAGATATCAACTAAATAACCAAAAAACTCGTGTAACGAAACTACAGAAACAAAACGTAAATACCGCCAAATTGAGCGATAATCGTAAAATCTAGCAACCCATTCGTATTAAAGTTAATCTAATAATATTTTTTGTGATTAAGTTGATGGATAGAAAGCTGAACGAAATTACTAAGCTCATCATTATCCTATGGATGATACTATTTGGAAAACATTTAAAACTGTACTTTAAATCAAAAATTATTTGAGGAAATGAGCCTGTTTACGCCTTTTTCCCATAGAAAACATAAGCGGAGGGATACACCGGAACTATCACTAGAGTTAAAAATGTCGGACTGTTTGTTGTTGTTTACATCGGTTAACCGTCCATACAATAACAATACTATCCATGCATTTTACTCTAATTTCATATTACACTGTTCAACAATGAAAAAATTCTTTGATGAAAATAGTCATTCTTATAGATTTTGGGTCGCTGAACCCCTTGTCACCCCAAATTTTTATAATAGGGTGACACCCTTTTTAATGTTTTCTTAATATTATTTTTAAAAATTCAACTTTTAGCGTGAAGATGAACGGAGATTTTAAGTTCCGGTGTCACCCTCATTGTTCTCTAGTTGGATGACATCTGTTTAATATTTCCTTTCATAAAATAAGTTTAAAAAGTTGTGTGTATTTTTATGGGAAGATGATCGTAGTTTTTATGTTCCTGAGTCATTCCATTATTATCTAGTAGGGTGACGCCCTGTTTACGATTTCATTAAAATATTTTTCAAAATTATATTTTTTGTGTAAAAAATAACGGAAAAATAATGTCCCCTTGTCATCCCAAATTTTTTCTAATAGGGTGACACCCCTTTTAATGTTTTCTTAATATTATTTTTAAAAAATATACTTTTAGCGTGAAGATGAATGGAGATTTTAAGTTCCGGTGTCACCCCCATTGTCCTCTAGTAGGATGACTGATGACATTCTGTTTAATATTTCCTTTCCCTGATTGAGGGAGTCATCACTGTGACTCTCTCTGCTATGTGTCTCAAGGTTTCTTAGACTTTAGATCCCCCCGGATAACCGCAGTAGTCCGGGTTTTCGTCCCGGTTTTTATCGGGACCCACCATGGGACCCACGCCTTCATATCAAATAAAAAGGAAACCTTCGAAGTACAGTCTATGTTTATTTTTTTCGAATGTGTGGAGCTCCGGTGTCACCCCCCAAGATACCTAGACAGGTGACACCCGGGGCGGACCGCCCCCCCCCGCCCCCCCCCCCCTAGCTACGCCACTGTGTAAGTCACTAATTGCACTTGCAGTTTAGTTTAGCACTATTATTTAAAAAAACAAAAGTGTGGTTATGTTTTAAGTAAGGCATAGTAAGTTTTTATGGTGTTATTGGCTTATAAGAGTGACGCTGAAATTGAAATAATATAGTATATGATAGTGACTCCAATGGAAATAATTCTTCTCCAAAGTTTCTTTCTAACTAGATTTTTAAAAGTTTTTAAATTAATTAAGTGAAACTTTTCATGCATTGTGAATCATGAAATAAATCCCAGGAAAATGAAAAGATGAGAAAAATATATCGTTCTTAAGGATTTCTAAATTTAAGTCATCATCGATATTACTGCCATCTTAAAATGAGAAGGCTCTAAGTTTTGTTACAGGAACATTCTATCTTACCACTGTCGTCGATAGAGGTTATCGATGCCAATTAAGTGTCTTAAAAATAAGTAAATAGATTAGAAGCACCTTTGAAAACATTGGGCATATTTTCTTATGCATTCTTATTCCAATTGCTGTAGTGAATTTTTGATTTTTGTTTTGTTTTAAGAAACGGTTAACTTCTCTTCATAAATGCTTTTTCACCAAGATAGTCATGGTTTAAATTTTCATAATTTTCTAAAACGCAATCAGATAGTACTATTTGTTTTTTACAATAAAAGATTTGCTGATGATTTTTCTTTTTAATTTGTTTTCCAGGTTACAAAATTGTATATTTTCTCATTTTCTCCAATTGCTTTTAATTTTAAAACCCAGATATTTTTAGTATTTCATAAGAAGAAAATATGCAACTAATATTTTATGCTGTAAAATCTAATTTTTTTTTATGTTTTTCCTAATTTAATTAAGGCATTACTACGTATCAATTACTTATATCAATTGAACTTTTTTGTAAAGTTCTTTAGATATTTCTAAATTTAGTTTTCTGTCCAAAATTCATGAAATTTTTAATTTTTCTCCTTGTTATAAATTTTCATCGTTTCAAATCGTAAACAACTGTGACAATCTGCTGGTTAACTATCATTTGATTTTTTCTCTGGGTTAATGGTTTGGAATTAAGTAGTTTAAACAGAGTATAACATTTTTAAAGAGTTAGATATTAAGAGCGTTCTACGTTGATAGGTAACTATAATCTTGTTTAGATAACAGTAGTGATAATCTTTGCCTGGTTACTAGTAAAAAACATTTTTGTTATTTTTTTACGATGTTATCGAGTTTGCTCTCGAAATCATGGTGGAAGGAGTAGGTCAATGGTAGTTGCTCGTTCCTCCATGCTCGAAATTCAATCCACGAATTCTGGAATTAATTTATGCTTACCAGCATAAATATTTTCCAGGACATATATTTCAGCTTAAATATTTTCTGTTGAATCACCTTTTTCTGTATGTTTTAAACGTTTAACTAATCATTCTTTCTCATGAATTAAAGTATCATAGTATAGTAATTTTATAAATATTACTGGATAATCTCTCATATAAAAGCCCACGTCACTCACTGACTCACTGACTCACTGACTCACTGATTCTGGAACGGAACGCTCGCACACTATGATGCCATCTCGCAATAATAATCATAATCATCAGAAAAATATAAAAGCCCACGTCACTCACTGACTCGATGCCATCTCGCAATAATCAGAAAAATAAATAAATAAAAGTAATTAAAATTTTAAAATAATATAATAGCTTTTAAATAAATATCTTTCAAGAAAGTTGGTTTACTTAATAAAGGTTAAAAAGTTACTTTTAGGGAAGTTGGTTTCTAATTCAACAATAATAAATTATTAAAGTTAAACTTCTTATTTAATGTATAATTAATAGGAACTTGAAGTAGTAACGAGCGAAGCTCGCATAAAAGGCTAGCCTAGCTGTAAGACCCGGCTTTGCCGGGTCGTAACAGCTAGTTTTATAATAAAGTATTAGAATTTTGATTATCTTTACACCTACCCTTAGAAGCTTACAGCCCCAGAAACCTATCGGTCTTTTATCACTTCATTTGTTGTTGTGTGTTATGTCCTAAATTTTAGTTTTTACTTTACCTTTTTAGAATTTATTTCTCTTAAAAGTTTAAAGGCAGAAAAATGTATCCACGTTATTGAAGAGACCAGTACAATGAATGGGACGAGTTAAAAATAGATTCTATATTTTTATCTGGTTCTTACATGGTTTACATTAGTCATATTTCAAAAGTATATTTCATCAGATGTGGCTAATGTTTTGCAACGAAGCAAGATGTAAATACGAAAGAGGATTTTAAAATGATGAACCATATGAGGCCTTGCGCTTTTTCAACAATAACAAAATTATTCCTCCATTCCCCCTTCCCTCTTATCTTTTTAATATTCCATTTGTATGCCACTCCAGTCAATTCTTTCACTAATTCTCCAATTAGTACTCTATCTGCCACTTTCCCTTGAAATGGAGAAAAAAAAACCTATCTTCCACACTAAGGCACGTTTTTATTGACACACACTTTTTCTCCACCTTTCATCGCCTCCACTCTTGCGTAGAGGCGGACAGTACTGAGCGAATGGATGTGTGAAAGTGTATCGTTCCATCGCGTGTTTATACACTTATTGATCATATCTCTTTGTTGCATTGTTACGTGGGAAATTATTAAAAAAAGTAGTTGCAACTGGCTCTGAAACCTTGGGTTTCCGATTTTTGCTGTGGGTATTGTTTTGCTGTACCGGTTGAAAGTCTATGGGTAACTTGTGGTTAGTCTGTGTCTGATAGTTAGTTGTGTGGCAGTAAAAAAATGGTTGGGATTCAAAATCATGTGCTTTTGTGTTCTGAGTAGGTGAAGGGTTTGTTGGTCTGGTTGATGAAATTGTGGATTTTTCCCCCGTTTGACATCTTACACTAGTTGGACCAGATTCGTGTAATTGTCTATAGTTGTGAGAAACAGGATAGCTGCTTCTATTGGTCGAATACGGTCAAAGCTGAACGAACAAATGGAACAAAAATGTTTGTCTCAAATAAATATTGGAGATTGAACTTCTTCTTTTAAATTTAAGTATCCAAAATTTTTTTGTGGAGGACCTCCAGACACCCCTTTTGTACTTGGAACTCTATTATTCACAATTTTTTTATATTAAGTTCATCAAAATGCAAGCAAATTCTACCTTAAAGTGTATAAATAAGCATGGTAGGGGGTTAGGAATAATTTGGGACCCTCTCCTCCCGAAATAAATTTCTATATACACCCCACTGGTAATAAAAGTATAGTTTTTCTATTAATTAAAAAAAATACATTAGGTATAAAAATTTAATCTGTTGTCTTTCTAGTTTTATCGAATTGTATCATGGAATATATTACATTACCTTTTAGTGAAGTCTACAACTGTTCACTTTTATCTCAAAGTTTCTATTCAGCTCTAGTTCTTTTGTAATAAGCTCTAGTTCTTTTGTAATAAATATCGTTTTATCGGATAAACGCTTTGAAATCTTATTAGAGAAGCAAAAGAACAGCTGAATCAACCACTCTTCATGAAGAGGCCCTCTCTAAAAAGCATTCAGTAAAGGAAAGTTCACCTCAATTTTTAGCGTTCCCAGAATCGAGGGAAACGTGGCCGGGATACGCGATGTAGAATTCCGCTACTTCCAACCCCCTTTTCTTGCGACTCTATAATTAAGTTGTCCCCGGAAGATAACTGATGCCTCCCGATTTGAGTTGTTTTTCATCGGGCTTGTAGATTGCTCTCTTGAGGGTAATATTCTGTATACCCTCTTGTGTTGACCTGTTTGTTCACAGCGATAGTTACACGTCTGACGTTTCTATTAGAATGAGTTATCTCAAAGATAGGATGTTTTTTGGTGTTGATAAAATTGATTTAAAGTTTGTCTAGAGCAGAATGTCCCTCAAATGTTTCCAACTATCTTGTAAGAATTTTGCCATTACTTTGAACTTAAATTATTTTATTTTTATATTTTTTTGTTCAATGGAATAAATAAATTTTCCAGCCATTTCTATATTATTTAACAGCTGTATAAGAAACCAAGTTTTATTAACTAATAAGCATAAACTTAATACTTCTAAAAGATTATAATTATTTTGCCTAAAAATTGATCTATGAAATTGTGTAAAAATCTATTAAAATTTGAATTTAGTAAAAGTTTCAGAAATAAGGATTTTCTAACTTAATCCAATTTAAATTTACAAAAAAATCCAGTCAGTCAAAGTTTAAGTTCATCCACATCTACCTCTTTTGTCTCAAACCTACAATTTGTATCTGTACTTTTTTAATAATTTTACTCGTCCAATTTAAAAAAAACTGAGAAAGAAATCCTCGATACTCATAAGCAAAGCAGTAAAGAAACCTCAAAACTCATAATTTAAAAAGAGCTTTTAACGGAACACGTCTCAATCCAACGCAGAACTTTTAAACTCAACTAAAGCTAATTATAACATTACGAAAGGTTTAACAGATCTGGAGGTTTTAACTATATTTTTAGCACTTCCCTCCATTTTTTCTAACCAGTTCACTCGTAAAGCAACCATCTTTTTATAAAAATTAATTATACCCAAACGAGTTTGCATGCAAAGCTCCTTTCGAACTGAAAAGCTTGGTGCTCCGAGAGAGTCCATTTCGAAAAAGGTCACAGGCCCTGCAGGGTAAAAAAGTTCCTCAGGATTGACCTCATTTTTTATAAACTGCTTCTCAATCCCTTTTTCTCGACTGCATTGCACACACACAGTCTGGCGCTTTCCTCTTGGTTTCCGAAATACTATATCCAGTTTTTGATATCTCTTTTCGCAAGTTGGTGTCTTGGGAGCTTTTAAAAGTGGCGGAATGGCAACAGATTGACGGGTCGCCGTGAATCAGCTTTATCTGTGACGTCTGCCCAATCGTTGCGAAGTCCAGCTTATCCGGAGATGGAGCTAATGTGTTCATAAATATTGCGAGTTTTTCCTGGACCATTAAGATGCAATAATGTCCACGTCATAGAACTGTGATCCCGACCCCTTTTATGCCTCTTTCTAGAAGAGCACTTTCCATTCTTTTTCCTGTTCTATTTTTATGCTCAATTTTCTCTTCCAAATGAAATTTTGAGTTATTTCTTTTCTATGAAAATTGATGATATTTCTATAAACAAATTTATTGGTAGCTGTGAACTTTTTTAGACCATGCTCATTGTTTACATCTAGGGAAATTTTACTGGTTACAATTTAATTATATAAATTGCATTTACTAAATTTATCTTGAAATTGATAAATTATTTTTTATTCCCTATTTTTTATTTTATTACTTATGCTCCCTACATTTAGCTATGTATAGAAGTTATTTTTGTTAGACTTTTCTATAAATTGTATTAATACTCGTATATTTCGTACTTTATAGCTACAGGTACAAGCAGAATAACTTAATAAAATCTTGATTAGTAATTTTTAAAGGAAGTTTGGTCCTTAGTCAAAGGTAACTATTTTTCTTAAGTTTAAAGAACAACACAGTCAGTAATAGGTACTAATATGCTTATAAAATTTTTTCTTGAAATATGTTACTGAAAAGATTAAAATCTTTCATTTTTCTCGTTTCTTTTCAAATTTATTTTAAAAAATAATGGTTTGATGCAATGCTATTAAAACTAAATAAGATTAAGACCTAATATGAATAGGGTTTATATGAAAAATTTCTGGGAACACACACACCCTAGCAATATCCATTATAGCACTACTTGATATTTGAGTAATCAAACTCAGATGCTCTGAATGCAATTAACACTGATTTATAGACTTTGCAGGACTCATTTTTACAGGAATTTCTTTATTCACACATTTCTCTAGCTGTTATTTCTCTCCAGTCGAGAAATATCATGGAACCCCTCCACTCTAATCCCAAAATCCTCCCGGTCATCAAACCCCTACAGCAGGGGCACATAAAACCTCCCCACCTCACCAGTCCCAAATCCCCCTCAAGCTCTCTACCACTACCCCAGCAAGGCTCTTTGATTCGGACCGCATCATAATAAAAGACCCGATTCATTCCTCCCTCCCCTTCGTGACGCAATACCTGCCTCCCCAGCGCCATCTGGTGGCCTACTCCGCAACAGGTGAGAGGGAAAGGAGGAGGAAGAGGGGAGAGGTTTGTTTGGGTTGAATGTTCCTCGTGCTATGCTCGGTGGGGTGTCGGGAGTTTTGTTTTGGAATCGGGCGACCTTGCCTTGGGGTTGAAGTGTTGACGGTTTTATTTTTTGTGTTGAGAAGTTTTTACTGCAGTTTTTCTTCCGTGTTTTTCGTCCGTCGATTTTTTTTTGCCACGGTGTTTGTTGTTCACCTTTTGATTTTGGAATTGGTGGGATCAGTGTTAGTGACCTACTTTGGATGGAGTCTGTAAATTCCTAGTAAAATTTAATTGGAAGAACATGAATAAACGAAGGGAAAGGGAGGAAGAGGTTTATCTCTTTTTTACAGTAACTAAAATCTGTTTCTTTTACTTGGATAGGAGAAACAACAAGAACGCGCAAAAATTACGATGAAAGTTTTAGCACCGCAGCATTAAATACCATACAATAACTGATAATTCTTTTGCTAATAATCGAGTTGAGTTGGCAATTTTAGGTAGTAAGCTTATAGATGAGATGAGAGATATTCAATTAACTAGTTGACTCTGTTTCTTAAACTTCTTTCCATCTTCTTTCTTGATTCTATAAATTTAAAAGTGAAGCTTACAAATACTTGAGCTGAAAATAAATATATCTCCTTATCTAACCTACTTATGAAAGCATCTAGCATCTTTAATATATATTTCCCTGTAAAAAATAAATATTAGCATAAAACGTTGTAAAGAACATTCCACAATGTCTAAAAGGGATAACTTGCCTTTTTCCAAGGATATATAAAAGGATTCCTCCCAACTCTTTGAAATTAAATTGAAAAATTTCATTTCTCCAGTGTATCATCATTTTTGAAAGGTGTTCCCATGCCAGCATACTCATCTTTCTGAAAATCGAACGTGAAATCCATTATCATCAAAAATAAAAAAAATAGGGTACTAGAAAAGATAGATGAATGTGACATAAAAAAAATAGTTGCATCTTTGAAAAATCATTCACGTTCTCACGTTTAGACACTGCGTCGTCGACACATGATGACACCATTAATTAGCACCCATAGAAAAGCAGTGAGGCGATTTCTCAACGAGGTAGCTGTAACAAAAATATTGATATAAAGCAGTGTCCCCCCAATTAGCTTTTCGTCGCTGTGAGCACTCAGTGTTTGGGAGAGATCAAATGCTTTTTGTGACGCAGACACCGTTCAAGGTCCGACTACCACTCTTGATGACAAGCATGCCATTTGTCAAATTATGCTTCTATTACGAATGTACTCTTGAAGTAAATGCATTGGGTACAAATACACAGGGTGAAGGAAATATGTGAGGAATCAGGACTGTTGGGTATGGAAACATATGGATGAATACGTAAAAGACCAGGAATTTGATATCATTAAATTATAAGGTACTATAATAATGCTCCACCTGGAGAAGGTCTGAAAAATTAGATAATTATTTTGGTCATAATTATATTTCTTAATATTTAATTATATTTCTTCTCAGTACCAAAATTTAGTCAAAATATCGAATTTGAGATTTTGCAATCAAAGTGAAGATAGTACACCCTTAGAATTATTCCTACCAAGTTTCATGATGATGGCTTTTTTTCTAATCATCCAAACCACTTCAAACTTTGTAGTCATTATCAGTAACACCTGTTTAACATCTTCAGGCATGGATTTTATAATATATTTATTACAATTTTTTTACGGAGCATTAAAGTGGAAACTTAGGGTTATTGTTTCGAAAAAAAATGCCAAATTTCAGAGTTTCTTTTCTTTTTCAGAAACTTTTATAGATAATCAAATTTCCATGCCTACAAATGACTATATATGTTTCATTTATGTTCAGAAAAAAATCAAGTCAAAATAACATATAATAAGGGAGGAGTTACAATTTAAATGTAGGGTAATTTCGGGCATTTTTTTGAAGGTATTTGTAATTCTTTTAAAACATAAATTTTTGAACTCGCTTGTTTGGCTAAATATGAATTAGTATGAAGTAAATACATAATTTAAAAAGTTAAAAAATAATAAAATCCAGTTATTAGAGAAAAAAAAATTTTTGGTACCAAGTCCCCTTAAATCATTTTGTTTTTATCCTTCAAAATAATTTCAACTCCTTCCTTCTTTATCTACCATTTATACCTTTCGTACAGGTGTTAACGTCATTGTAAAACAATCTTTCCCTAGAATGAGCTTTAGAAAATAATTGGAGTGTGGGTCAAAATTGTTTACAGCGGCTAGTGTTGCCATTATGACGTCAGTAATCTTTTGCAAATTCTCCCCGTTATCGTTGTTTTCATTGTGTTGATTAGAGACTTGCTTCACTGTTTCTTAGTAGGCGGGTGATATTTCCACTTAATGTAGTGCTAAATATCGTTATTTTTTATGATTTTTTTGTTGTCGTTTGTTATACTTGGCCCCATTTCCTTAGCAGACGTTTTTTTTTCACTAATTTGCGTAACTTATATTGTGCTGGATGAATCGCTCTTCAATTTGTGTTGTAGTGTGTATCTGATAAGAAAATCAAACTTATATGGTTACAGAAAGATATTTCTTTGAAAATGACGCTTGTTTTGATTATTAAATACATTTTTTGTGTAGCAACAATCAACTCGTGTTATTTTATTTACAAGCAGTTTAAAGTTCGCCTCTCTTTAGGCCCTTAGATACAGTGAAACGCTATATTAATAATTCAATATTTTTCATACTATATTTGTCCTTATTATGATTTCTTATTGGTATATGATACTATGCTCTGCAATAATCTCTTAAGAATATCAAAGTTACTAAAATAGGAGGGTGTAAAATTAAGAAACTGCTTGTTTATTCTGTCGGAATAAGTGAGTAGTATTACCTACTCGTTATGTACAAACATCCATTTGAGTCCATTGAAAATATCAAAATATTTAATAAAATTTTAGGTAAATTTTAAATTCCTGGGAGGCAATTCTGAAGAAAACTTTTATAACTATTATATTATTATTTAATACCGATAATAATATTATTTAATATAATATTATATAATTATTTAATAATAATTTATATTATTATTAAATAATTGTTATATTTTATAATTATTTAAATTTAAAACTTTTATATTAATTAAACTTTTAACTTTTATATTAATTAAAAACCGTTTATATTAGTTTAATTTTAATTAGGGAAACAAAAGTAGAATTTAAAAAAATAACTACTGGCTATTATTTTTGTAAAATATGTGTAAGGGGCAGTCATTGAGTCTCTCTTTGCACCATCATTTATGAAACACTCCTTTTCTTTTCGAAGTCTTTTTTAAAAATTCTTAAGGACTAGAAAATTAGGATCTAAATAAATCTCATAAGGTGTGAAGGTCTTAAGCTTAAACGGAATTATCTGATGTTTTCTTCACTTAGCAACACTGTATCAAATTGCAAGTGATTTCTCCTGATTGGTTATTTATTAACCCTTGTCACGATTGATTACGGTTTCCCTTAGCAACTCATCTCACCATCCTCATTTTTTTAAACACATCCTTTTAGGTTTCTCCATCTACGTGCGCTCTTGTTTTATACCGCACGCTTGCCCTTGTTTCTTTCCATGTGACTCTTTCTATCTTTTGAAGCTCTTCTATTGAATTCTTTTTCTGGATTGAACACACTTGTGGAAGAAACTATACACTTATAATTTTAATTTGGCACTGTTTCCATTTTAGAGAATTCCATATTTTTAAAAATTGCGAAAACACTCTTATTTTACTTACGCTATTAAAGCAATATTTTTTCAATTCTTTGATTGAGGTTTTGTGAAATTACGTTGATTGAGAAAAGGAAGTGGAGAATAGATAGAATTAGAGAATAAGGAAGGGATGAGGGGTCTAAGTATGTCGTCTCATCTAGTTACTTCTGCATAAAAAGAATTAGCAATTTCATTGGAAGTATCCTAAAAATTCCTTGTTGATCAAAATTTTAATAATAATTTTATAATTACATAAATTAACGCTAAAGGTTTGTATAAAATCTGTCAAAAACTAGAGCATTCCTTAGTTCGCGAGTATAGATATAATTATAAAACCTCTGTATGTGTGTTTGTTTACCCATGGGGGCCTACGTTTCTTATATATTCGTTTTCTTGACTGAGGGCCTTAGGGTGTAAGGCATATGGACCCTAGTTAGGTGGAATTTAGGTTAGGTGCTTTTGAATAGTTAAGTTTAAATATGCTATAGTCCACTCAAAATTGCATTGGATGATTTCAATTAGTGATCTTCAACCAAATCGATGTAGACACCAATTAGTAATGTGTGAACATAGTTAATCGATATTATTTTTTTGTACATATCCGAGTGTCTAGGAATAAAATTACCTTGGAATATAATGAGATTAAATTTTCGTCTGTTGTCTATCAACCCACTCCGTTCTTCAAGTTGTCACTTTTGAAGTACTTCTCCAAGCGATAAGGACCGATGTCATTGTCGCTGTGACACCCGCAATCTGTCGTCAACCAGGGCCTTGATAATAAAAGCGATTTTTTTTTTGCGACGGTTTGTTGAACCTCGTTTCTTCCGGAATCCATCGGCTAGACAAGGTCACACTTTCTCTCGCCAAGATTCAGCCTTTTGTTAGGGCATCCTTCACCATTTTTTTTTCCTTGTGTGGGACCTCTGTGGTACATCTGCAGGGAGAATTCCTATTCACAATTGTGGTACCTTCCTGTATCTTGAATGACTGATCTAGGTCATTGGAAGAGCTCTTGTCTCTGTCGAATGGTCAATTTTGGTGGGCCTGATCTAAATGTTTTATCGTATCATAATATCAATTATCAGTTACTTTTTTAATGAACCATCATGCATTGCATGAATCATCATTTTCTTTTACTCCAGTGAAAATGACTACCCTTAATACGTCTCCAACGATAAAAAGTAAAAGTATCAAAATGTCCGCATACCGATAATGATCCATTCTTTTACCTTTAACTTTTTAAAGTAGCTTTTAAGTAGTTCAACCTACAGCATTACAGTTTTCTATAATTAAACATGAGTCGGGCGATCTTAGCAAAATGGAATTTAAAGTCTAACAATAAGTTTATAAGTTCTATGTTCCAACTAATTTAGTTTACAGTAAAATATGAAAAACTCTATTGTGAAACTAAGTTGCACTTATGCACTACAACACAACAACAAAAAAGTATTGTGAACCCAGTAGGGGGAATGCATCTAGGTGGATTTTCGTCAAAAAAATCCTAACTTCTATAGAGGCTCTTGCGGGAATGACATATTTTACCTTAGTTTATTACAGATTTCTTTCTGCTGAAATAATTTAAAATGGATGACGTAGTTGAACTATTCCATTTGGGCAGCCCTAATCTGTTTAGTTTCCTTACAATGTGGTAGCTGTAAGGTTTGGCACCCTCGATAGAAGCTAGCCGACTAAAAAAATACAATTCAGCCTTTGTAAAAAATAAACAAGTTACGCTTTCGATAACAATCTGCTGTGAAGGAATTTTCAAAATGTTTCGAAAGTTCCTAGAGCTTTTTAGAAGAACGACAGTTTCTCAACATCCTCCCTAACTAACTAGAACACTCTTGAGTGCCACCTTACCCGGTATGGGTAGTGCTTAGGCGTTGTCCAGATAGGGTTATCAATTACCCCAGCTCCCATATCGTAAATAAAAAGAGATCTGCCACCGAATATAAAGAAATCCTCTCACTGCCCACAACCTTGCATCCCGTCTCCTCTTTCAGTTCCAATTGGTGAAAAAAAGGAACACACAGTGACGATGGAATATACGAATAAATAAACCGAACAAAAAAAAATATTCGTTATCTCGCCCAGAAATCGCTACGAATTCTCTTCTATCGTCCGTCCTTAACCCCATAATAAAAAGGTTCTGCTGGACTAGGAAGATCCTTGTATGTAAGAAATTCCGGATCATGATGACAGCGACCTATCAGACGACAACGTCGTTCTTGTTGTGTTGCCAATCCGCGTTGGAGTAAAAGGGTGAGAGACAGACAGACGGCCGAGTTGAGTGGTCTCGCTCCTGCTGCAACGGAAAGTGATAGAGAAAGCGGTTGATTCATTCATAATAAATAATTTTTGGAGAGTTTTTGGATGGAAGCCCGAGATAAGTGCTGTCGAAAGTCTTTATCGATGGCGATGAGAAAATGGAGCTTTTTGAGCGTGTTTATTATGAGAGTCCGGGTTTATTTTTTATGCATGAATAAATCTTGTGTAAATGTTGTTTTGAAATCGGTACACTTGAGGTGCACGAGTTGTGTTCCAATAATGAATTCTTTACTACCTTTTACGAGCTTTCTATAGACCCCTTTCCCACGCATCCTGTCATTGTTAATCTATTCCATAAACGTGAACATTTTTGATGTAATGTTGACTGGATAACTCCTAAGTTCTTTTAGTATCTTCACAGGATTTTAATGTGAGTGATATCCTGGTTAGTAGCTTTTTGTGAGTGTTCATTCCTATTCCTAATATTATCTTGACAAGAATAATTGCAGAAACCCAACACTCATACTTCACTAGAACATTGATTCCATGGGGGGGGGGTGACCAAATGTGTAAATGGGAATTTTTCCTGAAGTCCATCAGTTTTTATCTTCTGTGGGAGGAAACCAAAATCTCCTGGTGAATTTTCCCACTCCATTGCCAACGCGTATCCCAAATACTAGATTGAAACAAAACATATTACTGTTGATTTTCTGATTGGTTGATTAGATAAAAGTGCTATTATTATCACAAGTTAGCTTTATTAGTCAACTACAGATATTTTCCCATTCCTTTTCTTCAGTTAAGTTAGCAATGTGGCATTCCTGAGCTGTTCTTTCTGTGTGACCCTTATTCTGTCTCACCTTCGTCTGTGTGAGAGAAATATTGCTTTCCATTGAATATCGTTTGCAACGAGGAAGTAAACGAATCAAATGCACACGCTACATCAGGTCGTCTGCCTCACTTCTTTCTCCTGCATTTTTGAATTACACGGTTTTTAATGGCAACACAACTGGAGTCCAATTTTCCCGACTCCTCTTTGACAGCTTGATGCGGATGGAGCGTTTTTTAATTGAAGAGTGCCGTTCCGGAGTCCCATTGGGAAAGGAATTGAGAATGTCTGAAAGGCACTACGGATTAAAGACTTCTCGGCGTTAGAAATTTATCTCAAAAGCTAGTGTATTTGACTGACGTATGGTGCTCTATTAGTGTTGTCATGCAGTGTGACTATTGTAATGAGCATATCGCTCACTTATTTCAACAACGTCATATCTCAAAAAAATCTTAAATTTTCAAGAGAGTATTTTAAAGTTTAAAAGTAGATTGAAATGTATCGAAAATAAATAACTAAGCATCCGATTGAACTTTTTACTATGTAGCATATAGGATGATCTTGCAGGGTTATACCACTCTTTCTTCAGGGTTTTCTGAAAACAGTCATGACTAAAAATCACTGATTTTCGAGAAAGGACGTAGTTGAAAAAGAAGTGAGCGATATTATCTATTGCAGTGCTAGTGAACTACCTATGGGTTTCTTGAAAGTGGTACATGTATCTAAAATAAAAAGTAAAGGGTGGGAAAATACATTCTAGGTCTAGGAGTCTTCAACGCGGATTTTGGGAAAGACCTGTTGAATATCAACTATTAAAACAGCTGCCCAAGTGTTGCAAATGTTGCTATACATTAACATTCTTCATTTTCCACATGGTGATAGGAATTTCTCCCATCTCCTATTATGAGACCCTTCTGTTCAACTGCACACACATGGGAGCTCTTCCCACTCTTTCTCTTTGTTTTCCCATTGGGTTATTTATTCTAAACAGATTGAGTTGCTCTTCTCTTGCTTGTTTGGTTGTCACTCATCGCTCAAGTTTTCTTCGGGTAAAAAAGAGACAGCATGTGAAGTTCATCGCTCGGTGGAAACTTAAGAAACTTGTCTTCTTTTAAAACTTCTTCGAGCGGATCTTCGGGTCAGAGAGAGATAACCCAACCCTATCTCAACAGATAACTCTGTAGAAACTCAACATTGCGGAAGGGGTAGACTACAGGAGTATCCCTGTTATTTAAACAACCCTTTTCGATGTTTGAAAGAAAAATTGTTATAATAAGGAAGTTCAAACATTCTGTATGTTTATTTAAAGATATTGGTGGGAAAAACACATATTCAGTTGAACTCAGTCTCTTGTCTTCAAGTTGTGACTGTGAGTTGCATCCTCACATTATTAAGTATGGGATTAGGTTGATTTGAGTTTTTATTCTTCAATGTATATTGGAAACTAAATGTGTTAATTTATTTTGCATAACATTATCTCAAAATGTTTTAGTTAGCTTGGGTCTTTTAAGGATAATTGTACTATACGATTGTGATAGTCATTACAAACATACTAGGAAAAATATACATGATGCCTTAACTGCACCTTCTGACGATGTACTGAATATAATAGACCTAAATCCTAAGGCTATAATCCTCAAGCTCAAGTTTGTTTATATTTACATAATTTCTTTCATGATTTTTTTTAAGTTCGTTTTGTCAATTACCTGTTTGAATGGGTGGACTGTTAGGTCACGATTCTTACGAAGGTAATAGTTTGCTGGGCTTAAAATAGGGTACAGTAATAGAATTTGTTAAGATGTTTATCTATTTTGCTTAATCACGACAATGTATGCGCTTTCAGGGTCAGATAACGTGTATTTATGTGTGGCTGTAGTTTATTGACACATTGGTTGGTGGTACCACAGCTTACTAGATACTATACATATACAGGCTAGCCGAGTACGGAAATCATTAAAAATCCAGATGGCAATACTTGACAAACTGGCAAAGCATATCCACAGAAGGCGGTGGGTGATATAGGTAGGACTTGTGGCGATCCAAACGGGAAAAGTTGTCAAATGGTTTTCATTGTTCAAAACTCGGCTAGCCTGTATATAGTGTATAGTATCTAGTAAGCCGTGGTGGTACTAAGTCGAATGTCCGGTACATGTAACTTAATAGTAATAGAGCATTTTCAATCACATGACTTGGACCTAGCAGAACAGCCTTAGCAACAGAAGATGTTACAGTTTTTTGCCCTACAGAGGTTAACAGTTACAGAAAATGACTAGCCGTGGAATTCTTCTATTGGAGCATTTGCAATCAAGTGATCCCATACCTAAAAACCGCCTTAGCAACAGATAAACAACGGCCTTAGCAACAGTTAAAAGCCCTACAGAAGGTACACAGTTAAAAGAAAATAAACGGTTGTGACGTCACCTGAAAACACTCTATTGAGAAAAATATCCTTTTAGGATATTTTAACCAGTACTAGGTTTCGAATACTCGAAATCAGAATTCAAATTGTTATTGTTTTGTCTTCAAAACCTAGTAATACCTAAAATTAACTACTATACTACCTTTTGGCATTTGTCCCTAAAAAAAGCATGCTTATATAAACTACCGTAACCACCAACCGATTAAGAGTTCATTACTCCAGCAAAAAGCACAACAAACGTGTCGTCGGTTATTCAATTACGAAACTTCTTTCTTCTTTTACATCATTTTAATTCCCCTTCCATTTTGTTCTAAGCTCGTTCGTTGTCGCTGTTTTTCATTCCGCTTCAAATGACTCTCCTAGAGTTACTTTTTATGCCGGCGTAACACCAGTTAACTAACAGAGAGTAGCGCCACATCGATCTTGCCAGCTAATTAAAGCTCGAAGCTGAGAGTTTCTGTTTGTTAACTCTTTCCTTCTTAGAAACGTCAGTGACCGGGACTCTTGTTGCGGTTGGCAGTTATTGCCTTTGAAATAAAATAATAATGGTGATGAAAAAACCACTCTGTGATTCGAAACACGGCTCGTGGCAACGTTGTTGGAAACAAACATGGTAGCGTGCTAACCCTATCCGTGTCTTCACATGCAATCAATAATATGTTATTTTACTCCAGGTGGTAGTTAGGGTGAGCATTACTAGTTGCAGAATGATTGTTACCAACAAGCAATTTTTTTTGTAATCTGTTATTTATTACGATGGTAGGTTTAATGGGATCCTCTGTGGTTTTCCCGTGTTCCACTTTTCTTTTGTCTCTAGAAGGTTTGTGTCTGCCTGGAGGCAAGAAAATCCCCAAGATCACAGTGAGGAATAATTCTGATTTTGCTCAAAATTTACAACCTTTGCTTTTCAAACCATGTTCAACTTGCTAGTGTCTTTTTAAATATCCCTCGAAAGCTGTTCTCTTATCCGAAGTCGGTTCTCCATTTTATTGCCTAAACCCAGAACTAGAGGCTGTGTTCTCATTTACGGCTGTAATTACCACTAACTTGACCTAAGGTTATAATCTAAAATCAAGCTTTTTCAACCACTCTGATTGGCTTAAAACTTTTTTCCCTTTTTCAACTACCAATTAGAAGTTATGATTTCAGGCTAAATTAATACACAAGAAATCTGAATAGGGAATTTTCTCTTCATCTCTTACTTAAACCATCCAATACTCTTTAAACAAATCAGCATATATTAGTTTGCAGTGATATAATTACTCATTTTTCCCCTTTAATGTTAATTCTATATCGTGGGATGAAACTGTGTGAGTTGAAAAAAAAATTGACAGCTAACCTATCGCCTGATAGAAGATCCTGAACCCCAGCTCTTATTTTTCTCACCCCATATAACATTGTAATATAGTTAAAAGCCATTCATTCCTCCTTGAAATATGGAAACATTTTTTAATGATAAGTCCAAACCACTGCATTTCTACGTGATATAAATGTCTAAAAGGCACAATATTTCGCAATAAAAAAACGGTCCCCTGAGAAGCAATAAAATCTCGATTTGAATGTCTCATATGACCTCTAAACCATTAACACACACTATATGCAAACGAGGTAAGATGTCAATTGACGATTTCTCCTGAACTTCATGCACAGCCAACCATTCGGGACGCCCTATAGCTATTCAGGGGGAGTCAATATATAATTAACCAACTCCCTAACGAAGTGTGTTTCCAGTTTCCATCCTTATTCAAATTTAGTCCGATCCTTCTTCTGGTGGTCATTAACGGATATATTTTCCTCCACAATCCCTTTCTTCAATTACGTCGCTCGATTAGACGTCTGAATCGACACGTGAGCTGAATTCGGATAGCGGTCAGTGTTTTATCTAATCGTCTCTCGCTCGATAGTATCGGCGTTACCTAATTGAAGGTTGGTGTTAGAAGGGGTTATTCTGAGGGCCAGGGATACAATGATTTTCGAGATCGATTTTGTCCTTATCTGCATTGAATTGTCTTTCTTCTTGGGGTCATAAAGTGTGATTCTTGACACTCACGTGCGGTGGACTTGTGACTGAACGAAAAATCGGTGGTGGAATTGTATTGGATGGTAATCTTCTGGAAATGATAGTTTATCCTGAAGGAAATTAGAGGGTGTATATGTAATTGCCGTTGATATAACTTTCAGTTTCATTAAGTAATTTAGATAAATATTATAAGCTGACTGTTCCATGACCTTGTATAGGCTGTTTGAATACTTTGTTTGTTCTTGGGGTCATAAAGTGTGATTCTTGACACTCACGTGCGGTGGACTTGTGACTGAACGAAAAATCGGTGGTGGAATTGTATTGGATGGTAATCTTCTGGAAATGATAGTTTATCCTGAAGGAAATTAGAGGGTGTATATGTAATTGCCGTTGATATAACTTTCAGTTTCATTAAGTAATTTAGATTAAATATTATAAGCTGACTGTTCCATGACCTTGTCTAGGCTGTTTGAATACTACTACTTTCCTTGAGTTCTAAACCTTACAATTTTTTTCGAAGTGTTTTTGGGTGCTGATAAGGTGTCTAAGGAGAAGTATTATACGTCTCAAAGCCTTTGTGTCTTATGGTTAGGAGTTAGGACCCATTGAATTAAGAAATATGATATTGTGTCTAAAACTAAATTTATGGACTTTGTATTTTACTACAAAAAGAATGGTATCGTTTTATACGTTAACATTAGAGCAATTGATTTCTTTACCATTCGAACGAAAATGCTCATTAAAGGACTAAGTTCATTGAAGTTTCATATCTCTCTTTTTCTTTCAGGGTTTCCCCCATATTGATTTTTCCACACTTTTTCTACATTTAAATGCACCTGACATAAAGGTTGTAGAAAAGAAATAAATTTTTAGCCTGGATTTATCGATGGCCATCTAGACACATATGACCAGATAAGCTCGAAATCTTGAGTGACGATTTCAGACTATGGGTGTTGCGGTGTTGTCCAAAAAGCGATGATGACGCGAAATAGTAGGCAAAACGTCACTCTAAGATTTCGAGCTGCTCTGGTCTTATGTGTCTAGCTAGATGGCCCATGATTTATCCAGTATTTTCCTGGCCTTTCAGTTAACGAAACCTTGAAGTTATTCATTGTTGAAAAAAGTAATGATAAAAGTTATGCTCTATATTTACTTCCGATTTGATAATTTTAATTTTTGACATAAATTCATTCATTATGATACAGTGGAAGCTCTTATAGCGTAATTAATCCGTACCGAGTTTTTTGTCGCTATAAGAGCAAACTTCGAGTGATACACTCGAGTGTAGAATATCACTCGTTTAAAAGCAATAAACTCGTTAAGCTAAACTATCAAATTTGATGCTTTTCGGGAAGGTGGACTCGATTCCCTCAAAGATTTATTTTAGTAGATTAGTTTATAAAGTTTGGAGGAAATCTAAACCTGAAAACGATCACCAACCCTCAATCGTCAAAGGGATGGATTACGGAAATTGCAGTTACCCGTAATACGTTTTTTTAATCAACTAACTTATACTAACTGAAACCCTTGGTTGTATATTTTACCATTATATCCAAACAGTAGGATACTAGATCGTTGGGATTTAGAACACAGTTCGAATCACCCAATTGATTTTTCCTCATTTTAAGCAATTATTTATTATTTTATGAATTCTTGATACTTTCAATTTAATGTTATATTACATTATTTTTTGCTATGAAATTTAAGATCAATATTTTACAAAGTATACATATTTGTGTTTGCTATTAAATTTTTCTTTTGATATTAATTAATTGCGTAGCTTAGCTTCCTTAGAATGTTCGGATGCTTACATAAAACTAAAACGCTAATAATAATAATAAATAAGTCTTAAATCAACAAAGGCATTGGGTAGCGCAAGATTTCGTTTTGGGATTGTAGCCGGTTACCCCGGGCGAAAGCAAGCGAGAAGAAGATGCGATGGTTACTTGGTGTTGTTTGTCATACTCTGATATTCGTTTATTGGCTACTTCTGGTGTGACGCACACAAACCGATCCAGAAAAGTATTCGATAAGCTGAATCGATTCGAAGATTAGTCTTTATAAGAGCACTTTTGTGCTCTTATAAAGACTAATTTTTGGGTCTTTATAAGAGAGGATTTTTATAAGAGCAGGTCGTTATAAGAGCTTCCACTGTATCATGTTAGATTCCATCCCTGTTTGACTGATTCAAATCCGAATCAAACGAACTAACAAATGGGCACTAAATAAGTCTGCAAAAAAAAAAAAAAGAATAAAATTTACACTCCTCATAGATGATGGTAATTAATTGTACGTGAGTGTAATGAAATGGACTTTCGTGTCGTGCGTCGCGCCAACAGGCGTTTATTTGATTCATTGGTATTGCGTCACAGCCAACGCGATAGAATTTCCGATCGGATCCCGCTCGACTGATTATGCAGCTGTTGCCATCGCTTCGTGCGTTTCGTTTATATTTGTGGTTGATTCAAGTTCAAGGTGTGGAGCTTTTTACACGTTTCCCGTCTGGCTCTGCATAGATAATGTTAGAGTTATTTGTGATGTTTTACATGCAACCTCAAAATAAGGAGCTGTGGGTCAAGGAGAGTATTGCATTAATCTAATGCATAGTGATATAGTTAAAAATGATATCACCTATCAAATGAGATGTAATGTACTTAAGGATTAGTTGTCTTAAATAGGAAAGAAATAGGTGTAATCATGAATGGTGGCAGAAAACGGCGTTCTCAAACTAATAAACTAAAATTAAATTAAGTGAACTGAATTCTCGAACGAAATATCAATATTTTTATTAGGTTAATGATGACATCACGTTTCTGTAAATATTTTATTGACTATGCATGTTAAAAGAGCTCATCCTAAACATGGAATTTAACATTATTTACCGCAATATAGCTTATTAAAGTCATTAGGTCCCTATAAACTTGCTATTAAATAAAATATTTTAAATCTTAGACAAAAAAGAATATTTTCGCTTGATTTAATAGGAATTTTTTTATATCTAATTACAAGCTATTAGCGTGTTGAAAGAGTTGTATTTCTCTAAGTTTTATAGTTGTCCCAATTTCATGTCTTTCGACATTACCCTGTATATTCATTAATAATTTGAATCCTTGCATTTTTAATTAATTTTATGGAGTTAAAAATGGCCTCTGATGAGTGAATACGCGAAACTGCAATGCTATTAAGTCCGCATACCGGTGTTAGTAACTGATTTTAATGATGGTTTGTTGTAAATTTGCTAGATTTTCCTGCATTAAGTATCTGTTTTCGACAGACACTTCCTTTGGAATAATTTAATTCAGTTCTCCCTATGTTTTCATTTTATTCATGCTACGACCTCGCCAAACTCAAAGGTTTTGCGAATATTTTTTTGTCGAAAAGACAGTTCATCATTTTGCTATTTCATTTATATCGCCTCAGACAAAGTTAAGTTAAATAAAATGAATGGTATATTCCATTTTATATCAATAAATATTTCTTGTATCTTTTCACGGGGTGGTGGTGGTGGTAAGCATGTGCTTTTTAAAATATTGAAATTTGATGCTATATTTATAACTAAATTCTCTTCCAACTTTAATAACTCTAGCAGTAAACCAAGATGACTGCATACTTCGTAATAGTAGTAATTTTGGCTTGAGAACCATTGTTTAAATTAGTTCTGGGTACGATTTTACCCAGAGTTTACTATTTCTGGTTCTTTTGAAATGGGTACAGTTCACCTTAATATTTTAGAATTTTTTGTTTCATTAAAAGTTACCTATCTAGTTTAACTAGTTTACACCGGCACTATCATATGGAGGGACAGTGACGAATTCATTTGTTTGGTAACTAAGAGAATGTGATATCAAATCGTCCTAACACCTGTATTGTTTTACTAAGTAACTATGGAAATTCCATGCTTTGAACACATTTTAGAAGCCCGGTGGCACAGTGGCAGCGCATAGCTCTTCCGTGCCACAGGTCCGGGGTTCGATTCCCGGCTCCCGGGCTGGGCAAGATCCACTCAACCTTTCATCCCTTCAGTGGGTCGATAAACTGAGGACCAAGCGTGCTTGGGAACTAAACACTGGGGGTCTTGCGTAAGACTGACCACCTAACCGGGACATATGCATTGCACCCCAGGGCCCCACGGTCAAGAGAACGAAGATGGGCATCGTAGGCCTTGGCCCACTAGGGCTGTTGCGCCGATGAATTTAGTTTAGTTTAGAACACATTTTAACATGTTTTCATCATTTCAATACACATTTTAACAAGTCCTCATCATTTCAATACACATTTTAACATGTCCTCATCATTATAATACACATTTTAACATGTCCTCATCATTTCAATGCACATTTTAACATGTTTTCATCAATAGTAACGTGAATCTTTTGATTTCAGAAACTCCGAGAAGCGGAAGGAGAAGAGCCGCGATGCCGCTCGCTGCCGCCGCAGCAAGGAGTCGGAGATCTTCTCGGACCTGTCCAGCCAGCTGCCGCTGCCCTCCGCCATCACCTCCGCTCTGGACAAGGCCTCCGTCATGCGACTCTCCGTCGGATACCTCAAGGTCAAGGAGATGATCAAGCTGCTTATGCGTGAGTATAGAAAAACTTCACTATTATAATGTTGTAACAAAAACAAAAAATTGTCGATCTTGTTTTTGGCTCCAAAGAGCAGAGATGTCACCATAAGATGGGCAAAACGACTGATTAAAATGTACAAATATATGCTGGGAATCGTATGGGAAAGGGGGGTCCCTGACATAATCTTGGGGCGCAAGAGTGCACAATAAAGTTGCCAGAAACAATGAAAGATGGATTATTGTGGTCATTTCTTTGCTATCGTGCCCTTCTCTGCTTCTTGGCATACCTTTTCTCAACATCCCTTTGTTTTGGAGTATCGTTTTGCTCTTTAGAACCATTTTGCTCTTGAGCTGATATCTGTTCTTAAGCATCCTTTTATTTTTTGGATTATATTTGCTCTTGAGCCTCTCTCTGTTCTTGAGTATCCTTTTATTTTTTGGATTATCTTTGCTCTTGAGCCTCTCTCTGTTCTTAAGCATCCTTTTATTTTTTTTGGATTATCTTTGCTCTTGAGCCTCTCTCTGTTCTTGAGTATCCTTTTACTTTTATTTTAGATTATCTTTGCTCTTGAGCATCTCTCTGTTCTTACACATCCTTTTACTTATAGATTACCTTTGCTCTTGAGTCGCTCTCTGCTCTTGAGCATCCTTTTCCTTTTTTAGATTATTTTTGCTCTTAATCCTCTCTGTTCTTAATCATCCTTCTACTTTTTAGATTATCTGTGCTCTTGCGGCCATCTCTGTTCTTGAGCATCATTTTACTTTTTAGATTACACAAGTCAGACCGCGGATCACCGCGGTTATGAACCACTATTTCTATAAAATTAGAAAATTAATAAGAAATTTAATTTTTCAACTCAGGAGGAAAATTTATTAGATTGTCAGACATTTTAAGTTTTTATGAAACACTTTTTATGCTTATTAATTTTTTTGTTCGTTTCTGTGCATTATAGCTGACAAAAACCACTGTGTTGCCCCAGCGGATTCCTTCTACGCTGCTGTTCTGAGCGGATTTCTTCTCGTTCTATCAGAAGAAGGAGACGTCATCTACATTTCAGAAAACGTGGAAGACATCCTTGGCATTCCACAGGTAACATTCTGAAATGAAGTATGAAAATACACACTTGCATTCTTTTAAAAGTAAAATAAGTAAAAAAGGAATTTTGGAGAATATTTTATATTAATGTTAGTCCATTTCAATTTTTTTAATAATTTGGCTATTTTTTGTTCTTCTAAAAAATTAGTTACATCCTCTTGATTTTATTGAATTACCTTTACTATATACAAGGTTTTCTCTGGAAATATTCTCTGGAAATACGTATGGCTTGAGTGTATTAAATTTATATTCAGTTAAAGTTACAAACAAATAAGTTACTATGACTTCCTTTACCTCTTACCAGCCTTTCTTTCTTCTGATCTAAAGCTTCCTCCTACTGATAATTTTTAGAGTCAATTTTTTATTACAGATTATTTAAAATATTTAGAAAGAAAGCAATCTAAGAACTCTTGTATTTGATGTTTGGAAAAATAAAATAAAAGATATGTTAATAATTTCTCCTTGTCATTTTTAAGTACTATTATTATCACCTTCGAATTAAATGACGCATGTCACACTAATAATGAGATGATTTTCTTCCATCAGAATTGGGATCCTTTACAAATTTGTCTATTTACTTTTCTTTAAATACCATAATCTTTATAGATATTATGCTGTGCAAATAAAAATGACTAATTCAAACCATCGTAAGTTCTCTTTTTATTTAAAATCTGCTCTTATAACACTCCCTTATCGTCCAGGTCGAAATGATGGGCCACAGTGTGTACGACTTCTGCAACCCGTGCGACCACGACGAAATCAAGGCTCTCCTCACCTCGAAGCTCACCCCCAAAGAGTTCGGGGGTGAGGACGAGCAGGAGACGATATCGGCCTTCATTAGGGTGAGGTCGACGCTCAAAAGCAAAGGCAGGGCGGCCAACACGAAATCACCCGCATATCAAGTAAGACACTGGGTTACATCTTAGTTAGTATTTGATCAACTCAGTATTCATTTATTACATATAAATCATGACATCATAAGAGATTCAATGCATCTTTTATTGACACCTACCTCTTTATGCTTCGATGTGATTCTATGTATTATAGTTCCTTTGAAAAAGATACTATTATGTAAGTATAAAGATTTATGATTTGTTTTGATTTGATGTGATTTTAAGTACTCATGTTTGTGTTACAACATTTTATCTAAAAAAAAACTATTTCATTTATGGCTTGATAAAAAGTAAGAGGTAACCTTACATCAGACAAAAACATATATATTTTTACCTAATCCATTCTTCAAATTACATACTTCATACTTAACTTAAATAAACGTAACATTTCAAACCTATCTCAAATCCATTTAATTTAGAAATATTGAATTGGTTGATATCTTTAACAAAGCATATTGTCAGAGTATATGATTTGTACTTGTTACCAAAATGCGATAGTACATTTTTGACCCTTGATGTGACCCTGGATTGTGAATGTTGATATGTTGAGCTTTTAGAAAATATTTTAAACACTTAAAAACTGACCTTAGTGTTACTAAAATGTTTTCTTTTTTTTACATTGATAGAATGAATACCTAAATATTAAGTTATTCTTCCCTTTTTCAAGTATCTAAAAATTAATATGTGTTTAGGTAAATTATATGATTTTACGTGCTGCTCAAATGTTCAGCCGCTTCTTTAAAATAGTTTAAAATGGTTGATGAAAAAATTAACTTATAAATAAAATACAGATTTATTTCGTTACAATGAGGGAAATAAATCAACTATGTATATTTTTATCCAAAATAAAGTAATTTTAAGTATTATTTGAGCTATCTAATTCCTTCTGGTGTCTTAAGCACATTTTTCAAATTAAGAACAAGATACAAAAGGGTATCAATTATATTATCTTTTATCAGATTCTTAGACCTATTTACTAAGCTTCTATCCAACTATCTATTTTTGGAAAGATAAGGATGTCAACATATCAAAGATAAATTCTAAAACAGGTGCTTTTTGAATCAACTTATTTTTTACATACAGATAAAAAGATATAATAAATTGGGATCAAAGAGTTTATTTTGAGATTTATATTACTTTTATCTATTATATGATACCTGGAGTTCTCAACCTAATTGATCAAAACTTTTTCTTATGATATAATGTTTTATCTCATGTAAAATGAATTGATTTCTACAAACAAGTGCTATACAGATGATAAAAAAAGATAATTTGGGTTCAAAGATTTTAAAAAAAGTATTTACTCATTTAGTATAATATATACCTTAATTTTTTTTTTGTACACTACTTAATTAAACAGTTTTCTTGCTTATTTGTACATTACGTCTGAATTATTCTAATGACACTATAAACCTGCTTTCTGTATTAAAACTTCTCAATGTCCATTAAAAATACCTTTAAAAAGATGGTTATTTTAAATCCACTTCTTTTGTACTTAAAGTTGAAAAACATCATTCCTTGAATAATTATACCAATATTTTTTCAGGTGATACATTTTATTGGTCACAAGTTTGATAAACCATCAGTATCTAGCACTGATGATAGTTGTTCAGCTTTTTACCTAGTGTTCATTGGAAGCACTATTCCACACCCAGCACAAATTGATACTCCTTTGGAAAAGGACATCTTTCTTAGTAGACATAGTCCAGATATGAAAATCACGCACATTGACGACAAGTAAGTTCCAATATTTTATGCTGAAGCGTGCACATGACACTTTTTATAACTTCTCACCATACTTTTATGTGAATAAAAGGTCCCATGAATGGAGTTAATTTTATTAAGTTTATCATCTAAACATTAAAAAAAATGTATTTTGAAGTGGTGGCTATTTAGTTTTCTCCTTGTAACTTTTTCCCTCATAATGTGTTAATATAAAGTGCATATTATAAGAAAAAGAAATTAATGAAAATATTAGTTTTTAGCACTACATTAATTAATTTTGTTTTTAAAATGTGTCTGATAAAAGAATAAATAGGTAATCAATTTTTTATTATGCAATGTATAAAAGGAGAATAGGCTTTTACATTAAATTATTCTTAGAAAAAAGAGCTTTAAGGTTAGATAGTTAAATTAAAAACATTATCAAAAGCTATTTTTATTAAATAATAAAGATTTTGATTCTAAATTCTCAATTGATAAAAGCATCTGGGAAATAAACATACACCAATGAATAATATCTTTGAATTTTATTTGTATTGTCTCTTGTATCAAGATAAGAACAAGATATCAACAAATGTATCAAGATAAGGAATTTTTAAAGCTAACCTTATTTTTTTATGTAATGTAGGAGAATGTTTAATCTCAATTATTTGATTCTCTTTAAGCAAATTTATAATTTTGTTAAGGAAATTTCTTCTGGGAAGAAAGTGACATTAGAAATTAGTTTTTCATAATGAATTTAAAATTAAACAATAATCATTTATAAAAAAATTGTTTTCCAAAATAACCAAAATACAAAATATAGTAACTTTCTCTGTAAAGAGATATTTTTTTTTTATTTTAATGGGATAAAATAAGTCTTTAAGATTGTTTAATAAATCTCTGAGTTAATATTTTAGTAAATGTAAATGTTAAAACTAAAACTATTACTTAGTCTTATAAATTCAGTTAAGTTTTTATTTAAAAATTTGTTTTTAATTTATTTTTTAAAAGTTAGTAAGAAGAATTTGTAAAGAAAAAAAAAGAGAATCTGATATTAAATTTCTTTATTCAAAATTTTTCAGATGTACAAGCGTATTAAGAGAAATTATTATTTTTTTATATTTTTTAAATGTTGGTAGAACTTTAGTTGTTGAGGTATTATTTATTTATTTTTACATATTTGAAAAAAAAAATCACTAAAGGTTAACATTTACCCGATATCTGTCTCATTTAAATAGAGGAATCTTTTCAATAAAGAGCAAACTTTCAACATATAAATGTTTTCATTTCATTCAAACAGTTAAATAAAACCAAGTGTGTTAGTAATTATTCGTACTCATGTTGCTTTTTTTTTTTTACTTTTTTACATGCAATAGAAGAATTAAGATGTTTTTTCATGACTTAATAATTTCTATTTCTTAAAAAATATTATATCTAGAAATTATTATATCTTAAAATTGAGAAATGAAATTTTCTTTTCAGGATTTCTGAGTTTTTGGGATACAAAAGTTCAGAACTCATAGGAAATTCTGTGTTTGCCTACCACCATGCCTTAGATGCCCATGAGCTACAGCAGTCTTTCAAAACACGTGAGTACATTTCCTAGCTTCTTGTTGACTGAAAATTAAATGAGAAATATCTCAAAGTTCTTTGATATGATTATAAAACAATCAGAATTGGGTTTTCTTAAATTAAAGACAAAAACACTGGAAAAAAGTGGTTAAATTGCATGTTATCTCATGAGAAACCAAGGAGACGTTTAGAAGAAGAAATAACACCAATGTTGTGTGAGTGTCCTTAAAAAAAGTCCTGAGATGTGATGATTGTTAAGTGTGCTACCACAACATGTCTCTGTAAATTATCTAAAATAATTATGGACAACAGGTTTTTCCCAAGTGTTTTTTCTATGGTGGTTTTAACAAAAGAAGTATATTTTAGAACCATTAAGGTATTTTATTTTCTTAAAAAAATGATAAAAAAGAATTGATTCATTCGTTATTTTCTATTTACAAACTATAATTATCAAGCATTATCGGAAATTTTTTTTAAGGGAAAAATATATGTGTTTTTTTTATCCCAATACCAGCCAAAACATTTTGTATTTATGGAGTCGCTCTCTTGGTCTTCTCGCATTCACTATAGTTTCTAGAGCGACTTAACAGATGGCAGCACGTTCGAGTTGTTAAGGACTTCTCTCTATTTGAGCAGATTACGTGTCTCCCTCTGTTGTGTTTCATTGTAGTTGTAAGGATAACTTCGTATTTTTAAGTTTTCTGAAACAGGTTTAAAATTGAATCCTCAGTTTGAAATGGGAATAAGTTCAAAAACCAAGTTTTGAGAAAATTGAAAAAAGAAAAACTATTATAATTTCCGTTGTATTATCATCAAGTTTGTACTGGAAATTCAGGACCCTATTTAGAATACAAACAATCGTCTAAAAATATATATAAATACTATATTTAAAAATATTTTACAGTTGGAAAAAATTTATGCATTTATTCCTTTTTCAAACTTTTGAAATTTCAGCTGAAAAATCTTATAAAAAACACTTTAATTGGCAGTTAAATTATATTTCTCCTTAGATCACAGCAGAAAAGTGACTAAGGAAGACTAAAGACAAATAAATAAAATAATTATTATGAAACTGAGTCTCATTAAGGCAGTATCAATGTAGTTAAACATTCAATTGATAAAAAAAGGTTAAAACAGTTTTAAATTAAAAGAAACATTTTAAATTAGTTAACAAAAATTAAGAAGGACAACATATAAATTTAAAATTAAATAAAATCTTCAATGACTGGATATTGATTTTGCCAAATTCAAGAGGTTATCTTTACTTTTAGGGGGGTATTAATTTCCCCCCCCCCCTTTCTACTCATGTGTAGAGCTAAACTTGGAGATTTTTTTATGCGCAAAAAAGTCAATTTGCCATATGACTTATTATTCCCTTTTTCAAACTACCGATTCAAATATTATAATTTTTGCAAACTATCGTAATACAATTCTAGAATAAGGCTAAAGTTACCTTGGGTTCTTTTCTAGTGTGAGAAAAAAGTTTGGTTAATTTGGTTAATAAATGTTTTCTTTTTATCACCACCTTGTTGGAAAAATTTTCATAATGTTTCATAAACCAGTATCAAATTATACTGGGCAATAATTCATGTGCGTTTTAAAAATATAAATATTACGTATAGTAAAAAATAAAAAGATAATTAAATTGTACTACATTAAAGATGTACTATATTTAATATTCTCCAACTATATAAAAACTTCGTCTGATGTTATTTTTAAAGAGCAATAATTTTTCAAATTGTTATTCTACTCTCTACATATGTTTGAATTTCCTCTCTTTCCTTTCAAACATAAATTATCCCTACCGTTTTGGAAATTGATTACAAAAATTTTCCCTACAAAGCTCCTCATCCCAAAAACTTTTATTCGCGTTGGAACCTGAGCAATAAAAAGCATATACTGCCCCAAACTATTAATCTTAACAAAGGCATCACCATTTCGCGAGAACAATGCTGGGTTTTATATGACGACGGCAACGGTGATGGCCAGACAATGCTACTCTCTATTTATTCTGAAAGCATTGTTTTTCACACCGAAAGAGAAAGAAAACACATGTTGGGGATGATTTGCGCCACCCGGTGCTCTGGAAGGCCGAATGTTGGCAGATTCGGTTGGCGAACAACTTCATCTTCTGATTGAGTCATGGTTTAAAAATGTTGGAAATTTCAGAGATGAATACTAGTTAATGTCGATTATAACGTTAAATTTTATTATGTGCATTAATTCAATAATTATTTGAAATAAAGTGTACTATGTTCTCTGTAAGTTCTTTCAGCTCAGGAATATTGCTTTTTCTGTGAATTCATAGTTCATGATTTATAATCTATTTTCTCATAATAAATTGTGGCTTGTAGATTATCTCAACACAAAATAATTTCCATTCTTTTTAAAAACGTATAACTTATTGATATTGGATATATTACCTTGAATTGAAGAATCTTTTTAACTTCTTATGTTCCAAACTATGCCATTCATGTAGTAATCGTAATTTAAAGCGCCAACGTGATGATGTAACCCATTAAGCGCCAAAACTCCCTTTTTGGGAACATTTTTAAAATATTTTTTTTTAAAACTAAAACTAATTAAACTCTTACTAAATATTAAACATTTTCTGAACTATTGGGCTATATACTAAACTACGTTTCTATCTACCTTATGAGTGCATTTCGTATTTAAAATCTGGGTTTCTTTTTATCCAAAAAAAAAATTATATCAAAATTTATTGATCAGAATTAAATTTAAAAAACTGAAATATTGCTTAAACTTTCCTGCGTTAAAAATATTTAATTTTTGTAAAAGTTCGTAGCAACACACCAATTTTTTTTAAAAAAAATTTTGGTTGTGGAAGCATTCATTATGAGCTAAAAATTTCGTTGTAGAGTGTAAATTAAGTTGTATTACTGATCTTTAAATTCCTATTACGTATTATCGTCTGGTCTTGCACACAATTTAATAAAAAAATTACATAATTTTCAATTCAACGACCTACATTAAAACCATATAAGCCACGAACTCATCCTTCAGGAATGCATAATCAGAGCGAACTCTCCCCAGTTCGCCATCTGTGTCCCTTCAAGAGGGAGCAAGTTGCTGACTTGGAACTTAGCAGACGTCAGTCCTTGTAAGTGTCGTCGGCTGAAGCAGCAAGACAGTGAATTGAACACCTGCCAATAGCCCGGATCCTTTCCTCCAGTTCTCTGTAGACCGCGTGGCAGAAATGTGTCCAAATAATCCCATAAATCGAATGGTACAGCAGTGGCTGAATCAACAGCAGCGATCTATTTCTGTATAGCAATGAATTCCGCTAGTCATTCAAGGAATTCCTCAGTCTCTGTCGAGAAGACGAAGAGAGATAGATTCGTTATCAGTGTGATGATTTCCGGGTCTAATTGATGATATAATGATGAATCAAGACAATTTACCTCTCAAGGGTGTCGATGTGTAGTGTCTATTTGTTTCATTGTGCAACCTCGGAAACACTGGATGACTGTTACAATCTTTTCTATTCCTTCTGTTAATGAAAGTATTGCAGTCATAATAATAGACGTTGTTTGTATTCTTCAAGTAACTACATAGTTGAGTGCTGAGTCACAGGGCTTTGAACCTGGCAATGTTGAGGAAATGTTTGCCTTATACATTTTCCAATTTGCAGAAGTTTTGCTTCTATGTACTCAATTATAAAAGATACTACTTCTTAATTTCAATTTGGTCTCCAAATGGTCTTTTTTAGAGAGATATTCAATAGGGTTACTCACTTTACAGATGGATGTAACTTTTTACGTACCCTTTATAAGTAATAAAAGTAGTATTCTTCTGTGTATATCCATTACGTTGGTTTATAGGTGTACGTTTTTTCCATGCACTGGAAAAGGGATTTTTGATTACCTATTTTATGAATAAAACAATATTTATCTAAGTTCTCAAGTCATATAAAAATATCCTTCAAATAAGTAGATTGAAATAAGTAATCCCTTTATTGCTGATACTGAATTTATTTATTTATTTCAAAGAAGGTCTGAGCCTTTTTGATCGTTTTTCAATAAATATTTTGTAGACTTGAAACTTGAAATCTTATCAGATTTTTGCATCTTCCTTTTTAATTTATTCTTGTATAATACATGATAACAATGAACTACTAATCCCTATCTTTTTGCGCATTTTTATTTTACCTTATCCAACCTATCCACAGATTAATTTCTTTTCAAAGAAGAAGTAGTTTTCTAGTATCTCATAACTTTGGCAAAACTATACATATACAATTAAGATACCGTTTTACTTGGAGCATCTTCTTTATTCATGAGATAATTTATCATTCCTGCTACTCCGGATTCATTTCTGGAGTTGTCTGAGCATGTAATCATTATCCCTTTTTCTACAACTAGTACTTTTCGGGGCACGGCAATTATCTTACAATTTTGGTTATTTACACCAGTGTCATCTCCTCAAGTGTTATCAAACGTGGAGATCTCCCTGAATTTTCTCCTGTCCGCGTTAGTTGCTTGTGACAGGAACCTATTCCAAGCTCTTTTCTTCGGGTTCCTGGCAAATAACCCAAAGCAGAACCACAGTTCCTTTTCTAACCCAAAGCGAGTGCTTTCTCTGTTAAATTACAGAAAAAAAGCGTTGAAGCCCGATAAGAGCTGCTCCTCCGAGAAACTTGGCTGTGGGAGAAAGCTGTTTATTTTCTCTCTCCTCGTCGACGCTTTCTCCCTCTTGCAAGAAAACAATGCCGTGAAAAAAAAATGCGGCCGGAAGTAGTTCTACGTTTTGCAGAAAAACTTTTCTTTCCAAGAAAGATTGAAAATGTGAGAGTTGTGTGAGGGAATCAAATATGTGTGGTGCGGAATTCGGTTAGAAGGCCTTTATTGGCAGCGCTGGTGATGGGGGAAGATTTTTTTTTAAACAACTTTTCCCTGGATAAAATGGCGAGGCACGCAAGAGGTGTTTTGTTTGTGTTTGTACTCACTTTGCTGGAGAGATGTCGATATTTTTCGAACGTGACAATGATTTCCGATTGGTCTTGTCATTGTGCTGTTTTTCGTTTTTTTGATGGATAAGGCAATTTATGTATATAGTATTTCCGTCATATTGTACAGTCTGTGAGAAACATCGAATATTTTAAATGAAAATTTAAAAAATTCCGTCTTTTCTGATGTTAATATAGTATAGCATAGAAAAGTGTAAAAATATGTTTTCCACATTGTTATTTTAACATAGAGTGAGGCATGCCATAATACAATGCGACATTGTTACATGTTTGTTAGACTCTACAAAAATGTCAAAAATAGCAGGAAATAGGCAGGGATATTAATAAGGCCGGTATCGTATTAGTGGTATTTTTCATTACTTTGGAGAACTGTTATTGAAAATTTTTACCACCCATTTTAACACACGTACGTAAATTAACATACATTTTTTTATCAACTCAGTCCAAAATAAGTTATTACACGCTTTTTGATTTCATTCTGGTTATGGAATTTTAATGTAAAATATTGAATTATTATTCTTTATGATCATATAAAGAATGAATTCGTTGATTTTGAGATTCGGAAGGATGACTGTGAGATTCGGAATATAAAACAAGATATTGTTTTATATTCCGAATCTCACAGTCCTCTCAAGTAGTATCATTTTTCTGGGATAGCTTCTGTGATCACTTAAATTTTTAACTCCCCCGTTTGTTTGTATGATTAAATATAAAGAATCCCTTAACCTTAATAAACCTCTGATATTTTTGTATGCTTAGGTTTTATCTTTTAATTAACTCTAAAGGACTAAAAAAAAGTTGTCCCTTCCTCATATCGAATTCAAGTAATACATGTCATCCTACTCACCTCGCCCCTTTTTTAGTTAATAACTACACAGAAAACAATTTCACTTATATCCCTTGCTATCTGCACCTGCCATTGTCAGAGCCTGCATCCATATTTCATTTCTCGTTGGGGGAAAAAAATCGCTATTTTTTTGCGTTCGAATTTTTTCTTTTTATTACGAGCGAATGGGACGAAAGGGGTCTTGCGGAAAAGCGTCGTGTTTAGTGGAGGGGATAGTAATCCCCTGTGCTCGAGGGGTTGGATTTGAGTACCGAAAAAAGTTAGCAAACGATGCGCATAGTTTTTTTTATTAAACTTGTTGCTTGAGAAGCTTAAAAATATTGCCTGCATTTTGCGGAGTTTATTAAAACATGGCGTATGATAAATTCTGCCATCTAGTTTAAAGGTAATTTTAATTTTATCAAATTGTTCATTTTATAATTATTTATAAATTGCTTGTTATTATTAATTTAATTCATTAATGAATTTTTTGTTGAAACATTTTACATTAGAAATGAAACCCAATTACCAATGCTCTTTTCCTTTTTTTCCTAGCAGGTTCTCAATGACTATTTGATCAGTATGGAATACGTTCTTTTTCATTAGGATTTATTAGTTCTGTCTACCGTAAATTGTAAAGATCAACTGAATATTTATTAGTTTTTAGTTTTGAATATTTTGAGGTACTACATTCATATTTTGTATTTCCCCCACTATCTTTTCAAACTCAGTTCGCATAAATTTGAGATATTAAAGGTTTTGTATAAAAGTTTGCTTATCATCAAACTTTTATACATAAGAGTGTCGAAAGTAACAATTCAGATCGGAATACTTATTTTTGTGTAATTAAATTTGTCTCTTATTTGTGGTTCGTATAAACATAAACATATTAATTTAAACTTTGAAACTTTAATTTTAATTTAAAGCTGATCGGGGGATCAGACAGAACAGAACAGGAGATAAACCTAGACACTTCTCAGGTTGCACTTTCAATATATTCAGATGATTTCATTGAAGAAATTTTCGTTTGGTTAAAAATAAAAATAACTGAAAAGGGGCGACGATCTGAAATATGACTTCTTTTACTATGGAATCTCTGTGAAATCTAGTATTTCAGTATTCAAAACTTGATATTATGAATATAAATCTGCATTTATAAAAAAAAGTCAAAATAATATGCTTATAGAATCATGACATCTTTTCAAATACTTTGCATTCTTACTCTTGCACAACGGATTTATTTTTAGATCTCGGAATATAAACACACATTGAAAATATAACGTATCTTATTCCTCTTGTATTTGATTCTATTCATTCCTATTTGAATAAGCTTTCGAAATCTTAGTCACTTTTTCAAAACAGCTTATAGCAGTTTTAAGTTATAAACTGACATAAATTTCTTCCAACCATTGCATTAAATTTGTTCTTGCATTTCTCGCTTTTATGCATTCCAATTTACCATAGGAAGAAAATTTTTTCCCGACTTTCTAAACATTAGTTTTTATTGGCATTTTATGGGTTTATTTCTGTTCAAAAATAATGGAGGTACTTTTTCTTTATACGTTTGCCTTCTTTGAATCTCGATTCTAAAAGAAACTTCGAAATCTTTTAAGAAACATCGACTCTAATAGATTTACTTCGCAAACATTGACAGAAACCTTTTACTTTCAAATTTAATCAAGCATTTCGTATTTACCGGGTCTTATTGGCGACTTTATCGCTTTTATCTCGTTTTTTTAGGTTCTCCTGTAGTTTTCAGTTCTTAGAAACTTGAATCTCCTTTAAAGTGAACCTGCAATTTAAAGAAGTTACGCCATTTTAAATTTTTTACATGGAAAAAATTAATGTCTGAGTATATTGTTATTCTTCTTTAAACTAAATATAAATAATATTATCAAAGCTTTTTATTATTTGTATATTTTTTTAAAGAGAAAAAACTTTTCTTTGGGTAAAAAAAGTATTTATCATTTCATTGAGAAGCTATCAGTAATTTAAGTGAAATTCTGATTCGAATGCAGATGTATTTCTGGAATCAAAATATGAAATTATGTCTAAAAAACACTTTTTACATTTTCATTAACTAATTCATTCAACACAGAAGTATCATTCATGGTTTAATTTCAAAATTCATTTTGCTCTAAAAGTAAATATACCAACAAACTGTCAAGATTTAAGAAGCTGTATTTTTACATGTATTTTCTTGTGTATTTTTACGTCTTTTTGTGCTTAGAAATTTTTTTTGGAAACTCAGTTAAAGTTGTAAAAACCACCAGTAATTCTAGACCACGAATTTAAAAACTCAGACTCTGAGAAGTATATACCATAGTCTTGGTTTTTTCAAAAGCAATCTTGGATGTTTTGATTATAATATCTTAAAAAATATAAAGAAAATAGAGATATAGGGAGTAGAAATGAGACGACCTTAATAAATGAAGTAAATTGTCCATCCAGTTATTTGAATAGAAAATAGTATATATATTTCCATTATTATCTTTGTAAAGGAATAGTGAAATGATATTAGCTTTATTCAAGAGACACCGGCGAGTTGGCGCCAGTTATAATTTACCCAAAAAGAGAAAGATCGCCATGAGGAGCTAAAACGGAGATGCGCAACTCTTTAATTTATCGATACAGCAGCAAGTATGTTTTCCTTACCCTGGAGGGTTATTGACTTTAAAATCCTAGATTTGTGCGAGTGCATTAAGAGACAGTTGACCCAAATCTCTTATAACTTCGACCCAATCGCAAAGTGGCTGAACTTTGAAGAGCCTTGAGATCTCTCTTTATCACTTTCTCGTTTTTTTTCTTCTCGTTATTAGAAAGAAAGTTATCTGTGTAATCTTGTAATTTGGATTGTACAGGAAGGAGATAGACGCTTGAACTTTGGATGTGTTTATTGTGTTAACGCCGAGTTTTCTGAAATTACTCGAAAATGAAGGTCTTGTTATTTAATAAGATTGATCGTATTATCGTTGTTATGGGATCTCATCTTGGACTAAATTTTTTGTGTTTTTCCTGCTTAGTTTTAGGGGGTTATAAAATTCATTTTTTAATATTGATGTTTTATCATTCAGGGAGTATTTTTGTAATTCAGAATTATTTGGTTAACACAGTAAAATTTTTTTAAAAGGAAGTACGGTAGGCAGAAATATTTTTAACCCCTCTGAGAGCGTATATTTCACTCCTTGAAAATTGGAAATACTCTTTTAAAATCTAGCCAGGAGTATTTTCACTCTTTGAATTCTTCACAAAGGTTTAGCTTAAAAAATGCACCGTGTCCCACTAAGATTTTTTTTTGCAGTGATTCCAATCAATTAGACATTGAAAATACCTATGAAATTTAACTTTTTATGGTAATTTAACTTTATATATCTCCACCCTTGTCTTTGTGAGCTGATATCTACCCTATTGCCCAGGGACGTCTTTTGGGCCATAAAAACGATGGTTATAAAAGTCTAACTTGACCCTTAGAAGACTAAGGAACAGGCTAAACTTTTATGGCCCTCAGCTTGCTTTATCGCCCCGATCTGTTTGTGTGGTTTGAGGGAAAGGAGGGGTTTTCTTTTGTTCGGTAATTGACCACACAAAGAGACCGGGGTCATAAACTAGGGCCATAAAAGTTTAGTCTGATGCTTCTAAAATGCCAAGTCTTTAAGCGTCGAAATGTAGAGTTAATTTTCTTAGGTAAATGGCAGTTCTCTCATTATTGGAATAACGCCTTAACTTCTCTCACTACCACAATCCTTTAAGTATCATTCAATACCGTGGAGTAACATATCCCTTGTCATTTTAACTAACGACCATCTATTGTAATACTTGATAATACATTTAACTTGTTATCCTCCTGGGTTTCATCCCTTCGTTCCTTATCCGATTCTTCATCCATCTTCAATAGAAATAAATTGATACTTGATTACGGCTAGACTGAGCCCTAGACATCTGGCGTCTCATCGTTTTTCCATCTAGTCCTATATCTATGTACTCTGGATCCATCCATCGATTTGGGCCTAATGAATAATTCATCCCGAACGTCTTCCAGTACTGGGTCCTATACCTGTGTTATGGCTGGCCGTTGGCCCTATTGGAGGTAATGATGCGATAGGGTGGATATTTTGGGTTATTTTTTATCGTTTTGCCCAAGAAAAGTGTTGAGAGGAAATAGATGTGGAATAACGGGCGTTAGAAGTTAATGTTTTGGATAAATCTAAGTCCAAAAGCGAATGCATACTGAATATGAAAAGATTGAATGAATGCAGTATGACCTCGATACCTCGAAAACTTTTATGTCTCGAAAACCTTTATATCTCGATAACTTTTATATCTCGAAAAAATATTTTCCTCATTGAATATGAAGTATTTCTTTTTTTTTTCTTTTATTCTTTCTTTTATCTCGTAAACTCGCTATCTCGACATTTTTTCGGGATATGTAGAGTAATTTTGGATAAACTTCTATCCGTAATACGGTGTGTTAAAGTGTTATTTAGTACTGAATGCTTAGGAATGCTGGTTTATGAATGCTTAGTTCATGGGATACTTTTAAGATGACATTAAAGCTTTGATTTTAAAATTTCCACACCTTATACCCCATATACCTTAAAGATTACCTCTAGTATTGACATTGTTTAGAATGATGCTCGGAAATTAGGATGAAATTAAATAATTCAATGGATTTTAGGACTGCTTTATAATTTTTTTTCTTCGTATTATTTAAAAATATTGTATAGGTCCTAGCTAAGTTGGATCTTTAAAAGTTAAAAGTCGCATAGAATAGAGAAGTTAAGTTTTAACATTTTTTCCTCCTGTACTTCCATAGGAAACCTCAAAGAATTGGCGAGATTCTTAAGCTAAGAGCTCTCGCGTCTTTCCTGATGATTTCTTTTTTTTTTTATAACAATGGAAGAGCTATGGAAGGAATCCAAAGATAAACCTATGCTCATAAGTTGGGGTGATAAATGCTTTAGTATCCAGCACCCTTTAATGAGTGTGACAAAGCTGATAGCGAGAGCCACATTCAAAGCCATTAATTCTTTCTCTGTGCGACCTTCTAAACTCGATACTTCAAGTATATCCCCAACAACATCGGCCATGAACGGATACAGAGCGCGATAACTGCTATCGAGAATCAACTACTCTCCAACACACTACACCATTTAGATGGCAATCCCGAAGACAGAAGCGATCGTTTATAATACCGAATTACCGATAGGGACACGCGCGTTTTAATTCGAAACCAAAGCAATGGCAGCGATTAAGACAAAGGAGTTGCTGGTATCTCTCGTCGAGATCTTAATTTTTGCTCTCGCTCGATTAAAAGCGGTTTGTTTGACTGCTGATGCCACCGGAGTCTACCCAAATAAACGCTCCCCCACAAGAAAAAGACGCGAAAGTGAGCCAAGGCCGACTCCCTAGCGTTGCCAAGGAGCATTGTCAGGTAATATAATAAAAGTCAGGTGCCAGAGACATACTTTTATTTTTAAACTTTCTGCTCCAGGAATGGCTCTTGGGGGTCTGAGAGCGAGGCAGGTTCATTTATTAGGGCTCAGTTGTGAACGTGGAAGAGTGTTCAAATTTTAACGGCCCTTGACGGTGAGAAATGCAGGTAAAACGAGATAAGAGAATGAAAATACTCTTCTTGCATAACGCCGCTCTGTTCATAGACGTGTTAAGTTGTTAGCAGTCCATTTGCGGGGAGTTGGACCCCTCCAAGGACTCGGTATCCAACTAATCATCGATGTTGATGACACTTGTTTGGAGTACCAGTGAATGGAGAAATATATCTTATCTATTGTTGTAGACAGGCCCAGTGCGTTGTAAATGGCTGATGTCTGTTTTTTCTTGTACCGACATACGAGGATTGGTCCTTTTGGAACCGTTTAAGTCCTTTGAAGTCAGCAGCAAATTTTTTGGCAGGGTAGTCTTGATAAGCATCCAGTTGTGACATTAATTAAAGGGTATTTTTTATAAGTACTATGTTTTCCATATTAAAAATAAACAAAATTTTGGCAGGATAGTCCGATAGTATCCAGTTTCGACCTTATTTTTCATTAGTATTAAATTTCCATGTTTTTTTTCTATTAAATTATTCGTCTTTCTCGTTAGGAATTCTTAAATTTGTTGATGAACGTACTCTGTTAAAAAATAATTAATCTAGCAGTTTTTAAACCCATGAAATAGCATTATGCAATTGAGGGGGCAAAGTATTGCAAATACGTCATAACTAAGAAAACTATTTTAACCGTTTAACTAATGATGAATCAAAACGTGCACTTAAAAGTTTATCATGTATCCTTGTGAAATAAGACCTATTTAATCTATGTAAGTTATTAAAACAATTGTTTTCTGTGTATTTGTAGCGGCCACCTTAAGTTAAGAATATGGTTTTCAAGTTTTTACACTATTGAATTCAGTCTTGTCTTTGTATTATGGAAATATCCGTGTTTTGTAGAGAATCTCTTTTGAACGACCAAAAAAAATGCGTTGTTAAACCATAATGCATATCTTGTATTACCCCACTGTGTTATTGAGGCTTATTCTTCATACAAATCGAAACCCAACTATTTTATGCAAAAATATTGATGCATTATTCTATTTTAAATCAACATTCTTAGGGGCTTATTCTAAATATATTTGTTTTATCTCCAGCCAAACTGAAATGATCCCGCTATTCTCTTACATTAGAAATTTCTCGGACTTGATATTGGTTTCTGAGCTGTTTTCTTTCTTCTCTGAAGCATTTACCTTATCGATCATTTTACCAAGATCAATATTTACACACAGCCTAGTAAAACCTGTCATACTTTTTCCTCTTGTAAAATAACATTCTAAAATGTGAGAGAAGTTTCTATTTCAGTATTTATATGGAAGAATATTACAGAAAAACCTTATTTTTCGTTGCTGCGCTGGAGCGTAAATCAATACCCCCAGGACTCGAGGGTACTGTAGGGGAAATAGGGTTTTCGTTTTTTAATAGAATTTCTGTTGTAGTTATAAGAATACTAACTTTCTGATAAAATCGCAAATCTTCTATGTTAAGTAGTTTTCTTCTTTTTTTAATTAGTTCTGGTTTGTAGCTGTATGTCTTTATGTAACCTTCTAACAATTACCTTACTAGCATAAAGCTATTAAAATCTTTCTGTTAAACATTGTTCATGTGACCTTTCCTTGGCTAAGACTATGCTATTTGGCTATTTTTTCACATTTTGAAAATAAGTTATTGAGGAAGGAATATTATTCATTATTTTTTATACGTGAAAAGGTATGAACAAGTATTATCAATCCACCTTGATTACATGAAAAACAAAAACATCTCGTATTTTAAAATTTTGTTCTTTTTAAATATGTATTTTAATTGACTATCTATTTTGAAACTAAATAAATTACTCATAATCAATGTTGAATAACTTAATTTCTACCTCCAGAATTTTATTTTATATTTCTCAAGACTAATTTTTTAAAATCTCAGTCATGGATAAAACAGAATAAATTATTCGTGTTACTTATCAACTCAATTATATTTTAATCCACCAAAAAATACTTTATAAGAATCTAATTACCTTCTTTGAAAAGAATATTTTCATTTCTCGCGATTATTTCCAAGTTCACGATTAAGATTTTAGAAACCGCTCCATCCCCAATTAAAAAAGATTGAAGATAAAGCTAACTAGATTACTCAATCACCACCTGTTAAGACCCCGCTGGCCTTCATCCAAGGCATTGTCTAACAGACCTCAGAAATTCGCATAGCACTTAATTACACTCGTGGAGCTACAACAAAAAGATGTTCTTTTGGTGGTCCTTTGAATGTGGGGTATTGTATCAGGCACTTACCATTCCATTGTAATTTAATGTGGATTTAGGGTGGAATTATATATTTTTTGTCATTTGATAGTTAATTAGACTTAGCAGGAAAAAATTCCTCTGACATTCGGGTATTGTGTATGATCTACTTAGCATTCTATTGTCCTTTCCTGTAAAAAAACGTTTTTCTTTGGGTTTATTTTTTTGAGCTGTGTGGGTATTCATTCAAGAATCAGTTACTCTGGGAGAAAAATTACTCTGTTTGGATACGGTGGATGGTTTCATTTATTTTGTACCGGGAAAAATTGAGACTTTTTGCTTGTCACTGCTCGTTTTGAAAGCAATCAGAAGTTTTTGTGTTTACTGAAAGTATCTCTTTTTATTTTAACTTACTTTTAAAAGTATCTTTGCTGGTTATTTTGGTGGTTACATACTACCAAATTAAACGAAAGAAAATAATATTACGGTTAACTCGTTAATTCCTCTGAGAGCTTGGAGTGGTTTTTAGATCACATGCGATTAGCGAGCATGCTTGGTTTAGTGTAAGCTTCTCCCTTCAGCTTTTCGGTCTGCATTTCATCTATTGGGTTTTAAGGTTAAGTATCCGCTACTTATTTGGCTTCATCCTTTACTTTTTTATGGTATCTCATCACTCATGCAAGGACTAAACTGGAGAAATAAACAATGGTTGCCACATTCCTAGTTTTTGGTATAGTCTGCTTGGATAGATAATTGCTAGATTAATAAATGATGACAAAATGAAAAGAAAGAGTTGAAACTAAGGCAAATGTTGCTTTAATTAATATAAATTCAACATCATAAATTTATCATCACGTTAATTGCAATAAACATAGATGGCCATTTATAACACTGGACATCGCTGGAGTGACTAATATATTGTCAAAAACACTAGCTACAAGGTTTCCATAAAATCCTCTAAGATTATAAAACATATTATTTTATAGTAGTTGACTGTCAAATTTTTTGAAATAAAGTAGATTTTTTCAAATATTAATATTATAAGGAATATTTTTACTTCCTTCTGGTTGGCTCTTGGTAATCAATCATTAGCTCTCAAGGTATGCGTGCAGGAATTTTTCTACAATTTTTCATTCAGGTGTGAAGGTTGTCGAGGCTAATTTTTAAATTGCCTTTACCAGAAAGTGTCACATTTCACTCCATTAAAACTAAAAAAAAAAAAATCTGTTTAATTACCAAACGATGACTGGGCTCTTTCTTTTTGATTCGAAGGTGGCTCGGCCACAAAGAAGAGGAGGAGTCACCCCCTTGATGGATGAGATCTTCCAGGAATTTCTTCGGCTACGTTGGCAACAGGGGAGATGTGTATAATTAAATCCACCTCCCCTTTACGAAATGCAAGTTCTTTCCTTCTTTGCGTCTGCTTTCTCTTCCTTCTTTTTTAGGCATTGTTGGGCCTTTCTCGTGGGCTTGAATCGTTTTGTTCTAGAATGATATGGGGACTCTTCTGCCTCATAGATCACTCTGGAATGGCTTTCCACTTGGATTGGATGGGGTTTTTTGTATCTTCCTGATGCTCCTGACAGTTTATAATTAGGGAATGAATTTAAATTGGGGGTGGGATACTTTTATTTATGCGTAGCTGGAGGTTGTAGTTTTATTCTTTTAAAGTTACCGTTTCTTTAATTTAACTTTGGAATAATTTTTGATTAATCTGTAAGTTTTTATGATGCTTAATGTCAAGTGCAGTTCTAAGACTAAATATTATGTGTCTGAAGAGGATAATAGCTCTCTTACTTCTACTTTTATGCAATTTTCCTCTATATTTTATGTCAAAGAATGGCCATTGACATAAAGTACAAACCTAAAATACGTTTTTGTAGAATCTACAATTTAGATTGTTTCACCTCCGTGGCTTCGGCCCACAGGTGCCCACTGGGTAACGCAAAGTAAGTACTGCTTCGGCATGACATGGGTTGATGGACTATTGTTACAGCCGTAACGGTTCAATTTAGATTCTTTGAAAAACCTTCTTGTGAAATTACATTAATTTAATGATGTAATACCGTATTTTGGGTCAAACTTATGGTATTTGCTTATTACGTTAATAATTTAAGCTTAAATGTTACCTATGAAATGAAAAAAATCAGGTAAATATTACTCAAAACCCTATTTAACGAATAATAATTATTAATAATGATTATTGGTTTCAACAGGATCATTTTACCTGTTGAAAAGAACATAATTTATTCTGTAATATTTTTACACTGAAGTTTATGCTATTATGAATATTCTTTTAGATGACTTAAAGCGTTTACCATCAATTACAGTTAATGTAATTTTTCTTATGAAAATTAGATGAATGATATGCATATGAATATTAGATGAATGTAATTTATACGAATATTACATGAATGTAATTTATGTGAACATTAGATTAATATCATATGTAATTTGTATGAATATTAGATGAATGAATTAGATATGAATATTAGATAAATTGAATTGGATATGAATATGACATGATTGAACTGAATATTTTATTCATCATGAAATATGATGAACGAAATCTCAATTGAAAACAAATATTCCTTGCGACAATTATATCAGAAAAGATATAATGTTGAATATGGCACTTGATACTATCGTCGTACATAAATTATAAGATTTTGTACTGAAAGTTGATCTTTTTTTAAATCACGAGGTAAAAAAAATGGCGTCCAATTGTTTTCTCGTTAAAGAAAGTCAACTTTCACCCCTTTCCCCTTTAAAATTCAAAGCGCTTTTCTCCCCTCACCAAATTTGCGAAACAAATGGGGTCAAGCCGATTTGTTTTGTTAGTCCTCCTCCATCATCATTAGCTGGAGATGAAATCACGGTCAGGAAATCCACTTACTCCCGCTGACACCGCTTTTGAAATTCAATTATCGAAAGTCGCGACTCGGCCGGCTCACAGGAGCGGAGAAAAAACCTCTGTGCCCCGAAAAAGAAAGTTTCTTGTTGTGAGAAAAGACTTTTTTGCTCGCAGGGAAATATTTTCATCACGGTGTTGGAAATTTTCGTCCCGATATAAATTGGATTTTCTCCAATTACCCTTTTGTCGATACTGCTAATGTTTTTCCGAATTTTTTTGTTGGTTTTGTTCAAAAGCAATTTTAAGGTTCGATAAATGTATCATTGGATAGTTAGTTTGAATTAGACACCAAAAATATCGTATATTGTACCAATTGTGGTTGAATCCAACTCAATTTGTGGTCGAAATATTCATAAATTTGAAGCATTTTTAGAGTGGGGTAAATAATATCTAATAAAAAGGCCTAAAGTTTTACTTTTTTATAGAAAAAATATCTACTGAAACTTTTTTTGAAAATAGTTTGCATAATGTATGGGGATTTCTCTAAAGAAACTTAATTTTCCCTGCAAAAGATAATCATGACTTGTGTGATAATATGTCACCATAGCCAATACATGAAAGAGAATAAATACCATATACCTCTTTTCTTTTGACAAACGAAACAGTTCTAGTTTTTGCCCTGCAACACCTTCTTATATCATTGGTGTTGATTGGTTTTGGTATAAACCATCTTTATTCTATGCAAATTAGCATTTCAATATGTAAGGAACCTTTCTAAATGTGCTTTTAGTGATATATGTCCTTTTTTTTAACTTAGTAGATCTGTTGGGTGTATGGAACAGTTATTAATCAAAGAGTCAATTAATATTAAAATTCCTTCTACCTACATGTTTTTCATTCACTAATGACTCTAAGTTGCATCATGTTTCTCCAAGTTCTGTTTCATCCTTCCGAATCATTGTAGTGTCAGAATGCTACAACAGCATCTTGTTACTGATTTATAAGTGTCTGTGCAATAATCCATGAGGAAAGTCAGTGGTTTCCCAACTCCTCCCTTCCCAAAACGATTGAAAGCCCCGTTCATCCTACCTGAGAGCATGCAAATTTAGCACTCATTCCTCTTCTTGCAGCGAATTTTTGGGAGCAGCCTTCGAAATCGTTCTGGCAGCCACCATTACTTTGGCCCGCTCGAAGGGTGGTGTCAGGCACACCTGCCCCCGTCTTTCCACGGGTGTCGACAGCGATTAATTAAGAGCTTTTGTGTTTGTGCTCGTATTTTTTTTTTTTTTTTTTTTTTGGAACTAGTAATTGTTACAAACGCGTTTTCAGTTGCCTCGTGTGATTTTTGTTCTAGTTTTGTTAAGTTGGGGTTTGTCTGGAAATTGTGTCTGAGAGAGACGGCACAGAATGTGGTGAGAACAGATCTGGTTATATGTTATGACTCCTCAGGATTAAGGAGAAACTGGAGTAATTTTTCATAAAAAAAAGAGGTTTATGTTTTTTACTCTTTGAAGTGTAGAATTAAATTCAGTCCAGAAAATTATTGGGTACTCTTTTAACTTAATTTTTTAACGAAAAAAATTTACTTCGTTTCTGTTAATAAAATTATAGCCCTTTTGTGTTTTACGGGTTGTTAACTAAACAATTTCTTGTCTCAGATGTTTGGCAACCATTCAGAATCTTTTTACAACATTCCTGCATATCCGTGCTTCTCTACAGCCAGAAATGTAGATATGTTGGAAATCAAGGTAGAAATTGAAGAGTTCATGGGACAGTCAAAGTGACCCTTTATTGCTCTTTTATAGTACCCTCCAACTTTTTCTGTCTTTTCCTCCATCTCCAGTATATAGTAGTCTATGCATTTAAAATCAAATTAATAGTTGGAACTCTTGAAAAAAATTAGAAATTGTACACGATTTTAATAGTTAAACAATTTCATTTCCTGTATCCAATTTATTTGAAATAGCAATGTTATGTATTCATATATTCATTACACTTTTCTCGATACTTAAATTTAAAATTACTAAACTAAATCCCTCACACTGGTCACTAGATGGGCAAATCCTTGACCGGATACCATGTTGCCAAAATGTACTCCTCAATTTATACAAAATCCCTAACTTCACCAGACGTGGTGTCGTGTGCTTTCTAGCTATAAAGCTTAAATTTAGCAAGCCACGTTCGAGTTACTCCCCCTAAACCCGTTGAAATCCGGCTCAAGCGGAAAAAAAAGAGAAGAGCAGAGACAGGCTGGCACTCAAACAGTTAGGTCTCGCTAATTGTTTTTGTGTTCGAAATGACGCGTGACTTCTTAACTATTCCTAGGGTTAGTTACGCAAACTTTTTGTGCTTGGGGGGGGGGATTGTGCTGCGTGGATACAATCTTTGATGATTTAGAGGGGGTGATCTCTTTTGTTTTCTGACGAGAACAAGGGTGTGAAAGGTGTGTTTTTTTTGTGGTGTTTCTGTGTGCTGTTGTTGTGATTTATGCAAAGTTTGTGGTTTTGTGTTTCGAGAATAATTAGTGTGCTCTCGTCTGCCAGATCTTGATTAGATTGATTGGTTTTTAACGTGTGAACAGGGTGATTTGTAAAGTTCTGTTTAAAAGAGATTTAAAAAAGACATGTATCAATCAATCTACTTTTGACTTATATATTTGAAAATAATTTTAGATTTATCGAACCAGATTTGAAGCGTTAGAAATCACAAATAGTGAACAAAATTTAAAGTCATGAAACTAAAAAAATCCTATTTGGGAGTTCTTGAGCTTTAAAGCAGGATCTTTTAATATCATATGGACCATTTATAAAACTTTTAATTAATACCAACCTATTTACCAATCAATATTTACCAGTCAATCAACACTTAACTGAACATCCTTTTACAATTGGAGTTTTTGAGATCTGTGCATTGTAATTGGTAAAACCAGAGTTAAATAATGAAAACTACGAGAGTCGCTTTGACCTGGGCACCTGACATAAAACGAAAGAGAGGAAAATAATGAAAATTAAATGAAATCTCGTTCAACTGACATTCATTTGTATAAATGACCTCATATGCAGGTCAAGTTACTATCGTCTAATTATTTTATAAAATATGTACCAACAGAAAGTGCAATATCCTTTCGACAATCATTGGCTATCTTAAAAAATATTATCCCTTTTTTTCATTAAAATATTTATATTTATTGAAACTAAAATTGTGGAGAAGGGTATGTCTAAGTAGCCACTTCCACTGACGGATTATGTGAAAAGTTATTTCGCTTCCCAGGGCTGTCGACGCGTCTGTTTAGCTTCCAGTTCCGTGAAGGAAATTGGAGTCCATTGTTCTTTCTTACACCTGATTTATTCTCTCGCTGTTTTTCAGCAGACAGTTTATAGTAGCTCTTGATTAGTCCTTGGCACTGACAGTGAGGAGTATAAACGAACGTATCAAATATTGTAAGGTTTTTGCGTCTTTTTATCCGAAACCTTTTGGGAAGAACAAGATTTACGTTTAATGTAAGACTGAATTTATATTATAAATAGGGATAAATGCTCTCTTTAAAATTGCTTATAAATTTATGCCTTAACTTTAGTTTTAATAGTTGATACTTATTGGCATTTTGTAGTTCTTGACTTGCTTTTTATAAGATTCTTTCAATATTGATACATTTAAGAGAACTTGATTGGTTGAAGACGCCTATTTCTTCATTTAGTCCTTTATTTATTTTTGCTCGCATCATTGAAATATTTTTTCTCGTTAGAATTTAAGAAGGAGCTTTAAATGTAGTCTTTGTCTTGTGATTTAACGTATATCTTCTATGTCTGATAAAAAAGAAAACCTGTTTTCGAGTTATCATCAAAACAATAATTTGGAGTTTCTATTCTTGGTTTCCACGATATTCTAAGTTTTTCTCTGGCTATCACATGTCCTTTCCTTCTCGGATGCCAAAGAAAACTCCTCGTTTCTGCTGTTTTCGATTTATTTTCCTATTTTCTGCTATTTGAAGTTTGAGTCTGAACCAACATTGTTCCATTCTTACTTCAATGCAGGCTGTCTTCTAAAATAATGCCATCACAAGCTTGCTTCCTGAGGACGCTTCTTTTAAATACACCCTAAAACTGAAACAAGGTCTGGAAATTGAATGAATTATGAGGTAAAAATCAAAAACTCAATCAAGGATGTTTTTGTTCAGTGACTAGAGGTTGATTAGTTGAAAGAGTCATCAGCAAAGAAAAGTTTCAATGCGATTTAAAGACTTATTTCAATGCATATGGTCCAGCGTCGGGATAGCCACTCGGCCTGGACACAAGCTAAGTAATTAGCACCCCAGGCCCAAAGGCTAAGGAAACGGAGATGGGCACCGCCTGATGGGCCACTAGGCCCGGGGCAGAATATTGATTTGATTTTTCAATGCATATATTTGCCACCAGGTCAATAACTCCAACCTGCTGCAATTTTGGAGCGTCTAACAGCCTCCTTGGTCAAAGAGGGATTGCAGTTTTGCAATTTTGAGTATCTGAAAAAAAGCCTTTCGACAAACTTTTAATCCAATTTTTTTTTTCGACATTAGGAAACCAGATTTGATGTTTATCATTTCTATGAGTTAAAGGTGAAGAAATGGAAGGTGTTCATTTGTAACCCCGATAACCAGTTGAAATATTTTCTTAGTTTTCCCGCTATGGAGTCAATTGCTTGTAGTCAGTCCATCATTCAAACGCCAGTATCAAAATAATTTTAAAATTATTTCCAGATTTTTTATCAGGAACTAAATTTGAAAACATCCCTTGCAATTTATCCAATAGATTTTAGCATTTCATAGCTTCAAACTTCACAGAGAGATCCTCCGGACCACACACAGCCTTGTCCAAAACTTTAAAAAAAGGTCTGTGGAAGACATCTCGTCTAGCATTTCTCAAATGTTGAACCTGCTCCTGTCATGTGCGAGGCGCCCTCAGGTAAAACAATATCCCCAAAAGAGACACAGAACCTTAACACTTCACACTCCGCGATTCCGAAAAGAACTCTGGCGGATGCGTGTTTCGAAACCGAACACTCGTTCGGAGCGATCCAGAAACAAAAGCGGGCGTCGCTGCCAACAGCAGGCTGAGAAATATGTGCTGGCTCCTCAGGAAAAACCTTTTTCACTGGCTCTCTTCATAATTCCGACTCAGCAACAATGTTCGTGTTGGTGGTGGTGGTAATATCTTTTTATTCCTTCCGCGCTGGCAACGGAGGAGAATGAATGCAAGCGTAGAGATGGAGAAGCTATCGGCTGCGACCCTGCGTGGCAAACATTGAAAAATGACAAGAAGAAAAATTTAACAAGGGAAAGTCCATTGAGATGTGAGGATTTCAAGGTGGGGAATACAACTCTTTTTCGAGGGAAAAACTTTTTTTTACTTGTGATATTCGAAAATATCACACAGAATCCAAATGAAATCGCATACTTTCCAGAGAAAAATAAATAAGTATTCTTATAAATTCCCCTGGAGGTGTTAAGAGGTACAGTACAACAAGCGCTCAATTAATACTAATTAGAATATTTTAGCTATGGATTGAATTCAAAATTTCCTTAAGGCATCTGCCTCAGTAGAGTTGGTTTTCAGTTATTTTAGAACATAGTTGTGCATTAAACGTTCTGCTTTTTTCTGTAATGAATTTTTTTACTTAATTTAAATTAATGTTTACATTAGATTAGAATATATAGAAAAAATCAGTATTTTAATTATCTATACAAGGAAATGAAGTCAGATAATGACGACTTCCTCGCATCTTCTTGTCTATTTTAGTGAATGGCTTTTTTTTGTATATGAAGCCTTGATAGAAGAATGTACTCACCTGGCCAGTTTTCATCTAATGCAGGTTCTTTTATTTATTCAATTTTTATTAACTCAACTGAACCCAAAGAACAAACTAACCTTCCAAAAAGCAATCGTTCACCAAGAAAGTAATTAGATCCCAGGTGACTATGTGAACTCTTGTAATTGTGTTCTTTTTTTATTTACAGTTTAATAAAATAAGAAAAAATAGGTAGCGAATGTTGGCACCTTATCTTCCATAGGGATAAAGTTCCTTGATCCCTCTATTCCTCCTAGCTCTATGAATGCAAGCGAGTGCGAGTGACATGCATGGAGGATGAATAAAAAAAAAACTCTTGCCGTTCTTTTATTTACGGAGTCGGTCGCGGAAAGTCGCTTTTTCGGCATTGTTCGCAAGAGGTATCTTCTGCGATTTGAGATGTCCCCCTCGTTAAGTGCGGGTGGCTCGGACGCGGAACGGTTCTTTGGACCTTTTTTATGGGTCGCGAGGTTTTCACTTTTCAAAACTGTGTGAACCACCAGCCAGATAAGCATGACGTTTTACGGTGCGGGTTGGCTCGTAAAACGGAGTAGTGGTAGTTTTTAGGTGCCCTTTGACACATATTGTTGTGTGCGTATGCATACCGTTACTGCTTACTTCCTTGAAGAAAATGATAGTTGTTTATGTTCGTTTAATGTCAGGTAGTGAAAATATTTTTGAGGTGAACTCAGAATGTAGAGAAATTTTGGTTGTTATTGAGAATATTATCGGTAAATTACATTTATTTTCTATAACCGAGTAACGGTTCTCTAAAACGGGTTTCAACTGTACATCTTGGTATTGAATATATATCAGACGTAATTTTTTTTATTTCTTCTTACTGTACATTAACAAGTTTTAGTAGGATATTTAAAACAGGGTTTCCATATTCTGTTAAAATAAACATTTAGGGAATTATTAGGGAAAATGGCTTCTATTCCCTAAAATTGTAAAATATAATGCTGATCAATTCTAATCTACCATCGCATTTGACACTTAGAAATCATTAATCAAGAAATATCCAAAAATTTCCATTAATAGCTAATGTTTCAATCTGAAATTTAATTTTAAAATCAGAAACGCACGGTTCTTGTTTATTTGATGTGTCTCAACGATTTTAAATGAAGAATCCCAAATCTTTTAACGCACACGGGGATTCCCGTTAATTACTCCCAACTCCATCGACGAAAAGTTAATGAAATCCCAATAAAGCCATCGTTACTCCACTGCCCTATTTCCCCCATAGAGGTTAATGCGGTTTACCACTTTGTTGCCCAAACGAAGAAACCTCATTCCACATGCAGACGACTTCTACAATTCTGAGACAATTCCGTCCTCCCCGAATATAGAACAACCCGATCCCCACACCCTCCGCAGGCGGCGATTTATAATTCACTCGCTTCACTTTACTTCGACATTCATGGCTCTTTTCGTCCCATTGAAATTCTCTAAGCGACCCCTCCTTTCGAGAAGTTTGCACAATGCTGACTTCCACCCCCAGGTGCAGACGAGAATTTGAATGGGGCGCAATGGAATGGAGATTGAGGGCCCTAACGAGCTGGCATCGAGAGTATTTTTTGATGGGTGTGCGTGTACAAAAGAATCTTCGTAATTTGCCCGGAAAGAGGTCTTTCTCCGTTGGAGATTTCTAAAGAATTCGCTTCTCTGAGGAAATGATCATCCAGTAGTAGTTCTAAATCATTTGAACATCGCTTTCCGTTTGTTTAGTCGAGCTTTAAAACAATAGAGTTTTTATGGTTGTTGGGGAAATGCTTTAGGAAAGTTATTTATTGTCTACGGATATGTCTTAAATCATTTCGGGAAATTATTCGTCGTCTTCGTGATTTTATATTTTTATTTTGCGATAAGTAATGATAATTACTTTTTATTGGGGCGTTCAAATATTACGTAAGCACCTAAGGTGGGGGAGGGGGTTTTCTCTTTGCTTATTTTTCCTGACAAGGGGGGAGAGGGGTATGAGTGATGCTTACGTAAAATGTTACAAACACTGCATTTTCGAAAATCTCTTGTTTCTTGCATAAATAATTTCAAAATTAAACCAAAAAGAAATTTTACAAGGAAAAAATTTTTTAAAGCATTTTTCACATTTAAAGTTTTAACGATAGGAATTTCAGAAATCTAAGCATTAATAAAGATTTTGTACAAAAAATCAAACTGGGCAGTTTTCTTACGTAATTATGAGAGGGGGTTTGCGGTTTGCTTATCTTTGTTGACATGGGGGAGGGGGATTAAAAAATGACCAAAAACAGATTTATGTACTTTTTGAACGGCCCCTATTTCAATTAAAAATTAGAATACTTTAAAACAATATTATTGTTTAATAACATTTAACTTTTTTGCAATTAAAATTGTTTTTATTTTAAATATGAATATTGTCATTATTTAACTCGTAACCAGCAAATGTTTAACTCATATGAATACGACTTCATAACTTACTTATAATCTAATATTGAAATAGCTTTTTTTAAAAAGAAAATAATTCTTCTGATGAATACTATTAAAAGCTATTATTAGTTTAATTAACTTTATTTTAGAACATCATAAATTCTCAAAAATAAATCACATTTCTTTTCTTCATATATGTTAAGAAAATATCAGCTAAGTCTTCTTAACTTAGATTTTCCACTTGCAGCATTATTTTGAACATTATAAAAGACAAATATAATTTTATTTAAAATCTCTTTTCAAATTAAACAATGGATTAACCTATATTTACAAAATTTATACCAATATCATTATTGCACAGCTTTGTTCTCTCTATATCTTTCTAACCAATATATAACCTTTGAAGGGCCACACCTATGTTGATTATCTTCATTGCAAGTTAATGAACTAAGTATTCTTGTGTGAGAAACAACCCAACATTGTACATTAAAATAAGTGACAGACGCCTTTGTCTGTAACAAAACTTCCAGCATCTTTTACCATAACTTGTTTATGAGACTTAAGTTTTTTATTAAACCCCATTATTTCTCTCGTCTTCTTTATGATGGTTTCTATGGAAACGGCCATTATTAAAGTTTCTTAAGACATAGAAATATCACTTTTCAGTCTGGCTTTAATTGTTTTAGTCTGGGTTTTACTTTTCTTCCTTCTTTTTCTTTGCTTGGAAACGCCATGATATTGTTATTTGTGTTTTCAAAGAAACACTACTTCGTCATAAATCGTTGTTTCGCTTTAAACCCTAAATTAAAATGTCGTTTTGATAAAAGATTTTATGTTTCACTCCTAACTATCCAATATTTGTCCTAAAATAACCTAATTTTTTATCTTGGTTTCAAATTCGTTTACTGAGTGCCTTTTACAAGAAATTCAGTTAAATTAAAGATTGATTTATTTTGCATTCTATAATTAAATTTGTACAAATCCGCTGTTAATAAACTCGACTGGAATGATTTATCATAAAATCTTTCTTATCTTATCCATTATACTGTGACTAGTGGGTTTTTTGTCGCATTACAAATTTATTTGGTCCAAAAATATTGTTCATATTTTTTAATATATTCTTAACTTAAACTAAGTTATATTACAAAATAAGGGCAATATTTATTTAGATTTCTATTTTTACCTTTTTCCTATTTTTATATTGCTTTTTTCCATTTAACCTATTTAATATTATCTTTACTTATTTCTATTCGGGTTTTATTTTGATCTATTTATTGGCTCCTTATTCCCCTTATAAGTAAGTTTTCTAGCTGTTCAAAGCTCTCTTTAGAAACCACAACAGGTTGGTTCAGGTTTTGGTTATTTGTTAACATTTGCAATATACAGTCGAAGTTGTGCCGTAGCAGGGCAGTCTACTTTATCCTATCGCTGTAGGAAATTGTATTACATGTTGAACTACTCATTTGATTGAGTGTAGAATGCAGATAGAAGTTTTTTGAAATTTTGTTTGACTTAAACCCTTAATTTTTTTACATTAATTTTTGCATGGCACCACTCAGAAACTAATAAGGTTAAAGGTCAACCCACATCATTTCTTCATTGTCCCCTCCATATAGTTCCCCCATAAATCACCTCCAGTTAGGTCCCGTCTTATTAATGAACCGGAAGTGCGGTAAGATTTTAAATTTATATCTGTGGCATTGTTCAATTTGGGTTCCGCGAACGGCAACCAATCACGCTCGGGAACAACGGCTGTCCGTAGCAGTTTCGCGCCGTTTTGTTTAATGGCGAATCAGGAGCGTGAGAACGACGTCAATTACGTGGAGAGTTATGGCTCTCTAATTTGTGCTCTTTTCCTCGCTCGAGTTTCGTTAATACTCGGATAATTCGCGGATCTCATCTTGAGAGGGTGTTGGGTTATCCGCACGTGGCTGCTTGGCAATTATGATCTAAAGTTTCTGATTTGGGTAAACGGTTTGGTTGAGCGTTGGGAAAGATCAGAAGTTTTGGGAGTTTTCTGTGTTGTTTTCTAGTTGTTAGTGTTAGGGATTTTATCGATATATAGCATTTTCAATCACATGACTCAGACCTAACAACGGCCTTAGCAACAGAAATGATACAGTTTTTTGCCCTACAGATGAGGGGTTAACAGTTACAGAAAATGACTGGCCGTGGAATTCTTCTATTGGAGTATTTGCAATCACGTGACCCTATACTTAAAAACCGCCTTAGCAACATATACCTCGTTACCTAGCAACCGCCTTAGCAACAGTTAAAAGCCCTACAAAGGTTAACAGTTAAAAGAAATTAGCTGGTCGTGACGTCACCTGAAAACACTCTATATTTCTTATCCTGGTTTAAATGGTAACCTTGAACTCCCAAACCGAAGAAAAATTGTGTTTTTAAGTTTTGAATATTTTCTTATTAAATATTCAAGTAGAAATTCTGATACGGCTTACCCTAATATGGAGAATACCTTAAATCTTGAATAATAACAATTGCAAAAATTAGGTATACTATCTTTCAATTTTTTCTACTTTAAATCACTCGTTTAATAAAATACAAATGAAAATTAAATTTAGAGACGTTTTTTTTTTTAATTACATAAAACATTATAAGCTTTATAGTTATATTATGAAACATCTTTTAGCATCGATGCAAATTCTAGTAAGTAATTTCCACAAATTGCTTCTTATTTGATTTTCAAGGGTTTTAAAATCATTTTCCAATTACCATCTGACAGTTAGATATCAGCCGAATTATTACTGTCTATCAAATCTTCATCAGTACCTCAGTGGATCGTGTAGGGTTACACTTCGTTCTGCCACCTATTTAGTGTTAGTTGATATCAACTACAACTGTGTAAAAATCGATGAATTTAGCCACAAAAGTATTTTTGTCCACGGTATCGCTCGCATAACCTACCTCTTTGTCGTACATCCAAAAAAAAATTACGATACACTAAGCGGTGCATGAAGCGAGCTGTGCCAAAAAACGAGAGGACCGGCAAGAGATGAAAATAAGAATGGAGGAGTTGACTTAATACAAGACTGATGGAGATCGATCCACGGAGTGTCCTCCAAGCTCCATGCTCATCTCGTCTTACTTTAGAACTCTGGAATATACAATGAAGAGCTCTTATGGTGGATGGATCATGCATGGAAATGAAAGGGGGACGTGGGTTGCTGGGTTTGTTCTAGAACTAATGGGGGCTAAGTGCTTTTTGGGACGTTGCTAACAGCTTTGGAGGGATGGTGGCTTGTTAGATGTATAGGGTATTGAGTTTTATGCTGATGGTTAGGTTGTTGTACTTTGTTGTATTTTTATTCAGTAGACATTGCTGAGTCTGGTGTCTTCATAGTCTTGGTGCGCTTGAACTCGTGATATTTCGATTGTGTCGATGTAGTTTTACTAACAGGAATAGGATACGATACGTATCTTTTGGCAAATGAATATTGTTACTTTATGTGTCTTTTTACTACAAAATTAAATTCGTGACGTAAAAATGTAGTTTAAAGTTCATTTTTAATGATTTCTTAAATTCATATATTATGATACGTAAGAAGTTGAAAATACGCTTACAGATATTTTGCGTATTTTTTTAACTATAATTATACTTTTTGAGTTTATCTGCTTAACATGTAGTCTATTCAATAGTCAATGTTAAATTATTGTCGATATGAAATTTAAAATAAAGAGTATTTTTATCCGATTAATTTGCACTCTAAACAATTTTTTTAATATTAAGGAAACATTTTTGAACAGTTAAACACACCACATATCAAACATAGAGATATCGTCAAATAATGTTTTTAAAATTTTATTTGAATATCATTATTTTTATAGTTTAACATTTTCAAGTTGTTATTATTAAGAGTTTAACTTGACTCAATGGTTTCAGAACTCTATAGAGCATTCGCACATGACGTCACTTGGAGGACAAAAACAACGTTGCTAAGGCTGTTGTTAGGGGCGGGAACTAGAAGTATCCAATTGCAGCATTCGCACATGATGTCACTGGCGGGCAAAAACAACGTTGCTAAGGCCGTTGTTAGGCCGAGTCATGTGATTGAAAATGCTCTATTGTATTTATGAATATATTTTGCTCTTCTCAATCAGTAATAAATAAAAGTGGTTGACCAGTACTATAGTATTTGAAAAAATATCTAAAAATATCTGCTCTTAAAAATAAAAGAACACCATTAAAACTATTGGATAAGAACCTCCGTTCATTGCTCTGTTCTTCAAACGCACATTGTATTGAACGTTTCAATCCCAAAGGAATCCATCATTGGGACGCGTCCAGTAAATGAGTTAAAAATCGATTATGGCCACCTTTGCGGAAATGGAACACCTTTCAAATCGATTGGCTGGTATTGACGGTGCTTTGGAAGGACGCTGTTGTCGAGTTAACCCGGAAGTGAATATATTCTCTGGAGAGAGAATGTGTTAATGGCTGGTTTTATATATAATTCACTCTTTAATGTCTGTCTGGACTTGAACGTTGTTGGAAGCATCCTTTGAGTTTATAGTTGAATCTGCAATTGGTTAGGTTAGTGAATTGAATGGTTATAATAGTTAGGGTGGACGAGTTATCGGAGTTTGAATGGTTTTAGAATAACAATAAGGATTTTGGAATGCGATTTCTGCTTGGTATAACTGTAACTGTTTATGTCAAGTAACGAAGTCTGAACTAAATCCACCTTTCATATGGTATTGGTGTAAAGTTTCTTTACAAGGGTCTACTCATATTATGTCTTTGAAAAGAGTATTTTATTATCAATTTAATATCAAGGTGTAGTATCAATTTAGAATATTCTCCTTTTACACGCCAGCCAAACAGTCAAAAGTATAGATTTAGATTTATAATTATCTTAAGTTTTAACTAGAGAAACAGATACTTGTGTCTTTCAAGTGGCATACGATAACAACAATGAAACAAATAGCTTAATAAAAGAAAACCTGTGTTTCAGTCCTCTTACATAAATTTTGTTGAAGATAACGACTTGTAAATAAGTATATCCCTTAGCTGTATCTCTATAATTTAGTCTGTGCCTTTTTTTAAAATTCAATTTGTTTCATTTACTTTTAATTAACTTTTGTCTTTCTCAACAAAAGCCAACCTTCTTAATTTACAGCAAACATTCGTTCCCTAACCATGCTCCTTACAACCAGCTTCTAAACACAAAAGCACTTAACTAGACCCATTTCAGTAGTCTCACTAGACCTAACTCAAAATCTATTTCGGGAAAAATTTTAAAAATCCTCCGTTTTCATTACCGCACCGTTGCGTGCATCGCCCTGAATGCCACGGGTTCGTGTCGGCACAGAGAAAAAAAAACTGAAAATCCAATTTCGAGAGTGTTTGGTGTGGCTCCGCAATCCCCTGGCCTGTAATTTTCGCATAAAGCGCCCAGCACGCGCTTGTCGAAACCACACCCAAAAGTCGGATTTTGGGCTGTGTTGAAGAGCGAATAAGAGAGAGAAATTGGGCTTCCTGGGGTGTCTTTTCACCTACTGTGCAATTTGTGTCCGAAACTGTGTGATTTGCATAGTTTTTAAGTGTCACTTCCCTTTCCATGTGTTGTAATTAAAATTTAGCGGTTAACGGCTTATTTATTGGTGAAGGCATTAATTGCTTCAGGTATAGGAATAAACTCAGCGCTTTGCTAACCAGTGACATGATTGTCGTGAGATCAATAGAAAGTCTGTTTTACATTCAATCGGTGTAAACAGAAGGAGAATGGCTATTTAGTAAATCTATAACCAAGTAAAAATCTAGGAATAGATGGAAAGAAAGAATGTGAAAGAAACTATTCCTTTTTAATCCTGGCCTAAGTTTATCTATAGAAATAAGAATTGTTTATTTAATTTTTTTATTTTCAAAAATAATTCGTTCTATAATTTTAATGAGGATTTTAAGATTGCTATATGGTATGAAGTATAAAATTAAAAGTGTTTCTTAGTTTAGACCTTATGAGATCCTTTTTGTTTGTCTGAACTTATCTTGTTAAATAGGTTTTTTTAAGTATCACAGTTTAAAATAAAGCAATTAAGAAGAGTTATTTTAAGTTTTAATTTTTTCTATTTGAAAAGAATATTTAAAAAAGCGTTATTAGAAACTTAAGTATCATAATTAAACATAGAATACTTGACAAGAGTTTATCAAGTATTACAATTAAAAATAAAAGATGTAAATTTATTATTTCAAATCTTTAAATATAATTATCATAAAGAGAACTTAATTTTTTTTACTAATTCCCTTTTCTATTTTAAAAATAATGATTAAATAGATAATACTTTTAAAATAAAAATGTTTTTCGATAACTCGAATATTTATTCATAAATGCTTTGCTCAAATGAAAAGACACAAAAGCACTAAAAATTCTACATTATAAATATTTAAAAAGAAGAAAGCTAAAAAATTCATTTCCGAATTTCATACTTTAACCCTTTTAAAATTGATTTTCTTTATCTGCTGATGAGACTCGGTTCGTTGAACCAATGCTTTCATTTTTCTCCTTAACCCTAAAACCTCTTCATGGCTCCTTAAGCAATCAAGATTAGCTTACTAGACCGGTAATCACTTCTGATACAGTCAAGAGAAAACGTGAATGGTTAAAAACAATGGGGGAATCCTCCTCATTGTGATACATAATCGAAAACCATTCACTTTCCTCGCATGATAAAAAAATTAGTTACACTGTGACCCTATTGAATGAACGGTCGACCAGAAAATAATCTATTGATAACCGATAACGAATGGAACTTCAGCCATTGGTTAATAACTGTAGCTTGTCTCGTGCAGTTATTGTGTTACAGAGCATCGTTGGATCGTGGTGTGAGATAAAGCTGTTATGAATTTTAATGAATGATACTTGTTGAATAGTTTCAATGAATGGTTTTGCGCAAATTGATGAATCGGTATCTAGCCATTCCGTAAATTGTTTAAAAATGAATACGCTTTTATGACATAAACATTAAATTTGTATCAGCTGGAATTTTACTGAATTAAACAAGGATATTAAGTTTTGGTTCAGTTCAGTTTAAGGAAACTTAATTATCCACTATTGTAACGTAACCTTATTGAACTTACTGTCATGGATTTTGTAGCTTTCCTATCGACTTTTAATTGTTTTCTTATTCAAAATGCATTAAAATACTTACTCTTTTATGAGTTTTCTGCTTTGTTTATGTTTTCTTAAACTGTTTTGTTTTTCAATTACAATTTTTCAAAGAAAATTAAACTTTAAAATTTAAAATATTTTAGTTTTTTTTTTATGTTTAGTATTGTTATGAAGTGAGCTTCTATTTTTAATTTAAATATCAGAAAAACCTATTGCAGTTGAAATTTACATCAAAAATTTTGCAAGATAACAAGCTGTGTATAGAAATTTGTTAAAATTTAAAATGCTGGATAAAACAAGCTTAACAAATAAACGTTCACGTAACTTGAGTTTAAAGCTTAAATTTATTGTAACTCGTCATTTTACAACTTTTTTTCCTCTTTTACCAATCAATTCAATTATTTTTGGATATTTACAAATAACATTGTAAGTACAAAAATAAACGAATATTAAATTTATGTATTCAAATGAAATACTGTATGTAAAACCATCTTTCTTTTTTCATTTGAATGATGATTTAAAGCAAAACGTTGCAAAAAAGCGCTCATTTTATGTAATATTTTAAACATATTAACCTTTCTCCCGTTTACGTTATCTCTAAAACAAGCCTTAAATTAATTGAACCTCCTAAAGTTACACCCCATTAATTTCCCTGAATTCGACAATTCCGAATCCCCTGCCGATATATCTCTCCTAAACCCAAGTACCGTTTAAGTCGTCCCTCTCCTCCCATTTAAACATACACCGCTATGAGATTGATAGGTGCTAATTGTTGCCCTCTTCTCACTGTATCCATTGGTACGAAGTGAACACGTGATGTAGCACAAACACAATTGTGTTGGCGGTTTTCTGCTCTTCGAGATAGGGTAAAATGGACCGCATTGACAAAAAAAAGAGGTAATTAGCACCTTTGATGGTTGCCCTTCGTTGTCCCCATTCGTTAAGGTAGACACTTCGAGGGCATGTGTATGAGGGGTTTTTTTTTGGGGGGGGGAAGGAGAGTTGCGTAATTGAAAGGTGTTCTGCAACTAAGAGTTTATTAATTTTTAAGAAATGAATGTTGGGAAGAAGTCAATAATGCGGCCAAAATATAGAAAATTAATTATAAGCGAATACTTATTTGTTGAAATGAATAATACACAATAGGTTTTTGTTTTTATATAGGAAAACTATGTTGGAATACATAATTGAAATACTTGTTTTTGTTATAGTTTAAAAACATTATGATTTTTCCTCACAATATACCAGAAAGTAATTGAGTTTTATCGTAGTAAACAAATAATATCATTAAATAAACTATCGCCATCATAAATTCACTTTAATATTTAATAACCAAGAAGAAGTAACTCTTGTATTGTCTGTGAACTAATTTGATATTTAACTATAAAAGATTAGAGGGGAAAAACAAGTAAAAAGCTCTGTCTGCACCTCGTTATCAGGGGAGAGGCATATTGCAGCAAGAATTTTACTTAAATGCAGCTGTAGCCCTATTGGAATTTTTCTACTTAAAGTTTTTTTGTTTGAATCCAATTATAGTTCTATTATTTTGATCTTAAACTCTTATTTTCAAACTTATAAAAATATATTTCAATTTGTTGCCGTCAAAAATAACTAACTGCTGAAAAAATTAAAATGCATTCCGAACACGAAACCATAAAATACACAGAAAAGTCAATTTAGTTAGCTTAAATTAAACTTAAAATAAAAAAAAATACTGTATATAACCGAGAACGAGAGTTTATATTTGAAACCAACACTTTTTTCTCCTTTCTCCTTCCTTTTTCTGTATAACGGCAATTTTGTTTCTCCTTCATGCATCTAAAAGTAGAGATCGTCTGTAATATTGTTTTTGCCTTCATAGTATGATCCTTAGGAGAAGCTATATTTACTCCGCTTTGCATTTACGTTATTCGCTTTGCATTTACGTTATTCGCTTTGCGTTGGAGCAGTCAGTATTGTAGCATACATAATTTCGTAAATTTTAAGTTCAGATTAGATTATTCTCTCGAGGGGTGAAGAATAATCAGGCTCAGAATATACTTCTGATTAGATTTGATTTCTCAAATGAAAGTTTTTTGAACCGAACTTTGATACCGATGATTACTTACGTTTGTTCAAAAATTGCAAAAAAAAAAACCCTTTTATATTTTATTTTTCAGTGATAATAATAATCAGAATGTATGAAAATAAAATAATCTTGAGATATAATAACATTTAGTTAGTAAAATAACTGTAAAGCAGAAAATAAAAACTTCGATTTTAAAATCTTTTCGGAGATTTTCAAAAAAAAAAAAGACTTCAAAAAAAGAAAAACTTCTAATTGTAAACTTTCTAAAAACTTCTAATGAAAGACTTTTTATTCAATTTCATACTTTAATAAATTCCACATGACAGACTTTTGGTTAAAACGTTTTCCAAATAATTTTATTCCTTTAGGAACAAATCGCCTTCAACAAATTGCGTTCTATTTATTCTTCATTATTGAATTCAGTTAACTAGAATTACTCAAACCTTTTATGCTTTCCAAAATTAGAAACTGAAAGCGCTCGAACTGAAAGTTTCTCAGCCCAGATGTGGCATCGTAATACTTTTATATCCGGTTTTATGAGCAAAAGCGTACATTTTTAATTCAAGCAATGATTATTTAACAATCGAATTGGGTCCGTCCTTTCAATTTCATTAGCCGTTTTATTACTTAGCTAACGTAAAAAAGAAGTCCAATTTTCCTCAGTGGCTTTTATTATGAAGGGAAGCTAAAAATCGTTTGTTTGTCATCTGGTATTTCTAACTGGATTTTTAATTAATTTTGTTGAAAAGGCCTCTTTTTATTTAATTTGTTGATAATGTTACCTTTCATTATAAAAATTTAAATATTTTATGTATATTTTATTTTTTGAATTTTATTATAATTTTGAATATTTCTAAATCCATGTTAGGCAACTGTTTACATTCCTATTCTGGTGCTATTCAATAGAGCTTTGTTTTTTCCCTCGAAATTCAGTAAGAAATTTCTTAAAAGATTAAGTTTATATCATAAATAAAAATAGGATTAAAATTATTTTAAACTTAAAGTTGTCAAGTCATCACCTAGTTTTTTTTTTCTTTTAGATTCCTTTAAAAGTTATTCTATAATTCATTTCCTTTAAATAAATTGAACCCTTTAAATCAAGTTCGTTTACTTAAGTTGTTATTTTAAATTTTGTACTAAAATTGTTATATTTTAGTCCATGTGTTAAAAAATATTTGTCTATTCATTAATAATGAAAATTAAAACTGTCAAGATTTAATCAAGTTATATTAAGTAAATGTTGGATTTTTGTTCACTTTTGCTCTTAAAATTATTCTATAATTTATGGAAAGCTTTAAAATCTTACTTTTAGTTGAATCAAAATTATTTTCCTTTGTTGTGATTATTAATCACGTCAATAATTTCCAACAACAAATGGATTGCCTTTTTGAAACTATAACTAAAAATTTAAAATGTCAGTATTTAATTGAGTAAAATTATGAATAGAAAAAATGTAGCTCTTTGTCATTAATTTGGTACCGAAGTTTTCAAAAATTAAAAGCTTTTATGATCCGTTTCAATTTCAGTTTTTCTGTACAGTACATATCTTAACTATTAAAACTATCTATAGGATATGGGATCACTCTTTCCCTTTAACCAAAAACTTCCTTTCCCAATATTTAAAGCGGCATCTAAACTCTAATAGCAATTACGATGAAAGTAATGGAGAGGATGCAGTATTATAATGGAAAAGGTTATGCCATAGAAAAGAGGATTCTGGACTTCAATGCAGTGGGTCGCCCTGTATCGTCGGATAGCGAGAATCGATAGAGGTATCGGAATCGCTCGGCTACCAATTTGTTTTCCGATACCTTCTTTTGTCAGGAAAAGCAGCCTTTTTAGTTCGCGATCGATTCTAGAGTGACTTTGAAGGGTTTATTTTTTTGGGGCCGTTATTGTGATAAATTGCCCATGAAGTACCTTGCTTTGTAATGCGTCTCTTTTCAGTGTTTTTTATTCTCTTAAAGAAGGGGGGTATGTAAGCGTGAAAAATGATCGACGTTGTTTGATGTAGGTGTTTTGGAACGGTGCGTGAACTTAAATCAGCTTTTGTTACTCATGTTCAAATGAGGATGATTGTTTATATTTGGATACATTCGCTGAAAATCATCATTAGTAATTTGCAGATTTGCAGAGTTATTGCATCCCCTCAAGATTTTTTTTATTAAACTAATTTCTTTGGCTATTCTTATCATTTTGTAAAAATAGTGATAACTCGTGTATTTTTGTATTTACTCGTGGTGGTATTTGTTAAAAAATATGATAAAATATTTATCATATTTTTATGATAAGTATTTCAATCTAGAATGTGTATTATTTAAATGTTGTGATGTTATTATGCAATGGCAGAAAATTATCAAGTTGGTTTTTTTTTAAGAAAGTAAAAGGAACTAGAATCACTGATTGAAAAATCTAAACAAGTTTCAAAACATTAATAGTAATAAGTTTTAGGCAAAAATGCAGTATTTATTTTCAAAGCAAATGCTGTATAGATTTAACTAAAGATAAATTATGCGTTTATTTTGAGAGTTTAATTTTTAAACCGTTTTCGCATCTCTTTCTCCGTACTACCCCTATTGGAAAAAAAATTTCCGGTATGAAAAAAAATTAAACCGGGTTATGAAACACCGGAACTAGTATGATACTAGAACCAGTATGATACTAGTTCTAGTATCATACTGGTTCTAGTATCATACTAGTTCCGGTGTTTCATAACCCGGTATTATAATGGTTCTAGTATATACTAGTTCCGTTATCATACCGGGTATGGTAACGGAACCAGTATATACTAGAACCAGTATGATACTAGTTCTAGTATCATACTGGTTCTAGTATCATACTAGTTCCGGTGTTTCATAACACGGTATCATAATGGTTCTAGTATATACTAGTTCCGTTATCATACCGGGTATGGTAACGGAACCAGTATATACTAGAACCAGTATGATGCCGGAACCAGTATCGTACAAAAACCTGTGTTTCAAAAACTACTTCTACAAACCAAAAAAAGTACAAGAATACACAATACAAAAAAGTACAAGAATACAGTCATATGTTATGTACATTTATGGGACACAGGTTTATACAAGAGAACAATACTAAATCAACAGAAACATCAGACTAAATTGTAATTAAAACCACGCACAATCACAATATATGAGGCGAAAAGGGACCTCTAGTCGGCAAAGTTGATTTCGAGAAAAAGCCATAAAACCAGAAGAAGGTCAAAACTATCGAAGATGATGACAGTTTTAGTCTTCCAGAGACTTCAAGGGGGCGAAGGGTGCAGTGTCCCAAACACTGTGACCACAAGGGTATGGTGTCCCTGACACCGAAAGGAAAGGGTGGTATCCCAGATACACCTGAGGGGCTAGAGGAGACAAGGTTGTCCCAGACGAATTCATCCCTTTAAAGAATGTGGGTATCCTCGAGCCTGGTTCCTTCGAGCATTGCACCCCCAGGTGATGGTGATGGTGTTGCAGTACTCTCGTTCACATACTAGGGTCGAACCGCATTTAATCTGAAACAAAACACAAATGTGTAAATTAATAAGTCACAAGATATTTGCCAAATACATCTAAAGTATATAAAGTGCAAAATTTACAAGGGTTATTGCAGCTAGAATAAAAAAGATTTTAAAAAATGTCATTCATTTTATTGTCAAGAAAATATACAACCAAGATGCTGGATGATTACATATGCTGAAATTAATATGATAATTTAATTTAAATTGAAATAAGGAAGTGTTTTGGACCTTTTGGCCTTGGTAGTTGGATTAAAAAAAGAAAACGAGGGATGTTTCCAAGCCTTATAAGATAGTGCAGAAATTTACAGGGCTCCAATTATGATAAGGAAGAACAGGGTCAAGATTTGAAAAAAATTATCAAGGCAAATAAGGAAAAGGAATTGCAACGCAAAAAATATATATTAAATCTGCTATACCACGTTAGACTGCAGCATCGTCCAAAAATTGTGATTGCTCTTCAAATCAGCAACAATATTGAGCTATGTTGGAAATAGTTGGATTCTATATGCCTCATTCCAGTTGTTTAAATTATTACCAATAAATTAAGAACAGGTTTAATAAAAACGGTTAAAATGTTAATAAACCATTGCTTGTGAGCTTGGAACAATAATGAATTACAGAAACAATCAGATTAAAAGAGATGGCAACAGAGGGTTAGCTGAATATTGCCACTGTTTATAGAATTGGCCACTTCTCATACCCTTCATTGCAAGTTTAAATACAATGTCACTTTAGCCACTTGTTTTTAACCCACCCATGTGATATCACCATCAATGTGTACCATTAATCTCAAAAACTTAGTTTTGCCTTTTCTCCTATAGAAAAAGTAAAGTACCCTTTAATTATAAAATTAAGCCTAATGAATGTATTATTACATTGAAACCAAAATGACAATTATATGAAAGAAAACTATTACTAGAGCGAAACCCAAACTCGCAGGATGCACCCACATTAGATTCTTTTAATTTTTTTATGGAAAGGTTTTCTGTATAAAGAGGTTAAACCTACTTGCAGCAAAGTTCCATCTGTTTGTACTACTATCCGCAGACACAGCATCCACTTCTACAACTCTGCTGGGAGATTTCATAATCATTTCACACTGAAAGATGCCAGGCAGACCTGAAATAATCAAGAGAAACATCAGCGATGATACTTGAAGTTGAATGCAAAGGAACACAGATGTATGATCAAGTGTAAAGGAATAGGCTGATGACACTATAAAATTGTGTTAGAAATTGCACTTAAAAGTTGAAAGCGTTATTTCCTGAAAACATTTCACCTTAATTCTTAATTAAGTCGAAATGTACTTAAAAGAAACTATCAAAATATATAATTGTGCGTAATTTAAATGCTAACAAAGAACTTAAAATTTATTAGTATAGTTTGGACACGGCTTACTAGATGCTATACAGGCTAGCCAAGTTTTAAACAATGAAAACCATTTGACAACTTTTCCCGCTTGGATCGCCACAAATCCTACCTATATCACCGCCTTCAACACTGTGGATATGCTTTGCCAGTTTGTCAAGTATTGCCATCTGGATTTTTAATGATTTCCGTACTCGGCTAGCCTGTATAGTATCTAGTAAGCCATGGTTTGGAAATAATATTTGTTAACCCTTATTTGTTGTGTGTTTTGGGGAAGGTAGAATGTCTAACTTTCAATCTATTAATTTCTTTAATGAAACAATGGGATGGATACTTGAGGGAGTACCACCTAGGTCCTTAGACTCACTTAGTGAGGCCATAAGCCGAGCTGTTACAGAAAGTGTGACTGTGAAAGTCAGTCATCGGATTCAAAATACCCTTGTTTCTCCATCAAGTATATATTTGGTCCTCATTTTATCACCCCGGAGGAATGAAGCGTAATTCTGATGGTGGGTTAACACCACCGCGTCAAACCTGGCGAACAGTAGTCGTTTTCGAGGCTTAGAGGTTTTCTATTGCTTCTTTTGAATCGCTGTTGACCCCTATCGCCGCTTTTGACATGGTGGTGTAAATCCACCATGAGTCTGCTTTCCCCAACACGGGAATAGAACTTGGGCCTGTGGGGTGGCAGCAAGATCCACCACGCCACTTAGCTTCTCTTAACTTCTTTATGGCAGAAAAAAATTTTCACTGATAGAATGTTTTCCTACGCAAAAATTAACTTATTTTATTCATTTAATAATTTTACTGCAATGAAAATACTGTTTAGTAATAAATACTAACTTACAGACCTGGAAAAAGTACCCGAACCTACGAACCTGGTTCGGGGGAAGCCCCTGCCAGCTCCATAGGAGCAATACATAAGGTTCGGGGGAAGGTTACAACTTTTTCCAGGTCCGCTAACTTATTAATAAACAATTTTTTAGTCTTAAGCATAGTATAAACATGGTGTTAAGAAGTAAAAAGTAATTAACAAGTTCACAATATAATAACTAAACATGCTGTTTCTAAATTGTTTACAAAGTAAAATATTTCAGTGCTTTAAGTTAATTTAGCTTAGTCCATCATATACCTATTGACTATACGTCCATGTGTCTATTCAACACCAAATCACTCTCTACTCTCATAAAAGTATGACTAGTAGAGACCCACTCATGTAATTATATCAATTTTCATCAATGTGTAAAATTGATCTAAGTAGGAATTAGTTTTGTCTTTTCTCCCATAGAAAAAGGACCCTTTAGTTATAAAATTAAGCATAATGAATGTATTATTACATTGAAACAAAAAGGACAATTATAAGAAAGAAAACTATATATTACTAGTGCAAACCCCATCTCCCACTGAAAGATGCCGGGCAGACCTGAAATAACCAAGAGAAACATCAGCGATGATACATGCAGTTGAATGCAAAGAAACACAGATGTATGATCAAGTGTAAAGGAATAGGCTGATGACACTGCAAAATTGTGTTAGAAATTGCACTTAAAAGTCAAAAACGTTATTTCCTGAAAACATTTCAACTTTATTCCTTAAAGTTGAAATGTACTTAAAACATAGTTCCCACTCTTTTGTGAGGAAAAAAATCAAGTATTTAAGGGCTTAAATTTAAAATCTTTCATGAACTAAAATAGAAAGGCGGAAAAGCCATTTACAAGTAAAAAAAACTTTTCTCCCAATTTAGTACCCTTACTTCAAAAACCTTTCTTACAGCAAAGATTAATTATAATATTACCATTACTATATTTAACAATTTCAAAACATACTACTATATTTTACTTGTTTTGGGAAAGTCAAACAGAAAAATTCAAGTAGGCAAGTTATACCTGTTCTACAATATGCTAACAGGATATTAACTATTTGATTTACTTTTCATGTTCGAACTGAAAAGAATTCCAAATTAAAATATTTCAAATAAAATAATAAATAATAAAATTCAAGGACTTTTAAGGACTTAGCACTAAATTCAAGCATACTTTCCAGGGCCCTTGAATTTAAAAATGAAATTCAAGTACTTTTCAAGGCCCGTGGGAACCCTGTAAAAGAAACTATCAAAATATAATTGTGCATAATTTACGGGTATAGTACACTTAGGATGGTAATAAATAGATCTCTTGGAATAAAACTTAGCAAAATATTTCAACAAATTAAAGACAGGGAAAGAAATAAAGAAAATAAATTATGCTACTTAAATACTGCAAATAAAATGTTACAAGACCTAAACAGAACAGAAGTCAAGTAACAAAACATTTAAAAAGGTTAAAAATTGTTACTACTTCAATATTATTTCATACGCAGTCAAGGGCGGATTTAGGTAATGAACCCTGGGGGTGCGTAGTGGAAAACATGGGGGTGCAAACTGTCCCTGATGGCTTTAAAAACATGATTTTCCCTATAAAAATTTAATTTTCTCAAAAAGTTGACACCTTTAAATCCGCCCATGCGCAGTGCTTCTGAAAATGCACAGTTAAAGTTAAAGCCCATTAAATGTGTTGCTGATACTGATGGTTCAAGGGATAGCAACTAAGAGAACTATTATGTATTGTAATGTGTGTGAACAGTTGTAATGGGGAATCATTAACATATGCATGCATTTTGATTCATATGTAATATCACACATGATCAGCAATTAGCCAAAAACAATATTAAATAGACATGACATAGTACATGGGGGCCACTTTTCAAAATTTGCAAGACGGAACTTTAAAGTATCGTATTAATCATTTTCATCCAGTCTAGCAATTTTTTTTTAATTGCATGAAAATTCATAAAATATCATGAACAATTATAGTTCCTTAAATTCTAAATCAAGATAAAGCTGTATGTGAGTAAAACCATCTTACTTGTGGTCAAAATGTGCGGTTCAATTCCGTTAATGTTCCCGCTAAATACCGCTTTGCTCTTTTGGATACCAAAAAAGTAGTAATGTATTCGAAGTAAAAGTTTCCGGGCTTGGTTGCCGTAGTCTCGATGTTAAAACTCTGACGTTTCACCCAAAACTGTGTTGGGCATCATCAGCTGTTTTTTCTCTCACGTAACCAACCACGTAACGTAAAAAAAAACAGCTGATGATGCCCAACACAGTTTGGGGTGAAACGTCCAAGTTTTTAACATCGAGACCACTGCAACCAAGCCCGGAAACTTTAACTTCGAATACATCCGGCCGTGAAAGCCTTTCTGTTTTAATTAGTAATGTATTGCTAAAACAATTTTAGACTCAGATTAAAATGTTTATATAGATCAAAAACTATTCATATTTTCAATAAAAATTTTAAAATGTTGATATTTGAATGTATGGCATTCTCAAAAGCATGGCAATATTTAGCAGGAACGTTAACGGAATAGAACCAAATGTGCAATGTAGGTATTGGAATTTAGTACTAATTTTGCGTTTCGCAATATACCTGGGACGGAATTCCGTTCATTGAAATTTTAAAATGATGGAATTCTGTCCCGGGGATGGAAGAGTGGCACCCATGCTTAATATAAACTTTAGAAATGAAACTCATCAAGCACTTGCCTTTGGTCAAAAACACAATACATAAAAGAATAAGTTCAAGGACTGGGTATGAATGCATTGTATAGTGCTTCCAAAACCCAAACAAATCCCAAAATTTTTTATATCATGGACCACTATATTTTATTTTTCTCATTAATCCCAACTATAACTACATATTCTTAAAAAAAGGGTAAAAATATCCATCTTGTAAATTAAATTGGTAATTTTGAAAGTCAAGTAGAACCCTTTTAAAGCAAAAATTTTAAGGGCATTTTAAAATTATTTTCTTCACATCCTAATTTTCAAAATCAGAATCACACTAAGGGAATCAGCTTGACAGTATTTAACGAAATGTTAACACATTTGAACTCAAAAGCAAACTATTCTGTACTTACATTTACATATATATTATGCTAGTATAAATCTTCATTACAAAAGGATGTGCCGGGCACAATGATCCCAAATCGGACTTTGTTTGAGGTGTTCTAGAAATTACTCATGGAGACATTTAAAAAATTAAAAGCAGCCCTGTTTTTATTTTGTTGAAAAGAAAAATATTTTAATTCTAAATAAAATATATTGAACATTTCAACTTACTTGAAAAGAGGAAAAGATAGCGTGGTCATTTAACACATAATAAGGTAAATATAAATAAATATCAACGTTTTACGTTGCCATTTCCAGAAATCAAATCAAATAAATCCAAATCTTTGGTGTGCCTGTGGCTAAGTATGTAGAGTAAAAATAACACATGACGATATCTGAAAACATCAAACCCTAATATAAGAGATACATCAATGGAGTAAATAAAGTTTTCAAAAGGAATCTTGATGAAAATTTACAGTAATTAATTATCGAAAAGTCAAGAACGACAAGTATGCACAATACAGCCATTCTGTTTGTTGGTAGTTAATTGGCCTGCCCTGTCCCCCTTTATTTTTTTACCTACTTCATCAACTGATTAAATTATTCACATTATAACATTATTTTCATTGCATTTGAATATTAATGCATACATTATTTTAATCTAAAGAGGAGGGCAATTTATTATTTAGCAGGTATTTCCAGGTGAAAATGCGTTTTTGGGGCATTTAAGACATGGTTAACGCTCATTAAAAAACATTTCAGTTGAATAAACTTAAAAAGGACCTCAAAATACAATATGTATCAAATTTTTGTGCAATTTGGTGTTCAATTAGACGGATTTTCAGAGTCGGGGAAAAACAGTATTTTGAGTGAAAAACACAAGTTTGAAAAGGCCCAAAAATCGGTATTTAATGATAAGTTTGAATTTTTTTCAATTTTTATTTTTGTAGTTAAGTAATGTGGCAAACTTTTTCCAGAAATTCGGGTTGCCATGGGGATTCTGACGTCATCCAGGAATTTTCAAACACAAAAGAGGTTTACTTGTCTTTGTAAGAATCCATTGCATTTTTTGGGGGTATAGAAAAACGGGGAAAGGGGGAAAATATGAATGAACCCCCAAGTGTTTTATAACACTGTATTCCCTTTGATTAGTAGATTAAGAATATATAAAGTATGAGGGGGTGGGTCCCATATTTCGGGAGTTTTTCCGGTTTTATTGAAAAACTGAATCTGGGCGTCCCGCCCGGAGTTTTAGAACTAAAGGTATAAAATTTTAGTATTTTTAAAGTTCTTTAAGAGTTCTTCAAGAATCTGGTTACTGCTAAGCTTTCTGACAACTATTTCCAGAGAAATCTGCGAAAAACCGTCTTGGAAAACGAAACAATGAATTTAATTGTCTCTGGATCACGCAATTTTTACAATATTTGTTAGTGATTCATACTGTTCAAATTCCCACTTTAAATGCTTTCATAAAATATAAATTACTAAGCTGTGATCATAACAGATCCGCAGCTATTCAGCGTTAAAATTAGCATGTGTTAGGCTTAACGCACCACGAGGGGTCTATTCCCTCCAAACACTACGGTTTTCGCCACTTTCTAACACGGTTCTTAAAGGTCTTTAAGAGTTCTTCAAGAATCTGAATACTGATAAGCTTTCTGACAATTATTTCTAGAGAAATCTGTGAAAACACGTCTTGGAAAACGAAACAATGAATTGAATTGTCTCTGGATCACACAATTTTTACACTATTTGTTAGTGATTCATACTGTTCAAATTCCCACTTTAAATGCTTTCATAAAATATAAATCACTAAACTGTGATCATAACAGATCCGCAGCTATTCAGCGTTAAAACTAGCATGTGTTAGGCTTAACGCTTAACGCACCACGAGGGGTTTGTTTCCGCCAAACACTACGGTTTTCGCTTTCGCCACTTACTTAGCTCTAAAAGTAACGATCGAGTATATACGTACTTTTACACAGTTTATTGCAATATATTATAAGCCAGATTATATTGTCCGAAACAAATTTCTGCACGTTTTTACATAGGTATATATCAATATTTCCAAAAATTTTCATACAGGTATCGAGTTATCAAGAAATAAAGAAATTTTGATATAAATTCCAAAACATTGTTTTGGAATTTATATCAAAATTTCTTTATTTTTCGAGAAAATTTCAAATATTTTTAAGTTTATGACCTAAAAAAATAAAGGTTGGAATAAAAAAAAGCCAACAAATTCTATACTGGTATCTAAATTTTCAGTATGTTTTAAAATTGGTAATAAAAATTCAGTAGCCTTTGGATCGTCTGACCCAATGAGAGCTGAAAAGTCAGTTTGTGCGCATGCTCGAACGTCAGCGTTGGCGACGAAAGATTTTGGCTTCTTTGGAGGTAATGAGCAACAATGACGTGAAGGATTGTTATGAAACGTGCCCCGATGGCTCACATGGTAGGGTATGGGCTTGTTAACTGAGAGATCACGGGTTCGAATCCTGGTGCCCGACAACTTAGCGACGCTGTTATTTTGACTTATTTAAAGGACATAGTTTTTATTTAATACGTTTTAATTAATATTATAATGTTTTAATTATTTTTATTAGATTTATAGATTATGAGAAAAGTTTTGTTGTTTTGATGTGAATATGTATCCGGCATTTTTACGACGCTTATGTTTTAAATTATTTAAAGTACATAGTTTTTATTATAATATTTTAATTATTTTCATTAGATTTATAGATTTTGAGAAAAGTTTTGTAGTTATGATGTGAATATTTTTAATTATTAAATTTTATAACATTATTCAATTTAATTTAAGAATTTAGTTATTATTTAATTAATATTAGTTATTATTTAATTTATGTAAGAATTTTTTTATTATATTTAACAATAACAATTTTTGTGTAGTTATGCTTATGATGTGAGTAAATAAATTTTGATGGCCGGATGTTCATAATTTTAAAATTAGGGATCGTTATGTTATAGTTTCGTGTTATTTTTCATTTAAATCCCCTATGTAAAACATGAATTATCTAGAAATGGACTCTTGGACGTTGAAAACCTAAGACCCAAACCAAAAATATACGGCATAATTTGAAACTGGGACATGAGCCTCGCCAAAGTAGTATTTTTCAACTCCCATTGGGTTCCGTCAGGCTGGATAAAGTGCACTTAAAAATTCTTGTACATTCTATACTAGTATAAAAATTTAAAGTATTCATTAAAACTGGTATCAACGTTCCCCAGTACGGTTTCAAAATTTCCAGTGTTGATCATAATGGTATTGAAATTCCCAGTATTCATTAAAACCAGTATCGAAATTCCCAGTGTTGTTCATAATGGTATTGAAATTCCCAGTATTCATTAAAACCAGTATCGAAATTTCCAGTATTGATTCATACTTGTATTGAAATTCCCAGTATTCATTAAAACTAGTATCGAAATTTCCAGTATTGATTCATACTGGTATTGAAGTTCCCAGTATCCATTAAAACCAGTATCGAAATTTCCAGTATTGTTTCATACTTGTTTTAAAGTTTCCAGTATGGTGTCATACTGGTTTTAAAATTTCCTGTATGTTTTTCCAGTATGGATACTAGTTCCAGTATGATTTATACTGGTTCTAGTATCATTTTGATACTGGTTTTGTGAACTTTTTCCAATAGGGACACCTCCATACTTTATTTCCGGATGAGTTTATTTTCTTGCTTTCTAGTTTAAATTATTTATGTGTAGCTATTTTGAAACACAAGTTCACTTTCTAAATAATTTAACGTATTATATTTATTCATAATAGCAAAGAAATCTCGTTAATTTATATTGAACAAATGTTTAAAACGTGACTAACTTTAGAAACATAATAACATAAATGTACTGTTTGCTAAAGACGTGATTTGATTCTGTTTGAAACACTTTGTACATAAAATTTAATGTCTAAAAGAAAAATATCCTTATAATATATTCTTAAGTATTTTACCATTATACTCTTATGTTAATTTATTTAATTTTCTTAGTATATATTAAAAAGGTGGTTACTAATTCATTAAAGAAACTGAAACTAAGAATGCTATCGAGATGCCGGTGAAGCACTTTTTTATTCTTAAAATAAACTTAAATTTATTTTGTTACGATGTAGCTCTTCTTTCCTACGAAAAACTGATTGAAAGGCAGACTCAGCCTTTCACTCCTCCGGGGACAATAAAATGGGGACCGAATTGACATGAGGAAACTAGGGGCTTTTTCTCAGCTGACTGTGACTTTCAGTCACACGTTCTGTAACAGCTCTGCTTATGGCTTCACCCAGTGAGACTGGTTATTCTGGAGTTTGAAGGGGGTTACTCCGTTAAGTATCCCCCTTGTTTTTTACTACATTTTATCTGATAGTGAACATTAAAACTATGTATCATTCCTTCGTATTTTGTGCCACTCATCTCTTCTGAGAATTTGGTCTGTCTGGGCCACTTAATTCGTACACTGCATAAATTACCCTGATATCAATGGCCCAGATTTGGAACCAGTTTCAGGGTCTTATATCACAAAATATCAATAAATGAGAGTATTGAACTCTGCCTTCTCTACTCACTGTTATTTAGTAATCCTTTTGATTTTCATTCCGGTTTGAAGCAGACGACCATGAGGGTATCTCTGACCTCTTTCCTTTATTATTATGCTTCTTATGAGACTTTATGACACGCCTTCAGTTCAAGGAAGTTTCTTGCTTTGGTCCATAGACCAAGAACATTGAGTTCAGTTAATGCGAAGCGTTTAGTAATGTGAATGGGCTTTTAGGCTATTTAAAAAGCTATTATGTTGTGTAAATTAGTTTTTTTCTGAAGCATATTAATGACTGAAAAGATATGTAGTGATGTATAGTCATCATTTGCATACTTCTCAATTTTCTTTGGATGTGGAAGTTATTATTGAGTTTCAAAACGTTAGTTTATAAATTCAACTCTTGAGGTTTCACGTCTTTTCTGTGTTTATATTTTCTTAAATTAAAATGTTATGGTTAAAATTACATGTCCAGATAATTTCTTGTGGGATATAGGCATTTTAGACCGCTCCGCCACATTCTAAAAGGAAATTTGCATATTTAAAAGTTATACTAAATGTTTTCAATTTCTTCCTTTCTGGTTATTAAATTTTGATTATTTACCTGATTGCTTACTTATTGGTACACTGAATTTATCAAAATTTAAATTCCTTTGTTTTAAAATGAACTAAGTGTAGGCCATACATTTAACAGATTATTTTTTTAAAATAACTGAAGTATCCATGAATATATTTCTTTTTTGTGACACAATTTACATTTTAATGTGTTTTTATAATGCATAACAAAAACTTCTAAATAAAGAAGTTTAATTTCGAAGTATTCACTATTTTTAATCATTGATTTCATTAAGTTCTAGAGACCAAGCGAAAGTTTCGAATTATCCACTCTAGTGCATTAAAGAATTCGAGTTACCCCTTCAATTACTTAATGGTATACTAAATTTATCAAATCTTGAATTCCTTTGCTTTAGAATGACAAAAAAAAATGTAGTCCATACAATCAGAATCAACAGATTATTCCTTAAGTAACTCTCGTATCCATATATTTATTTTAAGGGGCGCAATTTATATTATGTATCTAGCTAGACTCCCCATCTTCCCCGGGGATCCTTGTCCGATATGTCCCACCATTAAAGCAAATCCCATCACAAAACAACGACAGTGTCCACTATTTGTTCTGGCTGTCACGAAAATGACACCCATCTCTTGCAAATCCCCGACATCACAGAAATTGAAGGGATTTGCAGCTACGGGGTCCCTAATGAAAGCGGCACGGGCGGAGCGAATCTTCCATCATCGCGGAAGCGCAAACAAGCTCGCAAGGACGCCAGATAAGAAAAAAAAGATTCAATGGGGATAAATGGAAATATATTGGGTTCAATTTGGATTCAATGCTACGATGCTTTAATAAGACCGCCTTGGATGGGTTAGAGTGGATTGTGCTGCCTTTTTTGTGGAGTTGGGAACTGGGAGATGAGTTCTTAATGTATTGATTGCTGGTTTCGTTGAAAAATGCCTTTTGTGAGATATATGGGGTTTAGGGAACCAAATATAGTTAGTTCTTGATAAAACGTTAGGAGAAAAGTGGATTCTATGTGTACATTGATAAGGCTTAGATATTCTTTTCTAAGTAATTCTTATAAACATAAACAATACAAAGATATATTAGCACATGGAACTTATAAATTAAAGTTTACTATAAGTGAATTGTATTTTTATGGGAAGTAACTTTAAATTAACGCTATCAAGTTCAAACAACACAATAATCGCTCTGAAAACTTTTTTTCATGTAAATCTTTAAATAAAACCTTTTCCTTCAAACTGAACATACCTATACGTTTTATTAAAAACAAATACTACAATGAGGTATTTTCACGTTTTGAGATTTAATTTTATTCAAATAGTAGATCGAAAACCATGAAGAATGACGTTTACATCAAGTATTTCCGTGGCCTAGTTTCTGAGATATAAATTTTTGAAATTTCGTTTTTCTTACGGCGCGAAAAACACCCGTTTTTCCAATGGCCGATCTGTGACGTCACGGCCCGTAGTAACAGCAGCGTCATGCGTTGCTAAGCTTGTTTGCGCTTGTTTACTACACGTTTCTACCAGTGTATTTCCCTCCGCTTTGTTTGCTGTCTCTCGTTATTAATTGAAACAATGAATGATTCCTATTCATCCTATAAGTACTGTTTAGTACCTAAATGCAAAAGCACAAGCGTCAAAACTCCAGACAAGCTTTTTTTTACGTACAGCTGAGGAAAAAAAAAACGTTACAGTAGACTTTGCGGGCGAACGGGTGGGGTTAGAAAGATGCTGTTGGTGTCATTTTTCAGGATTCAGTGTATGCTTGAAAAAACTAAGTGACTATTTTTCTCTCAGAGGTCGTCTTCTGGCGCAACGCAATAAAAAGTGCAACTTTTTTCATGGGAGACCCCAATTTTTATTCAATTTTATGAAAGATCATACTAATTTAACCCTCAAAACCGAGTTTCATTTAATTTGCTCACTAAGCATAGCCATGACAGACCGTCAAAAAATAAAAAATTCTTATACAAAGCCTTAAATTAGTCGCCAACATCCGACCGCCAAGTAAGAATTTCTATCAATCTACCAGTACTAGTAGTGAACCGATTTTCATTAATATTTCAGTTTTAAATTGTTGAAACATGAGATAAGTTTGTTTTATTAAATTTTTAAGTTTTAATAAGCATGTAAATACTATAGAGCATTCGCACATGACGTCATAGGCTTGTGACGTCAGAGGCTTGGATGACAGACAGTATGATGGAAAACTATAGGATGCACATCGTTTATTTGTTTACTTTTGATGTGAATTTTGAAAAATAAGGATGTTTTATGTTTTTCTCCAAAGTTTACTTTAAAGTAACCTTTATTTACTCTAAAATGGCATCTCTGCATATTATAAGTCATTCAATAATACTATATTTTATATTTAGCAGTGTTCTAATTGCTGAAACCATTTCTGCCAATGTTCTTATTGCAAGTACCATTCGCAATGCTACTAACATATTTTAAAATTCTTAATTATTTATTAATTATTCAATATTTAGTTTCAGTAGCATATTATAAATATTTTACAGATGTATCGGACTCGCATATTGTTCTAACAAATGTAAACAAAAACATGTCACCTCGTAATAAGTCTTTTTCTAAATTTAGCTTACCACTAAAACACAAAAACTTATGCACTTACCTTCAATAACTATTATTCTTTCGTTCCGGTCTTTAACCGAGCCTAAAGAATCTTTTTAAATGAACTTTTTTTATAAAAACTAAATGCAGCGCGTATTCTCTATGGGAGCCTAATGTTAAAGAAAAGTTGTCTATCCTCCAAGCCAGCTTGATCACGTGATCGGAGACACGTGATTGAAAATGCTCTATGGTTAAATTATTTTTTAAAAATTTGTATTAGTAATTTAAATTTTTTTACGTGTGAATATATACACGCTTTCACGGAGGGAGTAAATGTGATATTTTTATACATTTTAGTCTGTTTTTTTAAAGGCATAGAAAATTACGTATATAAATGTTTCTTATTCAGTTTTTGTCTTTTTTTTATTTTTGCCTCCTATAATATCAAAATACTTGCCAAATAACCTAACACTGTTCTCTAATCTCTAGCCCAAATTAAAGGGACAATCTCGAAAAACTCAGTTAAAATACTCAGTTTAAAACTCAGCTCAAATTATGACTGAGAACCATAGAGATCTAATTTTTAATATTATTATTAGATCCTAAAGTAATAGTAATTAGTGGAGTGTTAGAGACCTAAAACTGGAGGATACAATAACGGTACATTGTATAGATGTATGCTTATCTGTCTAAAAATCATTATTATTAAAAGCTGTATACCTTTAAAAAAACATTAATAGTGGATACATAATTAATAAAAATTCCATAAATTCTAAGATATGAGTAAAAACACAATTAAACAGTTTATTTTTTCCATTTCCTTTTCACAAAAGTTACATTTAAAACCATTTTTTTTATGTGATGATGTTTGTCTTATATTCTTAAATAATTTTTTTGACAATTCACATAATTGAGCGATTAATTTTATGCCTTTAAAAACGATTGATAAGTTATTGTTCATTAATGGAAAAATAGTAGAAGTGAAAATGAATATGTACCTCATGGCTTTCACGTCTCTCATTTCCGCACTCATGAAATCAGGGTTATTACCCAAGAAATAGAACATGCAAACTGTATCTATCTTCGGCAAATTGTCCGATGATCCTTTTAAAAATCCAGGTAGAAAAGGCATTTCAAAAATGTTAAAAAATGTTGAATAAAATTGAATTATAAAAGCACTTTCTCAAGAACGAAGCGAGAATACCATTCGAAGCACAGTAAACACACTTGATTTGGCGTGCCGTGACGTCACATCCAATAGAAACCCGTTTTCTGATCACGTGACTTTTCTGGCGTTTTCGCGAAAGTAAAATAGCATTTTAAATGATTTAAAACCATTTTTCAACCAAAAAATTTGAAATTTGATAGTTTTAAACCATAACGCATCGAAATAGTGTGAAATTAAAGCGATTCCCTCACTAGTGAAAATACCTCATTCTACACTTTGTGAATAATAGTTTTTGAGTTGACATTTCGTTATTAAAATATGTTTATGCTGAATGAAATGCTAAATGCGTATCTAAAATTGAATTAGTGGAAATCAATTGTTAAGACAAATGAAGAGTACATAAAAGTTAATTGTTATTAGCTGAACTTGAATTACTGAATAATTAAACTTAATTAACTTAAAAATTAATTTCAGTCTGTAGTAATTTTCTTTTTAGAAATTTCGATTTTAACTGTAAAATTTATTAAATTTTGTAATCCACTAGTTTGATGTTTTTAAACGTTTTATAAATTAGTTAGATTAAGTTATTGAAATTCGCGTTATTTTTATTCCTTTTTCTGAACACTAGACTTGAATGTTCGATTGGAATTCCTCTTTGCAATTATTTCATTCATTAATTGGGAAATTTGTTCTAGAAATGTATTTTTCTAATAAATTATGTGGATTAATGGGAATCGGTTAGATAACTACTATTAGGTCCAGTTCCTATTATAAATGAGAAATGTTTAGTAAGGCTTGTTAGATAGTATTTATCATTTACCATAAATTAATCTTCCTTCAGAAACTATTTTTCATGTCATACTTGGTAAAGCGGCATATCATAATTGTCAAAGAATATTAATAATATCCTCTTCAATACAATACCGTCTGAGTAATCCTTCTTGTTAAATGCTGAAACTTTCATTAAATGAACGTTAGCTTTAGCAGTCCATTTTAGAACATTGTACAAAGTAGTCTGGTTTGTAAAATTTGCCAATAAATAAAGTCTTAACTTCTTTGCAACCCATTTATCTCTTACTACTTCTTGAACAAGTTTATATAGTTAATTCTGGTTATTCTATAAAACTAGTATTTAGCTTTAAGACTAACTCTGTAGCTTTCTGTTGCAACATCATCCTCTTCAGTTTCCATCGCTTCTTGAATGTACCGAACGCTCTATCAAATGACCATTAAAATCGGGCAGTCCTTATCAGACTTTTTGCAGCACATACAAAAACCATTACCCAATTCCTTTTAATAGAAAAAAAACAATGCGATCTCAGCAAAAAAAAAAAAACTAAAAAGGAACATTACACCCTCAAATCGCTCCCCAAACCCTTCCAACGGGGTGATAATTGCCCCGAAGGCGGCGCAAAAACCACTTTCGACCGCATCTCCCGAAGCCAATCACCCGAAAAAAAAAGCGAATTAAAAGCCCCCTTACATTGTCCACCCCGAATCAACGATCCGGCTTTAAAATTAAGACTGTGCGCATGCGCCATCGATCCCGCGATGGCCCCTGCCGGGGCGCTGGGGAATGCAAACAGGGGGCAGCCCCGTTTTTATCGCCGGGGCTCCAGAGGATATAATCCTTCGGGAAATATGTGTGCTGGGGAAATCGATGGAGATATTGAGCCGTTCTTTGCGGGGGCGTTGTTTATTGGATTTTATGTTGGGGTGTCTTGAGATGTTTATGTTCGTTTTCTGGGGGTTTGTGAGGGTATTTTACTCCCATTTCGCGAGAATGCGGAATACTGGTGTGTTTTAAGTAACATGAACCCCTGCAACATCTGGAGTGGTTGTTTATTCGTTGCTAGGGGCGTTTTAAAGGGGGTTTGTGTTCGTTTATATTGGGAGTTCCCTACTTTATTATACATCTTGGGAGTGCTAGGGGGATAAGGTTCGAAAGTGTTTGCCTATAAATCCCTTATGTGGTATGAATTCCAAAGATCTTCGATAAAAACATACTCAAACATTAAAAACTGGTGAAATTTACCTATAATTAGTTAGTGAGTAAATTTTTCAGATTTCACTTAAGTACCTGGTTGTCAGCATTTTCAGTGCCTAAGTGAATAAAAAATCAAATTTTTATATTTTGTACATTTTACAACATTTTAACACCGCTATAGGGGGTGAAAAACCTTCTTCAGTTACATAATTTTTTTACTGGATTTTTCGATAATGATGGAAAAATCTCCAATTTTTCTTGTCGTTAATTATAGATGGACATATCAAGTAAGCACTTTACATCCGACGCTATTTAAAAAACGCAGGTGTTATTATTTCTATCAATGTATTCTACCTAACAGCTTTGTCAAAACTTATCCATTTAAATTCACCTTGCAGAATCGAGTATAAAATACCTAATAAAATTTTCCAGTCTATTCTTTCCCTCAAAAGCAGAAAAACGCCCCTCAGCATAATATGCCAATCCCCAAAAGGGGACTCAGTCTGAAATTTCCTACCATCAAAACTTCACGAAAAACCGTTTCGCAAAAATCTCGCCTCTTTTTCATCAACATTCCGCCCGCGCGAGAGAAAGGGGTCTGTCCCAAAAGAATGCAGGGGTGTTTTAGAACGCCCGAAGCTATTTATTCTCCCCTCTGCAGCATTAATCTTCTTTTGCATCCGCTAATCTCGGCCGTACGGAAGTGGCTGGAACAGACTGACACCTCCTTCAGATAAATGAATCCTTCCTTGGCCTGCTGCTTCGTTTTTTTGGAGGCATCAAGCTAGAAAACTTAACTTAATAATAAAATTTTATTTTGTGTTCGTGCTGGGGCCAGTAGGTTGATAACAACCGAAGTGTGTAAAACTCGTATCTCGTTTTTGTGCAGCGTCAGCATCTTTTTTTCTGTTATTTTATAAGTTTTAGGGGAAAAGCCCCCTCTTAGCAAACTGTTTACTAGATATATAACTATACTCGTAATGTTGTCAGTGAAAATGGGTTAAGTGGATGTAGTTAATTTATCCCCCTATTAAAAAAGAAATATCCTGTCGTGTCTTAACAGCATTGTTTAAAAGAGAGACTAGTTTAAAAATATCATTTGTTTTTTATCATTTGGTTAAAGTAGAATAATAGTCCACTAATATACACTGAAAATAATGTTAACTATTCTCAACTTTGCTTTTTACGTGTACTTCCACAAAACATTAGGATAAAGTTCACTACCCTTTACTTACTAGTAAAAAAACAATCTTACTAAGAACTGACGTTTTTGTCCTTACAAAAGGTTTGACCATATCATTTATTTTTTATATTCCCATCTAATCCATTTCCCAAGCTTGATAATAGTTGGGGTCACTAGGGGTCATGTTTTTGTGTCACTTGGATAAACTTGTTTGTAATTAGAGAAATCTTGGTGTCTTTTATTAAACAACATGTTTTTATGCTTTAGTGATTGTTAATTATCTATTTTTTATTTTAGGTAAGTTGGAATTCTATTTCTTTGTTTGGAAGAAGTTTTCTCTACGGTATGTTTATTTTCCTGTACTTAGCTTGGGGAAGCATTTCTTCTGAAATGGTTGCAAATAATTTTTACCCAGACACAAAGTTTTCCTTTTTTTATGTGTAAATATTTGAAAGCTTAAAAACTTTGTTTCCCATAATTTATAGCCTTTATTAATATACTATGTATATTTGGCTTTTAATGTTTAATATTTATTTTTTAGTGTTATTTATTTGCTATTATTTTCGTTTTGCTATACATTTATTAATGTTTATCGTGTATCAAAAGGTACTACCTTATACCAAGTCTGATGAGTTATTATAGTTGGAAAAGACAATTATTAACTTTTCTCATTAATATCCTTGTTCATTTTCCTTGCTATTTCCTTCTATTACTCTTACTTGTTCATTTGATGTCACTATTTTTTGTTCATTAACTTAAAAATGATTATTATTCAATGACTTTTTAACCATGGAGTTTAATAAACTTTCAACACCATGACATCCTTTTTACCAAACCACCCTAATAGGTTGGTAGGTACGGATTTATGCCGCCTTATTCGGTCATTCTAAGACACCAATAGAAAACCCTTAATAAATTAAATCACCTCTCTTTCCCCAAACCATGCACACCCCTGATTAATTCCAGCTTATCAGATAGATCGTTAGGCGAAAGCACCCTCTTTAAATACGCCACGGAGCACTTTAACACTTTGTGTGTGTTGTTTCCCTCCATCCATGGCATAATTCACACCTTAATTCATTCTGGAGCCAAGTGACAGCAACGTCCGCTCGAGGGACGAAGGAAGAAGGTCCATCCATCACCAAAAGGGGTCTTTCATACAAACTTCAAAAAAGTAACGTTCCATTTCGCGATCGATCGTCCCTTGGAAATGGATTTCTCCTGAATTGCCCCCTTTTATTCTTATTTTCATCCCCTGGAGCTCGTTTGGAATTGCTAATGGACCTCGTCCCTGATTGGTCGCGTGCTGGTCCGGTCGATGGAGACGTCCTTCTTTTTTCTTATATTACTATCATCGTTCGAAAATAATTTGCAGCAGGTGTGTTGACGCTGTGGTTTGACGAGTGGGATAGATTGAACCCCGCCGGCACGTGTTTGACAGTTCTGGTCAAAGGTTCGTCAATGTATTCATTGTCCATCAAACCAACCAACCAATATATTCATTGAATCGATCGATGTGTGTTGAGGTTCCGTGATTGTATTGGCTTTGGAAACAATGTTGGTTCGTCTCCTGTGAGGTGTTTTGCTCTAGTTTAGAGAGAAATCTATTGATTTACTTACTTGGGAATTATTTGTTTTCGTGTGTTGTTGTAACTGATGACTCTTGATGGGATATTGTATCAGATATATTGGACGCGTGTGTCGTATGCTGTTGTAGTGAATTTACTCTATTAATGAAGCTATAATGGGGAATATATTAATCGCTGTTGTATTTTATCTTCCTGACAAAAGATACACAACTTTTTAGTTGTGGTTTTTGTTGATGGATATCCCTAGTTTATTCTCTAGTATCTGAAACTGTTTTGTTTAAGAAAAATAACAGTTTTGCTGCATAATTTTGTCTGGAGTTCTAAAAGGTGGCATAAAAGTGGTGCTTTTGGAAATTTTCTGGAATAGAGTTGGGAACTCTAGGAACTAAATTTGGGCAATAAACCTGCCAAACTGTACCTGTTTAGCAAAAATGGAAACTAATGCTTAAAGCCGGTTAGGTCATGACATTTTATAAATAAAGCTTGTGAACCCTACTTACTGTGTGTATTACAGTTTTCAACCTACCAAACAACCTTCATCTTTCAATACATTTTCTGTTACTTAGACGGTTAAAGCAGCGTACAAGATGGAGTAATTTAGTTTTACAAACAGAAATCTGTAAGGGAACGACTGCTTCCAAAGACTAAAATTTAAATTTCTAAAAATATCTGTTTAATTTCACCACAAAACTGTTAGGGCTCTCAGAGTATAAACACACAAGCAGTACTGACACAACTCTTACATAATCGTTTAAATTCTGATGTTTCCAACTTTTCTCCTAAAATCACAACTGATTCTGGCATACTTAAAATTACAAAATTAAAAACAACTAGTACTGTTCTAAATTTGAAGTTTTCCCTCGAAATAACTCTAGTTGAAATTGTCGGAATTACTTACAGAAAGTGAGCTGCAGAAATCTTAAAACTCCCCCGAAACACCCATCGCCGACTCCTAATTACATTTCCCGTAGATTCGCCGTTCTCGTTTTTCCGGCAAAATTCCAAACTCTCAACTGAAACTATTTTCCCGAAAAATATCCCTGGAGGCTATTTCTCGCATTCATTTTCCTCTCCAGTTTTCCTGTTCCGTTTATAGTTTTCGATTTCCCTATTCCTGAAAAAAAAAGCGGATAAGCAATCGATTTCGGCGATCGATGTGCCGCTAAAAAGAATCGAATGCAGCAGACCGAAAAATCGATCTCGGTCATGAACTCGTTAGTTAGGTGATAATTACTACCCTGGAGAGGACACTCTATCTTAATTATGTAAGAAGGCTTAGAACTTAAGGGACGATAGTTCAGTAGGAAGCTCTTACGTAGTTTCCGAAATTCTGGAAAAGTAAAACAAGAATGGTACTTTAATCGGGTTAGTTAGTTATTTTCAGTGTGAATAATTTTGTCAAGTGAACTGTTAAAAAAGTTTTTTCGTTGTTATATTAGATTTGCTGTTTTGACTGTTGAATAGCTCTAGTCTTGTTAAATAACAAAGTGTATGTGTTATCTTTTTTTGGGATCTTATTTTTAAAACTATATCTCTTTCACTTTCAATATTTTACTTCTAGTTGCATTAATTTTTCTATCGATGTTTGATGTTTACAACATAGAATATCCTCAAAAAAGTAATTTTCTCTTGGCTCGCTATTTTTCTTCTTAAACTATGCTGAATTTAAAATTCTCTCCAGTAATGAAAATGAAAGAAAAATCCTAAAACACATTTTAAAATTGTAATGTTTAGGAGAATGTTTTCGTGCACTTTAATCTGCTAATGTTTTCCTTTATAAGCATTTTGTTATTTCTCTGAGTTCATCATGACTGATATAAATTGAAACACCCCAAATGAATTAAACAACTTGAATTATTAAAAGTTATAGTACTTAAATTAAGGGGTAATATTGGCCTATATTGAAGGACCTAACTAATACTACTACACTACGTAGTTTGATTTATAAAGTTCAATTGCTTTCTACAAAAATACTATAGCCGAAAAAAAGTTTAAAAAAATTCTAGATTTAACCGAGTTTTTTATCTTAATGATATCGAAAAACAATAATAAAACATGATAAAAGGAAAATGCATTCATGTTTTAATCACCCAGGTTTTCAGGGCATTGAACTTTAATAGATGTATGTATTGAGAGTATAAGTACGTACTATCAACATTTTATGTTACAGGATATTATTAGTATTACAATTAATGTTATCAGTTAGGTAACCTTTATTTAAATATTTTAAAACCTTTTCTCTTCTACCCTTCTCTCCAAAGTAACGGTTTAAAAACATTTCTGCTATAAAGTCTCTTGACGCTTGCAGGGTTTACTTCTCTGATCTTAAAGTGACGTGTCTTGCCTCCCTTGATAAAATATCATCTCAAAACATTATGCATTTGAATGCATGGGATTTCAAACTCATCGCATCGGATGCTTTCGTCGCAACCCTAAATCTGATCGCCATTCAGCGTCGTTATTGATGTCCTGCTTGTGGAAATCGGTCTATCGCCGGAGTTTATGTATGCCCCTCTGTAGCAATTGTTCGAGGCGATATATTCCCATTGTCTTTTAAAATTTACGATGAATTATTTATGAAATTACTTCGAACGCCCATTGTCAGACTGTCATCCCTCGAAAGTATTCGAAGGCGACACCGGAAAAGTAGTGGAAAAACATTTATTTGATTTCTCGATTCCTTCACGTTAGTTCCCAACTGGGGCGCCGGGAGGTCTTTACAGCAAGGACTCGGCGATAAAATATTAATTTCATCTCCATTTCTAAAACACTGTTCCTTTTGAAGTTCCAAAAACTTTTTTTTATCTGGTTTGTGATTTCCGAAAAAATTTTAAGGCAAGCTCCTGAATTCTCAATGTTTTTAAAGATATTTTTTATCCATATTGTTTATTTATTTGTTTTGAAAATGATATCACAATGTTTCTTTGTTCTTGGTTAGCTTGGTGGGTTTCAAATTATTTTCCCATTCTCCCTCCTCACGTTCTAATGTAAGTAACAGAAAAACGATAAAAGTTCGAGTTTTGATTAAAAATTTAATTATAGTTTTAGTATAGTATTAGTATTTATTATATTAGTATATTAGTATTTATTATATTAGTATTAGTATTTATTATATTAGTATTAGTATTTATTATATTAGTATTAGTATTTATTATATTAGTATTAGTATTTATTATATTAGTATTAGTATTTATTATATTAGTATTAGTATTTAATTAGAATTGATATGACTGGTTTCTTACTAACTGATGTTATTAGATATTAGATAGATGTTCCACAGACATGATTTGAATTAAATATTTCAATTTGATATTCATATTTAAAGCATAATTTATGATTCAATAATCAGTAACAGGTCAGTGGATTCAGGAACAATGATTTAAGAAAATGAAAAGTTATAAAGTTAATTAATATAATTATAATAATATAAAGTTAAAAATTATAGGAACCTAATTCACTAATAAAAGGTTTTATAACTTTTAAGTGGGGAATTGTGGAAAAATAATTTTTCCGTTGCAACCCGGAAAAAGGTTTAGAACCACTGCCTAAACCATAACTGACTTCGGTTTTAAGATATCGATTCTCAAACGCTATCGATTCTGAAATTGAGGGCAAAGTGGTGCTGGCGGTTGGAGGGGAAAATAGCTAAAGGGTGGATTTCCCCCCTCCTCCTTTATTCGTCTGCATTTTATACCGTTGTGTTTCAAAATGGCACCACGTATTCTGAATCGTAATTTGAAAAAAATAGTTTCGACGGAAAAGAAAGTGCACCGTCGAGTGTTTTTAGAGGTGCCAGTTTGAAATTCTATATTATCCCACTCTACTTTTCCACTTGAAGTAGGAGGGTCCGAATCGAATTTTTCTCTTTGTGATAGAGTATTCTCACACGCTTCTCCTCGGGATATAAAAGTTCTACTTTTCCCGAATAAAAGTGAGAATTGCTACGATTGCTCCAGTACGCAGTTATGTATCCCCAGAGGTAAACTAAACCTTGTAGGAGCAAAAAAAAAAAAAAAAGAAGTGTAGGAATCTCTGTCTGGATACCGCCGTTGCATCATGTATGTGTGATGTTGATGCTTTTACGAGACTGTGTTTCACCGTTCTACTCGTACTGTTCATTCATTTATGTTCTGGTGATAAAGAGAGTGGTATTTCTTTTATTGTGCAAGTTCATTGTATGTTAAAGATGAAAGTAGAGAGTCATTCACTGGCAATTTCTCTGGGCTTTTTTGAAAATGAGTATTGCAGCAAATTTCAGTACTCTCTTTTTATTGTGTTGTAAATAGTTTAAGTTGTAATTATTTTTAACATTTTTTGTTTTCTAGTAAACGAATTTTTTTGTATTACTTCAAGAATAGGTACCTATCATACATTTTGAAATTTTATCCAGTACTAATGTTGTAACTGCGAATTGTTAGTTATTAGAAGCTAATTGTAACAAGCTTAAACTAGAAATACATTTAATAACCTTATTGCCTGAGTTCCGTATCCAAATCAATATATCAAAGAAATTAATCATAAGAAATACATAGAAAAAAAAACAATAAATAAATAAATCATCTGATAATTAGGTATAAATAAATACACAATGAACAATATACCTTTAATAACAAAAATTTATAATTATAAATTTTGAATTGGTTTCTCTTTATATGTAGCCAAGTTATAAACTATTCATTAGTTTTTACCAGTTGTTTACAACTTCAAAATTTAATTTTAATTTTTCTTAACACAATATTTTTAAACAAAGCATCTCTGTGAATTTCCCGAAACGTGATTTATAGATTAAATAATATTTCTTAATATGATTTTCGTTTTTAATATAAATTCCTTCACTTTAATTACTTTGACTCTAATAAGTTGATTTTCAAAGCGCTGAAACAAAAAAAAACTCAAATCTTCATTATATAAGAAAATAAATATTCTTATTCCAAACATAAATATTGACTACGCCCCTACATGCATAAAAAAATCATCCTCCACTTATAAGTTCATTCTCGCATGTTATTTTTCGTTTAATTAGTTTTGAAAAACATTCGAATAAGTTCCTCGTTTCATCATTTGATCTCATTATATCGCCTTCGCATTTCCATCGATTTTTATTTCATTTCGACAGTCACATAAAGAAATAACGTCTTATGCATGGCATCGAAAGATTGGATGCACGCACCATTGATGTCAAGATTTTCATCATCCAAAACAAGAACTAAAAGTGAACACTTGTTCCCATATATACTCCGAAATCCACTCATCCATCCTTATATCTTTTCCAGCCAAGAAACTTTTTAACAAGAGAAGAACAGGCTGAGAAAGAATGTTTTTCTCTCCTGAAGTTAAGCCGTAAAAATTCTGGCTGCAATGAAATTTTCTCACTGCGATTCTTCATTCGTTGTCTCGTATCTTTTATTTCCTCTTCGATTAAAAGAGCGCCTAGAAATTAAACATTTTTTTGCGCTTTCCTCTTTCTGAGCCTTTATCTTTTCCTGATGGTTTCTGTATTTATTAGCCTCTGTATCTGCTTTTGCGTTTTGGAATAATGTTTTTCTGATATTTGTTTAAAAATGGCCGCGGCAAAAAAGTTTAGATTTTCTCAGAAGTTAATAGAATTTGAGAGTAATGATTTCGTTTTTTCTTTTTAATTTATTTTCAAAGTATTGGGTTTCGATTATGGCTTATGTTTTCTTCCACAATCGAAAATTCTAGTCAAATTCTTTAGTTTATTTCCATCTAAATCCGATTTGATTTTTCTTTAGGCCGGTTTGAAGAGGGTTAAAAGTTTTTTTACTTGAATTATGGAAGAGTTTTGTATGTATTTTACGTTCAATTACGTTTCTTACTTTGATTTTTGAATATGAATGTGTACCTTTCAATAATTGAATGAATAAACGTTGAAATTCTGCTTTCATTCAAAAAAACATTATTATGAATTTACGAGTAAATAAGATGAAAGGGATTGCATTTAGTTTTATTGAAATTTGAGTTTATCAAGTTTAATTATTACCCTTAATAGGACGTGTATCCGAATAAAAAAGTTTTGCTTTTGGATTCAGGATAGACCGAAGGAATTTGTCTCTCTTTCATTTATAACCACAATACCTTTAAATTTATGAAATAAATTATCAATTACTATATAAAATACAAACCATGTCACTATAAAACAGTTTCTGAAATATCAAAAAAGAAATGTCGTTTGGAATATAAAACTACCTTTTTTTACTGTTTTGAATTTGTGGTAAGTTCAGAATAGGGATAGCAGTCCTCACGATTTTTGTGATCACATCTGTCACCGCTGACGAGCTATTGTTATAAAACTTCTCTGGCTATGTTATGTGTATGTATAAGCCACAACCATGGCTCTGTCACCACATATCGTCCTTCCAAGACGTGTATTTTCATAATACATTTACACTAGTGTTGGATTGTCTGCATCTGCATTGTCGTTTTCATTTGGTCGTAGACCTTTGTTATTGATCAACAATCCCAGCCGAAGAAGAAAAGGCTGGGTAAAATGTAAATATCTCAGCAGAGTTGAAATTGAGCGGAGTTTCGCAAAACGCAGTTCTTTTGAATTGTTTCTGATTTACGCGCAGTTGTGTTAGAAAATGTTCGGGGTATTATATGATACTGTTGTAATAATACCCCTGCTTCGGTTTGTTGCAATGTTAAACTAGGGTGAAAATGTTGTGCTGAAAACTAAACTTCAAAATGAAAAGTCAACATAATTCAATAACAGTTCTTATTTACTTGACTGAAAATTGTTTTCTCCTAATTATGTTCTTTTATTATGAATGTAGAGTGAAAAATGCTAAAAAAAATGTGTTTTTCCGCATCTATTGTCTTACACAATTAATTAATTTAGTTTTTAACTGTCTCCTTGACAATCTGGAGTTAGAATTGGTGAAAAATTATGTAATTAAGTAACTGAAATTTAATGTATTTTTGTAAAACACATTCACATAGAATCTTATTCCTCACCATAATTTCTGGATAATGACCAACAATTAAATTAATAAGTTGTTATTATAATTACATATACTCGCCCATGTTAAATATAAAACTGCGGAATATTCACTTTTGTGACTTAGATACCTGTAATGTTTCTCACACGGTCATTTCCAGGTTTTGGTTCATGAATAGTTTTGAGTTTTACATTTAAATTCAATACTTGCTTCCAATTTTTACAATTTTATACATCTCTGTGTATAAAATTTAAGGCCTTGCTTGTGCTTTATGTATTTATAGTCTCGATCAAAGTGTTTCACTCCCAATCTCTATGATTTTTCCCCACTCTCATAAGTCTCAAACAAAAATTGCTTCTACGTATTTCTCAAAATCGAGCATCTAACACCCATTCGCCGCCAGTTTTTCGTCTACCGATCTCCCCTTGAAAAATGACATCTATATTCCGTAGCAAATCCAACATCACATCAACCCTTCATTCCGATCAATAAATAAACAACACAAACAAGGAACGAAACTGAAAATTCCTCCATCGGGGACTTTTGCGAGGCCACCCCCTTCTCTCCGAATGTCATATACCTCCGGAAGAACAAAGATCCCCTCCTTTGTCTCCGCGATAAGGGAAGAAGAAGATGAAGGATGAAAACGTCGTCCGCCATTCATCTTCCTCCTTTCGCTTCATCTCCTACAGACGATATTCTTCGCTCAGTTTGGAATTAATAGCCGAGGATATATGAAAACGGGGGGACGAATCGGTTTTTCGGGAGGGTGTAGCTAAAAATTCGAAGCAGATGTGATTACGTTAGATTTATTATGATTTAGAGGGGGGATGTACTCCGTGAGGAAGAGGTATGGAGAGAATGTAATTCTCGTTCTCTATTTTTTGTTCTCTCTCTTTGTGAAAGATTGTCTTCTCGATCGTGGATGTTTCAATAATATTCTTTTGGTTCGGTTGGTTCGGAAGGTGTAATTTGATTTGCGATTTCCTGTTCTTTTAGCTTTGTTTCGTATTAATCCTTTCTTTGAAAGTCATTTTTAAGGTTCGCTTATCGAAAGCTACAGTTTTTATTTTTAGAGTACTATAAATTTTTGAATCGGAAGTTTGATTTATTTTGGTCGTGTTAAAAAATTTTAAGTTAAAGAGAGTAAGAGATATCATGTATGTGGAATTGCTTATCACTGGAAGAAACATATTATTAAAAAGCCGTTTCAATGCTTTATGTTCTTTATTAATTGTTTCTAATATTTTTTGCTCCAAAACTAAATGTCTGCCAGCTACATCCCTGAAAATTTTAAATTTTCCATACTTTTAATGTTCAATTTAAAAATAAACATATTTCTTTATCATAAGAGATTCTGTTTCAATAATAACAGGCGTTTTCAAACACACTGCTTAAATGTAAAAAATAGTGCAAGATATCTCTAATCCGAAAATTTCTTTACAAAATTTGCTATTGTGCAAATTCTTAGAAATTTCTAATCCTAATATAACTATTGAAGAGAACTTGTCTCTTTCAAATATTCTTACCTTTTTATTTTTATTTCGATTTACATTTTACATATTTTAACTCAACAATAGAACATAATACAACAAGTAACAAGTGTTTCTGAGTACCTCCCAAAAACAGCTGACTTAACATATTTTGTAACATAGTTATAAAAAATACTATTGTTAACTTCTCCCTATCATCCTTCGAAAACCATTATTTTTTCCCCTTTTTTTACTTTATTCTTCAGTGGTTTCTTCCAGTCCTTTTCGCTGACGTCATCCCAGTCTGCATCTTGCGAAAGGTTTCCTGCTGACTGCCAGCGGACTGTTATCTTCCGACCATTTGTCTCTCCCCTTGGTCCTTCGCCCCCTGTGATTTTTAGGGGGGTGGAGAGCACTTGGAGAAATTGTTCCTGTACTTTTTCTTAGTTTCTCTATCCATCTGGATAAAAAAGGAAACAAGATATGTGCTGTAGACATGTCGGGTCCATTAAGAAAAGTGTTCGATTAGGATATTGAACCGCGGTTTAGGGAATAATGTAATTATTTGTCCATTGAACCCTAATAATTATAATAACTTGGCAAAATTCAATAGTTTTATGCCTACACTTAATGCAGTAAAACTAGTCTTGAATAACATGAATTAAGTAAAAAAAAATTCTTATCCAATTAATACATTCAGTATAATTATAAAAAGTTTTATTTTATTTTTTAACAAGGAAAGATTACCATTGAAAAAAATTGTATGATATTTGTTTGCCCACAAAGCTAATATTTCTTAGTTATTTTAAGTAATTTTGTTGAATAGGTCTGCATATTTACCTGTGGAGATTTATAAAAACTAATAATATTTTTTAAAAGTAAAACTTTTCCTAAAATTCAATAGAACTATTTGGCTCATTTTAAGAAAATCTTGTGATACTGATTATTATTAAAAGAATAAAATAGTTGGGTAACGAAATTCCAAAACAAAATCTGATTCTTAATATTATCCTCTTATAAAGACCCCAGTTACTTTTAAAAAGTTTAATTCATTAAAATACCAACATCTTTTGTAATGCTTTTTTTACCTTTTTTGGTGAAGAAATTTTCTCTGGGCCTTATATTTTGGTATTTCAGTTTAATGTGCTGTAGTTAAACCATATTTCCTTATAATGACAGTAGCTGCAAGCTCTCAGTAAAATCAATTTTACTAAAACTTGTTGTTTAAAAAGGGTTCCAAAACAGGAGAATTAGAATATATACAAATAGTTTGGACAGTCTACTTGCATTTACCCTGTCTCTTTCATTGTTTTATTTTCACTACTCGTAAAGCATAAAAATACGTTGTCAACCCAAGATGTTATACAATAACCGTTATTATTTTTAGAACGCTGCATAAACCTATAAAATTCGCTTTCATAAAACTTTACAACTTTTTGAAAATAACCTTTTAACTCTGTTCTTTAAAATTGCTTAGAGTGGTCCGAGGTTCTTAGAAAATCGTACCATAAAATTTACTGTTCAATATAAAATTCTATGGCAGATCCAAATAGTTAGATTTTGTTCTTTTGTACGTTATTCCTTGAGTTAGCCATGTAAAATAATATTTTCTGCTCCAGTGAATATTTTACAACTGATTTAAACAAAACAAGAAATTTAAAAAAAAATATTATATATAAGGCACACGTTTACCCCATGCATAGTTGCTTAACTAAATAGTTAAGTACGTGACTTTAAAAGTTCACCCCAATTTGTTAAAAAAAAATGTTGTTTCGGAGTTATGAAGCTGCATGCTTTGAGATTTAATCATGAATATTAAAATCTCGGAAGAACCCTCGGATAAAACAAAATCACTTTCCGCCCTCACATTACCCAAGAATTCATGCCTTTATAAAAGTCACGCACGCTGTTAAAGAGTCACCCTCACTATAACAAATCAAAGCGAACTTTTACGGCAACGCTGGGTTTTGAAACTATAATGGCCGAGTCTGTGCTTCCTGGTGGATGCAAAAACGTTTCTTTTAACGACGGGTTTCTTTGCAAACCTCGGAGGTTGAGGGATCCAAACGAGCGGTGCTGTTGCTGCCTGTCTTCCGGACATTGGGCCTGTTGTTACGCCTAATGACGTTTTTCCATCCACCCTAATTTCCTGGGGGATTATGTGAAAGTTGGCCCTCGATGGTTGTGTTGCTCGGCAATTGCTCTTTCCCTAGATTTTTCTTCCCTTTTGGGTGGAAGCTTTGTGTCCAGTTGATAAATTTGTGAGCTGCATGGATGGTTTTGGATTTTGCTGAATGGCATGTGGATCATACATTCTTTATGAATATTGCATATTATTCTGGGAAAATGAAACTCCCTAAAAAGATTAGTTGCATTTAGGAATTTAATCTCGTTTGAAGGATATTGTTAAAGGGATTTTAAAGAACTAAAAATAAACATTCTCCGACAATCTTTATCGTCCTAAGCAATTATTCTTTAATGAATAAATATTTCAATTTTGCTTACATAATAGCCCATTTAAACTCTTTATATGGTATAAATAAATTTATATAAGTTTGTAAAAAAAAAACTTTAAAGATATTTTTACAAACTTTTTTCTAGGTCACGTTAAATAGTGTTGCAGATCTAACAATTGTTATAACTTAACACCTGAAACTTTGAATTTGTTATTTTAGCAATTTGAAAGCGTTGGAACTTCTTAAATTGTATTTGTGAAACATTCAAACTAAAGCAACTTCCACTCTTAAAAATTCTACTAATTTTACTTGTTACTAGCTGTTTATAAAACAATGCTATTATATTTCCTAAACATTTAAACCCAATATTTTTCCCTCTTTGTTACTCATTATTAGTTCTCGATATGTGTTATCCCTTTCAATGCAATTCGCTTTGGTTCAAAAAACATATTACTCTACTTATCATTAACTAGAATGGACGTAATGAATTTGTACTTAAGAGAAATAAAACCTTTAACACACAAGACAATTTGTACGATACTTACCAAACCATCTTCCGAGTCAAAACATCAGAACACATTGCCCCTTAACTTCATTAAACAAAACATTTCCATCAGAGAAAGCCCTTCCATATAACCTCCTACAGCGTTTTCGCATCCAAACACTGAACCATAAACAAGAACCCTCGAAGCTCCCCGCGGAGGATAATGTTTCCGACACAACAATGGCCCCCAACCCTTTTCCATTCTTTATCATTATCATCATAACAAACGATCGGCTTATTGAGGCGGGATTTATCACCACGCGATGGCAACGACCAAAAACTCAGCGGGAGGAATTATTATTATTAGTTGTGGTCGTCCGTTCTCTTTTAATCCGATTCTTCCGAACGCTTGAAGAAGGAAGGCCCGATCTCTGCCTTATTGATTTATTTCTCCGTGCCGCAGTGCCGGGTCGACACCGTCTGTCCGTGCGTCTGGAAAAGACTGTGTCCCCAATTAGAAATCTATATACTGGCATTTTTTGGGCGGGTTAAGTTTGATGTTTTCATTCATGTAGTATTAAAAGCATTGCGCAACTTAAAGATTGATTGATAAGTATTGGGGGAGTTTGTTACTTTTAGGTAGGTACCTCTACTTTGATATTAAGTTATTTTGGGTTTAATACGTAGGTATCAAATGCTTTAAGTTAGTACTATTAATGCATTAAGTTAGTAATAAAGCTTTCGCCAGAATTCGATTAAAATGTTAATATCCTCAAATAAGAGATATTTTCTACATCACACCAGCTTTGATACTATGTGCTGTTCACAAGGCAATGAAGACTAGTGTATCAGCATTATGGAATGTAAATATTTTCTATGAATAGATAAATTAATCACTATAATCATTAATTTTCGTGTAGATAGAATGTATACCTAAATATCTAATGCCATTTTGAAATTAATAAATTTTTACTCCAACCATGTGTTTATGTATAAGATAATTTTAATTTATTTTCAATCATAAGTTAGACAATAAAAATAATATTTGTCTATTTTAAAGATTTTAAGTTTAACATTGTATGACCAATTAGTTGCTAATATTGTATAACTCCCTGATGTAGACAATGCTGATTATTTATCTCCTGGAACTATTTCAATTTATTATTTAAAGTGTGAAAAATACTTTTTAAAATCATTTTAGAGTCAATTTGATTAATTGATTGTAAAAATCTCCAATATACTACTAACTTTGAAAAATTATTTTTAAAAAGTGCAGTTTGTGGAAACGAATACCGTCTACTCTAAATTTAAAAAAGAATTTATCTTTCTGAAATATATTAGTCGTTTCTTTACCTAATGTATGCTAATTTGCTAAGCAATACAACTTAATTTTAAATCTCTTTTAAAGTCTGCATTCGATGCTGTGGAAATAATCCCCGGTAGTAAATTCAGTGCCTTCAACAAATACCCTAATCTTGAATTAAACATGAGCTGATATTGTGCCAGATAAGGTTGACACTATTTTAAATTTATAATTGTGAAATATTTCATTTTCCTAATCCCACTATCCAATTGAAATTGCCATTATAATAATTCGACAACAAGCCAGGATTATTCCTCACTCCATGTTAGAGGTTCCTTTCTCCATGCCGGGATGGCCACCGCTAGTGTTGCCATAACTCCCGTTTGTAATCCATGGCCTATTCATTTTTGATGAGGCAAGTTGAGTGGCATCGTTTATCAAAAGGATCTTAATAACCGCATTTGGCCACGTTATCGTTAGCTTGCTTGAGAAGGGGAGCTTTCTTTTTTTTCGGCCATTTGTTGCTTACAAAATTCATGTCCAGAAAGTAATTACTTCGAACCCGGGGCTCGCGAGTGAATATTCAATTTGTTTCCCTCCGCGAATTTATTTCATCGCTTGCTGTTGCCAATTATGCAAATGGAATGTTGTTTCTTCCCGCCGCTGCTGGTGAAACGGATGAGGTTTTATTCCGAAAAATCTTTTATCTCCCCTAGGCTCTGCACTTTTCTCGTGTCATTACTTTTTTTTATCTGAAATTTTAACTGTTTCACAGTTTTTGAAAATCGTTTCGAAAGGGATTTTCTGCACGAGTTTAACGAGATTCTTTTTATTTAATGCCCTTTGAGAAAACAAAATCACACTATTTTGAGTCATGCGTTGTGGAAAAATTGCTTATTAGTAGGTAATAACATCGGTTTGTTGCTTTGTTATCAGAGATTTTATTGCTATCATTCTTAGCTGAGAATCAGGATTGCCTCTATCCCAACAATTAATTCTTTAAAATCTTTTTAAGGCAACCATTTTAAATGGGCAAACATCAATGAATGTGTTAAACTCGATGCACCTTTTATTGATTTATCGAGCTAGAAAGCAACTGCTATTGAAAAGGACGTTGCGGCGTGTTTCAAAAAGGTAGTTACTTGAAAACTGTGAACTTTCTAGTTTGTTATTCTTCATTCCTCTTAAAGACTCGACATTTTGATGCAAGAAATTTATTACCTTGTGTTAAGTACTTCGCTCTCTTCTGAGTATTCAGCATGGTCATTCTTTGAGATTAAGTAATTGTTTATTATGCGTGTTAAACTTTCACACATTATGTGGTGAGTGATATAATAATCGTTACCATGAACTCTACGTTAGCTGTTGAAAGTTTGAATTAATTATTTTAAATGTAGCTATAAACGATGTCTCCACTGCCTATCTGTGACTTAACTATACTTTTTTTTAAAATACGGTTCAACTATCCACATGAGCCCATTCTAAAAAAAAAAAAAAACATTTATCTATATTGTAATTTTTTTTTGTTTTAACTCTTACTTTAAAACTATCGGTTTCGTTTCACTTATGAAAAAAGCGATAGTTCAGAAGATGTTTATGATATTGTTTCAAATTAGAATGTTTTTTATGGTTTCTTTAAAAAAAAAAATTTAAATTTTCTCTCTCTCTCTCTATCTCTCCAATAAGGATTTGTTTTAAATCTTCTAATTCTATGCTATCCATGGTAGTATAGCAGGTAATCTTGGAGAATCTTAAGCAACGAACATATTTTCAAGATTTAGCAATACCATTATTACTAAACTTACATACCTGATTATTTTCATGCAAAAAACACTTTCCTCATTGACAAACTGACTCAACATCCTTTCATTGTCCTGTTTTATGTTCCCAATCCCTAAAAATCCATCCCATCTCCTGTCTTTTTCAGAACTCTTCAGCATTTTAATCAGTTCTTTCCTTCAATCCAATACACTTTACGGTCGTCCCTCTGGTAGGATATTTTCATTCATATTGCCCCGCATATCCAGCAACAATAAAATTTTCCATTTCATTTTCGGTAACTTCTAACCGTGTGGTCCTGCCGTCCGTTCCATCCCATTGGCTTTCCAATCCGCCGCCGAGTAATAAGCGGCGATAGAATATTCTGATCGGAACGACCGCCATATTTCCTAACCGATGGCGCCATTTTGTTTTTTCTGAGGGCCGCTGCTATTTTTTGTTTGTTTCGGTTATTGTCTCTGCCCCGAAACGGCATCTCACCGTTCGCAAAATTGTACGTGCGATTCGCAATGGAGACAAAATATTTCGAATGGCTTTGTTTTGTGTTGGGAGTTTTTCCGCTGTCAAAAGAGATGTGGTAATCTATGTGAAGGATGGAAGCTGAGGGATTTGCTTATATTGGATCAGTTCTCAATATGCGAGTGTCAACTCTGGGCAGTATTTTATCTTTTTTGTTGTTTAGTTTGTTGTGTTTACCCTCTTTTATGTGTAGGGTCTTCAGGCTCGAAGTTATTTATGTCATTCTTATGAGCTTATCTCCTCTTATATTCATGCTGAACCGTAGGTATTAATGTTTTTCATTAGGTGAAAAAGGTTTTTCCTGGAATCATTTGCTGTGAAAAATCTTGATAACTGCTTTGGAACTGATGCCTACCTTCCTCTGTAGCTAAATTTAAGTCATGATCTTTAAGTCATGAATCTCTATTATAAGTACCTGTTAGATCATAATCTTATGTTTGCGTTTAAAAACATCTAAACAGTGGATTTTTAGGATAATGAATGAAGAAAATACTTTTGATTATTTCTGTGAAATTTGGAGAAGTCTCCACAGTTCAAAATTTTTCATGCCTCAGCCTCCTTGTACACAATTATTGAACTCTACAGATCTGTTAACTAAACAGATACATTAATTAGTTGCTAATAGAAGATACATTGAAATTACAACTGAAATAAAAATGTTTTATGCTCAAATTTCTTTTATAAATCTTAATACCTCCTCTAAGATTATATTTCTATTCTGATTGCTATGAATTATTCAGATACATCAGGTTGTAGCCATTAATACAGTTAAAAGTTGTTTTAAAAGGGGTTTTCTTTCCTAAAGTTAAAGAAATGAATTCAACAAATAAATTGCACATAATTAGGATTTTCAATCTTTTAAAAGCACTTCGAATTACCTTCATATAAACGGTAATCCCTACAAACACCCAAAAGGAAAGACACAAATCAAAATAAGCCCCCTTCTTTCCCAGTACATAAGACAGACTCTGAAGAAATAAAAGATGGCGACCTCTTAGGGATGAACCCTTCTTCCCAAATCACGAATAAATTGTTTTCCTCCCTAAGACACGTATCTCTCCAAATCCTCCCAAAAAATAAAAACACAGCGCAATATTTATTCAGCACATTAGAGCTGTAAAGCCTTTCACGGTAAAAAAAAAAAGATGGCCGCCTTGGAACTCCACCCCGGGCGCCGTAGACACATTTTATTCCTTCTTTGGCCCCCTCTCGATTCTTTTCAATTTATTTTTAGCCCTTTATTTAAGCCCGTCGGTCCGGAGGACAAAATCAATGAAGGTGTATGTGTCAAAAAGAACTGGGTCGAAGCAACGTAGATGGACGCTGAGGGGTGATGAGAAATTTTATATTAGAGGGGGGGTCACGTGTATTCGTGACGATGGGTTTAATGAGAGGGGTTGTGAAGTTTCTGGGGAGTTGGAAAGTTTTGGAGTAATTTTCGAGGTGCATGTTTTTTTGGAGGGTGAGTTTGTCTGCAGTAGTTTATTTTGGGGATTTTCATTCCCTCTAATGATGTTAACACCGTGGGATGGCTGGAGAATTGTGGGATTAAGTGCGTGAGGGGAATATACTGTTGTTTCAATGTTTTGAGACCAGCATCACAAATGGTTTTGAGGTTATTTATGAATTATGTTTCTTCTGAAAGATCTACCAAGGAATCTGTATACCTGACTTGATACTTATGTGGCTATCGCTTTCAGTATAGTTAGTGTAAGATGAAAATTATGTTGAGATCCGTGTCTATTTATACATAAATTATATAATAATTTATGTATAAATATTAAATAATTACCATAAATTATATAATTATATTTATTATATAATTACTATTATATAATTATCATAATTATATAATAAATCACCATAAATTATATAATTATATTTATTATATAATCACTATTATATAATTATCATAATTATGTAATAAATCACCATAAATTATATAATAATTTATGGTGTATCCATAAATTATATAATAATTTATGGTGTATCGATAATTGCGACTTTATTTCGTTTTTCTATATTTTTTTTATTAATCGTTTATGTTACTTTAAATGGTTGAAAAAATTCAATAAATTTCCACCTTTTTAAATTATGTATGAAAACGGATATTTAAAATACGAATACTTAAAGGTTTCTATGGCTGATAGGTTTTACAGAATATTTTAGATTCATAGTTTACTCTTATCCATTGTATTTACCAATATTGAAAACATGAAAAAGGGGAAAGGTTATCTTTTACTTAGTTAAAATACACACTAACCGGTTAAATAACATGTATTTTAAATCTAATATGTAGATGTTCTTTTTATAAATATTGTAATAACATATGAGTTTGGTTAATTTATAAAACTTCAACAAATTACCAGCTTAATGAGATCTTAAATTGAATATACTAAATTTTTTGAATGAATTATTTTCATTAATATGACACCTATTAATAGTTATTAATCAGGTAAACGATTCCAATAACCCAAACGTCACTTTAACCGGCACATGACACATCTCCTATTACATAATGCCCTTATGTCAGTAGTACCGCTATTTCGGTCGGGTGTATCGAACTGGTTCTCAGACGTCTTTTTTTTATTATTATTCCTTCCCGTCTGGTCTAAGTGTAATTACGCCTCAATTACCAAAGCTATGGTTAATGAAAGTTAGTCTTATTACAAAACAACACAACGAAACTTGATTAATGTAGGCTTAAAATGCAGCGAGGAAAAGTCGACTTTTTTTTTCTTGTCGAAAGGGAAAGTTGAATTTCCTGCATACTTTCACCGAGTGTATATTTGGATTGTGTCCAATGCTATCGGAAAATGAACGTCACGTAGCTTCATTGCTTTTTTGGTTTGTTCGGCATTGAAAATTTCATTAATCATGTGCGTGTCGTGCAAGTATAACAAGCCGGTTATTTCGATCAGACATTATAAAGCTCTAAGTGGATAAGAATATAATACTGGATGCTGATCACTGGGGTTAAAGGATCAATTTGTTTGTATTAGATTTTCATTGTGTTTATGAGAACGATTTATTAATTTAGGGCTTCTCCAAGCATCCATTTATTTTCCCTTAAAAATTAAACTGGTCTCTACTCACTTTGGAGTTACCACCATTAAAATATGTTCGATTTTTTTTAACTGTTAATATGATTACTATATCATTATTATGTTCTTTGGACCAAATATTTTAAATGAGTGTATAGAAAAAGACATTTAATTAAATAACTATGTTTTCTTTCTAGCGGGGGATACATTATTTGATGGATAATACTTTGAGTAAGCTACATTTGAAAAACTAGCTAGTAAAGTTTTTAACCCAAACTGACGGTAGACGTGTCTGAGGGTTAGGGCGAGCGCGCACTGGCGACTTTTGTCAAGGTGACAAAGACAAAAACAACGTTGCTAAGGCTGTTGTTAGGGGCGGGACATATAAGCATCCAATAGAAGCATTCGCACGTGACATCACTGGAGGATAAAAACAACGTTGCTAAGGCCGTTGTTAGGTAAAGTCATGTGATTGAAAATGCTCTTTTGTTTTCTAATGATATTTTTGATACTAGTAATCCTGGTCACCGTGACTTTAGTCGCTAGTGCGCGCCCGGCCTTAGTGATCCATAAAAGTGTGTTTGATTTAACTTTTTTTTCCCCAATTTCTATTTTTGAGATAAAAGTATAATAAATTTAATTAAATTGAGTAGTGAATGGATTTTTTTTGTTTTTCATTCCTCAGAAATTTATTTCAATTCTTAAAATACGTTTTTTTTTTTAATTTTCTGTAGTAATGTTTGCTTTTATAATATCTTTATTTATAGTTTTCCAAGCAACATGCTTCTTCTACCCCTTTGAGAATCCCTGTTCCTCTCTTAAATTTATTTATTGAATTATTTACGTTTCACGTCACTGGTTTTTCATGTAGCTTCGTGATCAGACTGTCTGGTCTGCTTGCCTTTATTTTATTTGAATGAAATTTTATTTAAAAAATATTCCTTTTATTTTAGAATTTGAACAAAGTTCAAATACATTAAAAGGCTAACATTATGTAATCTAACATAATTTAATTCCAAGTTAAAATGTTCCCTTTCATTACATTTTCTGTAGGTTGAATTTTCAAAATATTTGAAAACCTGAAAGCTATTCCATATGAGTTTGCTTTAAATTGAAAAGTTAAGAACTAGTTTTCATTTTATTTTGTCATAAAAAGTTGATAAACAGCAATCAAACTCATTAAATTCATTGATATTACTACTATTTCTGCTCTGAATGATTCCTTTTTATGTTCTTTATTTTGACCATTAATGAATTTTAAGCTGAAGAACTTATTAAATTCAATCATTTTCGACGGAAGGATGTCAATGAAACGTCCTTTCTTTATTACATTTTGAGACTGTAATGATAAACACAAGTCAACAATATTATTTTAACTCAAACATTTTTAAAAATCAAAATTGGAACTCATTTCTTTTTTTATTTAACTATTTTTAAATACTTTAAAATTATTTACCTCGATTTGATGAAATTTGTTTGAAGTTAAAAAGAAGTATCTCTTGTATTTTCATTTTTATATCAGCATGTTTATTTTCTACTTGAAGAGTCATTTTATAAGGAAAAAACCCGTGAATTTAATTCTGATTTGTGAGGGAAAATATATTTGAGAGCAAAGTACATAATACAAAAAGTGTTCAATTCTTTATTGAAATATCGTACTTGAAAACTTTTTAATTTCACGAAAAGTGATTACTATAAAAAAAATTTATACCGAAAATCTTTCTCTTTTTTATGATCTCTGGTTTAAAAATACATCAGTAAATATGCCATTGCTTATTTATTTGCTTTTGTATTACCTTCGTTTAGAATTTAAATAATTTTTGATAATTCGTACGCATATTTAGTGCCACATCAAAAGTGTAAAAATGTTCGGTTAAATTGTTAAAAGTTTGGTTAGTGTGAATATCAACGTATGGTTTAAATAACAGCATGTGGTGAAATTATAAAAACTTTATACTCTACGATTGCCGTTTCAACTAGGTTTTTCCGGCAAACATATACATATAACTCATATAGGTATGAATTTTTCCATACATATAACAACTTGTTTTACGTGATTTTTTTAAGACAATTCTTATGTAATGCATCAAATTTGATAAAATCGTGTCTGATACATGAAATCCATGCATACTATCCCATGCATTCAAATGAAGCTGCTACAGCTTGTATAACACTTCCTTATCGTCTATTTTGACTCGCCCTGTCATAGATCTCGCGACAACGACAGTTCCTTGGTCCCATGTCCTGCTATAAATGGAGTCGTTACGTGGTCAGCTTCCTGTGCTTCTATCTGTGTGTCCTTGCCCGCGTCGTTGCTTTACGTAAATGAAGAATGCATAATTTAGATGAAGCCGGTATATATTTGCATGCGTTGTTCTCCATGTTTATGACTTTTTTTATATAACAAGAAAATGCTTTTTTTTTTTTTCGTTTTGTTTTTTTCAGATTATAGATATAATTTTTTTCCTGCAATGAAAGAATAAATAAACTAATTCGGAAGGAATAAATTGGCGGCTCGTCACCATGGCAACGCAATAGAAATGAATTGTGACAAGTTGAAAATGACTGGCAGTGAACCGCCAATTTTATTTACACAGACTCCTAATAAGTTTTTACAGTTTATTTAAATTCATTTTTTTTTTGCATTTTCAAATTATTGTTTCGCTGTATAAGATTTCATTCTTAAACCGCTGAAATCTCAAAGCATTTAACTAATGGTTCTTTGTATATTTCTGATGATTTTTTTTTAAAAAATGATAAAAGTATCGGTTAAAATATCATTGACATGTTCTTTACCATCACACTTAAAGTTGAACTTCTATGAGGATCTGTAAATGCAGATAAATATAAAACTCATGAATTAAATTGGCTAACTTAGCCCTTTAAATATCTAGATTCTAGAACTTTCAGTAGGTAACTTATCTTTACTAATCGTTTTCACTTCTGAATATGTTTACTGAATAAACTAGAGGAGTATTATAAAACATGTAAAACTATAGTTAAACTATCATTATTTCAGGAATAAATTAAATAGTGATTATTGAACTTTTACAGAGAAATAATTTTTAAAAGAGAAATAGCCCTTACTGCAAACCTACAAGTTTAAATCTTTGCTTTGAAAGTTTTAACTTGGTCCAAACCCAATACCGTTGAACAACTCTAACTCTAAACCGAATATTTCTCCCCGTTGTTTCCTACTTCGATTTTCCGTTAAAATCATCGTGAGAAAGTAAGGCATTTCATCATCGATCCTTTAAACCTCTTACCGAGATTTTGCGAATGTAATGCTTTTAAGGCGAGTAGTGTTCCAAAAAATCTTGTTTAAAATAAAGTTTTGTAGAGAAACGGTTTTTTGTCTACGTTTATTTAAAACTGTAATAGTTAAGTCACTTTTCGTTCGTTGTATTTTAACGACAGTTCATAAAATTAGGTTTCAAGATATTTTTTAAAATAGTGCATTAACTCATAACATTCGTAATTAACTGTTTTTATTTTATTAAACTTTTCCTCGGATATTTTTAAATTTATGTATTCAGTTTAATAAATTACTTTTAAATCATATTAATTAGTAGCTGCTAATTTCAAGAAATCATTGAATAGGATATGGACTTCATTAGGCATAGATTTTTTCATTAAATTGTTTCTGTAATTTTAGAGGTGAAAAAACCGACGAGTGTAATTTAAAAGCATTTAAACCTGATATAATGCTTATATATTCAAACAATTTATTTACTAAAATTGCTGTACTTTGTTTTAACAAACGTGTATTTAAATCTCTTTGAGTTGTCTTAATACTTAGATACTTAAATAACATATAATTGTATCATATATTTATGTTGAGAATATTAAAATGGATATAAAATAAGCTAAACGCGGAAAAAATCAGATTTCATTAGTTTTATGGGTGTTGAACTATGTTCTATCCACTACAGTACTACACTATTTTTTATTCGAAATTAAATTACTATCTAACGTTTATTATGATCTTTTTTATGAAATTTTAAAATTTATTGAACTATTTATTTACACTTCAAATAAAAGTTCCAAGTTATTTAATTGCTTTCAAAGGTTATTGTATTCAACACAATATTCAAAACTGCGTAGATGTTAACAAAAAACCTAGATTGTTTTTACTTAAAAGACTCGAGGCCTCAACACAACTAACCACCATCAGAGTTCTCTTACATTGTTTCACCCGCAGCAATTCCACACTATCTCTCCCTCCAATGTTTCCCCAATCCACTCTGTAACCCTTGTTTATTTGATCTCGGCCCAATGATGCTTCCCTGTTTGGATAGGGATTTGAGAAAGCGGCTTTTAAAATTCCTCTCTAAGGGGGAGTTGGATCTCATTAACGTTTTCTCTTCTCCACCCCACACGTGCCAAGAAAAACAAGAGTGTTGGAGAGTCCTGCCAGCGTGGCCTTCTGCCAGCCTTGATGATGGAGAAAGAGATCAACAGTTGGCTTCTCTGCAAGACGCAAGAGCTCAGGTGGCTGAGCTATGGCTCGTGTATGGCAGGGAAGTGGATTTTCAGGGTGGTTAGCGAGACAATGGTTGATGTGGGTAGATGGTGGGGTTTTATGGATGTTTGCGGGGTTTAATTGCCTGGTTTCGGTCTTGGGATTTGTTTTTGAGGGAAATGCGGTTTCGGAATGGGCATTTTTGTTCTACCTTTTAATGATCGATTGTGCAATTTTGAATTTTTCCGTTATGTTATAAGGTTTATGTTTTTCGGGTGCTTCCTGTTTCTTCTTCTGATTAATGACTTGTTAATGTTTTTATCCAAATAAAATATGAGTATAAATGTATATCAATTACACAGATACTTAAAGTTTTGTGTGGCAATTTCTTGTAATTAAAAATGTCTATTAATATGTGTATGAAAATTATAATAACTAAAATTATAAATGAATTAATTAAAATAACTATTTGAGTTTATATGGAGTCATTTAATTAATTAATGTTATTACTATGGTAATTTCAATACTGATATTAATATAAATTTCTTCTAATTAATTTTTTTTGAAAATTTTATACCCTTTTCGTTATGCTTAAGAAATTAGTTAAAGAAAGCTGCTGCAACATTATTTCTTATTTGAATTGAAGTAGTATTTCTCACTGTTGGTTGACAGTAAAGCGGTACTTTTTTTAATGATTTAATTAAATGAATTTTAGAACAGGATCTTCATCATTTTTGAAGAATGTCCTCTCCTCTCTACTCATCATTCTTTAAGTCCACTGTCTCTTTACGAATCTTTTTCATGCATTTATGACAAAAATTTCTCTCTGCACTATTCTCAAACCCAAACGTGTCACTTCATTTCAAAAATGATTTGTCTCTCGGAACAAAAACGACTAAAAATAAATCTCCGCGACTCTTATAAAATCCAACAGCCTCCCCAAACCACGTAGGAAAACTCCCCGGCCTGAAGACTCCCTCCCCAACCGCAGTGGGAGAAAAACCAACAACCCAGTCATATCCTTCCTTTGCATTTCTCGCAACTCCATCTTATTGAAAACTCCGGAAAACGTCCGAAAAGCAAAGCAGCATCAGCACACCTTCAGAAGACGCCTCTCTCGGACGGCGAAGAACACCTCCGACGATTTTCGCGTTGTTGTGAGTGCGGGGGGATGATGATGGCGCTGGCTTCACACGTGCCGCATACCCGTACTTCGGGATCTGGCTACATCGATTGAGTGGCTGAGTGTGTGCTCGGCTCGCAAAGTGATCGCGTCTCTCGCTCTTCTCTCTCTCTCTGGACTTGGCACCCGTTCTCCCTTGGATGGTTCCTTGTTCCTTTTGTTGTTGCCGTTTTTGTTTTGGTTGCTGCCCTTCGACCCTCCTCTCCGCCCCTTGGAAGAGGCACTGCTGCTAGAGAGCGCTCTCTCGGAAGAAGCTCAGGTAGGGAGCTCTTGTTGTTTACGTTTTTGTTTGCTTTTTGGAGTGTTCCGCCGGGTCTGTAAATTGGATGTGCACCAAACTGTTGGATAACTCGCTCTGTCTCACGTGTGCTTCGGTAAATTTATTTTTTTCTGCGTAAAAGTTATAAACTGTTGCATGTTTTATCATATTTTTCCAATGATATTAATTTTATCGTTTTAGTCATTTTTATTTTAAGAATTGTGTATTTTTATGATAAACCCACCATGAGTAATTTAACTAAAAAATTAATATTTTGTAATAAAAATAATCCCTTAACCACCGGAAGTTGTACTGTAAAATGATTAGGTACAAAAAAATTCTTAAAGAAGTGCTTAGTTTTTAAATGAGCTTTAAAATATTGTGTCCCTAATTCTTTGGTCATGAAAATTGTTTTCTATGGATACAACTTAATCATCCCTTTAAAAATATAAATTCCAACAAATTTTCACCGTGATAAAAAATACCTCCTCAGTTAAAATTTTCTAGAATAAACCATCCATTCTATTTTTACACTAAATCCACTGTATCATTTGTTCAATTGTATTTCCACAAGTTTCATCCTTTAAGCCATTTTCTATCGTTATATTTTTTATTCTTTTTTCCTGTTTCGCCTGCTTTACAACAGTAAATTTATATTCATTAGGTACTACTCCATGGGAGAGTATTAATTAAGATTTTGTATTTTTCATATTCCACTTCAAATTAAATATTTTCTACCAAAAGTAAGTTTACACGCATGTTTTAACTAGATTATTGGCTAAGAGAACTAATGTTCATGTGCTTTGCATTAGTTTTTAGTAATGTTTGTCTGATGCTATGGTCACAGACTAAACAATTTAAGGAAGTATTTGAATGGCGTTCAATAAAACAGTTAATGGAAAGTAGCTTATTTTCTTAATTCGAACCCTTCCATTCCAAAACCAAGTATTCATAATAGAATAGCAGTAAAATACAGGTTATACTTTTCTAGGTTTTTTTTAATAAAGCTGTACGTCTAGGAAGAGAATTATATTTTTAACGTCAATTTTATCGTGAAACTACTATGTGCCTTCTGGAATGCTTATTGATTGTTTTCCCAAAATAAAAGTTTTTACCGGCACTTTACTGCGAAGATGTTCTAGAACTTCCATTGATTTTCTGTTGTGAGGAATTTCTTCACTGTTGCTGACATCTTTTTCTTCTAAATAATCTTAAGATATATTATTTTATTTAATTTTTAGACCATTCAAATATTAGGTAATACAAAAGAAAAATTGGTTTATAAGAACTAATACTTATTATTTTAAAATTCATTTTCAAACAATTAAGTTAAAAAGAAAACGAATAAAGAATTGAGAATTTAGCAAATAAAAAGATATTACCTAAGTGTAGTAATCCATTCCATGTATTCGTTAAACTGCTATTAACTTTTAAAAACGACGTGAAAACGATAAATTTTAATAACTTCAAAATGGGTTTAACCTTAAATTAAAAATAACCTAAATTCTATTACTTCCATTACTTTTTTCTTAAAATATCTTTAACATTTTTACTCATAATTTTTAGTTAACAATTCAATAATTTCTTAAATGCTACTGAAAATTTTTAATTTTAAACCATTCTTCGTTTAACTTTAAATTTAATTATAATATCTCCGAATAGCGTTTGTATATTTCTTTAATTTTCTGTTTCATAATTTCTTAAGATCATCTAAACCATTTTTAATTCTTATTAATTTATCGTATTAAATTTAACTATTACTTCATAATATCAATTAATTTCCTAACTATACTATTCTTAAGTTTCTCTAAAGCAGCTGAACCTTCAAGGTAAAAACTTGTATAGGAAGTTTCCGTTTAGAGATAAGTCTTCGCTCTCTTCCTCCAATACTGGTTCCGCCGCCTTATTTATAGCATCATCTTTTGAACACGTGTTTAGAAAAGCCGGGGATATATTTATGACTATTCTTCACCGGCTTATCTCACTCGGAGTTATTTCTTTTTAATCCTCCTGGCACGAAGAACAATAGATTACATGAGTTATAACATCTCCTGGACTGCTCAGTAAAATCCATTTTTTTTTTCATTTAGTTTTTTAATGTAAATATTACAAGTAACCAATCAGTTAGAAAGTATCTAGGTATGAACTTTCAAATAATGTAAATTTTGCAAGTAATCAATCAGTTAGAAAGTATCTCGGTATGAACTTTCAAATAATGTAAATTTTGCTAGTAATCAATCAGTTAGAAAATATCTAGGTATGAACTTTCAAATTATTATGTAAATTTTACAAGTAATAAATCGATTCGTAAGTCTTTAGGATCAAATTTTGTTAAAATGTAGATACGTTGATTTTCCAGTTATAAATGAAGTGTATAGATTTATATCTTAAAATGAGGAAAAAGGACTTTTGTCGTTTAGTATATCATATTATTTTAAAACCCGATTCGAATCTGTTTGTATCAAATCAAAATTTGTGCTGTTTTTGATTCCTTTAGAATAAAAAGTAGGTATAAAGTATATAAGTAATTATAAGAAAGTAAAAGTAAATCAAATTAAATTATGTGAAGGTAAAGAGATCAAATATTCATGTAAATGATAAAATTTTTCATACTTTATGTTTTTTCCTGAAATTACTTAATAGATGCTGATGCATACTTAATAGAATTAAGAATAACTTACTTAATAGAATTACTTAAATAGATGCATTGTGTTGAACCGAAGAAATTATTCGTAATAAACACACGTAATACACGTTCATTCTGTATTGAACTTAACTATTAAAATTTACTTAATAGAATTTCACGGTATTTGTAACTTTTTGTCTCTAACATATATTAATGCTTAATGCTTATTAATGTCACATACATTTCCCTGCTAATATCATGATATTATGTTAGTATAAAAAATATAATTTTTAACAAATAAATTTATACAACATTAAAAAGACAAACATAAAATGTTACGGACTAATTACTACTATAAACTACAATTACCATTAAATACCCCTTAAGCAAGGAAATTTTCTTCTTTTATTCGATACGTGTAACCTATTAATATAATCGAGTTATTTGATACATAATTGAGTTATTCCAAAATATTTTGTATTCCACCGTTGGCATCACACAGCTAATCCTCCAAAATACTCCAAAACTGTCATTTTTACTTCTACCTCTCTCATTATCCCTCAATGCCGGTGTCGAACTAATTATGCCGTCTGCCGCATTTGGAGGGGATTATGTTTCCGCAGGAATGCCTGGCTGTTTCATTAGCGAGAAAATCTCTCGTTGTCGCGAATTGAGGCGATACGCCCAACGTTTTGAACTCTGTGTTTCCGGAACATCGTTAACTATTTTGCTGGTGATTTACGTTGTGTGAAATCCATATATAAACTGGATTTTTGAGCCCTCGTATTTGTTATGAAAGTATCGAGTGGTGGTGATTGTGTTGTGTAATTGGATATTTCCATGCCGTTTTTGTTGCTTGAGGAAATGAATTTGTGTGTTATTAATTATTTCGACACAATGTAAAGTTGCAATTTAGCTTTTCCGACAGATTTATCTCATTATCGGAATATTTTAAACCTTCTTTAAAAGTAGTTTTTTTCTCTCGTAAAGTTTTAGTACATCAAAACAGTTCATTGTTTTCTACGTATTGGAATTACGTTTTTAACTTAATATTTTTTGATTAATTCATCCTTATAACTCGTTGTATCAACCCTTTAGTCACGTTTAATGTATAAAAGAATTACTATGTAGTTTATTGGGCTGTTCATGAAACTTTATACCATTGAAATTGATACCTATAACGTGTAAAATCTTATACCCTTCTGTATAAATCTTTATATTAATGGATCTTTTTGTTATAACTTCAGTATATTGTAACATTAACTATCTAAAACTCCCAATTACATAAATAAATATTGATTGTAATCAAGAGATATTTATTTATTTTTTTATAAATATTTATTTAATTATTTAAAATTAATATTTATTTATTTAAAATTCAGTTAATTCTTGTAAACATATATCTTATTACATATAATGACAAAATAATTTAATTGCAATATTTTAGGAAAAGTATGTAGGTATCTAAAAATGAGAGAAATGAAGAATTTTAATCAAAGAAAGATTTCATTAGACTGTATTTAATCATCCACATAAGAAATAGATTCGTATGCATTTTGCAGATCCAAATATGAATTTTCTCTCAATTTGCCCCACATTATTTTGAAAAAAGAAAGGGAAAAGAAACATGATACTAACTATCCCTGGTGATAAATAGTTTATTTATTTATTTTTTCAAAACAAATTTCAAAAATTGAATTCTTCGAATCTTAAATGAAATTACTTCACACCACTTTTCAACACCCTTTCCAACTCACACAAAACTACCAAACGGAAGCAACTAACTTTTAAACAAACCTGCTTAATCCTAACCGACTCTTTCCGACAATCAAATTAATCACAATCAATCCGCTGAGAAAGTTGTCCACTTAGTCCACAGACAAGGGGGCTGGCTGGATATGCCTCACGTGATGCGGGTTCCCGACCAATCAATACCCAACTCCCATTCAAGAAGCAAAGAGAAGAAAAGGCCACGAGTTTCACTTACTATTTTTGGAATCTCTGGCTCCCTTCCAAGACCCTCTCATATTCTCTCTCTCTCCCTCCCTTTTTCTCTTTAGGGGTTTTCGGGAACGTGTGAAAGTTATGTATACAGATTTATGTACAAAATAAATCCCTGGAGTTAAGAGTTACGTGGTGAGCCGCCTTTTGTTTCTCTGGCCGACTCGAGGGGTACACACGAGTGGAGTGGAGTTGGTTTTTTTTAGTGAGGAAGTGTGGTGTTTTTTTGGAGGAGAAGAGTTGGTTTTGGCCGTGTGAGTGGAATCTTGAACTACTAGTGCAAGAAGAAGGGGAGCGTAAATAAAAGCTGGGTGCTATGAACTTTCATGTTTTTTTTCTCTTATCTGTTCTACTGTGTGACTAAGATTAGAAATATCACTAAAAATTGCAAACCAACCGATTAAAATACACATTGATATAAATAATAACTATACAAATTTGACAATACTTGAATATTTGGCTTGAATATTTTTATTCTAAAACAGCTTTAACGAGATGGATAGCGGAAATGTTCCGTCCGTTGCTCATTTAAATAATTTCGATGTTTAGTATATACTATTGAAATAAATTTTAAAGTCAAATTTTTGACCAACTAATAATAATAATTCGTAACTTTATAAAATAATTCGTACTTCCGTATTATCCCGTCGACCGCTAAAAACGAAAATGTACAGCCAAAGCCCTGAAACTGGCGGTCAACAAGATAATACTTAAAGACCAAATAATCTTTTCCATCCTTATCTTCATTTCTTGTACTTAATTCCTTGCCAAAATCATCTTTCCTTTTCCTTGATTCATTCCTAAATTTACCTCGCTGAAAAACACAATATCTCATAGTACAAAAAATAAATTGAACTCTCATTTTATATTCTTAAGACCGTGCACCTTTTAAAGCAACTACCTGAGCTCTACCTTTTAAAATTTTAAGAATCCCCTTAATATTTAGAGTTTGAACCCACATAAAAAAAAACTCTATACCTTAACAAGAACCTAAACTAAGTCTCTAACTAAGTTTTCGAAATCCTAATGTTAGTTTATTACATAATCTCCTTAATGCCTAAGCAAAACATCGTTAGCGCAGGAACCTAATGAAAATGAAGCACATCTTCCCTACTGCCCCCGTTTTAATCTCATTTTCGCACCTACTCTTTGGAACATTTTCGGTAGAACCTGCGTGTGTACCTTGCTCTTGAAAATGCATTCCAATCTGTTTCCCGTCCAAGGGAGGAATAATTTTAAGCTTTTCTGCTCCACATTGCAGATAATGCCTCACTGAGCCCTTCTTTGGTAAATATCCTACGCTGGGTCTGCTTCATTGTTGGTGTTGGTACTTGATTAAATAAGGATTACTTAGGTAGTAAACTTAAATATTTGATTAACTTTTTTTATTGATTGAAGTTGAGTGCACCCCCTCCTATTTCCTGGTAGTTAAATTGGCTTTTTCCTTTATCCTTGGATTCTTCAACTTAACTAATACACACTTTACTTCAGATTAAATTTGCATTTACAGTGTACCAGTATTTTGAACATATACTATCGCTACTACGATAAATTCTACGTTTTCTTAACCTTATAACCTACTTCTATTTAATCTCTTCAAGTTCTCTTAAATTTTATTATTAACTAATAAAGCATTTAATTATATCTTCTTGAAAAAAAAATAACCGATAATACCTTTTTAGCGATTTCATCTCATTTCCTAGAGATTGAAAGGTTTTCAAGGAATCAAATTATCTTTAACTTTATTAAATTTATCACAATTTCAATATTTGACTCTGTCAAATTTGAACTCTCGCTGAGTAAATTTCCACAAACTTTTATACTTTTGACCTCAGAATCTGAAATGATTTACATCGGGTTTCATAGAATAGAGATTTGTATAAAACCACCCAATTCTAATCTACTTCCTCCAATTTATTAAACAGCAATCTGTAATTTTCTTATTTATTTTCAATAATCGACAATAAATGTTAACTACTTTTTAAATACAAAATAGAATGTTTTCCCTAAATCGAATCAAAGAAACATCATCGCCTCTTTATCTTCAACCCAAATCATCACAATATCTCCACACAACCCAACCATCAGCGCATCTGATAATAAGTGACGTCAAATCCAATTCGTTCATCCACCTCCCGCTCCAAATCTGCCTCATCATAAAAACGATGAAAATGATGATGATAATAATAATGCCCATCCCAATTCCCAAACCCCAATATTTGCAGGGCGAAATTGATTGCAAGTCCCATTTACTCCACTGGGGCCCTCGCTTCCGCGTGGACATCACGTGACTACCTATACTTATCGCGTGGCCTTGACCATTGTGCCTGCTCCTCCTCTCCTCTTCTTCCTTCCCTCTCCATACCGCTCTGGATATTCGCTTTCTCCGCTGCGTCTTCCGTCTCGTCTTACCGGTCTTGTTGTTTGTTGAAGTTTTTTTTTTGGTGAGATGTTTGATTTGGGTGGAGGGATGGATGCAGATTGAAGGGTAATGGGTTTTGTTTGTGGTGTAATGGATAGAGGAAATTGAAGTTTCGTTTTTCGTTTTTTTTTGTTGTTAAAAATTAAGAACCAGATGAGCCCTGTCAACCAAGTATGTCAACCGAAATAAACGTGGTGTACTATGAACAGAGTGTTGCAAAAGTCACGTTTTTAAAGTTACCCGCATGTGGGGGTTTTTTTTACATTTTGTTTACAGTCAGATTTTGGTTTAGATATTCCAACTAAAATTCACAATAAGTTTTTAGGTTGATACACGTGTTTGACTCTCGTTTTTCTGATGTAACATTAGACCTTAAGAAAGGTTTGTAGATAAGGAATAAGTTCTATATTTGTGTGAACACTTAAGTGTAAAGAAATCACTTGTACAGAAACGGCTTTTTGCCACTCTTGTGATCATTTTTGGTTCTAATATGATCTGCGTTACTTTATTGTTGCTATCTTCCTGGTTTTAATGTTCATATTTTTTTTTGTGTTCCTTTGAGACATGTTTCTCTTCGTTCATTAATTTATCTTATATTATTAGGATCCTTTCACTTCCAGACTTAAATACAGTATAATTTACCAAATTTGCTCTTTATACTGTATTGAACAGATTTAAAGTTGTTACAAAATGCTTTCTATAAAAAAAAATTCTTCGAATCGTTGTAATGCATTTACATAATTTAATTAGTATACCATCTCTAGATAAAATGCTTCAAATGACTTTCTTCTAACACTGAAAGTTTGTTTACTTTTAAATTTTAATATACAGGGTGATTCAGAAATAATCATCAATAATTGAGGAGGAGGTAGAGGGGCCCTAGACACGCATATTTCGAATAGTGATACTGGGGCGCAGCCTTACCGTTAAAGAGCTAGGAACTAATGTAGTGCAAGTGCGTTTCAAAAGGCCGTTTTTAGAAGGCCCGTGTGACGAAACAAAATGTAGTAAAATGAAAAACATTATTGCATGAGGTACAGGAGTATCCGTGCTACTTAAATACTCAATGTGATAGAAATTGGACCAACATTAGGTCCTAGCTCTTTAACGGTAAGGCTGCGCCCCAGTATCACTGTTCGAAATATGCTTGTCTAGGGCCCCTCTACCTCCCCCTCAATTATTGATGATTATTTCTGAATCACCCTGTAGTGAAAGATTTTTTTAACTCTCAACTTCTCAGTGTTTGTTATCTTAAAGTCAACTTACCTATAATCACTGTAATTTTTCTAGTAAATGTCAACCAAGGTCTCCCCCTCTCGATCGAATTTCACCTCCCCACATCACCCTACACAAATATTTTCCCTCCTAAGCACCAATTCCCAGACTTTCCGAACGCAAGGTGCATGTGTCGCTTTATTTAGACACGGTTGGGGACACGTGGCCGAGATCTGGGTTATTTGCATGCGGGAGTTTTTTCTCACTTTCGGAAACGGCGTATGACGGTGCTAATTGGTGACGGTCGGGTGAGGTTGGAAACGGTTTCTTCATTTTGATGGAAATGATGCCGGAGTTCGCGAAAGCGTGGGAGAAAATTGAAATTTCAATCGTGGTAGACTTCAAACATGATTGGGGATATGATTACTAACCCTTTAAAAAAAAAGAGACTAGTTGCCTAGAAGGGAACTTTTAACAATCCGCATACTACAGCCTGGTTTCAAAAGTTAACCTGATAAGGGAGAAGTTATGATAAGTTTTACAGTTAATGAATCTCCGCTGGAGTAGTGGTAGGATGCTTGCTTAGCCAGCGGCAGTTCCTGGGTTCTATTATCGGTTATTATTTTATTAAAAAAAAAACTTATAATTTTCGTATAGAAATTTCAACCAACCAATCAGAGCAGGCTCTGTTAAAGTTCCTTCTAGTAGCTAACCTCTTGTTCCTTTCAAGCCTAGACTTCCCAAGATTGCCATTGAATCCTGTAGAAAATTTGGGGCGTTTAGGACTTAAAGGGTTAAATTGAATGGACTCTAACCGCCTATCTGGTTCGAGACTTCACGGAACCAACACGTGACCTACAACTGAGCTTGCGATTGGTTACCACAGATACTACACTAGTAGATCTACTAGTGTAGTATCTGTGGTAACCAATCGCAAGCTCAGTAGGTCACGTGTTGGTTCCGTGTGACGTCAGACGGTTAGAGTCCATTGGTGGTATCTTTGCTTTTATGATGTTATTTTCATTTATTTTATGTATAATTAAGAGAGTTACCAAACAAAAAGCGAGTTAAAGCTTATCATTAATAAGCAACTTATATTTTGCGTTTATTTGTACTGTTTTTGGTAACAATATTGAATAGGAATGTGAGGTTTTGTTCGTTTGATTTTTGACTAGTGCAGCTGAATCCATACTTTATAGCAATGTATCCAATTAACAATTGTATGAAATACAGATTTGTGAATTTTACTATAGGTTAATGAAGTGACTATTTATCTTTGAAGTAATCTGTGAATTTTGTAGGATTAATCTCATAACTGCTAGCTTATTCCTTTTGTAGCTATTAAAATGTTTAATAATTTTACCAATTATATTTCTTTCGCAATAAAATCTTCATAAATGAGTTTTTAATAATTGTTCATAGAAATACATTAGTTTTAAAGAAGATGAAGAAAGAAGTCAAAATATTATACATCAAATATTATATCAAATATTATGTATCAAAAATTTATATTATCAAAATATTTTTCATTGGGCATAAAAGCAGGTTGAACAAACCGTTAAATTTTAAATCTCATTAAAATCTGCATAAAGCATTTTTGTTTCAAGAACTGATGAAGAGGTTTTCTCTTAATTGTGTTTTTAAGGTTCATTACTTATAAATTACTGTCAAAATTATTTCGTGAGTTCATATTTTTAGCAGCTTTAAAATATTTGAACCATGTAGCATTAGTGACCCAATAAATCCTGAAATGACCGTTAAACTTAAAGTGATAACTATTTTACCGAAATAGTTAATCTTCTAGGAACAATCTGGTTTCTTTCTTAAAACATTTTCGTACTCTAATGCTGAAAATGTCTTCTGCACATTGTAGGTTAATATTGTTAGTTCCCTGGATATCTGACATATATATCCTTTTCATTTTGTCCTGCATTACACACATTTCTAAGTTTTCTTACTCTTCTCTTTCTGTTTGTCACAGCACTCTTTTTTCGATACGATGCATTCCTTTCCTTTATTGGTCAAGAATGCGACCTCACACATTTCACATAACGGCCCACTGGATCAGATACATTATCTGATGACTTCTTTCAGTTACGGACGCAGTGAGTGTGAAGTGATGGGTGTCAGCATTTAGAACTGAGATAATGGGGGAAATATTTGTGTTACTCGTCTATGTTTTTATTTATGACTGGCCATTTATAAGATCTTTATTGGTTTTGGTGGCATTACTGGATCAAGTAAAGTTTAACTACAGCTAAAAACTGTATTTCCTAAAAATGACGCTAGAATTAATTATATTTTCTTACTTTTTTAAACTATTGCCTTCACACTGTACTCTTCTAAACTATTCATTGCCCGCATGCATTAATACTAGTTAAAACAACATGTATTTTCTTTTTTTCCAAGTATTACCACCATAATACCATTTTATAGTTATCTGTCGTCATTTGTTAAAGTGTCCACTCATTTTCTTTTGTCAAATATTTTTATTCCACTCCTCTAAATTCTCAATATTTTCATATTTAACGGCCTAGATAATAGAATTATGTAGTACTTAATCTTTTATGCATGCTATTGTACTCCTTTTCCATGCAACGAAATAAAATCAAAAGAAAGTATAAAGGTACGAAACATTATACTAAATATTAATATATAGGAAGGAAATGAAAAAGGGCTTTTAAATGACTCTTGAAAAGCTTTTCAATGATTCTTTCATCTCCTTATATTCCCTTTTGGTTCATTTATTTCGCTTAACATGTGACAATATCTCGTTGCATATGTTCTCTTGGGTATCATTTGAAGAGAAATAAAAAGAAAGTTTTGGACATAAACTACATGTTTTACCTTTACAGTATCCATTTCATTTGAGTATATTAGTCATCCTGAAATATTTTACCTTTTCATATAAAAAAGAATGTTGCCTTACGTTATTTTAATGAACTACAAAATATATGTTTTTTACTCTTTACAAAATATCTTCACATAAACTTTCTTACTTAAAATATACTTTCCTGAATTTGGTGATTTTTACTTTAACATCTTTGTTATTTCTTAAGTTTAAAAAAAAATCATTGTTTTAAGGTTCTATTCTACATAACTTTTATTAAAAACTTCCAAACAGCCGTTTTATAAATTAAAAACTTCAAAACAGTTGTTTTTATAAATTAAAAACACACACAATTATACTTTGTATTCTATTGAGTTCTTTTGCTCATTTAAATTTTGCCTCGCTTGCATTAGAATAAAAACAATGATTTTCATTTATGTTGAAAGCGACAGGTTTTGCTTGAAAAAAAAAGTCTGTGATGTTTTACTTTATTTCTTACTTTTTGATCTTTAATGTATGCTTTTTTTTAACTTATCACCTTTCACTAAAACGGGGAAAAAGATTACTTTAAAAAAGCATTTATCTTCCGTTCTTCTATTCTTTAATTTAAAATAAAACGAACACCTAAAAAAGATGTTTTGGAAAGGAAAAGATAAAACGTTTTTTTCTTGGGGGTTTTAAACTTTTGAATTTTTTCATCTATCCATTGTTGTTTTTTCCTGGAGAATTAAACATCTTTCAAAGTTAAATTTTTATGGAAAGCTTTCATGGCATGATGCCATGAAGTTTCAATCAGAAAGTCACAAACTTAAGAATGATTTTCTTTAGACAGTTTATTAGGTGGCTCCTTTAAAAGAAGCATATAGGAAGGTTTCCAACTTTTGTTTTCAGGTCGAGTTATCTATTGAGAGCAGAAAATATTCCACGGTGTATTTTTAGATGCTAGTTTTTAGGGCTATCCAACTTATATCTAAAATAAACTGCTATTTTTTCGTTCATAAGTATTAAGAAGTGTTTTAACACAGCTGTTGTTAAGATGTTGTTATTTTGTTTCTTTTTTCTTTGGTCGAAATAAATGGCATGCTTTTTATTTTGAAACAAATCTAGTTTTAAGTACTTTAAAAACTCCCCTTCTTACTACTTTAAATATTATTTTTGTTTTTGTACTTTAAATATTATATTAATTTTGTTATCATTTGATTTAAAGTCCTGCAGCATATTGTACCCGAATTCTAAATAAAGAAAAGTCGTAGAACGAAGTCAAAACTCATTAAAAACCCTTGATAAGACTGCACAGTGCACACCTTATAAAATCAAACAGTACATTTATGTTGGTGAGAATTATTTTACGTTAAAAATAACTAACTATTAAATAAAAAGAAAAACCAAAAGTGACTTATAGAGCATTTTCAATCACATGACTCGGACCTAACAACGGCCTTAGCAACAGAAAATGTTACAGTTTTTTGCCCTACAGAGGTTAACAGTTACAAAAGATGACTAGCCGTGGAATTCTTCTTTTGGAGCATTTGCAATCACGTGACCCCATACCTAAAAACCGCCTTAGCAACAGAACAACGGTCTTAGCAACAGTTAAAAGCCCTACAGAAGGTACACAGTTAAAAGAAAATAACCGGTTGTGACGTCACCTAAAACACTCTATAAATACATTTTAATGTATTTAGTTTAAAAAAAATGAAAGTTAACCTTTTTGTACCTCTTAAATACATCTTGTCGAAAACTTTAAATACTCCTCAATGTAAACGTTCAACATTATTTATCAAACCTGTAAATGACAAGGGAATTCATACACACAGACTCTTACATATAGTACATCCACCCCCAAAAAATCGAAGTTGGGGAGACAAAATCGACCGAAACGTCTCCTCTAAGCCCCCCCCCTACAAATATACTCCCGTCTGAGAGTTAAATGAAATGTTAGATCACATTTATATCCGACTGTTATTTTCCGACACGGCTGTTTTTAACGTTCCCTTCCTCGTGTACTAAAAGAAAAGCATCGTCGTCTACTACTACCGCTGTATGGAGTCCGTGAAATAAAGGAAAGAGACCCCGTGTCCGCGCTAATGTTTTTGCGGGATCGAGTGTCCTTTCGTGTTGCCGAGTGTTTGACTTGGAAAAGGTTCCTTTCTCTTAATAGGTTTCTCTTTTCTTTTCTTATCTCGTTTACGGTTCATGAAGTGAAGTATAAGAAATAGGGCTCGTTCTTTGTCCGATTTGAAGCGTTTCGGTGGAAATATTAGTTCTTTTCTGTTGGAGGTTTCTTTGGTGTGGAAAAGTCGAATTTCTTTCGGTTTAGTGTTAGGCTTTAGTGTTTTTTTTGGAGTTCCATAGACGACATTAGTGTGACGTCACTTGCTTGTTTGGAAACGTTGATTCTATCCGTGATTGGTTCCGTGATTGGAAGTAAATCCGTACGGAACCAATCACGGATGGAATCAACGTTTCCAAACAAGCAAGTGACGTAATGACTAATGTCGTCTATTGGCCTTTTTAAAGGGGTTTCTTTGATTAGATAGATCTGTAGCTTTCTGTGGGTTCTTTTTTTTTTTTGTTAGTGAAAGTTAAATCCTGAGTTTCTCTTCTTTTGAATCTACTTTCAAAACGCATTAGCAAACATGTCCAAGTAACGATTTGAAGTAATTACTAACATGGATATTGATACACAGAAGTTTATTATCTGATGTAGTTATATGTATTAAGGATATAAATGGTTTTGACTTTGATATTCTAGTTATCTTCAAAAAATCGGTAACAAACTTAAAAAAAAAAGAAATATTGTGGTGTTAGCTTTCTTCGTTTCTGAAATATTTTAAAATAAATGTTTTTGTGAAAAAAAATTAATGTTATCTTCTTCATGGCTACAATAAAAGCCCTCAAAAACATATTCAATTACGAATAAATCTGCTGTCTTATGTAGCCTAAGGTACTTAGACGATAAAATTTTCCATAAATATTTTTCTACTTTTGAAAAAAATCACTCAAGCTGTAGAAATCTTTAACTACTCAACAAAACAACATTATGTCAAACCCTTCATTGGGTAAGTAATTTCATTTATTATAACAAGAGAAAAGGTCATACTTAAGTCGACAACATTGAATAATTAGTCATTAGCATGCAACGTTGTTCCTTTGGTGTACAAAAATTCCTATGTGACTGATTTTGATACGATTGGTGTGAACATGCACTAATTACCATACGTTGTCTCGTACCCATCCAATCCACGCTCTTATGCCCCCATCTTATTTCTTCCACCTTAAGTGTGTTTAAACAACTTGCACATTTCCCTTCCAAATCATTTCGAGACGTCCCCAAATTAAATTTGTCCCATTAGTGTCAATAAGACGAGAAGCTAACGAGAGCCATTCTGACTATCCCCCATATACGAAAGAAGGGGAAAAACTCTCCAACCCAGCTAGGATAGAGCTAATGAAGGGAGGCGAGAGGGTCCAATTAGCTTCGAGCGAAGGAATCGGGTGACGAGAGTAATTAATATCAAACGCGGTGTGCTCCCCCTATCGGTGTAATAGTTGTGCTGCTCTTCCCTTGCACAGTAGATTAATTCAGGGGGCCATGTGGTGTAAGGTTGACAAATGCTTCCTGGGGGATTTGGCTCTGGTTTCGAGGTTATTATTCACGTTCGAAGGTTTTAAAGTTGGGAGAAGGTGGCTTAAATTCGAGTGGCTTTAGTTTGTTGGGAAATTGATTGATTTTTGCTCGGTGCTATGAATTTATTTTGTTTGAGGTTGGTTGCGGTTTGAGTATATTGCTGAGTAGAAGATTAAGTATGGTCTCATATGTATTCAAAGGTGAATTTGTTAGAATAAGTGAGGGAATTCTGTTTATGATGAACAAATACTAGCGATTCCGACCGTATACTTTGAAATCAATACTGTATAAATAAAATTTTTCACGTAAAGAAGAGTTATTCATTCTCTAGCTAGGCGATTCCTATTTTGAACGTTTCACAATGTATTCAAATTCATTCATAAAGTTATCTATTGTAATAAAAACTATATACTTAAACTCTATGCATTATCATAGTTAGACTTACCTATAATAAAGCTAAAAATAAATAAATAAAAACTACTAATATCCACACAATACAAATAAGTTGTTTCAAATCTTCATTCACTTCTAATATCAGGTAAATAAATGCAACTTAACATTTTAGTTTCTTAAGTGTTACACGTCATTTCTATTCCCCTTAAAACAAGGAGCAACTCGTTTAACTCAAAAGGAGATACTACTTGAAAAATAAGCTTCACCCCACTTGCTTACATGACCCCACTTGTTTATTTTCTGAAGATGACGTTGTTTTTACTAGCATTTCAAATACCGTTGAACCGTGTTTAGGTCGCTAATTTATTCCCACATTCTTCAAAATCGCAAGAAATAAAAAAAAAATCTCAACTTACGAAACATCCCCCTAGCCAAAACAAGTTTGCTTCTCCTCTATTTTAAGTCCTTGTTGCTTTTTCCGAAGCGAACAGATCCTCTATTTCTGCTTGTTGGAAAATGCTCTGTTGCTTCAAAGTGAGAAAAAAAAGTCTTCTCAAGACGCATCAACTTCTTTAAAAGGTGTTGTTTGCAAGTGTTGGGGGGGTTCGCTGAACCCGATTTCCTCTTCCCCACCAAATTACGACTTCGAAGTTTTCGAATATTTTTAGGCTTCGTCGACTTGCAAGGGTCCGACCATACACTTCGTCACCTTTGCTGCTAACTTTATCCCTTTCGAAATTTTTTTTTGTCGCTGCCTCTCTCTCTCGTTTTTTTTCTCGGCACAGGGAATTGTGGTTAACACGGGAAGTAGATCTACGGGTTTTTTTTTGGGAAGTTGGTCTATTTCTGATTTGGAGGAACTCTGCTTATATTCGATTTCTGAGAAATTCTAAGGAAAGAGTTTTTTCTCGTGAAGTATGAGGTTTTGGTGGTAGTTTTACGAGTAACTCCAAACCCAACATATCGTACATGAGAGGGTCTAGCTTTTGATTCGAATCTGAATTAACACAGCGTCTTATAGAAACAATATACAGGCTCAGTTTTTCTATTTCCTAATCTGTCACTTAGCCAAACATTTTTTTATCTTCTATAACTCGTTCTCCATAGAATATATACTACATTTACAATTAAATACAGTGCTTTAATGCATATTACGTCACGCAACTTATATTACTGAAGGGGGGTTTTTTTTGCCTTTATTTGATGCAAATAGGAAAGTTTATCAACGTATTTAAGAGGTTTTCTTGCATTAAGTTTATTACAATAAGAAATATATACCTATTAAAATATTATTTCCTCAATTAATGAAAATATTTAAAACTAATTTACTTAATGATAAGTTCTTGCAAAAATTTATTTTGTTCAGATTCATTATATCGCTTGCAGTAATTTAAGCCTTATCAGAAATGTAATAAGGATGTAAATTGTTAATGAAAAGTCACCTATCTTGTTACTTTATTCCTAAGAAGGATGCAGAGCAGGTTTGACGATAAAAAAAGCATTTTCTAAAAGCTATTAACAGCAGCATTGGTCATTTAAGACTTTCAAGTGTCGAGCATTACCTACTCAACATGCGAGACTCAATTTCTTTAAAACAAGAAAAAGCTAATTTATCTGAACGAAGAGCCCCAATAACTTACTTAAATCGTTCCACCGCATTTAAGATTTATGAAATCGCGATACCGAAAAAAACTAACCGAACCATTTCCACTTTATCGACTTCATTTAAACATCGCCGCGAGAAGAAAAAAGTAGCTAATTTAGCTATCTCTCTCTCTCAAACCATAATGGGTATTTACCAACCACCCCTACTCTTACAAAAACTACACGACAACGAACGCGTTAATAAAGCACTCACGCCATTTATTACTCTCGAAAAAAGCCATAGGATGCAACCGCAACTTATTTATCACGCTCTCTGACAGTCGAAATTAACTATCAGAATGATCGCTTTAACTATATAAAACGTCGTTTCCGTAACCTAGACTGATGTGACTTTTTTTCACCGGTCCGCCTTTATGAAAAAATGATGAGGAAGAAGATGAAAATATTAAGAGCGTAGATAGTCCATTCCCTGATTTTCTTATGGAATTGGAAAGCAGCCAGAAGGTGCTTTTTGTGCTCAACAGGCGATGATGATGCTGCCATGCTCTTCCGTGTTCGAAGGGTTTTTTTTCCGGCCTTGACTTTTTCTTGAGGAATGGGGATGGGAAATGGTGGACACTTAATGAAGTGTTAGGCTCTGCCTTCCTTTAGCATTTTCATACGTAGTATGCTGAGGTACTTCTTATTTTTCGATTTTTTTTTCTTTTTGGTGGATGATATATTTTTTCAGAGTAACCCTATGATCTACTGCATGGCTTTATGTTTATGAAAGGTTACTAGAGGTGTCAATCTCATTATTTTGATGAGATGTTCATGCCAACTGAAATGTTATGCTGTTGGATAAAAGTGTCAAGCTTGCTTTATTAAATTGTAATCATTTCTCTGCTAAAGATGTTATTCTCGAATTTCTTTAGTTATGGGGTGAAAATGTTTAGTTATATTATATCTAAAAGTAATGGAATAGTATTTACATTAGAGGTATCTCTTTTACTGAAATGGTGGGTCATCATGTTTTCAAAAAGTTAAATAATTTGAATAATTTGTGTATTAAAGATTAGGCAATGTTTAGCTCTGAATGTGTTGGGTTATGGAGCTAGATAAGTATGATTTATACTCTTTTCTAATTTTGCTAGAAAGAAGTAAAAATATCTAAGTATTATAAATGAATATCCTTACAAAAACTGCACAGAATATGATAATATTTCAATGAAACTCGTTAAAATGCATTAAATCTTAATGCTACCGAAATTCGTTAAAGATAGGTACGGTGCATTTTCTCGAATTAATTCCCTTCCTATGCTTTTCCGCTTTTGTTTTATATATTTCGTTAGCATCATAATTATCTCCAATGCCAAAAATTAAAAAAACTCATCATTTTATGCGTTAAATACATGCTTGGGGTCTTTAAAGTTCTCCATAAACCTTTAAAATAAATCATTATACTTTGAGCATGTTTCTCTTTTTCGCTAATGATTAGATTCCGTAAAATTTATTCCGTTAATATCGCTAAAGCTTGTTTTGAGTCGGGAGTATGAATATTTTATCGATGTAACTCATTTTCCGTCCTTTCTTCGCTGTTATATTTTAAACCGCTATTACTTATAATGGGTTTAATAGGTACCTACTGTTAATTTAATTTAAAACCAAACTAGCGATGTAGCATGTTTAGTAATATTGATTTTTCAGAGAGAATTTGTGATTTACTATAGAGTAGTGTAAGAAAACTTCCAAGTTAACTAATAAAGATCTTGTTAGATGTACTGCCCTATGTCACGACATGTATTTCATCTCTGGTATATTGTGTTGATGGTAATAAGCTTTTAAGACACGATACATTTTGTGCGAACGTGAATTAACTTTTTTAAGTTGCATAAAACTACCTCCTACTCTCTATATTTAATAATACTTATACGAGCTAACGAGCTATATTTCTTTTCTGTATATATAATGTTTTAAAGATTCTAAAGTAATGTGGTGTAGTTAATACTGTGATCTTTTTCCCGGTTACTTTATAAGTTTAAGTGTTGATTTTTCAGAAACTGTTTTTATATTGCTTAATTTTGTTATTTGTAGTCTCATGTTTATATTTTGTTTTCTAGGTAAGTTCGTCTCTTTTATATGGCTTGTTGTTTTCAATGCATAGAGGACATTTCAAGCTGGTATGTCATTCTTATTACGTATGGTAGATTTTTTTAATAGAAGAAAATTATTATTTAACTTCTCCACTGTTGTTAGTTCTTGTGTATTAATATCTGTGTTAATGCATTAATTTCTATTGATATTAGTGTGTTCTACTTTTGCATTTGTCTCTTAAAGGTATAAATATAGAAGTAGCTTACTTTTTTCACCTAACTTAGTATATTTTACCTCAAAACAAACAAGTTCTTCAAAGCCTAAACAAATATGTGTGTATATTTTTCTTCCTCTGAATGCATTTCTTACAAATACCCCTATCATTGCGAAATATTTATCTTCAGAAACAATCAAAACCTCGTTTCCAGTATCGCACAAACTAATAACCACCTTGAAAAATGATGTTTTTCTCCCAATAGCGATACATCCTCAGTATCTCTTCTGGCCCGTTGAGTTATCAGGACTAAAACAACTCAGCAGCACCGGGCCAGTGGGACCTTGTCCGTCCCATTGGAGAATTGGCCGGCAACCAGATTTCATTTAAGACTGCGGGTCTGCTATCTGCTTAATGACACGTGGCATTAGGCAACTGAGGCGAAGTTTCGCTGTTTTTTCAGCTCGCATTAGATTAAAATGGAGGCTTAGTTTCGAGGCCCTGATAGTTTCTAAATTGCTATCAGAAACGCTGCTACTACTGCACTATTTTAGGGTTGGATAAGTCAGTTTCATGCAGTTTTTCTGTGGAATATTTCTTGTGTTGGTTTTTTTAGGGGAACCAGATGTTTCTGATGCTTATAATATTAGTTTCCCTTTTTCTGCTGCGTATAATGGTAGACTTAGGTTTACATCGGTAGAAAACAACATCATAGGTACATTTTTAGTATCATTTGTCATTTTAAATTAATTGCAATCAGACTCCTACTTCAAGCATCTTTTAATACTTTCTACTCTAAACTTATTTATTGGACACCAAGAAATATCTTCCTTATTCATATTCGATACATTTTACTCAATCTTAAAAGATCAAAGAGTAATACCAATCAAATCTCAATCAAAACATCAGTAGTAGGCATTTTTGCCAAATACTCCCCCAAACCCGAGTAAATACCATAAATCTTCCAATTTCGTATTATCTCGCTTGTTTGTGGACATTCTTATCGTTGCGACCTCGAAAGAGATCAGAATCCTCGGCTGCCAGATAACGCTCAAGAGGGGTGGTGGAATCAAATCGAACGCCTCCGAAAGAGTTCCTCTGCAGAAACAAATCAGTTCTAGAGCTCCCGTTCCATCGGCTTTATCGAACATCCCGCTGCTGTAGTTTGTGTGTTTCGCTGAGTTCGTGGATAAGTTAAAAGCATCTATTGGGAGAGAATAGGAGAGGCTATCGGCCTAATGTGAAGTAGTATTCGTATCTGTTTGGAGGTATCGGATTTTGACGTCGTACTGAAGGTACGTACTTTGTTTTGTTTGTAGACTTTTAAGTGTCTCAGTTTTATCTCTGGAGGGTTGTGAGTATGATCTAACTCTCTAAAATCTTCCATTTTTATCGTTACTTTTGTCTTTCTTGAGACCACCACCTCACACGAAGCTGAGCTCCGACAGGGAAGGCTAAAATGAGAAAAAAAATGCTTCTAAGAAAGGAATGGGAAACAACCTGACCTCACTATGGGATACGGTCAAGGGTGGATTGAAGAGCTACTTGTGTGAACCACTTAAGTGTTCTTCGGCTAGTTAAATTTCGTGTTTCTGAATTTTAATTGTTGTTGATGGCTCATTTGATTACATTTATTTGGATGAAATGACTTCATTGTTTTACTATATCAATATAGCATGGATTGTTAGCCGTTGCACCTTTCATGCTTGATTTGCTGTCACTTATATAACACGTTGGAATACTTTGATGAGACGTATTTAGAAACATTTTATGTGCTTGGTAAAAAATGAAAAGACTTCAAATTATTACATAAAAGGATATCAAAACCTCCAACTTCATCCGGGGTAAAGACGTTTTCTAATAGCTCTTGGATCAAAATCCTTAGTTCAATTTATTTTCGTTAAGAATTTCAGGTTATATGTATAGATTCGGTGGTTACCGATTTTGAAATCCATTAGTGTCTGACTATGCTTCATTAGTATAAACATACACATTTCATCATCAGTAGTCTTCTTGTTGCTTTAGATTATCAAACCTCTGACGTATTAATATATTTAAGAATGTAGAATGAAATCAATGAGCTAGATTTAGCGAAAAGACCACTGGAATCCCTTTACCCTTAAGATACTATTTCGTAATAAGGATTAAAATAGGAAATCCATCTCAATCTAGCTACACTGAACAAGGCCGACGCCTTTCGGCGCACCAACCTCCTTTCATCATCTATTACCGGGGGCCATAAGAGAGTGAATGTCTATCAATCCGTGGATTGAAGCCGCGGCCGCCTTAACTTCATTTAATGCTTAGTATTTTTTCCTTGTCCGATCGCTTTCCTTCTTAACAAATCGGGCTTTCCTTTCTATTAGGCCGCATCAAAAGGATCCGTGCCTTTTCCCCCATTGAGGTTTCCATCCGCTGCTGAATGGAATGATGTTTCGTGATGCGATTCCTTGGTTGGTTGGTTGGAGAAACTCGGTTTTTGTGTGTAGGGAAAGTCTCTGGTTGCTTTTATCGGAATTCAAATAAACGTTTTATCTTGATGTCTGAGGAGATGACGTCGGCAATTGGGAAAGGCAGTAAATAAATGCGTGACCAGTTGGGGCCGGTTCAGATTGAAATGAATGCTTCCTGCGATCCCCTTACAAGGAGATTTGATGTATTTATTCGTCTTCAACGAATTTCAGATATTCCGTCTGAATTTTAGATTTTCTTTCCATGTTGTACATTTAGAAATGATTCCTATAGTTAATCGATCTCTTAGATTCCCTTTAAGTAGTTTTAACTCATGTTAAACTAGGAAAAATTCGCTATCAAAGTTATCTCATTAACTTAAAAGCACTTCGTTCATATTAGCCTGCCAGAACCGGCTCATAACTAAACACTAATTAACTATATTAGCAATACTTCTAACCAAACCGGTATTCCTCATCAAACCTTTTAAGAAACAATAGTAATTGCTTAAGATCATTTGTTATAGTTATCCAATTTTATATCTCGTTCGCCATTACCTGTTGGTGATAAGGCTTACTGTCATTTCACTCAAAGCAGGTTAAATTTTCACTTCTCGGCCATAATAATGTATTAATGCTGGTGAGATAAGAGAAACGTACATGTCGTAACCAAGCTTGAGATAGACAGTTATGTAATAGATGCAAAGTTTTTTCTCACTCTTATCTTTACCCGTGTTCTTTTTTTAAATCCCTTTTCATTATCTTTTAAGACATCCCTGTTTGAATTTTTTTTTTCCTGAATCCTCATTTTCTTAAATTTTCAAAACTGTGTTCTTTTCGAAATCTAAGCTATTCTTGATAAGCCATAAAATTGCAGTAATAAAATGCCTAGGTTTAAACAAGCGATATACCGTCTCATCATATATTGCACCTAAATTTGAAAATTTTCAACTGAGAAAAGACAACGAAGCTTTTACTTAATTATCTCTTTTCGAGTTTACTTACTATTCTTTTTCCCATCGGGCTCTTAAAAGCACTTAACCTGATAGCTCTTCAGCTGATAAGACTGACGATCTCCTACCGAGACACAGAAAAATGAAAAAGCAGCGTCAGACGACTGATTATAACTACTCCCGTCATAAAGCTATCCTCGGTATGATTTATCATAACTAATAAAGTGCTTTCTGCTATATGGAGAGAACCGAGTTTTTGTCTCTAGTGTTAGTTAATCGATTCATTTCTCCGTGTATTGGAATGGAAAAGAGGAAGTATTATTATTACTATGTGCGGTTTCCTCTGGTGCTTACAAGTGGGTGTTTTTTATTCCATGGCTAATCTACGCCCCGTGTGACTCTTAACGCACAAGGAACGAGGGACTTGCTCGTAAATGAGATTTGCTCATAAAGATACCAGACAGTAGAAACGGTTTTATGACTTGGGTGATGTTGTGGGAGACTGAGCGAGTTTCTGTGTCTTGCATTTGTCTTGTTTCCATACTGCGATGAATGGCAGAGCGAGTTTTTTTATCAAAGGAATTTGATCCACGTCCGTCAATAAAAGGCTTCACTTCTTAAGAGGAATGAAATCCTTTGGTTTTATGAAAGTTACGAAGGCGAGTATTGATTAGGAATCGAGTTTGAAAAAGAAGAATATCAATCTTTTATCAATGAACATTGAATGGAGTGTTATCTTTTCTTGGCGTACTCTATCAGCGAATGGTTTATGTAATCAGCCCATAATTGGTATGGGATATAAATGTAGTACTTTTTATCATTTCAAACAATTAAAAAAGGTTTGTCACCACGCATTCTGTAGTATAATCTTATTATAACAGTTAGCCGTATTATGTTACATCAAACCTTAAATGGCTCTAATTTTTTTTCTCAATTGTTACCCCATTAGTTATATTTTAAAGGAAACTAATTACTTTAAAAGTGCATAACACAAATATTTTAGAGGAACTCAAAAAAGAATAATCGGGGTTAAAAAGTCATTTGACCCTAATTTCTCCCACAAAACTGAAAAGAATTCGAACTGTATATATTCGAATCTATCCACGATTGGAAATATCCTGTACCAAAAACCCATTATCCTTCTCTTAGTTATTTAAGACTTCCCTGCATTTTATTAACTCATCGCCCCATCTTAAGGACTATCTAGTTTTCTTATAGTTTGTTTTGGTGGGCCGTGTGGCGGGAAGTGATAATAGAACATAGTTTAACAGAGGGTTTCAGTGTTAAGTTATTAACTATCCCAAACTTTATTGCAATGGTTATGAAAATCTTACTATGTTTTCTATATGATATATGATAGTTAAATCTCATCACCCTTAAAATAATCAAAAACTTGATTGTGTGAGATGCAGGCTCGTATTCAAGGGGGGACTCTCTAGAAAGTGCCCCTCCTTGGACTGAAAAAGAAAGGGAAATAAGAGGAAAAAAGAGAAAAAAAAGCGTAAAAAGAAAATATTTCTGAACGACCAAACATTTTTCAGTCATTTATGCCCCTTTTTTAAACCCAGGGGATCACTTTCCCCAGATAGTTCAAACTTTCTCGTTCATTAAGTGCTCGTGCTGATCAAAAATGAGTTATTTAGGGTCAAAATCTCTGCAATTATCTGGCGGAGAAATGTCATGGGGGGATCTGGAGAGATATTAATAGAAAAAGTGACATTTTGTCTATTTGCGTCCAAAGGTAGATAGAGATGATCCTCAAAAAGTACGAGCCCTGCTGGATCCGCGCCTGTTGAGATGCCGTGTGATAATTCCAGCTATTCGAATTCCAACTATTCGAGGATAGGGCACGACTCGGATAAGTTTAGAAACCATTGCCCCATTGTAACTTCCAATAAACACAACGAGGAAGCTCGACATTGCTTCAGTGTCCGCACACGAAGTCTCCCTCTACACCCAGAGGAATGAAGTGTTAATAAGGTGCACGGGACAGCTCCCATTCTTCACCCTTTCGGGCGCTGACAGAACAATGAGCAGGACGCGGAAATTTATTGCCCCTCTACATTCCCCCTCTACAGAAGTGATGCCGATGCCGACCGTAGTCGTGCTGTTCGGATTTTATATTTATTTCTCCTTTTCTGTTTGTTTCTCTTCTCCTCTTTCGATTCTTGTTTTTTCCGGATGGTGGGTTTCCGTGCGCGTGGGAGGATGCGAGTACGTTTTTCTCCTCTTTCGTTTCGGTTTCGGATGGAGTTGGTTTCGTTTTTGCTTGTTGATGCCACTGGTTTCGGTTTCGTTGTGGATCCTGTCGATCGGATCGGGTGGATTTTTCCGGCATATTTGCGAATTGAGCGGTGGGGTAGGATTTTGACGAGAGCTCTGATTGGTGTTTCGGAAGGATTTCATTCCCAATATGGGATTGCCAATCGAGTTCTGATTGGTTCTTGAGTGGAAATGATAAAATCTTAACTTGTACAATACGAAAATGTGCGTTTTCAGCCGAAAGTTTTCTTTTATCAGTTTCTTTCGTTTATTGAACACTCAAACAAACTTTTTCTGATGTGGCTCAGAAGAAACATTTTATTAAAATAAATTTCTTGGTCTCATCTTTGATAAATCTGAATCTGTTAAGTTGAATGGAATCATTTCCTCTTTAGAGAAGGATTTCTCTAGTTTTAAAAACTTTCAATTTATATTGTACACAATAGTAGTGACGAAAAGTCAGGATTTTGGTCTTGGGGGTCTAATGTTATAGATATAATTTTACTGGAGTGCTCGAAAACGTTTTATCTAGCCAACTATCACAAATTGTATGAAGTAAAAAATAATCTCCCATTCTTTAGTATATATTAAGAATACACAGTTATAATGATTAAGACAAATCAAGACTCTGCGCTTCTCCAGGAACAGATAGTTCAGTCCTTTTTGGCCGATTACTTTAATTGGCCTGAACACAATAATCACCAAACAGATAGCTAAAAGCTATCTGAATAAAATAAATCTGAAATAAATCTGAAACAGATAGCTAAAACAGATTTTTTTAGGGTATCCAATAACACCTTCCAGGTCCCTAGTTTGCAATATATTCATCCCTCTCTCTCATTTCTTTTGCAAACTTCATTTTTCTCCCATATCAAGACTCCATTATCACAGCAATCAAATAAATACCACCCATAAAACTCGATAAAGAACCTCCCATCGTTTTATTCATCACGAAAAAAAGAAAAAAAAAAGGACCGCAATTCCTTTTCTCCTCCACAGATCGACATCTTGCGAAATCGCATTACGATTTCTTCTCTCCTCTGAGATTAGCCGAGAAGCCATTCCGCTAATCCTTCAACACGCTTTCTGTGCTGCAGTGTAAACAGAGAAAATCCTTTTCGAAACTGAGATGGAGTAATGGATGTCCAGATCAGATTAAAGACACGACGGGTTGTGGATCAAGGACCTTTGCTTTTTTTTTTCTTCCCATGCTAATCTGGGAGTTGGTATTCCTATCGGAAGATTTTTGCGTTGGATTTCTTTAAATGGGACGTGGAATCGCTATTATTCACTTTTTCTTTCTCCCTCCACCTTTTTTACTATTTCTCTTTCTTTTCTTTTTTCATTTTCACTTTGTTCTTCTTTGCATTCCCAACTCTTTCATTTTCTTCTTCTTTATACAGCTTTAAAATTAAGGAGGTGGTAAAAACTATCGATATATTTTTTTTTATGGTAAAATTTTTGAAGTATTCTTGCAGTACATCATTAAAATATGCATTTAGTAAATACCAATTAGAAGATTGTAGATTTTAAGCATTTAATAATTTTTACTTTGTTTATTTACTTCCTAAATGGTTCTATAGAAAGCTTAATAGAGCATTCGCACATGACGTCACTTGGAGGACAAAAACAACGTTGCTAAGGCTGTTGTTAGGGGCAGGAACTAGAAGCATCCAATAGAAGCATTCGCACATGATGTCACTGGCGGGCAAAAACAACGTTGCTAAGGCAGTTGTTAGGCCGAGTCATGTGATTGAAAATGCTCTATACTTTTGATTTCATTCTTTACTTTTGAATTTTCTGTAGATTTAAATATAACTAGTAGTTGAATTACATAAATTTTATTACCTTTTTCCATATTATTTCAAACATTTGAAACACCATCCAAGAATTTTTCCTTAAGGATCCACTACGACACTACGTGGTGTAACACTGGTCAAATTTGAATTTACTTTCAAATCTTTTCCAATTCACATTTCCTTTTTAAACCGTGTATTGTACCGTTCAAATATATCACTAACATAGAAAGTTGCAATAAAAGCTGCGTAAACGGTATCTAAGCACCAAGCAATTACTTCTAAAACGCAATTGCACTTTTCTTTGGGCGTTTAACAATTTCAAAAGTTCCCTAGAGTTTATGACTGCATCCTTACTTCCCCGTTAACCGGTTAACACAAGCAAAAAGGTCCCTCTTTGTTCGGTTGCCCAACCTAAAATAACCACCTTAAATATTCAAGAAGTTTCCCCAAGTAGTCCTAGTATCTCGCAAGAACTCCCTCCAGCTATAGATAATAGAAGGGACGCAGGAAGGAACCTTCTTCCATTCTAATAGGAAGCCAGGGGGAGGAGGGCTTTAATTGCGAAAACTTAGAACGCATCGGGCCCCATTATGCTGTTTCGAGGGGAAGTTAAATAAACTCGGTTTTCGCTGCTACTGCGGCGACAGTAAAACAAACGGACTGTAAAATATCCCCAGCGAAATTCCCTCCTAAAACTCTCTTAAGTGCTTTCCCTTTTCTCCAAGTTCCCATCTGATAAAAGAAGTCCAATTGTTGCCCGTGGAATATTTCGGAGGGGATATTTCGCCGCCAGAGGGCACTTTTTGAGCGAATTCTTAAGCCCCCGCATAAAAATGGAGGCGGGGATTATTTTCCGAGCCATTTAGTTCGCATTAAATTCAACATTCATTCGCCATTTTTTTCATTATTTCTTTAAGGGAGTTTTTGGAATCGAAACGATTAGCGTTTTGTGTAAGAACGGGGAAAACTAATTAAGGCGCTTTAAAAAGGAGCGTTTTTAGCGTGTCTGCGTTTTTGAGATTATAATTGAGATCTTGAAGGGGGGGGGGGAAAGCCACTCCATTAATTCTTATTTTTGTCGCCATTTTTAGATTTTTCTCGAGCCGTTCGTGTTTATTTTTTGAGCTTCATATTTCTTGTGGTAAAAGCGCGTTGTCTGTTAATATTCTTTTCATTAACTTAACGCGCTGTTTTATGACAAGAAACTATTTGTTTGAATTTGGGCTTGGTAATGTTTTTACATTTTTGGCTTTTAATTTAAAAATGCTTCTGTCAACCAGTCGTACGTAAGAGCTTAAAGATGACAGTCGTATAATTAGAGTTGTATGAACTCTTTAAGATGTTAGAAAATTCATTTCTTAGGTTTTGAGGCTATAACACTTGAAAAACAAATTAAGTATCCATTTTTTCACTTGACTTAATTTTATCCTTCACCTTATCCCCTTGGACTTTCCTAATTTTTTTTACTAAAACTTATTAACTTTTTGTGCTTTATTGTGAAGTTCTTTTAAATGTAATGCAATTATACATATTGAAAAATTATTGAAATTTCTTTATTTATTTAGATTGAGTAATTGCCATTATTATTTTATTTTTAACGTTTACTAAATCTTTCGTTTATAATAATCTTTAGTCTAATGAAAAATTATCTGAAATAACCAGTTGGTATTTAATTTAGTACATGAAAAATAACAGTTGGCACGTGGGTTCCATAGTACTTCTGAACTTGTATTTTAAACCAAGCATTTAGTAGTCTTAAAATCTAGAATGGTCGTGTTTTTTTTAGCTTTTGGACTTTGTGTGATTCGTATCTGATGGACCACTTAAGTGGATAAGTAGTCCTCACATGTTCTTTTACGATAAAAAAGTAAACACTTTCTTATCTTTTACCTCCATTCTTAAGATTTTCATCACAGACGCATATTACCCAACATTAACCTGTAAAATTAAGTAGTAAAACTGATAACCTATCGAACACATTTTTTATGGGGCCTTTTTTGGTTATAATGACTCTATTGACTAATAGTTATACTATAAAAACTGTCCGGGATGTCTAGCCGTGGTCGATGATTAAAATTTTATCATTCTAAAGTAGCAGTTATAATTTTAAATTATATTAAAATTTAATTAAATAACTTTCAATGTTTGTTTTTTAAAAAGCAGATAAAAGCATCCTTTTTTAGCCTAAATATCATAAATTTTTAACGCAAATATTGTTTTAACAAAACTATCAAACATATTTCTATATTGTTCATATATTTCTTTCATTATATTGTTTTAACAAAATGATTCTTATTTACTCGCCAAAACATTGCTTTCGTTGTATCCGTGCTCGATATGAGTGTATTCAATTGCTCCTCCTAAAATTACTCTCCTAAAAGGGTCTGCGTTCAATCGACTTCTTCTTTTCTCAATTAACCTTACAAATCCTCCTTCATCGAATGGAATCGCCCATAAGCACACTCTTCTTAAACACCCCACGACTTCTCGTCGGGAAAACACCTCCCATCCCGAAGCTAATACCCTCTCCTCCCCTTTATTGTTTCCCTCGCTCTCCCCCTATTCTTCATTTCTCGCTCTCTGTGAGGTCATTAGCCAAATGCGAGAGAATGTGCTCCATTACCACTTTCTGTTCAAGGATCCTGTAGGGTTTTTTCCCCTGCGATACTCGGAGAAACGGATGGTGTTGGTTGGGTGATCTAATTTTTCTGGGAGGTTGATGGTGATGCGTTTCGAGCAGTTCCGTAGAGGTGTTTGGAGAAATGATTGAATTAGTTAGATTGCTGTTTCTTTTTGGGTTTTAATGTTTAAATGTAGTGTTTGGTCTGAGTTTTAAAGGGAGTGGGGATATTTGGTTTGAAACTTGTGTTTCGTAACTTGGGACATTATTTAGGGATGCAATTGAGGTTTATGAAAGTGGGTAATAAGGGATAAATTAGGGAGCTGAGATAATTAGCAATTTATTATATTTATATTTCCTTTGATACGTTAAAAATTAGCGGTGCCATTTTAAATGTATTTTTCATAAGTATGCTCATGCTGTAGTGTTTTACTGTAATACCTGTGAATACTGATACTTTACAGACCTATATAAAGATATGGAATGTAGACAAGTAATAGTTGAAGAGTTTGAACTTTTAAAAATTAACTTTCGTCGGAGATGATAGGGATATAAAGAAAATACAATGTACGAGAATTGGTTTTTTTTTAGTCTGAATTTTAGGAACGTAAAAACTTGAAATAATCATTGAATCTAATAGAACTTTCATATATTTATGAGCTAGAATCATTTATTTTAATGGGTATTGAATTATTCACGATGTTCTGTTTTGTCCGTCAAGTTGCTCCTTAAGTTTAGGGTCTTAGCTATAACTTTTATTGAGGTGGATAATATAAGTAAAAGTATTTGAAAGTCAAGAACAGTTGTTTTATTATGAGTTTAAAACTTTACTTATGTTTTGGTCATCTTAAGAGTCTTGATTTTTCTCAGTATGCTTTAACTCAAGATTTTGTACTAAAATATGGTCGGACTTTCACAAAATTTATTAATGTAAATATAATATTCTATCTAAACTGTCTATAAAGAGCTTGTTGAATTTATCTTTGTCAGCAAAAAAGGACAAATCTTGTCACAATCTTTCACAATCACAAATCTTTGTCACAAATTATAAATATCTACATTATTCATCAAGGAAAAATTAAAAATTGGGCCTTGTTAAAATGTATTTTAGTAGTTTTCAGTACGTTGCAATTTTCTTTACCTATGATTGAATGGATTAACTACGATAATTGGATTTGGTGATAACATAAGCTTAGGTATTATACCACATATTCCACATTTATTTTGAGGTTTTCTATATAATTAAAAAAGCATATTAACATGTTCATAAAAATAAACGCAAGGTAAAAGGTTGAAAATCTGACAAATTCACACAATAATATAAAAACAACCATTTTATTTCCACTTAATTACCCATTCTGTTTCCTACACATTTCTTTGACCCTCCTCATAAACACAATTATTTACCCATTCTATACGACAGCTGGAATAATTACAGGTACAGCCTAACAACCTCCCACCGAGACCATTACGGAATTAATCCCCTAACGAGGGTGGCACACCAAGGCCGTCACGTCCTCTCAAAAATATTCCAACCGACCCCTCCCCTGACCTTATTTCGTTCCATTAACCGCAGGGGCTAACGAGCCGGTGGTCAGCCCCTGTATGCGCCCCGGCATATCACGGAGATTTATCTCCAGAGGTGCCCTTTCTGCTTTTGAGTGACAGTTCTGGGTCCTCTCAGCTGTAATTAATGTGGGGTGTCCTTTACTTATATGGAATAACTGGATGCTGGGTGAGATGTTTTAGATGGTTATTGTGAGAGTTGATGTTTTGGTTGTTGGGAGGTGTATTTGAATTGGTTTTATTATTTTTTAGCTGAGGAAATAGCTTCATCTATCGTTTAAAATTCGTTATAATAAACATTCATCAACATTTATCTTTTATGTATTGGATTATAAATTCATCAGTGGATATAAGATAAAAACGTAAAACTTTGTTGAAATTGTGAGCTATGAACGTATCAGGTTTCTTAGAAAGCTTTTTATATTTCTTATATGGAGCTGCAAACAACTAGTATTTAATATAGTATTTTATTTAAATTATTTGGAACGTGTCTATATTCTTTGATATTTTTTAATTTTACAGATAAAAATGTAGTTGTAGACCAAATATTTGCAATGTATTTTGTAAAGATTAAGAAAATTAAAATAATAATAATAAGTTATATGCTTTTCAAAACAAAGAAAGGCAGGAGAAGAGAAAGATCACACACAGAGAGTAAGAAAGAGAATGAGAATATACGTGTCTTATTTTATCATATCAATTTATTTTTGAATGAATATCTAAAATTAATTCATAAAAACGAATTTCTACAAAAAAAAAACATTATTTTTGGTAAGCGTTATGTAACTATTCCTTATTTTGGAATACATTTAATTACATGACTACTTCAACCAGACTTTATGTCTAAGGCCACCCCATTCATGGAGCAGAAGGAAATAAAGTGACACGTCTAATGACAGCCCTCTTTTTTCCGCCTCATGATTGACTTACGGTTCACCCCGCGTCTCATCCAATAGCCAGAGAGCGTTACGGTGCTCAGAATGCACCACAGTGTGACATCAAGAAGTGATTTAAGGATCGCTTCATCATTGGGAACGATCGTCTTCCGCGTTGTAGAACGAGACCTTTTTTCCCTTTTAGAATTATGGAATAGCTGAAGAAAGTGTATTAACAATCTCTCTCACCTCTCTTTTCTCTCTTTTTCCGGATAAAAGAGAAGCTTTGCCACCTATTTCTAATCTGTTTCTGCATCTGAAGTTTTCTTTGAAATAAAAATATTTCACTCAGAAATTTCACTGCACTCATTACCTTCTACATATTCCCTGAAGTGACCGAGATCTAAAACCATGATTTTACTGGCTATTGGAAAATTAATCATCGAAATATTCAAGCCTAGTAGAGGAATGAACCAAAAAAAATACTTCGATTTTCCTATAACTGAAAGAAAATTAAAGTGCAATTGGAAATTCTCAAATCTGCCTGAAGGTTATGGAGTGGATTCTGAACAAAATATTACTTGAATCGGATTGATTTGTCTTTTTATTTCAATTTAAATTTAAATGTCATTTAAAGTTAAAGCCTATTTTAGTATTCGTGAAGAAAATTATAAACTGGTGCTAGTATGACTTGACTCTATATCTTCAAAACTACTATTAAAACTTAATTTCAAAATTATTTCTTCTTGATCTTCTTAATTATTTTCATGAATATGAATAGAAATTCCAGGTGTGTTTGGTATTAAAAAAGAAGTCATTAAACCATGACTACCAATACCTTCTCATTAAATGGATTTTTCACTTGTCCCAACTGAGGAACTTGACTATAACCGATTTTGTTAATATACTATAACTATTTATTGAGTAGTGCAAGGGTTCACTATAACGAAGTTTGACTCTTTTTGGTTAAAATCATTATCCTATACTCGAAAACGGCCAGGTATTATACCTATTCAGTTTGAAAAAAAAAATTCTATAAATTACACACCTAAAATCAGACATGTTTTCCAGTGCCTTTTCTAACGGTAAAATTGAACCAACGACCTACAGTAACATCGTCAACGTACTACTACAAGTAAATAATCCCAAGGACTGTTGGTTCAGCCTTCATGATTCACGCCCGTCTGTGGCATTCTATTCTGTTTACTCTGTATCCTAGTGAGATGCTTCCTCATTTGACGTAAGCCCTCAGGTGCATGTCAGCCACGTGGTTCGTGCCATGTCACCAATTCGGACACTTTGGACAACGGGTGTTGTTGGACCGTTTTATGTGGATGGTAAATTTCAAAGCTATAATGTTATAGGGTTGTTTGATGAGGAGTTCATTGGACAAGGTCGATTTGAGTGTTTTATCCAGCTGAGTTGTATGGTTTAATGTGGTGTTTTTCCACTTTCGATCTTTGGTGATTGAAAATATAGAATTTTTGGTCGGTTTGAGGGTTTGTTTAAGCTGTTGTAAATTTTTAGTGTTCGCTTGTATCAAATTTTGTGTCAAGATGCTTTTTAGGATTTTGTTGCCGTTGGTGGTTCTCAATTTTATGCAGTAGAAGTTATGAATGTCGAAACATTTTACCCATTATTTGAATTTTACAAGTTAGAATCTTATTAAGGGAAATAATCTTTATGTTTATGGCAAACATTTCAGTTAGCATCATGAGTATAATAAAATAATAGATAGGTATTTTTAAGACGGTCGAAGTAAATGATTTCCTCATAAAAGTATTTCAAAATGCAATTTCTTATAAGTCATTTTGAAGTCATTGTTTTATTTTAGTTACAAAATAACTACTATGTTGAAAGTCGTTATAAGCGGGGGCGCTATAAGCGGATAGTTTTTAATGATAAAAGGCCTATATTGGTACCAGGGACCGGAGAAAAACGTCGTAATATGCGGGACGTCAGCGGGGGCGTACTAACGAGAGTTTACTGTAATTGCTAAATGTTGTAATATCTGTTGTGTTGTGATCTAAAACCTAAAAGCAATGCAGCCTCTAACTGGGTTTTTTCTACCAATGCCGTTTAAAACCATTAAAATCGAAATTTGTTATTCTTTTAAATTAAAAAAAAAATGAACAAAATGCTTCTTTCTTCTCTCTCCTCTAATTCCATGCATCTTTTATCCGTAATAATTATTATCTAAATTTTGTCCTACTCTACTACAACGTGTTACAACTTGCGACTGATTAAATACTACGTGCATGTTCAGATAGTAGGTATCAATAAAAATTCTATTGTAACCTATTCCAAACGTAGCATAAAGAACATTACAATCAAGAACCCCCCTATAGACCAGAGTCCTGAATATCCCCATTCGATTAAAGACCCTAATATTTCCCATGCCACGGTAATTACCCCCCAACACCCGCTACAATCCATGATTTCATTATTAAAACAATCGATCTCTTATAATAATCCTCCTCCCAAAGAATCGATTCCCTAAGTAATCACTTTATTCAAAGAGAGAGAGAAACGATGAAGCATCCCAGTCTCTTAACTAGCTCAGCAGAATGTTTCATTTGCATAATTAATACGTATTCACTCTTCCCGATCCCTCGTTTCCATATACCTCTCTCTGGAGATCCCTTGGCAGTCACGTGAGCACGCATAATTTTTCATATCGTTACGTCGGTCTTGCACGCGACGAGCACTTTCCTCACGTCATGGAAGTCGTCTGGGATGTGACACGTTTGGATGAATTAAGTCACGGAGGGAATTAGTTTTGGCGAGAGGGATTTAAGAGGGTGGAATTGTTTCTGGATGGTTATTAGGGGATTTTTTTTCTAATTGATTTGGTTGAGGAGTTAATGATTTTCAGTTGTGTCGAGTTCAGCCTTTTAATAATTCTCATTTATTGATGTAATTAATTTTGTTCATTGAATTTTATTTCTCATCTTTTATTCATAAAATATTTATTTCATTCTGTTTTTTTTTTTTTTTTTTTTTGTATAAATGACTTTTTTACGGGAAAAGCTTATTTCAATTTTCATTTGTAATTAAGTTTAGGATTAATTATTTCTTATAAAGCTTCTGCGTGCTTATTATGTGTGCTAATGATCGAAAACAACATTTGGGGAAGAGAGGTTTTACGGTTCCAAATACGTTTTAACTCTACAATATTACTAACTTCCGCCACGGTTTTTCGAATAATTTATTTACTTACATTGAATAATGTTTGGTATTCCCTCAACATCAAATTTCAGGAACAAAGTAATAATTATATAATTTTTTTAAATTTAGAGTATCTGCCATCCTTCTAATGCTTTATAACTTTCTAAATTATGTAAAACTATCACTTAAAACTTTTTTACCTTATAATTTCAGTACTTTAATAATGGAGATCAGTATTATGGTCCCGCTTTATAACCACGACTTTCTTGTCTCCTTGTTTAGAATAAACCTTTTGAAATTGCTTTGTTTCCATAGAAAGATAGAGAACTTCACAATAAAAGAGAAAAATTTAGTAATGTATTCTAGCCTGCAAAACTCATTCTTGTACAACTGCATAACTGAAATTCACCTTTTTAAGCAAGTCAATACTTTCTTTGCGTTCAAAAGTTAATAGAGTGTTTTCAGGTGACGTCACAACCGGTTATTTTCTTTTAACTGTGTACCTTCTGTAGGGCTTTTAACTGTTGCTAAGGCGGTTTTTAGGTATGGGATCACGTGATTGCAAATGCTCCAATAGAAGAATTCCACGGCTAGTCATTTTCTGTAACTGTTAACCTCTGTTGGGCAAAAAACTGTAACATCTTCTGTTGCTAAGGCCGTTGTTAAGTCCGAGTCATGTGATTGAAAATGCTCTATTTAGGAAAAAATTCCAAAATATTTTAAAATTTTGTGTTTTCAGATTTACCTACACATAAAACCCGCATATGTAATGAAAACTAAGAAAAATTATGAAAAACTACCTTTTAAAGATATTGCAAAACAATTGGGATTGCTAAAATGCAATTAAAATACTTAGTTCAGGGTGCTTCTGGTATATTACTTCCAAATAAACTAAAGTACCCTTCACTGATACATAAGTAAAACAGTTTGTAAAGTATGAGTTTCTTTTCATCAAAGAAATAAAACAACAAAAGTCAATATCTGCTAAAAAAAAAAACCATCATGTGCAGATAAATATCCACCTTAATAAAACACCATTTTGGAGATGTACCATTCCCTGCAACCGTATACCCAAGATATCTCTTCCAAAAAGAGGAGAAAGGAAACCCCCTTTCCACACACCACAAATTCCACCCTGCAACGCGTTCACAGAAAAAAAAACACCGCAAAAGCGCATCGGCTTCCCTGCCGTACATAAAACGGAAAGAAAGAAAATTCCCAACACCGTTCCGCGAGATCGTCGAACGCGAAATCGAATCAAATTGGAACTCTTCCTCGGTGTCCTCTTTCCTGCTCCGCGTAAAAAATGGCCTCCATCGATTGCCCGTGCCTGTGATCCCCACTTTCTCCCTTTGAAAAATGGATGGAGGACGACGATTGTCGAGTGGAATCTCTTTATAATGATATATTCGTCCGTTTTGGGTGTTGAGGATGCTGACTGAGGCTGGCACTGGGATGTTCAGACGTTTGTAATGGGAGTTATTTGTTGAGTTTATTTGGTGATGTATCTTGGGGGTTAGTTTTAAGTTGGTAATTCTGGCTTTTCGGTTTTAATTGTATTTATTTGTCAACAAACGATACATTACTCTTAAACAATACTTTTCGGTTCTGAAATTTAACTTTCTGTCACTTCTCTTTAGATAGTGATGAATGTGCTTTCTTTGAATTTCTTTTTCCAAATAACCTTCAATGTTTTATCGTCAAATAATTATGCGTTTATAATTCATTCCTATCTAAATTATAATGCATATTTGGAGGAGAGAATTCATTTACAATTATGGACATCATAAGCTCTGTTACTATTCAAAAGAAAATTTGAAAGGTGTATTTTTATTTCTAGTATTTTTATCTCAGTCAGTTGATTGTCAATCATAAGATAACTAGATACCCTTTGACAAGACTTATGTAATAAGTTACTATTAATATTTTGCTACTCCTGCTCTTAATTTGTGTTGTTAACTCTTTCATACTTAAGAGAGTTTAATACTTAAGAGAGTTAGTTCTACTCAAATTGATTGAGCCCCTTTGACATTTCGTACTTTCCACCACCAAAATCAGCATTCCTTTACTATTACTCCTACAAACTTCTCCTTTCCTCCCCAGAAATTCTCCCCTCTCGCTATTTCCTCAAAAAGCTTCCAATTTACCTCCATTCATTACACTACATACCCTCATCCCCCCACCCGCAAAAAAAATCTCCATTCACCCTTTCTCTCCATCTCTTCAACAAAACAATCTCCAAAATGGACCCGCCCACGACGCTTTCCCTCTCTTTCAATAATCTCCAATCGCTTGTAATAATGAACTAAAAAAAGAAGAAGGGACTCGGGGTGACCAGGGCCGGATCCTTTTTTTAATAAAAGGTCCGGGTCGATCCCTTTGGCAAGCGGCCAGGGGGGCCGGCTTCGAACTCTAACCTTTCGCTGTGAGCATTGATCCGGCCCAGTTAGGTGTCATTCTCAACCTCCTTTGGGGATGGATCCGATCGGGTTTGATCCTGAACTCTTCTTGTTTTTGGAAGTTCTGATTTGTATTGGGGTTTTGTCCTTGTTTCTGGACTTTTTTGTTGGTCAGGCGATGTAAGTATTGGGTGGAGGTTATTGAAATATTGGTTTCTAGTAGGGTTTTTTTTTGCGGGTGGTGTTGAGTTTGAACTGATAGTCTTTTTGTAGTCTGTGTTAGTTTTGAGATAATGATGGTCCTCAAAGATAAATACGGGATGTTTTTAGAAATGTGTTTCATGTGAAGTTGTACGTAAGAAAAACTAAAACGTTGTATGTAAGGATTTTTCTAACCCTAATTTCCTGCTAAAAATGCCTCCTGTTCAATTTTTTTAAACCTATAAGTATGTATTAATTTTGAAGAAAATAAGAAAATTAATGTGTACTAATACCTTTTTAACCTGTTATATTAGAAGTTATCTTTATATTACATTATTATTCGGTTATTAAGTCAAAATATGTGTTTCGGAATAAACTATCTTGATTTAAAAATGCTGTATTATAAATTTAAGTTAGTCATTTGAATTTACGTTAAGCAAAACACAATCCTCGAAATTCAATTTAGGATGGTTACCTATAGCAAGTTTTTAAATGGAAATCGAGTACAGTTTTCTAACTCCTAATAGGTTAATTTTGAAATAAAAGGGGTCATGTAGCTCTTAATAAAGATAACACTTATCATTTTCGAAACTTTCATCGCTTACATATAAAACCAGTGCTAGAACCGCGTTGATGCAACAAATACCATTCATCAAGTGTTTTGAAAAAGTAAATAACTTGGGGGAAAAGAACGTTCTCTGAGATGCTGTGGAGAATTTCGTAAACGTTGGAAACCGTCCAGTTCTACCGAAACACAAGTCGAATGGCGATTGCCACATCGTTCTTTTTTATTTGTTTAAAGTATTACACCGCGGAAAAATGTGCTAACAATTATCACTTTCACTGTTACCTGATGTTTATGTTCTTCTGTCTTTGAATTTTTTGGTTTTTTTTTTAGAAACACGTGTTTTTAGAGGAAAGAGTTATTTAGTGGTATGCTTTTTTGTTAGCATTCATTTGTATTAGAGAAATTTGTTGTTTTGAAAATATCTTCCTTATAGGAGGGCAATAAAATTTAATTGTGTATAAAGTTTAGTTGTCTTTCTCTTGACAAAACTTCTTGCGTTACGGGTTTGATTGGATAGTTGCCAGTGCGTAGTTTCAGTATCTTGGTCTAACAATATCCTCCAGTCTGTTAAAAAGTTTTAAACATTAATCTTTTTAAAGAAACTGTGTTAAATTTTGCATACTAAACTTCTCAGAGAGGTAAATTTGTTCCTTCTAAAAACTCTTATAAAGTTTTAACTCTTATTCAAAAAGATAAATGTTGTTTACCCGACGTATCTTTTTACTCTCTTATAAAGAAAATATCAATAGGTATGTGGAAATAAGTTCTTAAAAGTTAAATAGCTGCTTTGTGTTTTTTAGAATGTTGCAAAAACTTTATGGTATAGGTTATACGGTTATAGGATATCTATAAAAGTTATTTGTGAGATAAGATAGTTTATCGTCCTATCTAACTATAACTATTATAGTAGGTATTATAGTTTCTATTCATTTTATTTTAAAATTCCTTGAAGTCAATATGGTCACAACGTTACAAAAACAACAGGAAAGGAGACATTTTAAAGGATTATCTCTCTTTCGATACAAATATTTTTAGTTGAGTTATTTAAGTCACACGCGCACAAAACATATATTTCGGAATAAACTATTTCGATTTACTTTAAAGGCATTTAAAACTTGAAGCTGTCTGAATTTCTTTCCCATTTCCAGCAGCACTCCCAATGCATATTTCATTGTCCGTGCATTTCCTTCTCGCGACGCGTTCTGCATCTGCTTCCGGACTTTTAAACACACTTCGGAATGCCTCCTTAATTCCCCACTAAGCCCCGTAATTTAGTTCCAAACGATCTCCCGCGCCGTTGCCACTAATCCTTTCCAAAGTATCCCGCATTTGTTACCGTCTCGATCAATGCATTCTCTTCCGCGCCAACAACTGATGCCACCGACGCCGACGAAACTCTAAGTCGATAACCGGCGACACTCTTCGCTCGTTAGCCTTTATTCCAGAAGGCTCGATATATGCTGCTGGCCCCTCCTTGGTCTGCTGTAGTGTGTATTCAAATCGGAAGCTTTTGAGGAGATTGTTCATTACAATGGTGGTAGTATTTACCGTGTTAAATTCCAGAGAGAAATGTAAAGTTTAGAATTTGGAGTAAAGTTCTAGAAGATTTTGGCTATGTGCCATTTTTAAAATTATACCCTTTCAGTTTCCAAACTAAATTTTTTACAATGATATACAAGTTATATTTATACTATATTGAAATGGTTGCTATACAATTACGAATATAAATTTGAATTGGAGTTGGTTTGTTAACTACTTTTTAATGCTGCTCTGACTACATTTTTTTAAATTTTCATTCATCAATAAAAATGAAGATCTGATAAATATGTTGAAGCAGATTTAATTGGTAAAAATTGCACCTCTAAATTAAAGAAGCAAATTATTATTGATGTAAATTTTTTAATCAACTAAGCATAATCTTGGAGAATTTTACAATTAGTATTCTACAGTTTCATCTCTAAATGCTTCGTGAAATGTATTATTAAAACATATGAAATAGATGTCTTATCATCACGTTTACATCTTCCTTGTGCTTCTACTAGAATGTGCTTCTAACAAAATTATTGAATAGAATATACTACACATATTATATTCTATTCAGCAATTTTGCCTTACCTAAAAGTAGTTCTTTTGCATCATATTTCTTTTGTTAACTTACTGAATAGAGATGAAAAGGATGTTCTTCATACCACTTCTTTTTCCTACCTGTGTTCTCGATAAGCTTTCCTAATTTTCTTTTTGCTTCACTTTACTTTTGTACAAACAAAATTTCCCCATACTTCTTCAAGCTCCTCACCAACTCCTTTTGTAACCAGCAAATCGTCAACGATTATTATTTTTCCAAGTTGCAAAACGTGATCCAGCAGCTCTTTTGCTTATATGTATGGAGACACACGCTCGAATAGTTTATACTGAATGGTTATTCTTGGTCTCGAAGCTTGTATGGAAATGAGGAGACATTTTGGGTTTATGGTAAAATCTCCCGTCCGTGTATATAAGTATTGTCTCAATTCTAAGTGGTATTTTACTCTGCCTTTGCATTTATTCTTGCTAGTTAGGAGCTCGAATAATTATTTCATTGTTTCTGTGAGCACTCAGGTTATGTTTTCATGCAGATTTGAAAATAAATCGATTATAATTTTAGTATGGTTGAAGTTCAAAAAATTTCATCCAAATACACTTACATTTAACACATAAAGTTTTTCCTTATTTCCTAATACTTTTCCTTTACGATAGTCACGCTAAATTTAAGCTTACATTATAGTCGCTTAAATAATTTTTGCTTAGTAATTAAGTAATTAGATTTTATTTTTCTCACTGCAGTAAACAATCATGAATGAAACTAATCTACATCTTTAGCTATTCAAAATTATTTTACGAACCCTGTTTAGGTATAGAAATCTATGCAGGGATTTCTAGAGTTTTATCCTGGCATATGATAATTAACTTAATCGCTAGAGTTCATCGCATTTAGAAGAATGTCTTGCAATGACTGTTTATATTTGAAACTACGTCATAAACGAGGGGACATAAATGTGTCTTCAACAAGAATATTCAGAAAACCTTTAATTGCACTTTGTTAAAAATACTTACAAACAAACCCCATAAACCCAATGCTATTTGCATTCCAGACGTCTGAATTCCTTTCTTGTTCGTCATTATCACACCTTCCTCATTCTTGCGATAGCCCTCGAAGAAATTAAAATAAATCCCCCCCACACACTATTTAAAGCAGCCATATAGTGCGAACCTTTTGGCATGAGTGCATTGACGCGTGCCAATTTCCTTGAACAAAGGCCTTATGCACAAAAGGCGCCTTCCCTCCACTTTTTTCTTATACCCGCTCTCCCTCATTCTTTTGCAAAGTTTTATGGAAGATGCTAAGTAGAATCGTCCGCGAACAATGGAACATCTTGGGTCGTTTGGGTGGGTGGGTGGTTGTTTTTCCCTCCTAACGTGTGCATATTTTCACGCTGGTTTAGCATCAAAATTAATCTGTTAGGAGAGTTGATAGCAATTTACTTATTATCTCATTGTTTTGTTTTATGGTATCTGAAATTGGAAAATTTAGTTGACCAAAAGATTAATCTTGTAAAAACCCGTTCTAATTTTTCAAAATTTAAAAATTAAAACTCTAAAAAACACTATCATAAAGAATCGTTTACTTGATCACAGATACAAAACAATAATCCTAACAATCTTAAATGACTTTTGCGTATTGACAATCGAAACTCAGTATTCTCTTGATTGTTCTTTTACTTTTAGAAATTTAGTTAGATTCATTCTTTACCAAAATTGTGTTGATCAACTCTTCCCACTCGCTGAACTCATTTCTTTGATTCTTTTGCATGTTCTCTCCTCTCTTTTATTCTCTACTTTAACTCTCTTCTTAAACTTTTTATCTCTCTTTCAGCTCAACTATTTCTTCTTCTTTTCTTACTCTTCATCTATTATCTTTTATTTTCTACTTACCTTTCCCTCTCTTCCTTTTCTTCCCTACTTTCTTTTTCTCTTACTCTTTCTGTCTTTTCATCTACTCTTTATCACTATTTTCTTCCCTACTTTCCTCGTCTCGCACTGCCTATACTTCTTCTCTTACTCTTCTCGCGTATCATCTCTTACTTTCGAGTAAACAATCCCTTTTGCCATCAACACAACACCACTTCACTTTACAAACATCAATCCCTTAATTAACCATCCATGTATTTCTCCACCTGGTTTTTGCACTTAAAAGTTCCCCATCAACATCACACCATTCCACTTCCTCGACTGGACAGTGTCTGTCTCCCGTCCTTTGGAAGCGTGTCGGTCCATCTTTAATGGGCGGTAATGGCCACCTTCTCTCGGGGTCGCCGACAGCCTCTAATGGCCACCGCTGTTGGCAGCAGGCCCGGCTGATGGATGACTGTACAGGACACAGCATATCCTCGTCCCGCCAAGGACGACCTGTGGATGGTGGCCATTTTTTATTTCTCTTTTCCCTCATGTTTTGGAATTTGTGTTTGGTTTTGACCTCCTTTGGTCGATTTTGGATGTTGAAGATAGTCGAGAGTTTTGCCATAGCATTTTAATTTTATTCTCTGTTTGACATTTTATTTTGTGTTGAAAACTTTCATCATTAGTCCAAACAGTTATGCTTGTAAAATAGCATTCTGTCATGCAAATAAGATAAAAAAAAAACTAACAAATTTTCGTTTAAGCAATTTTGTGGTTTTGCTTATCGACGTATTGTCCTCTTTATGAGTGCAATCTTATTAACTTCTAAATTATAGATGCAGGCTTTATTCAGATAATCGAAATTTTTTTCTTCAATTAATCAATCTAATTATTGAACTAAATAGAAAAAGATTTTTATGATTGTAGAAAACAAAAAAAAATGCTTGTTGGAAACAAAATTAAAGTAATTTTAAATCACAATATATTATTAACACAATAGACACTAAACTAAGAAATAAATTTAAAAAATAAAATAACGATACTACTTGTCTTAAAAGAGCTACTGCTTGTCCATGGATCATTTAGCTGATTTTTGTATAATTAGATGTCAAAATAAAAGTAAAAAGTATTTCAAGTTATTATCTAGAATTACAAAGCATGATATTGAAATACCCTCACAATCCTTAGTAATTACGATCTAGCTTACATTAGATCATCTTAAAAATACAACATTGTAACACGTTAAAAAACATTCTGTTTTTCTGGCATTTAAATTTGTAGTTCGTAGAACTAATGATGGACTAATTTTTCATGGAATGAAGGCTTTTCTCCACTGTACGTGTCCATTGTTTTAACGCATGAGGTATTAGTTTTCATGAATAGTCAACATTCCATTAGTGAAGCAAATATTTTTATTTATCTAAATTGAATATTTTGACATTTTTGTTGCATAACAATTTTACGTTTCTTTAGTTGAGGCATTTTATTATTTAATATGATGCTCTTATTCTTCTTTTCTACTCGTAAAACATTATTTATTTTTAAAAACTATAAAGTTTAGTTAATTAACTCTCTTGGGATCTGTACAAAATCTTTATAGAGTTCATCTAAAGCAATCATTTTGATAAGTACCATTTCGTAAATTGTAATTCAATTTTTGTTATGTTAAGGGTAATCATTCCCCCACCACGTTCCTTAGTACCTTTATTATCTTGACTTTTCCCCCAAGTTTTATGGTGACAGAAACTGAGTGTACAAAACTATTTTACTTTAAGAAACTTTATAGCTCATCACCAAATTCTACATAACCGTGCAATTGAAACTGTCAACGACCATCACAAACTGACATATCCCCCATACATTTAAAATCCAAACTTATTAAAATCTACCCTTCAATCAAACATGCCCTTCAACCAACAATTAATATCCAAACACCACCCACAACTTTCCTAACCTAATCAGTCCGGCAACCAGCAAAGAAATCCGGCTCAATGAATGACTAATAGCAAGGTGTCAGGATCCGAGCATGGCCGGACTCCCCTTGGCCGGATGCCATTCATTTTCCAGTGTGGAGCATAGCTAGGGAATGAGCCACCCGATCAAGCTTTTCTTTCCCGACTGGCTCTGGTTTCGCCTTGGCTCCGTGTACCTTGTCAGTCTGTACTCAGACTGGTTTGGGGAGCTTAATTATTAGGTTATATCTGTTTACTGGTTTCTGTGTGTTAGTGGTGAGAGTGTAAAGTTTTTTTTATCGTTCTTTTCTTGGGAAATTTGTGAACTTGGAGTATGAGTCAGTCACGTATGTTCTGTACACACTGCGTTGAAAAGATGTTTTGTTTTGTGAAGGAGGTAAAATGGGATGGTTTTTATTATTTTGACTGCAAGGTGGTTTTGATGAAAGGAGGGAACTGATAGCTTAGTGATATTTAATTTAATATTTTTTTAATTCAAAAGATTGCGTAGCTTTTGTTCAAAGCAGCAGTAGTTTTAGAGTTGTTTACTTTTGTTGTAATTTTGTACTAATTGTAATAAAAGTAAGCTTATACTAATAAAAATAATTTAACTTCAAGATTTTTTTATAAATGTTAAGTTTATTGATATCATAGATCATAAGTTTTTAAATAAAATACTCTTGCAATGTGTTGGAAGTAGCAACTTACTAAAAACTAGCTCATTATATACAAAATATCCAACTTTAAAAATGAAACAGTATTTAGGTATCATGTTAGTTATAAATTATATTGATGAACAATATGTTATTAATAGCTCTTCAGAAATAATAATTCAGAAGAAGTGTATAATTAGTAGAAATTATACACAGTTTCTTCAATCTTTGGTTTTACCGCATTTTTTCTTAGTTGGTTTAATTTTTTTAATTAATTTTACTTAGAACTTCAAAAAAAACCTTTATTTGTGTCGAAAAATGTGTTGGTGTGAAATTGATATGTGTATTAAACTGCCAAATTTCAAAAATTGTCCATGTTTTCTATATCCTAAAAGTAGCTAATATTTTACCAAATACACAACTAATCTTCCCATCTTTATTACCGGAAGGAGTTTTACGATCCTATCTTCCTATGTATGACAAATGTCGCATATTCCGGAGCTATCCCGTTTCTCCCAATTCCAGTACAATGCCCCCTCTCACTTCAAAAGCAGCGGCCATCTTCGCATGTTAAACAGACGTTGCCATCGCTCCTGGAGGAATCCTGGCCGTCTCTTCTTCCGACCGTTGCCAAGAAAGATTTGCTAAAAGATTTCATCCTCTTTCGGTTTTCGCGTTCTTTATTATTTAAAGACAGAAGGGACGGTGGTTTTATGCGCATACTTTATGAGCTTGTAGCGAAGATGTTGCAAAGGTTTTTTTTATCGTCTGGTATCGTAAAACGGTGACTTTTAAAGCTGCAAAAGAATCAGATGGATGTTAATGTTGCTCTAAGAGTGGTGCTTGAGGTGTTATTGTTCTTGTTAAAATGCCCATTCAGTAGAACTGATTTAAGATCGTAATTATTACGCTGATAAATTATTATAACTGTTGTTAGTTTGATAGAATTCGAACAATCGTGAGCGATTATCAAAAAGCATGTGTAACACATTTTACTACATTATAATTGCCTTATTAATTATGCATTTTTTTTTTAAAATATCGTTTGCAACTTGTATCAAAACCGCTTAAATTTGGAAGGGTAGGGATTTAAAAAAAGATTTTAGGAATACTTTTTTCATCTTAACAACTATATTTCCTATAAATAAAGTTTTTTTTATACATGAAAGTATAAATAACGTTATAACTCTAATTTAAAGCATAATAGAAACCATCGCCTTGATTCAAAAATAAGATCATCTGATCTTTTGTGAATCGCATCATTCTCAATTCTAGTGTATAAGTGAGTTATGTGACTAAATTTGTAAATGTTAGTGAATATGAAGCATTGTCTTTAAATAGAAATTATATTTTATACCAATAGATTCATCCTACTGGATAAGATTCGAAATTCCCCGCGAAATTTCATTTTATTCCATCCGAAAGCCAACATGTCGGGCGAATGACTCGAGTGTTGTGTTCTTAGCTTTCCTGCCGCTAGAGTCTGCTTGCTGGAAAGGAACTTCTACAGATTGCTTTCCGGGAAAAAAGCGTTTTTTAGGTTTTGAAAAATAAATGTTTGTTTACGTTTTTCATCTAAACTTTATTTTTATTCGAAAGATATATTGCTGGAAATTCTTATTCTCGGACTTCTTTTTTTTATTCCGGGGATATTTTGCGACTGATTCCAACTTCCATTATTATTTATAAACTCTAACTCTATAAATATTTTAACTTTTTTTTAAAAATATTTTGCCCTATTTTATTCGTTTTTTTTTCTTGTTTTATTTTTCGAAATTATTTGAAGAAAAAAAAAGGTTGCTCTTTCTTAAATTCGATTTTATTATTATTTATTTATAAGAAAGGGTAATAGGTGGTTTTATTCTCTAATTTATTTTTATTCCTTAATCATTTAATATTTTAAAACTTTGTTAACATAATTTTTTGAAATTAGACACCAAATTGAGCAACATTGGATTGGATTCAATAAAATGTTCATTTACATTGAAGTTCTAAAGGTTACATGTACTACACAACTAAATAAGTACATAGTTATAACTTTGAGAAGGGGAAATCTTTGAAACAACTGTATATGCTTAGTTTTTTCTTAAACATAAATTTGTGCATTGTCATTCCTTAAATAAACAAAAGTATGCAAAAGACATTTGGTACCCGATTCCTATCTCTCCCTCGCGTCTATTTTTTCTCCCCCAGGAAATGCATTCCTCCCTATAAAAAGCTCTACCCCACACCAATCCATCTCAAATCCGTCCGTTTCGCAACCATTATGCAACGGACCACGTTGTATCATCGTCTCCCTTTCACCGACGACTTCAGCACTTTCTTCAAACCTTTGTTTAACCCTTTCATTGTCATTACCGCGGATTTTTTTTCAACGGTGACCGTGTAACACAGTGCGCGGGTGCTTTGACCCCTCGTTGGGTCTGGCAAGGGGCCACCCCCCTTTCGTTGCAACCATTGTGTGCTAAATCGGCACGCGCTGGACCCCCTCCAGAATCTTCGCGAAAGTTTTCGTGGGAGGTATCGGGTTCGGGAAGAAAGAAGGTCTCTTTCTGGTGGGGTGTTGGGAGGAGGTTTTTTTGAGGGATGTCTTCTTAAACTGTTTGCGATGTCATTATTATGAGGACGTATTTTTCTATGGTTTTGGAGCCGACGTGGCGAGATTAAAGGGTTGTTGAGATGTAGTACCTACTTTGTTGGAGTTTGTTCTTAAGTGTTTTTTTTTGTTATGTTGGTTTTGTGTAGTTATGGGGTGTTTTTCTCTGTTTATTCTCAAGTGCTGCAGAGATTGATGAGTTTATAAGTCGTTGTTTTGCGTTTTTTTTTGTGTAGTAGTTTTCCTTTTTTAAGTTTTCTTGTATTTTAAAACTAAATTTCATCGTATTAAAAACATTTCATAAGTATATCAGTTTTTCTTGATTTTTATATACTTTTGTTTATTTTTAAACACTCGCACATTTTAATTGCTTCAACATTTTAGGACTCATGTCCACATCTCCAACCCACTTATGTGTGAAAATAATATGCTTAATCACTTTTAGGATGCAGTGTTACTCTTTAAATTAATTTAAATTTTATTCTTTGGGGTGTTTATTATTATTAGTCTGTTGGGGTGACTTTCAACTACCCGTAAAATTTGATAAATTTTTGAATTTTAAATACCTATTTTCTTAACTTCTCTTAAAGTAGTAAAACTTTATACTTGTTCTAATATATTTCATGAATATCAAATTCAATTATAGTTTTATTTATCCTATTTGTATAAAATCCATCTGCTTAGAATCAACTATTTATTTTATCACTCTCTATTGACTCAACTATACATTCATGTAGGCCCAAATCTCCTCAACTTATTTTACATTCCTTAGCGTTATTTCTCTAAATGACTTACATACTACTTGCAGCCCATTTCAAACTTTCGCAAGAATAAATCGACATTGCATGTGATCAAGTTTCTCTCTCCTTGATGACCTATTCATTGATTTTCTACCATTTTACGTTATTCAAGTACATTTATTCTCGGTCAAATATATTTCGAAATCAACAACCATCCCTTTCAGCAGACATTTAAAATAGATGTAAGCTTTCAGAACTGTATCTTTACCCTTTCCGACTATTGGATCAGACTCCGGCACGCGAAGTTCTAATTATATGACCAAGAAGACTCATCGCTTATTTTTTATCTTAATCCATTCTTCTTGTTTTACATTAAATACACTTTACTTGTTTCCCAAAACACTTTTTCGTCGCATAAAACACGCATTCAAAAATGGAAATTATTCATGAAGAAACAAAAATTTTAATCTTCCGTTTTTGTTAGTATATTTTTGTTAGATGGAAGTTTTTCTTGACTACTTTTTTCCGTTAAAAAAAATATGATCGGTTAATTACGTTCTGTTGTGAAAATTATTTATGAGGGTATGAAGTTTTTTTTTTCTTCTTAGGGGGAGGAAATTTAATTAGGAGTCTTTATTAAACTTATGTTGCCGCAATATTTAATACTTAGAATACTTAGTTACTGTGTAATTGCGCTTTTATGAAATTCTCGCTAATGAGCTATTCCCTTGAAACTATACTCGAGACGCTCCCTGCTTAAATTTGCCATCTCGCCAAAAATGCATGTTAAGCTCTTGCAAAACAAATATTGTTCTCTTTCAGAAGCGAACCCGAATGTAGCCAAACATTTCAATGTTTGATTATAATTCACATAATACTTACCCTTAAACTTGTTCAAACAAATAATTTTTTTTTATATTTTGGGCAAGAGATCGATTAAAACAGAAAAATGGCCATAAGTTGAATATTTTCATAGTATTACTGAATTTGTAGTGGACAAACGTCTAGCATACTTTGCTTTTACTTTAACAGTTTTGTAACGTTAATTAATTTAATATTAATTGTAACGTTGGATTTAAAGTATCATTTAAAATTTTAACGTGATGTCCTTTATTTCTTTAATATTTTCTACTCTTCTATAAGGATTTTGATTTATAAAAAGACATTCAATAAAAAATTTTACTTAATCGGAAAACTTATTTAATAACTATCATGTATCATGCCAGTAATCTTTATTACTTCTAACAATTATAAACGGATTTCAGATAAAATTTTAGATCTCGTATACTTCGTCTATAATGCATAAGTTAATGAAGGGTAACTAGCCTGGGAAATTACTTTCCAGCGTGTCAACTGACACGATTAGGCTGTGTGTGACAACTCTTCTGTCGTAAAACCTTGGTGGCTATTTTTAAACTTGGCCATTAAACAGTCTCGTCATATTTACATCGATATTGTACATATTTTTCACTTGAGCTATTGTTTAACATCGCTCAGCAAAATTCGTATTCTAATCATTGAAGGCAATCGCGCTTTGTTGCTCAAATACGAAAAATCAATATCTTTACTTAAATCTATGCATTTGTTCAAAATGTTACAAAGAAATTTTTTTCCCAAATTACAAACGTTACTTTCCGAAACACATGTTACGTTAACATTAACTATTGATTGGCCATTGTGTTTTTTGAAAGTTATTATAGATCGATAAGTTCCTCGACACAATCGGCTTATTCTAAACAAGTTGTGATTAAATCTACAGAATAGTATACCTATTGTAGGAATGCCATTTTTCTGGTGCGTATTTGTATTGTTTTAGTGAAAGCTTTAATCATTTAAACGAGTTTGTCTATTAACTATTATATAGCATGATGCAATTTGGCAAAAAACAAGTAAATGGATCAACTTGCAAACATTTAAGGCTAAAGGTTTTATATTTGCTTTTGATTGGGATTACGAATCCGGGGTCAATTCTAATAGGTTAACTATTAGAAATAATTGCAGGTAACTAATCATAAGTATTGTTTCTTGTTCGTCTATCTGGTTTTTAGAAAATAGAATTATAAGTTCTCAAGTTTTTGTTCATAGAGCAGTTAACGTTTATTAACTTAATGTTCTTTGTCCAGTTTTAAAAAATATGATTCTATACATTTATTTAACGTTCTAGAAACTTTACAACTCAACCGAACTCGATTGTCTACAGGACTTTCTTTTGTGTGTTAGAGAGTGTGTTATAATGTCCTTCTGGTTACTAAGTTAATAATCCTGTCTGTATTTATTTAACCTATATTTAAATGTTATGTTGTATCTGTCATAGTACAAAATGAGCTAGCTTGATTAATTCTTTACACGCAAAGGTAGAATTTCCATTATTTTTATTTGACACAATATGGAAAATAAGCCCTTGGTTTTTATGAAAATATTTATGCCTCTCTTAAGTATACGAACAGTCTCAAAAGTTTATTTAGTTGAAACTGTTTATCAACAAGCCAACAGGCATCTCTTAGAACAACATTCCACTAGTTGAAATTCATCAATTCATCCACCAAATACCTACAGTTTTCTCTGTGATTCATCCAAATCCCGCATAATTCCCAGTTCTATTCATTAACGACGAATTAATTACACTTCGTCTCTCCCTCTTTCATCAAGCATCGATTCCGCCCCCTGGCGGCCATCTTCGAACTACATGCATGCATAGCATAGATAGATCCTCACTTCGACAGTTTACTGTGAGGATGAAGGCTCGCAGATATACGAATAATTAATCTAAATCAAGCAATTAAGTCTCTTCACTGATCGCTTCGAAATCAATTAGGTGTGTTTAAAAATAGCCTTGGGGAGAGAGTTTATTGCGTCAATGTGTGTGTCGTCCGGAGTTTTTTTTGTTTTTTATTTCTTTCGTTTCTTTAATTTGCGGTGTCACTTCTCTTTCGCTGCAGCTATGCGTTTTTTGAGGGTGTTTTTGTTTGATGGCTTGGAAACGTCGGGTATAATAAAAAGCGCAGGGATGCCGTGTTACGATCTTGGGATATTTTTTCTCTGGATTTGTTTTGCATAGAAATTGGGAGATCTGTTAGGAATGGAGGGGAGTTTTTAGGTTTGGAGTTTGTGTAGAATTGGGTTTTTTTTTTATTTCCAGGAACGCCAGAAAATTAAGTTTACGAGGTTTGAAAACTAGGCCTGAGATTTTTCTTTACATTGATAAAAACTGTTATTTTTTTTGTCGATGCTGTATTTAAAATATTTTACCCATGTGAATAAAAACTACACTACTCTATTCATTTATTTATATTAAACAACTCTTCCTTTATTCAATTGACATTTTAACATTGTGCTTATTGTCTTAAACATGATTGCATTAAAATAAAGTATGCCTTTAAAAATAATATCTATTTAAATTTCTCCTGCATATATTTAGTGAGAAAAAATAATGGAGCATCTAATAAATGTTTGGTTAAAGCGAAGAAGGATTACGCTGTCAAACAAAACACTTTTCCTCTTACTAAGGAATTTTCTACTTGGAAATTTTAAGCCTTGTTCAAATAAAGCAGTTTAATTTATCTAATGGGAAGCTTTTAGGAATAATCTTTAATGCGACTGTGTCCCACTTAGTGTAAAGAGCAAGTAATATCAATATCCTTCACATTAATTAGTGTTTCTATACTAATTAAATTTATTAACATATTGGCACTCCGTCTGTGACACTTTTCCATTACCTATCCCGTTAAAAGGATGTGAAATATCGCTAAAATTTGAAAACCAACCAATTCTTGTATACAGCTACTATATTAATGACAACAGTAAGAAAAATGTTTGAATATTTGAAATTATTTTAACACAATTTTTTTAACTTAGCTATATCCCCAACTTTTTTTACCCAACAAATTTAACCTTTTTAGCTATATATTAATGGCAACAGTAAAGAATGTTTGAATATTTGGCGTTTTAAATTATTTTAACGCATTTTTAACTTTAACAGTCTCTCAACACTGTTTAATTACACACACAAGCAAAAAAGACTATTCATCTCCCAATACCTACCATTCCAAGAGCAGAAATCCAAAACCACCCTAATGCATTCCCAAATAGACCCCCACTAGGGGGTGGACAATAGAGAAGAATCAGCTGCTGCCGCCACACACACGACACACATCTTCGTGAGCCGGGGGAGTGGGAGCGAAAATAGACGGCAGGATCTCCCAACCACTGGTAGGAATAGATCCGGAGGATTCTCTTGCTGTACCTTGCAGTCTGGTTGTGCCAAGGCCTTTCTCTCTCGATCTTGGCTCTTTTTGCTCCTCCCTCAGAGTGTGGAGAGCACTCTCGATTGCTAGCAGCAGACTCTCGGTGGTGGTGGTGGTGGTTTCTCTGCCGGGGTGGTTGGATTACCAGACGATACAGGTGAGCTTTTTTGTTGAGGGTCGTTGGGGATGTACTACTTGGCTTGCGGGTTGCCGGGATATTGAGAGTTTGTGGGGTGAATTGCTTTTCTGCACTGTAACGAGAAGTTTTAAATGAATGATTAGCTCGTTTCAATTAAGAGTTTAGGGATAGAGAGCTCGAGATTCGCGAGTTTAGTGAACCTTTAATGTATCCCTATATCGTCATACACTGCGCTCTACATAAAAATGAACACATTCATTAACACTTTGTTGGCCTCGAATTAACAACATTTTCTTTGTGTTGTCAGGTAGAACACTTATTATGTTGTGATAGTTTTTTGAATATGTTTAAAAAGATTAAAAGTGTTCGATCCAGAAAAGTGTTCTGAAAATAGTATAAAATATGTTTAAAATCTGAAATTGATGTGTTTCTAAATTTGGATCGAAACGCTATAAAAATTATCATTCTCTGCCTCTGTAATTCATTAGCAACTCTATATTATTCTCACACAACACAATTGGGATACAATCAAAACACTTTTGATTAGAAGTGTTAGTTATTTTATTTTATTTTAAATAAATTCTACCATACAAATTGAAAAAAAATCCCTTTACCTGGTAGGGTACAATAAAATACACACAATATAAAATACACACACATACAACACACAGAAATTAAAGATAAATATCAACTGAAAGAAAATCCTTTTTAAGTTTAAAAAAGTTGTCATAGAAAATATCACTGTGATCTGGTAAGCTATTAACTATTTTTATAAACTGGGTTATGGATTGATTTTCTAAATATTGTTTTGAATAGAAATAAAAGGTTTAAATATTTTTTTTCTTGTATTATAACAGGGGGAATATAAACTTATTTATTTTAACTTTGCAAAATTGTTTCATGAATTTGCTGTGTACTTGATATGTTAAAGGTGTTTAAAATGGATGATGATAAAAAAAATATTATTGACTTGTTTGGAACGCATTTTTTTTTCATATGTAAAATAAGTACATTTAAAAATTCGATCAGTCAATTTATTACAATGGTATCACACCGGGAAGGAATGTTTTGAAAATTCGGTCAATTTTCTGTGCTATAGGCTTTAAATTTGAAGCCTTATTGCACAATTACTTTATAATCTATTATTTTATTGAGTTTCAGCTGGTTAAGAAGCGTATATTAGTTGGATATAAACTCAAAACTTTCTGAATATTTTAGCCATGCTTAGTTGTCATAGTCATTGCGGAACTAATTTACGTTTGTCATTAGTAAACTCTTTAGAATCAACTTAAGAACATTTTGACTCATCAAGCACATGATAAAATTTCGATTTGAAGAAGATATAAATGGTTCTTGCTATGTTAACACTTCTTGCTGACTACAAGTAAACTCAAAATTATGAAATATTCTCTTTGAACAAACTTGCATTTTACTGACATGCCTTTTTTTCACTCGTGAATGGTATGAAACAATACTAATGACACCTTTATTTGCTTATTCATTTCTACCTAATGACTATTGTGTTGGCGTAGTGTCCTACAAAAGATCTTACTCAACAGGTTTTGGCTATTTCGAGGAAATATTGCATTTTTTCGTGCTAATATTTTTTTTCATTATTATTTTTTTTTTTTTTTTGGAAACTAATGAACGTTGAGCTGACTGCCGCTATTAAAGTGAAATTACGCATTTATTGTATTATTTTAATAGCTGTGAAACATGTGTTTAACAAATTTTATATTGAGAAAGGAAGTGAAATATTCAAGTTTTGTAATTAGAAGAATTAGTTGTTTGTTGAAAGATATGAATTTGAAGTTTATTTTTGTTGCAATGCATGTAATTGAAAATATTAATTGTTATTCTCGTGATATTTACTTATGATTCAAAATTTGTACATGATGTTTGAGTTTTTATTTTTGCTGGTCGTTTAGTTTAAAGATGAAATTCTAGATAAAAAGCAGAAAAGTGATAAAATTATAAAGATGAATGTTCTAGATTTTAAAATTCACTGAAGTAATTGAACTGTATGGATATTTAATTTCTTTAGAGGGTAGATTAATTATTAACATTTATTAAATTTGTATCAATCTAGTTGCTTTTGTTTGAACATAAATATTTACTATTTATTTTTCTCCGTTATACTTGTGTCTGTACATATTTATTAAGCATTTTTAATGTTCCACAAAATTCAGCTAAATATTCATTTTATATTATAGTATATTTCTTACGGAAATGCTAACGTATGTTCCTTGATCCACGCATTCTTGAAACTTTCAAAAACTTTTCTTGTCAGAAACGCCATACAAACATCTCTCCGCATACAAATTCAATTTATAACAAAATTCAATAGCTGTAATCGAAACAGGCGGAAAGCACGATGTCACCAATTTGTCGCCTCTCGTCCCTTATCTTGTAAGAAATTCAAATGTTTTCCCTCCTTGTCACGCCTGCTTGAATAAAAAAAAAAGAAAAGAAAAATAAACGTAAACCTTTTTTTCATTTCTCTCGAATCTCACTTCCCCCTTCCTGGTTTGCTCTGAAACACGAAGAAAAGTATCGTCTGTGCATTTCTGTGTTTGCCTCTGACGTCACGACACATCACGTGCGCTTCCCGTGATGCTCTTCGATTAATGGATAGACACCGTCTCTACTTCATGATCGCATCTTCACAAAAGTAGAAAGAGAGAGAGAGAACTTTAGAATGGAACCAAGTTTTTTTTCACTGGAACCGTAATGGATGATAAATGGCGGTGTGTCCGATTTTGAGTTCGTGTTTCTCGTCTCTTGTGTTTTTGTTTTAGTTAGTAGAGAAAAACAGCGGACTTTTTCTCAGAGCTTTTTTTGGGGGCTTCTAATGCCGTTCTCGGGCTTTTAGGAATCCCGGTGGAAAAGTTTTCGAGACGACGCCCACTTCTTGAGTGTATTAGCTAGGGATTTGTGCTTTAATTGCTGCCGCGTACGTGTGCTGACTTCAGTTAATGTCGCTCTTTTATTTTCGCGAATGTTGGCTTACTTTGACTTTTCTTCTTCTAAAACTGCTGCGTTGCGCTTTTGTGCTTTTAGGATTAAGCCACAAACACGAATTAATTTTGATTTGAGGAAACTGTTCGGTTTAGTTCTTAGCTTTTTTTGCAAAGTCACTGCTGTTAATTTTTTTTAAGTTAACTTGGACGACTTTGGGTTATTTTTGTGTATTAAAGAATAAGATGTTTTTGACGAGTTATTGTAGCTAGTCAGTTGCTGGTCTTTAGCGAGCACTTAATGGGGGTTATAATATAAGTCGTATATGACGGTTGACAGTTAAATAAAACTATTAGTTTCCCTTAAAAATACGTATTACATAGACTATTGGCACTAAGCATTAAAATTTATATATTCATCATTAAAAATGGTGTGTAGTGTAGATATAAGTTACAACTCAAAAACCAGTTAAATTGAATTATTTTTGTATAACATTCTTTTATAAGCTCATGGACCACATGGACTAACAAAAAAAATCTTGGTAAATTAATAAAGTTTTTGAGCTTGGTTTAAATTCACAGAATTTACCCCCCAAAAAAACCCGAAGCTACTCTGGATAACTTTAAATTGTATTGCTTATGGTTGTTAAGAGAATTAAGGGTAAATCGAGTTTTCTAAGATAAGTAAAGAAAATCCAAAAATATTAGAATTCCTTGTCTTTGATTCCTGTTATCTTTTGTATTATTCTCTTTGCTCAACTCATTCTACAATTCTACATATTATAAATTTTACTCAGATTCGTTTATTTTTATCAATTAACTTAATAAATTTCCATTTAAGAAATACTTTTTTAGTTTAATATGAAATAAAATTCTTCTTCCTTTAGAAAAATCAATTCAGTGCAATGTATATTATAAAAATTAGAATCAAGCAATATTTTTTTATCTCGTTTCTGAAATGGTAAAATTTTATTGCGTGAGTTCTTGTTTTATTCTTATCTTAATGAAAATTCAATTCTTGCAACAAAAAGAGAATTCCCTAACTCCTTCTTCGAAAATGCGAATTTCTCCCCTTGATGAAAAGCTGAATGGCAGAAGTGATTATCTCGAAGACAGGGTTGTTATTGGGGAAAAAGAATCTAGAAAGAGAAGAAGACACAATTTGGCACAAACCGAAATCAGTTTTACGTGGAGGAGAACACCTCCGAAAAGAGTTGAGCTGCTACCGCTCTGCTCACCTTTGCTCTTTTTTACCTTTTCGACTCGTTATCGTTTGAGCCGTCACGCATTGGGAACGTTCTTCGAGATAACCGGCGTTCCTTTTTTAAACCAGCTGAGCTGAAAGAGCCAAGTGAAATGAACATTTTTTGGCATCAGGAACAAACTAGGAGAGGAAGAACCCTTTCGCGTTCGACAGAATGGAAAATGTCGTCTCGCGGCCTTGATCTATCACTCTGTGACTTTTACTCTTTTGCATTTTCGAAAGTGGCAACGCTATTTCCGTCCCCGTGCGGCGGGAAATATAATTACCAGCTTCATTGCTCCGCTGCCTGAGCTTTGTTTCCTTTGACACTCTACGTTATTACCTGATTTGTTACCGATTCTGTTGCCAGGGTTCCCTTTCGTTTGCATTGTCTCTATTTCTGATCGAGATTTATTGGCTTGTATGGAAATGAATGGTCATTATTGTTTCTATCGCTTTGATTCTCCGAGTTTAGTTTTTCGAGCTTGATATTTTCTCTCTTCCACAGTACATTATGATGTAGTATTGTTTACTGAGGAAAAAACTGTATACAATCAACTTGCTTTATTTGAATCAACAAAGTCATAGGAGGCTATCAATATCAACAAATTCTACTAAATTGCTATCTATAGTTTGTCCATGATTTGTTTAAAAAAATTTGTGAAATAAAAATAACATGTGATAGCAATGCATGCTGATATTTAATCTTGACTGACACATGGCCAAAAGTAATTTCTTTAATAAGTAGTTATGAAATAGTCTCAAGACTCAATCTATTAACCCTTTAACTTGAAGTAAGCACTTTTAGTATTAAAACTAATTCGTCCATGTATCAAAAAGAAATTTTCAAAACATTTTTCAGTAATTTTTATAAATTAAGTTCCTTACACCAGAACGGTTGGCCTCTGATTTTTCATAAAAGTTTTTTTAAAACATCATACTGTTTTAAGAATGAAATAATTTTTGCCTTACGTCCTCAACACTAACACACACACAGTGTTCACCTAATATCATCTAAATATAACCATATATATTCTTTACACAAAAGTTTTTGCTCACAAGTTCATTTAAAATTCCTCCCTCAATACCGACTGTGCTTTAAAACTGGAAGAGCGCTGGCAGGGAAAAAAACTTTACACATAACAGAAGAAAAGTTCAACTCTTCCCTCTCCCAATTTATAACTCCTCGTACGTGCCTAAAAACGATGTCCTTTGAATTCTTCGTTCTTGAAAGAATGCCGCATTTACTCCAGGCAAAATAAAAAGGGCTTTAACTGACTTCCAGAATTTATTTCCCTTTACAAGGCCGTGTGATCATCGCTGAGAAAGATTCTTCTTTTTCCCACTAGGAATTGTTTTTAATATGAAATCAATTTTTTTAAAGCCCTTAATGTTATTGGATGAGCTTTCGTTGTTTTTAATTTGCCCTTTAGAAGATTAAATTGATACATTACTTCGTGCAATAAAGGAGGGTTGAAGTATTGTTAGGATAAAAGAGGAACATCTAGGAGCTTTATTTTTGTTTCAATTTGTCTTAATAAATAGATGAAATTATCTAAGGTGCAGTATATCTGTGTTTATTTCTGATTGCAAATTGTGCGTAATACTTTACCATTCTATCTTGGAAATAAATTGCTAGTTGTGAGATTTCGTTCCTATCGCAATAGACTTGAGCTAGCTTTTTTTAAGCCACTTTAGAACATTAACATTCCGTTGGATTTTGAATGTTTTAAATTTTAAACTAGTGAGCGCAACACATTGTATGCTTATTATACCTATATTATAGGATTTGCGTATGCTCTTTAAATTTTATCTACTAAATGTTATACGTACTTTAAAATAAATATCAATATAAGCATCTCTGCTTTTTGTATCGTGTTAAATGAACGAGTGGCATTACTTTCGAATCTTAAACACAGAGGTTACTTTTTAATCTAGCACTATATTCATAGCCTTGTGTTACGTTACTTACCATTTGGAATTCCACCATAATTGGCATAATTTCTAAAGATGATATTGTGAAAGAGGATGTGGGGAGGTTTATAAAATATACTTTTATATCCATTCATACTTTTTGTTTGGTAGTAAAACACAAATTTCCGACGCTCTTTATTCAGGTATGCTTACAGCATGAAAAAATAGTGTCACTGTCAGTGAATTTCGGAAAAAAATTTTGTGGGAAAACTTTTACTTGTCGTCCTCAGTCTCTATTTAAATGTAAATGAAATTAGACTGTGGTTATACAAATTTACTAGCAGAATTGAGTCAGTTCGATTATCTCATATTTTTTCTTCTATATTTCTTCTTGGTCTTTCCATTTATGTTTTTCTGTGTCGCCATTATTTTTTATGTTGTTATTGTGTTTCTTTGTAAATTGTATTAGGGTTTTTGTTTGAAGTAAACGGGCACACACACAATACAATAAATGCATGTCTATGTCTATGCATATGAAATAAATTGCTGATAAATTACACTGCAGAGAGGCCTCTGAGTAATTTCATTAAAGTAAAAATATTCCTATTTAATTCACAACAAAAAGAATTCTCCATAACACTCGTGTCGTAAGCAAATACAATTAATCCTAACTTAATATTTAAAAGCTAATATCTTAACAGCTTCCAAATAAGAATCTAATTAGAGAAATAAACCTAGAGCCGTAAAGCTTCTTCTTATTCAAAAACTGCTCCGATTGAATGAAATAAAAAAAATTGAAGGGTTTTGACTAAAATCCCCCAATGCAGACAAATTAAGTTAGTCATTCCAATACTTGAAGAAACGCTTTGATGTTTTTTTTAACTGAAGGAATTCCTATTGTAATTGAATTTTCCTGGATTCAAACGGGAACACAGAGAAGCAAGAATCATACGTATAGTTGAATATTCTAAAACTAATAGTATGGTATCACAAAGATTTTATAATAAGCTAACCGAATTATTTATTTACTCTTTCAACTCTATCTACCATTCTACAACGTCATCTAATTTTTTTTTCGTAGAAATCTTTTTTTTTTTTTAATTTCTTTTCTCTATTGATGAACTATTTTAACTTTACCTCAATAAATGCTTGGCTTATATCAATTCAAATTGGAAGTATCTTAATAAATATGATTTATTGTCTTATTAGTATACACTGTGCACTGTTTATTATCTTTACTATAAATCATTACAGTTTTCTTACTTTAAAATTAAATGCTTTAAATCTGCTACATTTCGTATCTTCTGTAATTTAAAAAGTATTTTTATTTAAATATTTTATAAAAACTTCTATCAAGAATAACATAACATAACGTAACACCGGCACATACAGATAAAAGCCAGGGGGGTTATCTTCAATGTAAGAACACTATAATTTTTATTTTACAAGAAAGTAACCCATTTAAACTATAGTATGCGTCTAAAAATATTTCCAAAATAATTTTTACAACTACAACTGTAAATTATTATTTCATTTACACCATTTTGTATAAGAATCGCATTGAAATAACTACTTGGCGTTCGGAGAAATTCACAAAAAATAATATTTGCTAAAAATCAGTTGGATGGCTCTCAAGTAAGTTACTTAGAATTATATGTAACTGCTCTGCTATACTAAATTATTTTAATGGGTGCTTTTCAGTTTTATAATTCTATTGGATACCGGAAGTTCCAACTCCTCCAATTGTTTGTTCTGTAAAGAATTCACAGACAATATCTTAAGCTTAAGAGAAAACTATCCAAACCATCTCTATAAAAATAACTATCCATCTTCTTTTAGTTTCATTCATCCTTTAACATTTAAACTTCTTGTACTGGTTCCAAACTCAAACAGTTGGTCCCTCCAAAATTCCAAACTTCAAAAAAAAATCCGAAATGGCACAGGTCAAAGAATGCTCTTATCAACAAAAGATGGGGTGTTGCCACAAACAATCCATTGAGCTTTTTCCTCCGGTAGCGGTTTTTTCTCTCATTATGACGCTCCGCTATATTTAACTGGGACATCTCTACCACCCGCCGCCAACTGCAGGTTGTGAGGCACGAAAATAACTGAAGAATTCTTCGAAGATAATGCCTCTGCCTCACTATGGCCAGGGATCCAAATAGATGCTTCTCTCTGGGCGCTGTCGTGCGTTCTTTGGCATTATGAAGCCATTTATTGGATGTCAGCATTGTTTTATATGGAAAGAAACTTACTAATTGGGCGCAACAGTGTTGTTTCACTCTAAATATGGGTGAAAGCTGGGTTTTCTTTAGTGTTAGTAAGAGTGGTCAACGTCTTTTTAGTGTAACGTAATTAGTAGTATGTAACCCTTAATTATATCCAAGAAGGCATTATTTCCCAACCAGTGGTTCGCAAGGTGTATAAAAGGGGTTCATCAAAATAATAGTCGTATGGGGTGGTTTTAAAAATTAATGTAAAAATAACGAAATTGTAAACTTTCTTACTACATAATTATCTATTGTTCTACATAATTAATTTGCCCTACAGAGGTTAACAGTTACAGAAAATGACTAGCCGTGGAATTCTTCTATTGGAGCATTTGCAATCACGTGATCCCATTTCAAAAAACCGCCTTAGCAACAGATAAACAACGGCCTTAGCAACAGTTAAAAGCCCTACAGAAGGTACACAGTTAAAAGAAAATAACCGGTTGTGACGTCACCTGAAAATACTCTATTGTTCGAAAATAAAATTTAAAAACTGCATTTAACGACCAGAAAAGGGATGTGATATAATTTCTCTGATTTTATAAGGAGTTTCCAAGAAGAAAAAGATGGTGTACCACTTATAGTAAACATTCTCTATTACAGGCTCTCTTTTACGTTTTCGTAAATTCAGTTGATAACATGACACCAGTGTGAAAGTTCTAACATTTCTACAATAAAAGGGTTTTCTCTGCATCAGTTACCATTTTGACTCTATAAAAATATTGTGGCGGCTAGTAAAACGTCTTTTCTGTTAGCTTTTCTTCCATCTCTTTTCTTAAGCTTTTATTCTTTTGGGTAAAGAAATTGCTTTGAAGTACTTTTATACCCGTTTTATGAAATAGCTTGCTATTTTATTTTATAGAAGTTATTAACAGTTATGGGACATGCTAGCCGAAATTACGTTAGTCTGGGAATGTTCCAAAACTTATTATCCATGTCTTCAAAAAATTTTATATTCATAAATGTTTCATATAGCTTTTACATTAATTTAGATATTAAATTGAAGGGATTCCGCTCTTCTGCCTTCTTAGTTATAATTTATTATCAAAAATAAATAAATGTTAAACTATGTTTAACGAAGTGTTAATATAAAAATTAGAAAGTGATTTTCTCGGATATTTTAGCTTTTAATAATTTCAAAATAAGAAAAACTTTATATCCTTTATGAATTTTAGTTTAATAATATGTTTTTCTCTAGTCGCTTGACGTGCATCGCTATATTTTTGCCTGTATCACTTCCCATGTGTTCAATATTCATATATGTTTTTACTATTTATTTCCCTTATATTTTATATCAAACAAGAAAGTTTTTGTTCTTTGGCTTTGTGAAATTAATTTAATTTGATAATTTGTGAATCACTCGCTCATTTAAACTATGATTGCATTAACATTTTGTAAAAATTGTTTTTCCAAGGAACTTAAAAATTATGAATACATAATATTATTAATTTTGAATAGTTTCTACTTTCTTTAAAAACTTTGTACGTTTTCGCAAGTGTGGCTATGCTGTGAAATTATTATACCCAAGAATTGAATTCCTACACAAAATTCGCACTATTTTGAACAGTTACAAACTTGATTACCAAGTATTTGCATAACGTGAGCTTTACTGCGGCTCGTGTGGAATATGTAACTAGCTCATCTAGAAAGTTAGAGTAAGCATCCTGCGCTATTCTGCCATTTTAATGCATTATTCATGAAATAAATGCTATAAAGAATTCCTCGCCTTCTAACGCCGGGAATACCTGGACAAATTCTACGGGGAGGTATACGGAAAGTAAAAGTGAAAAACGATTTCCAACTTCCACGGTTTTAAAAATGAAGGGAATGCAATAAGGTGACAGAGTTTATAAACTGTACGGAGTTAACTAGAACTACTATCCAGAGTTTAATTATGTATGGGATTTTTCTTTTTTTTTTTTCGGGTAAGCCATTAAGAAATTGTTTCGGGTGTCCTTTCCTCTCCGAGATGCTTAAATTTTTAAATAGTTCGCTCTAAAAGATGGTTGAATTTCTTATTATCCGCCTGAAGTATTTTATTCCCTTTCTTTACCTTTAAACTGGCCTTTGATCTGACTTTCGAAATTTGGGATCCAACGGGCAGTTCTTTAATTTGAATAAACGCATTACCTTTTCTTTCTCTTTACTTTAGAAATTATAAATTTACATTTCCTATTATTTTTTTTTCAATCACTGTGCATACAACAATAGACCGACTGCCAAACTGCTCATGAACAACGGAAAATAAATAGGTCCTATGTACAAAATTACATATTAATGCTTTTAATCGCATATAACTATGCACATAAAGAGACCTACAGCAACTAGTTGAAACAACTTTTTAATGAAAATTAATTGTACTTAAATCTTACATAGATCCTTATCTTAACTTTCATCGTTGTTAGAAGTATTTCTGATTTCTTAATTGAATTTTCGATACCCATTTTCTCGTAAAGATATCTATTTTATTTTTACGAATGTTTACCCTATTCAATTGTTGGTACATCTTCCTGAGATTTGATATTTTCTAATACTATTATAAAAAATTTTATATAATCCTTCCTAATATGATAACGAAATTCATGGTAAAAAATCCTTACTTAGAAGAAGCGGTGTGGTGGTAATGCTCCGGTGCATTTCCATTCCCTATGCAACTGGTTTTTTCAAACACAGTTATTATTTCCTGATGCCTTTGGGCAAGTTACGTAACGCATCTACTCTATTTCATCACAAGCGTCTAATGACTCTTCATTTCGGAAGCCAGCTAAAAACGACTAGAGTTGCATCTTCCATTCACGAAAACTTTCTACCCTTGCCTAAAAACGGAAAACCATTAAGTATAACTTCATTTATTTCTTTGTTCTCCTTAAAATTTTTTCGAGATTCAATTTATGAGCAATCATTTAAACCAAACTTTAACATTTCTTCACGAACGCACTTGATATTTTTCAGGAGTTGCTTTTATTTCCTTGCTAGTTTAAGTTTGCTCCATTTTTTAAATTAAGGATATTTCCATGGGAATTCAGTGTTTGTATAGGGGATTTTGCAGTTTGTTTACTGATGAGAAGTTTTCCTTAATTAGTTAACATTGCAAAAGAAGGGTAAAGTTGGAATGCATGATTCGAGTTGAAGTAATTTAAATTTCCTTGAATGCCGTTGAAATGCATGCTGAACAATGAATCACCAGACGCCTAAACATAACTGTTTATTTAATGAAGTACCTAATAGTTAAGAATGTTTTTATGGAAGTTAATTTACATAGTAAGACTTAATTGCATGTCTGTTGTAAAACCTGTGCATTCATAAAATTTATTGCAGCGTGATTAATATGTCTACTGAATTATTTAATTTGTAAGGATTATATAAGGGGACATCCATAAATTACGTGAGATGTTTTTTCCAAAATCTGGACCCCCCCCCTCCCCCCTTGGTGAGATTTAGTGAGATTTTGCTGGACCCCCCTCCCCCCCACGTGAGATTTACCTACAACTTTTTATAAATTATTTTCCTTTTTCATACTTAAAAAAACAGAAAATCGTATAATTTCTAGCTTAAAAAGTTGACTGAGATTTTAATCGACCCCCCTTGGTGAGATTTAGTGAGATTTTTCCAAACCCCTCCCCCCCCTCCCTTTTTGACCTCACGTAATTTATGGATGTCCCCTAAAGAGGTCTTGCTCTTCCGAAAAAAATAGCTTTCAATACGTGGGTCGTTTGATATTGTAAAGATATCTACCTGTTTTGGGGTTACAGACTTTTGCGAGTGTTACTTTTAAAAAAAAATATTATTAATAATTAAGTTTGAAATAGCTTTGAAGTTAATTCTTCGAATGTGTCATCTTTTGAAATACATTTCCAAATAACCCAATGGGTTCAATTTTTAGTCAATTACAATTACAATGAAAATATAGTTGTTGCTAATCTCTGAAATGTTCTAAAAGATTCTACTATATCCATGTGTCCAATGTCAATAGGAGTCTAGAAAATCTAAAATGAGAAAAGGTTTTCGAAAAAATCTCGTTCATGGTAAAATTTATAATAATAAAATGTGATCAAGCAATGATAAAAACATAGGATATTTCATGTTTTAAAACTGCTTTACTTTTACGTGATTCATAAATATTGCCTTTCTATAAATACCAAACAAGACAAACTAATCTACTTGTTTATTTTTAAATTAATTTAAGTCGTTTAAATTTGATAGTGTGAAATTTTGACATTGAGTATCATTTATTTCATTTATTAACAATACATTGCATTTATTTCATTACTAAAATTAGTTACTTATCTGTTTTCTTCTGTGGTATGATTAAAAAGGATTAAATTATTTTGTATATAATGGTGAAAATTTTAATGGCATACCAGTTTGAATTTGTTATAGTGTTTCATCTTGATGTCATTGGTGTGTCCGAAAGTTGTAGTGAAACTGATATCACATAAAATATACTTATTTCAAGACATTTACTAATCCTTGATCTAATTCTTGAAATCAACCTATTTTATGGCATCATTCTTGTGTGTTTTGCCTTCTGTAAAACTTATTTTATGTTTTCGTTTTCAGTATTCTCCAAAGGACAGTGCGAGACCGGGTACTACCGCTTCCTCTCCAAGCATGGAGGCTACGTGTGGTTGGTGACTCAGGCGACCCTCATCTGTGAGAGTGGATCCAAACCAGAATGCGTTGTTTGCCTTAACTACGTGCTGAGGTGAGTGAATATACTGCTCATTTAACTACCTTACATGTTTGCCTCGTTAGCGAGAAGGTATGATTGATTCACCTATAGTTATCTTGATGCAAACTCTGTTTACTTTGATGGGTGAATTAGCTATCGTTTCTATTTTTTTCGCCTAGTCAGGGTTAATCCTTGGAATTATGGTGCTTTTTGATTATATGATTTATTGCCAAGTATTAAAAACGCCCAGCCTTTCATTCCTTTAGTGAGTCTGATAACTGAAAACCAAGTATGTTTGGGAACTAAACATCGTGTGACACCACTTATACGAGTTATGTGCCTTGCATCCCAGGCCCAAGAAAATGAATATGCATCGCAGACCTTGACCCCCCATGGACTGTTTGGGGCAAAAAGATTTACTAAAGACGTCATTTTCAGAGAAAAGACTCTTATTCTAATCCAACTCAAAAATTTTTATTAGTCACATTTAGCTAATCACAAGAGTTGACTGGCAACCAATCATTCCACTTGACTTTGATTAAACCTGATTTTTTCACATAGATATCATATATCTCAAGTAAGGATTTATCATTCTCAAAATCAACTATTGGAAAATTAACTGTTATGTACTTGAATAGTATTAACTAACTCAGAACGAAATTGGTGCTGAATCATTTTAAATTTTTATATAAAGTGTTCAAACACTATTAACTTAAACTATAGAGAATTTTCAATCACATGACTCGGACCTAACAACGGCCTTAGCAACAGAAGGTTACAGTTTTTTGCCCTACAGAAGGTTAACAGTTACAGAAAATGACTGGCCGTGGAATTCTTCTATTGGAGCATTTGCAATCACGTAACCCCATACCTAAAAACCGTCTTAGCAACAGTTGAAAGCCCTACAAAAGGTTAACAGTTAAAAGAAAATAGCTGGTCGTGACGTCACCTGAAAACACTCTGTAACTTTCTTACTTGCAGGGTTTCTCCCAAGGGATCGGAGGGTGCATTCGATGATGGGACGTCGAAATATCACACGATTCCAGAAAAATCCAACTTTATTTCCTTTCTCGAAAACACATCACTACAGTTACATCAAAAACAGCCTCCCTCGTTCATGTCTCGACTCCAACTCCTCATCCTTCTCTCCCGCCCGGTCTCTTCATTTCACTTCCGGCGTACCGGGACCGGGCGATCGTTACACGCCCCACCTTACAATAAAATTAGCCCTAGGAGGCTGATTTTATAACAAACACCGTACAAAGGGCAAACAATCCCAGAAAGACAAAACTAAAAATATATACATGGAGGCACCAGTTACAAATCACACAAAATCACCAAAATATCAAAATTATACAAGACACAAAATCACGAACCATAGAACAAAGAGATATTGAAATAACAAGAAAATACAACAAAAATCAGGAATCACGATCTATCAGATGTCGACTCTCTTTAGTCTCGACAAAGCATCTGCCCCCAGGTGCAATACCCCAGGTCTATGTGTGATCGAATAGTTCCACCTCTGCAAAGCTAGCGCCCAGCGGGTCAACTTGGGGCTCTTTGGTGTGGTCTCACTTAAATACTTTAATGGATTGTGATCAGATATGATCTCAACATTAGCCCCGTAAATCCATTTATCAAATTTGTTCAAACCGAACAAGACAGCCCAGGCCTCCTTTTCGATCCCAGCCCAATTCGTTTGAGTTGAATTAAATTTTTGACTAGCGAAAGCGATGGGTCTATAGACTCCTTGATCGTCTCTTTGAGTCAAGCAACAACCCACCCCATAATCAGAAGCGTCACAATGGACCTGAAATGGCCGACTCTCATCAGGGGTCGCCAGACCAGTGACATTACAGAGCAACACTTTCAACTCATCGAAGGCATTTTGTTCAGTTTCTCCCCAAGAAACGATATTGGGCTTATTTTTTTTTGTTAACTCAGTGAGTGGCGAAGATACTCTGGCATAATTAGGTATATATGCTCGATAAAACCCCATTAATCCTAACACCGACCTGACGTCCCTCTTAGTGATAGGTCTAGCCAACTTTTGAATTGCCTGAACCTTCTCGTCATCGGGACCATGCCTACCTCCACCAATCACATGTCCCAAATACTTAATTTCTTTAGCCGCAAAAGTGCATTTGTCTAACCGTATTGAAAATCCCCTGTTATCCAACTCTTCCAGAATCAACCCTACATGATTAATATGGTCGTCAAAGGACTTTGAAAAAATGACCACGTCATCCATGTATGCCTGGGCATACTCTGAATGGTGCTTTAAGACCCGATTCATTTCCCTTTGGAAAGTACCAGATGCCCCTGCCAAACCAAACGGCATTGTTTCCCATTGATACACCGCATTATGTGTGGTAAATGCAGTTAGAGATTTGCTCTCTTCGTCCATTTTAATTTGCCAGTATCCCTTTAAAAGATCTAGACTCGTCAACCAGTGAGCCGATCCAGCAAGGAAAACTAACTCTTGCATATCTTTCATGGGAAATACTGGTACCTTCGTGACAGCATTTAGAGCCCTAAAGTCTATGCACATCCTAACCGTTGAATCTTTCTTAGCCACACACACTATGGGATGAGCTAGATCTGATTCAGAAGGTTCTATCAAATCCAATTCCAACAAGTCCTGGATTTGGCGGTCTACCTCCTTCCGATAGGCTATAGGTACACTATAACAATGAGGTTTTTTCCTCACCGCATTATTTATCAACTCAATTTTATGGGTACCCACTCTGGCTGGTTGTACCGGTTTAGTGAAGGCACGTTTGAACTGTATAACCAAGACTCTTAAAGTTTCTAACTGACCCCTATCCAGGTGTTTCCCCGAAAGGTTATTCACTATTTCAAAGAATTTAGTTTCATTAGTAGCAGTAGGCAAAGTTTCTACATGACCAAATTCTCCCTCCTCTTCAAAAATCACATTTACAGCATATACCCCCGAAATGAAATGTTTTAATTTATTTTGATGCACATGCTTTTTCGACCCATTCGACAATTTTACTATAAACGAATGTGGGTTCCGTTTCTCAACTATAGTGGCAGGCCCTTGCCACCGGGCAAACAATTTATTTGAGGAATCGGGTATGAGGACAATCACCTGGTCTCCAACATTAAATACCTTATCACCCTTAGCCCTCAGATTGTGATAGTGTGCCATCTTTTCTTGTTCTACAGAGGAGACAAGACTAGCTTGTTCTGCAGCCTTCTCCAATTTACATTTTAGCTGTTCCAAATACTTGGAAACGGGGGTTGTGTTTATTAGCATGTTATTATGTTTCCCAGTCCAAATAGATTTCAAAATGGATAACGGGCCTTGTGGTGGTCTACCATACAACATTTGAAACGGAGACACGCCAGTGGTAGTATGAGGAATTTCTCGATAAGCCCACAACAGATATGGAATCTGTAAATGCCATCCTCTGCCCTCTTCCCTGACTACATTGTGTAACATGTTTTTTAAAGTCCTATTGAACCTCTCCACTAAGCCATTTGATTGTGGATACCCAGGAGTGGAAAATCGGGGACTACTACCAATCTTTCTCTCAAACTCCCTTGTCATTTCGGCCACAAAATTAGTGCCATTATCAGAGGCTATTACGTTTGGGATCCCTGTCCTAGAGAAAATATCCAACAAAGCCTCACACGTGGCTTTCGCACTCAGACTTGTTAGTGGCACGGCTTCGCCCCACCTAGTGTGTTGATCCACCAGACATAGGATGTATTTATGACCCTTTGAACTTGGTGGATCAATTGGACCAATAAGGTCGATATTTACCACCTGAAATGGCAAATCAGGTCTTGTTATAGGTGTGATGGGAACCCTATCATTAGTTTTCACTATTTGCGTGAGCTGGCACTCCTTACACGAATCGCAAAACCTTTTAACTTCAGCCCGCATGCCTTCCCAATAAAAAGAATACTTGATTCGTTCTAGCGTTTTCCGGTGACCCATATGGCTACTGAACACCGAGGTATGAGCCAACTTCATGACTTCCTCTCGCTTACATTTCGGAACCACCAGTTGTCCAATACTCTCCCCAAGTATTTTGTCTCTATGTAACAGATAACCGTCTACAGTATAAAAATTTCCCTTGTTTTCCCTGGCCTGCTTCCAGGCGGTAGCTAATTCTGCACAATGCTCTTGCTCCGAACAAAAGTTATCAGCCACTTCGCTCACCTTACCCCCCTCCATGGTCCCCTCTTCATCCCTGGTACCTACTGTTTCCACTTCGTTTCCATATGAGGTAATTACCCTTGGAGATAGCTCCAAAACAGTGTTAGTACATTCTTTATCCTGCTGAGTCCCTAGTGAAAACTTACTGTAATCTGGTTCACCCCCAGTAGTACTCCTCAAGTCTTTGAGAACATCTGGTGGAAGCAAGGCATCTTCAACTAGGACGTCTGCCAAGGCGCATAACACATATTTGTGGACTACGTTTACGTTGTTTCCCATTGCGACACCCATCGGAACGTAAACCAATGGACATTTCACTGCGGGTCCAAAAATGCCCTTTAGGTAAATGGTAGAGGCCTCCTTTGTCGAAATTCCTGGGACCAAGTCCCTTTTAATAACTGTTATTTCCGTCCCCGAATCTACTAATGCATGTACTAGTTTCCCTTCAATACTAATTGATACCTTTTCCAGTTTACTTAATTTATCCACTATCGCCTGCCTGGGGATGACAGAACCCATTAAATCCACCCTGGCTGCAACTGTTTCCATTTCATTCACCTCTTCAGTGCATACTCTATTCACATGGGCACCTCTGCCCCCCCCTTCTTTGAGTTTAGGGCATTCTCTTTGGAAATGTCCTTCAGACCCGCATGTAAAACAAGTATATCTTTTACTTTGATAACCAACATTTCTGCTTGGAGGACTATTTCTTCTACCCTCCCTGTTTAATGGTGACCTATAAATGCCCTGGTGATCTCTCCTATCACCCCCGCTCCACTCTGTCCTAACTGCCACATCGTAAGACTTCCCTTTTGCTGAATAAAAAATATCGCAGTGTTTCCCCAGTTCTTTTGGCCGGAACCACCCTTCACCCTGCAAAACCCCTATATGAGTAGCAGTCTCGGGGTCTAGGGTCTGCAGAATCCTATCTGCTACAACCAACTGATTCACAGAATCCACATCACTTGCCTCCCTTACTTTGCAATAATAAGTCCACATGGACATCAACCGTGAAGAAAATTGGGAAAATGTCTCACCCGGGTTCCTTTTTGCTTTTTTAAACGCCTCTAAACAGGCTTTTGGGGAAGGCTGATACTCCTTTAAAACCACCCGTTTTAACGATTCATAGTTATTAAGCTCACTTTCGTCTAGATTATCTATTAAACTGGCCACTTTGTCCTCTAAAATCCACAACAACACTTTTGGTTTTAATGCCTCTTCCACCTTTTCACTGATGAATGCCTTCTCTAACGACGTAAAAAAGTAGTCCCACCCCTCTGCTCTTGTGGGTACCTTAGTTAAAATTCTCATTAGCCTCACTATTTCCTCTAGAGATCTCTCTTGCACTACCCGGTCCATGCTTCTCCCAAAATCTCCCCTATTTGGATTCCCCGACAGCTCCACCTCTAACCGGAGTTTTTCCAAAGCAATCTTTTCCATACTACTCGTATGTTCCCTCTCTACCTGTAATTCTCTATTCTCCCTTTCTGCTACTATTACTTCCAAAAACTTTTCCCCCATATCTTCATCAAAATTTTCGTTCTTTTTAATCAAATTTATCAACCAAATTTTAGACATAGAGTCATTGGGTTTTTCCCCCAAATCCTCCGCTAGCTGAACTAGGTCACACATTCTATGGGTACCCAGGAAAGACATAATAACTAATACCAAAATAAACAATTTCTTTTTTCAATAGAAACACCGAGACCAAAACTAAACATACCAAAAATACGTTTCTACACTACGCGATGACATTTATATCACAAGGGAAACCAGAAACGAAACTAAACACCTTTGATTTATGCAACTTGGACACATGTTGGGAAACAAACTAGGAAAAAAACACAATACCTCCAAAAGTAGAATCAAAACTTAGTTATACTTGAAGGACACGCCTCACTTTTTCGAAGAACACGATTCACTCAGCACTCCGCACATTTTCCAATGAGTAATCCGAAACTCACTTCAGAGGTCCGTTGAAGAACGCAGCAGGCATACCCTCACCGCCGGCGTCGGTAAAACGAAACTTGCCGCTCGCCGTTCCCTCCGATCACACCGCAGGCCACCAATGTAACTTTCTTACTTGCAGGGTTTCTCCCAAGGGATCGGAGGGTGCATTCGATGATGGGACGTCGAAATATCACACGATTCCAGAAAAATCCAACTTTATTTCCTTTCTCGAAAACACATCACTACAGTTACATCAAAAACAGCCTCCCTCGTTCATGTCTCGACTCCAACTCCTCATCCTTCTCTCCCGCCCGGTCTCTTCATTTCACTTCCGGCGTACCGGGACCGGGCGGTCGTTACACACTCTATTACATATTAGGTTAAAATCTAAGAGATTAACTTAAGCTACTCAATAACTTGACCAATTGATATCCTGTACATGCACCATTTAATAAAATTTTTCTCCTAATACATTCACTGTCCTCATAGAGAGTAAAAACGCTTTACCGGTGTGCCAAACTAATATAACTGTAATTTTAACTAAGTTCTAAAACGTATCACACTCTTCTTGCAGCAAAATTGAGAACCAGGATGAACTAGTGAGTGAGCAGCAGGAGCTCAAAGTGAAGCAGGAGGAAGAAGCAACGCAGCAGAAGCCAGCAGCAGCAGCGGTTGATCAGCCTTCGGAAGAGCCTGCTGTTCACCTCTCCAATACGACTGCAATATTCTCTCCCAAAGAAACAGTTATGAGCAAGAACTTTCTCAACTTTCCCGAAACAGGTAGGACATCCATCTTCACCCATCTATTATGTTGAAAACATCCCTGATAATGTGAAACCACTGTAAATAGTGTGATGGTGCATTTGTCACGACAAGTGTTTTTATGACAATAGGGGCACTTTAAGCAACAGCGAGCTAACTCCAACAGCTTATCGTTGGTGTTAGCATGTTGTTGTTGTTGCTTATTGATGTAAAATATAAACATTTGTCAACCTTTGATATTTAAAACTACCTTTCTAGACTACTTATTTTATTGAATTGTTTTAATAGTTTAAGAATGCACTACTTCCTATTATGCTTGAAAATGCTTACTTATTCTCTTTATTGAAGTCATTTTAAGTACCTAAACCCCTTTCTTAAAGAAACTAAACCTTGACACTTTTGAAACTCTCTCTCTCTCAATCAGATTTTTAAAGAATAATAAAGCAGTAGTTTTTGTAAACCAGAGCAGATTTATGTTCATAATCGTAAATGATAGAAACCATACAGGTCTACTTTTTTGCCCCATGTCATACCTTTTATCAATGTACTACAAATCAAAGCATTGGAATTTCTTCGTGCCTACTGTAAAAAAATGCATGAAATATTTTACTAAAATGCTAACTGATGTTAGTTTTCATGTCGCTTAAAAGATTACCCCAGTGGACCAGTACGGTTTATCATATTCACATCCCTCATATCATAAAATAATCCTTCTTCCAGATATTAAAAACTGAATTCCCTATTTCAAAAACAACAAAGTCATAAATAAAATCATAGAAATAAATAATAGCACCATATCTACAAAAAAAGTGCAAATGTAAAAAATGTAAATACTGTGCCTATACGGTGTGTGTCTCTCACCTAGACATTCTGTTGTTCCAAGAGCCCCTCAAAGATTCCAAGTTGCCCCTGGAGCTGGACCTCTTCCCAGACGATGACCCGTGCAGCATAAGCAGCGGCATCTGCGACGACCCCTTCTCATACAGGGATGACTCCCTGTCCTCACCCAGCTACTGCGGCACGCCTGAATCGTCCCTCAACCTGGTAGGTTCTCCCTCCCTCCTTCTTACTGCTCTCTGACCAAAATGCTTCATTCAGTTACGTTTGTGGTACACGCTTTAAACTGAGTAAAGAATACTCAAAATTTGAGTATGGCACACTATTGCCAAACATGCTCCGAATTAAATGTACTCAAGTTTGAAACATGCATCAACTCACTTCAAAATCGAAACATCATGTGGTCATTTTGAGTTGTGCATGTTTCAGACGCACGCTGCTGACAACATCAGCCATTGGAGTGCAACGAGTCCATAATGATGTGTAACGTAACGTTACTACGACGCGTATTCAAACATAAAATGAAAAGAAATATCATTTTAGTGGTGACTGTTAAATTGTTTGAAACTTCGCCTGATTTAGTAAATCGCCTAATTAATTCATTTATAATCTCATTAAGTCTATTTAATATACAGTATAGCCTCATTATCTCGAAATGTTTTTCGGGTCCTTACAAATTTTGAGATATCGATGTTATACTGTAGTATTTAGAGAGATTATAAAATATTTTTTATACTTTCTCTGTAAAAATCTTGATAAAGTTTGGAGATTTAAACATGCGACAATCTTATCAGTCATGAAATAGATTTTTATCAATCAATTTAAACTATAGTATCTACTTATATCGTCTTGAAACACCAAACACAGGTCTGGGAACCCGCTGCCTGCATTAAAATAGTTTAAGTTATAGATCATACTTTTACACAACATCAAACCGCTAAAAACGATATAAAACTTTAAAGATGGTCCAACGATATTTAAAAGATGCAATTATGTTTAAATTACGTACCAAAATTATGTATATCTTAAATTGCTATTGTTTTATATTGATATTATAAAGGGCTCATCTCAGTACTAATGTTACAACCATTTTCATTAATCAGTCCTTGAAATTTTTTTAGAACCAGTTTAACAAGTTTATTAACTAGTTTTCCAAAGCATGAAAACTTTCCCTTTCAGAGTTCATGATACAAATATTCATTAGCTTCTATACTCGAGTCGTTAAAAAGCAATCAATACATCTTCGTTGAATATTTTAAGTCCTGTCTTATTTTATATTACCTACGAACCCGCCACTGTGAGGGAAGCAAGAATTCGTCCTGCAGGAAAATTATCTATAGCTCGGTACTGTTACCTTTTTGGTGCACTTTCACATCCTGTGAGCCAACTTTATTTCTTCGAACAGTTGATAAAGCTAGTCATTTTATATGCCTCGTGCCAATAACCCTAACATGTATGCATAATAAATTCCTTTGGACAGTTTCCAATACTATTCAAGGCATAGCAAATCTAAATGACATTCCGTGTCTCAGTACCAAATAATTTTGGCATGCTCCTGTTTGGCATCTTTGACATATTTTTTCGAACAATACAACAACCTCACTATAAATCAAATATTTAAAAAGCCTCTTGCTTAAGAGTCTTGTAGTTCCTTGCTAGTTCTTCTGTACATTAAGAAATTCCTAAAAAAAGAAAAAGCATCACGCAAATCGAAGATAGTGTTAACATATCTGAATGCTGTGTCTGAAAAGTAGCTTAAGGTCCATCCACCCTCGTTCTAAGAGCTCTGTGTTTTCAGCCTGGTAGCAACAGCACATCACCCGACCGTTTCAACACGACGCCTAACACACCTGACTCGGGAAACCTGTCAGACTTACCGAGCTTAGACCCTATCGACGAATTCTCGAACTTAGACCTCAAGTTCACCATGCCTCCCTCCGTCTCTGACAAAGACTCAGATTGTTACGAGGTGAGCCCTCCTCGGTACATTCACTAACCTAAAAGCACATTGTATATTGTACTGCACTAATGTGGTTTATAATATATGCTCTTGGTTAGTTGTCTTCCATAGTCCCTATCTTGCTTATGCTCTCTGTGGATTGTTGCTTAGGTGGCTTTGTCTATGCTTAGCACTTTCTCTTTTCTATCTGAACTGTTGGTTGATGAACGCACACAATCTCTTGCATGGATGCATGCGTAAATTTTTCAAGCAATTTTTGAGTTGTATGTCCAGTTTGTTAAGTTGTTTATTAAGCGCCTTTAACTAAAAATTGTCCATTTCTAAGCCTCTGTTGTGCTTCATCGGCAGCAGTTGTTTCTTAACTGTCAAGTCAAGTTCTCGAAAACTGCCGTCTGAATTGGATAATTAATCAGCTTATTCGTTCTGTTACTCTTGCCTGAATCCTATCCTGTGCTGTGTGGCTTACTGTGCCATTTTACCTCCAATGAATTAGTTGATTGCTAATGAGTGTTGCGTGTTCTTTATCAGGAGGATCTTGACTTCATTTCCATGAACAGAGCCCCCTTCATTTCCATGAACATGGACGATGACTTCCCTCTCATCAGCCCTTCCAGTTCTGTCATGTGGGGACCACAGGAACACTTGCCCAAAAAGTCTCCTCCAGAAAGGTAAGTCGTGATTAGAATTTCATATATTCATACAAACACCAACTAACCTAAGACAATCAGAATGTAATAAATAATAAGTAGGGAGTTTGATGAGGATGGTGGTTGATACATAATTGGAGAGCAATAAATATTTTTAGAGGTCATTGACCTCTAATGTTTTATGAGTTTTTCAATGAAAAATAATGTTTCCAGGGTCTTTAGGGACATCCTGTCCCCCCATAAGATCTGTGGAGAGCTGACAAAGAAAAAAAGGGAGATTATGTGGATAAATCATTATAGTTCATACCATTAGATGATGCTTATATTATATCTATAGGCTATGGTTTTTGTATTGCATGCTTTTAGTGTCTTTGAGAGTTGACTTTTAATTCTAGCTCTCCAGTGTTAGGAGTACCTTATTTTAGTTATATTGTCCCCTTTTCTCTTTAATGAGTCTGGACTAAACTGTAAATCAATATGTTGGCTTATGTTTGAAAGTCGTGTTTCTAGTGTCTTGTCCATCAGGACAATGTCCTGCCATGATGGACGTGTTTACAGTTTTTTCCAATGCTAGCACTTTAACCCTTTCAGTCTTAGCCCCCTCCAAAGTTTCCAATGGTAATCACGGACGCCTTAGGTATGGAAGGGTTAATAATAAATCTCTTCATATGGATTGATTGCCAATTGTTAATGCCTCCTTTCCTCTTAAATGAAACTGGCCTCAACTCGGTGCTATATTACCACCGGGTGCCACTCTTCTTGGCGACTTTTTTTGGCACTACTCTTGGCATCATAATGCACTATCTAGATTCTAGTATATTCGTCAGGTTGCTAGAAATTGATTTATCGCCCTAGTTGCAAAGGCCAAAAAAACAAGTGGCACCTGGTTGAAGTATGAAACTGGCCTCAACTCTATGGATCTCAAACTATTTGACGATACCGCCTCCACTGACGTCATTCTCTCCTCCCCAGGTCTCCAGACCCCGAGCCCCAGCGGCCCTCCCCCAAGCAGTCGCCGCAAAAGCCCTCGCCTTCCGACGGCTCGCTCAAGTCCAGCCTGGCCGCCCTGCTGCAGTCCGACCTGAAGAAGCATCACCACCAGCAACAACAGCACAACAAGAACGGTGGAGGGGCGGGGCGAAAGCGGTGGCCCTCCTCCACCGAGAAGGGCGGGCGCAAGCAGGCGTCGCGCGTCATCATGCTGGACAGCGTGCCCAAGCGGGCGCCGCCCCAGCAGAGGGGTGGGGTGCCTCGGTCGCCGCCCTACGGCTCGCACACGGCCACCGTGAAAGTGCACGACCGCCTCATCAAGGTGCAGGTGTCGGTGTCCGAGCTGCCCACCACGCCCATCGAGCAGAAACAGCCCTTCCCCTCGCCGCCCGACCCCCCGCCGAAGAGGGCGGGACCTCAGCTTCCCTCCCACAGCCCCAAGCGGTTAAAGCTTGACGGCGGGGGAATCGTCTGTTCAGGTGAGTCCTCCTACTTCTTTCTTGATCCTACTGTCTGTCTATCACAAGATGAGCTCTGGACTAGTTGCCTTGTTGTGGCGGTTGATATAGAAACAATACTAAACGAATGGATGTAAGAAATGTAAACGAGAGCTCATCTTGTGATAGACAGACAGTACTATGGCACTGATCAATCTACCAAGCAACCACCTAGATCTATATAAGAGCGTTTCCACTTATCCGGCGAGACTAGTTCTAGTTACTCTTTGTGATTTGGCTGTTGGTCTTTCCTGATTTACGTACCGCAACAGATCCGGATAAAGGAGCCTTTCCACTTTTGCGTTTGGTTGCAGAACGACAATCCGGCGAATACCCAAAAGTACCCGAGGTGACGTAATACCTATACTCGTCCCCTTTTGCAATTGGTTTTACTTCTTCACTGGATGATATGACGTTATTTTGCCTTTCTGGGATTCATCATTCGGTACAACCGGATTGCCGTACAGCAACCAATCGTAGAAATAGCCTATAGATGGCTAGAGTTTCTTAATGGTCAGACCGTTGCTGGAGAGTATTCTACAATTCCAGATAGCTTAGCAATTCCAGATAGCAATGTAGATGGTTTTTGTGCATTCTCAGAATCTTCCTCCTATAGATTTCAGTGATTTTTAATCTTAATTTGTCCTCCAGACGTGATCACTGACGTTTTGTTCGAGTGCTCTGATCATAGGGTGGATTGACAACAAAACGCGAAGAACCAATGCTATTGCAAAACCGGAACGCTCTTGACTCATTAATCGTTTCGTACGAAAACGTTCCATGTTAATACAGCCTTATATTCTCCCGAAGGATACGTAGTAAAGAAACCCTTATGGAGATAGAAGTTAATAAAAAGCAGTTATTACTTAAGGGTTCTTCAGCCGGCGAAGTGGCCTAGTAAGTGGTTAGAGTACTATCAGCAGGAAAACATTAATGAGACACAAAGTATATGAATCTTTGTTTTAATGGCAATTCCTTGGGAGGGACCCTCCATAGTTTGAGTACCGCTGCTCAAGCCATCATATTCAACAAGTGGTTAGAGCTAGTTTTGTTTGCTACAATACCTCCTTCTATTCCAGGAAACCAAGGTTTGGCTAGAGACAGTGTTCTACTGAACCTTTTAATAAGTGGAGAAGATGCCAGTCGGGGTTACCTATGTTCGGGTAACAACAGATATACCGAAAACAAGGTTAGTAACATCAATTATTATTATCATTATTTTCAATGGCAGAGCACGACACACACAATGACCGAGGTCATTACTGCAGACATGTCGAAATCTGCAAGGGAATTTGTGTGTACCTGTATTTCAAACAATGTCATTACTCTTTATTGTAATTTGTAAAAGTAACTGAAATAAATTTTTAAGCAACTCTTAATCACCGTTTAAATAATTATAAAAACGATTTTAAGCGATGCGTTAGATGAGAGTTGGCCAACTATTGCATAGCAGGTAATAAGTTCGGGTGCGTCTTAGTATTATTACTTGAGCACATTTCGTATAACCTGCTAAGTTCGGTGTTTATTGTCGGTATATAGGGTATTTCCATAAATTTTTTATTGTTTCACAAGTTTACCCATTTAAAGGTCCCTTCACTGTTCCTATTGTCACAAATTTGAAATTAAGAAAAAACCTTTCCAAAACATTAATTTTTTTATGATACTGATTTCCAAACAAAATTGGATGGTCTTATTGAAATTCAAGCCTTATACCCCCTCCTCTTTAACTTTTGAACACATTGGTGGTAACTGTATAGATTGTTCTAAAATCAATTCATAAAATTTTCTTGGGTGAAATGCAGTGTGAAACTAGACGTTGGAAAGAACTGTTGCTCATTTATTCTTCGGCATTTCCGTCATGCGCGACAGGGGGCCGATCAACTATTACATAAGCAAGTTTTTGGTAACTTTTGACCCCCCTCTCCCCTTGTCAGCAAAAATAAGCAAACTGCAAACCATCCTCTCATAATCAAATCACATAAGAAAACTGACCGCCCGCCCCCATTTTGTTCTTCTGGAAAACCAAAACCTCAAATAAATCTCCCAATATTCTGAGTGGTGACTGTAGAATGAATTTTTTTAAAAAGTCGATAGCTAAGGATCTTTTATATTCCATCTCTAACCCGTGTAATACAGGTATCATTGATTCACTTTTTCAAACTAATTTCAACTTAAGTTTGCTTATTTGTAATCCAGCCAACTTACACGTTTCAAGGAGTAGTATCAATGAGCTAGCTACCTGGAATTCAATACACCTTGCCATATTGTCTTTCCAGAGCGAGAACGACGTAACTGCAAATGGTTTTCACTATTACATTAGGAGAAGGGTGACCTAGGGAGGGATTGAGTATGGTATAGTGTGGCACTTTGTGACATAGGGAGGATGGGAGTCAAAAGTGTAGAGAAGAAAGTGCGACATAATTTAAAGACAGCTCCACCTCACTATTTACAAGGGTGTTACTCCTCCGGGGTACCTCCGGAAATCCAGTTTTTCAACAGCATCAATTCCGGGTTTTATCGAAATTTTCGTAAATATAGAGCTCAACAAGAAAGTATAAATATAGGTCTATACTAATAAAAAGATAACAGAACTGCAGCATTAACAACATCTTTCGTGAAGAATCCGGTCCCACCATCGGTTCTATAAGCGCGATTTCCAAAGTAGCTTTACGTCATTCTGAAAGAAATTTTTCACAGCAGAGTAGCTACGAACGAGTTGCGTTTACTTACCTTAAGTCGAGCATCTTTCCATCTCATCTAACAATTCCTGTGCTTCTCAGTCACCACTTATGAAATAAGAAAAAATATATGAAGCTAAATTAAATAGCAGGGGTTGGGGGAATGCCAGGTTAGCCTGGTTTAGCAGCGTGTCGTAGCCGATGAGGTCCTACCGAGGCTTGACTATGCTGCCAAGGGACAGGAGCGGCTTAGGCTGCTGGGTCAAGAAGTACTGCTAGTATAAGAAAGGTTGAGGGAACAAGATGAACATGTAAGGTTTTTGTTTCTATTAATATAACATTTCAAGAAGTGAGTTTCTAGATCAATATTTCACCTAATCGTTTCAAGAGGTGCATGCAGTACAAGGTTGTTACAGAAATGAAATTCAGACTCACCTACATTTTTTTGAAGAATTTCATGGTCACCGCTTAAACAATTGGGTAAAATATCTTAAGTCAAGCATCTTTCCATCTGATCTAACGATACCTGTGCTTCTCAGTCACCACTTATAAAATAAGAAAAAAATTTATGAAGCTAAATGAAACCGCAGGGGCAGGTGGTCGGGGTTTGTGGATGGAAGACTCTAACTTTTTACTTTATTTATCATTAGTCAATGAAGCAATTAAAAGTTTCTCAAATTATTTAGTTTTCGTCGAAGACAGAAAGGATAGATACTTGGATTGTACAAAATAAATATAAAAATCTTACAAAAATAGTACTATTTTTAAAGAATCTGAGTGATACGGTTACAGTTAAGGGTTAAAGAGAAAAACAATAAAACCCCCCTTGAATAAGCAGGAACTAAATTTATAAATACCAATCAGTATTTATTTCCGAGTGCTATACCCGCTGAGAAGGCTCAGATTCGATCTGAGGGCCTTTTGGATGGGATACTGGCGGGCGAACCCACCAAGCCATCCGTTCCTGCAACCGGTCAAGTTCTCTAATTAATTTAAAGTTGATACTACATCATTTAAAAAAGAAAATATTCCGAGGATCGAACTCGCAACCTTCTGGACGGGATACCAGTGCATTAACCAACCATGCCATATATCCCTGCAATCACTAGTTTAAGTCTTCAATTTAAAGTTTTAATATACAAATACAGGAATGGGTAAAAATACTAACAAAAAATACCACTCAGTCGATGACGGGGTTCGATCCACGGTCCTTTCGACTCGAAGCATTACGCTCCATCACTGATGCACTAACACACCAAGCCATCCGTTCCAGCAACCACTCAAGTTCTATAGTTAATTTGAAGTTGATACTTCACCATTTAAAAAAAAAAAAACTTCCGAGGATCGAACCCGCAACCTTCAGGACTAGATGTCAGTGCATTTACCAACCATGCCATATTTCCCTACCTACAACCACTGGTTTACGTCTTTAATTTAAGGTTAATATACAAATTCAAGAATGAGGAAAAATACATCCTGATTGGTTGGTTGCTCTGCCTGCTCTGATTAGTTGGATGAAATTTCTCTAGGGAAAATATTAGTTTTTTAATAAAATAATAACCGGGGACAGAACCCAGGAACTGCCGCATGCTAAGCAAGCATCCTACCACTGCTCCAGTGGAGATTCAGTAACCTTAAAGCTTATTATAACTTCTCCCTTATATTATTATAAGGTTATATATTATTAATATATTATTAGGTTAACTTTTAACAGAATCGTAGTGTTGCAGATTGTGTTAAAAGTTCCTTCTTGACACTATACTAGACTGCAATGTTTCCTGACATCCTGACCCTATGACTTCACTAACAAAGAGGTTCCCAACATGGTGTCTGAATTTTGAGTGAAATGAAGAACGTCAATTTAAAAATATGATTATTTTGTTAAACCCATGTACATAGTGTGTTTTTATCACGATTTGCGTACCGAAACTCCTCCTAGACCTAGCAACCCAACAGGCTTTCTGTTAACGCAGTTTCTGCTTCCGCATAGTGACGTCATAAGGTCAGGAAACGTTCCTGGGGGTTCATTCATCTAGAAATAAAATGCGTCCGTTTAAGGACCCTTCACAAAATTCTAACCTTCAAAAAGGACCCTTCACAAAATTCCAATTCCCAAAAATGGACTCTTTACAATAGTCCAAAGATCATAAGTGGTTTGAAAATTGTTTCTAGAATGTGTCCCTCATTTTGAGATAGAATTTGCCAGTTTTGGGGTCCATTCCAAAAGTTATGAACGCTGTGCTTGCACTACAGGACCTTCATTTTTACAAAATTCAATTTACTCTTGTCTTCTCAAAATTTCTTGCAATTTTCACTAAAGTCCTAAAACGGGACCCTGACAAAAAAAAAGCCCGGATGAACCCCTGAGTACAGTCTCTTTTGTAGAACAAGGGGTTCGATCCACATTTGAGGATTTTGAGAGAGTTGAATCTGTAGATTATGTTGCTGATGCCCCTCATACTAAACCTGTGCCTGTGTGTTTCAGCTGGAGCCCGCGGTGCTGTCCCTGCCCTCCAGCGAGAGCAGTTCCCAGAGCGAGAGCGAGCTGCTGGACAACTTCCTGCGCCTCAGCCAGTACGAGGCCGACACCCCCGGCCTGCTGCACGGGGACGACCTGCTCTCCGCCCTCGACCACCCCCTGCTCAGGACCACGCTCGTCTGACTCCACACCCCCTCTGTACAGACTCTTCATCACAACGGCTGAATTAGATTTTTTTTCTTCTTACCGTCATACGCTGTGAGTGTGTGTGTGGACTGGTCGAGTCGAGTCCGAGGAGTGTGTTTGAATTGGGAGAGAGGCTTCTTTCGGAGCGGCGGGTGCGGAGTTCTGTGTACTACTACGTAAATGATGATACATTCGATTGTTTTTATTTCGAAATAAAACACAAAGGACATTTTCTTTTTTTTTTCTGCCACCAAACCGACCCCATCGTTTTCTTCCGCTGTAGAAAGAAAGTGAGCTATGCAGTGTAAAACGGAAGATTTTCTTCGGTCACTTTTGCTGTAGGAAGAGTGAAGCGGTTTTAGTTCTGTTCCGACTTACGGTCTAATTCACTGCTGCCTGATCAATGGTCAACCAGCAGTTAAAGAAAGAAAAGGAGCTTTTTGCTGACTCTGATTGGCGGAATCCTTTTTTGACGACTGGTTAACTGCTGGTCAGGTAACAGTGAATAAGGCCATTAAGCTTACTTCGTGCTTTTGTTTACAAGCACACACAATTGTTATTATTATTATTGGCTTCAATTTGAAAATTATTCAATGCATAAGTAATGCTCTTCAAAATTTATTGATCCATGTATTGTGATTTTCTTTTCCAACGAAGGTATACAAAAATCTAATTCAGCCACATCTTAATCCTGATATTTCTCAACCTGTTTGAGTTAGGTCATAATTTTCTACGCTTTTGCTTCGAAATAAGTCAACAACACTCACTGACCATTTGTGATTTTTCCATGCAAAAATAAGTGCATTTGAATAATTATTTTTTAGTACAACCGTAAAACTGCCCCCACCATTTCATCTCACTGACATAAATCAGGAATGTTTTGACACTCAAGATGTATTTATTATAGATATCCCCCCACACATGGGCTCTCTACCTAACTGTAAAAATTATATTTTTAGCTATCAGTATACATTAAAACCCTTTTACTGCCAGAGCACATAAAAAATAGGCGAGTTTCCAGTCTTGTGTATTATTTCCTAGTCCCTGTTTGATTGCTGAAAAAAAATTTAGAGCTGCCACTTTAATAGAAATACAAAAGATCTAAAAGATTGTAAATGTCAATTGCCCAAATCAGTTCAAAACACACAAATTAATTAACAAATTTTATTCAGATAGTTTTTCTTACTTAAAAAAGGGGGGGTTGTTTTCAGTGAAGGGCAACAGACTATAGAAAGACCAGATAAATGCAAATGTGTGTATTAAATAAAAGTAGGAAATATAGACCTAGAAAATTAAACCTGTTTACACAATGTCTGAAATCACAAATCTTTAAAGATTATACAGGGTTTTTTTGCTGTACAGTCATACGATTTTAGAAATATAAGTGTTTTAATACTAAAAAACACATTATGAATTGCACTACTGCTAAAACGGAACAGCAGTGGATCACTGTGACTTGAAACTCGCCAAACAATTCTCCAGTGTGTATATATGATTGATCTGTATTTCTTTTCTCTCAGTGTATATTTTTCAGTAATGTAACATAATACGAACATACGCTGACATTCAATCTCTACTGTACAGTTCAATAATTTCCATCATAATCGATTTAAGTGTTCTGTGTGACCATACCTATTCAATAATTTATTCCCTTTATCCAATCATTTGAGTCTGTGTCAAATGTAGATGGCAGGTGAAGAAGATCACAACTAATCTAGATGTGCATCATAGTGTTAAAGTATTAACATACTGTTAAGTTTCTCTTTCAAAAGTCAATAGCTATATAAGAAACCAGATTCTTTAACCCAGAGAAATTATCATGAAAGATTAACTGATTTCTTATGAGTTGAATAGTTGTTGCTATATTGATTATATTCCTCCTGCATTTTAGAAATTATAGTCACTTGTTAAAACCTCAAATAGATACTTGATATTTTATGCAATGGAAATGCAATAACGTTTAACTCGTTTTAATGGTTAAAGTGCATTACTCATGTGAGGATTAGAACTATACAAAATATAATAGAGTAGATGAGAAAGTATATAATATATAAAATGACTAGAATTATAAAGATACAAATATATTATAATAAGTAATTATTTATATATGATCTTGGTTGCCTTTTGAAATGAAGTGACTGGAAAAGTAATTATGTTATGCTTCCATATTAATTCATATATATATTTTTAGCATTACCAACTCTGAGTGTAAACGTTACGTCATCAATCAAATGGTTTTATATACTTGAGTGAGTGCCTTATGTGTATCACATGCTCAGGCACCCTACGTTTAGATATCAAAGGTTTCATTTAAATGTTTAGTAGCATCTACAATAGCATAAAAGATAATCAATTACTCATAATTAACCTTAAAAGCTTTTATTGCAATGTTTAATTGTTATGTAAACAATCAAATACAAGAAAACACTTGAGGTTCACTAAAAAATGAATTATGTACTTGAGAAACAGTGAACATTTCTGATTTTTATTTTGAAATTTATTTCTTGGGAATATTGTTTGATTTGACTGGTATTTCTGTTTCCACTGAAGCAGCAACATTACTAAGTACTGATATCCTTGAAATCTTAGTAAGATCAACAATCTTTGAATTTACACTCTGATCGCTGTAAACTCTTAACTTTTAGCGATACAGAAGTGTGATTGATTTATGCAAAAACTTACACAACGAACACTAAACCATCCACTGAAAACATAAATACTTATATCAACATATAGGAATCAAATCCGTAATAAAATTATTCTAGCATTAATAAGTGCTGCATTATTTTGTGAAAATAAATTAAAGATGCAGTAATAACTTTTGTTACTATTTTTTAATTTTTAAATGCTTTGGTAAATCAAATAATCATATTTTTAAAAATAAAAATAATTCTGAAATGCATGTATTTTACAAGTAACAGCCAAATTATTTAATTAATATCAAATACGGGTTTATTTACAAGCTTCAAATGTAAAATTAAAGGTATGTTCCTATTATTTGAGAATGTAAACTACACATATGTTAATTATTCATGTCACTAACTAGAGCAGTGTTAAAAAACAACAGTGCTAATGTTAGTATATTTTGTAAAGTATTTTTACTTTTCAAAGTATTTTTACTTTCAATGTTTTATACTAAATGCTATTCAATTGTTTCATATAGTTGAAAGATATCCAAACAAACAGTAGAATCACTCCCACAATAAGTGCCTGACAACTTATTGACACAGAATAAATTATGTCCTATGATTTTTTTTACATGAATTAAGAAATTTTAGTTACCATAACACTTAATATAATTCTTATTTTTTTACCCTTACTAGCAAATATGTAGTAAGTAACTTTGTGAATGAATTTTAGTTCTTGAGACATCAATCACTTTAAATGACTTGCATGATAAGGATAAAAAGTGATTGAGTATTTTTTTTGAACATTTTTAAACTTACATTTGTTTTTTAAATAATAAAATGTGTTTGTATTTGTTGATTTTTTTTCAAGGTAACCATTATATATTTTTTAATATTTCTATAATGAGCAGCTCTTAATCCATACATAAAACTATTCTGTTATTTGTTTGGAATACTTAGTAGCTGTTAGAAATTGGATTAAAATTTGTTGACTTTATTGAATTAATAAATATTGAAGGAACTAAATTTCAACTACTCAACTTGTCTATTTAAATTGAACTAATTTACCTAACTTATTGATAATTTGTTGGGAAATGCAACTAATTCTTGTATATTTGGTGTAGTTTAATTTGGAAAAACTGAAGCTTTTAAATCAGTATATGCATCTTTAAAATTAGGTCAAAAGATTTATGAAAATAATATTGAGTATTTTTGTCCATGGAAACCAAAAAAAAAGTCCATTCAAACTTAGCAAAAATTATCACAGTTAAAATTACAATACAAGACTTTTAAGTTTGAGAAACTTTTAATAACTTTAATAGAAAAGACTTGTGTAAACTTTTCTAAATCACTGTGAAAGGTTGAAAATGTACATAAATAATCACTGCAGCTACTTTAGATTTATGTGTTTGAAATCTAGATGTCATTTCTAGCAGTACCCTCAACCCTAATAAGGTCTAGAGACTTTGTTGTACCATTTCTATGTATAGACAATAGATTTTCCTATGTACAGCTACCATTGCTGGAATATTTTGAAAATGTTAGAACTCTTAACTTGATTTTTATGAACTTTTTCAACCAGAAAACGAGATTTCAGGTGTTATTTTTGGATGATTAGTCAACAGCTATTCCTAAGCTGTAGATTTCTTGGTGTCAATGAGCATTAACATAGATCAGTAGTTCTCTACCTAAAATGAAGTTGGGGTGCATATTCAAATTAATTAATAAGGATGAGAACTACTTGGAATCTTACTGAAGATGTAAAATCAAATAACCTTGCCTCTCGAGAAGTTGAAACAGATTTATAATTCAAAATTTTCCAATAGCAATATTTGCATACATATTGTTCCTTATGTTTCACAAATCTCATAATTGAATGCTGTGACATGTTCAGTGAATTTCTTTTGCTCATCCATCTTCAGTTTTTAAGTATGTATTATTGTTTATATATCACTTGTACACTATTTTGATTCACTGCCATGTATCAAAAGAATCACAAATGTGTGTAAAGTATGTATAAATATGTGTATAACATAGGTGCTAAAAGGAATATACTTTATGTATCTTGACACAAATTTAACCTGTTGCTTACATTATATTTTTAAAACATAAAAATGGTGATATGATTGAGAGTTTAAAGCAATACTATGGCCTTCTACTACAGACGATAAAAATGCTTTGAGTCTTTCACGCTAAGGTATTTTCAAACAATGGGTTTAGTTTTAAGTAAAATTGCACAGCTGTAAAAATGCACTTGACAGAAATATGAGCATAGATAATCCATATTGTTTGAGTTAGGGCTGGATAGCTGCATTTTTACTTGTACAAAAGCACAAAGTAACAAAAAAACTAAGAAAAACTATCTGTACATTCATCTATCATCTATTTTTGTTGTAACATCACCTATAAATTATTTTGTAAGTGCCAAAGATGTCAAAAGGGTTTCTTGTGCATTATATGGTCCAGTATGAATTGTGTTAAGTTAGCTAAAAAAAAAAGTTGAACTACTGGCAAGATACTTTTTGTTCTGTGTTCTAAAAAAAGGGGGCTGAAATGTATAAGGGGGAGTGAGGTGAATGTATAAAACAAAATAGATAATCTGGAATTCAATCTGTGTAATAAAGTGCTCATGTACCCCATTGAAGTCTCGAGAAGCTAACTGCTTAGTCACTGATGCTTGAAGTCATGTATGTCATCTATGCCACTCCGACTTTCAGTTCAAAGATATTTTTCTCCTGTGACTTTTGTATGTTTCAGACATGGTGGAGAAATGAGTTATATTTTGTTTCGATTTATTATTGTATGATCTTTAAAAAAATATGATCGTGTTTAAGAAGCATTTACCATTTTGCATCACATGTAAGTAGTATTTTAGTATAAAATAAAGATATTCTGCTATTCCAGTTTTATTATTTTAAAGTGGTAATTAATGGGTTAGAGGTGTTTCAATGAAATTGGATACTTTCATAGATTAAAATTACAGCTTTAAATTATTAACAGAATAAGATTTAACGGACTTAACATCAGTCTATCAGAGCAGTCATCAATGCAAACTGACAAAATTGCAGAATATAAAACAGCAACACAAATCTTAGATCAGAAATTAATTTTGTTTCAGTTAATTTTAGAGAACATTAAAAAATATCTAAGTTCACTGTAAGATCATAAGATGGTTGAAATCTCATTCTAATTAAAATTATTTGAATTTAAGCCGCTTATGGTCATATGGACATAAAACTTACTTAGATAATTAAAATTTAAGTTGATAATTTTAAACACATATAAATTTTCCATCACTACCACATCACCCAAATCCTTTATCACCTTTTAAGCAAAGCTAAATTAAATGCTACATTGAACAGTAATCATTGAAAGATAAGGTATTTTTCCAGTAGGTATCAACAAAATACAAAAAATGTTTGTGAAAAACAGCCTTTTCTTCCTGGGGACTCTTAGCAGTATGTTAGGCTAAAACTTTCTAAAATACTACATTAAATACTCAAAATACACCAGAGAAAACCACAATAATAAATTTCCACAGCTTTTACTAAAAACTATTGCCATACATAAGTTGGTGGATGTCATTCCAACAATCATCTTTCAGCATTTTAAAGAAGACATGGAATGCCAGATTACAAAACATGTAATAGGAACACGAACGTGCCATAAATATACAGTTCTTCCGGACAAACGAGAAGGAAAACTTCCTTTCATCACTTCCCGTCAACACTTCAGAAGAGCGACATTAAAATAGAAAAATAGTCTGTATCTGTAGCATGCTCCTTTTTCACATCAAAGAACATTAAATGCCATTGTCGGAGTTCGGGGCAAGACAACTAACTTACCTTCATTCACTTCGTCTTACGGTCCTCGCCATCGCTCACTTCCTCAGCTTCGAGGAACTCAAAGCCGTTCTCGGTTTTCTGTGCGTCTCCGTCGCTGCCTTGAGAGTCCTCCGACTGACTCTGTTCTTTCTCCTCACCGGCATCTTCCTCCTCTTCCTTTCCCTCCTCCTCTCCTTGTGCCTCGTTCTCCTCCTTTTCTTCCTCTTCCGAGTCCTTCTCCTTGGTTTTGTCCTCTTTGGAAGATGATGACTTTTCCTTGCTGTCCCCTTTGTTGTTTCCCTTGTACTCGTACTTGTAGAGGGGCCAGAAGGACTCGAAGAACCCGACGTCTTCGGTGAGGTTGGGGAGCAGCCACAGGTGGTGCTTGCCCAGAGTCAGTACCCACAAAATCACAAACACGACCAGGCGCACTGAAAAGAGGGAATGCGTAGTCAGCATGGGGAGAAATGACAGTTTAGAAGAATTAGTTTACGATGAAAACTTCAGTACACATAAAAAAATTGATGACTGATGATGCATTATTTATGAAATTGAAAGTTGTGTAACTAGGGTTCATACTCTATCTAAGATAGTAAAATTAAAGAGTTTTTCAGGAGTAAATAACAAAAAAATTAGGAGGTAACATGAACAATTATTAGCCGTACTACTTTAAATATCACGAGCAGAATGAGTTCAGAAGGAATCATAGAGCAAAGAAGAGCAAAAAAAGGTTAGAATTTTATCTTTTTACAGTATTTTACTGTTTTTAAAAACAATAACTTCCACCAAACTGTTATTTAAACTTCCTTTAGCTCTTAGATGGATAAATTTCAGGAGTTTAAGGGAAAATTCAGGAGAAAAACTTAATTTCCAGGAGTTTTAAGGGCTTTTAGAAAAGTAAAGCAAATTTCAGGAGTTTTTCAGGCAACGTACGAACCCTGTATAACTACTAATTGGTAATGACAAAATATTTTAATACACTTTTCCCACAAACTGAAAGTGTTCGAGTGAACAGAAATGAATGGCAAGAGAATATATAATGAGGATGGAGGGCAGTCAAAGAATGAGATGCATAGAACCCCATGTCAGCTTCTGCAAAAAAATCACATTTTCAAAGCAATCTGCCATCCAACTGTTTCCATAAAGTAAGGTCAAAGTAAGTAAGGTAGCTTTAAATTACTTGATGTCCCCTGGTACTGAAGATGAAGGATTTTTAGACAGGTATGTCATTCCACAAAACTAGTGAAATATAGTACCATAATTTTTGGTAGATAAGCTCTGCACACACAATAATGTATAAAAATGGAATTTCATCAGATAAACCGTATAGGCCACAGCAAAAATTACTGGAGTGAGTAAACTTGGACTATTAATCTAGTTGTGACCATTTTTACCATTAATATAATCATAACTGTAAATACAGATAAAATTGATAGAAAAATGAGTAAAATTATTAATGTAATATCAACAATACAGAACATAAAAGCATGTAAGGGTCAGAGCACATAAATGAACCTGAACTAAAGGAAAAGAAGATTCTCAAGCAAATTCAAACTTCTTACAAACAGTCTACAGAAGAACGAAATTCCATCAGGTAGGCTGCACTGGCAGATAAGTCGCAGAATTTGATTTTTAAGTTTAAAAGCCACAGCTTAGCTACCCAAGATCATTATATTGTCTTTAAATGGCATTAGAGCAGAAAGGTAAGAAACCCATTAAAATTTGTGATGAGCATAAGAGAATTGAATATAACGGGATTGAGCATATTGAACTAGGTGCATAGAAACCTATATATATCACATTTAAAAAAATAATTAAGAAACTGTTTAAAACTTTAGGTTCAGTTAAATAAACAATGTTTCAACATGTCTTTAGAACTTGACTTGTTAAACTAAAAACAATACTTACAGAATGCTAGACCAATTATGAAAACAAGAAAGAATGCTGCAGCCACACTGAGATAATAAATATAGTGTCTAATTGTTTGGGGCCAAAGGGGGAAAAGACAGAGCAACACAGCTGCAATAACTGAAAGAAATCAAATAAATTGCATGAGAAGCATTATCAATAAATCAAAATCATATTATCTGTTAATTCATACAACATCAAAATAATTTAAATTGAATTATCATAATTCCAATAGTAAGTGAAATTTTGATACTTAAAACAGGACTGCCTGAGCTCTAAAAAGGGTCAATAGGTCCAGAATAAATATATAGTTATAAAAACTGCATTATTTTTGCTTCAAAGGCTTCATCTATTAATCAAATGAGATAAAAAATAAAATGCACCACTAACTTTCAGTGAGAAAATAAATAATTAAAGTTTAAATTAATACACAAGTTAGTTTTACAACACACTAGATTTAAACACCCAAAAAAATTAACTTGAACTAATATGCTGCAAGGGAAATAAATGCTTAGGAAATGTTACTTAGATTTTGTAAATGATTTAAGTTTAAACGTGTGTGTAGTGCCAACATTTTGACAAATTTTTTAGAGGTTCTTTGTAACATTGCACTTTCTAATACATGGTATTATTAATTGTAAAAATGAACAAAATATGCTATTTTATATGAACAATTTCATGATTACATGCAAGTTAAAGAAAAGTATGCTTATGATAGATTTGATTAAAAATAATGGAACAATATTGGGGGAAAACAGAAATAGTGTGGTATTTACATCTCTTTACTTATAAGAAAATTGTGGCAAAATAAACAAATATATATATGTACAAATTTTTATCTGTTATATACTTTTATAAAGAAATATATAATTTTTAAAAAAATATATAATAAGATTAGAAGAAAAACTATAATAGGAATTTTTTTAAAAAAAGAGTGTTTTGTTTATATTTTTAAAACAGTTTTTCCTCTTCTATGCAACATATTTACAATTAAACTGGGTACAAATAAAATAAAAAAGACAATTTTATGTAAAAAAGGATGAATGAAAATAGAACAGTAAAACATTAATTAATAAATAAATAACCCTTTTACTTAAGATATATTTAATAATTACATGCTTTAAAAAATAGTTGCTAGCTTAGCAGCTTTATTAACATTTAACCTGTTTTAAAAACATAAATAAATTACGAATTAAACAGTTTTAAAACAGTTGTTTTAAATGTTATGTTTAAACATTATTTAATAATAAATCTTGAATAGACAAATGTTTAACATACCCATTAAAGTACCAGTTATCCATGTTCTTAGAGGTATGGGATCATAAATCCAAACATAAGGCTGAAAGATATTATTATTATTAATTGAAGAAATACTTATATATTTTAGTCAGTTTAACAGTATAAAATGAGTAAATCCAACAAAATAAAAATTTCCAATTAGAGTATTTGACCATAAGAGTTAACAGGTGTCTTTTCAGACTTTTTCTAAAGGGTACAGTTTTTGTAAAAACTGTGAAAATCTGCTCATAATTTTGTGAATTTGAAGTTAGCGTGAAATTAGGGGGGGGGGGGTTCAGTCAGGGCCTGTTTCTGTTAATTGGTGAAAATAGGGTCCCATATGTGCAGTATTGTGAAAAAAAAATCAAACATTTAAAGGCTAAAATACTTAAAATATGAAGGGGCTGTTTTTAAGGTAAAATATATTGTGAAGGGTTTGTTTTCACAATGAAATATTTTGGAAGGGTCCAAACACAGACCCAAATTTCTTCTAAACTGACTCCTGGTTAATATCAATTCTATAATTCATTTTTAAAAGGTAGTGTAGACACTAGGATGTTTGTCTTGATTATGTAAGTTCATTTTTCAAAGATAAGTAGATCAAGATGTTCCAAATCTGTATAGCTTTTGAAGTAAAAAGACTAGGAGAATGGTTCAGAGTTTATCTATCACAGAAAATTAAGGATTTCTCAATAAATCATTACATTTACTTGTGTGTGAAACTTACCTCATTGCTATCAATAAATATCTGTTCCAAATGCATGTCTAACTTTATCTTCTTTTTCTCTTTCTTTTTTTCCTTTTCTTTATCTTTGTCTTTATCCTTCTCTTTACTGTCTTTGTCCTTCTCTTTATTGTCCTTATCAGCTCCTTCACTCTCCTGAAATGCAACACCATATACTTCAAATCACACAGCACACTTATTTGATTTCACACTTAAAAACTTAATTTAATGTAATTTTTTACGGTTCTCAACAGTATTAAATAATAATGCAATTGAGAATTATAGTATGACTAAGCTGTACAGGATTTGATTTTTCATACAGAAACATTAAACAAAATTAGTATCTTTTAAGAATAATATGCAACATTATAAGTAGATTAATTCTCTTAGCTTTCTATCTCTTTTCCAACAATAACAAGTTTAAAACATGTCAGGTGTGACTGGCCTGACAGACACACCTGGAGACTTCTTTTATAATGTCATCAGTACATAACAAATTTAGTCATTCGCTTCATCAGCTTCCCTAGCAGTTTTCAAATACTGTGAACCAGTTGGTGAAAAACCATTATGTGACCTACCAGTGATTAATTTGGCCTGAGAAACACATTGCACCCATTCTTGTAAATTTCACAATGCATGTGATATTTAGTTCTGAAATAATTTGTGCAAAAGCAGTCACCCTTAGTGAAAACTTCAAATTTTTAACAACTAATTTTGTAATTGAGACAGTAAAAAAAGTAGAGAGATTACTTTGGTAATAATATTGGTATGGGTAAATAAAAGAAACACTACATTTCTTCACTACAGTGAACTATTTTTTAAGGGTGACCCAGTCAGGCACATTGCACCAGAACTCATTCTTGATTGTATTCCATAGAGAATAAAGTATTTTCTGTACAGAAGATTACCTTTTTCACATCCTTGCTATCACTGACATCAGACTTAGCTTTAGATTTTTTACTTTCTTTCTCCTTAGAAGATTCCAATTCCTTCTCCTCTTTCTCTGGTTTCTTTTTCTTTGGTTCTTTTTGAACTACAATCTTTTTGGCACGGTGAAAGAACTTGTGTTCCAATAATCTGTTAAACAAATGCTAACATTAGAAAGGACTATGGTATAAAATCTAATATGATATAATTGTGTACAAGCATTGAAAGATTTGGTTTCAATTTAAAACAATGACTAGACTTAAAATTTAGGTCCATACCAAAACACTTAAAAAAATAGTGATACTGGTACAATGCAATCCTGACCTAATAAATTTATATTTATAAGGAGTAAAAATACTTCTTAAAGAGTAATAGTTTTGATTATTTTAAACAACTATAATAATTTAGAAAAGGGGTTTTTTTGTTCATAGGTTACCTTATTTTAGGTAACCTATAAACAAAAATAGGCACACTTTAACTGCCTTAGAATAACAAATACATAGCTTGAAACAGTAAAACGCCTGGTATCTTTTAATAATCTTATAAATTCTTAATCCTAAATATCTTAAAAACATCAAATACAAAAATTATCATCATTATTACTATTTTTGTGTAATGGTGCAATAGGTATTTTTCAGTTTTAGAGCAGGTGCAAGTAATAGACATGTTACATGAAGAAATAATAAAATTAATAAGAATGAAATAATAAAAACAAGTTTTTAGGTTTATACCTTCCCATGAACTCCAGAGCAACATCTCTGTTGGAAAAGTTCAATTCACCCTTCTTGTTCTCTTTAGCCCATGTAGATTCTGCTAAGCAATCGATAGCTCTTGAAGCTGTAAAATATCATTTCTATCTTAATTTATTTTCCTCAAATCAAAGTACCAACTCATTTCTATAAATTATGCATTTCATTATGATTCAGATTTTCTTATGATGAAACTAAACTTTAAAAACTATATTAGAGCAGTTAAAATACATGGTTAAGAATTCTCACTACAATATACAGTTTAAAAAGACCAATAACAAAATTTTAAAGAGGTTTCACAAAATTAATTAAAAATTAATTTTATTTTTAAAAGCACTGCATTTAAAACATGTCTATAATTTTCACTCATAACCAAAACAATGATTATTACTCTTAGTTAATAAATGTATTAATACACATTACAGCTCAATTCAAGTCATTAGATATTCTGTGAAGAAGACTATTTATCCAATCCACACACACTCACCAATAAAATATTCCACTTTGTGCCCCAGCAAGGTGGTCTTTTTCTCAGGAAGCTTTTGTTTAAGATATCTGGCCACAGCATATTCCTCCTTTGATGGTTTTTCATCAATGCCTTTGATGTCAGCCTGTAAGAGAAAATAGTTTAAGGAATTCTGTGATAGATGAAATAATCTATCTATATAAATATAATATAATAATCTATAATCTAAAAAGTAAAAAACAAAATGGTAGCATCCAATGAAATGGCAAAACTAGTTTTGATGATTCACAGGACAAAATAAGGAGTTATATAACCACACAAATAAACATATTATAAAATCAAAACCCATTTCTTTTCCAGATTCTTGCATTTAAGTAAAAATTTCTGTTCAAAAAGCATCTTTAGTATAAGAGAACATGCTTCAAGAAAGTCATCACTAAAAGTGAGAATGAAATGAGACCTTTAATGGAGAACTAATGCTAATACCAAGCTTCCTTTCCTCACAGCAGATGAATCAACACAACCTCTCCATATCATAATCATCCTTGACTGGCATTTTTACCTAACACTGCACTTGCTCTTTACTTTGAACTATAGTCAAGAGATTAGCAAGTGAATTAATTAGGTGTTCACAGATCCTAGGAATGCTTTCTATATTTTTGCAGCTAAACTTTTTATAAACCTAAAATGTCTAATAAATTGACTTCATAGACATTAAATAGGTTTTTAGATAATTTTTGTTTATCTTGTATCTGTGTACAAGTTTTGGAATATTTAACTGAAAATCATGCATTTGGAATTATTTTTTTAATTATGAGGATTTTTACCATAATGCACTAAAAATTAAGATAATTACCCTACAATATTTTTGAAAACATTCTTAAATAAGAAGTAGGGGAGAGTGGGGATGATTGGGGAAAATTTCACATTTATACTAATATTGCAAAAAATTTACATTTTTAATCCTGTAACAAGTTTAAAACCAATAATTGAACTAATGGTTACATTATAAATAAATGAATTCAATCATTTAGCCATTATTTAATTCACATGAAAAGTTTTTATGGATACAAGTATTTTGTCCCCATTACGGGGATGAATGGGACAGTTAAAAAAAGGTAAGAAATTTTCAAAATAACAATGTTATTAATGATATTGCACATTGTTTAACATTTTAAAGAAACAACACACTCATATTATTTTCCAAAGAAAAAAATTAAAATGGCTTTTAAAGGGGAAAAACAGCTTAATTTATTTAACTTCATGTCTAGTAAAATTAACATACACTGAAGCAAGTTCTTTTGTTCTCTCAGTTCAATGGACGAGGCTTAATGTTACTTCTATTAATTCTACTTGCTCTTGATGGGTTTGTAGAGCAAATAGATAATTTTTATTGTCTGGCGAAAACCTCCAGAAGCCATTTTTTTCCTGTGGTTACATTTTCCAGCCATTCTGCTGAAGGAACTTTTCTTAAAAATTGAGATTAAAAAACAACCCAGATTGAATAATTGTCTAACAATAACATATTTGAGAAGAAAGTTGCAATTATTCGCACATTAAAAAGTTACATATTTGCACATTAAGAAGTTGAATATTTGCACTTTAGTAAGTTGCATATTTGCACATAATGAAACATAAAACAAATATTTGTACCCAACTTTAGTTACCTTATCAGAAATTACTAAAATGAGTTAAATATAACAAGCTATTGATAGAAAGTTTTAAAACCAGGAAATTAAGGGAATATGGAACTGTCCCATTCATCCCCATACCCATTTATTTTTAAAAAACTAAAATTTGGCTAGGAAAATAACCATGAATTTTCTCCATTCAAATTGTAAACTAACACTGATATAAGTACATTTTCAACACACAGTAAAATATTTAGCTTTATAGTTAAATTATTTTTAAATAACTTCTTATAGAAGTAAAACAAAAAAAAACTACTTTTGGTATGGGAAAACACATTTAGTGAGTCCAAATTATACAAGAATTGAAGCTGATGTTAATAAGACATTTGTTGAATAGACTATGTACCGCTATCCCCTAGGTGAAATATCAAAAAATTTAAAGTGAAGTTAAGGTATAAAAAATTGAGTTGTTCCATTCATCCCCACTCTCCCCTACTATTAAAATAAGGTATTGAAAAATTTATAACAATAAAATAAGAATTGCTGGCAATGTCTAAAATACCATAAAAAAAGTTGATTCACTCATTAAATGGACTAAAATTGGGAAAATCAATAGTAGGGGAGAGTAGGGATGAATAGTTAAAATGTCACATTTTTACTATATAATACATATCTTAAAGATTTTATGACTTTTTAACCAATTATTGAACTAATGTTTACATATTAAATAAATATACTCAATCAGTTAGCAATTATTTAAACCACAAGAAAAGTTTTTAAGAATGCATGTATTTTACCATCATGGAAATAAATAGGATGGGGCAAGTAAAAAATGTTAGAAATTTATAAAATAACAATTTAATTTTAATATTATATATAATACATATAAAAATTTATTTAATGTAATGTAATTTTAATTTAACATAATATTTCAACATAATAAATTTCCCAAAAAAATTAAAAAGTCATTCAAAGGAACTGCCTGCTTTTTTTAACATCATGTCAAGTAAAATTAGCATCAACAGATGCAAGTAAGTCATTTTGTTCTGTCAGTTCCTTATTCATGAGGCTTGGTGTTATTTCTATTAATGTCATGTGCTCGATGGGTTTGTACTTTTAGGGGTGCAAATAGATAATTCTTGATGTCTGGACAAAAACCTAAAAACTCATGTGGTTACACTTTCCTTCCTTCCAAAAGAAATTTACCTTGTTAGAATATTGGTTTAACCATAACATATTTGAGATGGAAGTTGCAGCAAGTATTTGCACATTAGTTTGAAACTTAAAATGTAAGTTTAAACTTAAGTTTTTGCATCCTATTTTAGTTACCGTATCAGAAATTAATAATTTTCTTTACAATTTTTCACAAGTTAACATCAGCCGCCAATGGCTATTTTTTCAAACAATCGGCAATGATGCATCAGTCGAGCCCTACTTATATGACTGGCTATTTTTGTTTATTTTATATGTAATCTCTCAAATCCATCTAAATCTTGTGACTACAACAAGCATAACGGAAATTCACCTTATGTTCATAATGAAGTGAAAATAAAAACTTTGCACATATCTCACTTTAAAATTTAGTCAAATGTCAAATGGCTTAAAAACTAGATAAAAAATTTTAGCTGACAATTATTAATATGTAATAAATACTAGCCTAACATTGTGGGGCCTTTCAAAATCATGTGATTTGGGGTAGATAAGCCACATTGGTTCATAAGCTGCACACAATAAAAAATATAACAGCAAAAAAATAAAAGATATATACTTCAGGATTCGACGGGTGCAAGCATCAAATTTAATGCTAAATTGCCTAAAAGGGTTCAATGCCATTAATTGTTCCGTTTTATATTGCCAAGACGCTTTAGACGTAAAATATTCAAATACTATAAGCAAAATTGGGATCAGCTGGAATTAGAGTATTCCATTTAGCGATCGCGTCACGATTGCCAACTATTCCGCCGACTATACACTATAACTAATCGTGATATACCACCAACTTGGCGGCTGTAACGAACGCGAGTCACCAAATGGAGGACTCTTATTCCAGTTGTGCCCAAAATTGTATGGTTGTCATTGATATGTTTATTTTTATGGGTTTATATGCAATTTTAAGCAATATTTCTTATTTTGACGTAAAAAACAGCTTAGCTATATTTAACAGTTTGGACAGTTAATGGAATTGAACAATGGAAGTCGTCAAACTTTTTAAAATTGCTACTGTTAGCAAAAAGCGAAATTTCATCACTGACAGATAACAGAGGTCGATCCAGGTTTTATTTTTTGGGGCCCAGTTTTGTGAAAAATTGAAGTCAAATTATATTTTAATTTTTCAAATTATCATAAAAAAAAATATTTTTTATTTAAGCAAACAAGATTTTGTGAATGTTTTCTTGCAAATAATGATTATAAAGCTATTTGAATTTTGAGAAAGGGTCATTTTATGAACTTGAATATAGTGAAGGAGCTGTTTTTAAGAATTTGAATTTTGTGAAGGGGCCCTTTTCACCAGGTGGAATTTTGTGAAGGGGCAGCAAAAGGGTCCCAATTTTTCTATGGATCAACCCTTGGATAAGCCGCTAATGATAATTTTCAACTTTTAAACATATAAGCCACACAGTTTATCAACCCAAAATTACAAATAATTATTCTTAATTACACTTTAATTATTTAGGATGGTAGTAAATGTCGAGAGTATATTAAGTTAAAAAATTACTGAAAGGGTTGACATACCTATATTTAATTCCTATTAATTATGTTTTTGTTTCATATATTAAGCAGCAACCAATATTTTGTTGAGAAAAAAAACAAAATCTCATTTTTCACTAATTGACAGCTGGGTAACCTGGTAGTAACCATAAGAATGATGAAAAACTTAATGATCACCAAAACAACGACATGATCATAAACTAGAAAACTTGTAATAATACCTTCGATTTTAAATTATACTACAAATTGGGGCGGAACTTAGACAATATGCTGAAATGTTGGTAACACAAATACGCACATAGTTAATGATCATGAATTCACACGATTTCAACCATCAATGCTCATAATAACGGGATAAAAGTGAATAAAATCTCGGATTTTCCTTAAAGAACATGAAACAAAGATTTCTAATAAACAAAGTGTTGATCCCGCAAAGTTTAATCAAAGAAAAATTGCTAACATAGTAGCGTTTTGCGAATAGTTGATTCCTATCAAATTATATAATAGGGATCTAATGTTATCACTAAAATTATTGTTTGAAATTATTACCTCCTTTTTCTTCTTGTTTTTCCTACGTTCGGCCATGACCACGAAAATTCAGCTGACGTCCGTGACCAGTCAACAAAATCACGACAAAAGAAAGAAATTACTGTGGAGCACAGTGTCTACAAAACACAGTTGTCAAACATAATTCTATATCTTATTGGTTGTTGAAGGAAACGTGGCAGGTGCGACGCATGTGCAACGTAATGTTAAATTCCTAAACAAAATCATAATAGAAAAATTCTCCCGTTTCATTGGTCACTTGAAATTCTGTCTCTAAACACAAATTTTAGTTAACTGTTGCCAAACTCTAAAGAAATTGTTCCCTTTGCAGGCTAAACTGGACAGAGCAAATACCACAGAAAATTGACATAACGCTCAAACGGAAAGAATTTATTATTTTTATCTAATTTTTGCATGAAATATTATGTTATCTTACAAAATTTTAACTGTATTAAACAAACAATTTTTTTGTCTTTGAAAATAGCGTTTTTGAAAACGCGCGAGTGCCAAACGTGCCAAAATGTCGAAGCTCAACTAAAAAAAAACTCCTGGAAAATGGACGACTTGCACTTGCCTTGCACGTTTCTTAATTTTGATTTATCATGAAAAAAACTCAAATTATAATGGAAAGCATCTTCTTTATTAAATTTTTAGGCTTGAACAGATACAACAAAAGGGTTTAAAATTGCGCTATTTTTCCTACGTCGAGCCCTGTGACGTCACTGCATCGATCATCGCTTCGAAAAACCATTTTTTTTAAGCATTTTTCTTCATAGAAAACTTTTTAAGTTCTTAAACCAATCATTTCAACTTACCTTGAACACTTGTCAAAACTTGTGCGATACCAAAGAAAGCTCCTGTGAATTATCGATATATAGTACAAAATCGGGCTTTTTCCTAACAGGTGGAAAGAGTCTTACCGTTACCTCAAATCTCTGCAATACTGAAATCTTTGGTATTTTGGCCGGGTTAAAAGTATCCGGGTAGTATAAAGAGCTGGAGCAGTGGTTCTTAAACTTTTGATCACAGCCACCGCGGTCCCCCTTATGTAACAGCCAGATCGCGCCCCCCCCCAAGATTTTGAACACCCAGACTCAGAGCTGTAACCAGACTTGTTTCAGGTGGTTGACTCAATGTTATTTCTAAGGTACCCCATAATATTCCATATTTATGCTAAAATTTTACAATTAGTTCAAGTAATAATAGGGGGTCGGTCTGGGTGTCTCCCCCAGAAAAACTTTAAGAATTTGCCTCGAATAAAGGGGTGTTTTGTTTTAGTTCATTTTGAGACATTTTTAGTTACACCCAAAAAAACAGCTCCTTGTAAACCACAGAATTTTCAAGGAAAAAATAGTATTAGTAGCAATCAAAATTAGAGGGGGCTGGGGGTCCTTCCCAAGAAAAAGTTTTGAAATTTGCCCCTTTAAACTTAAACTTTTTATCTCATTTTAAAAATCTTTGGAAAACTCTCAAAGGTAACTTGAGTATTCCCCAAAATTACTCGCGGACTCCCAAGGAAGACGCTGCGGAGCGGATCCCTGGGGGTCCGCGGACCACAGTTTAAGAATCGCTGTGCTGGAGTATGCAGCAGCAAAGCTGAAAGAAAAGCCGCTCTAAGGATCCATGTTGAGCAAAGTTATTAGAACTCGACCACATAATAGTTGTTTGGACAAATCTTTAACTGTGTATATTGAAATTGTGGGAGCAGTTTGCCAGTTTGTGAAAGCATTAATATGCAAGATAATAACATTTTAAGAAATACTGTTTAATTTATGTTTACCGCAGTCGACTCCACTTAATGCATGCTATCACACCAGAGTTAATGATATAATTCAAAATTTATGTTAGCATCAAAATTGACTGTAGCTGATAGCACCTATTTAATGCAAAATATTTCATTTTATGAATATTTTGCAATATCAACGCATCCTCTAATGTTTTCAAACTTTTCTGCATCCCCTACAAAAATAGATAATCTGGATTGCTTTTTTTATTCTTGCGTATTATTCGACCATCAGATTCACCGGCACAGTCTATGAGAATTGGTAATGCTTTTCGGATTCAGCAGCACGCGGTTGACAGGATGATAATACATAAGCACTTATCTTGTTGTAAAGCAATCACAAATCACATTAAAAGATCGATTAAAAGTCGAGTTCGAGTGTATTGTATTGACTTCGGTGTATTGATTATACTAAAAAATGCCGTATGAGTGTTACCATTCGTTTAAAGGGAATTTTAAGAGGTTTATTTTCATACTAAATTTGACTATCTTCGAAAAAAATTATTTCTTTGAAAAAAATTTATTTCTAGATATTTTTTACAAAAGAAACTAAAAAATACGATATGAGTGTGACCACTCGTTTTAAAGGGAATTTAACAAGGTTTACTCTCATACTAAATTTGACTATCTTTGAAAAAATTTATTTCAAGATATTTTTTTACAAAAGAACAAAAGAAACTAAAAAAATACAATACGTGTGTAACCACTCGTTTTAAAGGGAATTTTAAAAGGTTTAATTTCATACTAAATTTGACTATGTTCGAAAAAATTTATTTCAAGATATTTTTTACAAAAGAAACTAAAAAATACAATATAAATGTGAGCACTTGTTTTAGGCTAAGCGCGCACCAGGGACGTTTGTCACGGTGACAAAGACAAAATTGTCGCCATGGCTTTTGAAACAAGAAGGAAATTTTACTAGGTTTAAGGGCGAGCGCGCACGGGCGACTTTTGTCACGGTGACAAAGACAAAATTGTTGCTTTGGCTATTGAAACACTTGAAGAGTGATTGAAGAGTGCGCGCACTAGGCGACGTGACAGTTGGCCGATTGCCAAGAATTTCTTCATAGAGATCCATTGTTTTCTAGTGATATTTTTGATACTAGTAATCCTGGTCGCCGTGACTTAAGTCACTCGTGCGCGCCCAGCCTAATTCATACTAAATTTGACTATCTTCGAAAAAAAAAGTATTTCAAGAAATTTTTTTACTAAAGACACTAAAAAATACATGAGTGTGACCACTCGTTTTAAAGGGAATTTTTCGAGGTTTAATTTCATACTAAATTTGACTATCTTCGAAAAAAATTATTTCAAGATATTTTTTTACAAAAGAAACTAAAAAATACAATATCAGTGTGACCCCTCGTTTTAAAGGGAATTTTACGAGGTTTAATTTCATACTAAATTTGACTATCGTTGAAAAAAAATATTTCAAGATATTTTTTTTACAAAAGAAACTAAAAAATACAATTTGAGTGTGACCACTCATTTTAAAGGAATTTTACGAGGTTTAATTTCATACTAAATTTGACTATCTTTGAAAAAAATTATTTCAAGATATTTTTTTTACAAAAGAAACTAAATAATACAATATATAAATGTGACCACTCGTTTAAAAGGGAATTTTGCGAGGTTTTAAGGGTTTATCCGCTTTAAAAAACCGATGTAAGATGGCAGCACCACAGATTTTTCAACAGTGTCATAGCAACGCTGTTTGAAGCATCTACTTTCTAGGAAAAGGTTCACCGAACTTGTTCAGTAATGATCAATGGAAATACGCATTTCGAATTCTTGACACGAGGTCAAAGAAAGAAGCAAATGTACGGAAACAACGTTTACAGGGGAATTGGAATGGTTTTTACAGAGATAACAATTTTGCGTGAAATATTTGTTTCCTGTTATCCTCCCTTCAATTCCCTTTTTTCTCTCTTTTCAATCTTACCCGCATTTCTACAATCTCACTCATTCCCTTTGTTTCGAATTCTCATTCGTCTCATTAATTCTTTCTCTCTCTTTATCTTTTTTCTCTTATACACTACTACTACTTTCTAATATTCTCTGCCTTCATAGATCATCATTCTTATTCCCTCCCCCTCATTTTGCCTTCTCATTGGTTCTTTTTCAAAAAATTATCCCTCTTATATTTCTCATTTAAAAAGGCCAAACAAAAGGAGCACTCGAGATTTCCATTTTTGATTGTTCAGAAAATTTGGTAACCTCAATTTTCTTTTAATTGAACTAATTTTTAACTGAATTGAATAGAAAACCAGAAATTTAAGTTAAAAAAATCAAGTCGAGGTCATTTTGAACTTCATTAATTAAATTAAAAGAAATTTTATACTATTATGTCGTTTAAATGGGTGTGTCAAGGGTATATGGTGAAGGATATGCATGTTGCATCCTTTTTAAAAATCATTCCTTTGCATAAATAATGGAACAAGGAAATATTTTTAAGGAAAAATTTAATTCATTACTTGGCTATATTTCAAATTTCCCAAGGAGGATAACAATCCACAAAGGACCTAAGTCATTCCCATTACGCAATTCGTCCCTTACAACAAACATTTTTAATGACATTCCTTTCTTTAGACTGTGGAATGGCCTGTAAAAACATGAATGATATGATGCTAAAAGGCACTAAGTGTTTTGATTAGCCATATGTCATTGTGCCATTACCTCCATGATTGTACCAACCTGTAATTAACATTTTACCTAAACAGGTGGTTATAGCCTTAAGGCACTTCAGGTGAGGCCAAGCAGTCTGATGCAGCAAGCTTGGATTGCGCATAATTGCTTTTTTTTCTTCTGCAAATGAACAGACAGGTTTTTTAGATCGAATTCCACACCGACTTCTCTCTCTGGTAACGCCTATTATAAGTCAATTTAAGCATGTACGAGTAGATATTTCAGACATGCATATTTCTCAATTCATTTCATAGATATGAGTACTTCTAAGAAAAAAATTTTTATGAAAACAAAGAGATCAATACCTAAAACCTGATAAAAATGCTTCATAACTTGTTATGCAAAGCTTGAATAATTGGGGAGCTTGATAATTCGGTTTGAACTAAGTTAATTTTTTTGAGGTGCGATTGCATAGTTATTTTTATTTTATCAATCAGTTTATAAATTTTTGTTTGAATTAACACGGGTTTTAATTGAAAGTATTGTTTGAATTCAAAATTGTTAAAGACTATCAATTTTATTTTTGGAGCGCATTCAAATATAACAAACATACAATTGAAATGACCTATCCCTTTAAACTTTAAAGAATTAGCAACTATAAGTTCAGCACCGTTTAAAATTAATATCCCGAGGAAATTTTACCAAAAGGATGAAAAACATCCCATGCAAATGAAAAGAAATGTTTGGAAAGTAAGTAACTCAAATGTGAAAAGGTCACTCAGGGTGGTACTATTCAATAATTCAATATAAATAATTTAAGATAGATCTTTTCCATCAAGTGTCAGTCTCAAATCTGTCTGTCAAATGCTTTGTGTTCGTCATATTTCCCATTCCCATGTCGCCTTCGATACGCATAAACGCAGTATATTTCTTCTGACTCGGACGATGTTTATTGACTCTGTCAAGTCTGGAGTCACATTATTAACCTCATTTATGAAATGTAGTGACGATCCTGGGATCATGTAATTCCGATCTCACAACCACGGTGCGTGCGTTGTTCTTAGAATACACGTTTTGATATCAGAAATGCAATTCGCTTCAACAAATTCACCTGCTATAAAATATGCCTATGCGTCAAAGCATCTATTTTATGTCGCAGATGAAAATATTACTTTTACATGTTTTTATCAGACCCGAAATCGATAGTTTGATTATCTCACCATACAGGCTTCTAAATGGGTGATTAGTGAATATAGCAGTGGTTCCCATCAATTCGGAAAAGTCCGTGAACCCCACTTCTCATCTTTCGGGGACCACCTTTCCAAACATAGAATGACTTTTCAGTTTGCCACGACAAATTTCAAAAGGGACATTAATTTACTTATATCAAACATTTAAGGTTTTCTTGGGAGAAGTTTTTAAATCTACAACTTGAGCTTTTATGATGAATGAATGAGGAGCCAAGGAAATGAAGTTATATGAAGTGTAAAAAGTTTAATGGATAAAATTATGATTAAAGAAAATTTAACTTAACTATTTTCTGTGCTTGGATATTGTATATTCCTTCATTTACCGCACTTACTAAACTAACATTGAATAATGGAAGACAAGGGAAATTTATCGACATACAAGGTTAGAAGAAACTCTGCAAATTTGACAGCCCACCTAAAATACCACAAGTTAATTCGCAATTCGCATTGTCATTTGTGCTTCTTGGCGTCTACCCCACTCAAATTTATTTTCTAAAAGGGAATTATTGCTTGCTCTTTTACCAATACTTTTTCCAAGAATTTGTGGTTTTTCTCTGGAATTCACCCACGATCCTTTACTATTTTCCCTTTTATCCCTTACTATTTATCAATAGAGAAAGGGAAACTTCCGCAATTTGAACAACATGACAAATTTCGCGGCCCGTTTTATCTGTATGGTCACTCCTTCAAAAAGATTCTATTGGAAGAGTTCTCTTTCTCATAGACAATGGCGAATGTCTTCCACATTATTCAAAATGTAAATCAATATTATGGCTGGATTCACTTAATATCACTAGACGACCTTAACACAAATATATTAGGCTTAAATCCAATGCTATTCTTTTTCGTGCTAGACATTTTCCTCCGGGCATACCCTTTTCCCTACCAAATAAACACTACATTATACCGACTTCGGCTATACGCAAATCACGTATATCCTCGAAACCAGAACAAAAGGAAAGGTATTGGTACGTCGCCAGTGGAACAATGTCGTAGTTGGATTGTGTTTTGGGAGAAAAGGTACTTCACCTCCTCCGAGTTTGTGTTAATCTAAAAATACTTGGGGGTTGAGGTCTGGCTGAGCCAGACTGAAGGTTTCTTCCGACGGAATACCGACAATGCCGTCTTTAATTGTGGTCTTGAGGAAGTGCGCATTAGTGTCTTGTAAAAGGCGCTAACAGAAATTTCTCCAAGTTTCGTGTTGCGCAATTTCTTGATCCACCAAAGGGACTTGGCAAGAATAACAATGTATCTATATTAGAGAGTTTGTCTGGGTGCTGATTTTGAAAGTGTGAAGAGGGGTTAAAAAAGAATTGTTGGAACACCTATGAAATTCAAAGGAGAATAACCAAAGCAAAATATTTTACTTGTCTCAAACGTGTATAATTCAAAAATGTTTCTGTAGTTCTCAGTTCTCGTCAAGTCAGTCCTCATCTCCACGATGATTGGTCCCCCCCCCAAAAAAAAATAGAAAGAGCGTTGTAGTGTCTGGCAGTGGGCCACAGGGGTCGCTACCTCTGCCCAGGGTCCGTATTCCTGATAACCCCTCTGACCCAACCGGTATAGGGGGAGGAACGGAACTGAGCAGAGGAGCAACGAGTTTATAAAAAGGGGACGGCCCCGGATAAGGGGGAGAACCTGTTAAGAGACGCTGGGGAACGCGTGTGGTTCAGGAGTGATTTCTCGGAGTGTAGCGTGTGTCGCGTGATTTTGGTAGTGTGTTTTTCGGAAGTGGATATTGTAGTATTATAATCCAGAGTGTAGTGAAGAAAGAAGTCTCCCAATAAAATTTATTTATTTGGGACTTGTGTAGTGATTCTTCTGTGGTGTTGTGGTGCATTCAAGTTATTACACGCTCTCTTAAGGAACCAGAGCGTCGACGGGAATCGGCTGCATTACAATCTGAATACATCGACGATTGAGGTGAGTTTTCCTTGGATTTTGTTATCTCCTCGGTGACTGGGGTCAGGAGTCGGTTACTTCCATAGGTTAGGTTTTTTTTTGTATTTGTATTTTGTATGTTGAAATGGCTTTTTTGGGGTCAGGCAGAAAGGCCGATCTCTTGGAATTGGCGGGGGAGCTAGAGATTGGGGTCGCTAAGGAGAGCACAATAGGTGCGATAAAAACATTAATAAAAGCGCACCCAAGTTATGACGCGGAGGAGGTGGAGAGGATGCTTAACAGGATAATAGAAGATAGGAAAGAGAAAGAGTGTAGAGAACATGAGAATGAGTTAAAAGCGATAAGATTAGGAGAGGGGAGAACAAGAGAGGTAGAGGTGATGGTTCGCAGGATCGTTGCGGATAGGGAAGAAGAAGAAAGTTATGGTAGGGAATATGATATACGTAGGATAAAAGAGATTCGGGCTTGGGCAGATACTACAACGAATGCTAAGGAAAGTGGTTCTGTACACGACCCACAGATCTTGGAAGGAGAGAATTCTCGGGTCGTGTTTGAGGTGAAGGCGGTTAAAGATGAGGAAATAAGAGGGGATTTAGATGATAAAAATCAGTGTATTGAAAAGGATGAATCGGAAATAGAAAAGGGGAATGAAGAACAGCAAGATGAGGAAATAATAGGGGATTTAGATGATAAAAATCTGTCTACTGGAAAGGTTGAATCGGAAATGGAGAAGAGGAATGGAGAACAGAAAGAGGAGGAAATAAGAGGGGAAAAAGAGGATGAAAATAAGGGTACTGAAGGGGACGAATCAGGATTGGATAAGGGAAGAGCCGAGCAGAGGAGTGATGGGGAACAGAAGGGATACTCAGAGTACCTTAATGGGGGTACAGTGATGAAGTTTAAGGAAGGGGACAAGACTGAAGTGTATGAGGGGTCACCTAATAAGATATTGGGGAATACTGACTACCTAGGGAGAGGAAAAGGGGAGGAGTCCCGGCAATTACTTTCACAGCATACCATAGTATCCTCGGGTCAGGTAGAGGGGGGTACTCGAGTATGCGTAGGTGATGGACTCCTGAACGCAGTCACCAGGAGGGATGATTTTCCATGGGAGAACGCATTTGACCCCCCGGAAGTGGCGGTTAGGCGATTGAAATCGGCTCTGTACGATGCTCCCAGGCTGTATACTCCACAGCCAGGGCAGCCCTTCACGATCCAGACCGACGCAAGGGCAACGGGTATTGTTGCTGGTCCCAGCGGGACAAAGAGGGGAAGCGGCATTCCATCAGCTGCGTCAGCCAGAAGCTGACGAAGGCTCAACCGGCCTGGGCTACCATGGAGCGGGAGGTTTACGCCATGGTTTGGGCCCTCAAGAAGGCAGACAGCCTATCTAGACTGTCCGGATTATATGGATCATCAGATATGAGGAGTGCACCGCGCAGGAGGCGCTTTTGCGAGAGCAGCTGTACGTTTTTTTTTGTGTTATTTGTGATTGTTCCAGTATTATAACCAGGCGGCTTTACTTCTGTTCTTGATTAGTAATGTGATTAATTTTGATGTATGTATGTGTATGTTTTAGCCTGTAATTTGAATGTGATTTTTTTTGGGAAGTGAGAGTTTCTCGAACTGCCAGACTAATTGTCAGATCGATAATTATAGAAGGATAATTATAATCTTGCCTGGGGGGTGTAGTGTCTGGCAGTGGGCCACAGGGGTCGCTACCTCTGCCCAGGGTCCGTATTCCTGATAACCCCTCTGACCCAACCGGTATAGGGGGAGGAACGGAACTGAGCAGAGGAGCAACGAGTTTATAAAAAGGGGACGGCCCCGGATAAGGGGGAGAACCTGTTAAGAGACGCTGGGGAACGCGTGTGGTTCAGGAGTGATTTCTCGGAGTGTAGCGTGTGTCGCGTGATTTTGGTAGTGTGTTTTTCGGAAGTGGATATTGTAGTATTATAATCCAGAGTGTAGTGAAGAAAGAAGTCTCCCAATAAAATTTATTTATTTGGGACTTGTGTAGTGATTCTTCTGTGGTGTTGTGGTGCATTCAAGTTATTACAAGCGTCATCAAATTAATTCGTTTAACCAATGATATGATAGATGAAGATTGGCTTGACGAAAGTGAAATTTGGTTAATCAGAGAATAAAAAAATTGTACTTGCCAATGGCTAAAACATTGGTACAGACTTTTTTCACCCTTTCCACATCAGGGAAGCGTTGAGGTAACACCTCTACTGTAAAAAAAAACCAGTAGAGTTAGCTACTAGCACGAAAATGATGTACTATCAATTGCTTGATAATATTAAAAATGTAAGAATGTTTTCGATTAATATGTCTTTGTATCCATGTAACAAAGATAATAAAATAAAAGATTAATTAGTTCAATTCAAATTCAATTTAAATAATAGTTTTTTTAATGGTTTCCATTTTGAAATCAAACTAGTACTTACTAATGGGGAATTCTAGAGTCTATCCTTGATTTAGGACATGCTGATATCGATATTACAATTTCTTTACCCAGTGGGCACCTATGTACCGTGACTAGGAAGTGGAGTACTGAAAAAAAATTATAAAATTTTTAAAACTACAAAAATCATATAATTAAAAGGCACTTTTTTAAAAAATTTAAATTTATTACAAAATTTTTACATATATGTTTCAAAATCATGTTTTTTTCAAAGGCTTAAAATTTGACAACTTTCAGAAAACTTTTACAATTTTTTAAAGTTTAGTTTAATTGTTTTGGCTCATGATTAACTACATGTATCATGATTAACTAAATCCCTACTTTTAGATTTTTTTATTGGAATAATAAAATCAATGGATATATACGGTAGAAGCGGGGAAAAAACTTTAAAGTGAAAATTCTTATTTAAAAAAGCATTAAAACATCTTTAGGTAAAATTTTTAATTATAATGAGCGTTGTAAATACAGTCAAACTGTTGCATTTAGATCGAAAGATTTCGAAATTTTGAAAGATTAGAAATTTTAATCTCTTAAGTTATTATTATTATTAGTTCCTTTACTGATTTGATTTCTCAAAGCAGCAATTAAGTGAAAATGGGACAAGTTTATAAATAAGAGACAGTGTTGAAACTGTAAATTTTTTAAAACTTTAGTTTTTGAAATTGAAATGAAGGTGGAGAAATTAAATGTACCTACAGGATAGAATTAAGTTCGCCAAATGAAAAAAAAAACAACAATAAGATAAATAAAATAATTAATAAGATTTCAAAAATCAAGTTCACGTTAAATGAATTTGCATTATTACCCATTATGATTCACAGTGAAAAGTTGAGAAAATAGATGTACCCCCTACGGAGCACAATTCTTCATACAACATTAATGGCCCAAAAAGTCTAACAAAAGTATCTTTTAAAAAAATGCCTTCACACACATGGAAATAAAAATTTTAATATTTTAATTGTTTGGATTTATTCTTTAGATTTTTTACAATGAAAAGCACTAATTTCTGCACAAGTTTTTCAAAGTAAATTTTCATAGAAAATGTATAACTGTTTTGACTCTTGTCTAATAATTGAAAATTGTACTTAAATAACAAAGGTAAAACCCTGTCAAAATACCTGTCAGCAATATTTTTTTGTTAATGCATTTGTTTTCCTATAACTTTATGTTTACTAATAAATTCTTTATTTTCAGATTACTACGCTATATACTATTTGACATCATAAAACTTATCAAAAATTCGAACTGATTTTCTATTTACTTATGCTTAACACATAATTGTATGCCAATATACATATTAAAACAGTTGAGTAATTTTGCAAAATACGCCAGAAATTAAAAACAATTTAAATATAAATTGTTTTTGATGATAGATTACTATTTGTATAATGTTGTTATTTTTCTGTGATCACTAACACAATATACTTATGTATTTACTTTCAGAAAAAGGTAAAATACCAAACGGATTGTCTGTTTTGATAATCAAATCCTTAACAGTTATAAAAAAATCGTTTAAAGGTAATCCCTTTATTTTATCTTATCTCATATATCTCTAACTAAATTATTTTCATCGTATATGTCCACCGTTTGCAAACCAGCGGTTACAAGATGGTAGTAATAGTGTTCGTTTGTTCAGATAACATTTTCGAAATATTTATGAGTTTAAGCGTACAGTCCCATTTTCCTTTTCTCAATTAATATGCATTTCAAATCAATTAATATTTCACAATTAACAATTAATATTTCTCAATTAATATTTCGCAGATTATTTAGAAACTCTCCTTATAATAGAAGGGTAATGAAAAGTTAGGATTTCCTCTGCTAAACATATTATGCTTTGATACGTTTATCTGTGTTTCTAAAACTAAAATTTAGTCAGTATTGCATGTATGTAATTATGAGTACATAACTAATATAAGGTTGTTATGAAAAGGCAATTACTGAATGCTTAATTTGAAGAACTAATTGTTGAAAAAGGTTTGGTATTTATTATATACATCGTTTTAAATACTTTTAATTGTACATCGTATCTAATAAAATATTATGATACACTGAATATAATTAAGGGAAAACGGAGGGATTTGATACCAGGGGCACATTGATACACTTTCTATACCTCAAAAACTATCTAAATTACTTAGGTCGCAATTTTACCAAAAATTGCTGCCTTTATATGCATAAACATTGCATATGAAACCATTAAGCTCTGCAATAAGTTTATAAATTTTAACGAAATATACTATTTTTTTTTTCAAATATTTTCGAAAGAAAATCTCTGAATAAAATTTAAAATCATTCTGACACTATACAACTTTGAATACAACGAACAGTAAATTTTAAAAGCAAGTTCCTTCTTGTTACCAATAGGGATATATACTTAAATTTTAAATAATGTTTGTCTATTTTTAAATAAAGGTGTGTTAGTTCAAAAAAAAAACTGATGGGGCTAATTAATACACTTTGAGGTGGGGTACTTTAACTAACTAGTAGGGTACATTGACACATATAAAAGTGGAATGCGAATGCAAGAAAATATCTCACAGCATCTTTAAAAAAAACAGTTGGATATGAGTATGGTTATTTATGTTGAATTATTATATACTAGAATGTAAATTTTGGAATCTTTGGGTCTTTTAATAATAGCATTTGAATGTAATAAAATCCATATGTTTTTAATGCATTTGAATATTTAAATGTATATGTTTTTAATACATTTGAATATTTAAATGCAATTTACTTTTACTACGCGAGAAATTTAACCCAAATATAATTTAAAACTTTACTGTCAAGGTTTCGAATAAAAAATTTATATACAAGTTTAATGTTTCAAACTATAATAGGTCTACTTTATTAATTAATCAATCTGTAATCACATAAGAAATACGGCAGATTATTTTTAGTTCAACCACTGTTTACTTCTTACAAAACTGCGTAGAAGAAGTCACTTGTAGAACTTCTCCGATCTATCACACTAGGATTACTCTAAGTTATGTTAATTCATTGGCTTCTTTTGTAGCAAAGAAAGGGTTCTTTTTTAGTCTACTCCTTTTTTTTCTAAGAGAGATAATTTCACTTGCCAAGAACTAACTTTGTTTTCTTGCATCTGTTTACATCGTCAAGTTAAAAGGCGTGTGCAAGCACAGTGTAGAGTGTAATGAAAAGTTAATAAGAAAACTGACAATTTAAAATTTGTTTATTTTTTTTTTACCTCTCAGAAAAATGCGTACTCACAAAAACTGCACTTAAAAAGTCCTAAGTATTTTTCAATGCACATACAGATTTATAATGCAAATTAATTTTTCGTAATAAAATAACAAGCTTATTTTTCTTCCAAACAAAGGAATGTAAGATTTTCATCGTTTCATCTTCAGGAGGGGTTCGCAAAGTTATGCTTGCAAAAAGTATTGTGATGTTGAAATTTAAATATTATTGTTAAAAATAAAGAAATAGTAACTTATTTAATCATAATTATACTGCATTGTTATTAATTTTAGTAATAAAATAAAACAAGGTATTGACATACATGAGTTTTGCAAAGAGGAAATATTTGGGAACTAATTTTTTTTTTTTTTTTTATCGTGTCCATGGACAAATATAAATTTTTCCTTTAAATGGCCTCGTGTGTCTTCAGAACTGCATCCGCTAGTTCAATGCATCCATGCTGTAGTGTAGAGGACCTCTCGGAGTTGGGAACTAATATACCTACTAAAAGGTAGGAAAACATTGGTGTACTTTTTTTCACCGTCATACAGCGGAGCGTTGCTGTAAAACGTAGAACTAGCACGGTAATAATGCCACTTTCTATTGCTTGATAACGTTAGAAATGTAGGAGTCAAAATATCACTTTATAATTTTTTAAGAAAGATTAGAAAGAAAAAGATATGAGATTTTTTTTTTTTGGTCTCCTAATGTCTTCTTAACCACTTAAACAAATTTTGAATTACAAATATATTTTTAAAGTTTCTATGATATTAAGCTCATTGAAATTAACAATAACTAGAAATGAACAATACATTCTTTCTTACGTAGGGCTCTTACGTTTAACTTAAAGTAATCGAAAAATATCAAAGTTTTTTGTAAAGAAATAAAGCTTTCTAAATATAGAATATAGATACGTGTGAAAAGAGGTCAACTTCAGCAGAGATATAAATAAAAATCTCTAAAATAAGCAATTTAGATAGAGAGTGCAGTCAATGCTCATAAAAAATACGGTAGTTTCAAGCTTCCGTGAGAGTCAAACGATTACAAAGGTAGGGCAGAGCAATTGCATGAATGGATCAAATGTACTCATATGACCTCGTCCCAAACCAGTTAATACCAGATCAAACCAGCTGGGTTGAGAGGAACTGCTGGGGGCAACGGTTTTTCCGAGCTGTGAATCACAGTGGCTGGGCTGTCATACGGTAAAACGCTCTGATTG